>OY776673.1:61226834-62513084 GCA_963675555.1 Leptura quadrifasciata | reverse complement strand
ATATACCAAAAAACCGTCAGAGCGAAAATATCGATCGATATACAATTTAGAAATGAAATTGACTTAAAGAAGTTGCTTTTCGTTGTCGTTGTATAGAGGTCGATATTTCCCCCCTGACGGTTATTTGGGATATGCCAAGGATACAGTAAATTAAGTATATCTATTACAATTACCAGCTGCTAATCAGAATCGTGGACAACGAACAGGAAGGTTTTAATCGATTTCATTTCTAAATTTGTTGGTAATTTTCAAATATTTTTTAAAAAATGACGGAGGATCTGGTGATACGTCAATAATAAAAATTTCACATCGATATTTCCGCCCTGGCGGGTATTATTTGGGATATGCTATAGATATTGTAAATTAAAAAAAAAAATAGTTGTCGTCGGAGCGGCAGGAAGCATTTTCGGGTTTATGTTTATATGAGTTTGTGTTTTTATAAGTATAAAACCACTCCACGAATTTTGGCTCATTCGGTAAACCAAGTTTCGATTTCGATAAACCAACACGTTTATTTTACTTTCGCAAGCCGTAAATTAACTATGGAATATATTACATAATCATAGTAGCTCAAGGATACAGATATATCGATGTAAATACTTATGATGTTCTACTGTTCAATTGGCGAAATACTGAACAAACAGCAAATTATTGATGGAACTATTAGAATGGGAACCAATGTTTTATATTTGTTTATTAATTCATTGTTTTGATTTGTGACTGCAGGTGTTTTTGTTTCATTTTATGTATTATTTTCCGAACTATATAGTTTGGAAACATAAATACCGTTGTTTTATATTTTTCACAATTATTTGATTGGTCGACTGTAATAAAATGAATCTGAGGAAGAAGTAAATCCAAATCTGAAGCTAACTTCAAGGACGTATTAACACGGCATTCCGACCCTGCGAATTTCGGGGCGGGGGTAAAACCTCGCCAGTGTGAACTATACAACTTCAACTTCAAACAGACTTTATTAAAATTAATACATAACATTGCCTCCCCGGAGACTACCTTGCGACCGACCTTGCAACCACCTTCACGGTGGCTGGTTGCATGGCCGGGCGGGGTGACTCCGGTTCGGCTAAAAGAAAATGGGGAGAGAAGTCCGGACTCCTTTTGCTAAAAACAAATTAAAAAGGACAATATAGTTAAAAAACATTTTAAAAATAAAATTTAACAAAGCTTAAAATTAAACACAAACTCGAAGCTGTCGCACTGCACTGAACTAATTTTGCTGCTGACACAGGTACCCAAATCTAAAACGGGGAACCTTCATCAAGATGAGGTACTGAAGGGCTGCGCAAGGCTGCCTAAACTGTGGTTTATCGAAATTTTGTTTCTTAGAAATTTTATAGTGAAGCAAATTTTGAGTGAAAAAATGCACAAAAAGAGAACGATAACAAGAACAGAGACAAAAAACGCACAAAAAGAGATCAAGAACACGAAACAAAATGGACAAAATGAAAGGAAGAAAGGGACAGGATAGATTTAAAGATATGAAAGGTATGAAATGTCAGTATTATCGGATAGGGTAAGAGGAAGTTATAGTAGGTGAAGGTTTGGCTATAGTGCTTGCCGAAAGATTGGTAACGTCTGGTATGGTAGGGTGTGTTTGATCCGAAAGGGTGCATTATGCTGTCTAATTTGTGTAATGTTTGCGGTAAGCGGACTATCGCCCAGTTTGAAAGAGTAGAATTTTTGGGAGATTTCCTGGACGTAATCCGCTATTGGGGTTATGTCGTTGCAAAGTGCGTAGAGATCTCTGAGGGAGGTGTACCTTCCAGAATTCGAAATGAGGCGCATAAATTTATGCTCAAGCACTTTTAATTTTCTCATTGTCGTGGTCGGTATGCTGCACCACACCGGCGCTGCGTACGTGATGGACGGCCTGACCACCATCGTGTAGAACAACTTTTTGTTTTGTCTGTTAAGTCTGCTACCCCTGACCATCAGTGGATACAGACTTCTGGACAGGGAGTAGACCGTCCGTACAGTTTCATTTATGTGTGTATTGAACGTAAGTCTCTGGTCTAGTCTGACCCCCAGATACTTCACGCAGTGTTTTGTTGGAATTTGGTGCCCCCTGACCGAAATAGGTGTCAAAATTCTGTTCTCGGTGAACCGGCGCGAGAAGACTATCGCTTCCGACTTCTCGGCGTTTACCCATATCTTCCACCGGTCGTAATACGCCGCGGCACGGACCATGTGCGCCTTCAGCAGCATGTTGGCTGCTTGAGTGTTGTGAGAATGAGCATACATGGCCGTGTCGTCGGCGTACTTGGCCAGCTTGGTATTCGGGAACTCCGGGAAATCGGAGACATACAAGTTGTACAGTTTTGGTGATAGACACGACCCTTGCGGGACTCCCGCTCGAATATCCCGCTGTGATGACAGTTTATTATTCACTCGAACCTGCAGGGATCTACCCGTCAAGAACGAGTTTGATAATGTTTGTCGGAAAGTTATAGTCGTGAATCTTGTATAGTAACCCCGGTGTCCAGACGGTGTCAAACGCCTTTTCAATATCAAGAAGCACCATCGTGGTGCTCTTCCCGAGGCTGTATTGTACCTTGACGTCGTTAACTATCCTGACAACCTGTTGCACCGTACTCCTGCCCTTTCTGAAACCGAACTGGCACTCATCGTCAATGTGGAGCTCCTCCTGGGCAGCGTCTAGCCTGACCAGGATGAGCTTCTTCACTAACTTGGAGATCTACGACAGTAGCGATATGTGACGATAGCTGCCGGCAAGCTTCGCGTTCTTATTCGGCTTGAGGATGGGCACGACCACGGCGCACTTCCATTGGCTGGGCCAATGCTGCGGTCACAGGATTGCATTAACGATGTACGTCAACTGCACAATACCTTTTCTCGGGAGATATTTGAGCAGTTTGTACTCGACGCCGTCTTTTCCCGGGGCTTTGTTGGTAGGTAGTTTTTTGACAAATTCTGCAACTTCTGAGGGTTTGGTCATGATTTTGAGGAATTCTCGTCGCATTATTTCTGCATCATGACCAATGATCTGGTTAATGTCATTTTCTATGCGGTCGTGTTCCAAATTATTTGGTATGTTATTGTTATGTATGCTTTCGAAATGGTCAGCTAGGTCATTCGCTTTTTGCGCGTCAGTCAGCGCTGTCCGTCCGTTCACGCGTGTCAGCACAGGTATGGCCTCCCGCGTATTTTTCAAGGCCCTCGTCAGCTTCCACAGCGAGTTGTCCTGAGGATTTAGCGCTGTCAGTTTGTCCCCCCACTTCTGGTTTTTTACAGTGATGATGGAGGTTCTGATCAGCCCTTGCAACCTGATCATTTGTATCTTGGCGTTGACATCGCGATTTCGCTGCCAAAGCCGTCTCAGTCTGTTTTTCTCTCGTATGTTTTGTATGACCGCTATGTCCAGTTGGTCCCTGTACGGATTTACTGTTGTTGTAGTGGCAACAGTCTGCTTGGCATCCTGCAGTATACTTGTGAACTGTGTCACTACATTTTCCAGCTCGGCGGGTGTGTCGATGGTGTTGTTCAGTATTAGGTTAGTGTTCACGTGTACTTTATAGAGGTGCCAGTTGGCACCTCTAAAAGTAGTGATTTTTCGTGTAATGTTTTCCCTTGACATATCAGTCAATTCTAAAAGGATTGGATTGTGGTCGGACGTGAGCTCCTCTAGCGCCACTGGCGGCGTGGAGTTTCTCACGCCCTTGTTGATCACTATGTCAAGGGTTGTTGGTGTTGTACCATTGTACGGAAAATGTGTGGGATCGTCCGGATACTGTACGATGACATTATGACTATTTACATAGTCAAACAAAGTATTGCCGTTTGTGTTGTTGCGATGGCAGTTCCAGTTGCGATGTCTGGCGTTAAGATCACCTATGAGCAGACAGCGCGGACTCGCGTTTAATAAATTCTCATGCCGCCCTCCAGCGTCACACACATATTCTCTACAGATGTATTCCGTATACGTGTGCGCGATATCGGCCTTTATGAGCATGGCCACCCCTCCGCCCCTGTTATTGTCGGCCCTATCTTTTCTTAGTACAGTATACCCTCGGACTTGCAGTTTGTCACGTCTTGTAAGTTTGGTCTCATTTAGAAGCATAATGTCGATTTTGTGCCTCAGTATGTAGTTAATAAGGAAAGGAATTTTGTTACCTATACCATTGGCGTTCCAAGAAGAAACCGTTATTTTAATTTAGAAAGCACCCTCTGGGATGCTTTCTAGAAAACGGTGCATCACAAAGAGTTTCTCCCCTGCAGTAACGCACCTCTCCAGTTCATCATTAAGATTTGTGTATAGTGCCAGTAGTTTATCCAAATCTACGAGTTTTATTAACCGCATTTGCTGCCTTCTCAGCAGCTCAACTTTATCTGCCGTCGTCCCTCCTAGCGTTAGCGGGGTGGGTAGGAGTGCCGGCTTTCCGGTTTGGCTGTTGCTGGGCTGCAACTGGACGGACTGCCTAGGTTGGGATAGCTGCGGCTGGCTTGACGGAGACTGCTGGGGTTGCTGCCTCATGAGCTTCGCCCTTTCCGTCCATGCATTGGTTTTCGGCGGAGGGGCGGCAACGTACCGCATCTCCGGAGCAGGTCTGATACGCATCGTACGCCTCTCTAAATCCTCCACTTTGCGTTTGTATACCACACATACAACGCTGTTTGCAGGGTGCGGACCTCCACAGTTTACGCACTTCGCTGGGGTGTTCCTGCTTTTTGTTCATACTCTCGTTAAGTGGTCACCGGCACACTTGAGGCAGTTAGGGGCTGCTCTGCAGTTTGTGGTAGCGTGTCCCCATTGTTGGCACCGGTGGCACTGAATAATCATCTTAGAGTTTATGTGTCTCTCCCACGAAATTGATGTATGATCGAGGTACCTTACTTTATTTTGCAGATCCTTTAATGTTGTAGCGTTGCTTGTTATTATCATGAAAGTAGGGTACCTCGTCCCTTTTAGGCTGAAGAACTCCCTCACCTCGATCTTGTACATCGATTTCAGCTCTTCCTTGATGCCCGCTTCATCAATTTCGTGGTGTAAACCCCTTAGAACAAAAGCATGAGTTTTGTCACTTTTTGGCGTGTATGTGTGGTATTCGACCTTACTCTCCTGGAAGCACTTGTTTATGATGTCCCAGTCTTCTTTGGTCGATACTTGTAACGACGTGTTGTTTGCAGTGTGCTTCCAGAAGAATTTGCTCTTGAGTTTATCCTTCAGGTAACTGCTAACTCCTTTGTGGTTTTCCAATTGTCCGTGGATCACGAGCGGTGGGGGCCTTCTTTCGGTTTTCTGTTGTTCTTTTGGCTCTGGTTGCTGGGGAGGAGGGCATCGGTCTGTCAAATATAGCACAATTCGTGGTACCCATATTGAAAATATCATTATCTGCATCTGCAATGAAACCGAAAATGTCCAATCTCGAATAACGCCATTGCCTAAAATACAAATACAAAATGTATTTAATTCTCAAATGCAAATTGAACAAGATCCTGCTCTATGGTCGGTAGAAATTGCCGATAATATGAGACAAGAATATTTAAATAAAGGTCCAAATTACTTCCAAAATAATAATGATTAATACTAATAATGCTGTGGGTGTGTAGGCCCCGTGTTCTTATTAGCCTCAGGCATATACATATAGAATGTGTTTTGTGCTGCTGCTTTTCTTGCATAATTGAATGGGTATCCCAGCCAGCGAAAAAGGTACCCCTACTACGGTAGTACTACTAGAAATAAAGACAAAATAGAAATTCAAGTTTATGTATTAATCCGGCACTGACTATTGGCTTTAGACTCTATGTTATTTATGGTTTTTTTGTTTATCTAATCGTTCTCTCTATTACCAGTTTTTTAATGATAGAAAGATGATTGTTTCCCATTAATTTTTATTATTTGATACTTACATTATGCTTAATTTACCTGATTGTATGAGTACACACTTCAAAAGTTATCGTTTAAAACCTTCGATACAAAAAAAATAATGATTTTGAAATCTATAACCATAAAACTTTCAATCAGATATTTAAAACACAATATATTTAGCTTAAAAATGCCATATATTTTTATTTCATAAACTAATAACTAGGTATAAAACTTCTATAAATGGGAACAATGAAAAGATAATACAAATATCATGTGCACACATATAAAACCAACATGGAATAACATTTAGATAATTTACCTAAAACTATTCATATGATGGAGTTCTTTCTATTATTCGTCTGCCTCTACTCGGTAAGGTAAGTTTCAATATGTTATCATTTTTATCTGTCTTGCAAACTAACTCAATTTCGAATATTTTTTAAGTTTTGCACAAGAGATAAATTCGCGGTATTTTCCTGAAAATTTTAAATTTGGAGTTGCCAACGCAGCTCCACAAATAGAAGGAGGATGGAACGAGGATGGTAAGGGTGAAACCATTTGGGATCATTTTGCCCATGTGTATCCTCAAAAAATTGTTGACCAATCTAGCCCAGATGTTGCTTGCGATTCATACCACAAATATAAAGAAGATATAGCTTTGGTAAAGGAAATGGGCTTAGATTATTACCGTCTTTCCATTTCTTGGTCGAGAATATTACCAACCGGTTACATGGATCAAATAAATCAGCCAGGAATAGATTATTATAACAATGTATTCGCGGAGCTCAAGGCAAACGGTATCGAGCCCATGGTAACTTTGTACCATTGGGATCTTCCACAACCTATAGAAGATGAACTTGGTGGGTGGCTAAACAGAACAACTGCAGATTTATTTGCCGAATATGCAAGATTGTGTTATAAACTGTATGGGAATGTTGTCAAGACATGGATAACTATTAATGAGCCTAAGCAAATATGCCAAGGTGGATATGGTATTGGAACGTTTGCACCAGGAATAGTTTCAGATGGAATTAAAGACTACATATGTGCTTATAACGTTATTTTGGCTCACGCTAAGGCTTATCATATTTATGATGATGAATTTAGAGCGAAACAAGGGGGTAACTTTAGCCAGTGCTTACTTAATTGCGATTTTAAACTTGAAATTTTATAGGAAGAGTTACAATGGTGATCGATACTACATGGATGGAGCCTGGCAGCGATAGTGATGCAGACAAGGAAGCAGCAGAAAGAGTACTTCAATTTAATGTAAGTTGAAGAGTCAGTTACTAAAATTAGTGCGTTCCTTATTTATTCATGTACATTCACTAAATTGATATTTTAAGAAAATTGTATCATATCTTTTCCCATTGGTTTATCAAAGCATTGTCTTTTTTCCCAATAATGCATATAAATGTAGATTGTCGTGAGGCTGGGATTTCATTCTGAGAAATTTTCTTTTGAACGGGTAATTAAAGCAGAAAATGAAAAGTTCTTTATATTAAAGTCGGTTGAACTAATTTGAAATAGTGAATATTACGGATAGACAAATTAGCTGGTAAGAGAAATAGCGAGTCAAATTCTGTAAAAAATTATTGAAATATTATATTATAAAAAATACTGGACAGAGCCAGCACAGCACAGAACATAAAACTTCTCTAGGACGGAGAAAGAAATTGTTGTTGGTTGTTAATCATCATCATCTGGATTTAACAAGCGGGCTCTGGTCTTAGACCATCCAGCTCGCAGTCACGAGCTTATGGACTGATAGTAACTTTACGAACACTATTTTTACATTATGAAATAGAAGATACCCGCTGTGTCCTGGTTAACGGAAATGAAAAGTTTAATCGACTCCTAACCGCCTTGCGAAATGCAGACATAATTCTCCACTGATTAGAAATTTATATTTTCATGGTAGACAATCTGCAGCATTGGTGGTAGTGGTTACAGATTTTTCAATAGAACTAACTGCAAATTGTGCATTTTAAGCGAAGAAACAAATTGATCGCAATTTCTGTAAAGGCTATCACAGACGAATTGCATAAGCATGTGCATAGAATAATTTAACCAATCAGGGAGCAGAATAAGGCCGCCATTTTATTGCATATCGCTTCCGCATAGTGCATAGAGATATATTAAAATATTGAAATTTCTATGTACATGCGTTATGCACAACCAATCAGAAATTAGTAAATCAATCCAGTGCCACAGCATAAATCCCACGCTTTTAATTCTTCAAACTGATTGGCTGAGTTCTTATGCTATGCAATTCTGTCTGTTATTCATTTTTAATGGTTTACGTCATTTGTATATGCTTATGCACCCATGCAATCCGTCTGTGATAGCCTTAATAAACGACTACTCAAATCGGTGTTATGTGCTGCCCTTTCATGGAGAGAGATGTAATTAGGCCCTGATACAAAGTGAAGGGAGACCTGTTTAGTTGACGGCCGGTAGGGTGGCGCTATCTCTGGGCCAACTAGCAAACTACAGAAGCACAGAATATATGAGAAAGGGCCACAAACGTCGCGAACAACGCTGGATGATTCCAGATAATTCGAGTACCTTTGCCACGGCACATAAGAAGTGAATCCGGCGCATGCGGACAGTTCAGTTCAGTATAGAGTACAGTTCAGTCCTGATATGGGAGATCAGATAAGGTAAAGAACAGTAACAAGTTGTGAGTTATTATAGTAGTGAGACTATAGTAGATGAAACTTGTAGTTGGTGTATACTGATGTGTAATTGTAAGGACTTATTATTGTAATTAAGCGATTAATAAATCAGTGGTCCGTGAAAGTTCTGGTTGCAATTTATTGAATCTACGTACAGGGTGTTTACTGGAGGGTGAAACATGTGTAACAATTGGTGTCAGAAGCGGAATTGCAACAGGATTTCTGAAGAATTCTAGAAAGTTCCATAGTGTTCTATTCGGAAACCACTGGAGGTAGTGAAGTGCTTTGAACTAAGGCCAAATTGGGACATTTTGAGAAAATTTCTAGAACATTCCGTTTATTCCGGATTTTGTGTAAATATTTAATTTGTACCTGATATAGATTCTAAATAAGACATATTAGTGCTGTTTCGAGAAGTTTTTAATGGAAACAAGTATGGCTGCCGAAAGACAAACACAGGACTTACTTGCAGAACTAAGAAAAATGATGTTAGAGCAGAAAGAAGAACAAGAAAAAAAAACGTCTAGAAGAAAAAGAAGAACAAGAGAGACATGAAGAAGAATTAAAGAAAATTATACAAGTGCAACAAGACGCTAACCCTTTCAGCTACTGAAGGCCTAAAAAATGAAATAAAGAAGGATATAGGCGTTGTAAAGGCTGAAGTTAGTGACATTAAGGGAAAAGTTACTGGCGTCGAAGAAAAAGTTACAGATATGAAGGAAAAATTTCATACAGTCGAAGAAGAAATAAGTGAAGTCAAAGGGAAGGTAAACATGTTCGAAGAAGAAGTAGAGCAACTTAAAATGCAGTTGAGGGGAAAAGCAGGCCAGCTAGTAGTATCATCAGGCCCTCAGTTACAACCGCCTTCCTTTAATGGACAAACGTCTTGTTCAACCTACAAAAGACAATTTGAGGCAGCGGCTTATGCTAACTGGCATAATGAAGAAAAAGCTATGGCATTAGCTTTAGCATTAAGGGGCCAAACATCAGAAGTACCTCAGGCGATTCCAATGACGCAGCAACAATAAAGTTTTAGAGTTTTAGAGGCTGCATTAGGTTTAAGATATGGCGACCAATACTTAACTCAATTATATCGGACTCAGCTGAAAACACGTATATAGAAAGCTGGGGAGAGCTCACGGGAATGCAGTAGAAAGACTAGCACACTTGGCTTACCCAGATGCACCAAGGCAGTTCCAGGAGCAATTGGCAGTTGCGACGTTTATTGATGGCATAAGAGACGTGGAGATCAGGCCTTAGGTTATCTCGGCTTAAGACTAGCAGCGAAGCATTGATCCATGCACTTGAGGTAGAGGCCGCCTATATGGATTCCTCATGGCACAAAGTACGAGCCGTTCTCTGTGGAAGAAGCCCAATAAGAGGAAACGAATTTGGACACCAAACTAAAGGACATACATAAGATGTTTATTCAAAGAATGACCAAGACAAGTTTTCCAGACGAACAGGAAAACCGGCAACGAGATGTAAAACCTAGAGGAGGTATCTGGTGTTATAGTGCAGCAAACCAGGTCATATGATGCGAGATTGTCGAAAATGGAACCCTAGGGAAGTAAACGCTGCAAAGAAAGAGGAAACCCGTTCCGATAAGACAAAGCAGTGAAATGCTGACAAAAGAAACCCGCTGTTATAATAATTACGGCAAATTGAGGCATGTCAAGAGGTACTCTCGCCAGAGGGACTTGGTTTGGCTGTATAACCCCCAGCGGAGTTGGGAAGGACCGTATTCTGTCATCACCCGGATCAACGATGTTGTTTGTCGGATTCAACATAGAAAGAGGTCCAAGATGAAGATTGTGCACCTGGACAGTGTTGTGTGCTGCCGAGTAATTGCGGATATGCAAAGATCTCGACGACGCCGACACACGCGACGTCTGAGCTCTTAAAGAGATGGTTGATCGCAACATGGAATATTCGCACCATAAGTTCGCTGATAGTCCAAGAGCTCGCGTCAAAAAAGTGCAAGAGTTTTGGAAATGTTGATATTTTTAGACTGAATTGTACTTTGGTCATAGAAAGCCACTGTAGAGTCAGCACGTCAGCTACGGGGACACCTGACGCTGGCGCGCTAGGAAAAGCATAAGATTTATTAATGTCCCCAAAATGTTTTTGAAAAGCTCAAAATTCATCTGTTAATAGCTGATGCAATAATAAACTCAAAACAAATAGTCAGACAGCATAACAATCGAACGCGTGGCGTGTTGCAAAAATAAATTCAATGCAAATGATCTGGAAAAGTTGAAATTCAACCACATGTTAATTATATAATTAAACTCATGAAATCTACAGTCAGACTTAGTTTTCATAGAACCCACTCAGTCAGCAATCAATAGAAGTTACGATAACAAGCGCGCGCGACTTGTGATAATTTCATATTATGGATCTGCGATTGTTTCATTATTTTCTAATTATTTTACAGCTGAATAAAGTCCATTGGGTTTTAAACGTCCATAAATAAATAAACCAGCATTTTAAAGTTAAAAACAAGTAACTATCCAATAAGATAACAACGTAATAAATTTTCTTATTACTAATCTACAGTCTGATCCGAAGTTAAATTCTCCTGTAAACGTAAAATATTTCAAATATCAGTAGTCAAGTGTTCATTGAAAAGATATTAATGAAACATTTTTTTTGCATTTAATATTTCTAATTTTGTTTAGTTGTATTGTTCTAGTTGAGTAATTTCATCGATAAATTAAGCATGCAATATAACATCGGGCAACAACCGGTTTTCTTTATTCAAAATATTCGTGATTAACTAGCGTATAGATGAGTTGTTTAAAAAAACATTATAGAAAAGTTTTCAAGTTATAATGTAAAATGTGTAACTTTTAGTCAACTGGTAATACATTCAAATCACGCAAAAAGTTCCAACTTTGATTGTGAATATCTTTTTAATTTGAGCAATTTCCGACGAGAAGGTTATTCTTCATGTGTTCCCGATTTGATGAAATTCCATAGATAAGTGGATTTACGATGAGATACTACTTTAAGTTTCAAAGTAGAAACTGTATGAAATAAATAAATAGCTAAATTCAACAAAAACATTTTTAAACTTTCAAGAGACAAAGAGATAGTTAATCCACGCGTAGAAGTCCATGTTGACTAGATGCACAAATTTCAAGCAATTCCTAGGAATGGGATTGGCCTACGTCGCTCAAATCAATACTTATGACCATTCCTTGCGATGATTGAAAAGAAGCTGAACACTTTTTTTGTAACCAAACAGAAACTGATATGCGGTCGGTTCTCTTTATGCTTTTTGCGAGATATTTTATATCGCTGAATTGTGTGGTATAACGTATACGACCAGAATTGAAACCGCATAAAAACTAAAAGCCGGCAAAAACAGTCGGCATGTCTTTATTGTTTTTCAACGACAAGCATTTCTATTTACCTCCGCAAGAGATGCCGGCTTTTAGTTTTTATACGGTTTCAATTCTGGTCGTATGCACTATACCTACTATAATACAAAGATCATGTCGAAGGTTAGAGGGGGCCCCACCTTTGCATTTGTATATTATACTATTATAGAATATAGAGAAAGTGCCAGAATAGCAAGGACCCAAAATTAATTTATCTACCTGCTTGAACGTTTCTTGTTGATTAAAGCTGGCTCTGTCCCTGTTCTGTTCTAAATATATAATGTATAGTTGGGAAGAAACATATACGAGACTGTTTACATTTACATAATTCGCACAAAAAGTTAAATTGAAGCGTGCCGCTCAAAGTGCCGCATTTTTTGCTTTAGGAGTCCGGTCGGCTTGTGGGTATAGCAAAAAACGCGGCACTTCTTCACGCTTCAGTTTAACTTTTTGTGCTAACTATGGAAATGTAAACAGTCTCGTAGATGTTTCTTCCCAACTATAACATAACTGCGTGTTATATCAAACATGAATTAAAATCATCAGTCTGGCGTGTTACATTTTAAAGTCAGTGGATTTCATTCAGCTGTAAAATAAATTAGAAAATAATGAAACAATCGCAGACCTGTATGTAATTATCACAGAGCGCGCGCTGGTTATCCTAACTTCTATTGGCTGCTGACTGAGAGGGTTCTATGAAAATTAAATCTGACTGATGATTTCATGAATTTAATTAGATAGGTACCTATATAAACTAATATATGACTGAATTTAAACTTTTCCGAATCATTTCTATTGAATTTATTTATGCAACACATATATAGTGATGCTGCGTTCGATTATTATGCTGTCTGACTAGTTGTTTTGAGTTTATTATTGAATCAACTATTTACAGATAAATTTTGAGCTTTTCCAAAACATTTTGGGGATATTAATAAATTATACAACTTTCTTACCGCGACTTTACAGTAGTCTTCTTTAGCCGAAATACAATTCAATCTGAAAATGTCAGCCTTTCCAAAACTCTTGCATTTTTTTACGCGAGCTCTCCGCCTATCAAGAGATATATGTCTTTATAAATGTTATCTACCTTATTAGTCTTATTAGCATCGCATTACTTTTTAAAAAGTTAATAAATAATTTCATACCTTTTCTTCGATCTTTCCGGTAAAAACGCTGCACAAGCAACACGTATAGCTTCTTGGTTTTCCATGATTTTTGTTAAAGGCACTATAAATAAAGCGTATATGTTAAACTTGACTTTTCAACGAATTATTTATTAAAAACATTTATTAAAATATAAAAATGTCAATTAGAGACAGGTCATTGTCAATTAACAAATATTGTCTTTATTTACTACTTTTCATTGATTTGCAAGGTATTGCAAAAAACAATCTACAAACCGCGAACAGTAAGTGATTTTTCAGATCTCGAATGCTTAGGAACCTTCGCCTTACGGGCCTTCATGGTACATACGTAATGTTTTATATATTAATTACATAAGATTGGTGTAACTACTTTATACCCTACGTTTTTTACTTTTATTAAGAACTTTTCAGGGAATGAACCAATTTTATTGAAATTTCTTAAAATAACGTAGCTTGTGACTATGAAAACGTGTGCCAAATTTCAAGACAATGCATAACCTAGAAATGATAAAAATCATTGCACTTACAGCCCTTGGGCCGTAAGTAAATATTAGGTAACTGAAGTGTAAGGTCGACTTACTCTAACAAAAATTTTTTAATAACGATCAACTTACATTACAAGTATTGCCAAAATATTTTTACACAACAGTTTGGCAACTGTGAAAATAGCACTTACCTAAACACAAGGTATAACTAAAGTCCATTTTTAACGTAGTATTTACACAAAAGACTTTTATTACTGTAAACAATTTTTATATTTGGCTTGTACCGGGTTGGCTGCACTGGCTAAATCGCTAACATGAATGTTTGCGCCCAAATATCCAGCATAAAAAAAGAAAATGTAAATTCAGTGCACAATAAATTTAATTATAATAATATAATTTTCAATTAATTGGATGAGATCTGCGGTAGGTTCTTGATGAAACATATTCAATAGAATAATTATAAATATTCAAAAGAATAGTTACAATACGCACCTGGTTTATTGTTTCATTACTTTAGACTCTTTGATAATGTCGCAAGGCCGAAACATATGTCAGAGAAATCTGAACAAAACTAATGAAACAATAAACCAAGTGCGTATTGTAACTATTCTTTTGAATATTTATAATTATTCTCTGATGCTGGTTTTATAATAAACCGAAACGTAAGAAAATAACATTTTGTGTACATTGACCGAAATCCTAAGATATCCTTCACATCAATTAATTAGATAACCATACGAATTCCACGGTTACTAAAATAAAAACATCTCTATGCAATATTGATAAAAGATTTTTTTCAGATACTTTATCAACTTTCGGTAAAAAATATATGTATTCTTCGACACCCGAATCCTCCGCCATTTTTTACAGAAATCCGGAAAACTACATGCACAATTTACTATCTTCTTTATTTATTATTAATTTAATTAATAATAATCCAGGCGTTTTAAACTTTTGCTGCTAAATTCGTGCTCTGCGATTTTTTTTTAATTGTGTTTATTTGGACGTCCTGAATAACACTTGGTACTTACGCCACGATACACCTGGAGGAATTCGTGAAAATCGTTTCGGAAGATCGCGGATTCGTGATTAACTCAGTTTTTATGGCCCAAAACGGGAACAACACCTATTATGAAAATTGCACATCTGTAAATTCTCTACCTTAAACGTCCTATACATTTTTTTCGTACGCCTAAATAGTGTAAGCAAGTTAGTTCGAAAAACAAGGAATAGAAGAAAAAATTTATAAAGTTTTTAAATTTTGGTTATGAACTCTCGGTAGGGACACAAACACAGATCCGAAGAGTTCGCACCTCTCCGGTGGGAGCTTCATCCCCCTTTTGCTCAAAAAACCACCCCCAATCGTGACCTCGCGATCTTTTTCGGCGTTTTGATCGTAAACCGCAACTTCTACGAAAAAATGTTATAGGACTTTTTATATTCTCCATAAAATTCTCTATAAAAATATTTCTTACTGTTTTTTGCGTAACTCCCACCCAACGCTTGTAAATGACCTTGGAAAATAAGCATAGTTCTCAGTGCGAAGAGAAAAATGAGCCCAGCGCCGTTTTTTGAGGCGATTATTTTGAAAAGTGTTAGTCTGAGCAAAAAAATGTAACTTTTATAATAGGTGTTGTTCCCGTTTTGGGCCATAAAAACTGATTTAATCGTGAATCCACGACCTTCCGAAGCGATTTTCACGAATTCCTCCAGGTGTATCGTGGCGTAACTACCAAATGTTATTCAGGACGTCCAAATAAATACAATAAAAAAAAAATTCGTAGAGCACGAATTTAGCACAGAGGTCAATTTTACAGCTAAAACGCCTGGAGTATAACGAATGATTCAAATACGTTTTTAGTTTGGCCTCTATGCAAATCCCATATTTAAAGGAAACTGGCCGCAAGTTGTAATTGATCGGGTTGCTAAGCGCAGTTTATTAGAAGGGTTCTCAAAATCTCGTCTTCCAGAATTTTCCGCAGAAGAAATTGATTACGTTAATGGAACTTACGATTTCTTGGCACTTAATCACTATTCCACGCATATGGTTAACGCCACCACCGAGGCACCCTATGGTACTCCTAGTTATGGATCTGATATTAGTGTCAAGGAATGGCAAAAACTCGAATGGCCTTCTGGTTCTGGTGACTGGTTTTCGGTAAGTGTAAGAGAGAACAGGTACCCCAAGAGGATTTCTTAATTTCTTATTTTATTTTTTGTTTGTTGGATAAAAAGCTATTAATACAATCGCATTATATAAAGTATTTATTACTTTATAAATAACTTTGCATATTTAGGTTGTGCCTTGGGGGCTTAATCACCTACTTGTGTGGTTAAAAGCAACTTATGGAGATGTTGAAATTGTTATCACCGAGAACGGATTTTCTGATACAACTGGAGTATTGGATGATTATAATAGGGTGACATATTTCTTGGTAATATTTACATTATTAATTTTAATCAGTTTATACAAATAATATTTATTGAGGTAAGGTAAATGATCATCTTTTTTGTGCTTTCAGACTTATTTAAGCGCTTGCTTGGATGCGATATATATTGACGGTGTAAATTTGACTACATATGTAGCTTGGAGTATTATAGATGACTGGGAATGGACAGCAGGATACACGTAAGTGAAAAATACTATTTTTTTTATTTAATATACTTTTGCCCTCAGTATAAGGTAAAATAGTTATAGAGTTGTATAATGGTTATTAACAAAATTGATGAGGTGAGGGTGCTAGATTCAGTGTTAAAAATGGGCCAAAATCCGGTCCAAGTAAATCGTCTACAAATGAAGATATTTCACTTGATGTTCTTCTTTTAACCTGCCAGAGGAACCGTAAACTTCAATCCCAAAACTATTTAAAATATTTTTTGTCAGATAGCCTTGGTAATTAAGATGTAAATAGCCATCTCCTTATTTTATTATTTTATTTAATATTTAGAAAATCACAAGTCGGGCACCCCCCAAACCCTATATCATTATATTGATGAAAAAGTGCTATCTGAAAATGTAAAAATATACAGGGTCATCCATTTAAAAAAAACTGCCGATTACGTCATATCTTAAAAAATAGGGTTGCTGTTGTAAATCAACGTACGTCACTGAATGGAATAAAAATACTACAAAAATTTGTTAGGGGTATTTTTTATTCGAAATTACAGTATCATGTATCATGTGTTTCCACACATTTGCTTAACCCTGTATAGTAGTCGTGGACAAAACTTTTTATTTGGGTTGCATGCAGCATGCAGCAAATAATAAAGTGGAGCAGAACATTTAACTCTGTACAGAAAACAAAATTTCTCAATAATGGTCCATCGGGAAGAGGGACGTCAATTGATATGTGGGTTAATTTGTTAATTTACGGTTAATGTTAATGTTATTTTTTTTAATTTCAGTTCAATGTTGGGTATGTACCGTGTAAACTTTTCTGATCCAGAGAGGACTAGAACTCCAAGAAAATCTGCGAAATTCTTCACACAAGTTGTAAAAAATCGCTGTTTAGTTGATAGTTGTACAAGTTAAATAAATGTCTATATATATAATTATATTTTTGAGATTACTGTCTTAATTTAACTAATATTCATTCAACAAAAAAAAAACATTTATGGGTATATGTTTTCCTTTTATTACCAATCAATCAATCAATCAATCAATACAACTTTAGTAAAAATTAAAATTTACATCTGCTTTCCCAGAACCCACCCCGGGACCGACCATGCAACCAACACGTTGCTCGTGATGGCGGATGGCAACAGGTATGAAATATCAGCAAAGGTGGATAGGGTAGGCGGAGGTTATAGTTGGTGAAGTTTGGTTACAGATGTTGCAGGAAGATCGGTAACGTCTGGTATGGTAGGGTGTGTTTTATCTGAAGTGGTGCATTATGCTGTCTAATTTGTGTTATATTTCTTGTTAGCGGACTATCGCCCAGCTTGAAAGAATACAATTTTTGAGAGATGTTCTAGACGTAGTCCGCTATTGGGGTTATGTCGTGGAAAAATGCGTATAGGTCTCTGAAGGAGGTGTATCTTCCAGAATTAGAGATGAGGCACATAAATTTGTGTTCGCTGCACCACACTGGCGCTGCGTATGTGATAGTCGGCCTGACCATCATTGTGTTTATTTATTTTGTCGGTTAAGTCTGCTGCCCCTGGCCATGGGCGGATACAGACTGCTGGACAAAATTTTGGTCAATCACTGTTCGGAATTTAAAAGTTTGGTTAAGTCTTTTTTGGGGCTGATTTCACTATGACTTCACTATGTTAAAAAACTAATTACTAAATGTCACTGTCAAATGTCTCGGTGGCTTTTTTAAAAAAAACTCACCTATTTCCGGTAGCATACGAATAAGCTATACTCCCTTTTATTACCTGTGCCTTAGTAAATATACATCAAAAACACTTTTTTACACCCTCCCTCCCCCTGGTGTTGCGTGGTGAGGTTCTAAGCTACCCCACCTATCTAACATCACGTGTATTTTTTTGTTAACAAAATTTTAATATTTTCAGAATATTTTTTAATGAAAAACACAACTAAAAACAGCACATATTAATTTAAAAACCAGTGTCCTCGGACCATGACTTTACTTCGTTACTTAATTGTAATGTCAATGTAGCAATTACCCCCTGTATGTTTTTTTTATTGTTGTGGAAGAGAGTATTTTTCTAAAATGCTAAAAGTAATTGGTACGTATATAGTAATTATTCGAAGGGAGTCGTTGTTGCATTTGAGTCGCCCTAAAAGGTAAGCCGTTGTCTAGACTAGAGGATAGGTATGTAAAGTTTTATCTTATCAAGCTTGAGAGAGATTTCATATATTTAAGTTTCCCATAGACATTGTATGGTAGTTTGGTGGCGAAGCGAAAAGATATGGCTGTAAGATGCTTAAAATTATTAGAATATGGAACACACAGCGGCATCTGTGGGTAAACCGCTGAGCCAACTATTGAAGGGTACCGATCAAAGGTGTGGCTATTCTATATGAACATATCCTGCACAACCCGTAAATTACAGGAAGCGGTAAGCTAAAGCGGGAAGTCGAGAATAAAGGTAGAGAGGGCGCTACGAGTACTAAATTAGGATTTTTAAGAGGGCATGGAATAATGCGAAATTTTGAAAAGATCAGCAACAGACTTTAAAAACAGGACGGCTAGATGGAAACCGGAGGAACGGAAGACAGTTCCGGGCTATGTGCCCCGCCGAGCGCTTATTACACTTAACGCGCCAGGCTTGTAACTTGTAATTCAGCGCTCGGCGGGGCACATAGCCCGGAGAGTAGCTGTCGGTTGCAGTCTGGTTACATTCCTTATAGTAAAATAAGGATTTTATAAAGGAGCTTGCGACTGAAATATTATGTTTTAATATATATATATATATATATATATATATATATGTTATATTAGAAATATACTATGATATATAATATCACTGAGACAGGCTTAACCTTCTCAAACATATCATGTTACAGATTGCGTAACAGCTCTTCTCTAATAACCGCTCACGCTAGCTGAGCTTAACATTTCTTTCTCAGTAATCTGTTATCATGCTGAATTGCAAATCCAATGTTCTTTGTTCTCCAGATATTATAAATATTACCCACTGCCATTGTAAACCTCAGTCTTAAACTCATGTTCGAATAAATCACTTCAAAATTATTATTGTTATTATTATAGAGTCAACGTTGACTCCAGTGTTAAACTAAATAAATCTTTTTAAAAAGTTAATCAAGTAATCCACTATCTAACATTGGCGCAGTCGTGGCGGATCTGAAGAACACGCACAGTTCGGGAGCCTAACCAGTGGAAAACATATCGGAAGGAACAAGGAGTTCATCTGGAAAAGGTGCCTAACCTGAAGAAAAGAGCCCCTGGAAAAAGGAGAAATTCCTTAGCTGTCGTGGTGGATCCCAATCCTTTACTCAGAAGAATCTACGTTCACAAAGAAACAATAATAATAATTCAACAAGCAACAAAGCAACATATCAATCAATCAACAAATTAGCAAGTAAGAATTCATCCCAGTCGAGAAGTTGGTGTCTTCGGCAGTGTAGGAGACCTCTGTGGAAGGAATACCTGGTAACGCCCCTGGCAGAGTAGACCGCATTGTAACAAAGTTCACGGAGCAGCATTCAACTTCAATCCAGACGTGTGGAATGGAAATTTTAATGTAAGTAGATTTTAAGAATCATCTCGATTATTTTGCATATTTTTCTTATAAAAAAACAATTCAATTTAACGAACAGCAGTTCTAATATTCAAATAATAATTTCATTCAGAAGTAATATAATATTTTATTTAAAATTTATGTGACCTACATAAATAACTATACCGTTCCTATCTTAACATTATTTTTATCGTAATATCATATACTCTTTAAGTACGAACTTATCTACATTTCCTACATAAATAATTATAATCACATACCATTTTTATCTTAACATTATTTTTATCATAATATCATATATCATATAAAGGTTAAGTTACGCCTTACTTGACTGTGAAATAAAATAAAACCCACATGTTCTATACTGTTTAAATGCACATTAGTATATAAAATTTCAGTGACATTATTCCCAACTAAAAACACTTTTTAAATTAATCCAATTATCCTTGTAATTAAATTTTGAAATATTATAAAATAAACAACACATTCTTTTACATATAATATAAAATTACCAATTGTCAGTAGCGTACTAGCTCAAATTGAAAAAAGTGTTTTAAGTTATTTAATTATTTAAATAATATAAACAAAATGGCTACCACCACAAACGTAAGCAATTCCAATGCAAACAATTCAATCACGGCGAACGAAACTATAAATATTGAACCTTACAGGTTAAGTGAGATTTTTTCGATAGTCCCGGAATTCGATGGAAATCCGATATTTTTACAAACCTTTATTAGTGCGTGTATTTACGCGAACGGAATGTCTATAGAAGACCAACGTGTTCTACTTGCTCTGCACATTAAAAATAAACTTCGGGGGAAAGCCGCCGAGTTAGTAAACTCCAGGAACCCTGCCACCTGGGCAGAAATTAAAAGCCTACTCGAGGCCCACTTCGGTGACTCCCGCGACTTGACAGCCCTTATACAGGACTTACAACGCATTCACCAACTACCCAACGAAACCGCACTAATATTCGTATCAAGACTACAAACGCACAACGCGAAAATGCACGCAGCAGTGCAAAAGCAGACTCTAACTTTAGAGGAAAAAACCGCTCAATGTAACCTCATCGAAAACATGACTTTGACCACCTTACTGACTGGATTAGAACCCAAGTTAGGGCAAATTATCAGGGCTGGCAACCCTAGTGATATGTTAGATGCAATAAATCGCATCAAACGTGAGTTGCAATTGTCGTACTTCGAATCGCAAAAATTCTCCAATAAAATTCAAAATAGAAGTCCCGTTCAAAATCAACAAAGACGCCCAAATCTCCCACCATTTTGCACATTCTGTAAAAGGAATGGGCACAGCTTTAACGAATGCCGCACGAGGCAAAACCACCAATTTTCACAACCCAATTTCACACCAAACGCCTATTCCAATCAGGCACAAGCTCCTAGACAGCACTTCCAGAGTGTACCTAATCAAGCAAACTTTAGACCACAGAATTCCCAAAATTTTTCTAATCAACAACGCAATTATCCACAACAAAACAGGCCCTCAGCTATCAGGCCAAATCCTAACTTCCACCAGCAGAGACCTTCTGCCATACAACCGAACCCGAATTTCAATAGATTTAACCAACAAAAAACCCATCACCTAAACCAAGAAACTTATGATAATTATTCAGATTACCCAAACCAATACGAAGATTACTCTGCAAATCAATCCGTAAATTATTCTACCAATTATTCTCCTGATTATCAATCTCAAAATAATGATGACTACGATTTTCCAAACGGACAATGTGGGCATTATACTGCTAATTCCCAATCCCAGGAACATGAGAATTATACTGTTAATTCTCAGCAATACGAGGATTATACTGCTAATCCTCCGGATTTTTGCACAGGCCCGGAGTATTCCACGAATACTCCAACACAACAAACGGACGAACTAGACCAAATTTCTCGCCAAGTCCAAGCGATAAACCTCCAGGACAGTTTCGACCCAAACCTGAACTTCCCGGAAAACCAATTCATGTAAAAACACCCCGCTACAAACTAAATGTCGTAAATTCCAAAAATCTATTTTACATAAAAGACTTCACAAATCGTTTCAAAATTCTTGTCGACTCAGGTGCAGGTATTTCTGTATTTAAAACCAAAACAGCGGAAAGGTACAAACAAAGATATCCTGAAAACGTAATTATACAGGGTATAACAGATGAAAAAATTAATATCACCGAATCTGTACTAATACCATTCAATATAAATGACCCATACAAGGTTTATGTTCACGACCTAGATATAGAATTCGATGGACTATTAGGTGCAGACTTTTTAAAATATTATAAGTGTCATGTGGACTTTGAAAATAATCAACTTATTACCAATTTTAAAACCGTACCACTATTTGAGGTGACTGAGGTAACATCAATCAGGAACCACAATAATTCTAACGAAAACAATAATCCAGGTATTAGAATTTCAAACCCAAATTTAAATGTTAAAAACCAAAATGTAATTTCTATCGAACCACGCACAGAAAAGATTTTTAAACTTAAATGCAATTTACAAAATACCGAAGCTATACTAATAGCCCAGGAAAATGAAAAGGTACGTTTACCGAATGCCATTGTCAAAATAGACAACAATGGTGAATTTTTGACAACGATAATAAACGCAAACGCGATTCCAAAAACAATACATTTCTCGGATCTTAAACTTGAACCCGTTCAAAAATTTAGATCAATATTTAACGTAAATCTTCAAAATCCGGATTCCCAATACATAGACCGAAACTACGAAATAAAAAATCAATTACGCTTAGACCACTTGAACGACGAGGAGAGTGAATTAATTACTCAACTCTGTTTAGACTTTTCAGACATATTTTATCTAGAAGGTGACAACTTGACATTTACCAACGAAATCAAGCATTCAATAGACACTAACGATTCTAAACCAATTTTCACTAAATCTTATCGTTACCCCCAAATTCACAAACAAGAAGTAAAATCACAAGTTTCCAAAATGCTCGACCAAGGCATTATCCAGCCTTCAATTTCTCCCTGGTCCTCCCCAGTTTGGGTAGTCCCCAAAAAACTAGACGCTTCTGGTAAACAGAAATGGCGCGTCGTAGTTGACTACCGAAAATTAAACGAAGTAACGATAGGTGATAAATATCCTCTACCCAACATTTCCGACCTTTTAGATCAATTAGGCAAATGCCAATATTTCACGACTTTAGACCTGGCCTCTGGCTTCCACCAAATTGAAATCGATCCTAAGGACATCCAAAAAACAGCTTTCACGGTAGAGAATGGCCACTACGAATTTGTACGTATGCCATTCGGTCTAAAAAATGCTCCATCCACTTTCCAGAGGGTCATGGACAATATTCTATTAGGCATCCAAAATGAACGCTGTCTCGTCTACATGGACGATATTATTATTTATGCCCCTACTATCCATGAACATATTTCTCGACTAACAGAAGTCTTCAAACGTCTACAAAAAGCCAACCTCAAAATTCAGCCAGACAAATGCGAATTCCTTCGCAAGGAAGTCGCCTATTTAGGGCATCTTATTACAAAGGATGGTGTAAAACCAAACCCTGCCAAAGTCGAGGCAATTCTAAACTTTCCTCAACCCAAAAATCAGAAAGAAATTAAATCTTTTCTAGGTCTAGCAGGCTACTATAGACGCTTCATTCCTAATTTCTCCAAAATTTCAAAACCCTTAACTAAATTGCTACAAAAAGATATACCTTTCAATTTCGACAATGACTGTACAAATTCATTTGAAACCCTAAAACAAACCTTGACAACTACTCCGATATTGATCTACCCCAATTTCGATGAACCTTTTGTCCTAACTACAGACGCTAGTGCATTTGCAATAGGTTCTGTACTTTCACAAGGAAGTATAGGAAAAGATTTGCCAATCGCATACGCATCTCGAACTTTATGCGGCGCGGAAACCAAGTATTCAACCATTGAGCGTGAACTTTTATCTTTGGTCTGGAGTGTAAAGCATTTTAGGCCATATCTATTCGGAAGGAAGTTCAAACTCGTCACCGACCACCGACCACTCACTTGGTTATTTTCTATAAAAGACCCAGGTAGTAGACTAGCGCGTTGGCGCTTAAAACTAGAAGAATACGACTACGAGATAATATACAAACCCGGAAAGATCAATAAAAACGCGGACGCGTTGTCCAGAATAAAAATTAATCACTTTTCAGAATGTTCCAAATTTTATTCAAAAATTCTAGCCGCAAACGAAGACTCAGACGAAGACGAAATTTCAGACAACGATGACGAAATTACCGACGAACAAATCGCCCGAGAATTTGACACATTTTCCCGACTTTACAAAACCAAATCTCTAATAGACTATTCCAAAATTCAAATCACAAATAAACAACTATTAGATCGAGAAAATAAAAATATCATAACGTTTTTCCAACAAAACAACTTGACAGACCTTCACCATCAAATTATCGAGGATATTTTCGAAGAAAATCCTGAATTCTATAACAATACAATTAATATCGTTTCCAGCAAATCGACCCGACAAAGAAACTACTACATTATCGCTCTACCTTTCGACCCAGAGTCTGTGGTAGAACATCTATTTTTAACACTTTACAAACATCGAAACAAATTAGACCTTTCCAAAACTTACCATGTTGAAAACAATCTAGACTTTCCAATTCTCGAAATCCTATCATTTATTTTTGCAGAAAAAGATTTAAAACTAATCATTTGTCAAAATTTATTACGAACTCCCGATGAAGACCAACGTCCGATCATTCTCGACCAGCATCACACCGGAAAAAATAATTTACATCGTGGAATAAACGAAACAATACGTAGAATCAAAAATAAATATAATTGGCAAGGTTTAACAAAAGATGTCGAAAATTTTATAAAAAACTGCGAAACATGTCAAAGAACAAAAGTCTGTCGTAAGAACCTCAACAATCCCTTAGTAATTACCGAAACCCCTAAAACTCCATTTGAGAGAGTTAATATCGATCTGTTCGAATTTCCCACGAGAAACTATGCATTAACCATCCGCGACGAGTTAACGAAATTTACTCAAGCTTATGCTGTCCCAGACAAAAGTGCAAAATCAGTTGTAAACACCCTGTTGCTATATTTCCAACACTATGGCACCCCATTAAGAATTCATTGTGATTACGGCGGTGAATTCGATAATAATTTATTAAAAGATCTTTGTACTCTCTACGACATAAAATTAACATACTCCAGCGTAGGACACCCTCAATCCAATGGATCTATCGAACGATTCCATGCCACCCTAGCGGAAATGATCAGAATACATAAAACAGAGAATCCAAACGAACATCCTTTCACAATATTACCATACGCGGTAATATGTTATAACAACTCGGTAAACAAAACTCATGGCTTTACGCCATACGAGCTTATTTTCGGACATACAGCTAACCGACCACCCGAAACTCTTTATAACCAGAAAGACCTGATTACCAAATACGTTAGAGACCTTAACAACCGGATATCCCACTATTACAAAATTGCGCGAAGTCGAACAGAAGCACAAAAACAAAAAGCCAAAGTTCGATTCGACAAAAACATTCCCGAAAATCGACACACATATAATATTGGCGACAAAGTGTACGTCAAAGAATCACAAATAAAAAACAAATTACAGAACAAATTTAACGGCCCCTTCGAAATTTTAGAAACTTCTCAAAATTCTGCAACATTATTAAATCCGGAAACAAACCAAACGACTAAAGTAAACTTTGACCGAATGAAACCTTATACTGAAAATTAAATTTATTTTCAGGTTTTTCCTGCTGTTCGGATCAGCACTTGCTCAATTTAAGATAACACCAATTAACAATACAATTGGAGTATACTATCACCGAGACACAGACATTGTGATTTCTCACAAGAAATGGACTTTACTGGTACACAAAAACATATCTACCTTTAAGACAGCTTTCGACAAAAACGACAAGATCTTACAGACACTATACAACACACTCGACCCAACGTATCATTACATGAACGTCTTTTTAGGAGACGTAAAAACTCACCTCAGTTTATTGACACAAATTTCTCAATCAATACAATCAAAATTTGACGAAATTTACCTTGACACGAAACGGTACAAGCGAGGAATACTAAACGGTATTGGAACAATTTTCAAATCAATAACTGGAAATTTAGATGCAGAAGATGGTCAGTATTATTCTGATTGCATCAACAAATTAAATAATGACGAGCACCAACTCGAAAATTTAATCAAAAATCAAATATCTGTCACAACTTCGGTAATCAAAAATTTCAACGCAACAATTCAAAAACTGCAGGTTGATGAAGAAACTTTCAATAAAGATATTAAAGAAATCGAAACTTCAATTCTAGACATGACTAAAGACATAGAAAATATTCACGCAAAATTAAAATTTATAGAAATCTGCGAACAGCTTATGGCAAGCTATCTATTTATCGAAGATAACTTAAACGATATCCTGAATTCTATCACTTTCGCGAGGCTCAAAATAATTCACACATCGATTATAAACCCAAAAGACTTGGTAAATTCCTTACAGGAAATCTCACAGAACCTACAAAGGAACAATTTGCCACTTCCAATCAAATTATCAAAAGTTGCACAGTATTTAGACATTATAGAACTAAAAGCTTTTCAAACAAATTCAGATTTAATATTCGTATTAGACATACCTTTGGTAGACCCTCAAACCTATTCAGTATTTCAATTATATCCTATCCCTATTTTGGATAATAGAACTGGCTTATATCATATCTTGTCAACCTCTCAGAAATATATCGCGAGAGATGATGATTCTTTAATGTACTTAACCATCCCGGACCTCAGAGAATGCAAACCACTCTACTTCAACACTAAATTATGTCTAAATCTATTTTCATACCCCATTGATGATAATGCCATTTGCGAAGCCCGTCTCTTCAAGAACCTCAAAACTCTGCCAGGAAGCTGCCAGACATCATTCATCATCGGCCAAGGATACAACGTCCAAAAGATAGACGAAAATACGTGGCTGGTTATCAACGCAGAACCATTACAGGCAACCATCAATTGTCCAGAAAGAAGTTCGAAAACTGAAGTCATCTACAAAAACTCAATAGTGAAATTACAACCTAATTGTTACGCCTTTATAGGCATCACAAAAATCCAAGCCAGTACCAACGAAGTAACCGACGTAAACGACGACACTCATCCCATTCAAATTCCATTCGAATGCTGCAACAAAATTCCAAACAACATTAGAGCACCAAACCTTAAACCATTAAAATTAAACAACCTTAACACAGAAGATCTCGAAATTGCCAAACACAAATTGGACCAATATTCCAGAGATCTAGACGATTTAATCAACGAACCATTCGTAACAAAACACATATCCTGGTTCACCTACTTCATCATTGTGCTAATATTTGGACTGTTATTTCTGTACCTATTTTGTAAGTGCAGAACAAAAAGACGAAGACTAGCCATCGATGTTTCTGCATCACCCCCATCTCCACCTAGGCCTAGCAAACCCCACAGGACATTTGCTAACCTATTCCCTTCACGAAGACGACCTACCTTAAGGAGAGAAGACAACGAAGCCGAAGACATAGAACTTACATAAAGATGAACTGTTTTGTGCCTTTTACTGACTTTTAGTGCTGGACTCTTCAGTGAACCATATTTTATTCATTTAATCATTACATTTCATTATTTTACTTATCCCTTGTTAATTTCAATTGCATTAACATTTTTATACCATTTTCATTTAAACCTATCATGCTTATATTTTGGGCTTTTAAGGTAAAGCCATATTTTAACCCTGGGAATATTTTTATGTTATCCCATTTTACAACAAACTTATTATGTTTGTATTTTACGCTTTCTTGCTAAAGCTATATTTTAACTCTAACATTTTTATGTTATATTATTTTATGAATCAAGCTTATTGTGCTTGCATTTCATATTTTAGACGCTAAGGCTATATTCTGTATTTTAAACCTTACGATTTAACATTTTTGTACTCTTTATATTTTTCCAAATTGTACCATTATCTTTTATATACATTTTATATTCATTTCAAAAGTTGCTGCATAAAACACCAACTTTTTTTATAAGGGGGAAGCTGTTATATTAGAAATATACTATGATATATAATATCACTGAGACAGGCTTAACCTTCTCAAACATATCATGTTACAGATTGCGTAACAGCTCTTCTCTAATAACCGCTCACGCTAGCTGAGCTTAACATTTCTTTCTCAGTAATCTGTTATCATGCTGAATTGCAAATCCAATGTTCTTTGTTCTCCAGATATTATAAATATTACCCACTGCCATTGTAAACCTCAGTCTTAAACTCATGTTCGAATAAATCACTTCAAAATTATTATTGTTATTATTATAGAGTCAACGTTGACTCCAGTGTTAAACTAAATAAATCTTTTTAAAAAGTTAATCAAGTAATCCACTATCTAACATATATATATATATATATATATATATATATATATATATATATATATATATCTGGTGTTTAATTAATCACTCTATTCAACTAAATCTGCCAAAAAGACCACGCATATAAGCCGTGGCCGAATTCACTGCCTAAACAAACATCTTTCCGCATTTCCGTGGTCAGGCGGAAGGATAATATCCTGACCTGGTGGCAGCATACACGCTACCATTTTCAAGTAACCAGCCTCAATCTCTCACCTGAAGGAATAGAGGGTACCTTTTTATTTCCTGAAATGAACATAAAATATATGTTTTATGGACCTCTTAATTCATAACACTGGATGTCAAGATAACATACTTAAATATACACGTTAATAATATAAGTTATGGTCAACCATATTAATTTGTTTGTTTACGTCTCTGAAGGGCGCGTCACTATAAAAGAGACGCGCCCCTCAGAAAGTGGGGCTCGAACGTTGCTCGCCTTCCGAGTAAGACGTCAATGGAAACATTAGATCCGTACTTAATCTACAATACCTTTAACTTAAAAATACTAAATTTTTATTTAACAAACAAACAACTTCAAAACTTGTATAAGTGGAAACACTTGATTTAATGAAAAGATAAATTAAATATTATAAATGTAAAACCATATGAGGAATAAAACCTAGATAATAATAATACAATGAGGTTAATACTATTATTCTCCTATTTTTTCTTGGAAAGGTAAGTTTCAATATTTTATCATTTATATCAGTTTAATTTAATTTGGTATATCGGGATATTTTTTAAGTTTTGCACAAGAGATAAATTCGAGGTATTTTCCTGAAAATTTTAAATTTGGAGTTGCCAACGCAGCTACACAAATAGAGGGAGGATGGGACGAGGATGGTAAAGGTGAAACTATTTGGGACCATTTTGCCCATTCCCATCCGGAAAATATTCTTGACCATTCTACCCCAGATATTGCCAGCGATTCATACCACAAATATAAGGAAGATGTAGCTTTGGTAAAGAAAATGGGGTTGGATTATTATCGTCTTTCCATTGCCTGGTCGAGAATATTACCAACCGGTTACACTGATCAAATAAACCAACCAGGCATAGATTATTATAACAATTTATTCGCCGAACTTAAAGCAAATAATATCGAGCCTATGGTAACTTTGTACCACTGGGATCTACCACAACCTCTAGAAGAACAACTGGGTGGTTGGTTAAACACAACAACTGCAGACTTATTTGCCGAATACGCAAGATTGTGCTATGGACTTTTTGGAGACGTCGTTAAGATGTGGATAACTATTAATGAACCTAAGTCAGTATGCCAAAGTGGATATGGCACCGGTTATTCTGCACCAGGAATAATTTCAAGTGGAATAGGTGACTACTTATGTGCATATAACATCATTTTGGCTCACGCTAAAGCTTATCACATCTACGATGATGAATTTAGAGCAAGGCAAGGAGGTAACTTTAGTTAGCATTTATTTGATGATACCACTAAAATTGAAATTTTATAGGAAGAGTTACAATGGTGATTGATACCACATGGATGGAGCCTGGCAGCGATAGTGATGAAGACAAGGAAGCAGCGGAAAGACTGCTTCAGTTTGAAGTAAGTTAAACAGTCGAGTCAAAAATAGAATTACACTCGTTGTTGCGTTGTGCAACCAATAAAATTGTTCTTTAGAAGGAAGTATTTATTAAACACTACTTAATAAGAGTTTAACACATATAAAAGTTTACAAGTTGCCAAATGAATTGTTGGGATGAGAAATATAACTAACTAGTTTTGGGTCAGATACCAGTGCACAAAAGGTACCTGAGTGCACTGAGCAGCAGTGCAGAGTGCACTGGTGCATAGTACCGGGTAGGTAATAAATGGACTTTCCATACAGATGTTATTTAATAATTACTCTATCAAAACATATTGACGGTGTTCCTAATAATGTTTTGTGATTGAAGATGCTAATTCTTCCATTGTATATATATGTGACAGTTGAAATATTGTGGATGGCCATGATATTGAGGTTTTTTCTGAATTCCCTGCGTAATATATTGAAAGGCGGTCGTAGAGATTCAAACATAAGATATATAATTAGACAAGAGCGTTGATAAATATCGCGGCTTTAATTCCATCGTTATCGCCACTCTACACTCTATCTCTGCTTTTATAAATTCATCTCATATCCATTGAATATACAACTTAAACTAGCTGTATTTCCGAAACTACTATATAAGAGTACTGTTACAATTTTTCTTTTACACAAGTTTTCCATTGTGTTATTTCCAATTATTCATTCATATTTTTCTGCTACTTCCGGTTGAACATGAAATATCAACCAACTTCGCTATTTAAATGGAACACCGTGTATATTTTTGCATTTTAGATTCGACGGTAAATTTTAATGTTTTAAATGTCATACTCCATATAAAACATTTACGGTTTAGGCGGTACTTATTCAATTTTTATTTTTCATTTGATAGATGCAGATCTTTCAAAAACAGATAATAAATATCAGACAGACGTTAATAAAGTCAAATTTCAAAGAGACATATTCTGGGAGATATGGTAGAGATTAAAGTGTATGTGAATTGAAACAATAATAATAATTCGGGGTGCTCAAAAAAAATTGTTAATTGTTTACAATCTCCAGTAAACACCCTGTACGTAGGTTCAAATAATTGCAGCAAGACTTTTCACTAACCACTACTTTATTTAATACTTAATTACAATAATTAATCGTTATTATAACGCACTAAGTACAACTATAGACATTAATTCAATTCACAACTTATTACTGTTCTTATTTCATCCATTCACTTGTTTGTCTAATGTAAAACTGTCCTCCGTGCGCGGCATCCACTCCATATATACTGAGGCGCTTTCTTCTCGAATGTTCCTGTCTGACCTTCGCTGCGGTTCTGGCTCCTTCTTGTATATTCTATGAGGCAGTGGCGTAGGCGTGCACATAACAATATCACTTAACTGACGTTTCAATAATTGCCAAAACTATTTTTGACGCCCAATATATAAGCCACTGAAAAATTCTTCCTCGGTATTTGCAAAGCCACTGTGCTGTGCCTCACCGCATGGCCGGACCAATAATTAAATAATGTGTATAAAAAAGATAAATCTGAAAATAAGTAGAAAATGTTTATACCTACAGTTCAAATCATGAATGTTGTCGTTCACGTCATCATCCTTTAATTTCCGAATCAAATCATCTCAAGGTCACACATAATGGCACGCATGGGCATATCAGCGTATGCAAAAGACAGGTTAATATTTTATGATAAAAATATTTGGATAATAATAATGCGATACAATGAATTTTAACACCTGTTGCCGCATTTAATTTTACAATTCACCTCATGGATTTCTTACATAGGCAAAAGGGAACATCCGTTACATTTTTCCTGATTAAAGCACTCGTTTTATTGCACCACCATGTCTCTGGCTAATGCATTCTGTCTTTTATACACTGCACGCTACTGAATTGACAATGAACAGACAGAATGCTGAACGTTGATTGCGGCTACGACTAACGCTTGTAATATTCATTTGTAAAACGCATTGTTACGCTCGGAACTTCTGTCGTAGCCTCAGCAGACGTGACTTTCTACTATTAACATCCTGTGCGCATCGCACACATCGCATTTGTATTTTGTAAAGATAGAAAAATCGCATTTCGTTGATAAATACATAAATTGATGACGTATGACGCGAACGACAACATTCGTGATTTCAACTATACGTATGATTTACCTTAATCAACAATAATCAAGTAGGCGCGGAATATTAGTGAGACTGGACAGGTTTTGGTATATTTTGAATAAATGAACCTTTCCTGTCACATTTGGAGGTCCAAGTATTTAACCATGTTGCAATCAAAGCCTAAGCTATAACTTGGACTAAATACTTTAGCAAAAAATTATCAAAATTAGGAGAAAGCATTTTTTGTTTGCCGTCCCAACTCGCCCCAGTGTTTGGGGTGAGTCGGAACATATTTTATGCTTTTAAAAAATATATAACGAAAGAAATAATGAAATAAAGGCAGTAATTCTCTCTTAAACTTAGGAACAAATTATGAAATAACGACAAGAATACTTTGTTTCTAAACATAATTGTAGGAAGGCAGTTTTAGATTTGAAGAAAATTTGTATGTTCCTCATTGCACATCTGGCTTTGGTAGGATTCTATTAATTTGGCTTAATTTAACATTACAAATATCGAGCATGTTAGGAAAATGATTGTGCGTTTTACTTGGTCTTAAACAACTAACTATTATAGAATCTTCAGATTCATTTTCTTGCATCTCACATACATAAAATTTTTCGGTCTTATTAGTTGAAAAATGCACCTCCAAGAAGTCATTTTGTTGAAAATTCTCCATTTGTATTTCTATTTCTGCTTCATCCTCTTCAAAAACTTCTTTATCCTTTTCAATAACATCTACATCCTCTCCAATAATATGTTCATCGTCTTCAATAATATCTTCATTCTCTTTATCATTTTCTACAGAATTATTAACAATTTGATGTCCACTAGTGCCTCGTTGAGGTCCTCCAGACCAACACTGCTTCCGGAAGGAATATTGATTTTCTTCCTTTTTGTTTTTGCGGAATTTCGTGCTTCCCTTGTTTCTTTAAATATTTCCGTAAAATACGCCACTAAAGCATTATTTCTTTGGTCTGCAGTTTCTTCTGATGGCAATCGTTTAATGACATGCGTGACATGCCAGTAGAGAAAATCCAGCTTTAATATTGCTACTATTTTTAGCTCCAATAGGGCACTTTGCAACACACTTGGAAAAGTCTCCTTTGGCAACGACCTCTGTTTCTTTTTTTTTTTTTTTCATTTATTGAGAACCTTTTTCCATGCTCGTTTCATTGGTCTGAAAACAGCGACATTAAGCGGCTGCGTCAGATGCGTGCTATTTGGAGGCAAAAACACAAATTTAATATGATATTCTGACATTCTTGGATAACTTTTAAAGAAAGGTAACTTGACAAATTATCCCCTATAAGAACTTTGTCGCCCTCTAATCTTCGAAAATATGGCAAGGCAATCGATAAAAACCGTTCTTCAAAGAGGCTTTGGTCGAACCAACCACTCTTACTTCTGGCACATCTGGCTTTCTGTGGTCCATTTCGCATCCAGTTTTCATAAATTTGTTTCGTCGTAATTGACTATGTTATCCAATGGCACATTTGTCAGAACCAAGGTCAAATTATCAAAATATTGATTTAATATGCCCCTGGAGACAGCAGCTCTAGAATGTTTGGTGTTTTCACTTAGTCGAACAGTTAACTCAGCCCTGTGGGATTTTATAAACCCAAGGCACCAGTCTTCGCCAGGAAAGTCATCTTTAAATCATGATTCACTGCGGCCAAGTCTGTCTAGATAACCTTTTACTAGAAGTCGATTTTTTCAAAGAGGTAGCCCCATTCAGATGCAACAATAATAACATCGACAATCATTTGTTCTTCTAATGCAGAAAGTACACATTGCCCCGATTGCCCGCCTGAAGTTTTTAATTTTTTTTAAGGTTACTTTGCAAAGTAAATTTTGAGATTCCGTAGACTTCTTGAGCTTCTCTCAAAGTCATTTGTTTATTTCGCATATGTCGCAATGCTTCCATAAATATATATTTACTACAAATGCTCCTTTTCTTAATTCCCAGTGGGGTCTTGTAGGTTCTAGGCATTGTCCGGACTCATCCCCGAAAATGTACTGGAAAAATAAAATTGGCACATGCAAAAAACACTAAGGGAAACAATTGATATATAAATTTAAATAATTGTCAAGATTAGTAACATTTGGCTTATTATGAAAACTTAGTGATTGATAAAATGGCACGTTTAGGGTATACAAATGAAGATTTTTTAAATATTATTCTCGTTTATGATGAATGCAATGAAGGTGTCACCAGAACCTGTGATACTTTAGCCACGATATCCCGAAACTCGAAACCGACCCATGATACTATTTCAAGATTGTTGAACAATTGTAAAAATTTTGAATCTTTTACTAACAGAAAATAAGAAAATGAAATCAATTGTCGATAATGACGAAAATGATATTACGGTTTTAGTTTTAGCATATTTTAGAGCCTACCCATGTGAATCTTGGAGATATGCAGAGTTAGAATTGGGCTTATCATTTAAGCCAATACACAGAATTTTGCACAGCCACCTCATAATATTAGCAAATGGTGCAAAGTTTACTTCCTGGAGATGTTGGTTGCAATACAAATTAAATTTTTAAAATTGAAGTTTAGGCCAGCCATGCACAGCCTAGCATTGACGTATCTCGCGGAAGGCGCCTCGTTCAAATGGAGGTGCTACCGTCAGATACGAAATTAAAAATGATCAGTGCGCGAGTGTTTTAATTTAGTATGTAGCTTTTATTCATTTTGTTAAGTTTGTTCTTTAAACATGTTCCTAATTTTAACACCTTTTATAATCGGTCTGCGACGGAAGGAGCCTAGCTTTAGTTGTTTTAATTTTCTTTTTAGCCGAACCAGTCCGGCCCTGCAATCTGCCACCACATTAGCGCGGTGATTGCACGGTCGGGTCCGGTGCGGGTTCTGGGGAGGTACTATTTAAAATAAGACATAAAGTCTTATTGAATTGAATTGAGATGATGCAAGAAGGGTACCATATGCCGAATTTATACTTGTAAGAAATCAAGATGACATATTCTTTAAAAATATAATTTGAACTGACGAGCAAAGTTTACAAAACAGAGTCTCTTCAAACGGCATAATTCCCTTTATTGGGATGTTCATAATTCACACGTTGTTCGTGAGGAAATTCGTGGCGTTTTAATATTTACAGCGTTATCGAGAGCGATGCAATTGTAACAGTTACATATTAAGATATACTAGATCATAGGTCCAGGTATACCGTGAGCTTCGCCCAAAAGAATAGGATCAACAAGGAACAGTATGAAAGATATATTTATTTATTGTTTTACTTAAAAAATTGTTATATGGTCTATCTATTTAACAACTTTATAAAAATAACTGACATTTATTTATATTTAGCACGATCTATATAGTACTTTGATTTAGTTTTTGTGAGACTATTTCAAACTAACAAAATTTTCTTTCTATCACCGCTCTTCAGAATTTTCATAGATTTATTTTTGTATCTTAGGAACTCAGCACATCAGGTCACCAATTGTCTCCACCGTACCTGGAAAACATTTACATTCATTTAAATTTTCATTTATTTACTTTGTTTTGAATTTGTCTTTCAAAAAATTATTGAAATGTTTAACGGCACTTTCCTCGAAAACGGTTGGAATTATCAAATTCTACCAAGTGTACCTTTTATACGTGGAAATAACGCCCTCATCAGATTTTCTCGTTAGAAGTACCACAACGTTTCGTCAAAAACAAATATGAAAAAAATTCATCATCAGATACAGGTCCTGCGGCGCCCTCTATGATCTAACGTGATGTAATACATAAATTATCGTTACTTAGAATAAAAACAGTTCCTCTAACAAATTTGGCGAAGATCAGTCAAGAGGCTGTTGAGTTATTGCAAAAAATAGAAAAAATTATTTGAACTTTGACAGCCTGTATCTTTTCCCACAGCAACATTTTACTAAAGCATATTTGGTTATATCCTCATATTCTGACCCAAAGAATCTATCCCTGAACTATGGCCTGTTATTAATGGTCCATCCTGTATAGTGTATAATATATAACGTATTTTCTCTAACACTATTTTAGAAAGTACACGTTCCATAACTAAAAATTACGTTGGAATAAATGTCATTCCAATAGTTAGAGTGGAATTGTGTAGTCCATATTGCGCTACCAGGACGTGTCAAACTTCACACACATCTAGTTTGTAACTTTAGGACTACGTTGGTAAATTATTATTTTTTTTTGTATTAAATTCCTTTCTGTACAATTTTTTCTGATTACTTATTTCTTACACATGTTAAAATTATATTTTTATAAATGTATGAGATTTACTTTTGGATTCCACCCTGTCTTTTGTAAACTTTGATTATTTTAGATATAATTTATCATTCATTTTAATAATTACTTCATTTCCTCACCAAAAAATTTGAGTTTCATCTATAGGAGACTGGTTTTACGGGAAAAAGAGACAAATCTACTCATTTTTTTCTATAGATGGTGCCCTCATAACATCAAATAATTCATTGTCCCTTTTCCCCAAACAAAACACAATTATTCTGTTATACGTTATACCTTATAAGTTTCACCCCTCTTGTAAGTTCTCTGAACCTACGACCATTTGCTCCGATTTAAACCAGCTAACCGTTCGCATTTGTTGCATTGTTTATTTGTCATTTTAACAAAAAAGAAAGTAAACAGGTAACAAAATACAGAAAGGTGGCCCTCCAAATGGAGGGGCAACTGTCCCACATCCAAGCAAGTCAATATTAAAAAATGTTGAAAATTGTTTTCACCCGTCCCTAATGTACAATGCACTTTTTTCCATGTCTACTTTCTCTATGTGATATAATGTATACATTTTTAGTTCGGCCTCTATGCAAACCCTTTATTTAAAGGAAATTGGCCTCAAGTTGTAATTGATCGGGTTGCTAACCGCAGTTTATTGGAAGGGTACTCGAAATCTCGCCTTCCTGAATTTTCTGCAGAAGAAATTAGTTACATTAATGGGACTTATGATTATTTGGCAGTTAACCACTATACTACACGTGCGGTTAACGCAACCACAGAGGCACCCTATGGAATCCCTAGTTATGACGCTGACGTCGGTGTCACGCAATGGCAAAGGCCTGAATGGCCTAAAAGTTCTAATGATTGGGTTTCGGTAAGTGTTTTTGAACTCAATATTTAATCTTTTGTTAATCAGACAACAAGAGTATCATAAAATCGCATGACATAATAATAGATTTCTAACTATTCATACTTAGGTTGTGCCTTGGGGGCTTCATCATCTACTTGTGTGGTTGAAAAAAACTTATGGCGATGTGGAAATTTTGATCACCGAGAATGGATATTCTGATAAAACTGGAGAATTAAATGATTACGATCGAGTGGCATATTTCTTGGTATAAAATTTACATTATTAATTTTTATCAAGGGGCGAGCGTAGGTGCGTCTTTACTATGTACATACTTCGTTATGCGATGTAAAGCAACGACAGGCGCAGTTAGTAGTTGGATGGGTGACCATTCCAACGGAAACCGCGTCCTCGCCTCACACATCTTCCAGCGGCTTGTATATCAGTGTATGCGCGGAAGCTATACAACCTTAGGCGAGGGTTGTATAGGAGATATACCATCCTTCGGAGGGGATGTAAAGCCGTCGGTCCCTTGTCTATTAAATGTTAGGCAAGTAAAAGATCCCTACTCTTCTTAAGGGAGGAGGTTCGGCGAAATTCCTGGTTGGGGATAGCTCGTCTACAGACGTCGGTGTTAGGCCTCAGTAGCGGAAATAGGCCGACGTTAAATAAATGTACAAAAAAAAAATTTTTTTATCAATGTATACAAATAATATTCACATATAAAATGATTCTCTCCTGCTTTTAGACTTACCTAAGTGCTTGCTTAGATGCGATATATAACGATGGGGTAAATTTAACTGCTTATGTAGCCTGGACTATTATAGATGACTGGGAATGGGCAAACGGTTTCACGTAAGTAAAAATTAATGTTATTTATTTTTAGAGACAATTTTGGTAAGGTTGGAAAAATATTTTTCGGGTTTTATTTATATCGGTTATTAATAAAATTGCTAGAGAGTAGGCTACATAATCAAAGAAGACTGTAGAAGGTACTATTCATTTTGACGTTACAGTATTAAAGATAATACAAACCAGGAAGATTATTGGGTAATCATAATCAATCCCATAATTTTGCTACATGTGATAAAAATGAATAGCTTAATAGGTATAATAGCATATAAGGCACTAGTAGAGACATAACGAACACAGCCTCTTCTGGTAATCTTTCTATATAGATAAATAGTCTTTTTTTCACCACTATACGTTACATAATGGGTCATTTGCAACAAGTCGGAAAATCAGTTGACAAGTAACTGCATTACAAAAGAAAATAATTTTCTTTTGAGGAAAATAGAAAACATTATAAAATAAAGGCAATAACAAGAACATACAGGGTGTTGCATCATGAGAGGGACATAGCTTAATAGGAGGTAGAGAACATCAGTGGTAACCGGAACCTCCCATAGAAATGTCTCATTGGGCCTTCATTACGAAGTTACAGGGTGTTAAATAATTTTTGGCCAAACCTGTTTTTTGTCTTAACTTTGACAGGGAATGAAATAACGGATTCATATTTGGTACGGTTAATGTACTAACGAGCCCCAAGTGGTACATGTATAAAAAAAAATATATCCAGGTCCGGACTCACTATAATTTATGTTTCTTCTTTGCATCAATAAAACATCACCCTGTATATATTTTTTTGAAATTTCGATACGATATTCGAAAAGAGCAAGAAAAAACAAACAAAATGGCCTATTTCATTTTTTTGTTACACCTTCGTGGTTATTTAAATACGTTGTTAAATGTGCAAGAAAATGGATTACAGAACCCTATTAAATGAGAGCCACGTGAAATAAATAGTTTTATAACTAAAATTTGCAAAAATTCTATTGAGCCTAGGTGGTCTGGGTGAATCCTAATTCCGGCACGTTTTAAAGGTCCATTTTGGTAAAAAACTGTGGTCCTAATAAGTAATCGGGTATGAAATAACAAAATTTTTAATCAATCACAGTAGGCTTGTTCAAAGTGACAGATAATAAAAAGAAATCTTCTAAACAGTTGAATAATTGTTTGTTAGTAATTTAATGTGTCAATAATCCGCATTTAGTTAGTGAAAACTTGTGAAAATATTTTAACTATGCCAGTAAAATTTACAAACGTGGAATATGCTGACATAATATTCATCTATGGTTTCTGTAATGGAAATGGTAGGTCGGCGGAAAGAGAATATCGGCTGCGTTTTCCTGGTCGTCGATGCCCTAATCATAAAACCTTTAGTACGGTGTTCCAGTATGCAAGACAACACGGAAAGTTTCCTAATTCTGCAGTTGTGGAACGTGTTTTACAACAAGGTGTGCAGGAACAAAACAATATTATAAACGTAGTTCAAGAAAACCCAAATATGAGCACTAGACGAATCAGTTTGGCAACTGGTATTCCTCATTGGCGAGTATGGAGAACCCTAAAAAGAGAACGTTACCATCCATATCATATCCAGCAGGTACAGCGTCTTCAACAAGGCGACGATATCCCCCGCCTGGCATTTTGTCATTGGTTGTCTAACCATCGCCCAGTCATTTACAGAACCTTATTTACGGATGAGGCACAATTTACAAGGGATGGAGTAAACAATTCACGAAATAATCATAAATGGGCACAGGAAAACCCACATGCGGTACGCCAACGCCGTTCGCAACACAGGTTTTCTGTAAATGTTTGGGTCGGACTTGTGAATAGACATTTGATAGGGCCACATTTTTTTTGAAGAAAGATTGAATGGTGAAATTTACTTTGATTTTCTTCAAAACATTTTACCGAATATGTTAGAAAATATCGGTATAAGAGGCATGTTGTTTCAGCATGATGGGGCCCCACCACATTTTAACCTTCAAGTAAGAGAACACTTAAACAATGTGTATCCTAATAGATGGATTGGACGCGGGGGTTCACATGAATGGCCACCAAGATCTCCTGATTGTAACCCTTGTGATTACTTTTTATGGGGCCACTTAAAAAACGAGGTTTATAGCATTGAAATTGAAAGTAGACAACATTTAATCCAGCGCATCGTTACAACCTGCGACGAAATACGGAATAATCCAGAAATGATACGTCGAGCAATTGGTGACCTTTCTAAACGCGCAAGAAAATGCACAGAATGTGGGGGAGGACATTTTGAAAATTTACTTTAGTGTCAATTACGTTTTATTTTTAAACACATTTAGTTATTGTTTTGTTATTTATTGTTAATTGAATGGAAAATATTTTATTTATTTAGATTTTAGTTTGTTCTCTTTTCCATTTTTTATTAAGTATAAAATGTTGATGATTTTCTTGATCAAAGTAACTGGTTGCTTAGGCCTAAATGGTTTAAATTATCTGTCACTTTTATTCTTTGAACAAGCCTACTGTGATTAAAAATTTTGTTATTTCATACCCGATTACTTATTAGGACCACAGTTTTTTACCAAAATGGACCTTTAAAACGTGCCGGAATTAGGATTCACCCAGACCACCTAGGCTCAATAGAATTTTTGCAAATTTTAGTTATAAAACTATTTATTTCACGTGCCTCTCATTTAATAGGGTTCTGTAATCCATTTTCTTGCACATTTAACAACGTATTTAAATAACCACGAAGGTGTAACAAAAAAATGAAATAGGCCATTTTGTTTGTTTTTTCTTGCTCTTTTCGAATATCGTATCGAAATTTCAAAAAGATATATACAGGGTGATGTTTTATTGATGCAAAGAAGAAACATAAATTATAGTGAGTCCGGACCTGGATATATTTTTTTTATACATGTACCTCTTGGGGCTCGTTAGTACATTAGCCGTACCAAATATGAATCCGTTATTTCATTCCCTGTCAAAGTTATGACAAAAAACAGGTTTGGCCAAAAATTATTTAACACCCTGTAACTTCGTAATGAAGGCCCAATGAGACATTTCTATGGGAGGTTCCGGTTACCACTGATGTTCTCTACCTCCTATTAAGCTATGTCCCTCTCATGATGCAACACCCTGTATACTGTATATAACGCTTACACTTTGTCAAACAAGAAAATATAAAAGTATGATGTATAAAATAAGTATAAAAAGTACGAACATTCTGCAAGTATCAGCATTAGACACTCGAAAGTGGAGTGATCTAATATGGCGTCCTTAGAAATTCGTCAATTGAATTGAGTAAAAACAGAACTTAAGAATGAAATGTTTTACATTATTTTTGAAAGACCTAAAGTTTAGCTGTTTAGTGTTTAATATGCTACGGTAAATGGTTATACAGATTTAAGTTGGGGCAATTTTTTGCGCTTAGATTTAAACTGTAGCATGGTACCCTAAGAAGTCCAGCAGCACGTGTGTTGTGCTCACGATAGTCCGACTGAATAGAGAGACTGGATGCGATTCTGTGAATCTCGATACGAGTGTTGTAGAAAAAAGTGAAGATAGGGGCTTAATTCCCCGTTTAATAAAAATGGGTTGACAATGTTCCGTAAATTTAGTGTTTACAAGAACTCTTATAATTTTCTCTTGTTGTCAAAATACTTTAGATTTGTGGTGGGAGTTACCCCATAAAACAACTACCTGGGAAAGTCTAGAATGGAAAAGAGAGAAGTATTTTTTAATACATCGAATTCAAGAACGCTTTCCAGTGTCCTAAAAAGGAAGATTATGCTGGAAAGCCATTTATTCAGATGATCAGTATGGTTTACCCAACTAAGGTTATGATCTAGATAAATACCCAAGAGTTTAACGTGCTCGCCTCTGGGTACAATGTGGTTTAAGGATATTATCAGCCTCTGAGTTTTCTCTGAATTAAGTGTCAGTTCGCTAGGGGTGAATCAATTTTTTTGCCTGTAGTTCATTGTGAGAGGATAGTTCAGCAGATTGTTAATGTTATGGTCGGGACACAAGAGAGTGGTGTCATCGGCGAATAGAGTGGATTTGCTGGGCAACAATTATGTTATATTAGGAGTCATTGAAGTAAACTAAAAATAACAGTGGGCCCAGGACAAAGCCTTGGGGTACATCGTAATTATTGTTTAGGAATTCCAACGTTTCATTGGCTATGGCAACGCACTGCTGACGGTTAAGCAGGTATGATTTGAAGAACGGAAGAGGTAACCCTCTGATTCCGTACCATTGCATTTTTTCTATTAATTTATCGTGGGAGACACAGTCGAAGGCCTTGGAAAGATCACAGAGAGTAATCCCCCCTCAAGACCACCGAATATATCTCTCACAATCTTTGCAACCGCATGCGAATCGAGCGCCCAGAATGGAAAGCATATTGATGATGACTAAGGAGCGGTTTGTGTTCCAGATAACTTGACAATCTTTCTGTTAGAATAACCTCAAATGTCTTTAAAAAAATGGGGATTTTAAATATATCTGGGTAGGTACCATCAGCGATACATCTCTTATATATAAAGCAGCTAGCGGAGCAGTGATATAATATCTTCCCTAGATTTAATTATTTTGCATTTAGGTCATGTATATCGGGCGAGATTCAAATTTTTAGAGACTTAACAGCCGATTTTATTTCTTGTACAGTTATTGTATGTAGGAAAAAGGGTATGTTGGATGGTTGGCTCGAAATAAAGTTGGTTTGAAGGTTGTGGTTATGTTATTAGGTTTCCTGCGACAGATTCAAAGTGGTAGTCCATGAAAAAGTTGAGAAAACACCAAAAGTTCTGTTACAGGGATGAAACATGAGTCTCTCACGTTTTTGAGGGTGCTCAATACGATGGTGATATTTTTAAGGTTCCCACCCCTCAGCAACTATCCCTAAACTTGAAAAACCACCCTTATTTCGCGTTTATTCCATCGTAGGCATCCATATCGGTTTTTTGGGCAGGATTCGGGTATGCCGTATGAAATTTAATCATACAACATTTTATCCACCCCCGGGTTGAAACTACCCGCTCCCCTAATACCAAAACATCCCCAAAAGAATCAAAATGCATGAAAATTTGTTTATCCCCGTCTTCGAGGGTGATCAACACGATTGTAATATTCATTTCTCCCCACCATCCACCAACCACCGCTAAAACCACCCCCTTTTCATATTTCTTGATACTGGGCATGTGGGGACTAGAAATATGCCCAGCTCCATAATAAAATCCTATCCAACAAGTGCTCCCACGCCCAGTACCGCTAAATGTCAAAGGGGGGTGGTTTTGGGGATTTGGGGTGGTTGATGGAGAGTGGGGAGTGAAATAGTTTAGATATCGTGTTTAGCGGCCTCGTAAACGGCAAAAAAACATTTTCCACTATTTTGTATTTTTCGGTGGATTTCAATGTTGGGGGTGGTGGTAGTATTATCCCCGGGGATGATGGCATGTCTCGTCACTCAACTCCCTCCCTTTATAATGTCGAAATCCCCTTAAATACCCCGATTCAACGAGTCCCCACGTGCCCAGGATCAAGAAATATGAAAGGGGTGGTTTTAGGGTTGATTGGTGGAGCGTGAGAGAGAAATGAATATTACCATCGTGATTAGATCCCTCGAAAACGGCGAGAAAACATGTTCTACTCTTTTGTATTATTCGGTGGGTTTCAATGCTAGGGGTGGTGGTAGTTTCAACCCCGAGCGTGGATTTGTTGAATGGTTAAATTTCATACAGCCTGCTCGAATCCTGCACAAAAACCGATGCGCATGCCTGTGATGGAAGAAAACGCGAAATAGGGGTGGTTTTTCGAATTTAGGGGTAGTTGCTGAGGGATGGGAACCTTAAAAATATCACCATCGTGTTCAGCGCCTTCGACAACGTGGGGGTACCCATGTTTAATCCCTGTAACAGAACTTTTGTGTTTTGAGCCTTTTTTGCAACTTGTTCATGGAGTATGGTTATAACAGTCTATATAACAGACAACAGTCTCTACCTTTATTGGCCGAGTTTTTGATAAAATTGCAAGCCATTTTCTTTGCATTTTAACGATATTTCGTAGTTGTAGTCCTTACGCAGAGCGCTGTAAATGGAATAATCAGCAGGATTTCTTATCACGTTACCTTTTTTACTATAAAACTAATAATATTTTGAAATTATCTACTAGGTAGTATTTCAAAAAAGTATGTGAATTGGGAAAAGCTTTTGTATGAATTATTTGTATGGTTTTATCTTCTGTTTGTGAACGCCGTCTATGTATTTGGGGGTATCATAGCCTCCTGGGCTGTGTTGATCCCTTATCTTATGCATCCTGGCCCTTTGCATTGACTTATAAAACTTCATTCTCGGTTGAGTATCATAGTTTTCTGAACTAAATTTTGGTTGTCTCACGGAGAATCTCAATCGTGTGACATAGGAAACGAAACCATTGGACATACATCCGAATCCTATATGATTCGCACTCTAAGTAGCGCTAGCACGATATAGGGAAAGGAAACTATGCGACCCAGACTCCGCGAGGTGGTGTCTCCAATTATGGATACATGCCATAAATGTTGAAGGAGCTTCTCAGACAACTTTTAAAAAATTCAGGTTTATATTTCTAGCGCCGTTACTTGGAAATATATGCCAAATTATGAGAATTTGCTGTCATGTTTTCCATAAAAAATGATTGGCGGAACATCGACCATTAGGTTTTCAGTTTTCAAAATTTCTTTAAATAGAAATAATATTTTAATTTACAAATTCAATCTTTAATGAGTTTTGATAATCCTACCATCGATTACGCTACTTCAGATTGTAAAAAGTGGATATACTATATTTCAAATTCATTTAATAGCGCCTACTTAAAATATAAGTATCTCGTGAGACCTCTTAGTTTTTACGAAGATTTTATCTAAGTTACAGATAACGCTTTCGACGAAGATTGCGTTAACAAGTTTGAACCCCATATAATTTTACAGTGTGCTTCTAGAGGGCAGAAATATTAAAACATAATATTTCAAACAAAACGCTAATACTTCGATTGCAACAAACACCAGCCGAAAGACTGTTCCTACTTAAAGGAGCTCGAGCTCGAACTAAACTCGAGCAACGAGGAGCAGCAGTAGGCAGCTTTTAGCGAGAACCTGAAGATGGCACATGAGATTCTGCCGAAACGTCGTTTAGACAACCATGACTCCTGGAGGAGTCGACCATCGACGCGGGAGAGCACCCAGAAGTACAACAACACTTCATTTAACACCCGCGAAAACCTAAAAAACAACATAATATATATATATATATATATATATATATATATATATATATATGTGTGTGTGTGTGTGTGTGTGTGTGTGTGTTTCGGCTAAGGGCTCTTAGCCGTCATCAGAAATGTTTATTGAAAAACTAAAACATGGTTCTTGTAATTAATATATTTCCTTTATTTTTATGCTTCTTTATAATTTTTGGGAGTAAAATTAGCACGTGGCAGCTTGGCGTAACAAGGCGTCGCTTTGCACGCCCTCGCCGATCCAGAAAACTTAGCAATATACTCAGGAGGCACCCCTGAACACAAACAAACGAAATAAAAACAAAATGGCGCTATTCTGGTTAAAAAGAAGTACCCATTGATTGGACTATTAACTGTTTATATGACTTAAGGAAAAAAAGATTAACTTTGTCTTTTCATTTCAGTACAACGCTGGGTATGTATCGTGTGAACTTCACTGATCCAGAGAGAACTAGAACTCCAAGAGTATCTGCGGAATTCTTCACACAAATTGTCAAAAATCGCTGTCTAATTGCTAGCTGTACAAATTAATAATTGTGTTAATTTAATTGAAATTCACTGTCGAACATGAAATAAAACATTCATTCATATATTTTTTTATTTTCTATACCTGATAATGAATATATAAAAAAACATATTCATGCAACATATTAGACAGCCCAAATTTAAAGCTAGGAAGGACACTACAATTTTTAATAAATTTCAGTAACAACCGTACCGCTTCCATCGTTTCCATATGCAACAGGTGGGATTCGAATCCAGGAGAGATTGGTAGTGCTCATTAGTCTAAGGAATAAAAACGTTTTTATTTTTTCCAGATTATTTATCACTTTATCTTTATTACTATTATTGTTACTATTTACAGAAGTAAGTCGATTGACATCAAAGTAAAATTTTTCAGAACTATGCCCAAGGGTTGACATCCCAACATTTTTACAGGGATAATATTTTCGAACTGTGTAGATATAACTATATTTCTCAAATGTTTGTCCGAGAAAAAGATAGAAATTAAATCATTATCATTTATTTAGTCTAATACTTGTATTTTCAGAAAGTTAAAGTTGAAAGAAAAAGCAGAACTTGTTTTAATAGATATATTATCGAGTTGGGACAATAATCACAAAAAACCATTTTATTTTATAACAATAATTGTTATAGCCAAACATGAAGTTAAACAATCCAAACATTTAAGACAATTGTCTAAACATTGCATAAGAAAGTCTACGTTGCTGCAGTAATGACCATACTGTTTATGTTTCAGAGTTGGTTATGTAAATAACAAGAACCATGTTATGCAATAGAATTTCCGTGTTATTTTGGTTGAAGTTAGAGTTGCGGCAATGGCAGATAAATTATTGTTATTTGTTTTAAATTAAAGTTGGGACACTCGCTATGATAACATCAACCTTAATGCAAAACAGAGGACAAGAATCATATCTATATTCTAGCACTATCAAATTAAAGTGAAATGAGAATTAAATACTCATATAAAATATCATAGAACGTTGAAGAAATCTCCTGTAATTAATTGCACAAAATGGAAGTACCAAATTGTGTATGACTGTCCACCAACGTAGAACGCTTCTGATCGAAGCATTTTAAACAGAAGACTTTCCGGTTCACAACTTCGTCGAAATATGAGCAAGGTACGCGACGGATGGGACCCAAGAACTGACCGCTAGCCTATAGCTGTTCTGTAATTCGTAGAATAATTAGTGACAGTTCGTTATTGAACTAGAAAACTAGATATATCGCCGGCCGGTGAGAAACCTCCCACAGTAATTTGAACAGCAAAACATTCTTGTGAAATCTTACGTGTCAATGGGCAAACGGTAAGCCACTGGTTATTACATTAACTGAATTATAATTTAAGTTAAAGTAGCTTGTCATTGCAATATATTCAGCTCTATGATATAAAATTATAATTTAGTAAACGTAAATTTCCCTAATAAAATATCATTATTATTATTATTATTGAAAATAATAACTGAGTAAATTGTAATGTAACTTTATCCTACTTTCTTGTTAAATCCAGTCAAATATTTCATAAAAAATCTAATGTTTCAATTAGTACCACTAAATATAGCTTAACCAATACTGAATCTATATAAAAAAAAATCACATTTTTTTATTGGTTCAATGTTGCGTTTTTTATATTGAGCCAAAGGTTTTTGTAATATTAAACCAATATTACTTCAATATTAGTGTTCTACCTGGGATCTTTTAACAATATCTATAAGCTTGTTAAAAGACACCATCGTGCAAACTATTTGCCTTGTATAAAAGATGAAACTGTATGAAAAAATCTATGCAAAACTCATGCACACTTCGCAAGGATTTCTCACAAAGCGTCATGGTCTGATCATAGGCACATCAGATTCAACATCGAAATCACACCTCTAACGGAGACAAAATTCAGGAATTCCCGAGGTAGTACCAACTGGGAAGGATATTTATAGTCCCTGAGAGGGTATCTGCAGAGAGGAATAGCGTTTGGAAGAAACATAGAGAGCCTTGAAGTGGCAGTCGAACAGGTAAGCGAGGCGATAGTAGCTGCCTATCAGGAAAACTGTCCGGAGAAAACAAGGAAAACTAGGGGTAAAACAATATAGTGGAATAATCATCTAGAAGGCCTTAGAGCTGATGTTAGAAGGTTATTTAATAGGCCCAAATCCGACCAAGACTGGGATACGTACAAATAAAACTCACGCAGTACAATAAAGAGGTCCCCAAACCAAAGAGAGACTCATGGAAGTGATTCTGCGAAGAGGACAGTGATGGCCCCGCAGCTTCCAAAATCCATGGAGTCCTGGCCAAGGACGGTTGTACTGCAAATGAAGTAGGTTTTATCAAAAAAAGATTAAACCTATACGAAAACAATGACGGAAAGTATCAAATTGCTCATGGAGGTACACTTTCCGGGCTCACTGGTAATAACAGACCTAGTGAATAGGCATTATCCAGACCAAAGGTCAGAACGGCTCAAACTCGCGGACTGGAGGTTGGCCACCGAGGTTATAAAACCTAACAAAATCAGATGGGCAATTAGTAAGTTCCAACCATTCAAATCTTCTGGGATGGACGAAATATATCCAATTTTGCTCCAAAAGGGGCTAAAGGTACCAAGGTACTCAGTTTACTCAGGTTACTTAAGTGAAGGAACAATACGCCCCAGTCCACGAAAAGTTAGCGCTTTGACTCAAGCGCCCCCTCCTACGGATGTGAAAGGTGTGCGGCAATTCATGGGGCTTGCTGGATATTTTCGCCGATTCATTAAAGGATTTTCTCAGTTAACTGCACCGATATCGGCATTGTTGCGGAAAAATCGTGCATTTGAGTGGACTCCAGAGTGTGAAAATGCTAGACAAGTAATTATGAACAAGTTGACTAATGAACCTATATTACGCATTTACAACCCGGAGTTAGAGTGTGAGCTGCACACTGACGCGAGCTCGGTAGGATTTGGTGCTGCGTTGCTCCAGAAAGAAAATGGTATTGCTCAATCTGTAGCTTACTATAGTCGACGAACTACTGACTATGAGTCACGATATCATTCCTATGACCTTGAGACCCTTGCTATAGTCGAAGCCGTAGAGCATTTTCGAGTATTCCTATACGGTGTACATTTTACGGTATACACTGATTGTAACTCAGTGCGAGCAACCGCTCTAAAGAAAAACTTACATCCCCGCGTCGCGCGCTGGTGGATCAAATTACAGGACTATGACTTCACGATCGAATATAGGCCGGGGAACAAAATGGCTCATGTGGATTATTTAAGTCGAAATTCCCTGGGCCTATGAATGCGTTTTAAAAGTGTGTGCTTTGAAGACTTTAGATATAAACAAAATGTCAGACGTAAAAACACTACAAGAATTTCAAAACAATGACGCCTTTTGTCATCAGATTTTTAGCAACCCTGACAGTAGTTCGGACTTTACCATAATAAACAATGTTGTTGTAACTAAAACAAAACTCCACAAGTGCTTTGTACCCGTTGAAGCGCGTCTGCTAACAATGCGATTGTACCACGATAAATCATCACATATTGGTTGGAATAAGTGCATTTCAAAGATGCGAGAAGATTTATACTGCCAAAATGGGGCAATGCTTGAAGAAATGCATAAAAAATTGTACTGCATGCGTCGTGGGAAAATCGCACACTAGTCCTCAACCAGGATTATGGCAACATGGCAAAAAGCCTGATGATATACTAGACACATGGCACATTGATCATGCAGGACCTTTGGTGAAATCCAATGGATGCACGCAAATTCTGGTAATAATTGATGCATTTTCAAAATTCTGTCGCTTGCAGCCAATACCACAGAAAACTTCGGAACATTCAATCCGTGCCCTAGTACCAGTTTTCGAAGAATTGGGAAAACCAAGACGTATTATAGCTGAGAGAGCAGCTGCTTTCACTTCGAAAATATTCCGAAACTTTCTTAGTGAGCACAACGTAGAGCTTCATCACATTGCAACTCGCGTGCCTCGTGGAAACGGTCAAGTCGAACGTGTCATGAGAACAATATTCAATTTAATGAGAGCCACACTTACCGCTGAAAGCGAAAATACTTGGGCAGTTGCACTCCCTGCAATTGAAGATAATATAAATTCAACAATTCATTCAGTAACTGGCTATGCACCGACCGTGCTACAGTTTGGAACAAACCCCAGGTGAGTTGCTACTCAGCAGTTTTTGGGAGATACATCATCGAATGATAACTTTGTTGACCCAGACAAGGCCGTGGCTGAAGCTTGAGTTCGAATAACAAACAGTGCAAATAAGCGAGCTCAGCAATTCAACATAACGCGCTATTGTACTAGTTTGTTTAATGAAGGAGATGTTGTGGCTGTCAAAAGATTCCCAGCTGGCCGGCGGAGGAAAGTTAAAACCGAAATACAAAGAACCCTATTCTATTCGCAAGGTACTTTCTAACGAGAGATATGTGTTGCTGAAAAAGAAGGACAACGAACTACTGTAGCCGCTCATGAACAATTGAGACGCTGGACGCTGGCCTTCTACGGAATAAATAAAAAGTAAGTGATTATCACATTTAGTAGAATATTACCTATTACTAGGTGAATTTACGCCTGATGTTAGTACTGTCTAATTGGTCGCAGTGGAGGGTCTGTTAAAGACCCACCATATTTAAAACCTAAACATGTCCAATTGAATAAACACTTGCATGAAAATAAATTAATTCAGGCGTGCATAAACCTAGAGTAAAAGAAAAAGAAAGAAAAGATAGTGGCAACCCCACTATATATGCCTATAAGGTAGGTGGCAAAACCACCTGATGCAAAAAGAAAGGATAGTGGCAACCCCACTATACCTAAGGTAGGTGGCAATACCACCTGATGCAAAAAGAAAGGATAGTGGCAACCCCACTATACCTAAGATAGGTGGCAATACCACCTTGTGCAGAAAGAAAGGATTGTGGCAACCACACTATGCCTCGGTAGGTGGCAATACCACGTAGTAAAAAAAAAAATAATAAAAATAATAAACCAAAAACAAAATAATGTAGAGAAAGGTTTCTGTTCCTGTTTTCTCATTTCAGATGCATGCGGCATCTCGGTACGAGGACGCTCCGATCGCAGGATGGCCGTGTTAGCAAACGGTCGAGTCGAAGGTCGAAGTAGCGAACCCCCCCCTTGACTCCCCTGTAATGGACCGTGCATGCAAGTCACAGAATAGCCGAGTCCAACCGAGTCAGGTATTAAGTGGATCATGCGCAAAGTAAAGGAGTTGGGGAGTCGAGCGACAGTAGACCATAGCATAGACCCCGCGACTAGGAAATTGAGATCAACTCTGCGAACGTTAACTAATAAATAAGTTGTGTACTAATTTTTGGCTTTTATTAGGGGTTAACGACCCTCAATTTAACATACCTATATATATATAGTACCTACCGACAGGCAGTGCTCAAGAAAAATGGTAATAGCGTAAGTTAAATCTGTTTCTCTTCAGTAAATATATTATTTGACCATTTTTCTTTTCTTTCTTTCTTGTATTGGCATCGATTCAATATCCTACTCTTCGTCTATATTTTTACCTGCCATACTCCATACTGTATATTATATTTAAACAAAACTGGGGGATACCGGATACTGTGACTCATTGTTTATAGTGGCTAGTTTTTTACTTCTTTGTGGTCCTTGTTTTGTTTACCAACAACAAATCTTATATCGATAACCTTGAGTCTAGGATAAATATGCGTAACTAAATATTGGTTGGCAACGTTCTGTGTTGTGCATTGGCCACCCCTGATTAAACAGTTATCCAACCAACAACAGTAAAGAAATAACTGTATCAATTTCAAATGTATTTAATACAATTTCATTTGTTTTATAAATTTACCTAGTATAAAACTGACTAAAAGTACAAAAAAATATTCAAGCAATATTAAGATATTGTAGTAGATCATTGATTTCAAAATTTGAAGAACTTTTATCCATTCTATGAAAATAATTTTTTATGTTGGTAACATATTATTCACGTTCCCGCTTTTCAGATTTCATTTCACTCATCATCACTCATTTCAGCTTTACGGTGAATTCTTTTTGAAGTGCCGGTGGTGTGTTTGCTCGAAATTTCTTGTTATTCACTATTAGTTGGCGGTTTAGTGAAAATATTTTAATAAAATGGATTTGCCTTACCGATCTGAATATGCCAAATCAGGTCGAGCAAGTTGTAAAGGATGCAAAAGACCAATATCGCAAGGCGAACTTCGTTTAGCAGTTATGGTCCAGGTAAATTATTGAAACGCAGTTTTGGGTATTTTGGCCGAAAAATTATTATTGTCTTCGGCAGAAGAGGTATTTCATTCATAGAAATGGAGGAATGTATTTACCTTTTTCTTCTGAAATTTACTAACGTGTTTTGCATAATAAATAATAAATATTGCGCAATATAGGTTATAGAATCATTATTTTTTTGTGTACAACGTATGATATACAGTGTGTCTCGCAAGTTGAAATAGAGCAAAAGGATACATGATGTAGATCAGGTAAAAATATACGATTTGACCTATCAGTGTATAACTTTACACCACTCCACTCAGACATGTCTGATCCTGGTTTTCTTTTTTTTTTTGTTTCTTTTTTTGTAACTATTGCTTAAGGGTAAACGCATAGTGGAGCGTTGCTTTAAGCCTCTACCGAGGTCTCGGCTCAAGTAGTGATTAGATTATTCTCCTAACAAACATGCAAGCACACATACTTCCGCATATTAAGAACATGTGTCATGTATCCACTTGCATTTCAAGTAACAGTGCTGGCCCTACCATATGGCGAGAAAAGCAGACGCTTCAGGTGCCGGATCAAGGGGGGCGCCAAAATTCATGAAAATTTATACGTACCTACTGAGTATTTTTTATAATAAAATTGCCTTTCATTATGGAGCGCCAAAATAAAATATCGCTCTGCCTGAAAATATGCTATAAGTTACTTAAGGCAGCGACTGCCCATGCTAGAGCTGTCCCTGGCAAGTAAGTTATTTCTATATTGAAGAATAATAGGTGATATAGGAGACATATTTCGGAAGATCTTAGACTTTTTATCATATTGATAATTTCATAGTAGAAAGAGTGTTCATTATGCACGAACTGAAACCAAGTGATCTAACTAAAATCGTTTCTGTTTTTATTTCCTTATTTTATTTAAATGTGCCTTACCAAAGTCTAAATCTTCAGAACAAGACTGAATATTTTAAAGCAGCCGTCATTATATTTGTGATTAATTGGATTGAATCTGCGGTAGTTTCTTGATGAAACATATTCAATAGAATAATTACTGGTTAATTACTGGTTTACTGTTTCATGAGTTTGTTCAGTTTTATCTGACACATGTTTCGGTCTTGCGACCATTATCAAAGTCTTAAAAACTGACCTAAAAGTGACCATTAAATATGCCTACTATGATCAAAGGAAATTGGCAAAAATTAGGAATTTATATTAGCGATTGAGATAGGATTTTTGTTTTTACAGAATCTTGGTCGGTATGATCTAAAACCCCTGTATATCAAAGTTCGTTAAAAATATTCATTCCTTTACAGTCATATCTAAGATTTCAATTATAATCACCCTACTATTCAAGTTATTTATTGTTGGATATTTACATAACTTGGTAGTCCTGTAATAATGATGCTAATTAAGCATTAGGACACATTTTTTCTTAAAAGAAAATATCAAATAACTAAACTTTTATTTTTGTACAGTCATTGTAACTTAAACAACACGTAAAATTATTACTTTAACAAAAATATAATTTTAAAAAGTAAATATTAAATATACTCCACTAGTCCTCCATCAATTCTGATGCATTTTTCAATTCTCTTATTATTTTTAACAACTTTTCTTGATTCTTCAACCGTTACTTCATTACATGCTGCTCTAATTCTATCACATAGTTCCGTTCTATTTTGTGGCCTATTTTTATAGATTTTATTTTTTATGGTAGCCCAAAAATAAAAATCCATAGGGTCACATCTGGTGATCTAGGTGGCCACGCAATTAAAGAACTATTTCTTCCAGTCCAACACATAGGGAAGTTGTTATTCAGTTAATTTTTAACTATTACTGCATTATGAATGGAAGCCCCATCTAGTTGGAAATAGAGGTTTTGTTATACGGCTAAAGATAAATTTTGAACGGCATCTCGAAATTCATGTGTTAAAAAATGTAGGAATCTCACACTATTTAAAGTGTCATCAAAGAAAAATGGTCCAATCGAGGTCTCATTTAAAATTCCACACGAGTCATTTACTTTTCCGGAGTATTGCCATTTTCAATTTATAAACCAGTGGGGTTACCTTTGACCAATACCTTGAGTTTTGCGATGACCACGCCATTTGTTATAAAAATAGCCTCATTACTGAAAATATATTTTTTTTTTTAAATTTGTCATTTATAAACAAAACCTTGTGCCCGAAAGAATGTTCAAATCTCTGTGTCTCCTTCCATAGTATGTAAAAATTTGGGCTTATATGATTTTAAATTATGACATTTAAGGCACCTCCAAATTTTATTTCTGTCTACATTCTAGTTTAGAGATAAATCTAAATCTCTTGACACTATCACGTGGTTCGGTATTATCAGCATCTAATATTAAAACATAATATTTTTGGTCGCAAACTCCTCTATAAAATCCTTATTTTACTGTAAGGAATGTAACCAGACTTCAACCAACAGCTACTCTCCGGGCTATGTGCCCCGCCGAGCGCTGAATTACAAGTTACAAGCCTGGCACGTTAAGTGTAATAATTGCATATTACCATCAAAGCGCTAATGCTTCGATTGCAATAAACACCAGCCGAAAGACTGATCCTACTGAAAGGAGCTCTCGTGCCAGTCGTCACACATCGCTTGCAGACTGCAGTTTCGAGCTGTTGGCTCTTGTCAGTGCAAGGAAGGCATGTGACGACCGACACGAGGATCACTTGACTATTTAGAACATTTCGGTATCTTTGGGATAGCGACATGTAAAATAGTCAGCAGGCGCCATCTAGCCTCCCTCCACAATTTAAAACAGCAATCGTAACACCTGTACATAAAGCTGCATAAAACAGTAATTAGAAACTTCAGACCCATAAGCCTAATAAATAATTTCGGAAAAATCTTTGAAAAATGTCTTAAAGGTCAACTAACTAATTTTCTCAAAAGTCTTAATATTCTGTCTCAAAATCAATTTGGATTTATTGAAGGATTAAGTACATCCGACGCAATGTATGAATTAACTAAGGAGATAACGAACAATCTTAATAACAACCAAAAGTGTATAGCTGTTTTTCTCAACCTAGCAAAGGCATTTGACACAGTGCCTCACACAAAGTTACTAAACGTCTTATGGCATTGTGGAGTTCCTGGTACTCTGTTAGAGATACCTTTAAAAGCTACCTGTCAGAAAGAAGATATTTAAAAATCAAGGAAAGTATGAGCGATCCAAAAATTATTCAAATGGGAGTACCGCAAGGTATGGTCCTTGGTCTAATTTTATTCATTACATACTTAAACAAAATATAAATTGTAAAATCCTCTCATATGCTGATGATACGACTCTAATTTTTCGAGGTTATACATGGGAAGAAACAAAAGACATCTTAATTGAAGGAGTAAAAATTGTTAAAAATTAGTTAGATACATATCAACTATCACTAAATGCGAACAAAACAAAGTATAGTTGAGAAGAGACATATACGAGACTGTTTACATTTCCATAATTAGTACAAAAAGTTAAACTGAAGCGTGCCGCTCAAAGTGCCGCGTTTTTTGCTTTAGGAATGCGGTTGGCTTGTGGGTATAGCAAATAACGCGGCACTTTGAGCGGCACGCTTCAGTTTAACTTTTTGTGCCAATTATGGAAATGTAAACAGCCTCAAATATGTTTCTTCCCAATTTTACCTCTGTTTTTCCTTGACAAATGCAAATCGTCCACAATTTAAATTAATTAAAATAGAAAATTTTAATAAAGACATAACAGAAGCATCGTTCATTAAATATCTTGGAATAATGATAGATGAAAACTTGAAATGGGACAAACATATACTTCATTTAACTAGTAAGTTAAGAAAACTAATACATACATTTTCTATTATGAGAGAATTTCTAACAAAAAACCTAATATTAATGATATATAAATCTTTGATTGAATCGCTATGAAGATATGGTATTATTGTTTGGGGTCGTCTTTATAATAGCACTTTTAAACAACTATCAGTTGTCCAAAACTACATCTTAAAAGTTATTTACCACAAAAATAAACACTATCCAACCAATCTATTATACTCCTCTGAAATATGTAATATCCGCAATTTATATGTCTTCACCATTTGTCTATATATTCATAAAAAAGAGAATTTAAAAAACTATTTCACATGGCCACGACACAAGAATTAAGACTGATTTACATTTAAAAATTCCTAGTAATAATAATAGTTTAAATTTACGTTTTTTTGTTTACCTTGCTCCAAAATGCTATAATTTAATTCCGATACAAATAAGAATGATAAAAAATGTTAAAAAGTTCAGTTTGCTATGTAAAAAATATATAGTTGAAAATTTCCATCCGTTCATGAATTTTTTTCTTTAAATTGGTGTAATTTACAACCATCATTCATTATTAAGTATTAAGCTGTTCATTAAATGTTTTTATTTAAGTTAAAATTTGTATGTAAGTTACATTTTAGCATGCAAGTTGCACATACAGGATGCATGTCCTAGGTGCACGATAATGTATGTTGCCTTTATATATACATGATACAACCTATGTTTTTATGTAATGTAAATGCAAATTTTGTTAATAAATTTATTATTATTATTATACGACTACCAAGTTTAACGAAATTTGATATAAGGGGGTTTTAGGTCATACCGACCAAGATTCTGTAAAAACAAAAATCCTATCTCATTCGCTAATATAAATTTCTAATTTTTGCCAATTTCTTTTGATCATAGTAGGTGTATTTAATTTAAAAAAAAAAAACATGTTTTAAATAATTTTTTAATCAATCTGAAATACAAGAACTATACCAAATTTGATCTAAATCGATCAATAAATGACCGAGATATTGGGGTGTAGTGGTGAAAAGTGAGACACACTGTATACCTCTGAAATACTCTACTACTTAGAAAGTGGTAATAAACTTGATTTTATATTTCTTTAATATTAACAATACAACCCGGTATTAGGAACTTCAATTTTAATTTTACTACAGTGTCTATTATAGGGATATTCACAAATTGTATTTGTAACATTTTTATGGTTTCTTATAGAGCCTTATTAATTTCTGAAATTTCAATCATACCTAGGATTCTTCCTTTGTTTACATTATGCAAAAGCTTAACATTACTTCCCTTAAAAAAGGACTTTTACTCAATGCAATGTTCGGCGAAACCAGTTGATGTTGATTGTCTAAAATAGAGTTTCTGTGTTCTTTTAACCTCACATCTGTACTGCGGCCACTCTGACCTATGTATGGGTGATTCTACGTCAGAGGTCATCGATTGTTAGGAAGGCGGCAAGACAAAAAAATTTTTAAATTAATCTTGTAACAGAATTTTTTTATTTAAGCAGCTACTTTGTGGCCTGCCATCTGCAAAAGAATCCACATATATTTCAGAGTAAACACTGCTATCATAATCACACTACGTTAAAACTTAGAAAAACCTGCCTAATCTTACTTATCTCCCCTGGACGCTTGGTTTCTTTCCAGGACCTCTTTTCTGTAAAAGCGCGAAAGCACATTCCCATGAGAAATGGGCGGAGTTCACTAGAAAATGTATAAAAGTCTATTCTGTAACTACGGGAGTGATCACATCGTGTGAAAAATGCGTGAACTTCTACTGGTAAATCGTGAGGGAATCCGCCAGTTCCCCGGGAGAACGGCGATCCTAACCGTACTTTTATGACAGTCTGCATTGGCCAAAAATTATTGTTGTCAAATCTGTGAATCAGAATAGACATTGCAGATTTACTCATCACCAACGAGGTAATAATAATATTTTTATTTTATTATATTTTTATTTTAATGCCTTGTTTATGTTTACGTCCTGGCGGAGTTTAGCTACAGCTACTCTTCCACTCAACCAGGATGGCGAAATGAGATGCCGTGCACCCATCCAAGTGATGGCCTCAATCAACCCTGCTTAACTGCGCTGATCGAGGTCTCAGCGCTTAAACCGATGACGGTACCTCACTTCACTTCATAATTCTTAGCAAATATTACAATTACTTTTTTAGTTTATTATAGTCATATTTTTAAAAATATACAGTGTGTTTCACTTCTCGTGAAGACACCCCTGTATCTCCTTTATTTGTGGCTGAATTCATTTCTAATTTTTATCAGATATACAACTCTATAAGGCGACTTTACATGACACATAAATGTCGTCTAGATCTAAAACGCCGGCCTACTGCGATAAAAAGAAAATCGCAATTTTCGAGAAATCATAGGCTTAGAAATAGACAAAAATTTTGTTAATAAAAGTTGTTCAGAATCACGAGATATGCCCCCCTATAAAATTTGGTGAAAATCGGGAAACTTTCAAAAAAAAAATGTTTGTTTCACTTCTCGTGAAGACACCCCTGTATCTCCTTTATTTGTGGCCCAATTTCAAGACTAATTCATGGAGTTATACAGCTCCATAAAGCGACTTTGTCCAACACATAGAGATAACTTTTTCCAACAAATGAAAGTCGTGAGCAAAAATCATGATTCAATAAAACACTAAAAGAGTCACTTCTTATTATTACACATCCAAGTTAACAATGTAATACAGTTGTTGTCACTGTTCTTGAGAAGTAACGCCCCATCATATCCTTCCTCCTTATCGGCTCAGAGATTTAGGAGCGGTTTTTTTTGTTTTAAATGTTAAGAATGCCATGAAATTTACTGTCAATATTATTACTTTTATGTGATTGTTGTTATCTATTGTTGAGTTTGTTAGTTTCCTTATTTGAAGCCATTTCCGTAGGTAGATATACCTAATGTTGTGTATGTTTATTTTGACAGTATACAAATAAAAATAGAACAAACACTAGTTAAATTTACAATAACAGACTTAATCAGTATCGTCATTAAAATCAGCAAGGTTGAAAATTTTTTCATTAAGAATCAAGTAGTGTTTTGAAGTGTCCCCTTAAACATGACTACGCACCATAAAAATTGAGGGAGGTTCTCAGGCGCTCATTAAAAAATTTAGTAGCTGTGGCCTATTTGCGCAAAGTCAGGTAATGTGTTATCAATTTTTAATAGAAGCAAGAAAGTGACAGGCCCAATTTCTCGCGGTATTCTATTGCCATCAAGAATAAGATACCCTGTCAGACTAAAGTCAATCAAATTTCAATTTGAAATTAGTATATCATTAATTAGTGAGAATTCTTCAGATAGAAAATATCTAACAATGTTTTAGAAATTAGGACTAGAGGACTGATATTTTGTGAGAATCAGAAAATAAAACTAAGACGTTAAATTTTTAGAACACAAAAGCAAAACAAAAAATTTACTTGTTGCTTCATATCACAAGAAATATTCAGTATTTACATTATAATATACAATGTTACTTTTATATGTATTTTTCTGCAGCCTAATTTAATTGTATAAGTTTACTACTTTAAATTTTTAAGCCTAAATTTTGATCTTGATATTTATTATATTACTTATCTATAAATTTTTTCTAGTCATTTAAGTTTGATGGGAAGACACCAAATTGGCACCATCTTGAGTGTTTCTTTAAAAAACAAAGGCCAAAAACAACCGATGACATTGAACATTTCGAATCTCTTCGAGTTGCAGATCAGGACATAATTAAGGAACGTATATCAACTGTCTCGTCAATCATCGTTCCTGATAAAAAAGGTAAAAAACGAGGAGCCACCAGTGCCGCTGATAAAGCAATGAAAAATGCAGCCCTTGCCGATTTTAAGATTGAGTATGCCAAATCTGGTAGAGCTATGTGCAGAGGATGCGAACAGAAGATTTTAAAGGAAGAGGTAAAATTAATTATTATTATTAATTAAAGCTGAGAAATTTTTTAACATATAATAATTCGTATTTTAATCAAAATGATGGGTTGGTTGTTTATGTAAAAAATAACTTAATCACCATAGTAATAATAATAATAATAATAATTTTATTCACCACTTGTAGATACATTGTGTATATATGGTAAGTCAGTGTTAGACATATAACAATAATGTAAATAAATAACAATTGTATTAAATTAGAAGTAAATTAACAGTCAATAAAAACGATTTAACATAGAATAAGTATAAAAACGGCTATTTAACAACAAACAACAAGAAATGTAAAATATGAGTCAATAAAAGAAATATATAAATAAAACGAATAAAGCTAATAACATAGATAAGTATAAGAACGGCTACTTAACAACAAACAACAAAAAATGTAAAATATGAGTCGATAAAAGAAATAAATAAGTAAAACAAATAAAGCTAATAACAGACAAATGATAAAAAAGAAACTTAAACATATATTATAAATCATGATTTAGGAATTCCGAAATAGTATAGTAACCATTTTGAAGAAGTACGTTTTTTATAGTGACTTTATATTTTGAGGTTATGTTCTGTATATTTATAGGCAATTTATTGTAAAATAATATACAGTTATATTGGACCGACTCTTTAAATTTAGATGTCCTATGCAAAGGAATTGATAACTTATTTTGATGCCTTGTATTATATACGTGATGTTCTGAGAGAGTTTCAAAATTTTTTATATTACATTTAACATAAATCAAACATTTGTATATATAAATACATGGCGCTGTAAGAATTTTTTTTGTTAATGAAAGTATTCCTACAGCTTTCCCTGCTATCTAAGCCAAATAATAAACGCACTATTCTTTTCTGTAAGATAAATGCCCTTCTTGAATTGGATGAGTGGCCCCAAATACATATATTTAAGGACAGATGCGAATAGGCTAAAGCGTAATAAACACTGATAAGTCCTACTTCACTTAGTGTATAGCTAAGTTGTAATAGAGCAAAGTAGGCTTGATTTAGCTTACTGCAAACAAAATCAATATGAGGTTCCCATGACAAAGAACTATCCACCACAGTGCCCAGAAACTTCGTGGAATCACACATTGAAATACCTGGTATGACAATTTGACGTCTTAGATTAAAATTTATGAAAACTGTCTTATTTTCATTTAATATTAATCTGTTTCGATCACACCATATATTTATTTCATCTAAGACAAGTTTAACTTTGGTATAAAGTTCTTCAGGATTAGTTGCCGATACAGTAATGGTAGTATCGTCCGCGTACATTACAGTAACTCCATTTTTGATGAATTTTGGGAGATCGTTGATATATATTAAAAACAGTAGTGGACCTAATACAGAACCTTGTGGGACTCCCAAAATAACATCATATATGTCAGACTGCGCTTTATTGCACCTAACACTGAGCCTTCTGTTTTGCATATAAGAAGTCAGACACTTTAGCAGATTACCTCTGATGCCAATCGTTTCTAATTTACCAGCTAAAATATATTTATCAACAGAATCAAAAGCTTTAGAGAGGTCAAAGAGAATTGTTACAGTATACTTTCCTTTATCTAGTTCATTATAAATAAATTCAAACAGATTACAGATGCACTTTCAATGGACCTACCCTTTCTGAAACCATGCTGACAATTACTTAATATATTATATTTATCTAAAAATGATACTATTCTCTTACTTATAATAATTTCTATAATTTTAGCAATAACACTTAATAAAGATATCTGCCGGTAATTGTCCATATCACTTTCACACCCTTTTTTAAAAATCGGAATAACAGAAGCAATCTTAAGTGCTTCAGGAAAGTGGCCATTTAAGATAGAAGCATTAATAAGGTACAATAAAGGAACAGATATATTAAATGATATACTTTTCAATATTTGCGCCGTTAATCCATCTAATCCAGACGATTTTTTATTTTTCAGTTCACTAATAGCTTCAACGAGTTCCAATTCAGTAACCTCATGAAAGAGCATAGAATTATTTTGAATTTCACATACTGTGTATGGTAGCGATAAATTATAACCAAAATGTTTAGTAACATTTGCAGAGGCAATCGTAGCAAATTGGGCAGCAAAACAGTTTGCAACTTTATTTTCATCACATATCAATTCATCATTGATTTTTAATTCAATAGGTTTCTGCCACATATTTTTTCTACCAAGTTTTTGATTTACAATGCTCCATGTTTCTCTGGACCTATTGACTGCATTATTTATTTTGTTATTATAGAAATATTGCTTAGCCTGTCTAATATGTAACCTATGCTGCCTTTTTCTATTCTTATAAATTAAGAAATTATTTTCAATAGGGTTACACTTCAAATTATAAAACAGATTTCTAAGTAATCGCCCTTCTTGAATTATATCTTCAGTTAACCAATTATTATACTTTTTACTATAACTTTTATAATTTATGAATTTGACAGGGCATGCTGTATCAAAACACCATTGAATATCACATAAAAAGGCATCAAAAGCATCATTAGTCTCTAAAGTTAAAATATATTCCCAGTTGTTACTTGATAATCGCACATTTAATTCATGAAGATTTTCTTCAGTAATAAATCTCTTTAATGTAACACTATTATTACAATTATTTTTATTACTTACAACATCAATAGAGAAGGAGAATAAGTGTGCCAGGTGGTCTGCTAACAATGCATTAAACAATTGTACCTTATAATTTGAGAAAGGTATATTAGTTACTACATAATCAATTGCTGAAGAACTTCTATGACCATTAATATTTTGAAATATTCGTGTTGGTTCATTTGTGGTGATAATTAGCTGATAGGACTCAAAAATGTCACAGAGCACCCTAGTGAGCAGTACTTTGTCCAGCAAATCAATATTGAAGTCACCACACAAAATAATAAAGTCATACTTATCAGCGTTTTTCATAGCATAATTTAAAGCAGATGACAATTTACTAAAAAAAATATATTGACATCCCCATTAGGCGGTCTATATACACAGCATATTACTACTTTGACATTTTGATCCAGATTTAAAGATATACCACACATTTCAATATGACACTCACGGGCGAGCGTAGGTGCGTCTTTACTATGTACATACTTCGGTATGCGATGTAAAGCAACGACAGGCGCAGTTAGTACTTGGATTGGTGACCATTCCAACGGAAACCGCGTTCTCGCCTCACACATCTTCCAGCGGCTTGTATATCAGTGTATGCGCGGAAGCTATACAACCGTAGGCGAGGGTTGTATAGGAGATATACCATCCTTCGGAGGGGATGTAAAGCCGTCGGTCCCTTGTCTATTAAATGTTAGGCAAGTAAAAGATCCCTACTCTTCTTAAGGGAAGAGGTTCGGCAAAATTCCTGGTTGGGGGTAGCTCGTCTACAGGCGTCGGTGTTAGGCCTCAGTAGCGGAAATAGGCCGACATTAAATAAATGTAAAAAAAAAAAAAAAATGACACAACAGATAATTCCCTGAATGTGCTTTTTTTTTTTATACATTTATTTAACGTCGGCCTATTTCCGCTACTGAGGCCTAACACCAACGCCTGTAGACGAGCTACCCCCAACCAGGAATTTTGCCGAATCTCTTCCCTTAAGAAGAGTAGGGATCTTTTACTTGCCTAACATTTAATAGACATGGGACCGACGGCTTTACATCCCCTCCGAAGGATGGTATATCTCCTATACAACCCTCGCCTAAGGTTGTATAGGTTCCGCGCATACACTGATGTACAAGCCGCTGGAAGATGTGTGAGGCGAGGACGCGGTTTCCGTTGGAATAAAGACTAAGTTAGATTTAATAAAAATTAAAGAACCTCCATGAATATGGTTCTTGCGTGCGAAATGCGTAGCAGTTTTGAAATTAGGCAATGTAATATGGTCAATATTTGAATTAGTAATCCAATGTTTGGTTATGCATAGAACATCTAAATTTTTTTCGTTTGTAAATATTTCAACACTATCTATCTTATTTATTAAACTCTGTACATTAACATGAGCAACATTAATTACATTTGGTTTTACATGAAAAATGACATTGAGTTAACCTTGGGTATAAAAAATCATTTGATTTATTATTACATTGAGATGTATTTAACAGATCATCTTCACTGCAATTTAATTCACTGACTAAACACACAGAATTTTCAGATAGGTCAGTGACGGTAGAAATACTAGCATCTAAGTTATTTTGTGCAGCCTGATCCTTACTTATGTTTACAAATATTCAGTTTTTATTTACATTTTTATTCGTGACCACCCTGATTATTTGGTTAGAAATTTCATTTTTGTTTAAGGTCTTTTGATTACCATTCACACATAATAAATTGACTGAACCGGGAACATAATTATCCAGTTTTTTCACAAAATCACCTAGTTTGACATTAAATTTATGTATAAATTTGTTCAACTTGTAATTCCTACCAAAAGGTACAGTTGCAATTGATATATTAAGATTTGTACATTGCTTTATTTTACTACAGATGTTTTTAAAAAGAGGATAGCTATTTTTGAATTTGAAGTTATTAGATCCCGCCATTAAGACTACATGATCTTGGGCAGAATAAGCTTGAGTTAATGATTCTAGGTTTTCAGTCACCTGTTCAAATGTAACCCCAGGTTTAATAATAGTTTCAACAAGGTATTCACTACCATCAAGTTTTTTCCTGACTAGCCTGCCAATATTACGTCCAGTCTCATCGCATAATATTAACAGTCTTTTATGACAAATCGAATCTGTTGGACGATTTGGTTTTTTAGTCATTGCGGGATCCTTTTTGGCTTGGCCCATCAAGTCTATTACATTCGGGCATTCCATTTTGGAATCATTATAACCAATTTTTAAGTTTTGTAAGATTTTGATTCCTTTGTTCTGTTTTACAATGGCGATATTTTCCCCTTCATTTACACTGATACCTATGTTTTGTTTATTTACTGGAATTTTTTTACATTTTATGTTCCTATCTACTTTTGTTTTATAACTTTTTAGACTAGCCTGTGTCATTGTAGATTTATTGATATTTACTGTTTTATCCTCCGTCTGGGTGCTGCTGGTTTTTTGCTTCCTACAGCTATCTGTCTCATTTTTTGTCTCCAACAGTTGTATTTGTTTTTTCAAAGAGGTGAGTTGTTTCTTTAGGCTTTTTATTTCGTCTTTTTGTTTTTTGTTTACTGCAATCAGTTCTTCTTCATTTATTAGTGCAGTTTCAGTAAAAGAAGCATTGTCATGTTTTAATTTCAGGATATGTTTGTCTTTATTCTCATTATCTTTCACTAGTTCACAGAGTAATTCATCCATTAGAGATCGTTCTTCTATTTGACTGTTTATATCCTCATCACAACAAACAATTTTGTTATCACTAATAATTCTCGCTGAATTCATACCTTTACGAGAAAAACAGCTTTTATGTTGAACACTGGAACACTTTATACATATAACATTATTTATTTCTTTGTTTTTACAACATTTAAAAACGTTTTTGTCAGGAGCTGATACACTTAAACCTTTATTGTCAGCCATCTTGAAGCTCCCTAACACAAACAAATATACTAAGTATTATAGTTAAAATGGATAAGTTAGAGTTACGACCACCCTCGACTAACATTATACAATACATACAAGAGATAAATAATTATTTCGAAACTTTGCAAAAAATATATATATATATATAGTTCGCTCTAAGGAGTAGGCAGGTTGAGGCCTTAGAGACGGATTGCGGTGAGATCTGGGGAGTAGGCAGATTGAGACCCCGGAATCGAACCAGTTCCACGAACTCCTAGCATTATTTTCTTTGACAATTTTTACTTGACTCTCTTTTTCTCTTGAAAATGGCTCCAAAACGGGAGCCGAAACGTCGAGACATTAACAATCTCAGACGCGGTTCAACCCGAGAACCTAGTATTTTTCATATATATATATATATATATATATATATATACATCTTTCTATCAATTCTGAACCATTAGACAATTCACACAATCCTGAACCAGCTATTTATAGAAGAGATAGACAAAAAATATTTGTTTATATTGGAGTATATAGGGGGTCGGATAACCTATTCTGTAAAATATACTTTGATATTTTTATAACTAAACATAGGTGTATATCTACACACTAATGACATCATCCTGAACCAATACGTTAATATGACAAAGCTGAACCATTTTATACAGTAATATATAGCTGAATGTTACATCCTGAACCACTTCAATGTTGCCATATTTAAATACTATAGGATAGCTAACTGCTACGTTTGTATTGCCAAGGGTCATAAAATACTCGGACTTCTCGCATATGCTTCTTACGCGCAAATAAAATTCTATATTTATCAAGTGTAAGTATCTTTCTGAAAGAAGGGGATAAATTTTAGGTATTTAAATTGTAAAAGGCTAGAATAAATACGGTTTATTTTTAATTTTTGCTGTTTAAAATTATATATTTAGCAAAAAATTTAGCTGTAGATTGCCTGTCGAAAATTTAGACCGGGTTCTTCGTATAAAACTTTTCAAAACAACCTTTTCCTGTCCAGCTACACTCCCTTAAAGGGGTGTGCCAAAAAAAAGGTTTTTAATTTATATCTCAAAATAACGTAATCGGAAAAAGACGAAATTTGGCACATCTCTGTTACTCATCAAAGGGCATCTAATGAAATCATGTCATCCACCTAGCATGTACACGAAGGGGTGAAATTTACTACCCTTTTAGAAATTTTGTAAATATCTTTGCGCCTGCTCTTTTCTTAAGTTAAAAAAATTACTAAACATTATGATTAATTTAGAAACTTTTTCATCTCTTCAAAGAAATTCGTAAAATCGACCATTTTTGAGAAAAAAATTAAATTACATCTGCCAAAGTGATCAATCAAAAGCTATGAGTAAAATTATATTAGTGTAAAATACTAAAAGTAGGCTGGTGTCAAATTATAATCTGACAATATTACGTTGTTTCTTGCCTTTGAAATAATAAGATAATCATTTCTTATTACTTAATACTTAATAATAGTATTTTTCTAACCAGACTTTAAAATGCATAGTTCTAGTAATGAGGAATAATATGCTGACATACATTTAATTTATGGTGAATGTAAAGGAAATGCTTCAGCGGCAAAAGAACGATATCGTCGTAAGTTCTCTACACGTACTGTGTCAAACGTTCGTACTTCTTCTAATATTCACTTGAGGTTAAAAAAAGGAGGTGTTTTAAAAAAAACAAGTCATGATTGTGATCGTCGGAGACAAATAGGAGATGCAATGGAGGCACACATATTAAATACATTATTTTTGTGAACATCCTGAATGTAGTATTAGACTGGCTGCTCATCAATTCCGCACAACAAAAACATCAGTATGGAGGATTTTGAAAATATGAAAATGCAAGGACTTTACCCTTATCATTTACAGAGAATACAAGAGCTGTTCCCTCGTGACTTTCCAGTAAGACTTGATTTTTGTAGAATTATACTTAGAAGCCCTTATATTTCACAGTACTATTCACAGATGTATGCTGCTTTACTCGACGTGGAGATTTAAATATTCGTAACTAGCAACGCTGTTGTAAATGAAGGATGTCAATACAACTTTTCAATAAATATTTGGGCCGGAATTATAGACAATAAATTAATAGGGCCTTTTAAGTTACCAAACAGATTAACTGGTCCAGCTTATTTAAACTTTTTATAAAATGACCTGTATCAACTTATAGACGATTTACCTCTTGGATTACGTCAAACACTTTGGTTTATGCAGAATGGTGCGCCACCTCATTATTCTTTAGACGTTCAAGAGTGGCTACCCTCAACATTTAGAAATCGATGGATTGGCAGGGGGCGAGAAGCCACAATTAAATGGCCTCTCGGTCCCCAGATATGAATGCACTGGACTTTTACTTTTGTGGCCACTTGAAATATGTTGTTTACTCGACACCTGTCCCTAGCGTTGAAGTTTTAAGAGAGAAAATTTTTACTGCTGCCAATGAAGTTCGAAACTCCATATGTTTTACATATAGAAGGCAGGTATGGCAATTTTAGGAAACGGTTGCAAACGTGTATTCAAGTTGGAGGTCGTCATTTTGAACAAATGCTTTAATATCTAAAAACAACAATCGTTGTCTTCATGTTTAAATTTTTTTACTGTCTAAATTCATCTTTTTTCCGATTACGCTATTTTGAGATAGAAATTAAAAACCGTTTTTGGCACACTCCTTTAAGGTATTGTTGCTGGGCAGAAAAGAGTTATTTTATACGGAGAACCCGTCTTAATTTTCGACAGAGAATCTACAGTTAAATTTTTTGCACGTTATTTCCAAACATCCTGTATATGTATATATATTTACTTTTAAAAAGTTTAAAGAGTATGCATTAGAAGTTGTTTTCAGATATATGGGAGGTTCCCCTAATAATCATCATTTTTTTGTAACAATTCCCTTAATATTTCTATCTTAATTTTTCATTCTATATTTAACTGTATTATTTTCCGTTCTGGTTTAAAAGGAAGTTTCACTTTTGAATGACTTTTGATTATGCCTAAGGTTGACTTTTTTAGAGAGAACCAAACAATGATAAAAAAATTAAAGAGTCAAATTTTAAACGTCATTATTTTGAAAACAGATATAATGGAGTGGATATATCCAAATTATTGCTGTATGTGGAATTGTGGTATTGTCTGGAAAGTTAAAAAAATAGTTCAGATAGCTACAAGTTGTAGAATAACATACAATGCCCAACCTAAGGAACATATTTTTTTAAATAATTTATTTTTTGAATCATGTTTTATTCTTTTTATTTATTCATTTATTTAATTGCGATATCCGACAGGGGCAGTGCTCAGTTATAGGATAAAGAGAGGAATATTACAATCACGAATGAATTAGAATAAAAATACATGTTAAGCATAAACAAAATTAAATATAATATTTTTAGTCGCAAACTCTTCTATAAAATCCTTATTTTACTATAAGGAACGTAACCAGACTGCAACCAACAGCTACTCTCCGGGCTATGTGCCCCGCCGAGCGCTGAATCACAAGTTACAAGTCTGGTGCGTTAAGTGTAATAATTGCATATATTACCATCAAAACGCTAATGCTTCGATTGCAACAAACACCAGCCGAAAGACTGATCCTACTTAAAGGAGCTCTCTTGCCAGCCGTCACACACCACTTGCAGACTGCAGTTTCGAGCTGTTGGCTCTCATCAGTACAAGGTAGGCATGTGACGACTGACACGAGGATCCTTTGACTATTTGGTAACATCCCGGTATTTTTACAATAGCGACATGTAAAACAGTCAGCGTCTAAAAAGTAGACTATTGAAATTTTAGGTCAAAATGTCAATTTATTTAGTTGTGTATTTCTTACTTTTAGCCTCAATCCTTGCTATAAATTCACATTAAAATTCGTCAGAAAGAAAAATGGTATAGCATTATTTAAAGCCTTTTTGCATTGTAGGGGGATTAGAGAATATATGAAACAAGTCCCATATTCATAAATATTCTTTTAAGTGAGCAATGAAAAATGAAATATTTAATTCTTAATTTTAAGTAATATACTTAAGAACTTACATTGTGCCTAAAAATATACCGATTATGAAAATCAAATACATTTTAAGGCAGTATTAAAAGATTATTTTTATTTGATACTGTATCCGTGAAGTATCCCCGCATTAAATTATTCTTTAAAATATATTTTAGCTAGAACATAAAACGGATAGGTTATCGTCCGTCCAGGTGCAAAAATAGTATCGCCGAGCTTATTAAATTAATTTTTAATTTGAGGAGTTATCTTCATTTTGAAAAACTTAAACTATAAATAATTCTTTCAATACTCGAAGAATGGGATGCTGTTAGCTTAGCACAATTTATTTTTTTAATATTTGCACGCTAATAAATTACTCTTTATAGGTATACAGTATGTTACAAAAATAGCTATTACTAGGAATATTTACATATAACATATTACATAAACACCAGACAATATTATATTTCTACATACAAAGCAAAAAATTACAGAAAGTTCTCTTATTTTTAACAATCATACATATTCTGTTAAAATAGCAACAGAAACATTGTTCTATGCATTTGGGTCCGAAAAACGAAATACAAATTCTCTAGTTTTAACCCTAATTTTATCCAAGTTTTTTTTAAACAAATATACGGGTCAAATTTAGCCTTCACATACTTCTTTGCAACAATGTTTGTTACCTATACTTACTTTACATGCATTTCAAATTATTTGACTAAAATAATACTGGAATCTCCAGCATTTATTTAAAATGTATAGATACGGGAAGAATAAAAAAAAGTGAAAAGTAACCTTTACACGGGTTTACCGTTTGAATCCTACCTAATTTCTGACTGTTTATCCTTTCATTCCAAGACGCCTCTTAGAAGTAAGGGTAGGTAATGATCATTACAACTATTTACATAAGTCGTTTCTGGACTGAGAAAAACCATACTGAGACCATGAAACAATAACATAACATAGTTCACTAATTCACTTTCTCAAAAGAACAAATATACTTGTGTTATATATTTTCAGTAAGTCTACATCTACTATTTCAGGAGGTATAAAATCATTTTTATTTGGTTTCGTAACAGATGCCTAACTTTTTCATACTAGGTCTATTGGATGAAATTAAATTGATTATACATTAATTGCGGCAAATAAATCCTAAAATGTGTAAAAACTAGAGATAGAAAAGTATAAATTTGTCTTTTTATTTCGTCTCATACCATCAAAATATTCCAACCGGTTATAAAACAAAGATGCGCACTGTAAAACTCTAAATAAATATCCTCACCATATTACATTTCAATATAAGTTTAACGGTAGCTAGCAACAATTTATTTCTTGAATCACGTTCTTCCTCCTTTTTCTTTATTTATTAACGATATTTTTGCAATTACAAAATTTCAATCACAAATTGAATTAGATTACAATTATATGTTAAATATAAATAAAATTTTACCCTAGTTATGGTATAATTTGTACATGGTAACATTTTTGGAAAGAGGGTGAAACAAATGTCAAGTGCCGCACATGTTTCCCATAGACCATTTAGGTATTTAAATTTTAAAGAGCCTGGGTGGTCGAGCGGCCGACAGCGAAGACTTGACTTTAATTTATTATTGTGAATTTAAAAGACTTTATTTTACTTTGAGCATATACTAATACACAAATAACATTAATAAAAATGGCATTTATTTACCGCTTAATATTTAATATTTAAGTTTAAGAAGTGGTAAAATTTTTTGTTTCGTTCGGCATTAAGGTTTCAAATGGTAGCTCTTATAACTTCATAGTAGAATAGAGTAAGACGATAAGATAAAACAAAAGTCAATGGTTAAAGTGCTGTTCTTTGTTACACATGTTACCCATAAACAAAACAAAATTGGGGTATTTAAATTTTAAAGGGACACAATATATAACACTGTGTGGTCCACTAGAGTCCGGCGCCAAATCTGAGACACCCATATATTGTAATATTTGTATGATCTAGTTTTATTTATATAACAAATGAACCAACGGTTAGTAGAAGACTTTACATTAATTTACTATTGTTGGTTTAAAAATCATTCATTGTATTTTGAGCATTCCGGTCACTTGTACTTAATAAAAATTTTATATCGGTGTTTCGATTTTATTTTAAATTACATTGGATTAAACCGATATTTAACAACTCTTAATATTTATCTTATGGTTTTGGTATTTTTGGCGTAAACTAATGCGTAAATAGTATTAATAAAAATATATATAATTATTTACCGCTTTTCTACTAATATTTAGTATACAGCGTGTGTATTGAAACATGACCGTAAGTCTTAAAAAAATATCTTTGGAATTGATGCTGAAATATAATTCTTTTTGGTATTTTTGGCATAAATTAATACGTAAATAATATTAATCAAAATAACAATTATTTATTGCTTTTACAAAATTCAGTATATTTAGGAAGTGGTAATTTTTTCTTCGCATGGCATTAAGGTTTAAAATGGAAGTTGTTATAACTTCACAGTAAAATTTATCGGTATGAAAAAGTATAATTGCACTGTTTATATCCTTGATTTGGCAGGATTAGAGAATATATATGAAACAGGATGCAAATTTTAACACAATATAGGTACTAATAATAATTTATCTCAATTTATTAACACAGTACAAAACAGAAGTATTTTTATATATATATAATTTTATAACGACATTTTTTAAAAAGACCAATGTCTTTCAAATTATCTAATATTTCCTATTTTTTTATTTTTTAAAGTATAATTTTCATTAACACCTGTATTGTTTTCTTAATTCTATAAACTAGTAGCCCTAAGTCTAATTTAATAATATACAGTCAAGTATGTTGCGTAGTAATTTATTTTGAGGTTTGTTCATATATAATCAATTTTTAAGTTTTTGAACGCGTTTGTTATTACAAGATAATTCAGAAATGGTTGTGTACATCAACGAAGACAAATTAATCATGATTTTGATCTATGGAGAATGTAGAAAAAATTCCCATGAAGCCGAAAGGTTACTCCATTTGCATTTTCCAATTTGCCTAAGCCAGACCATAAAATCTTTATTTCTTTAACCAATAATTTGAAAAATTACGGAAGTTCTAAAAAGTTAAAGTATAATAAACAGTTGACGGCTACAAATGATGCAAATACTGCTTTAGTAATTGACAATATTGTAAATAATCCAAATATGTCTTTACGGAAATTATCGTCTGAAACAAATATTTCCTACTCCTCTTGTCAAATAATTTTAAAGAAAAATAAGTACCGTCCGTATAAAGTTCATTATGTTCATCATTTATGACCTGGTGATTTTCAGCGTTTCATAAATTTTAATACTGAATTGTCAGTATTACATAATAAAAATCCAAATTATTTGAAAAATGTGTCGTTATCTCGAAAATCACTGATTTTAACAGAAAAGTGTATGCTACAAAAAGTACTTAGTATTAAAGAAACTTCAATATTATACTTTCAAAGTCCCAGTCATCGAAAATTTTCTTTCCGGCATCGCGTCGCGACGTAGCGGACGCCACTGTCATTGGCAACATTTGAACGACAAAATAAAGCCACCAAAAATATGTAACGACTGGCCTTTACAGAAATTTAATACCTTTTTTCGTTATTATGGAAACTGCCTGGGGAGTTTTATGTGAATCATCCTGTATACTTAAGTCAATTTAACGTCATATTACATAGCATACAAATTTGTGGTAAAGTATTCAAAAGTAACAAATGCCAAACATCTCATAATAGTAAAGGATATTTTTCACAATAATTAGTATCTTAAAATACATATACATTTAGAAAATTATAGAAGCTAAATTTCGTAGAAAATATGAAAATAAATATGAAAAACCCATTAATATATTGCTAAATTATCAACTGGACCATTTTCCATTGTTGGCCTTATATTTTAGACCTTATAAAAATGTAAAGATCTCTGGTATTTCAATTTTGGGTATAAATTATTTTTAAAGAATTGATGAATAAAAAAAAAGAAAACTTCATACCTATATACCTTACGGAAATAAGACTAATAATTATTATAATTATTTACTTAAATCATTCTTGGACTGAGAAAAATAATTCTGAGATTATCAGGATAACATAAGGTTGTAGTTTATGAATTTTTTCAAACGGGGGAATATATTTGTGTCGTATAATCTCAGTAACTCAATTCTTGATCAAATAGAAATTTGTAAAGCTTTTTATTTGTATTTTTTATGTCGTCTGATATTTTAGGAAGTTTAAAATAATTTTTATTTGGTCTCGTAACAGATTTATAATTTATTAGGATTACATTGCATTGAATTATATTAATTACATTAAATGTCGCAAGTTCCAATAAATCCCAAATCATCGAGATGCTACAAATAAAAATAATATAATGCTTTGGATTTTTATTTTGTCTCATATCCTATAAAAATATTCCAACAGGTTACATAGATACGCATGGTAAAACTATAAATAAAATCTCTCAACGTATTGCATCCTAGTATAGGTTTAAAGATACCAAAACGTTCTTATAAGTACAAAGACATTAATACACTATTGCCAAACCTCTTGGTTCAGGTTAGTAAGGAAGACATGAATGGCAATATACTGTATATAAAACAGCGCCACCCGCTAATGCAGCCAAACACTAAACTAAAAAACACGTCTTCCTAACTAACCTGAACCACCATTAATTAGCCTGTAACTAATTCTCCCGCGCATTTTTTCCCGCCAAATATATATGTTAAGAAAGAATCCGATACTAAGTTTGTCAAGGAACGTTTCAGTTATCTACGTGAGATACCACTAAATAAAAAAGAAAGGAAAACGAACCTGAACCACATATATGGTTCAGGTCCGTCCGGCTGGTTCAGGATTGTGCTTACAAATTACTATTTCTGGTTCAGAATCATACCATTGCTCTATATATATATATATATATATATATATATTTATTTATTGTTTTTTAGGTTTTCGCGGATGTTAAATGAAGTGTTGTTGTACTTCCGGGTGCTCTCCTGCGTCGATGGTCGACTCCTCCAGGAGTCACGGTTGTCTAAACGACGTTTCGGCAGAATCTCATTTGCTATCTTCAGGTTCTCACTGAAAGTTGCCTACTCCTGCTCCTTGTTGCTCGAACTGAACAACCAATAATTGTCTGAAATGATGTTCATTATGAAGTTAGGGTCTTTTATGGTTGAAGATTATGAATCAAAAGTTTCAGGTTAACACAAGCAATACATTAATGTAATATACATTAATGTAATATACATTAATGCTATATAGATCAAGTAGTTAGGAAACATTAATAAAAACGGCGTTAATCGTAATTTAATTTTTAAAGTCCGCCATTTTGAATTAACTGATTTTTCACTTCGGATTCGTAATCAGGAACCCCCAAAACCCACAAGTTGATAATTTGCATTACTTCAGACATTTACTGATGATATTTGATATGACTTGCAAAATGGCGTTTCAAACACTTTTTTATTCTACATATTTTTCACTAAAATCAATAGAAACCGAGTAAATCAGAAATGAATTCTTAAAGTCCGCAATTTTGAATTTTCCAATTTTTATTTCGAATTCGAGCAACGACCCCAAAAACCTCCCATGATATGAATTTTAGCCGGTTTCGTTGAAAATTTTGCAAGTTGTTGTGTTAGGGGTGTAAAATGGGGCTGCAACCCCCTGGGGTGAATGCACTAATTTTCAAAGGTATACATTTCATAATATTGCCAAAACTTAACATAATGCAAAAGGTTTCAACTCTTTAGATTGAAGTATGGCAACAATTTTGCCCTTTTGCATTCATTTCCTCTACTAATAGGCTCCAGGGACCTAATAAAAGGAAAAATATGAAAATATCAACCCTAACACTTTCTAGGGGTGAAAAAATTATTCGAAAATGAAAGAAATTCAATGAGCTAAATAAAGACTTAAGTTTTATTCATAATGCTTATAAAATGAAGGAAAAAAACTCAAAACTCTTAATCTTTTTTACTGGAAGACTGCGTCCTCGCTTCACACATCTTCCAACGGCTTGTATATCAGTGTATGCGCGGAAGCTATACAACCTTAGGCGAGGGTTGTATAGGGGATATACCATCCTTCGGAGGGGATGTAAAGCCCTCGGTCCCTTGTCTATTAAATGTTAGGCAAATAAAAGATCCCTACTCTTCTTAAGGGAAGAGGTTCGGCAAAATTCCTGGTTGGGGGTAGCTCGTCTACAGGCGTCGGTGATAGGCCTCAGTAGCGGAAATAGGCCGACGTTAAATAAATGAATTAAAAAAAAAACAATATAATCTGTCTAGTTTTATGTATCATATAGATAACATTGCTTTTTACCATCAACTGAAGAATAAAATTCAAGTCATGTCAAGTGTGATATATATTTGAATTTATAATTTCAAATGTTTTAAAAATTTTAACTAAAAAAAACAGGTCCTTGTTTAAAAAAATTAAAGTTGATGGTGGCCTTGAAGAGGGAAATATCATAATATAAATTTGAATATGGTAAAGTATAATAAAGCTAATGTGCAACAAAATATTCGTATAAAGTTTTTTAATATTTTTTTATAACAATAGTACTAGGTAAAGAAAAGAAAATGAGCTATTTTGGATTTTACCGTATGCCTCCTGAACCAATCTCAATGTTTTCAATATTAATAACTCATTACGTTAGCCTTCAAAATACTAAACATTTTCCAATTTAACCAACTTTGTAACTGATATACTTTGCGGGATAGCAATAAATACTGTTAAAGTACAAAAAGTAGCCACCCGGTATATTTAACTTATAATATTTCATTAAGAAAAAATAAATTTCACAAGCAAAAAGTGAATTTTTGAAATGGGTTCCAATTTAAAAGTGTTTGTTTTAGATTCGTATCTCAAAGAAAGATTTTGAAACTGAGGTAGGAAAAAAATATGGTGGGCAAGACATGTGGCACCATGTCACTTGCTTTGCTCAAGTAAGGTCAGACTTGGGATATTTCGAGTGTGGCGACAAATTACCAGGTTTCAAAAGTTTGAAGAAAGATGATCAGAAAGATGTTATAAAACAGATTCCGTAAGTTGAATTTTGGAAAATGTGATACATGTCTTAAATTAATACTTTATAGGGCTGTTAAGCAAGAAGATGTACCAGATGTTAAAAAATTGAAGAAAGAGGAGTCGGTGGAAGATGATCCAAAGGAACAAGAATATCGCAAACAGAATAAAATTATGTTCAAGTATCGAGATCAGTTGAGTAATCAGTTAGGTAGTAAGGAATTGGCTGAGTTGTTAGAAGAAAATGATCAAGCTGTACCAACTGGAAAAGACAGGGTAAGTTAAAACGTTCAGATTGTATGTATAATACAAACCAGAATGGGTAGAGTGATGTACAATCCAATTTGAGCAATTCAAAGACCGCTTCATTGTATGAATTAAGAATGATAGTTATAATATATTTTATTTCCAAATAGACTCCAATAACAGTATTGGTAAGCAGTAGATGTAAATGATGCCTCAAATTTCAGCCAATTTTTAACTATTATTGCATTATGAATGGAAGCCCCATCTAGCTGGAAATAAAGGTTGTGTTGTGTGGCTAAAGGTAAATTTTGAACGGCATTTCGAAATTCATCTCACACTATTTAAAGTGTCATCAAAGAAAAATTGTCCAATCAAGGTCTCATTTAAAATTCCACACCAGACATTTACTTTTTCGGAGTATTCCCGTTTACAATTTAAAACCCAGTGTGGGTTTGCCGTTGACCAATATCTTGAGATTTGCAATGAGACCATGCCATTTGTTGTAAAATTAGCCTCATCATCCACAGTGTGTAAAAACTTGTGCTTATATGGTTTTAAATTATGACGTTTAAGGCACCTCCAAATTTTATTTCTGTCCACATTCAAGCTTAGAGATAAATCTCTGACACTAACATGCGGTTCAGTATTAACAGCATCTCCAGTTCTATTAAATATTCTATTAATTGAACCAACCGTGGTGTAGTGAATCTGTGGGTGTTCTGGATGACGAGCGACTAGGGATAGCAGTCATCATCGCCTCTGATTGGTCCACAGATCAGATAGTTATTGGATTGGTCGGTTACCTCCTCTCTTGTTTTCGCATTTTGACAGATTGACATTTACTAACTTTTTGTTAATAACCAAAATACGTAATACGAGTATTTCTTTAGGTTCAATAAAGGTCTCAATAGCTAATATAAATTCCTAATTTTTGCCAATTTCTTTTGATCATAGTACTTAGGCGTATTTAATTTCGCAAAAAAATTTTAAATAACTTTTTAATCACAATCAGAAACACAAGAAGTATACCCATACGATCAAAAAATGGCCGAGAAAATGGGGCAGTAGTGGAGAAAAGTGAGACACAGTGTATTAGCAACAATATAGGTCCAAATATAGTACAATACCCTGTCGAACTTCTCTTTTGAATGATGGTATACTAATAGTATCATTTATCTTGGTACACGTCTTCTATCTAGGTAGCTAGTTATGACTTTTGTTATTTGTCCTCTTAACGTGAGAACTCAAGACTGTTTTATGAATTTGATATGGCAGACAGGTATCAAAGACTAAATTAGCCAAATATAAAAATATGGCCAGGCTTTTTTATCTTCATCTGGATCTGTATTAGTTGTATGTATTAATTTGTGAACTGCTAATGTGACATTTGTATCAAAAACCAAATTGGCAATGGTTATAATTAAATTTTTGTATCTAAATAATTTAAAATGCTACCTCTTTTTTGAAAATCTGCCATATAGGCCTATAATTCCAACTTCCATATGATTTTCAGCCTTATTTACTGGTACTACAACACTTTCCTTAAATGATTATATTTTTATTTCTTAATTTGTGTCTTCTCATGATATTAAAAAGATTAATAGAGTTTGAGATTACCAAATGTTTTAAAATGCATCTCAAATTATTGCAGATGCTGGATAGACTCAGTGATATAATGACATTTGGTAGCTTGAAACCCTGCGAGAAATGTAAGGATGGACAGCTGGTTTTCAGTAAAACTGGTTATATATGCACAGGAAATTTAACGGAATGGACCAAGTGCCAAGCTGTTGTGAAGGAACCAAAACGAGTAGCTTTTAGAGTACCAAAAGATTTTGCAAATACGTACTCATTCTTAAAAAAATACAAATATGTTCCTCGAACACGGGTTGTAAAAGACGTCCACCCTACTAACGGTCTCAAAGGTGAAAAAGATGAAGAGGCAGCTGAGTAAGTGAATTTTATTGTATTAGATATTGTTAATGAATGTTGCCATTTGTGATATTTTTCAAAAGATTAATGTACAAGAACAAAACATAACAATGTCTCTAAATGAAAGACATCCTTTCAGGAGTCTATTCGGGACAAAAATAATTAAGAGAAAGTTGCTTTTCATAAATTTTAAATTCAAAATTTAGTCTAGTATGAGATCATATCTAGGGTCGCAAAAATTTAGAGCACCACTTATTTTTACCTTTGCTACAGTAACTTTAGACGAAAAAAGGGCTCATCTTCGGAAAAATTTATAGTGAGCTGTAAATTGGTGTACACGTACCTTTCAGCTCCCCAAACAGTTTGTGAAAAGTCTCAAAGATTCCGGTGTATGCATAACTTTTGACAGCGGTCCAAAAAAGTACCTTTTTTCGGTTTTTTGCCGATATCTTCTTTTCCATCGATCCTCCGGCTATGAAATGTACTTATAAAAAAGAAAGAACAGAAGACTCTTTACAAAAAAGGTGATATAAAGTTTATCGATAGAACTAGTCATTTCCACGCGCCAATATCCATTGGCTTGATGACGGTCTCGATAACTAGGGCCGAGTAGGACTACTACTCTTTGCTCCTAGATTATCTCTGTAGACCTGGACCGGCCTTCGTGATAGGTGGGCCCGCTTACTTCTACCAGACCCAGCCCGCAAATGCGAGATGTGTCGTGGTATTTTCTGCGGACCTCCCCTGGTCCTGGCTCTTCAACCTCGCTGGCAGAGGTCTCTTCTGGCGCTCTTCTTGTCTTGATATTTTCTTTCTTCGCCAGCTTGTCACCCCCGTGGGTAGTCATCGGTCTAGTTGGGTTTTAGGAAGTTTTGGCTGGGATTGACTGCCGGTACGTAGGACACAGTAAAGGTGTGTCCTACCCCGGATCATCGGAAAGGTAAGGATATGAGCTGTGTAGCTCGGGAGTGTGGAGACCCTAAGTGCTTTTTTAGCACTTTCGGACTCCACGGAGCAGGTAGGACAACGGGCGTTGGACGGTATGTTGTCCGACGCCCGCAAGGAGGTTGGGTTTGGGTAGAAAAACGTCATGTCTCTGGTAGTGGTGGTCCGTCCTGGGGTATCTGAAACAGATCGGTTAGCGGGAAATATAAGTTATACTCACCCGTTGTCCAGAAGCTGTACCCTCGGCCGTTTGTGCCTCGGGGCGTCGGCAGGGTCGTAATCAGTGGCCTGTCTGATTAGCGGGTTCCCGTGCTCCTCTGCTTGGGCGTACAGCTTCTTCGCTCGTTCCCGGATGACTTCAGTGACCGTGGTGTACTCCAGGTCTCTGACGATGTCTGCGTTTCTCACGTACCATGGTGCGTCGACCGCCGTCCTGAGGGCGATGTTTTCCACTGCCTGGATTTTCTTCATGTAGGACTTTGCCTGGTAACCCCACGCTACCGAGGCGTACGTCAGCTGCGGCCTGATGAGGGTTTTGATAAGCGTGAGCTTATTCCTCAGGTTGAGACGGCTACCGTTTCCCATCATCGGGTAGATGAGGGCTCTTGTGCGCCGCGCCTTGGCTGTAATAGCGTCCGTGTTCTGTCTCCACATTAGGCTTTTGTCCATGACCACACCAAGGTATTTGACGGTGTCGTGCCATTGGATGTCCTCGCCGTTCATGGAGACGTGTCCTGTGGGAATTTCTTTCCGCACTCGTCTGAAGAGTATGGCTTGGCTTTTGTCGGCGTTGACGGCGACTTTCCACTTCGTGCACCATTCTTCCAGGAGTGTGGCCATTTCCTGGAGTTTTCTGGTTGCGTCCCTGGCTTTCCAGGATCTGGCAATTATTGCTGTGTCGTCTGCATACAGGGCCAGGGCTGTGTGGTCGGTCCTGGGGAGGTCTGAGGTGTAGATAGCGAACAGGTGCGGTGACAGCACCGAACCTTGCGGGACTCCCGCCTCCACGGTCCTGTAAGTGGAGAGTTGGTCCGAGATTTTGACCCTTAGCTGTCTGCGGTGCAGGTAGGACTTCACTAGTTTGACGAGTTCGATGGGGTAACCCATACTCATCATTTTAGCTAGGAGGCCGTCGTGCCAGACCCTGTCGAACGCTTTGGCAACATCTAGGAACAGCGCCGCGGTGACTTGCCGCTGGTTGAACCCCTTAGTAATCTCCTCGGTGAGGCGAAGTACTTGGAGTTCGGTGGAATGTCCTGTTCGGTACGCGAACTGTTCATCCGGGATGATATTCAGCTCTTCTGTCTTTTCTCTGAGCCTCTTCAAGATGACCCGTTCTGCAACCTTGCTCATGGCTGGGAGGAGGCTGATGGGCCTGTATGAACACGGGAAAATTAGTTCTTTCCCTGGTTTAGGGATCATAATGACGTCGGCCTTTTTCCACCTGGCTGGAAAATGCCGTAACCTTAACATCGCGTTTACGATGTTGACTAGCGCCGCTACTCCTTTCCTGGGTAGCTTTTTGAGAGCGATGTTTCCTATCTTGTCACATCCCGGAGCCTTTCTCGGCTTTAGGCTCCTAAGGATTTCCTTGACTTCCTCGGGGGTAGTCGGGCGGATGTGGTCGTCATCAAGCAGGCGGTGGATCCTACGTACTCTGCGCTCGACATCGTCCACCCAGTCCTCGTCCTCGTCATCGAGCTCGTTCTCTCTACACTGCAGTTCTAAGCTGTCGGCAAACGCCTCGGCTTTTTCCTGGTTAGTGTAGACGATCCTCCCTCGCTCTCCGTGAATCGGGGGTATAGGTTTCCTCCGGTTTCGCAGGGCACGTTGGGTATTCCACATACTTCTGTCCTGTGGATCGAGTGACTCAAGGTGGCGTTGCCACCCCTCCTGACGGTGTTCTTGGAGGGCGGCTTTCACTCTTCGGCTGAGGACGTTATACTCCCTTCTGTCGGCGGGGAGTCTCGTCCTCTGAGCCCGTCTCTTGGCGCTTCTTCTATCCCTTATCAGCTGCCTGGTGACCTCTGGTAGGTTCGCCATCGGTGCTGGGTGTCTTCTTACTTCTGTTTCTGTCGTGCTGGCCCTTATTGCTCCCAGGATCTGCTCCTCTAGGGTAATGACGGCCCTCTCAACGTCCCCCACGGTATCTAGCCTGGGAATTTGTGCAATGTACTGCTGCAGGTGCAGCCGGTACGATTCCCAGTCCGTTCGTCGCTTCGTGAAGGTAGCGTTGTCGTCACCCGCCTGTCCTCCTAGAGTTAGGAAGATCGGGTTGTGCTCGGTAGATCCCTCCGTTCTGGTGGAGATCTCCGCTTCGAGGGTCATCTCCTTTAGGATGGCTATGTCCAGTACGTCTGGCCTGTTTCTACCGTTGTCAAAGGTGGGCTGGACTGGTCCTACCACCAGCAGTTCGCCGGCGTGCTGTCCCAGGAACCGCAGCAGTTCTCGTCCTCGAGTGTTGGTTACGCCGCTGTTCCATTGCTGGGATTTGGCGTTAAAATCGCCAATTGCGACGACCTGTGTCCTAGCGGGTAGAATTGCGTCCAGATCCCCCTCGGTTAGCGTGCTGTGGGGTGGCTGGTAACATGAAACCACTTGGACGTCGCCGTTTCGTGCTGTGGACACTACTACGGCGGTGGCATTCATATTTTCTAGCTCAGGTAGTACCGTCGGATGGTGGGCTATGGTCTTTTTAACGAGTAGAGCCACTCCTCTTGCGGGTCGCCGAGGTATGTTTACCCAGTCCATCCTGTACGTGTGGTATCCTGGGAAGTTGATCTCCTTGGCAGGGGTCATCTTGGTTTCCTGCAGTGCCATGACGTCTATATCGTACCTGGTCAGGAGCTCTTCGACTTCAAGTCTCCTTTGTTGCAGGCCGTTTACATTCCAGGCCGCCATCTGCAGGAATTCCGGTTTAATCTGTAAAGGCATTACGGATTAGTAAAGTTTGGCATTTGAGCAAAAAATGCACTCATCGCTGAGCACATTTGTTGCATCTGTGCTAGCACCGCTGTGAGGTTTTTGGCCTCTGGCGATGCTTGTTGTTTTGAGGCAGGGACAGTGTTCTGTCCTGCCTTGCTCTGGGCTACTTTTGCGTAGCTAGTGCCTGGCGCTACGCCGCCCTTCTTTGTTGAGGTCGTCGTCGGCCTCTGTACCGGCCTTTGAGTGGCGCTGGCTGATTGCTTGGGGTATTTTGGACACCCCTTGTAGCTGGCCGGGTGGGCCCCTTGGCAGTTCGCACACTTGGCCGGTTCGTCTGCCTTCTTCTTGCAGTCAGTCGTCCGGTGTGCCTCGCCGCACTTCACGCATTTCGGCTGCGCGGTACACCTGGATTGTCCGTGGCCGAAACGCTGGCAGCGGTGGCATTGGGATGCCGCTACCTTGGCTCTCTGTCTCTCTGTCCTTACGACTAGAGAGCAGCACCTCGTGACTTGGAGTATCTTGTCCTGGTCCTGTGGGACTAGGACAAGTACGAGTGGCACCTCCTGTTTCGTCCGTCTGGACGTCATCCGTTGCACTGCGGTAGGTGCGAAACCCTGGTCTTGGAGGTCTTCTGCCACCTCTGTACAAGTAACGCCGCTCGGGATCCCCCTGATGACTACACGTAGCAGCCGTTCCTCTGGCAGGGTGTACGTGTGGTACTCCCTTTTCTCGTTTGCGAACATCCTAGTCATCTTGCGATAATCTTCGGATGTCGCGGGCTCGATGGAGATTCCCTCCGCGGTAACTTTAGCCTTGCTAAAGTTAATGCCGGTTTCGGTTAGACGACGGCTCACCGTTGTCCATGTCTCCTTGTTCCTCAGCACTACCGGCGGTATGCGCTGGCTTCTTGTTTTTGTTTGAGGGGCCTCAGTCTCCTCTGTCCTGGCGTTTTGTCTGGGGACGTTAGCCTCCTGCTGGGGAGCTCTAGATCCCGATCTGCTTCGTCTGGATGGCTCTGGGGGGCACTTGAGGGGCTCTTCAGCCACCTTCTTTGCCGCCTTAGGGGCCTCTTCGTCGGAGTCCGTATTAGTGGCGGGTGGGTTTTTCCGCTTCCGCGTTTGCGATTCTCCTCGAATCGCACGCAGAAGTTCTTCGTGCTGGGACTTTTGCTCCCTCTGCATTAGCTCCAACCTCTCGGTGAGCTCCTCTATTTTCTTTCTGAGGGTTTCGTTTTCCTCTGTGAGACGTTTTATCGTCTCTTTATCGTCCCTTCTGTCATCCCTTGGGGTTGGGGTATCCCCTCGGGAGCTACCGCACTGGGACGTTTCGTCTTCACTGTAATCCATGCTACCGTCCTCCACGGTAACGTCGCTGTGGGTGTCCTGCAAGGGAATACCTATAATATTATTGGGAAAAGTTATGGTTAGTAACAGTAAAAATGGTGTCTCCAAGTGAGGGAGACTTTATTTATGCCACTTCACTGTGCACTTTCTTGGCTCGGTACGTCTGCACTCGGTCACCTCTCGATGCACACTGTCGAGTCATTTCCACAGAAAAAGGCATGAAACATCAGATTAAGTTTTGTGGTTGGGCGTCGCTGCATGTTGCGTTCTGTATGGTAGTGCAAATAGAAGCTGCGCCTTCCCCTCTGATGTTGGGGATGGGTTTATACTTGCTTTACTGTTTTTGCTGGTGGGGTGTGCTGAATGCACAGTCAGTCCCAAATTGTGCCTACATCGTACTTGACGTATATTATTGTGCAAAGTATGTTCGTTATGTACAAAGGTACTACGGTTCAAACGCGGTCGTAGTCTTTGATGGATACAACAATAGCACCAACAGAGTGAAAGCCATGGAACAACGTCGTCGTGGAGCAACTTACTTCGGCGAGATAATGAATGTCACAGTAAGCCAGGAAAAATTCCTTTTCAACAGTAACAACAAGAGCAACTTAATTTCAATGTTGTCTGTCAAGTTCGAAACCCACAATTTTGTCGTTAAATAGGCACAAGATGATAATAATAATGATAATAATAATAAACTTTATTAACCACATAAGATACATAGAGTACATATGGCATGTCAGACAAGTATATAAATTACTCAGCGAAATAAAATACATACGTAAATATATATAGACACACATACACATATTAATAATGTAAATACAAACAACAAAATAATATGCAACAAATAGTGTATAAATGGGTTTTAACAGTGACTTAAGAGCTTCCCATGTCTGGTTTTGTATTGATGAGCATTTGCAACTTGAACAAACGAGCAGATGTTATTTTTAGTGTACATGAGACATTTAAAGATATATATGCATGGGAGTCAGAATTTTTTTTCTCTGAAAGCTGTTCTACAACTTTCATTGTACTTTAAGTTAAATATAAGACGTATTAGTCTTTTTTGTAGGACAAATACCCTACCCATTTCTCTTCTGCACCCCCAACTTATGATGTTTAACGAAATGTGCGAGTAGGTAATATTAGACCACTTTCGTCTAGCGTGTCTTTCAATTGTAAGATGCCAAAATAAGCTTTATTTAATTTATTACACACGTCATCAATATGATTGTCCCATGATAGTTTAGAATCTAAGGAGGTACCAAGATATTTAATTTCTTCTCCTAGCTCTATATCAAATATTTTAAAATTTATAGGTAGAGGTCTTCTAATGTGAAAATTTATAATCATCGTTTTATTCGTGTTTAATATTAACCGATTTCTATCACACCAGGACCTTAATAAATTTACATTTTCAGCATACAACTGGAGATCATCATTTCTTATTGCCGATACTGAAATTGTCGTGTCGTCAGCAAACATGGTGACATGTCCAGCACTTTTTATGTAATCAGGAAGGTCATTAACATATAGCATAAAAAGCAAGGGTCCAAGTTATTATTGTAGCTTACTGTTAATGAGCGTCCCTCCATGTAAGTCTGGATCCATCTCAAGGCAGTATCCCTAATTCTAAGGTCGAATAGTTTGCTTAAAAGTTTTTCGGAGTGAACAGTGTCGAAAGCCTTGGATAGGTCAAAAAACATTGACAAAACGTACTTTCCATCATCTAGACAAGAATGTACATAATTTAGCAAATGACATGAGGCAGTCTCTATTGATCTGCCAGACCTAAAGCCATGCTGTGATGGTGTTAAAAAATTATTTTTTTCAACATATTCAATCAATCTCACATAAAAAGCCCTTTCAATAATTTTAGATATGGTGCTGAGTATAGATATCTGTCGGTAATTGTCAATGTCTTCAGAGCAGCCCTTTTTAAATAGTGGAATAACACGGGCAATTTTGAATATGTCAGGAAAACAACCCTGGCAAAACGACTGATTTATCAGATACGCTAAAGGACCAATCATATTTATGTTCATATTCTTAAGAATGAAAAGAGATATATCATCAGTGCCACAGGAAAATTCATTTTTAAGTGTATTAGTTATGTCTATAATTTCCTTCTCCGTGACAGGTTCTATACAAAATTCCGATGTGTTATTATTTTTTATTGTAGTAGTACAAGTAGTATCATATTTTGACCAAAATGCTCTTTAATCTTCTTTTCTGCTATTGAGGAAAAATGGGAAGCAAATAATTCAGAGACTTCGTAAGGGTCAGACACATATTCTGAATTGTACTTGAGTATAATATTTTTATTATTTTTATTCCATCTACCAAGTCTAGAATTAATAATGTTCCGTGCTTCCTTTGTTTTATTTGACGAATTATTAATTTTGTTTTTAAAATATGTCTGTTTGGTAATTTTGATATTTTTCTTATATTCTTTTTTTTTAATTTGATACTCATTTTTAAGTTGTTGACAATCTGAAGTTTTCATGAGCCAAAACATATTTTTTATTTCAGTGCTTTCTTTAATCAGTTCGTCTGTTAACCAATTTTTATCATTTGCATTATTATTACTTGTACATTTTTTTTTCTCTATATTTGACTGGACAGCACTCGTTAAGGTACCATACAATTGTTTAAAAAACAAAAATCCATCATTTACATTAAAGTAAAATAAGTAGAACCAGTCAACCTTACTGAGTAATACATTTAGATGTGCTATATTGCTATTTGTAATGCTTCGTTTTTTTAGAACTTTGTAATTTTCTACTTGATTACCTCGAATTTCATGTGTGGTAGATGAGTTTATACATAAGAAGTGAGATAAATGGTCTGCAATGTTTGGATTTATTAATTGACAGTCAAACATGTTTGCTGGCATATTAGTGGCCATATAGTCAATACAAGTCGAACTGGTGTAACCATCTCTATATGTAAATATTCTGGTATTTTCATTGGGGCATAATATGGCTTTATTTTTTGTTAATATAAGTTATTTACTTTTATAAAGAGGGCGACGTTCAACTAGGCTGCTGTTCCACGTAACCCCTGATGCTGACGTTTTAATCATTGAAACAGCTCTGGAATGTTCACGCACAAATAGAACAGTTTTTGTTGAGAAAGATGTAGACCTTTTGGTAATTTTGGTTGGTCACGCTCCGATTAATGAAGTGATCTTCTTAAGCCAGGTAAAGGAAAAAAGTCCAGCGAAAGCTCTACTCTTCTCGGAGTTTCAATAAATACGAAGATATCAGGGATTATCTTCTCATACACGCTTTCACTGGATGTGACACGACATCTGCTCTTTTTCATAAAGGGAAAACGTCAAGACTTACATGCTACAGCTCAAATTTTCAACCACAATGATGCTTCTTGAGAGTCAATTTCTTCAGATGGAATACGCATCTTCCTAGCTGTGTATGGTGCTCCGGTTAACCAAGATGACTTGGAAGAATAGTATTTCCAGTGTTTTATGGAAGCTGTAGGCAGAAACAAGTCAGTCCAGTTGAATATGTTACCCCCCACAGTCGATGCACCTATATCATATCTACTACCAGGTGCAGAAGTGGTTAGGAAACGAGCTGAACCCTCAAGATTGCGGATGGGTATTCAAAAGCGGCTTATTGGAGCCAATAAAAACCTTGCAACCTGCCCCGGATTGTCTTTCGAACATGATTTTTCGTAACTGTTCGAAAGGCTGTGGCGCTTTGTGCCCGTCGGAAGTTGGGACTACAATGTTCTGCAGTTTGTGGCAATTGTCATGGGACATCTTGCCTGAATGCTGCCCCAATCGAAGACCATAATGTTGAAAAAAGAATTGACAAAATAAGTCAAACTGAGTTACATTAGCAAACCTAATTTTTGTAGTTATTATTAATATTAAGTTAATAATCAATAATCTAAATAAATAAATAATAAATTTTGATCACTGAAATATACCATTTTTCATACCCCAATTCTTATTTGTAAAAATTAACGCACAGAAAACTATATTTTGATCATTACATGCTCTGAAATATTCATGCAAAATTTTTACCGGAGTTTCAATGCCCGATTACGTAAAAACTGTTAATGTTATCAATAAATAAACTTTATAACACCTATTTTTGAAGAGAATTTTCCATTCTTTCTTTTTTATAAGTACACCAATTTTTAGCTCACTATAAATTTTTCCGAAGTGAAATGCTAACCTTCCTGGACTACTTGGGAAAATCATAAAAACGAATGAAATATTCAATTAACAATTAACTATTGATGAACCATAACGTTTATTAACCAAACAAATGGAGTTTTTAGAATCAAAAATGACCAATATGTGTTACATAATATGCCTTAATTGTATAATACAGGTTGTCCCAATAGCGCATTAAAGTCCAAAATCGGCCCTATTGGAAGACTTTGGAAAATTATTTTTTATGGAAGTGGTATAGTGTCAAAAGGCGCTCATTTTAAAAATATTTTGAAATATACAGGGTGACTCGCTACAGTGGAGCATCTTCGAGGTCTTTTTTTTTAAATGGGACACCCTATATATTTTTACATTTATGAATTAGCGTAAAATTACCTTTCAAACGACTTCAGATTTTTGTTTTGACGTAGCGTTGCCGAGGTATTCGAAAAAATATGAAAATTTTGGTTGGAACAAGGTTTAACAAATTAATTTGCTGTGTGTGAATTACTATTAATATTTATTTTGCAATTATGTAGACAAGTGATGTACTACAACGACACCAAATATTGATTATAATTATACAGGGTGTATTTTATACTAGCGCTAATTCAGGACATTTCAAAGTGAATTTTCTCAGTTTTTTTCAAATGGAACACACTGGATATTATTGTATTTTTGATTTGACACGTTACTCTACGATTTTTGTGAATAATATCCTATGCCTAAAATCGATATTTCCAGAGATATTTTTACTTTTTCATTAAAAACCGTTAAATTATAATACTTTTCATTTCGAACTGATCTAGTAGCCACCTCAGGCATACAAATTTTAATTTAGACATAAAAGTAAACATACAAATTTTCCACAAGGCAAACATACCATAATATATTGACTAGACAATTCTTGTCTCGTTGACGTTCCAGTAAACTAAACTTTTGTTGTCTCCTTGTCCTTGTTTTGAGCATTTATTGGATAGTGTCTCAAACTCGATGCAAGAAGTGTGAGATTGTCGAATTTAAACTTTCTGGTTTCCAGTATATAGACCACTACTTTCATTTTAACTTTTTGAGAAACTGAAGAATGTTCTAAAACCTAGTAACAACCCTGCGACACTAGACAAGGAAATGATATTCTGAGAGAGATAGACGATTATAAATTTGAGTATATTTTGGCAAATTCAAAGGTCACTTCATCTAAACTAACAATGTATTCGATGAGTCAGAAATGCCAGTCATTCTCAAACAGTTCACGAACCAGTAACAAATTGAACAAACTTTCCCAATTCAGCTATAAATAAGTTATTATGCTAAAGTTTTTATTTCAAATTATTATAAATCTACTAACATGCTTATCCTATGTATTTAACGGTAGTTGAAACTGTGCAGGCGAGTTCGAGACTGGCAATGTAATCAGTCTGAATGAACCATCTACGACTGCACTGGTTTAAAGATAATAAAACGGACAGGCCTACTAGCATAAAAAAAAACTCGTAAATCGTTTCTCAGAAGTCGATGAGGTGTGCTGTCAATGTGCCAGTGCAGTGCATAAATACCTATTATAATATCAAGCGTAGGAGTTTAGTTAGTCATTGTTAATATTTATAAATATTTACTACTACATAAAAGGTGAAATATTTTAATTATTTGCTAATTTGCCATGACTTCCTGGAGATCATTTGAAACAGAGGATAATATAATAACGCCCGAAAATCTTATCATTTTCTTATGACACGCATTTCTATTTACCTCCGCCCGTGTACAATAAAGAGATGCCGACTGTTTTTGCCGGCTTTTAGTTTTTATACGGTTTCAATTAAGTTCGTGTACACTTTATGTTCACTAACTACTCTCGTGGTACTTTTGCTAATATATTAACATTGACATTTGACAGCACAAAAATTGCATCAGCGAAGTCTTATTTAACCTCTATTATGTCTACCACTTTCTGAACTAAATTATTTCTGTTTATAGGTCGTAAAGCCATCGTATTAAATATTGGCATAACTTCGGTTACTGTTATCAATTTTGGAAGCCATATTTTCGTTTATAGGTCAAATGGAGATCGTATTCAAAATCAGTATAACCTCTTTTATGACTCTTTTCAATTTTAGATACTATCTCGTGCCAAGGTCCTATTGAAATTTTATCATGTTTTTTAGTGACTTTTGTATAACTGTCCTCGTGCAAGGTCATATTATTTTTTTAATGACTACTATACAACCATACTGTTAAGTCATGTTAAACGTTGTATTGTAGATGATGTCGACTTCTTTACAACCCAATAACGACCTTTTAAAGGCCATCTATTTTTGGTGTCCAGTCATTTTATGCCTAGCTCCCATACGACAAGGAACTTTGATATTCGTGTGTATAATTTTATAACGACTCTCATAGGACCTGGAGTTGTTAAATTTATTTTAAAGACTATTTTACAACCATTACACAACTAATAGGGCATATAGACAATAAATTATAACTCAAAATGTTACTTGGATTTGCAAATACTAAATCTAAAATATAGCACAAAAATACAGCAACTGCTTATACTTTAAATACGAACATTTCCTAACATATCTGGATGGCTATGATTATTAATCATACTTTTTTTTAGACCAAGAGTAAAGAGAGCTTTACCTCCTCTTTATGATATGGAATTTGTTGTTATTGGTAATCCTCCAAAAGGGAAAGACGAAATTAAAAAACAGGTTGCTGCTTTGGGTGGCAAGATAGTTACCAAAATTAGTGATACAGTAATAGCTGTTATATCCACTCAGGAGGATGTGGACAAATTAGGTGCTAGGATGCAGGAAGCTGAAACAAATCAAATTCATGTGGTATCAGATGACTTCTTAGATGAAGCTAAAGATAACATCGGTAAAATTCCTGATCTAATTATTAAGAAGAGTCTTTGCACTTGGGGAACAGATGTGAGTATATATGTGTTAAGAGAAACAAATGTTTAAAAAAAAATACTGGTCTTTTAGCCCACTACTAGATTACCTCCTGAACCATCATCAAGCAAAAGTGCTAAATCGAAATCACGTAGCATATACACGAGTTCGGTACCGAGTAAGATAAAATTGAAAGTTAAAGGTGGTGGAGCTGTCGATCCCGATTCAGGCCTTGAAGATCACGCTCATGTGTATCAGGATGGCCCTGTTAAATATACCGTGGTTTTAGGTATAACAGATATTCAAACCAAGAAAAACAGCTATTATAAACTGCAGTTGCTTGCTGGTGACAAGTCAAACAAATATTGGGTTTTTAGATCCTGGGGACGGATTGGAACAAAAATCGGAGGTAATCAGTTTTTAAATTTTATTTCTAAGATTAGGAAAAATTAAAAACAGACAATTTACGTATTGTGTTCTTCATTGGACTGTGACTTTTGCAAATTTTAAATAGATATGCTGTGACATTAAAAAATTTTGAGAATGTGGAAGAATACAAAAAAGTATGTATTGTTAGGACTCGGTGGCCCTTCCTTTCTTAATTGGCTGGATGTTAGGAGCTTGGTTGTAGTCACTTGTAGATAAGATATGAAACATGTTTTTATTTATATAGTAATATTAATAATAAAATGATATTTGACCTTATAGATCGGTGCTTAACGAGAGTTTTTTTTTTTAAACGATTTTCTCCCGTCTGCCATTAACGGTGGTTTTTATGCAATAAGAAGTGGAATAGCTGAAATTCCAAAGAGCCCGGCGTGTGACAATTCACTGCTATGCAAATTTGAAAATGTTATGAAAAGCGGAGATTTGTATCAATATTATCACGCCTGCCATGTATTGTAAAGATAAATTTAAACGAAAACAAGTAGACAGAGGTTAATCGGTTGAAACCCCAGGTTACTATAAAGTCTCGTAGTACTAATTTCATTTTATGTCACTGAAATCGGACGTGGATCATTGACTTCTCGTCTGCCAAATTAAATTTATGTTATATTTACAATTTATGACATCAATAAATGAATGGCAGAAAATCTCGGTTGTTTTAAATAATCTTTAACAATGTTTAAAGTTATATCGAAATGTTGAGATGTTGAAGAATTTTCTCCCACTTAAAAACTGAGAAAAGTAGTTTACAGAAACTTCAAAACAGAGCAATGCGTGTTATATTAAAGATGAATCGCTATGTTAGAATTAGGGACATGTTAGAGTGTCTGCAATTTATGAATATAGACCAAAGGCTTGTATACCTGAATTTGTTATTTATTTTTAAAATGATTCACAATTTACTACCAGAATATATGGCTGAGAAAATTACTTTTGTAAATGATATTCACAATTATAATACAAGGAATGCTTGTGACATTTATGTTCCTACCACGAAAAAAACTAGTACACACAACTCATTGTTTCATAAAGGCTTAGTTATTTATAATTCGTTGCCACATCATATTAAAACCATTAATAGTCTAAATATATTTAAGAGAAATATTTCTCAATATGTGAAAAATAATTGATATTTACTGTTTTACAATGAGTAGTATGTACATATCTGTGTTAATTAATTGTATTAGTTTGTTCATTTATTGTATTTGTATAGCAGAAATGTGCTAATAAAGTTAATCTATCTATCTCTCTAAAAAAGATAGACAAACAAAATAATTATACAGGCTTGACAAAATTGCAGTTTAATTACTGTCTTTATTTGCAATTGTACATTCAATTTCCTTTATAGAGAGAAAAATGCATTTTTTAGAAAAAAATATTTAATTGTAGATCTGAACTTTGTTGGAGGCAAAGCTTTCATGCTATCGGATATTAAATTGTAGCTTTTGATGCAACTTTGTCCCCGAGTAAGTCTTGTAAAATCGGATCATACAGTATCTTTGTATCTTGTTGATGGAAATCAGCATGAGTGTTATAATTATTTAAATTATAGTGTATGTATGTAATGCATTCTAATGTGTATATGCAAGGCAAGGTTAGTATGTTAAGTGCAATAAAGCGGTGCATAGTATCATCATGATAACTCACACCACCTACAGATCCTGACAGCTTTCCTCTGAAGACCAAAAAGTCTGTGTACCAGCTGAGTGCCAGGGAAGGATTGCATAAGACAATCGCAAACGGCACAATGCAAAGTAGACTGTTTTTAGCACATTTAGAGATAGTGAACTAGAAAATTGCCTTAGATAGTATATATATATATTTTTTATACATTTATTTAACGTCGGCCTATTTCCACTACTGAGGCCTAACACCGACGCCTGTAGATGAGCTACCCCCAACCAGGAATTTTGCCGAACCTCTTCCCTTAAGAAGAGTAGGGATCTTTTACTTGCCTAACATTTAATAGACAAGGGACCGACGGCTTTACATCCCCTCCGAAGGATGGTATATCTCCTATACAACCCTCGCCTAAGGTTGTATAGCTTCCGCGCATACACTGATATACAAGGAAGATGTGTGAGGCGAGAACGCGGTTTCCGTTGGAATGGTCACCATCCAAGTACTAACTGCGCCTGTCATTGCTTTACATCGCATACCAAAGTATGTACATAGTAAAGACGCACCTACGCTCGCCCCAGTATATATTTCTCGTCGGCTGTTCTGCAACATATTCAATATGAGCAGATATGGATTAATGAAGACCCCCAAAAATTTAGTATTTGTGGGGTTATTTGGTATGTTGCTCATATCATATGTACTTGAGACTATTTTTATTGTTTTAGTAGCATTGATCGTTAGAAAATTAGACGTAAACCACCTTTCAGCATCTGAGAGCGCACTTTGACATCAGGTTATCCAAGTTAGGGTCAGACATCAGAAATGTTGAATCATCAGCATAAAATATGTAAGTGATCTTCTGAAGTGCGTTTGGCAAGTCATTAATATAGATTAGGAATAGAACAGGATCCAGAATTGAGCCCTGTGGTACTCGAGGTTTAATATATAATACATACCTTGGATGTTATAGGAAAGTTCGACAATAATTGCAAAAGATTTTAAATAAAAAATAACAAATTCAGTTTTGCACCCTTTTCCACCCCCCGGAACATTGTTACTTAAATCAACAAAAAACGCAATTTGTAATAATTTTTTGAAAAAAATTCCTAAGTTTATGCAAACTTTGGAGAACATTTGAATAATTATTAGACATCTTCTGTCAAGTTTGCACCCTACTACGATGACCGGATGATCGGAACATTGCAAATAATTGTTATATACTTTGATATATTTTGTCGAAAAAAGAAAAAAAAAAGCGAAAGTTATGCAAATGATTGTTTATAAGGCAGAATATGATCACATACCCTATTCCTAAATTTATGCAAACTTTGGAGAACATTTTAATAATTATTAGACATCTTCTGTCAAGTTTGCACCCTACTACGATGGCCGGAACATTGCAAATAATTGTTATATACTTTGATATATTTTGTCGAAAAAAAATTGTGAGTTATGCAAATGATTGTTTATACGGCAGAATATGATCACATACCCGCTTGTAGTTTTGCATAACTTTTTTATCCCAGGAGATTTTTTCACAATATTTTTATTTGGCATGGCCGTGGCCATGGTAAATAACAACTATTTGCTATGTTCCGGTCATCGTAGCAGGGTGCAAACTTGATAGAAGATGTCTAATATTAAAATGTTCTCTGAGGTTTGCATAAACTTCGGAATTTTTTTCAAAAGTTATTACAAATTCACGTTTTTTGTTAATTTAACAATGTTCCGGGGGGCAGAAAGGGGTGCAAAACCGGATTTGTTATTTTTTTACCTTCTCCAACTTTTGCGATTAGTATTATTCCATTCAGCCTGACTATTTGTCTTCGTTTCTGTAAGTAGGATTTAATAAGTAAGATACTTCTTTTACTGAAATTATATTTGGATAATTTTTGAACCAGTACCAGTAAGGTACGCAACATGCAGTCAAAGGCTTTACTGATGTCACGGAGCAGAGAAGCAGAATAGTGGCCTTTCTTGAAACATTCTAATGTGTGTTCTGTAAATTTTAAAATAGCATCTGTTGTCGACAGGTTTCCACAAAATCCAAATCGGTGTTTGAATAGTATTTTATTTCTTTCTAGGTATCCAGTTATTTGATTTTTAATGGCTTTTTCAAGAATTTTTGAAGCGATTGGAAGCAATGAAATTTGTCTGTAATTACTTGCTTCCTCAATCTAGCCTTTTTGGAAAACTGGAACAGCCACTATTTTAAGTATATCTAGAAATACATCTGTCCTGAGACATTTGTTTATTAACTTGGTTAGTGGAATTAAGATAATAACTGTGTCCCAACAATGCCGCTTTTTTATTTTGGGGGCTTGTAATAATGACATGTTCATTCTATAGTCAAATCAAAAAGACATAGTTGATTACCATCATTAAAAAATTAATTTAATTTCACTTGCTTAATGAAGGAGCATATTATAAATCCCATTTTTGATAGATTGCTTTAGTGTTGCAGTTTGGGGGTCTGTGGTAGTTTTTTAACCCAAACCGCCACTTTTTATATGAAACTTTCTACTTAAAATTATTTCGTAGGCAACTTACAAAAGCGGTACCAACATTTTTTAGGCACTCTAATAGGTGAGGTTAATTTGAAATGTGAGCGGGTACATATCGGACCCTCCACTGTAACCATGCTCATCTGAAAGACGTTGTGTATTACGGTTTTCAACTAGCGTTCAATGACTTATGTTAGAGCAATTGAAAGTTTCATGTTCGCAAGTTTGGGGCTTCTTCTTGCCTGTCTATACATAAATTAATATTGGTAATTTCGGTTCACGTGTGGTTAGAGCTTAAAATGCAAAATTGCAACTATTCAGAAATTTTTATTTTTACATTTACATACCTTAAATCAGTGAGTAATCCTATAAGGGAAAATACGGCACGAAACGTGTTAGTTTCCCGCCAAAATCGACTGCAAAATTTGTAAAATTGATTTTGAAAAGTTTCGACGTCCTTGAGAAATCTCTCTCCTGGCACTTTCTTGTGGTACTACCATCCATCCTCATAGATGATATCTTTCTTGCAGTGCCACACAACATGGTTTAAAAAATCATTTTGGAAGTGCGAAATCATTGTAGTTTACAAAAAAGTTTTTAATGCAGTTTCTAAAATAGAATTTCGATGCAGTTTTGAAAAATAACGAATTAAAATTTCGTCACAGATTTGACTAGACCTAAGATTGGAAAAGGTAATTAAAATTTTACCTGTTTATTTGTGTTTCCAAGTGATTTTTTATTTTACTTTTTGTATTTATTTTTCTATGTTGCACGCGATTACTGCCAACCATTTCGGATTTTATTGCAGTTCCGCAAAATCAGAGGGATTTTCATTGGATCCGAATGGGTCGATAATGGTCCGTGGTTTTTCGCATGATTTTCTAACATATAAATAAATTAACACCACAAAAATTAGACAACCCCCAAATCCAGAAGCCAAAGGCTTGTGCAGAAGGGGGTTACACATTGAAAAAACGCGGACATACAACCATTTCCTCTGACAGTGACATGAACTAATATATACCTGTACTCAGTAGCCTCTAACTGGAAATCTATTGCATATATCGAAAATATAATGACTTTTTTGAACAAATTTCCTCTCTACAGTTTTTTCGTTAGGACACATTTGTTCAAAAACTAGAAAAACCACAAAAATGCACTAGTCTTTAATTTTTAACTGCATTCTGAATGTCAGCAAAATATCAGCTTTAGCTTTTTCTTCAAATCCCTATTTTTCAGCCTAATATCAATAGCCTACAGATGGCAGAGTTAAAATTGCATATTTTTTAAAGAACCTCCTACAACTCTAAACATTAATCTTTTTTTTTTTTTTTTCGTGAAATTAAAAATATTGAGATCAGTCAGTGGCAAAAATACCAAGACATGATGTTATTGGATGACAGTAAACATAAGCATAATGAATATTTATTACACCCTCTATAATTAAATTATTATTATTACATTTTATTCAATTACAGGTAATAAATTAGAACCAATGGAGTCCTTACATAAAGCTAAATCGCACTTCGCTTCTCTATATGAAGAGAAAACGGGCAATGACTGGAAAAACCATGATTGTTTTGTTAAAGTTCCCGGAAAAATGTGCCCTGTAGAGGTTGATCATGGTGAAGACAGCGATCCCACGTTTGATATTGTGGAAGCAGAATCTAAATTAGAGAAGCCTGTTCAAGATTTAATGAAGATGATATTTGATGTTAATTCGATGAAAAACCTCATGAAGGAATTTGAGTTGGATACAGAAAAGATGCCCCTAGGCAAATTAAGTAAACATCAAATTAACAAGGCTTATGCTGTCTTAAGCGAATTAAAGCAACATATAGATAATAATGCAGATGAAACTCTGTTATTGGATGCTTCAAACAGATTCTACACCTTCATTCCACATTCCTTTGGAATCGATGACCCACCAATATTAAGAGATGCAGATATGATCAAGGTGGGTGAATAGTTAAAATAATTCTATTGGATTTTTTTAGTATTAAAGGAAAATTAGATACTTGCAGTGTTTAGAGCATCAGTAGTATAGTGCATCTTAGTAGATCTTGTAACAAGGAATTCTTCTAATAGTTGGTGGGAAAGAAAAGTGTTTTTTTTTTTTTTTTTCAAACTGATGAGAAAACCAAGAATTATTGAACCGAAGTGGTTTTATTCGTATATTGGAGTGTGGGTACCTTGCCGTCGCCTTGTCCTGCTATGGCTTTTAGATATGTCATATTCCAATAAACATTTTTATTTATATAATAATGACTGGGAATTTACCATCACTCTTATTTATATGGTATTGATAATATTTCTGCTACTCATATAAACCTCTTAGATCACTTAAATGGAGCAGTGTATAAGGATTGCCAACACGTTTGGTAACGATATATAATTTCAGAGTTTATAACTAATAGGATGAGAAATATTTGTTTTTAAACCCTACTAATGCCCAAAAAATTATAGATATTGTTCTCGCAATGCCTAATACAAAATCAAATAGTCTAGACGAAGTAACAATTTATGAAATAGAAAAGTAATAGTAGAAATTTCAGAACCACTTTCCCACATAATAAATAATCGTTTTTTTGGAAGAAATATTTTCTAACCAATTAAAAATTAATAAAACAATACGGATACATAAAAAGAGTGTTTAGGAAAACGTTGAAAACTATCGAGGTCTGTTAATCCTACCAAATTTCTTTAAGATTATTGAGATAACAATTTGCAACAGAATGATTTTGCTTTTTACTAAACACAAATTAATTAAAAGTTGTCAATTCGGCTTTATGCCTAATTGTTCAACCAGATGGGCTATTTATCACTCACTATTAAAATTATTATAGCGCTTGATTCTAATCTGAAGTTGATCTGCTTGTACTTTGATATATCAAAAGCCTTAGACACAGTTAATATTCCATATTGTTAGACAATGTTATGGTGTTCGGGGTACATGTATCAAACTGCTCTAGTTGTACCTTACTGATAAATCTCGAATCATACACTAACACCTTTCAAGGATGGAGTACTTCAAGTTTAACAGTACCTTTCTTATAACTGGTTTTTTGTTTCAGAGAAATATACGTAATATACTTGAACATTTGGCAAGGCTCCTCAGAAATGCTCAACGCATTTGATTAGATGTTGTAGAGATCCCCTTTTATTGTAGCATAATTGCAATCCTTGGCCGCTTTTTGAAAATCCAGTGCTTAATCTGTGCTCCCCCTTCCCGACAAAGCCCCCCTGGTATTTTTACATGTCCTCTGTTGGTCAGACGTTTCTGTATGGCATCTTTGGATTACTTACAAGACAATTTTGCCATCATACTTAACATTCATTACAAATGTAGATGAAAAAAATATACCAAGGAATTCTAAATATGGAGTAGCTAGTATTTTTCTTAGTTTCACTTGTACCAAGAGTTCCTGAAAAACGGGCCATTCATTTATTATTATTTTTTTTTTGTTAAGTTTATAATATTTTCACATATTTTAGGTAAATTTATCAGAAGACCCATTAAAATTATTATTAAAGCATTTCTTCTAGGTATGTGAAATTGTAGCCTTCTCCATAGGTGACTTGCTGCACGAGGGGCATCTAGATAAATCCTAACAAGTTGGGCCAGTCATATTTTGGATGCTAGTAATTCCATTATAATTGAAATTTTTTTGTTTCAGGAAAAACTTGATATGCTTGAGAACCTAATGGAGCTGGAGATCGCCTACAACTTGATGAGAGCTTCGGGAGATGAACATACGGTAGACAGTTACTATAGACAATTGAACACCGAAATAAGTGTGCTAGATCGTGACTCGGAAGAATTTACAATAATTCGAGAATATGTGAAAAATACGCATGCTGCCACTCATTCAAATTATGAACTGGAAATTGTAGAAGCATACACAGTTAAACGAGATGGAGAGGACAAAAGATTTAAACCATTCCGCAAGCTACATAACCATAAATTGCTGTGGCACGGTTCACGTGTTACGAACTTTGCTGGCATTTTGTCACAAGGTTTGCGTATTGCACCTCCAGAGGCTCCAGTCACGGGCTATATGTTTGGTAAAGGTATCTACTTTGCTGATATGGTGTCTAAATCAGCTAATTATTGTTGTACCAGCCCTTCAAGTCCTGATGGGTTGTTACTACTTTGTGATGTGGCCCTCGGTAATGTAAGTATATAGTTTCATTGTTCTTAATAACCGTTCATTAATAATAATAATAATTTATTCATCCATAAAGCGGCAATATTACATTATCACTTATCTGACTAGTCATAACCAAAAGAGAAAAACAGGTACAATACAGAATTATTATAAAAACTACAATTAAAAATAAAAATAAGTTAAAATATTAAAATATTTAATGGTTTAAGAATTCAAGAATTCATCCACAGGGTAAAATGCATTTTCTATCAGAGATCGGTTTAATTTATGTTTACAAACATTGATACTGTCAGTTATTACAAAAAAGTTTATTTTATTATAGCATTTTATGCCGATGCACGTGGGAAAATTTTTACCGATGTTGAGCCTAGAGAATGGATGATATATTAAATGTTTATTATGTGTATCGTGAGGATGGATATCACTGTCACTTAAGAATTGCTGTTCATTAGATCTAATATACATAATTAGTTGAGAAATATATAGACATGGCAATGTCAAAATTTTTAAAAATCGGCTTACAACTGGAAGAAGGATGAGCTCCAACCATACATCGTACTATCTTTTTTTGCATTATAAATAGTTTTTCTAGGTGGCTTGATGAGCCCCAGAAAAGTAGACCATATTGGAGAGTTGATTGCACAAGCCCATAGTACAATGTTTTCAAAATATTATTTGAGACTGTTTCTCTAAGTGTTCTAATTATGTAAGATATATTACTAAGCTTTGAGCAGGTATTATTTATATGTGCCTCCCATGTGAGTTTTTGGTCGATATATATTTCAAGAAATTTAATTTCCTGAACAGCTTGTATAGATTTGCCACAAAGTTTAATCAACATACTATTGTCGGGGTTAACATTTTTTGTTAAAAATTTCATATAAAAGGTTTTATTTGGGTTCAACATTAGTCCATTATCACTACACCAGTTAGCAATTTCTTGCAATGCAAGATTGGAGTTTTGAACAATAGTATCAAGATTCTTCTGATGTAAGAGAAGATTTGTGTCATCTGCATAAAGTATAGTTCTATCAGAGGTAATGCAACTATTTGTTATATCATTGATAAATATTATAAAAAATAAAGGACCCAAAATAGATCCTTGTGGTACACCCAGTTCACTATTTTTTATATCTGACTGAGCTTTTCCAACACTTACAAACACAGTCCTATTTTGTAAGTATGAAGCAACCCAGTCATGAGCAACCCCACGTACTCCGATACCATATAATTTATGCAGTAGTAACTGGTGATCAACGGAATCAAAAGCACGACTTAGATCATAATATAGGGCACTTATATGTTTTTTATCATTGAGAGCCTCACAGATTGTGTATAAGAGATCAAAAATAGCTGTGTTAGTAGATCTTCCAGTTCTGAAACCGTGTTGAGTGGGATTTATTAAATTATATTTTGCAACAAAGTTTGTAAGTCGATTTGCGTAAGCTGACTCAATAATCTTTGCGATCTGATTTAAGAGATGTATTGATCTATAATTACTGATGTTTTCTCTAGAGCCCTTATTTTTATAGAGTGGTATACACTTAGAAATTTTTAACGAGTCTGGATATATACCTGTGCTGAAGGATTCATTTATAATATAGGACAACGGTTCCGATATAAGGTTTTTTACTGATTTAATTGCCTTGCCATGAATATCATGAACCTCTGCTGCAGGTTTTAATGTGGTTTTGCCTATTATATCTTCGATCTCGTTTGGAGTTGTTGGCGTTAGATAAAAACCGTGTGCATTGTTTACTATTGTACAATTATTGATGATAGGTTTATGGCATGATTCTGTTAGGCTACAGAAAAATGTGCTAAATTCATTGGCAATGTCTACTGAGTCAGTAATTCGTTCACCATTCTTAGTTAAGGTTATAGAGGAATTTGTTTCAGAACTATGCTTATATTCATTAATTATTTTCCAACTCACGCATAATGTTGTCTGAGTGGGCTATTCGGTCATTATTTGTTTTTGTTTTAAAGTGTTTTATTGCATTTTTATATATTGCTCTGAATTCATTGTATCTATCAGTATAAACTGGATTATTTAATTCTTTTTTAAGCTTCTCCATCTCGCACAGTTGGTCGTGGAGAGTCTTGATTTGAGGCGTAAACCATTTTTTTGAATTTTTTATTTTAACACTTTAACTTACATAAAGAATCTAATATTAGAAAAAGTACATCGAGACCGATTTCCATTTTTCAAAATTTGTGTCTAAGCTGTTTCACATTTTAAATTGATTAAGATATACTGGCCCTTCATAAATAACCAAAAGACACCTGATGAATAATATAGGCAAGAATGGGAAACAAAAGTTCCTAGCTAATTGGGAACAATCCACGCCAGTTCCTAATATATCCAATAGATGGCGCGATACATACTCGGTTTAATGGCCTTCTCAACATATTAACCTTTAAATAATTTAAATATCTGATTTCAAGAGTTTCCCAATTTCCTATTTATAGAGGTGAGCGGATTATGGTAGTTGATTATTAAATCATTTAAAAGCGAAGCTGACATACTTTTTCGTATTGACATTGATGGCGAAACCACAGACCAATACAAACGTCCAACTCTATCGGAAAGCTTTGAAGTTATTTTTACAGATATTTTGTCTTTATTTAATGCGCCAAGTGGTATAACATAGTTCTCAGTTTTGATGCGCCTACGCCTGTATTGGTCAATCCAAATCTATTATCGGCACGAGGTACTAAACAGCTTATTTGCGAATACAGCATAAAAAAATAAAACCTAATATATGAAAATTCTGAGAGTTGGACGTATGTATTAGTCTGTAGTGAAACAACCGTATACAGCTGGTGCTCTTTGGCGGATAAAATAAAAGATAACGTTCTCCATTCAATAGCCAACCTTAAAGCCTAGTTCGTATAGCCGCGAATTATGATTTGCGAATATTGTTGATTGGTCAGTTTAAAGGAAAATGTTCGCGGGTAAACAAAAGCTCAAGTTGTAGCGAACTCGCAGAATTTTAAATTTAGGGGGCAGGAATCTTGACTTGATTTCAATTTTTGGCGAATATTCGTTCAAAATTCCCATCGTCGCTGCACGCAAAGTAGATACCGGCAGGGATAAATAAATTTAGACCTTAATTTTATTTGTATTTTTTTATGTTGAAATAATCCAATCTCCTAGGTTCATGAGTGTAGTACACTTTACTTACGAATGGTGAAACTTTTTTAAATAGATAAACTCATTTACATACATTCTGTGATCAAGTTCTTTGTGTCTTGCATTTCCTGAACCAAATTATGATATACACCCAGCTGCTTTCTAAACTAAATAATTTGCATATTCTCACTGTTTCGTCATCTCTTTAATAACAAATAAGCACTTACATACGTTAACTGCTCCATCGCTATCATAATTTAATTTTAATATAAAGGACTTTTTAAATATTCTTAAATAGACAAACTAAAATACTGTCAAACTCCAACCCAGAACTGCAACTGGACACCACAGGTCAAATTGAAAAATTCCCTATAATCTCTGCAAAATTCCGTAAGTATGTGAAATGGTGTAAAATTTCGCGACTTTCTGTGGTGAATATTCGCTTTCGCAATTCGTGATTCACGACTATTAACTTGGCTTACCAACCTATTGGGTTTGTACCAAGCCTTCATAAATGATCAAAAGACATGTGATCTGTTAGTTTTGTTATGTTTGTAAGGTTGGAATGCTAGGAATTTTGTATGTAAGGTTGTGTTTGTAATCATGTCTTCAATGATCTTCACAGACGGTTCATTTAGATGAAACACTCATTTCATTGGTTTCTAAATGAATATGACCACCTGAACCAATACAACGTTTTTCCGGTGGAATATCTTGCGCTATAAAGTTAACACTTAAATGTCGATTTTAACCTTTCGTGATCGCGTCAAAAAAAAGGTAACTTATTCAACTATTCTTCTAAAAATGTAAATTAAAACAAAAACTTCAAGACGTTTAATATAAGAGGGATGTAACGGGTTCGATCCCTGGGTGTTATACATTCTTGTACTGCTCAGCTAAAAGATAACGAAACCGCCATACGTACGAGCTCTACAATTTATGTAAGTATTTCCTGAAGTGAATGTTTCTTATGATAGATTTTCGCATCCAAGACATACTCATCACTTGATGGTTAGCAAAACGCACTTCCAGTAAAATCGTTGAGTGTAGTATTTAACGTGTGATGAAAGCTGTTATCTGAGTTTTAATCAACTCCCGATGGTACTAACAAAAAATTTTTGGGAACTGTTTCATTATGCTTTCCATCATATTATTTGTGTTACCAAGGAATATTTTGAAACACAATTTTGATTTTTATTGATTAGTCTTAGTATTTATAACCTCACTTTGGCCTTAGTTTTCTGTATAAATAATTTTGTAACTGTTTTTGTATTTTTTTCTTGTTGTTTCCATTTATACATGTATTTTTATCTTAAAGTACGATACCATTTACTGTAATGTGGTCTATGGATAATAAATATTATTATTATTATTAATGAACAGCAAAAAAGTGGGAGAAAATATCTTTGGGGTTTCACTCTCAAATTCATCCCCAAAGAAAAACGATGCATATTTTTCGCATTTTTCTCAAAATCACTTATTTTTTTCAAATATTATCAACACAAAAATTTCCAGTACTTTTGGAGCCTGACATTTTGAGCCTTCATTTATTAAATTTAGTGATAAGCGAGATGAAAAATCGAAATTTAGCAATTTTTTACCTATATTTTCACACATGCTAATAACTTAAAAGGAAAGTCTTATAAGAAAACAAATTTTCATTTTTATTTTATCGAATTTGATTAGTTATCAAGTTATGTCCAAAAGACTGGAAAAAATGCATGGAAGGGATTCCATATATTACTAATAATTCTTTCAACTATCTTTTTTAATATTCATAGGTGATGCCAATGGAGAATTCAAATAGTGCATACTCATCCATAAGCTTTGTTATTAAATAAATTAATAATTTTAGTTTTTCTCCTTTAGAAGATATTTAACTTGGTGACGCAACCACTGAACGTATGAACTGTGAGCACAGCATCTTTAAAAATTGACTAAAACCTATTTTGTCACCAAACCTCATTTTACCTTCAAAATAACAAACAACTGATTTCTTTGATTTTGCGTGTTTTTTAATTTTATTCGATTAATATTAAATTTAAAAATACGTCCGAGACAGCATTTTAAAGGTGAAATTTTCTGCCTATAAGATTCTGTTATGATTTTTTAATATTTGTTCTGGCGAAATTTTTAAAGTTGACCATTTTTAGGAGTTGAAAAATTATGATTTTAAGCATGAATTCTGCTGATTGTAACTCCATCTAGAATCCTAAAAAGAAATTCAAAAAAATAAAATGAAAGGAAATTTTTTAGTTACAATAAATCTCTTGCAATTTTCTTATATATCACATTATTTTTGAGTTATATTAAAAAATATGAAAACATATCAACATTCGGTACTTATGAAGTGTAATTGTTGGAAACACTACTTTTATTTTTATCTTTTCTTAAATTCATTACATTCAAAAAGGGGCTAGTTGTTCCGTCACAGTATGAATATATGTAAGTGTATAAAATGAGTTAGAATCAAGATAAGTTTACATTCTTGGGCTTCTTTGAAAGATTTTTAATAAAAGTTTACTAAAAATATAAAAATATGTAGAATTATTTGGGGCGAGCGTAGGTGCGTCTTTACTATGTACATACTTCGGTATGCGATGTAAAGCAACGACAGGCGCAGTTAGTACTTGGATGGGTGACCATTCCAATGGAAACCGCGTTCTCGCCTCACACATCTTCCAGCGGCTTGTATATTAGTGTATGCGCGGAAGCTATACAACCTTAGGCGAGGGTTGTATAGGAGATATACCATCCTTCGGAGGGGATGTAAAGCCGTCGGTCCCTTGTCTATTAAATGTTAGGCAAGTAAAAGATCCCTACTCCTCTTAAGGGAAGAGGTTCGGCAAAATTCCTGGTTGGGAGTAGCTCGTCTACAGGCGTCGGTGTTAGGCCTCAGTAGCGGAAATAGGCCGACGTTAAATAAATGTATAAAAAAAAAAAAGAATTTTCATTTAAATAATTTTTTTAAATAAAACTAAGAAAATGCCCATTTTCACCATAAATATATAGTAAAATACCAAAATTCGATAAACTAAATCAATGACCGAATTACATGTTGAAAAAGTAAAAAAAAAACTTCCTATACACTTTTCGATTAAATGTATTGTTAAAAGTTATTTAAGGACGTTCCCAACAAAAAAGTTTTCTTACAATTGAAAATGTATACATATATTTTTATCAATGTATACTTGGGAAAAATTTGAGAAACTGTTGCGGTACTAAATTTGTAAATATTAGCACCTAAAATTCCCATTTTAACATACTAATGTCTTATAAATCCCATATTCACTTACATTTTATTTAATTACAATGATAATTTTCTTACGATTTTCTTCAAAATCTGAGAGATATTAGAAGGAGAGAGAAATATTTTTCTCTAAAAAAAATACTGCAAGCGGTATTTGTTTTTCTGTAAAATATGTTGAAAATTCGTGACTTTCAGTCGCTCTCAGCTTGCCTCAGATAAGTTGGTGAGCAGGAATTCGCGACTTGCAACGTTGCAATAACGCAGTAACATTTAAGTTTACGTCAATAAATGCGTGTACTTTACAGATATTAAGAAAATATGGATTATTGTAAGAATAAAAGTTGATATTTGTGGTAAATCTACCATAATGTGCACTCTAAACCAAAGCAACTCATGTTCTGGCAAGTATAACAACAAGACATTGCCAGATTGAGTCAAGTGACGCAGTGGGTATATTTCTGTGCTTATGCGCAAAGGGAGTGGAGCGAAAAAGTGCAGTGCTTGTCAACAAGTTTTTATTATAAGCATGATAGTTTACATAGGGAAATGCTTTTGTAGGTTGAGAATGACTGCCTTTTGGGAACGTCCTTAAAGTTGAGTATACTTTAACTTGGCACGTGTATGAATTGAAATTGTGCATATGATTTCATTTCCTCTCGCACACAAAGTTAAAGCAATAACCCAAAAACATTGTTCACGTATGCCTACCAACCTTCTCTCTCATCTCTTTTAGGACAGAAATATGAAATATACACTGAAGAGAGAGAGAAATAATCTTATGCTTTCAGTAAGCTCAGCAATTCTCAAACTCTGAAGACTTGTCAATCGCTACTGTGAAGTATTATTTATTTGGGTGAAAACCCTAGACCATTCAATGTGCCGTTTACATTATAATGGACTGCTCATTCGTATACCATTCAATGTGCTGAAAATATTATAATTAGACAAAGCACACAATATTGGTTGGTCCTTGTTTTCAAGGAAATGCATACTGAGTTGCGCATGAAATTTGTAGCGATATTTGATCAATGATAAAAATAATATCTTTATTTTCATAGGACCTTATAACAGGCATACAAATATAGCCATGAAACTTACCTTAATAAATTATAATAGACAAGAAAATATACCAACATGTTGAAAATGTCATATGACGACTTCTTGACTTCTTTCGTGACAGACCGTAAATTGAGGTTACAATAACATTGATGCCATAACATTTAGTTTTTTTTTAGGGATATTTTAAAACATGTCATTTGGATATAATTAACATGATTGTCAAAACTCTTATCATCCCAATTTTTCAATCTATAAATCTGTAAATAGAGTTGCAGAAGCTGCGGATTATTTATCCAAATTTCATTAAAATATGAATTGAGGAATCTACGTAAATTCGGTAACGTGGCTACGACTGACAAAAGTTTATGACGTCATACAATTTCAGTTTGAACAGAGATAGTTGGAATTTTCTATCTCTTATAACATAAGAGTAGTTTTTCGTTAATGTAAGAGCAGTCCATTATACCGTAAGCGGCACATTGAATGGTCTAAGGTTAGAAGTCGTCTTATACTAGAATTAAATTCGTCTTTATATCAAATATGTTATTTTCAGTGCTAAATAGTCCCGCAAGTGGACATTGCCGAACCACAAAAGGTGCCTTTTCGAGTGCTTGCAAGCACTTTAAGTGATTACTAAGCACTAAGCACCAATTTTAAAAAACTACTCCTGAGCCCTAAGCGCAATGCGTAGGAATAACTTTGACTATTTAATTTTTTATAAATAAGTTTATAATTAATTTAATTTTGAAATTTTTAATGAACCTTTTTCAGATGGACGAACACCATAATGCTAAATATATTGAAAAGTTACCAAAAGGAAAGCATAGTTGTAAGGGTATTGGTAGAACGGCTCCAGATCCAGCCGGTTCTAAAATTATCGAAAATATTGAGGTACCCGTTGGAAAAGGAATACCTGTACCTAATGTTGGCTTTGCATCGTTGCTATATAATGAGTATCCTTTTACTTAAAAAATTAAGAATGTTCAATGACAGATAATCGTTTGGTTTGGGTAGTAAATGTAGAGCCTAGTAGTTTGAAAAAGAATTGTTGGAATTAGCTCCAACATGCTATAACCTTTTCAAATTATAACCAGCTGTGAATTTAATGAATATGGTAAATTGCTGATCTCTTGACGATAGTATCAAGTATATATTGCGCTTTTGTGGTCTAATTAAAGAAGTAAAATAAAATGTTACCCAACAATCTCTCACCAAACAAGGTTATCAGCTTTATTAAAAGGCTGAACCTATTGGGTGAAATATAAATTAGGAGTGAGCCACAATAGACCGATGGACTCAATTAGTGCTACGTCACATATTAGGCAACCCAACATACTACTGTCATACCGTTAATAGCGCGAAATTAATGCATTGGAACTTGACTCTTAATGCTCTAGTTAATAAAGACTATTATCAAGAGGGTTAAAACATAGCTCAGAATTTCATTTTATTTCTGCCTCACAGAAAATATTTAAGACCTTTCAGTAACTAATTGACATTCACAAAGTATGTGAAAGTAAAAGTAAAGTAAAATACATTAGAAGAAATTAACTTTTAATTAAATAAATTGATATTACATATGAATTATAGTATCCTCCAATAGGAATTGAGAATACAAAAACGTCATTGCTGCTAACTTCAAGTTAGTTTTACATTTTGCTCTGTCAGTTTATAACCTCATACAGCTAACAGATATGTCTCAAAACTTTTGAATTTCTAATTTAATATTTTATAAATAACTATTTTGGTATATGTAAATACACCTAAGAAATTTCTAAAAAAACAGTTGTAAGTATGAGTACAATATTTGACTTCTACAAAGAAACTAAAATCGTTCGAAAAGGAGAAAATTCTGTAGCTTCAGGATGTTAAAAAAATGCAGTATGATAATGAGCTGCATACTATACGTGGTTCAAGTAAGTATGAAGACAAAATGTATAAAACTGAGGTAGGTATAGGCGAATTCGTCTTTCTGAAGGTGAATATGTAAACATTTTCCCAACATTCCGTTTAAATATCGCTGGTAAAAAGTAATTTCTGTCACCATCTTGAAAGTACCAATGAAAACTTATTAGATTTCCTATCGTCTCTTCTGAAAATAGAACAAATAAAATTAACTAGGTACACAGTTTATAATAAATATTGTATAGAATTGATGTAAATAGTAAAATTAACATAATTTTTTGTATGAAAATCGGCACGGGAATAATATTACAAAAAGAAAATTGTTTCATAAATTTTAATAACTTGTACTGCTGTACTCTTAACTGTAAATCAACATTTTACTGGCAGAAAACTCTATAATAAAGTAAAATATAAATAACCCTAACCTACCTCATAAGTAGCTTCCACTTTTCTTTTAACTTGCCATCCCTTGGAAAATTAAACATTTTACATCCACTATTATTAATATGATCACATTTAGGAACAAAACATAAACTCATAGTTCAAACAATTTAAAATTAATATAAAATTTGATTACAGAAAGAAAGATTAGGTTATGAACCGTAAATGTGAATAATTCAAACAATAGTATTGAAATTAGCTGCAATTGCATTGCATTCTGCCACGTAATTTAAATTTTCACATTCTTCATTCCCATTGGAGGAACCTGTTGCTGTTTTATATTTAGCATTATTAAAATAAAATTAAAAATTTATTAAATCTTATATAAATACATATATTTTAACATATCTTGTGTGTATGAGATTGGCACTGGAAGTTCTTATATATTTGTTTCAACCGAGAAATTCAATAAAATGTAAAGCAATGTTTTAGCATCATAATTTATAGTCTTTATGAATAAGGTAATAAGGCTCAATTTCCAATGTCATTCGACGGGATCAAAATTTCTATGACAGTAGTATGTCTGGTTGCATAAGTTGTGACATCACAACTAATTGAGTCCATTGGTCGCGGTGGAGAATCTGGAATAGACCTACTCACATTTTAACCTAACCTAACCTACCCAAATTGTATATTATTTTCCTTAATATACTTTTTCAGATACATCGTATATGACATTGCCCAGGTTAATGTTAAATATCTGCTGCGACTTGACTTTAAATATAAATATTAATAAACATCATATATTTTTACACACAGTTTTAAGATTTAACAATGTTTATTACCAATAAGTTAATGTTGATACAGTTTGTTTTTTGTTGTTTTTGAAGTTGTAACTATTGATACGCATTTACCTATGTATTCTATATTTTTTAATAAAAATATTTGCTGATTTCAAAATTTCTTTGACTACTAAGAACTCCTATAATCTCATAGCACTCACTTCACACTCAAAAAAGCACTTAAAGGGTCGTGATTTATGACGAAAATACTGAATGTTTGCGCCTCGAACTGTTCAATCGACATGGCTGCCAGTGAGGAGTGTGAAGCACTTGATGCTCCCATAAATTAGCCTTTTAAATGTTGTAAAACAAAAGTTAGTACTAGTGCAGTGTGTATAAACTGTGGAAGTATTTATCGTAGTCCATGTTTCAAAAGAGAATTTCCTAATCTAATTAGTGAAACTAGAGATACAAGAATTAAATGTTGAAATCAGAGCTTGAAATGAAAAATCTGAAGTTCATAAGTGAAATGCTAAAGAAACTGCTCGGTGAGAGTGAAGATAAGTACAAGTGGTTATTAGAGACTAAAATTTTATTGGAAGAAAACAACCTATTGTTAAACAAAAATAAACTATTGCAAGAAAAAACACAAAACTACAAAAAATATTCAGATAATGATACAAATACCATCATAAAAACAAATAAAACACAATTCTGTAGTTAAACAAGAAACACAAAAAGATACCAACAATACTGACCGTGTTAATGCCAAAGTAAATACAGGGTGTGCTAATAAAAGCGATTCGCCAGATAACTGTAATGATGAAATAGAAAAAGCCAGCAAACTGAATGAAATTGTTAATCTAGTTAATGATGAACATGAACAAGTAGAAAGTAGTGATGAGTGTCAAGCAGTCACAAATAGCAGAAGAAAAAGAAAAGTAAATAGTATAAATATCGGCAATGCCACTGGAACAGTTGAGGATGAAGAAAACTTTACAGGCGTCATGAAAAAATCTGGCTCTATATAAATAGAGTAAAGAGGCATGTATCCAATGTTCTGAAATACATAAAACAAAAATCAATAAGTACGAATAAAGATGAATTTAGTGTTAAAGAGCTACTAATCCAGGAGTTTCGAAATAAAGTATTTATGGCCAGTGCACCGATAGACACAAAAAACTAAGTTTATAGTCCTAATTTCTGGCCTAAAGGAGTAGGCTACCGTAGATTCGATTTTAACAGATACAGATTTTAAAATCCAAATCACCGAGTACTTTGAGTGTAATGCATTGTTTTCCCCATGTTAGTATGGTTTTAGGAATAGATCTACCTCATTGACAATAAATAATTTTACACAAATAGTATTAAAAGGATTTGAAGAAAACGTGTACACCCACGCATCATTCCTAGATTTAACAAAAGCACTTGATTGTGTGTCCCACAAAAACTTATTACAAAAATTAGAAGCCTACAATTTTGATACTAACAGTATAGCACTAATTAAGTCTTACCTTTCGGACAGATTGCAGTATATGAGTTATAATGGGTGCCCATCTGAGCGGGAGTTAGTAAAGCATGGCGTGCCGCAAGGTTCTGTCTTAGGACCCATCCTCTTAATCTAGATCAACGACCTACCAAACTGTTGCCTGGATGCTGACTCTATTTTGTTCACAGATGACACAACTAAACTGTTTCAAGATCCATCGTTCAATGTAATTCAACGTGATGTATCAAGTACACATTCAAATTTTAAGGCCTGGTTTACAGCAAATCCATTAAGCATAAATGAAAGAAAAACTCAAACATTAATTCTCACGTTGTGTAATTTACCAAATCATAATTCAGACTGCGAGCCGGTAAAATTTTTAGGGTTTACATTGATCCTATACTAACATGGGAAAAACAGATCGGGTACCTGTCAGGTAAGCTTCTATCGACATCGTGCCATGGGTATGGAGGTCCCTGATGTCAGCTGCAGGGCCTGCCGCAAAGCGCCGGAGACTGTAATGCACTTACTGTCAGCTTGCCCGGCATACGCAGTCTCAGCCTATATTCACAGACACGACACAGCATTACGAGTGCTCTAATGCACTCGTATGGGATAGACGAAACACCAGTGCTTCCTTATGCTCCGGGGGATATTGAGTCCGTTGTGGGGAATGAGAAGTGTCTAATTTATTGGAACTACTCGTTTCCCACCGCCAGGCAAATACAAGCCAACAGCCCCCGCTGAGAGCAACATTGTCTTGAAAGAGGAGGTAAAACAGACAAAATATCGAGATATGTGCTCTTCGAACTCCGCAGGCTTTATCCAGGCCATTCTGTTAAAATAGTGGTACTGATTATAGGAGCCCTCGGTGGAATGAGACAGATGCTGCTTTCAGAACTAAAGATCATACCGGCATGCCGAGATTTGGCAGAGATCTTAACCGGCAGAATGCAGAAGGCTGTCATCCTCGGTTCATTGCGCCTACTCTGGGCACACGATTCACGGACCCGGTAGTCACTCACCTCACGGACGTGGGGAGTGGCTATTGGTATTTATTACTAGCTCCCATCTGTGAGGGTCGGAGCCACAGAGTTGGATGACTGGTTTTTCGAAAAAAAAAAAAAAAAAATAGTAAATATATTAAAAATAATAATAATAGTAAATAATAATAATAATCATTATTATAATAAAAACATGTAATAAATATCAGATTCCTTTTAAAACGTTTTGTATTATATCTTTATAAATTAATGTTGATGAATAAAAAAATTAATTATAAGAAACAATTATAATATTTCTTTAAAAAAAATAGTTTATTGTATGATATCAAATTCAAATCGCATGCACATTTACTTTAACTGGGTAGGCCCCATGCAAGCAACTGCTATTCGGCATCTTTCTTACAAGTATATACTTATACACAGAGTGTTTCTCTGTCACACCCTACTCTTTTCTATAATTTCCGAACTTTAAGTCTTGAAGACCTGAACTTTTGCAAATTTTTGCTATGTCGACCAAATACCACCTTATCCGCAATAAAATTATCTACATTTGCATATATGACAATATAGAAAACTCGATAACTACAAAATACTAATTCAAAGTTACCTATCTACTCGGTTTTATACAGAGAACGAACATGTCGACCAAGCTTTGGCATATCGTATACATATTTTACTTTTGATTCAAAACCTATAACTACATTCATGAAAAAAAAATAACAACTTTAATTTTTTATTAAAAATAGCTGTGCAAGTAAATTGAATGTCGACCAAATCAAGTTTTGTTTATTAATATATTATATTATCAACATTCAAAGTTCATCAGGAAACTCGATGGGTGAAGGTCAACCTAAGTCGGGATCTTGACTAATAGTGTAGAGGAGTACCTACAGAATAATTTTAGCAATTTTGACCTGTAATTTCTATTTTAATATATATATGTTGTCTTTTTTATTATATGGAACTAATGTAGCATGTCTGCACACTTTTTGTGTATTGCGTATTTTTATTGTAAGTATTACTTTTAATATAAATTCATGTCAATATTATTTTTATACTGTAGTTCTTTTAACTTGTGTAAGTACCTTTGTATAGTAGCACCAATAAATCATTATTATTATTATTAGACAATGTCCCCCGCCCCCGTTTTTGAGGGTGCTTAATCTATTCCCAGGATCAAACCAATTTTTCCACCTCGACAACCCCCTTAAATTGGCCAAAAACCACACCCGAAGTCCCTTTTTCCGTGAACCCGTCTATTTTCCCCAGTTTTTTGACTAATTGTTGTTCCCTCGAGTAGAACCGAAGGTCCCTCGAGAGATTCGACCTCAGCCACCCTTACCCCACGCTTCCAATCCTTGTAGGGGGTGGAAAATTGATATTTTTTTGTGAGAAAAACTTTATATTTTATAGGAGGAGTTTCTTTGAGGAAGGTGGTAGGTGACTAGGGTTGTGTAACTGTCGATGTCGGAGGTGTTGGATGCTGAAGAATAAAAAGAAGAAGAAGAAGGTAAGGGCTAATCGACCCTTACGTTCCTCTGAGATTGATCACGAATTTATAGGAGGGCCGTAAATAATAATTGAATTCCACTGTCGTTTCGTGGCCGCTTTCGGTGTTTTATCCCAAATTACGACCGTGAGTCTCCTCTTAAGTGAATGTGATGCCTTGCATGGTTGCGTGGACGTCGTTGGCTTTGTTTTGAGCCTACATACATATAGCGAAACCGCGGAATGACTCGAATTCGGATACCCCTTTACCTGGCTCATTTCTGCCTGCCAGGAGACTGTACCTGTCGGGTTAACGGCCTGCAGATGAAAGCTAGCCCTAGCTAAAGATTGTACAAAGTTTCGTTCAGGTGTGACGATGTTTTGTAATTATTTCAATGAGTTTAATGAAGGGGTATTTGTCGTTTGGAATAAATATGTCGGTGGCAGGCTAGCCCTACTATATAGGCAACCCGTCAGTGTGTCAAGAGAGCGTCCCTAACTGGACCTCTCAGGTAGTCGACCCTTCATGAGTTGAGGGTATCGGTAAACTGCCCTCATTTGTTGTGATGCGATATTTGAATTTGGCGTACCGCCGATCGCTGTTTTTGTAATTATTTCAATGAGTTTAATGAAGGGGTATTTGTCGTTTGGAATAAATATGTCGGTGGCAGGCTAGCCCTACTATATAGGCAACCCGTCAGTGTGTCAAGAGAGCGTCCCTAACTAGACCTCTCAGGTAGTCGACCCTTCATGAGTTGAGGGTATCGGTAAACTGCCCTCAATTTGTTGTGATGCGATATTTGAATTTGGCGTACCGCCGATCGCTGTTAGCAAAAGAACGGCTTGGCATAGGGGTCTGTGGTCAGTGGGTGATGTGCTGATTACAAAAAAATTCTTAAGAGGATTGATGGACTCGTGCAAGAAGTATAAAAAATATTTAGTGTTCTTATAATTGATTTTCTCCCTTTCAAGGGCCCGTCAATCCTCTTAAGAATTTTTTTTGCAATCAGTACATCACCCACTGACCACAGACTCCTACGCCAAGCCGTTTGTGGTATAGACAGGTTTTTTCCAGACCCAAAGCTCAGGATGCAAATGTTGTCCACGGCACTGGCCGCTTAGTCAAAAAAATTAAAATAAGCATATCTTTGCTCACTGAGACTGCCCTCTATGATTTAGCTTTATAGAGCTCCAATACAGGGAGGGTATCTCAGATTTAAACGAACATACTCTAATGGAAGGTAGAGCACACTCAGCTAAGTTCAAAACACCTGTATACTTACCGTTGAACGTGAACCGTTTTTGAGATACGGGGTGGCATGTTGTATGGTTTTTGACCAGAAAGAAATTTTAAAAGTATTGAAACACCAAACTTGACATTCTACAAATAACGCAATCCAGTTGCTAACATCATTATTTTATTAATTTTAGCTAAATACGCCGCAGAAGAGGTTGTTTTTTGTTTTGACATTCAGTGTTTTTAAGTTTTTTTTCATTTCTTTCATAAATTTATTTAGATTAAATAATTGAAAAAAAAATTAAAAACACTGCAAATAATTAAAACTAAAACAGGTTTTCAAAATGAATGCCCCCAGCGGCAATACATTTTCGAGAATGTTTTAATATGTTTTTCACTAACCTATCAATCACTTCAGAGTTATTTCTAATGTTATCACATGCAGTAATATATTTTTCTAGAAGCTGCTCTCATGAATTGAATTCTTCATTGTACATCTCTGACTTGAGATGACCCCATAAAAAATAATCTAGAGGTGTAAGATCAGGAGACCTAGGTGGCCAGTTTACCTCCGCGACAATCTATCTGTTGGTGTAATGCTGGTTCAGATGAACCCAGAGCGGTACAGAAAAATGGGGTCCAGCACCATCTGGCAAGATATCTCTAAGAAAGTTTAAATAAACCTCACCAGTTAGCCTTCCTTCAAAACTGTGGGGCCCTATTAGATGATTATTGTAAATACCACACCACACAAATGTCAAATCTGTATTGGGAATGTTTCTGAATCACTGCATGTGGATTTTCGGTTGCCCAAACATGCTGGTTTCTACAGTTGTTAATTCCGTCACGTGTGAATTGGGCTTTTCAAATTTTTCTTTCATAACACACAAACTTTTTTGTTTTCAGTAACACCACAAACCTGTGTTTATTAAAAACGTTTAAATTAATTTTGAAGTAAACGTTTTGCGCTGCCATATTGAAACCGCTATTTTTAATTTCTACATTTCAACGTCATTTTTAAAATTTATACCCTCTAAAACCCTGATCCACGATTTTTTAAAGGATTGTTACAAAAAATAGAATTATTGCCACGTTTTCGAATTCTTGCCCCACTGTGCGCCACCTAGAATTATAAGTGGATACATTATATACCATGTTCGTCAATCTTTGTTAATGCAACTCCTAAATTCAATAGCTGGTTTCTCGAAAACCTCTGTTCTAAACAATTTAGGTAATAAACACTTTTTTATGCAGAATTTTATTGGGAATATTTTTTGTAAATATAATTTTTTTTTGTATGACAAACGGTTTTAGAGGAAAAACCACCGAATTGCACGTTAGGGTTTTGTTTTAGGGATTAAGCTCCTACTTGTTGCTTGGGAACTCTTTTAATTCCCAAGTAGCAAAACTTTATATATTTTTTTTCTACTAGGCTATTTTTAAGCTAATATGAGTGGCCTGTTATAGTTGGGAAGAAACACATTCGAGACTGTTTACATTTTCATAATTAGCACAAAAAATTAGACTGCAGCGTGCCGTGCCGCGTTTTTTGCTGTAGAAGCTCGGTCGGCTTCTGGGTATAGCAAAAAATGCGGCACTTTGAGCGGCACGCTTTAGTCTAACTTTTTATGCTAATTATGGAAATGTAAACAGTCTCGTATATGTTTCTTCCCAACTATATCTGTTCCTAATAGTGAAATTCGTCTTTTATTTCAACACGCGCAACCCGCAATACTTCAACATGTTCTATATATCACTGAGGTTTTGCAAAAACTTGTAACTGGTACACATAAACATAAAATCGCATCACGATTACAGTTCGCACGGTCCTATACGCTGAGTCTGGTTCCTAGACTGATGTGGGTTCTGTGTTATCGACAAGACAATGTAATTCAATTACTTATAAATTTAACTGATTGACCGGTGCATGCAAACAGTCTTAATTGGGCTAGGTGCTGTGTTGCTCCTATTAAATTATGTCATAGAACCTTTTCTGTTAAAATATTTATCTTGCCCATTTTCTACTGAAGTATTTTTTCACTCACACGACAATATGGAAGAAAATTCCTTTTAACTAAAAACATACACTCTCTAAGTTTTGGAACTTAAGAATTGTTTATAACTGTCGGAAGCTGTACATAAAACTCTAGCTTAGTAATGGATTGGGGGAGTTGGAGATTAATTAATACTAATATTTTTTCTAATTGTGTATTTTTCTTTTATGCCACTTTTGTGTACAAAGATTAAGACTTTTCAGGCCTCTTTGCCTATTAAGGTTAACGCTACCCTCCACTTCACATTTACAAATAGTACACCAGTAAAATCTGAAGGTTATCTGGTGCAGCTGGCGTTAATACATTATTAAATACTATATTTTCTATTGGCGTTTTCATGCTTTCTCCTAAACAGTGTTTGTTTCCCTAATAGTTTTTACATTTCATATAAAGCGAATAAGTTACATCGAAGTAAAAATTTAATTAAAGTACATTATTTACATTATAATACAAAATACCCAAAACTGAACTTAATCAGTCTTAAGCTATTCTTGCAGAGAATTGTATAAGTCCCCAGTTACCGGATGTATTCCAGTTAAAATCCTGAGCTTCAGCTTTTTCCGCCACTCCTTCCTTAAGTCCACAAACAATATCAGCTTTGATTGTACGTAAAATACACAACGCCGTAGGGCGAAAATTCTGTAAAGCATCGTTTACAGGAGTTGTAGGATCCCAATTCTTCTCCCCAAATAATTTTCTATAATTTAAATCACCCTTAAATATCGCTGCTTTTGCCTCAGCTAATTGCTTGTACAAGTTAGGGTCCACCTTTTCCATATAACTATATTCAAAGGGTAAACTCCAAAAATCACTTTCTACAATAGACCATGTTCCTTTCTCCATATAATCGCCCCATCTGGTACCAAGTTCTTGCAGTACTGGGTTTTCACTATATTGTAACTGCTCTATGGTCCAATGGAAGTCATTGGCCGTAACGTCAGAAATGAACCATGGTATTGTCTTTACATAAAACCGGACTGATTGAGCTAAATTTTTGGAAACAATATAATCAGCTAAGCATAAATCGGTAAATAGTTCATAGCCAGAGTTATCAAGAATTATATCTGAAATAAGAACAAATATGGTTAGTATCAATATATTTAAGTCAAATGTGTACTAAAAAAATAAAATCTGGTACTGGCAGTTTGTGATATGAGCTATGGAGATGCAGAATATGGAGAAAACCAAAGATTTAGAACTGGTTTATCAATGCAAGGTTAACTCATAACCAAAGAATAAGTGTTCAGTGAAGCAATGGATTAATATCCATCCATCCATAGAAGATAATTCTTCTAGATAGCGTTAACCCTGCCCTGCGTTAAATCTGCTCTTAATAAGTTACCATAAAACTGTTAGTTTTCAATATCACCAGCTTCCTATATGCACTTTGCTTATTAGCTAAAATTTTTAATGATCAGAAAATAAGGATTAATTTGATATTTCATTGAATCTTGTAATAGTAACAACGTACTATTAAATGCTGTGAAATATAATGTTATGCTGATACCCTCAAGGGTAGCATAATTTTTTACAGAAAAACTAACCTTTAGTCATTATATTGCAGCAACCACTTTAGCAGGATTTATTTAAAAGACTAGGATTTATAATACGTAACCTTAAAAGCTTCTGTAATATGCATACACTTCGTATGATGTAAGTATGTGTCTTTTGTGTAAGATCTTGCTTAGAATATGCATCAATAATCTGGTATAGTTGAAGTAAATAGTTCCCGAGACATAAAAAACTCAACGAAAACCTTACGACTTCATTAAAATACCGTTAAACTAGTTGTAAAAGTAATTGCGCAAACGGTTGCACAGGTACACACTTGAAATATCTGAAATAAGTTGTTCAATTTTAACAGCGCGTTACGGTTGTCTTCTTGTTTACATTTTATTTCATTAAGTGAAGTTACATACAGTACTTTTACAGGTAGGTGAAATTTTACTGTGTTTAAACGTATTTTATACAACGGTGTTTTTATAAATATTTTGGGGGGTAGTGAATATTCGGAGATTTTTTGTTTACAAGTGTGTGTGGTAAAATAATATTGTGAAAATGTTTAGGTCTTGGGAAGATCCACAACCAAGCACCAGCAGAGAATGTCAAGAAGATGTGGGGAATGGTAATGGTAAACAATTTACGAAAAAAGTTTCTGCACAATATTTACAACCACAGACTCAAGAAATGGTTTAAAAAGTGTATAAAACATGTTGTTATGTGCTGCCCTCTAACAGAGAGGAGAGTTGTAATTACTCCCTGCCAGTAGAGTGGCGCCAGCTGTGGGCCAACTGGCGAACCGCCATTTAGTAGTGGCTAAGAAAACTATAGAGGATTCCAGTATATTCTGGAAGGTTCTACGATGAGATTCTAGACATTCCAAGTGTGTATATAAAGAGGTGAATCTAGCAGATGGGGGTACAGTTCAGTTGAGTATACTGTACAGTTCTGATATACAGAGACATTTTTTTTGGTTAGATAAGAGTTGACAAGTAATCAGAAAAGTAAAGTACAGTTGTGATTTAAAAGTAGTGAATTTATATTAGATTAAAGTTATTATTAGATGTGTAATTTAAGTGATTAATAAAATAGTGGTTTGTGAAGATACTTGTTGCAAGTTATTTGAACCTACAGTGTTTACACTGAAGATTGTAAACAGGTACAATTGGTGTCAGAAGCGGAATTGCAACAGAATTTCTGAAGAATTCGACAAAGTTCCATAGTGAAGTGAGTCGAACTAGAAAGTGATATAGGCATTAGACAAAACTTATTTGTGCTAGTGTGAGGAAATTTCTGGAACATTCTGTTTAGAAATTAGTGTAGTTTTCAAGTACTTTCAACTGAGAAGTGATATAGACACTAAATAAGACCTATTTGTGACATTATAGAACATTCTATTCTGAATTTTGTGAAAATATTTGACTTGTACCTGGCATAGACTTTAAATAAGACGTGTTAGTGCAGTTTCGAATTAATTGTTAATGGAAACAATAAGCATGGCTGGGGAAAAGCAAATGCAAGACATAGTTCAAATGTGCTTTTAGAGGGCGGAATATTAAACATAATATTTTTTTAGTCGCAAACTCCTCTATAAATCCTTATTTTACTATAAGGAAAGTAACCAGACTGCAACCAAAGTTACAAATCTGGCGCGTTAAGTGTAATAATTGCATATTACCATCAAAACGCTAATGCTTCGATTACAACAAACACCAGCCGAAAGACTGATCCTACTTAAAGGAGCTCCCTTGCCAGTCGTCACACACCACTTGCAGACTGCAGTTTCGAGCTGTTGGCTCTCGTCAGTGCAAGGTAGGTATGCGACGACCGACATGAGAATCCTTTGACTATAGTACATCCCGGTATTTTCACAATAGCGACATGTAAAACAGCCAGCAGGCGCCATCTAGCGGTCCAGTGTCTGTTGCAATCGAAAAATAAATAGCCTGACTTGGCTTAGCATAGTTCAAATGTGCTTTTAGAGGGCGGAATATTAAACATAATATTTTTAGTCGCAAACTCCTCTATAAATCCTTATTTTACTATAAGGAAAGTAACCAGACTGCAACCAAAGTTACAAATCTGGCGCGTTAAGTGTAATAATTGCATATTACCATCAAAACGCTAATGTTTCGATTGCAACAAACACCAGCCGAAAGACTGATCCTACTTAAAGGAGCTCCCTTGCCAGTCGTCACACACCACTTGCTGACTGCAGTTTCGAGCTGTTGGCTCTCGTCAGTGCAAGGTAGGTATGCGACGACCGACATGAGAATCCTTTGACTATAGTACATCCCGGTATTTTCACAATAGCGACATGTAAAACAGCCAGCAGGCGCCATCTAGCGGTCCAAGTAGGATCAGTCTTTCGGCTGGTGTTTGTTGCAATCGAAGAATTAGCGTTTTGATGTTAATATGCAATTATTACACTTAACGCGCCAGATTTGTAACTTTGGTTGCAGTCTGGTTACTTTCCTTATAGTAAAATAAGGATTTATAGAGGAGTTTGCGACTAAAAACATTATGTTTAATATTCCGCCCTCTAAAAGCATATTTGAACTATGCTAAGCCAAGTCAGGCTATTTATTTTTCGATTGCAACAGACACTGGACCGCTAGATGGCGCCTGCTGGCTGTTTTACATGTCGCTATTGTGAAAATACCGGGATGTACTATAGTCAAAGGATTCTCATGTCGGTCGTCGCATACCTACCTTGCACTGACGAGAGCCAACAGCTCGAAACTGCAGTCTGCAAGTGGTGTGTGACGACTGGCAAGGGAGCTCCTTTAAGTAGGATCAGTCTTTCGGCTGGTGTTTGTTGCAATCGAAGCATTAGCGTTTTGATGGTAATATGCAATTATTACACTTAACGCGCCAGATTTGTAACTTTGGTTGCAGTCTGGTTACTTTCCTTATAGTAAAATAAGGATTTATAGAGGAGTTTGCGACTAAAAATATTATGTTAAAATGCAAGACATGTTCGCCGCATTTAGAAAAATGATGCTAGAGGAAAAAGAAGAACAAGAGAAACGACGCCAAGAAGAAAAAGAAGAACAAGAGAGAAAGACGTCCTCAGAAGGAAAAGAAGAACAAGAAAAACTACATCGGGAAGAAAAAGAAGAACAAGAGAGACGTGAAGAAGAAAAAGAAAGATGTCAAGAACAAAAGGAAGAATTGAGAAAAATTATACAGGTACAACAAGATGCTATCCTGTCAGCCACTAATGAGGTCAAGGAAAAAGTAGATAAAGTTGAACAAAAAGTTGGTAACGTCGAAGGAGAAGTTAGTGACATTAAGGGAAAAGTGACTAGTCGAAGAAGAAGTAACTGAAGTCAAAGAAAAAGTTACTGGCGTCGAAGGGGAGGTTAGTGTAGTTAAAGGGAAAGTTACTGATATGGAAGAAAAATTTCGTGCAGTTGAACGACTTAAACGGTAGCTGAGGGAAAAGGGAAGCCAGCTAATATTATCATCATCAGGTCCTCGATTATAACCACCCTCCTTTGATGGTCAAACGTCATGGACAACCTATAAGACACAACTTAAGGCTGCTGCATGTGCCAACAACTGGAACGATGAAGAAAAGGCCATGGCATTAGTTTTAGCATTAAGGGGCCAAGCACGAGAAGTGCTTCAGTCGACTCCAGTGGTGCAGCAACAAAATTTTAAAGTTCTAGAGGCTGCATTAGATCTAAGATATGGTGACCAACATCTCACCTAAGTATATCGAACTCAGCTGAAAATGCGGATACAAAAAGATGGGGAGAGTTTACGAGAATTTGAAGCTGCTGTTGAGCATCTGGCACACTTGGCTTACCCGAATGCACCAAGGCAGTTCCAAGAACAATTGGCAGTTGACGCGTTTATTGATGGCGTAAAAAACGAGGTCAGGTGGGTCTTTAGGCTATCTCGGCATAAGTCTGGTAGAGAAACATTGATCCGTGCACTTGAGGTAGAGGCCGCCTACATGGAATTCTCAGGGCACAGAGTACGAGCTGTCTCTGTGGAAGAAGCCCAATCAGAAGAAATGGATTTGGACGCCAAATTAAAAGACATACACAAGATGTTTGCCCAATTAATGACCAAGACAAATTTTCGAGAAAAACAGGAAAACTGACAAGGAGGTGTAAAGCCTAGTGGAGGTATCCAGTGTTATTAGTGCAGCAAACCAGGACATATGATGCGAGAGTGCCGAAAACGGAATCTTGGGGAAGTAAACGCTGCAAAGAAAGAGGAAGTCAGCTCCGATAAGATGAGATTGATTGTTATGTTAACAGACATACAGAATAGGGTCGCGCAAGTACTAAACGAATTAAGTTCGCGTCCGGAGCTGAAACAGGAACCGCAACCGCCGAAGCAGCAGCGAAGTGCTGGAAGTCTGACAAAAGGAATCCGCTGTTATAACTGCGGCAAATTGGGGCATGTCAAGAGGTACTGTCGCCAGAGGAACCCTAAGGAAGTGAATGCCGAGGATGTAAAGAAGCAGCAGGATGTAGCAGAAGTGAAGGCAGTTAAGATAGAGGTTTCGAAGGAGTGGACAAAGGAACAACTGAACGACAATGCAATTGGACCAATGTTGAAGGCGAAAGAAAAATGAATCCGCCCGGAATGGAAGGATGTTTCCAGTAAAAGTGTTGGACTGAAGGCTTTATGGGCGCAATGGGATTCCCTTAGGGTTATAGATGGACTATTACGGAGAGCATGGGAAAGCCCGGATAGGAACGAAGTTACCATGCGGTTGCTGATACCCAGGTGCCGAGTACGAAAAGTACTTTGGGAAGTGCATGAGGGAACATCCAGAGAGCACTTTAGCAGGAATAAGACCTTGGCTAGAGTACGGGAACGATTCTACTGGATAAATAGCCTTCAGGATGTAGAGGATTGGTGTCGCAGTTGCAAGGTTTGTGCGAATGTGGCTGCCAAGAGGTCACCTACAGGGAGTAGTGACTGAATGAAGGCTAGATATGACCGCAATGTCAGTTCGGCAGGATTCAAGGTGAGGGGACTCGGTTTGGCTGTATAACCCACAGCGGAGTGAAGAAGGATTCTCGAAGCCTTCCTCACCTTGGGAAGGACCGTATTCTGTCATTACCCGGATCAACGACGTTGTTTATAGGATTCAATGTAGAAAGAAGTGCAAGATGAAGATCGTGCACCGGACAGGTTGGCAAAGTATGCTGGGGTATCTGAATTGCCTGACCGGGATGTTCAGACTTAAGCAGGGGGCAGTGTTGTGTTGCCCTCTAACAGAGAGGAGAGTTGTAATTACTCCCTGGCCAGTAGGGTGGCGCCATCTGTGGGCCAACTGGCGAACCGCCATTTAGAAGTGGCTAAGAAAACTGTAGAGGATTCCAGTATATTCTGGAATGTTGTACAATGAGATTCTAGACATTCGAAGTGTGTATATAAAGAGGTGAATCCAGCAGATGAGGGTACAGTTCAGTTGAGTATACCGTACAGTTCTGATATACAGAGACAGTTTTTTGGTTAGATAAGATTTGACAAGTGATCAGAAAAGTAAAGTACAGTTGTGATTTAAAAGTAGTGAATTTATATTAGATTAAATTTATTATTGGTTGTGTGATTTTTAAGGATTAACCATTGTAATTTAAGTGATTAATAAAATAGTGATTTGTGAAGATTCTTGTTGCAAATTATTTGAACCTACAGTGTTTACACTGAAGATTGTAAACACGTAACAATATGAAAGAAAGTGAATGAGAAAAAGGAGCTGTGGAAAAAACGGTCTATTTAACAGAAATTCCAACACCAAGTGTTTATAAATTAATTAAGAGAAGGGTACAGAAACGAAGAGGAACATCACGAACATTAGATTCGTCTATGGTGAAATTGTTAAGAGATGCAATTTATAACAAGAATAAGGAAAATGAAATACCAACCATACAATCATTACATATGGAACTGAGAAGAAAAGATCTGGTGTCAGTTAGTGAAAAAACACTTCAAAGTGATTGATAAAAGAGCAAGTCAATTAAAAGCAGCAGAATTGTACGGTGGCGTATGGAATATTTGGAAGTTATTAAAAAATTTCGAAATGAACAACGACCAATATATTATTTAGACGAAACTTGGTATGATACTCATGATACAGTGAGAAAAGGCTGGACAGATGGCTCAAAGAAATGTAAAGTTGATATGCCTGCAAATAAAGGAAGCAGATTAACAATTCTACATTGTGGATCAGAAACTGGATGGGTACATAATGGCATCAAATTAAGCAGGAAAAAAATGGAAAATTCAAACGCTTTTGGAGAATGGTTTCAGACTTCATTGCTACCAAATATAGAAAAAAAAACCAGCGGAATTGTTATAGACAATGCTACATATCATTCGCGACGAATCGAAAAAATACCAAATACTGGAACAAGAAAAAAAGACATTCAAGAATTTCTTCCAAATCACAATGTGCCATTTCAAGAAAATTTTAAAAAGAAAGATCTTTTGGATATTGTTAAGAAGCAAAATTTCTCAAAACAATATGTAATTCATAAAATGGCCGAAACTCAAGGACACGCAGTATTACAGTTGCCCCCATATTTCTGTATTTTCAACCCGATCGAACTAATATGGAGTCAGCTGAAAAGAAGCATTAAAAAAAAATAACACCTTTCCCAAATTTGATGCCAAAGTAATCAATTTCATTAAAGCTGAAGTGAGAGAAATAACAGCAGGTTATTGGAAAAAATGTATTCAGCATGTGATTAAAACTGAAGATGAATAAGTACACTTAAGAAAAAGCATCAGTCCTAATCAAAAGCGTTTAGTAATATATGAAGATACAGATACAGATTCAGAAAGTGGTAGTGAAGTGTTTAGTAAGTAGAAGTTAATGCTTTGCATAAAAAGTTATGTGATTTAGTGTAGTGTGAATTTATCGTGTTATCAGTGTTTTACATATATACGCAATAACATAATAACATTATTTTTATATATAAGTATATATTATTTGGTTATTATTATCGTTATTATTATGGCATATATTTTATTTGATAATTATTTATATGTTTTCCAGAATTGAATTTATTTAGTTAACCTGGGTCGATTAGATCAAGTTAGAATTATCGATATAAATATAACATTTTATTTATTTAAATGTTTTAGTGATCTGCTTTATTTATTTTAACTATTTTAATATCGAAAATCTTGACTCTGTACCCACATTTTTGGCAAGAAATTGCTTGTATCTCCTCGCGGTCCTTGCTGGGCAACAATAATAATATAATATATATTCGAGGATGTATTATATTATTATTGGCAGATTTGAGCAATAAGACAATATTAATTTTAATTCCCAAATTAATCAATGTTTCACCAGTATATAAGATATTTCTATCTTCACACAAGCAAAATAGGGTAAAATTGATAAATTCACCAGATACATACGAATTTTAAGTACGGCTCTGTAGTATTTCGTTCGCAAATTGACTCGCTTACCTTTATAGGTTTTTAATGTGCGTCGGGTGTCAGGTGGTTTGTCATCAAATATACCACATGGCCCGCGGCGATAATAATTATGTCGTAAAGTTTTTGTTGTGTTTTTTATGTATTGAGAAAACTCTTTACTTGGACTATACACATCTACACTTTACAAATAATAACTAGAAAAATTTTAGAGACTTAACCTTTTCACTGGGGGATTACTTTTCAAAACTGGGCCCCCCATTTTTCAATTTTTTTATAGGCTTATAATCTAGAAACAATTAAATTGAAACACAATATTTTGCACAAAAAAAAATAAACAGTTTCTTTAGAAGAAACGTATACATATGCCCGTAGCAGTTTTGCACGAATCGTACATATACGTCTGCAGAAGTTAAAAGGTTATAGTGGGATACATAATAATAATATTTTATACCCTGAAAAGAGTATTACAAGAAACGTCAATATAATGTGAAGTAATAAAAAAAAAATATAATAATAATTATAAATAAGATGATTTTCAAGGTTATGTGTAAATTTGTTTTAAGTGTATATATTTGAGGCAATTGAGTATGTACAATCCTGGAATGGTAAGTATGCCATGTTCTTTAAAGACCTCTTTGCAAGTCTCTGTAGGTCATACCACATAAAGTTCTAATTGCCTTCTTTTGTAGGATGAAAATTCGCTGAGCATCAGGTGATGTTCTCCATAGGACTATTCCATGTTGCAATGCTGTGGAAATTTGAATAATAGGCTACTTTTGCCGTTTGATAGCTGGACACATTTTTTAATACTCTAATGGTGTAGATAGCTGAAGCTAGTTTTTTGCAGAGCTCATCAATATGGCCTTTCCAATTTAGTTTACTGTCCAAAGTTAAACCCAGGAATTTTAAAGATGTTTTCTCAGCTTCTCTTTTTGTAGATAAGATTATATTTTAATGTGAAAGAATTTGCAGTGAACCACGTATTTGCTTCATGTAGTACATTTTGAGATTGTGTTCTTAACTCAATTTTATTTTTTCCTTTAGATGTAAAAGTAGTATCATCTGCATATAGACAGGCCCCATAACTTTTGATGTTGAATAGTAAGTCGTCGATATATATTATAAATAATACCAGCTTCAACACTGAGCCTTGTGGTACGACTTTGGTTTTTAAAGTTGGTTCGGATTTTTTATTATTCCATATTGTCTGATGTCTACTAATCAGAATTCCTCTCACACCATAATAATATAGTTTGTCAAGTAAAACTTTATGGACAACTGTGTCGAAAGCTTTGAATGCATTTGTTTATTATTATATAGTGATGGGCACCACCAGAGCATCCCCGATTTTCTTTAGGATATAGATTGACATCCCATATTTGTCCTCCATTTTTTGGTCTTAATGTCTCTTACAACATGTTTTATCTCATTTTCATCTACTTCTTCTAAATATATGGACCTAGAGTTGTCTATCATGTTATTTATCAGTAGTTCATTGGGTTGTTCAGATGGTTTTGGTTGGGCAGCAATATTTACTCCTATATTTGCAAAGAAAGTGCTTATTTCTTCAGCTGTTAAAGTCGATTGCTCGTGATTGTTATCATCGTTTTGGTTCTTCCTAGTTTCTGACTTGATTACAGTCTCAGATTGCTCTTGATTTATTTTCAGACAGCTATGTAATTGTCATTTGCTGTCTTCTTTTGTTCGAGTCTTTTTATGTATGCCAATTTAAAGTTTTTATATGCTATCAAGGAGTTTTGATCCAGTAGGATATAGTAATATATCGCAGCTAAAGCATCTAGTTGACTTTTCATTTGTTTCAGCTCTTCTGTGTACCATTTGTTATTCTTTGTGTTTTTTTCTATGACTACTTTGTTTCTTTCAAGCATGATCATTTCAAAAAATTCTGTAAAGATGTTATGGTAATATTGATATGCTTGAGAGGCATTCTTATCTTATAATAATGTTTTCCAGTTTATGGCAGCCATTTTGATCTTCAATTGGTGAATATTCATTTATTTCTCTGTATCTAATGTGTTTCTGTTTTTTAGGATTACGGACTCTATGGGCTATTTCGAGGAGCTGTCCCAAATGGTCCGATACATGAAAATTCATAGTGTTTGCTTTATAATTTTTGATATCCACGTTGGTAAAAATGTTATCAATACAATTTTGTGAAATGTTTGTGATCCTTGACGGCTCTGTAAAAATCTTGTAGAGGTTGAACGATGACAATAAATTTTCAAGATCTTTCCTTGCATTTGATTCTACCATAATATTAACATTATAATCTCCAGACAGGAATATTTGTTCTCCCTTATATTTTTTTATAATATAGCTTAGCGCGCTTAGTCTTGATAGTGAATCGAATATGTACTTTTATGTATATCTCAGGAAATACAGTCATGTCGCTTTCAGTTGACTCATCATTCTATTAATTATAACAATATTTTCTACATTTCCATTAATCAAACGTATATATTGATATCTTCGCTACTTCAGGAGTTATTTGTATTTGCAATTGTGCCCCAAAAAGAACGAACCATTTGGAATCAAATTTTTTTTTTATTTACTTTCAAACCTGAACAGGCCATAAAGACCCACCTTTGGTAGTGTATATTTACATCCATCTTAAACTAACTATTAATTATAGGTATTAAAATTATTAAAATATATAACATATATGTATAGAATACACGCAAAGGATGAATTAAAATATACAAAAAATCTGACAAAGAATAAATACTACATTGCACGATTAGCATTCTTTTAGGGCACATATGTTCAACTAACTCCTATTTAATACGTATTTCTTACGTTCTCTTTTAAATATATCCAAGCTATGAGAATTTTTTATTTGTAACGGCAAATTGTTAAAAAATTTAAATAATTAAGTGATTTTATTTTCCCCAGATCCACTGCGACAGGTAGGTATGTGGAGATTGTTTGCTGCTCGCGTGTTGTGTGTGGTAGTCTGAGTTCAATTGAGATATTATATCTGTTTGGATTAAGTTATTTTTTTATCTTATATACTAGCCTTAGATTTCCATGCCCGATTATCTTGTGGACGTTCAAATATTGAAGGTTGTTGCAGAGTAGTGCATAATTAGTTCCAGAAGACATATTGTATAATGTTTTCAACAATTTATTTTGGCCAACTTGCAAGTTGTTTATATCACTTTCATTGCCTGAACCATAAAATGGGGCCTTATATGTTAAGTGTGAGTTTACATGGGCTTTGTACACCAATTTCAATTATGTTATTAACAAGGTATATAATCAAGCTCAGATTTATGGAGCACTCAAAAAAAGATAATAAAAACCCTAGGACCTCATTAAAATACCGTTAAACTAGTTACAAAAGTAATTGCGCCCAGGCACCCACTTGAAATATTTAGATCAGGAACTCAGTCATTCAATTTTAACAGCGTGTTACGGTCTAGTATTATTAATATGAATATTCTAATACATACGAATTTTAAGTTCGGCTCTGTACTATTTCGTTCGCAAATTGACTCGCATAGTTTTTAATGTGCGTCAGCTTGTTTGATAACACCATGCTGCATGGCCCAATGGCGATAATAATGAGGTCGTAAAGTTTTTGTTGCCTTTTTTGAGTGTGCCGTAAACCTGAGCTTGATTATACATGAATTGTTTTGCACAATAATACTAATAGTCTAAGATATTAAATTCTTACCAATTATCTGTGATGATGAACTTAAATCAGAAACTGCTTGCCAAATAAGTTCCGTGTTATCGCTTAATATATAGGGCTCCAATGAATCTAAATCAAAAAGTGTTGCATGTTCTTGAACATTTCCACAAGATAGAGATAAGTCACATTTATTTCCCCATAAATTGAGCTAAAAAATAAATATTTCTTTTATTTACACTGCAGTAGAAATAACCTCAAATACGAAAAAGCTTTGTTATCAGTCTGTGACACCTCCTGGTATCAACAGGTTTTTTAGCTTATTTATCTTTGAGAAAATGAAATAAAAACAAATATTAGACCAACTCATATGCGTTCACTAGGCATGAGAACTAAGACATCACCGTGCGAGAATTCAAATTTCAAACGATAAAATAACATGCTTGTAGTCGATAAACTATTGATATATTTGTTAATTAGAACTTTGAGGATCAGAATACAGTCACCAACTTAAGTTCCAACTAAGTTTTATTTTACCAAACCAAATCTGCCCCAGTCAGTATTGCAACGGCCACAATGTGCGGAAATGAGAACAATCCACAATATTAGTACAGTGTAGGTGAGACTATCTCCAATGTTAAAGAAATGTACATGACTGAGAATTATTATTATATTAGTGTGTTACATTTTAATAATCCAGAGAATTGCTAATAAAACAAGAAAACTGGAAATATTATTTGATTCATGTCAACCAGATATAGTGTTTTGTGAACACTGGATGAATTATAATGAGCTTGCACTAGTTAAGTTGGAAAATTACTATTTAGTAAATGGTTTTTGTCGTAAAAAGATGACTAGGGGGGTGTGTATATTTTCCAATAAAAAGATATTGTTATGTGCTGCCCTCTAACGAGGAAAGATGTGATTAAGGGAAACCTGCATTGTGTTCATGACCAGTAGTAGGGTGGCGCCGTCTATGAGCCAATTGACGAACAATCATCTAGTACATAGTAGAAAACTATGGAGGATTCTAGAAAAGAGTTCTGGAAGGATTCCAAGTGTGTATATAAAGAGGTGAATCCAGCAGATAGGGAACAGTACAGTTTAGTAAAGTACAAGGAACAGTTCAGTTTAGAACAGTACAGTTCTGGGTAGTCTGTGGTTCTGGTTACAGAGACAGTTTGTAGAAGAAGAGTTCAGTTGAGTGAAGTAGGCAGTATAGTTTAGTTCAGTGAAGTAAACAGACAGAGAGTTTTTAGGTTAGATAAAAGTTGACAATTTTAAGAAGAAAAGTAAAGTACATAGTGTTTTAAAAGTAGTGAATTTATATTAGATTAAGTTATTATTAGTTGTGTGATTTTTAAGTATTTACTAGTGTAATTTTAGTGAGTAATAAAATAGTGGTTAGTGAAAATTCTTGTTGCAAGTTATTCGAATCCACAAAGTGTTTACTGAAAATTGTAAGCACGTAACAATATATTTAAAATATGTCTCATCAAGTCAGTATAGAAAAACATTTTGAGGTTTCTGTAGCTGTAATGGAAATTGTAAACACTCGATCCAAATTAATAATTGTTGTAGGGTATAGGACTCCGGATAGTGACTTGAAGTTGTTTTTAGATAAAATGTATGATTTATTAAGTAATCTATATAACAATAAGGATTTTTTTGTAGCAGGTTGTATGGTGATATAAATTTAACTTAGCGAGAGAAGTAATTATGAAATATGAAACTACACATATTCTTAATTTATTCAATGAGTTTCATCTAAAAGACCATATAGACCATCCAACACATATAACTAGTACAAGTAAAACTGCAGTAGATTTAGTCTTTTTAAATTTAATAATTAGTTAGAGTAAGTAATTTGTTTTTTTTTTTTAAATTTATTCAAAAATGAGAATTGGCAAGAAATGTAGGATGGCATAAATTTTACTGACAATTTGTATCATTTTATTCATCATTTCTGTCCCATTTTAACTCTGCTATAACTTATAATAAAAAATGGTTCAATGATGAATTAAAACAGTTACGTCATCTGTTGTATTAATTGCACAAAATTGACAGATATTACCCAAATAACGAGGTAATTAAAAATGGGTATCTAAGACTGAAACAAATTTATACTGATCAAATTAGACTTGCTAAGACAGACTAAGGAAGAATAAGGAATGCTCAAAAGATAATGAAGTAGAGTTGGCGAATTATAAATGAAGCAAAAAATTATCCAAGGCAGGCAATTAGAGAAATTATTATTAATAAGAAAATTCTTACTAATACTCATGATATTTCTAATGGTTTTAACAGTTTTTTTCCTGAATTTTCACTGCCCCAAACCTGATAAATAAAAACTATATGGAATTTCATAAATTGTCAATCTAAAGCCAATAAGGATTCGGAAAAATAAATCCACAGTTTTTATGTTAAACAACTTACTCAAATATTTCAGTTAAAGCAAATCATCAGTCAATTATTCATCCAGAAGAGACAAAATTCCTAGAAGTAACTTTGGATTATAAAATGAAATGGGAGAGTCACACCGAAAATTTATTGATTTATATTTTATTATTTGATACTTGAAGTCCTCTGCCTCTCTTAATGTATTAAAATTAGCATACTTTAGTTGGAAGTATGCTTGCAAAAGATCCTACTTAAATGTTCGATTTTTAGGTTAGAGAACTCCCTCATGCCTGACTTCACTATGTCTAATTTTTGGGTTTTGTTTATACTAGTTCGTGTCTATATTCACGTTATTTATAAATGTCACCGTCACAGGATTAAATTAAGCGACTTCCCGTCGACGTCGTACTTTCGTTTTTGAAGACATATTTCTGTCTAGTACACAAGTATAACCAGAATGACACATCTCAAAATTCATTTCAATAGCAATGCCGTAATAAGATGACACGTTAAAGACAAGTTTTTATTTGACAGATGAAACGATAAACAACTCATTTCGCATGTAATTACCAATGTTAAATGATTATGTTTTTTTATAAAAGAAAAGAAATATCCAGATGGCACAGAAAGCAACATCTTGCTGTATATGAACCCTTTGCTTTCGCATGATAGAGAGAAATTTAGCTGCAAAACCCGGGTTTCTTGATTTGCGCAAACACACTGTAAAGAGATTTATAATCCTATCAATTTTAACCCTACTATCACTTTATATATTTTTAATTGTATTGAAAAGCAACATGTTTTTCCAAAAAAATAATGATATTTACAGTCACCACAAGCAGCCATATTTAACTTTGGATGCCATTTTCTAGACTTAGAACGAATTACCTCTTTTCTTACTTTACTTCATTAGCGATAGCTTCAAAAATTCTTTCTTTAAATATTTACATCATGGTCTAAATGATATTTACAAACTGTTTCTTTTAAGAATATTAAAGAAAGTTAGTAATTGCATGCAGTTAGATCAGGAGACCAAACTGGTCGGTGAATAGGGAGAAACCTATCTAGTCATGTTTGCGGAAAATGTCTAAAACCAATTTTAAAGATGCAATGAGGAATGCACAGGACATGCATTTTGATAAAAATAGGCTTTATAACTGTATTCAAAATTTTCTGTGTAACAGTGGTCAAACATTTAATTACAGTTAGCTTGACCAACGATCATTGTTGTTAGGTTAATAAATTCCATCGGCATTATCTTCGTTGCACCTGTCGCCCCTATCCCATCGAAATCGTTTGCTTTGATGGGATAGTAGCTGTAACGTCTAGTTTGGCCGTAGACGTGGGTGAGAATATGGCCTCTTGGTGGCGCTGAAATTCGGCGGCACTAATGACAGATTTATCGGGCTTAATGTGCCATAAGGACTGAATTTTTAGTGGAAAGTGTTTCATCAGCTCGTTTAGTAAGGTGGCCGCAAGTAGTGGATTTTGAAGGAGGCCTGCCAATCCCACGTAATAAGCAAAGTGTTCTTCCATACTACGCCCATCTTTTCGTGACCAGCGGTGTGTAGTTATATGTTGATGTAATTTATTCTGCTCTTTGTGGGATCAATAATTATTTAGGAAGCATGTTTTGAAGTCGTCGAAATTTTCCCAGGAAATCTCGAACATAGCGGCCCAATCTTGTGCATCTCCCTGCAATGATTCATGTACCACATCAAGTTTCTTTTCTTCAGGTACCCTCATTTTGTGCAGGTAGGCTTCCAGTTCGTTTATGAACTTCACAGGGTGTTTATTTTGGCCCTCAAACTTAGGTAGTGTCGGACTTGGATTCACGTATCTGGGACGGCTGTCGTGGGTTGATGTCGAGCAGACACAGGGTACATGCGTGTTTGGGGAAGTTATAACTTCTTGAATACGACGTTCGACGTTTGCGTAGGTCGTATGTCCTTCTCGATGCATGGCTACAGCCAACGCTCTTCCCCAGTTGCGTAAACAGTTGGCGTTGCTTGGCTTGTATTTCTCGAATTGTAGTGGACAGGAATTCGAGCTAGGCTTCCCATGATGGAGGTGCTGGAGGCGGTACGGTATTTGTGGTATTGGTGGTCCCCAGTGCATCTTCGGACCCATGATAATTAAACAGAGGCAGTATCAGAATTTACAGAAACACAAATAATATCAATTTATTGACTCTACATCCCGGTTTCTCGGCATCAGTGTAACAACCCCATCCCACCCCAATTAATTAATATCAAAATCCTGGTTAACTGTGGTTGTATAAGCAAAGTTTCCCTGAATTTAAAACAACATAAGAACTATTTTTAAAATAAACTGGGCCCTGGTAGGGAATGCTTCACTATATTGTCATTTTTGTTGGCCTTTGTTCTGTTTTGTAAATAACACTTAAATTCAATGAAATTTTGCCTCAATACATACTGTATTATTTACTTATTCAGAGAATCGCAAGCACCTTATTATTAAGTGTGCTTAGTGCTCCAAAATTAAACGCATTTTTTTTTTAATGCTCAGTGATCGCGAGTGCCTTTTGTTCAGCACGGCTCTGAAAGATAGTTTATTCTTCGGCAACATTAATATAAAAAAAAGTTCTTAACATGAGAACAAGCAAATTCTCTTTAGGGCTTAAAAAATTTAAATTAAAGTCCGTTTGTGGTATAGGTAACACCATCCGCGGACACCCTGTATAAACCCTAATATGTAACTAATAAGTGATTGCTAGAGTCATATTAGGAAATGGTGTGCTTTTTATAGATAATCTATTAGAAAGAATAGAAAAATCTTTATTCGTCATGTTAAGTCACACATAGTGTGACTTATTAGACTAGTCAATACATTCAGAAACATACAATAAATAGAAATAAAATAATAATAGTAATAAAACCTTAAATTAGAGTTGTATATATTCGTCTAAAGAATTAAAAGCATTACTAACTAAATAATTAAACAGAGCATTTTAAAAAGAATAAAAATTGTTAAAATGGCCAAAGAGACGGGTGAACTTATTAAAACAATTGATTCCTTGATAAGTATGGGAATTTTGGCCTATACTTAATCTAGAAAATGGAAACCAAAGTTCAGTATGTCTGCGTGCGTGGTGATTGTGAATATCATTATTTCTTAACAAATTTTCTTGCTTTTTTATATTTAATACAATTAAAAATATATAAAGTGATGGTAGTGTTAAAACTGATAGGGCTATAAATGCCTCTTTACTGTGAGTTTGCGCAGATAGAACAACCATACAACGAATAATTTTCTTTAAGCTGCAAATACTTTGGAACTCTGTGATGAACTTCCCCAGAAAATTAACTCATAAGACAGATCAGACTGGAGTGACTGGACTAAACCAAAGTATGCTAATTTTAATACATTAAGAGAGACAGAGGACTTCAAGTATTGAATAATAAAACATAATTTACTCAATAGAATTATAAATATTCAAAAGAATATGCACTTGGTTTATTGTTTCATAAGTTTTGTCTCTGACATATATTAAGACTCTTTGATAATGGTCGCAAGGCCGAAAGATATGTCAGAGACAAAACTGAACAAAACTTATGAAACAATAAACCAAGTGCGTATTGTAACTATTCTTTTGAATATTTATAATTATTCTATTGAATATGTTTCGTCAAGAACCTACCGCAGATTCAGTCCAATTAATAATTTACTCAATTTTTTCAATAAATTTTCAGTGTGACTCTCCCATGTCATTTTATAATCCAAAGTTACTCTCAAAAATTTTGTCTCTTCTGTATGATCAATAGACTAATGATTTGCCTTAATTAAAATACTTGAGCTACTACCAACATTCTTTGGTAAGAATGACATACAAACTGTTTTACCAGCATTTGAAACTAGACCATTGGTTAAAAACCATTTAAAAAACTCATCTACTGATATATTGACTTGAATAACTGTGATCTCCAATGAACTACTGCACATTAAAAAGTTGTATCATCAGCATAAACAATTGATGCGTTAGGTGTTACACAAGAATGTGACATATCATTCACAAAAATTAAAAAGAGTAAAGGACCGAGGATAGAGCCCTGTGGTACACCTGTTTTCACTTGCCTGAAATCAGATTTATATGAATCAATTATTACCGCTTGCTTTCTATTATCCATTTAAGAGTTGATCCACTGATGCACTAGCCCATGTACTTCCAATCTAAAAATTTTTCCAAGAGTAAATTGTGGTCAACTGTGTCAAAAGTTCTATTGAGATCAAAAAATAAAACTATCGGTTGTTCCTTACTATTTAGTCCATTATATACCTACTTAATCACATAATCTTTCAATTGCAGTTATTGTAGATTTATTTTTTTCTGAATTCATGCCGACTTGAGGTTAACAATTTATGGAATTCCAAATAGTTTATTAATCTATTATTAAACAGAGTTCAAAAACTTTTGCATGCTGATAAAATAATAAACCTATATGTGCTATTGCGGCTGAGTTAAAGTAATCGATCTTTTATCAAGTAGTATATTTTTTCAAAAAAAGTAAATAGGGATTTTTATGTCAGTTATGTCAATTAAATTATTTTGACAAGAAATCGTTAGTGGGTATCACAATGAGATTTACATTAATAAAAATAATCAAATAAGTATATTATGATTGATGCGTCACCAGTGAGAATCATATTTACAACAGGAAAATCAGTCGATTACTTCTTTTTGGCAGCAATAGTGCATCAACTCACTTTGATTAATGAAATAAATTCACTTTTTTTTGCATCTAAAGGATCTTTTACAATATTCAATAAATACTGCCCCAATCGATCTATTAGAAGCAAAGCTGTGTTGTATCCTTCCCTCTTTTGATTACGAAATGGGTCATAATTCTGTAACGAATTTCTAAAATAAAAATTCTCAGATAAATGTATAATCTTGTTATTCTCGGACTCTACTTTTCGATTTTTGAATTTTTCCCTGAATGCATTAAAAATATATTTATATGAAGTGTTGACTAATAGAATAATGACCAAATGGTATTAAAAAAGTCATTTTATGGTAAGAAAATCATGCTCCATAATTTTCCTCGTCCTAATGACATTTTAAATGCTCACTCAACTGTGACCTTCACATTGTTCGAAAATGCAAAAAAGGACATCCTCTAACATAAATGCCTTGACATTGAACTAAAATTGTCATATCTAGTGACATCATATGACCTGACCTGACCTCGTATAACTCTGGTATTTATAATTTAGGCACTTTTGTTATTTTCCAAAATGGAATACTTTTAAATTTATCTTCAAAATCGTATATTTTTGTCCATTTTCTCACCTGGCACCTCTACAGTAGTACAGGTCAAACCAGATGTTTCACCGATGTTATATTTTGATTTACTATGAATCGAATCACAGCAGGTCCGATTTGTGAAATGATCTGCGCAAGCTTAGTTCAGATGCCTACTTTTTATGTATTTTAATCAAAACTGATACACATAAACAAAAATATGTGAAAAGCCTTCATTTATCAAAATGTTAAATCTGCAGCTGAATCTATAACCATACTGATTCTTCTTGGCAGAATCCCAATAGGTATAGTAAACGCCACGAGTATTAGCGAGCGGTGGGGATTGTAGGGAAATATAGTGGACCTATCGTAGAATGGCACAGACCGCTAGCACTATTTAGAATGCGTACGCTAGGTCTATACTACTCTCTACATACAGCTTCCCCTTTGCTCGCCATCACTCATGGCATTTATAGTACGTCAAATGATAAAAATTGAATTTGTTTACATAGAAGGAATATTATGAAGTGAAATATCTGGTTTATTTAATCAGTGTCTATTCACACCACCTTCCGGTTAGGTTTTTGGATTACTGTTTATTTGCACATTATTCTATTAATCAAAAACGATATATATACTAATTTCTACACAAAAAAAAACTTTAAAAATCCAAAAGTGAATAGTCCTAAAATTACCAGAACATTAGCTAGCTGCTGCACTTACGTTCCCTCAAATATTTGCCTTATTCTTCGGTACATATAACATTCAGATAATAACCAGATAGTATGAAAATAAGTAGGAGGGCCCACCTCGTTTGCTACTTTTTCAATATAGTCATTATAAATTTGGATATCGGGTGCTTTGCTAGTTAACTTTTTTAAAGGTTTATTTGTTTGAACCTCGTATTTTAATTCAGATATTGCTCCGATTACAGTTTTTAATTCTTCTTTGGCTTCCTACAAAATACTTAAGATATCACTGATGTTTACAATATATTATTTATAACTTACTTCACCGAATTCTTCAGATATATCAGTTTTATTTCTGACCAAGTTATCCACAAGGTTTGTCAGAATAAGTGGCATTCTACTTTTTACAGTAACAAAAGCAAAACTCCTTAAATTAATTGTACAAATTATTATAAACAAGTAAATTTGTAACATAATTACCTTTTATAAAATGCTGATAAATAAACATTTCTTGGAGTTTTTATATCCATACTTCTATTTGCTTCACATTCACACATATTGAAAAATAGAAATAAATTAATGGCAAGAAGCTTATAGGCACTACCTACAGACGTTTCATGCAATCTATGACCACGTACTTACATTGGTTTATGACCTTAATGACACCAAGAATTTTAAAGGTCAAAACAAGTAAATCAAATCCGTCAATTTATTACAAAATATTTTCATTTTCGTTATACATCTAACCTAAAAACAGTTTAACTTTTTCTTAGGCATATCAACATAAAGAAGACATAAGAGTAACGAAAAGGGGTAAGCACGCTGCAAGGATTGTAAGCACGCTGGGGTGCGTTTAGAAATCCAGAGTGAAGTGTCACTGGACGAGACGTTATGAGAATTGATGATGTCAGGTCTATTCAGTCCGGAGCACTTAGAAACGCACTTGTGGCACAGAACCTTGTTGAGTGTTTACTGTTTCGTCACAGAAGTGGTTTCGTCTTTCTTGCCATTTTTTTTTTGGGTTAAGTGTTGGAGGTCTGGGTTGCCAGTAAATATTTTCTCAGCCCAGTTTTAGTATTTTTCATTAGTTAGGAGCTACGATTTAAGGTGAATTTATAAACTAGCCGTAGCAGTTACAGTTGCAGTTGCCACACCTGTAGTGTTTATGAAGAATACGAAAGCAATGTTTCCATTTATAAAGGCCGCTGCGGTTGCAGTTTATATTCCGCAGGTAGATAACCAATTTTTATCTTGAACGGCAGCCGCTGCGGAATTACCAGCGGATAGCCAATGAAATAGTGGACGGTAGCTCAGTGTGTTAAAGCGTCTGGCTAGCAAACTGAGTTGCCTAGCGAAGTGGGTTCGATTCCCGCAAGGCGAAACAAATTTTTAATTTAAAAAAAAATTGCCCCAAGGGTGGTTCGGAGTCCACATTAAACTGTAGGGCCTCATCTCTCTTTACCTAACACAAGATTCTTGAGATATTCCAGGGGGTTACCACGGTAAATTGAGAGGCGGTTAAGAAAACATTTTAAGAAACATTTAAATAGTAGCTTTCAACCCCTCTGCGCTTGTCATTTCGGTAGCGGGAATACTGGAAAAAGTGAAAGGAAGTACAACATGACTAGTGTTTGACGTTTAGGGTTTTGTGAAATTTATCCAATATTTAAATTTGAACAAGAAAAATGAGCTCTGGGTCACAAGCTTTCATTTTCAAAAAATATTTGTAACCGCCTTCTTCCTTTTTTTTTTTTTTTTTTTTTTTACATTTATTTAACGTCGGCCTATTTCCGCTACTGAGGCCTAACACCGACGCCTGTAGACGAGCTACCCCCAACCAGGAATTTTGCCGAACCTCTTCCCTTAAGAAGAGTAGGGATCTTTTACTTGCCTAACATTTAATAGACAAGGGACCGACGGCTTTACATCCCCTCCGAAGGATGGTATATCTCCTATACAACCCTCGCCTAAGGTTGTATAGCTTCCGCGCATACACTGATATACAAGCCGCTGGAAGATGGGTGGGCGAGGACGTGGTCTTCGTTGGAACGGTCACCAATCCAACTACTAACCACGCCTAACGTTGCTTTACATCGCATATCGAAGTATGTACATAGTAAAGACGCACCCACGCTCGCCCCTGCCTTCTTCCTTTCGTCGCCTATTTAACGGCTCTTATATACCTTCGCAAGCCAGGTTACGTCTTTTCGCGATCATAAAAGAATATATAGGCCCAAAAGTTCCCAAAAGGATTTGTTTCGAATCCATTTTAGTTTGTTTATCAGCTGTTGAGAACAAACAATTTTAACACAACCTACAGAACCTCACTTTTTCAAGACGCTCATGAAGAACGTAAACAAATCGAGATTTAGGCGTGCAGCGCATGTGTGAAACATTCTCCGATAGCAACAGCAAGACTTTATAAATGATAAATGACCAATTTTCGTGAATTGCAACTGATACTGCTGCGGCAACTCCAACTGCAACCGCAATTGCAGCGGAAAAGTTTATAAATCGAACTTTAAATTTATTTCAAAATGGAAAATATTAGCATTGAAAAAGTCATTTTAGGGCAAGGGTAAAGAATCACGGACATAATTCTGATTGTTTATTAGGGCATAACACGGGACGCGCGAGTTACTTTTCCTTTTTTGAAATGAATTTAACTCAAATTTTGCAAATCATCAATTTTATAGACCAACCATAATTTTCCGTCCATAGAAAAAAATTAGAAGCTTTACATTATGCAACAAAATCTAGGAAATTAAACATATTGGAATCAATTGAAATTTACAAACATAGAAATAAACCAAACTTTACCCTTCTAATGACCAGTTAGAAATTGGGAATTTCACTTTGTTTGCCGCCCTGTTGTAAGAGAGGCCTAACTACTGCGTATTCTTAGATAATTTACATAATATATCCTTTATGTAGTGTATAAATACCTCACAATTTAAAACCAAACGTCGTACTTTCAACTGCGACGTAAAGTGGTCACCTTGGCGTCTGTGGATGCGTTATATTTAAACGGCGCAGCTGATACATTCGGACGTCATTTCACAAAACGCCAAGACTTTATAAACATAAACGGCTTTCATTACGCTTGGGCGCGCCCGGGCGTAATATCTAAACGCACCCAGAGATAGTCTATTTTGTCTATGACAGAGATCTCTGTGGGCTATACGCATATACTTATTAACTTAAGTATATGGCTATGGCTATACGCTATACCACAGACTAAGAGTAAGGCCGCAGTCCACCGCTAACCATCGACCAACTTTTCAACATAGAGTACACTGTGCGTTAGGTCACACTGCAACCACCAACTACCACCAACCGCAGTCAGTTAATATTTCCAGCATGTTGGAAATTTTTGGCTGTTAGTGGTAGCACACATGCGCAGATCGAGTTGTATGTTCATAGAAAAGTAAATTACGCATTATAAGTTATGTTTGGACTGCGTTAAGAAAGTACCTACTGTTAGTACTGTTATTCAAAACAGTAGTTTATGGTCAACGATGGTAGGTGCAGTGTGACCCAGCATATGTTTTTGATGGTTGGTTGAAAATCGATGGTAATCGGTGGCTTCAGTCTGACTGTAGCCTAACGATGGTAGGTGCAGTGTGACCCAGCATATGTTTTTGATGGTTGGTTGATGATAATCGGTAGTGATTGGTGGTTTCAGTCTGACTACGGCCTTACCAGTCCGACCGTGGTAACGCAGTCGTGTCACCATAGCTTCTTTTCACCGTTATTAAAAGGCTACATTCGATAGGCGGGTTTACCACGGTGGGACTGATAAAAGCGTTAGGACCGCATGGTCCGACTTGATCAGCTGAGTGGTCGATGTAGTCACATTTTAAAGTCCAACTTGTGCTAGCGTCTACGAACAGAGTATCACGCTCTATTTTTGGCTCCTGAGACGTAGGCATAGATTGTTGATTGTTTTGTTACAATGTTCCGTTGTGTGTTGGCCTATTAGCCCCTTGTCATGAATATCTATTATTTAATGTAAAGAAATGACGTATCAAAATAATTTATTTATTGGTTATACCTGTATTATAGACATCTGATGATTTATTGGCTTTTGTTGATTTCCTTTTAAATAAAATTCTGTTAAACTCGAATTTCATAATCAGCACATTTTATCAATATTAAAATTTCAACGCATTTGGTTGTTTATTATGGGCGAGTTGTACAAACAAAGTTCAGTTCCAGTTCAGCCTAAACTCGCCGGTTCAAAATCCTTGACTACCATATTGTTGCTACAATTGTAACCCTTGATTTTGAACTTAGTTCAAAGTTGAACCACGTTTATACAATCCGCCCTTAATGTATTTACGTACGAATTTTAAATTTCTAGGTACCTTGTTACTTGCTCTGAGCAATGCAAACCAAAATATTATTTTTCTACTAAATCGCTGCGTATTATTCCATTTATCCATTTGAGGCTAAAATAAGATCATCATAATAATTATTTGACAAGGGGCTAATAGGCAACACACAACGCAGCATTGTGACAGAACAATCTGCGCAAGTCGCAGGAGTCAAAAGTAGAAAGTGATACTCGGCCCGTAGAGTAGACGCTAGAGTAGTGTGATCAGAACCATTCGGAATATCTTTGCTAAAATGGCGTCTGTAAACGAAGAACAATTCAACGAGCTAATCATGATAAATCGTGGAAAATGTTGACATGTCATAAATGAAATACCAATTTTTGAGGTTAAATCTATGTTTATTATTGTTTATGGAAATCGAAAAAAATACTTAAAACGCTTTGACGCATTCGACCACAGTGGGCGGACCACAGCCCACATTAGTCAGCCATCGAATGTAGCCCTTAGTTCTCATAACTGCGGATTGCGAATTTCCGCTTGCGGATTTTTTCTTTTAATTCGACATATGCGTTCCAGGAGAACTTAATTTGCTGATTTAACTTCTAGTTAAAAGTAAACGTATTCTCTTACGAAGATTTCGCTGCACTTGCAAGAAAATTATAATGTTTTAGAACAAATTTCGCGAGCGGAAATTCGCATTTCGCAACTATCTGAACGTGGCTTAATCACATCTTATGCCAAGGTTTGTAAAGTAAGATAGGTAGCATGGTAACTTGAACGGAATGGAGGGGTACGATGAAGGCGGCCATCTTGCGCGTCATCGTGCCTGCCGAAACTTAATTGTACGTATGCATTTTTTGAGACGTTGCACTTATTTGTTGAGTTATTTCGAAATATTTGTTATTTTTGTGTTTATAATCGTGCAGTTATATGTAGTTATTTAGTGTATAATCTAATTGACAATTACTGTTAAAGAGAAAAGACTCATAGTATAGAGAAGTTTGTAACCTGTGTATTTACAGGAATAATTTTAAGGTAAACAGTTTTTATTATTTTCCGTTCATAATAATAACAAATAACAATGTTACATACAATTATTAGATGACTGGAGGAAAGGTTTGTAGTGTAGCTGTTTGCAAAAACAATTCAAAAAAGGCAAAAGAGAGTGGTGAGATGTTGATGTCTTTTTCCTTCCCTAAAGACCCTCTTATTAATTGCTGTGTCTAATATGACATGATAAAATTTAATGGCTCTCTTGTTAAATTTTATTAATAAATTATTGTATGCACATCTAATTCTAATAAAAAATTTGCATTAAAATTTTTTAATACTACGTAATTGTAAAGGTTGGCCTGGGGAAAAATTTCTACTCAGTACGTCATAAAATAAGAAACTTTTCTAAGTAACTCTTTTCATTAGGGCGAAAATTAGTATCATGTATGTTTCTTCATCTATCTTATAACTTATTAAATTCGCTAAGAATTATATAAAGCAATGAAATCAAGACTGAAGTCTCGGGCAAGAATTTGCACACAAGATTAAAAGAACCTACTTCAGTCCCTTGATATAAAATGTACTTCTTTAACTGCATACATTAATTAGTTATAAATTTGATATATAGTAATGTCAATTTTAAATTCCAAGGAAAACGTTATCGATGTTAATAATCATTAATCAAAAAATCATAACTAATTATACTTCTATACTAATGGTTTGAATGCCAGAAATTCGAATGGGCAGGCAGAGTGACGCGTTCCCGCATTTTAAATAGTGATCTCTGATTGGTCGAAAGTTACCATGCTACCTATCTTACTTTACAAACCTTGATCTTATGCTGTGGCTTAACAGCTTAACCACAGACTACCAGACTGGCAACTTCCCTGAGAAATTTATCCGGTCAAGGTCGAGGGAACAGAAGCCAAATTCAGATGTCGCTCTTAACGCAAATGTCGTTTGAAACGTCAAACGTCGTCCATTGTTATGTTATTAATATTGTGTACTATGTGTACTGTCATTGTGTTGTGCTGCTGATATTACTTTTGTAGAAACTTGACTTTTTAACATAGAATACGCAGTTTTTAGTGCCCTTTAAAAATTTCTATTTCCAAAGAGGAGTTAGGTGAGTGTTATTGTGCAAATATATACATTGGATTACAGTAATATATAATATTGCATTTTACAGATTATTTCTTAAAATGTCTTCTGCCTTCTGCATTGTTTGTGAAACTGAAGAAGTTGATGTGCAAAGATTGCACTATTTTCCCAGGAACCTTCATAAGTAAGTGTGCATTTGCTCCAGTCTTTGTTTTTAGTTTTTGCACAGTGCAATATATATTTCTAAATATCGTAAGACTACTTCAAATTATTGTTCTGCCTTACCACAGTATCTACTTCAAATAAATAAATAAATATTATCGTTTTCAGATCGAAAATGTGGCAGGACTTAATGGGAATGAAAGTGTCAGAAAATACTATACGCCATCTTAGAATTTGTAATAAGCACTTCACAGTAGACTCATATACTCAAATGATACCGATTACATCCTCAATAGAAATGCAGTTCCTACCCGGTATCCATGTGGAGACACAGTAGAAACACAAAGGGATTGTACACCTGTACCCATACAGGTCGAGGAACCCAAAGAAGATATATGTCTACCATCGACATCACGTGGTCTTCGTGTTTCTTCTGCACATAATGAGGAATTAGAAAACCCGCATCCAGACACATCTAGTAGTGTGCCAAGTACTCCAGTTGATCGTTCATCAACACCTCTACCATCGTATACCAAATCTGGGGGATTCAGAGGCCAAAGTTCAATTTTTAAAAAATTGTGTCAAGAAGATACAACCCCAAGGAAGAAAGTTATGTTTAAGGTAATTTCAAAAAAGGCAGATCACATACGAAAATTAAAAAAGCTGTGTAAAGAGCAAGCAAATAAAATAAAAGAAATGTGTGACCTGAGTAACTCTGATGTTGTCAGAAATATTTTTAAGGACCTAAAGTCAAGTACTGTTGACTTTTTAATATCTCAACTACACTGTGCAAAACCATATATTTCATCAGGTCCAGCGGCGGGATTCTAAGTTGCTATCGTATTAAGTCGATACGATACTACTGGTTCTAAGTACGTATCTTATAACAATTTTAACTCTTAATCGACAGAATACGCTCGATACCAAAGAAGTTATTGTTTCAGTCTTACGATATTATAACAGTTTATTCTATAACAACTTAGAATTTCAAACGACACGTGTTTGAAATTCGTTTCTATCATATTGATTCGATTCGATAGGAACTTAGAATCCGGCTACTGTAGTCATGTTTGCCTTGAGTTTTTTTTATTGAGGTACTAACCTCGTCATCACTGAAAATTCGAATTTGGAGAACATTGTTATCATGTAAGAGGTTGCAAGGCGAGTATTTACTACAATTAATAAATGCACACGAAAAGAAATTAGCAAGAGAGTCATTGTAAAATATAAATATGGTTCTCTTGATATTGATAATTTAATTGAATATAATAAAACAAAAGTGCCTTAAATATTAATAATAGTAATAAACTGTCTTTATTTGTGGCGGAGTTCAGCAAAGCTACTCTTCCACTCGACCACATAAAAATACAAGTTTTATGATCTAATTTTTAAAGTATCTATTTAGGTTAAGGATATGTGTGTTTTTAATTCTTATGCTTTCTTTTACTATGTATTTTTCCTTTGTCATACTTTTTATTACATGTTTATGTCTGACAAAATAAAGTTCTATGATGTATTACAAATTTGACTTTTAATTTCCTATAGTATATATATAATATGGCGTATTTGACATTGAAATTTGTGATCAAAGATTAAGCATGAAACGGCATTGCACTTTGATCACAAATTTTAAATGTCAAATATGTACATAAACTGTAAGTTAAAGGAAACAAATGGTCAAATCTCCCGCGTCTGCAACTGTGGCGCCCTCTGAATTTGGCTTCTGCAAATCGGAGAGAGAGGGAGATAGATTTCTGGACAAAAATTTAACATTGAGTTGCCAGTCTGGTAGTCTGTGGCTTAACTCTAATCTATGGTGCCAGTGACAGTAGTGACACTAGTGACAGTGACAGTCGTCCAAATGTTTTCGTTTTCTCTATAGTTTTCAAGTTTTCATAAATAAGGTCATTAGTTATAAAGGACGCTCAAAGGATTGTAATAGTAGTAATATAGTAATGTTAATTGTTTTAAAAATTATATGCCGATCCATGAAGAAGAGAGAATATCCTTGTGTTGTGTTTATTTTTGCCAATCACTAATTTTTTACAATTATTTTCTTGGATAAAGTTTTCACATTTTAGAGCAGTACTATGGGCGAAATTGATTATCAATTAGCTTTGCTACTGCAGCATCGGTTTGAACAAGAATATAAAAAGCCTAAAGAGTACAAATCTGATGTGGAATTAGCAAGGACTCTTCAAGAACAATTCGAGGCAGAATATAATATAGACAAACCAGGCCAAGACTTGTCATATAACACTAAAAAAATAAATAAAACGGTTAACGACTCTTCAAAATGTCTTACTGATCCATCATGGGAAGTTATAGACCCTACTCCAGATATTCATATGCTTTTTATGGCCTTTAATGAACGTTTTTTCTGGAAAAAGCTTTTGGCAGTTTGTGTCTCGTGGAGTAAAAGAATGACATCATGTGCAGGTATATGTTCTTATCAGGGAAGAGGAGGAATGTGTAGTATTACTCTTAGTGAACCCCTTTTAAAACTGCGACCTAGGAAAGATTTGGTTGAAACTTTGCTGCATGAAATGATTCATGCTTATTTGTTTGTAACTCATAATAATAAGGATAGGGATGGGCATGGGCCAGAATTCCATAAGCACATGTATCGTATCAATGGAGAAGCAGGTAATTATTTTGAAATAGGTTTTGAGTAGTAAGAAATCGATTAATTAATAATAATAATAAACAACTTTATTAAACAAAATATACTGCAAAATAACAATTTCAGTTTCCCATTTTGGGAAATAATTATTAAAGTAATTATGCAGCGCAAAAGTTTAAAAGGCGCAAGTTCAGTTGCAATTAACTGTTCTTCCACTTTGGCCTCGGGTACATTAAATTAAGAATACTTAACTGTAAGTAGAGAATGAAGGCAATTAATACTGAACAAAATATTGTGGTTCTTACAAAAATATCACTTATACAAATAATTTGGGGATACATAATACAATATATTATTAGAAACACAAGCAAACACAGAAACATCTTAATGCGGCTTTTCTTGCATTTTGAATAACCTATTTAAAATAAAAACATGAAACTTTTTTACTGACAGAGATTTACACTCTCGTGGCAATTCATTTAAATGTAATGCTATATTGTAAATAAAAGATCTTTGGAACAGTGAGGATTTATGTTGAGGAATAGTTAATACATCTTTATGCCTGATATTTACATTGTGGATATCCGTTCTGTATTTTATTTTATTATGCAGATATGCCGGGGTATGCCTAATTGAGATTTTATAATATAGGACGTTTGCATATAATTTTCTACGGTTGGCCATGTTCAGCCAATGTGCATTAGACAGGGTATGTGAAATTCTGTCGTATTTACGTATACCATATATAAATCTTAGGCACGAATTTTGTAATACTTGTACTCTTCTAGCATCTCTTGAAGTAAGGCATGGTCCATAAACATAATCACAGTAATTGCACTGAGAGAGTACAAGAGAATCACATAAAATTATTTTAGATTTTTTGTTTAAGGTATGTGTATTAGGATACATCATTCTCAGTTTACCATACGATTTTCTTAGTATGTAAGAAATATGATCCGTAAACCTAAGTTGGTTATCAATAAGTACACCCAGATTTTTTGCTCTGAATGCCACCTCTATCTTCTCTCCTTCTACCTGAATTACCATATCTTTTTCAGAGAGATCACCAAATAATATAACAGAAGATTTTGCGGAGTTAATTTTGAGATTATGTTGTTTGGAAAGATTTACTAAGGCTTTTAAATCATTATTGATATTTTGACATTCAACTGCAATGTTATTGCGGTCAAAAAAGTGATACAATTGTGTGTCGTCTGCATACATATGGTAACTACAGGTGTTAAGAGTAGTGGGAAAGTTGCAAGTATAAATTGTGAATAAGAGTGGTCCCAAGATTGACCCTTGAGCAACCCCTCTGATGGCATTATAACTTTCTGAAGTTTCCTCAGATAACACAACTTTCTGTGTCCTATTATTCAAGTAATTTTTTAACAATATTATAGCACTTTGACTTAAACCTATAAAGTGGAGTATTGCTAGTAATATGTCATGGTTGATCATGTCAAATGCTTTGGTGTAATCAAGTAGTACTAGGGCTCCAACGTTTTTTTTGTCTAGTTTAATAATGTCATCCGTTATATTCAGAAGTGCTGTTCCACAACTATGACCAGGACGAAAACCTGATTGATTTTGACGTAACAAATCAAACTTAATTAAATGGTTACGTAATTGCCCTTCAATTATCCTTTCTATCACCTTAGATAACGCAGGTAAGATAGTGATTGGACGGAGGTCTTTTATCTCCTTAGGGGAATCAATCTTTGGAATAGGGGTGACTCGGCCCTCTTTCCATTGTTTCGGAAACACTGAGTGCTCAAAACAAAAGTTTATTATGTGCGTTATGTAAGGCAACAAAAATGGACAAGAAAGTTCAATCATTACTATATTTATACCATCCATCCCGTAGGCTTTAGATTTGATACCACTAATGACTTTTAAAACTTCAATTTCTGTGACCCCGGTTAATTTAAACAGTTCCAGATTATTAGATTTTTGGTTGTTATTGTAAAAGTTTATTAAGTTATTATTTGGTTCTTCTCTAGTGGAACATACATTTGAAAAATATTCTTTAATTTCGTTAATGTTAAAGTGTGAAATTTTTTGGTTTTTGTTATTGTTATTAATATTTAATTGTTTAACTAAATTCCATAACTGCTTATTATTTGAGTTTAGTAGTTTATGTTCCATATAGCGTTTTTTTTTCGGTTCTAATTGCAAATGTGGTATAATTTCTAAGTTCTTTGTAGTAATTCCAATGGCTTAAATTTTGCGTTTTTTTATATTTACTTAATGCCTTATCCCGTAGAGTAATCATTAGTTTAATGTTGTCTGTAATCCAAGGGGATGGAGGTTTTGTAAATCTACCAGTTTTAATAGGAGCATGTAGATTCATTAACACACTTAAATTATCATTTAGAAACCTTACCTTGTCATCTATTTCCGCCAGGTCGTACATTTGATGCCATGGAATTTTTCGTAAATCATTTTCGTAACTATCTAAATTAAATCTTTTGAAACCTCTGTAACTTCTTACGATTGGATCTAATTTATTAACAACTACTTCCATGTCGCACATAACTGCAAAATGATCCGATATATTTGGAATGTTCTTAACAATGCAATTTCCATAACTTAAAGAATTATCAACAATTATAAGGTCTAGCAACGAGGCAGTATTTTGTGTTACGCGAGTAGGTTCGTTAACAATTTGTTTTAGGTCAATTCCATTTAGCAAGTTATCAAACTGTATGGCATTATTACTATGTGTGTCTAGTAAATTAATATTAAAGTCTCCGATGCAAATCAAGTTGTCACACTGCATATAAACATTGGCTAAAGTTTCCTCAAAAGTTTCTAAAACTGATTGCAACTGTGAATTAGGCGGCCTATAAATAATACCGATTCCTAAAGTATTTTTATTAATTTTAACACGAATCCAGCCCTGTTCCAAACAGTCCCTAATATTTTGTACAAAGTCTATTTTATTGTAATTTAGGTTATTTTGAATATAGAAGCAGACCCCACCTCCTCGACTTTCCCTATCATATCTTACTAGCGAATACCCATCAATGTAAATCATATTGTCAGTAACAGCAGACGTGAGCCATGTCTCGGTTACATCTATAATTGAAATATTGTTGGTCGTTAAAAAATGCTTGAATTCATTAAACTTTGAAATTATAGATCTGGCATTTAGATGTGCTATTTTAAATGTTTTACTAGACATTTTCAATATGTAAAAGTACAGTTTTTATTATATTTTTTTTCCTTTTATTTTTACTTGTAAGAAATATATACGAGCACAAAACAAGAATAAAATGTTAAATATGTTTACTTGATAACGAAACTAAAAAATGAGATTTAAATTATCCCCAATTATTTAACCAAAATTAAATTAATTCCAATTAAATTAATGTAAAATCTAAAAATAACAATATAATAAATAAAAGCTACAATGTGCCTATATAAAGGAATACTAGTAATCATCCCTAAATAAATCATTTACATTCTTATTATAAAATTATTATTATTATTCATATTTATCCAAATCAGACTCATTTTTTACAACAGTTACTCCATCATCTGTTTTCAACATTACATTACCATTTGACATCCAGGCATTCATTTTTCCAAATTTCTGCGATACTTTATTGTACAATAATTAATTGTTTTTCCTTAGTTAGATCGTCCACTATAAAAATTTTGGTACCTTTTAGAGATTTCCTTTGTTTCATAATATCGACTTTCTTTAGGTAATGTGAAAATTTTATGAATATTTGTTTTTTACCGTCCTTGCTTTCACCTACACGATGGCAAGTCTCAATTTCCGCGATTTCCAATTGAACATTTAACTTATCTTTAAAAAAATTTATCATTTTTCCGACAAGGTTATCCTTTTCTTCCGGTATTCCAAAAATTCTAATATTATTATGACGAGAGTATTGTTCCATTTCACTAATTTTATTTTTTAAACAATAATTCTCCTGTTCTAATGCGGCAGTTCTCATATCCAACTCTTCTAACTTTTTATTTACCTTATCTGTCACTTTTTCAGCAATCTTAGTGATAAACTCCTCATCGCACAACAGTTCTTTAATAGCTTCCTTTATACTATTTTTCATATCTTGTTTGTTTTTAGCCGCCATGGAGATACTTTTTACAAATTTCACTTGTAATACTATAACTAAAACAGGTATACTTGATTTTCTTAATTACCGACTTGGCAACATGAGTAATATTTAGAATTACTAGGGACGATACTAAGATACGTCCTACTCGAGCATACTCTACTAGCATTATTTTATTAATCACTTGTATGAAGTTACACGAGCTCAGATCAATTATTCTTAGATTGGCGCATGTGGGTTTGTACCAGTGCCGGTTTTAGACGTTGATTTCTGTTAAAATTATTACACAATTGAAAATCTCAGACATCCTCGTAGAACTGGTGTAAATCGAACTAAGCTTTTTTAAGATATGTTATGACTCACCCTCGTGTATTTGCCTTTTATAATTTTTATATCATTTATTACCTATTTTAAAAACTTTGTCTACAAGAGTTGTATTCTGATACTTAGTAGAAATATTTGCTTATGAGTATTGACAGTAATATTTGTAATGAATATTTTTTAAAAGAGTTATGTTTCTTGCCTCATTCCATTTATATTTTCTTAGGTAAATACTCAGGCAAATATAAAATAAAAAGTTTCTTGTTATTGTGACATGATTCACTTTTAGAGGCGAGATGTGACAACATTATGTGTCTATTATCGTGGACCGCACTAATAGTACAGTCGAATTGATTATATTTGGTGATAACTTTCCAGGAGAAATTTTGTTGATGGTTCTTATGTAGTTGGCGTCCTGATAATGAAAAAAAACGTTTTCTCCAAAAAGTGGGTGGAGCCTCAAAAAGTACACGCACTTTTCTGATACACTTACATTAGTTTTCTACTTATCTGCCTAATATATCATATGTTGCAGTAACCAAATCGGAATAGCAAAATTACTGGCTTGTTTGCAATGAAATTCTTAAGAAATTGTGAAAGGTTAATCTGCCATCTTGAATAAATTTAACAGGGAGTGATTTCACCAAAGTTGATCGAAATAAAGTGCCTCTATGAACAAATCGAGTGCATCTAACACGGACGCTGTAAGTCAACTAGAACAGCCAGAAATGACGGACAAACTATAATTTAGTATTCTTTGCCAAGTATCAAGGAGGCAATGCACATCAGTTTTTAAATCGTTTGTTCTTTAACGTAATTTAAGGCCATAACGGCCAATATGGTGCACATGCAAAACTTAGAAATAATAAAATCATTTATTATTATCGATATATTTTTAGGGGGTTCCTCGAATAATAGTGATTATGAGATTATAATAATTAGCATGATGAAAGAAAAAACGTGTGTACCATAAATTCAGAATTTTATGCCACAAGGCTTACAAAAGTATGTTTCACTGAGCCAAGCAACCATGCCAATACTAGTAATATCGCGCAGTGCATGATGTCATTTGCACAAACATGATTTGCACTAAATGCTGTTCATTGGAAAATGCTATTATACAATGTGCAATATACGTATAGTGAAGGAACTTTTCAAAATCTACAATTTAAAGTCATCAAATTTGTCCAATTAGGAGCCGAGCTAAAGCTACCTTTGTATTTGCAGTGCAGCAATTGTGACAATACTAATTACAATATCTGTTTCAACAAAAAAAAAAAGGAAGTAGAAGTTCTTAGCATGCCTTATATAGAGTGTCCCGTAATAATGTGCAAAAAATTTAACTGTAGATTCCCTGTCGAAAATTAAGATGGGTTCTTCGTATAAAATTTTTCAAAATAACCATTTCCTGTCCAGCTACACCCACCCCCTTAAAGGGGTGTGCCAGAAAACGGTTTTAATTTCTGTCTCAAAATAACGTAATTGGACGAAATTTGGCACATCTCGGTTACTCATCAAAAGGCATCTAACGAAATCATCCACCTAGCGTGTACACAAAAGGTTCAAAATAATTACCCTTCCTGACATTTTGTAAATATCTTTCTGCCTGCTCTTTTTTTTTCAATAAAAAAAAATAAACTAAACATTATTGTCTGGTCGATAGCCGCGTGGGCCAAGGCGTGAGGTGGCAATCACAATTAATCACATGGGCATCGTGCCACCGGGTTCGAATTATGGCTCCAGCACTGGCAGTGTCAGAGGAAATGTTTGTATGTCCGCGTTCTTTCAATGTGTACCCCCTTCTGCACAAGCCTCTGACTTCTGGAATTGGGGGTTGTCTAATTTCTGTGGTGTGTTTATTTATTTATTTATTATGATTCATTTAGAAACTTTTTTATCTGTTGAAAAAATTTCTTAAAATGGACCATTTTTTGGGAAAAAAATTAAATTACATCTGCCTAAGTGACCAATCAAAAGCGATGAGCACAATATATTAGTGTAAAATATTAAAAATAGGCTGGTGTCAAATTATAATTTATATTATGTACTGATATACTCGTGTGTAATCACCAAATGGTGATTATACACGAGACATTACAAATTAAAGACGAAAGTATTGAAAAGCAAATTTATTAATAAACTAAAAAAAACTAACACAAAATACATAAAAGATTAATTTAAACAGTAAAAAAATTTAAACATGAAGACAACGATTGTTGTTTCTAGATATTAAAGCATTTGTTCAAAATGCAGACCTCCAACACACATTTACAACCGTTTACTAAAATTGCCATACAAGCTATTTAAAACATGTGGAGAGTTTGGAGCTTCATTGGCAGCATTAAAAATTGTCTCTCTTAAAACTTCGACGTTAGGGACAAGTGTCGAATAAACAACATTTTTCAAGTGGCCCCAAAGTAAAAGTCCAATTCAGGGGGCCATTTAATGGGCTAGTAGACAATAACGAAAATGACAAAAGTAATAATATAGCATTATAGTATGACTCTTCACTATGTTATAAATATAATTTGAAGGTAGTTTTACCGACTATTATTGGTTTTATTGTAAAACGAATAGGCTTAAGATTAGAGCGTATTGTTATGTGCTGCCCTCTAACAGAGAGGAGAGTTGTAATTACTCCCTGGCCAGAAGGGTGGCGCCATCTGTGGGCCAACTGGCGAACCACCATTTAGTAGTGCCTAAGAAAATTCTAGAGAATTCCAGTATATTTGTGGAAAGTTCTACAATGATATTCTGGACATTCCAAGTGGGTATATAAAGAGGTGAAGCCAGCAGATAGAAGAAGAGTACAGTACAGTTTAGTGAAGGATAAACAGTTCAGTTTAGTATCCAGTACAGTTCTGGGTAATCTGTGGTTCTGGTTACAGAAACAGTTTGTAGAGGAACAGTTCAGTTGAGTGAAGTATGCAGTTTAGTGAAGTAAACAGACAAGAGAGTTTTTAGACAAGAGTTGACAAGTTTAAGAAGGAAAGTAAAGTGCTTAGTGTTTTAAAAGTAGTGAAATTATATTAGATTAAGTTATTATTAGTTGTGTGATTTTTAAGTATTTGCTAGTGTAATTTTAGTGATTAAATAAATCAGTGGTTTGTGAAAATTCTTGTTGCAAGTTATTTGGAATCCACAAAGTGTTTACTGAAAATTGTAAGAACGTAACAATTGGTGTCGGAAGCGGAATTGCAACAGAATTTCTGAAGAATTCGACGAAGTCCCATAGTGTTCTATTTGGAAACCACTGGAGATAGTGAAGTGAGTCGAACTGGAAAGTGATATAGACATTAGACAAGTGCTAGTGTGAGAAAATTTATAGAACATTCTATTCTGAATTTTGTGGACATATTTGACGTATACCAGATATAGACTTTAAATAAGACTTGTTAGTGTTGTTTGTTAGTTTTTGAATGGAAACAAGAAGCATGGCCGCTGAAAAGCAAATGCAAGACATGTTAGCTGCATTTAGCAAAATGATGCTAGAAGAACAAGAAAGACGTCAAGAAGAACAAGAAAGACGACGTCAGAAAGAAAAACTAGAAGAAAAAGAAGAACAAGAAAGACGACGTCTGGAAGAAAAAGAAGAACAGGAAAGACGACGTCTGGAAGAAAAAGAAGAACAAGAAAAACGACGTCTAGAAGAGAAAGAAGAATTAAGGAAAATTATACAAGGGCAACAAGATGCTATCCTGTCAGCCACTAATGAGGTCAAGGAAAAAGTAGATAAAGTTGAACAAAAAGTGACTGGCGTCGAAGGAAAAGTGACTGCTGTCGAAGAAGAAGTGAGTGATATCAAAGGAAAAGTAAATAAGGTTGAAGAGGAAGTAACTGAAGTCAAAGGAAAAGTTACTGGCGTTGAAGGGAAAGTTACCGATATAGAAAGAAAATTTCGTGCAGTTGAAGGAGAGGTAGAGCGACTTAAGCGACTGTTAAGAGAACAAGGAGGCCAACTGGTATTATCATCGTCAGGTCCTCGATTACAACCGCCTTCCTTTGATGGTCAAACTTCTTGGTCAACCTATAAAAGACAATTTGAGGCAGCGGCATACGCAAACAATTGGAGTAACGAAGACAAAGCTATGGCATTGGTGCTAGCATTAAGAGGTCAAGCCTCAGAGTTGCTTCAGACCATCCCAGTGACGCAGCAAAGGGATTTTAAAGTTTTGGAAGCTGCACTAGATCTAAGATATGGCGACCAACACCTCGCCCAAGTATACAGGACTCAGCTCAAATCACGCACACAAAAGACTGGGGAAAGTTTACAAGATTTTGAAGCAGCTGTTGAGCGACTGACATACCTGGCTTACCCGGATGCACCCAAAGAATTCCAGGAACAATTAATAGTTGATACTTTCATCGATGGCATAAGAGATGAGGAGATCAGGCGAGTCCTTAGATTAACTCGAGCTAAGACTGGTAGCGAAGCCTTGATCCATGCCCTCGAAGTTGAGACCGCTTATGAAGAGACTCTACATCCGAGAGTACGAGCCATGAAAGTAGAAGAAGAGAACCATTTAGAAAAGTCAAATATGGAATCTTTGATGGCTGACCTGCGCAAAATGATAAGCCAGTTGATGAACAAACCAGATGCTCCAAGGAAGCAGGAAAGAGAACAGAGCGATGGACAGCCAAGAAAGGTGATTCGGTGTTATCAGTGCAGCAAACCAGGACATATGATGCGGCAGTGTCGAGAACGGAATCCTGGGGAAATAAACACTGCAAAGAAAGAGGAAGTTCGCTCTGATAAGATGAGATTGATTGTTATGTTAACAGACATACAGAAAATGGTCGCACAATTACTAAACGAATTAAGTTCGCGACCGGAGCTGAAACAGGAACCGCAACCGCCGAAACAGGAGCCAAAGCAGCAGCGAAGTGCTGGAGGTCCGACAAAAGTAATCCGCTGTTATAATTGCGGCAAATTGGGGCATGTCAAGAGGTACTGTCGCCAGAGGAGCCCTAAGGAAGTGAATGCCGAGAATGTAAAAACGCAGCAGGATATAGCAGAAGTGAAGGCAGTTAAGATAGAGGTTCCGAAGGACTGGTCAAAGAAAGTTCTAAGAGAGGAACAACTGAACGACGATGAAATTGGACCAATGTTGAAGGCGAAAGAAAAAGGAATCCGCCCGGAATGGAAGGACGTTTCCAGTAAAAGTGTTGGACTGAAGGCTTTATGGGCGCAATGGGATTCACTTAGGGTTATAGATGGCCTATTACGGAGAGCATGGGAGAGCCCGGATGGGAAAAAAGTTACCATGAGGTTGCTGATACCCAGGTGCCGAGTACCAAAAGTACTTCGGGAAGTGCACGAGGGAATATCCAGAGAGCACTTTAGCAGAAATAAGACTTTGGCTAGAGTACGGGAGCGATTTTACTGGGTAAATAGCTGTCAGGATGTAGAGGCTTGGTGTCGCAGTTGCAAGGTTTGTGCGAATGTGGCTGCCAAGAGGTCACCTACAGGGAGTGGTGATCGAATGAAGGCTAGATATGACCGCAATGCCAGTTCAGCAGGATTCAAGGTGGGGGACTCGGTTTGGCTGTATAACCCACAGCGGAGTGAAGAAGGATTCTCGAAGCCTCGCTCACCTTGGGAAGGACCGTATTCTGTCATCACTCGGATCAACGACGTTGTTTATAGGATTCAACGTAGAAAGAAGTCCAAGATGAAGATCGTGCACCTGGACAGGTTGGCAAAGTATACTGGGGTATCTGAAGTGCCTGACCGGGACGTTCAGGCTTAAGGAGGGGGCAGTGTTATGTGCTGCCCTCTAACAGAGAGGAGAGTTGTAATTACTCCCTGGCCAGAAGGGTGGCGCCATCTGTGGGCCAACTGGCGAACCACCATTTAGTAGTGCCTAAGAAAATTCTAGAGAATTCCAGTATATTTGTGGAAAGTTCTACAATGATATTCTGGACATTCCAAGTGGGTATATAAAGAGGTGAAGCCAGCAGATAGAAGAAGAGTACAGTACAGTTTAGTGAAGGATAAACAGTTCAGTTTAGTATCCAGTACAGTTCTGGGTAATCTGTGGTTCTGGTTACAGAAACAGTTTGTAGAGGAACAGTTCAGTTGAGTGAAGTATGCAGTTTAGTGAAGTAAACAGACAAGAGAGTTTTTAGACAAGAGTTGACAAGTTTAAGAAGGAAAGTAAAGTGCTTAGTGTTTTAAAAGTAGTGAAATTATATTAGATTAAGTTATTATTAGTTGTGTGATTTTTAAGTATTTGCTAGTGTAATTTTAGTGATTAAATAAATCAGTGGTTTGTGAAAATTCTTGTTGCAAGTTATTTGGAATCCACAAAGTGTTTACTGAAAATTGTAAGAACGTAACAGTATTTAAAATACGGCAGTTTACCGGTTTCTCGTGACGTAATATCGTCACATACGCGCGCATTTAATATAACCTCGACAGCGCCGCACATACGTTTTGCACAACTTTGTTGGCTCTGCCTTTCCACTAGCGCTCGTTTCTCTGCTGATTATGCTATTACGTCATAGCCAATAGAATAGCTCGAACATTTGCGGCAATATCTAACCATTTAAACATAGTTTAAACTTCATGATTTTTTTTTACTATAAGGCATTATTATAAAAATAAAATAAAAAATACGGGTCAACTGTTTTTATGCGTAGATGTTATTAAAATAATAATTAAAAAATTGTCTACCTGCCCATTGTGGCTACTCGCCCCCTTCCAATTCATCGATTTCTAAATGTTGAGTGTAGCTATTCTCGAACCTCTACAGAATAATGAGGTGGCGCACTATCCTGCATAAACTACAGTGCTTGACGTAATGCAAGAGGTAAATCGTCAAAATAAGTTGATACAGGTCATTTTGTAAAAAGTTTAAATAAACTGGACCATTTAACATGTTTGGTAACTAAAAAGGCCCTATTAATTTATTGCCTATGTTCCGGCCCAAATATTTATTGAAAAGTTGTATTGATATAAAACTATGCATTTACAACAGCGTGAGGATTATCGTCGCTCTATAAATGCTGGTTACAAAAATTTTAAACTCCATGTCGAGTAAAGCAACATTCATCTGTGAATAGTACTTTTCTTGGAAATCTAACAGCTTCTTTATTATAATTCTACAAAAATCAAGTCTTACTGGAAAGTCACTAGGGAACAGCCCTTGTATTCTCTGTAAATGATAGGGGTAAAGTCCTCTCGCCTTTTCAAAATCCTCGATACTGATGTTCTTGTTATGTGGAATTGAAGAGCAGCCTATCTAATACTACATTCAGGATGTTCACCTAAATAATGTAATATTTGTGCCTCCATTGCATCTACTATTTGTCTCCAATGACCACAATCATGACTGCTGTTTTTAAAACACCCCTTTTCTCTTAACCTCAAGTGAATATTAAAAAAAAGTACAAACATTTGGCACAGTATGAGTAGAGAACTTACGACGATATCGTTCTTTTGCCACAGAAGCATTTCTTTTACATTCACCATAAACTAAATGTATTGTTATGTGTTTACAGTCTTCAGTAAACACTCTGTGGGTTCAAATAACTTGCAACAAGAATCTTCACTAACCACTATTTTATTAATCACTAAAATTACACTAGTAAATACTTAAAAATCACACAACTAATAATAACTTAATCTAATATAAATTGGGCGAGCGTAGGTGCGTCTTTACTATGTACATACTTCGGTATGCGATGTAAAGCAACGACAGGCGCAGTTAGTACTTGGATTGGTGACCATTCCAACGGAAACCGCGTTCTCGCCTCACACATCTTCCAGCGGCTTGTATATCAGTGTATGCGCGGAAGCTATACAACCTTAGGCGAGGGTTGTATAGGAGATATACCATCCTTTGGAGGGGATGTAAAGCCGTCGGTCCCTTGTCTATTAAATGTTAGGCAAGTAAAAGATCCCTACTCTTCTTAAGGGAAGAGGTTCGGCAAAATTCCTGGTTGGGGGTAGCTCGTCTACAGGCGTCGGTGTTAGGCCTCAGTAGCGGAAATAGGCCGACGTTAAATAAATGTATTAAAAAAAAATATATATAAATTCACTACTTTTAAAACATTATGTACTTTACTTTTCTTCTTAAACTTGTCAACTCTTGTCTAACCTAAAAACTCTCTGTCTGTATACTAGAACTGTACTGTATACTTCACTGAACTGAACTGTTCCCCCATCTGCTGGATTCACCTCTTTATATACACACTTGGAATGTACCAGAATCCTATTCTAGAATCCTCCATAGTTTTCTACTATGTGCTAGATGATTGTTCGTCAATTGGCTCATAGACGGCGCCACCCTACTAGTCAGGGAGTAACAGAATAACAGGTTTCCCTTCACTTTGACCAGGAACTTAATCACATCTCTCTCCGTTAGAGGGCAGCACATAACAGTATGTCTACAGATTCCTCATTACTAAAACTATGCATTTTAAAATCTAGTTAGAAAACTACTAGTATTAAATAATAAGGAATGATTATCTTATTATTTCAAACGCAAGAAACAACTTAATATTGTCAAGTGATGACTGTTGGTCGAGAGGTGAGCACACTTGCCTCTCACCCAAAAGTTCCGGGTTCAATCCCCGGTCGTGGCAGTGGAAAATACTGTGAGAGGGATTTTTCCACTATACACGGATATTGGGTGTGTCCCTTGTCTCTAAATGTGTAGCCTCCTCCCACACAAGGCTCTTCTAGAGCCTTTCGAGATAAAGGGGGTTGTCATTACCTGTGGTGTATAATTGTAATTGATACCAGCCCACTTTTAGTATTTTACACTAATTCGCTTTTGAGTGATCACTTAGGGAGATGTAATTTAATTTTTTTCTCAAAAATGGTTGATTTTACGAAAGTTTTTCAAGAGATAAAAAAGTTTCTAAATGAATCATAATGTTTACTTTAGGTTTTATTTTGAAAAATTTTATACAAAGCACCCGTCTTAATTTTTGACAGGGAATCTACAGTTGAATTTTGTGCACGTTATTACGGGACACCCTGTATAATAAATTAAAAAGCAGTGCATCACATGCCCATCTGAGTGCAATTTAAACCAAATTTCTCATGCTTTCTTGTGCTATAAACTTCTTTTAAAATGGTTCTGTTTAATCATGTCGTTTCCTAAGATGTCAGATTGGTTTTGCGAAACATCAAAAATGCTTGTAGAACCGCGCCATTCTCAATTTTTGATTTCGCAATTGGAGTCTATGATGGGTGTAAGACCTTTCCATTGCAGCATAGTATGGTTTTTTAGCTATTCCCGATTTTATGTAATAAACGTTTCAAATTTATTATTCATCACTGCACGTCTCTGCCGCTTAAGTAGCTTTTAATCGGCCCAAATTGATGAGATTTCTTTTAAATTTTAGATTTTGAAAAGTTCCATCATTATACCTCACTGACAGTCAGACGGTCTATGACTTTATGGGCTCCTTGTTTATTTGTTTGTAATATATGTTTTATATGATTAGATGAAAATGAGGGAAATAAAAGTGGGTAAAAAAAAAAAGATATTTCAAAATTGTAAAGAATGTGCTTATTTTGAAAACAATGTATTTCTTATATGACCTTTTTTTATATACGTTTATTAAATGTCAGTGTATTTCCCCTACTGTGGTCTATGATCGACACTTGTTGTAGACGGGCTCTCTTCTTCGCTTTTGCTCTATTGCTTCTATTAAATTACGTCATAGAACTTTTTTTGTTAAAATATTTAACTTGCACATTTTTTCACTCAAGAATTTTTTTCACCCACACATGACAGTATGGAAGAAAATTCATTTTAACTGACAACTTACAGTACTTAACTTTGGGGACTTCTTAAGAATTGTTTATAAGTGTCGGAAGCTGTACATAAAATTCCAGCTTAATAATGGATTGGGGGAGTTGGAAATAAATACTAATATTTTCTCTAATTGTGTATTTTTCATTTATGTCCCTTTTATGTAAAAGGATTAGGTCTTTTCAAGCCTCTTTGCCTATTAAAATTAACGCTACCCTCTGCTTCACATTTACAAATAGTACACTAGTAAAATCTGGTTTTCTAGTGCAGCTGTTACTAATACATTATTAAATACTATATTTTCTATTAGCGTTTTTATACTTTCTTCTAAACAATGTTTGTTTCTGTAATGGTTTTGCATTTCATATAAAGCGAATAAGTTAACTGAAGTGAACATTTAAATAAATTACACTATTTACATTATAATATAAATTACCTAAGACTGAACTTAATCAGTCTTAGTCTATTCTTGCAGAGAATTGTATAAGTCCCCAATTACCAGATGTCATCCAGCCAGGCTCCTGAGCTTCAGCTTCTTCGGCCACTCCTTTCTTAAGTCCACAAATAATATTAGCTTTGATTGTACGTAAAATACACAATGCCGTAGGGCGAAAATTCTGTAAAGCATCGTTTATAGGTGTTGTAGGATCCCAATTCTTCTCCCCAAATAATTTTCTATAATTTAAATCACCCTTAAATATTGCTACTTTTGCTTCAGCTAATTCCTTGTATAAGTTAGGGTCTTCCTTTTTCATAAAACTATAATCAAAGGGTAAAGCCCAAAAACCATTTTCTACAATAGACCATGCTCCTTTCTCCACATAGTCGCTCCATCTGATACCGAGTTCTTGCAGTACTGGGTTCTCACTATACTGTAATTTCTCTAAGGTCCAGTGGAAGTCATTGGCCGTAACATCAGAAATGAACCATGGTATTGTCTTTACATAAATACGGACCGATTGAGCTAAATTTTTGGAAATGATATAATCAGCTAGGCATAAATCGGTAAATAGTTCATAGCCAGAGTTATCAAGAATTATATCTGAAAATAAGATAAATATAGTTAATAATAATAATAATGCCTTTATTATTCTAATTTCATTCAATATACAAAAAGTAATTACAAATAGAAATAGGGCGAAGTTCAGATAAGTATTAAAAGTTTTTGCTCTTCCACTTAACCCTGGAAATATATCAATACACAATACTCAATTACAAATTGTATTAGGTATCCTAAGAGCAAGTAATTTATATGTATACAATAAAGCACACATACAGCATGTATCGGATATTATATAAAATTTTAGTTGTAAATACTGCGTCATTTGTGTAAGAAATTATTGTTCGTTCATTAGTTGCTTCATATAAGCAGTTTTAAACTTTGATAACTTTAGCACTTTTATTGAATCTGAAATATTATTGTAAGTATTTGAAATAGAGTAGGTGAAACAGCGCTTAAAAAACTCTAAATTATGCTGGGGCGGTGTTATCGCACCCTTAAACCTAATATTTATGTCGTGAACATCAGTTCTAAATGAATTTTATTATATAAATAGCTAGGGTATATAGCTACTGATTATTTTGTGGTATAGACAAGCTGCATGTAGTTTGCGTCTATTTGCCATATTTTAAATCTACAAGCTTATGGGATATTCTTCTAATGTCAAGATTATCTAAACATGGGCCATAAAGGGAGTCACAGTAGTTAAAACTAGAAAGAATGATCGACATAACATTGCTTTGACGATCTTGTTCAGCACATGCCTATGAGGAAAGAGCAACCTTAACTTATAGTATGCACTGGATATTAAATTTGAAATATGATGTTTAAATCTCAGAGACTGATCAAAGACTATGCCAAGATTTTTTGCTTTTTCGGTTTAATGGTTCATTTCTTAATAAGATGTTTACATGATTTTTTACTAGAGATATTTGTTTCCTTTTTCCAAATATGATAGCTTTGGGTTTTCGTACTCTTGTCAATATTTGCAAGCTCTGTGGTTATTTCTTTATTTGTAATATCTACATTAGCTGGTTTAAAATGTTTATATATTTGAAAGTCATCGGCATAGGCATGTGATGAATAGTGTTTCACTGCTGCAGGAAACCGAAAAGTATATAAAGTATATAAAGTAAACAGAGAGTTCCCAGTATACTCCCTGTGCTACGCCTCTATTTACAGTTCGATAATGAGAGATCGACCTACCAATGATGACAGCTTGCTATCTATCAATAAGAAAGTTCGTTATGAGAGTGACAGAATCAGCATTTAAACCGATGTATTTTAAAATTGAAATGAGCACAGAATGATTAATTGTGTCAAACGCTTTTGAAAAGTCTAGGAGTACCAGCATCGAGAGTTTGTTCTGATCAGTTGCAGCAATAATGTCATCGGCGATATTTAGCAACGCTGTATTACAACTATGACCAGGCCGAAAACTCGATTGAGTTAAAGGTAAAATGTTGTGGAGATTTAAGTACTCACGAAGCTGGGTCTCCATGATCTTCTCAATAACTTTTGACCAACATGGTAAAATGCTTATTGGTCTAAGATCAGAAAGTTCAGTGGGTGGGTTTACTTTTGGAAGTGCCATAACGTGAGCTTTTTTCCATTGTTTAGGGAATACAGAGTTTAGTAAGCAAAAATTTATCACATGGGTAATAAAAGGCAGCAGAAATGGGATACATGATTTTAAAACAAAAACTGTTATTTCGTCATAACCCGCGGCTTTAGTTTTTATACCGTTAATTATTTTTAATACATCAATTTCTGAGAACGTTTTAAAACTGAAAGAACTATTATGCAATAATGTATTTGCAGAGTAGAAATTTGTGATAAAAATTTAGATACTTTTAAAATTCAAGTACATATAGTCTTGAGAGTGAATTGAATATGCATCTTTAGATATATCTCATTTTGAGACAAGGCATATGCAGTCAGGCATATGTTTTTACACATTGGCTAAAATAAGTGGATAGCATGGTTTTTATGAGGCCATTTTTTTGAAGTAGCCCCAGGCCTCCAACATTCTTAATCCGGCGCCGCCTGGATCAACTAAGATATTTATTTATTTCTTATAATAAAATAATCTCTCAGATAATTAGCATTGTAAAGTTGTAAAAAATAAATTAGAGTCAGTATTTAGTAATAATAATTATAATACGTCTTTATTTTTTCACAAACTATTACAATTTATAAAATTTCTGCAAACTGCAGATATAATTTGTTGAAAAGGCCAAGTATTGCTTAAAGAGCGTTTTTCAACCTCTGTTAAATATTAATGATGATTTGTATTATTTATCTTTATGAGAAATTTGTCATGTGCTCATTTAAAAAGAACGTATGCCGTGTGAACATGAATTGTTTTGCACAATAATACTAATAGTATAAAATATAAATTCTTACCAATTGTCTGTGATGCTGAATTTAAATCAGAAACTGCTTGCCAAATAAGATCGGAGTTATCACTTAATATATAGGGATCCATTGCAGCTAAATCAAGAAGTGTTCCATATTCTTTTACTTCTCCACAAGATAGAGATAAGTCACATTTATTTCCCCATAAAGTGGCCTAAAAAAAATTATCCTTTTATTTACACTGCAATAGAAAATATGAGAAAGCTGTTGTATTTTAATATTAATAAAGTTGTTTTCAATTTAATTTAGTTCGACATAGTAAAGCATCGCTGATTATGTCTCACACTTGCATGGGTGACCAATATATTTCATCTAATAGTTGATGGGCTGTGTTATGGTTTGCGAGATAACAATACTATTCAAAATATAAAAAATAGTCATTCACACCTAAAACATTTTGTTAAACATTTCTGTCAATAAAGTTATAAAGTCAATAATTTAGAAGGAAATTAAGGAAAACCAATATTTATTTAACATCTTTTGTCATGAACTGAGACTTGTGGTAAGTGCTGTAAAAATTAGAAAGTAGAAAATAAAAGTCATCTTATTAGTAATATTTTTTAGGAAATGATGTAATTGAGCCGACGGTCTGCGCATATGAACGTCAAAGCTCATGATGTTTTGAAACTACTCTAGTTTATTCTTTGGTAACATTCATATTTCTGAATTTATATTTTTGAGCGCGTTGTATAAAAAAAAAAGTTTTTCATATAAGTATTTTTTAACAAGCAATTTTTTTTAGTGTGACTGTTCAAAAATGAAAATTAATGACCGTTTGTGGTATAAGTAACACCATATGGGGTGACCTTGTATAAACCCTAACATGTAGTAACTAAAAAATGATCTCTAGAATCAGTTTAGGAAATGGTGTGCTTTTTATAGATGATCTATTTAAAGTATGATAAATCAAATGATAACCCTATATGTGCATCAACTCACTTTAATTAATGAAATAAATTCACTTTTTTTTGCTACTGAAGGATCTTTTGCAATATCTAATATATACTGCCCCAATTGCTCCATCAAAGGCAAAGCTGTGTTGAATGCTTCCTTCTTTAGGTTACGAAATTGGTCATAAGTCTGTAACGAATTCCTAAAATAAAAATTCCCAGATTATAACCTTTAAGTTATTCTCAGGACTATCTACTTTTCGATTTTTGAAATTTTTTCGTGGATGCATTAATAAGATAGTTATATGAAGTGTTTTTGACTAATATAATAATGTTCAAGTGACATTTTGGGGAAAGAAAATGATGCTCCATAATTTTTCTTACCCTAATGTCATTTCAAATGAGAACTACGAGATAACAGGTAGTTTGCGTTATTGTCTAGGATGCCAACTACGAGTTATCTTGTATTTTGTTTACTTGCCATATTTGTGAATCTACGATAAAATTTGTAGATACCAGTGTAAATATGAATAGATGGCCTCAGAGAAGAGAACAAGAAATCAAGATTGGCTTACATGAACAGCAAATATAATCATACAGATCTAATCTTTGTGTCTTCCTAAATCTTTTTCAAGTCAACAACATCCGTAATGACAGAAATGTTACCCTTGATTTAGTTTTCTCTCAAGATGAATTAACAGTTCATCGTTTATCTATCTGATGAAGTCTTAATACATCCAGATGTTTATCATCCTCCACTATATGCTGTCCTCAAGCACCTAAATGATTCTGATGAGAATGATATCCTCGCTGATGGTTTTTATAGTGATTTTAAATCAGCCAATTTCAATGCAATTAATGATTATATAATGCGATCAACTTGTAAAAGTTTTTGGAACTTTGTCAATTCACAATGTAAAACTAGTGTTTTTCCTAATGAACTGTCTTATAATAACTTAAAGATTAGTTCCAGGATTGATAAAGCAAATATGTTTGACGAATATTTCTCCTCTGCACTCTAAAAATACTCTACTCTCAACTAACACCTTGAACATTTCAAATCGCTCTATTAGTATATCTGACATTTATCAGAAATTGAGTAACTTGGATATCAATAAAAGCCCTGGACCTGACAACATATTTAAGTATTGTAGTTTTATCCTAGTTAGACCTTTATTTATCATGTTTAACTTGTCCCTTGAAACTAGTGAATTTCCAGAATTCTGGAAAGTCAGCTTTATTATGCCTATTCACAAATCTGGAGATAAAGGAGACATAACTAATTACAGATCCACCTGCATTTTGAGTGCTATTCCAAAACTATTCGAAAGTCTTGTTATTTATATTTTGGCACCACAAATTGACATTACCGTCATTAACGATCAATTTGGCTTTCATTCAGGAAGATCCACAGAATTAAATTTACTCACTTACACTGTCAGTTGCTCTTGAGAATGGATATCAGGTTCATGCTATCTATACAGACTTTGCAAAGGCGTTCGATAGAGTTAACCACCGATATCTACTGGACAAGTTGAATTTGGTAGGCATAAATGATTATTTTTTGAAATGGTTCGAAAGCTACCTACTTGATCGTACGCAGAATTTCAGATCAAAAGAAATTCAAGTCACATCAGGTGTACCACAAGGTTCTCACATGGGACCCTTGCTCTTTAATTCATTAATGACATTCACTAATGGTAGTTTCCTCTTATTTGCCGACGATCTTAAATTGTTTTCTAAGAAACCACCACTGAAGATTGCAATAAATTACAAACAGACTTGAATAGCTTTATCGCATAGTGTCACCGTAATGGTATAGAACTTAATGCAAGTAAGTGCCATACTATGTCTTTCTATCGCAACAGGGATCCTCTTCAATATATCTACTACATAAATAACACATCCCTTGATAATGTTTCTGTTATTAAAGACCTGGGTGTAATAATACTCGACCCAACATTAATCTTCATATCTCACATTTCTCAAACTGTTACAAAGTCATATGATTTTACTAATATTACTTCTATTAAGCTACTTTACTGTTCATTTGTAAGGCCCCACTTAGAATATGCTTCATGTGTTTGGACTCCATACTATAATATACACATCCAGAATTTAGAACAAGTACAACATAATTTTTTACGCTACATTGCTTTTAAATCAAATAAAAATCTTGATTATGCAAGTCTTGAAAATGATCTTCATATCAATTCTCTTAGAGTTCGTCGGAAACACAGAGATCTTAAATTACTATTTAACATGATTAATTCTAATGTTTCCTGTCCATATTTGCTGGAAAGATTTAGCATTCATGTTCCATCAAGAGCTACCCATTCAGCTATTATGTTTCACGAATCAATTCATCGAACCAACTACAGGTTTAACTCATTTGTTGCGAGGTCCTCTAGGCTATCTAACAACCACAGTGATTATTTTGACTTCTTTACAAATACACCAACCTTCTCACTGCAATTAGCAAACTGTCCTTTTTAAATCTCAACGTTAAGCATACCATATTCTCATATTACTTTCTTTTGTCTTATGATTGATATCCATACATTTATTTTGTCTATGTTTACCCTAGGAATGTACTAGTATTACTGCTATTTTCTTTTCTTATATGTTATATGCGCTATTATAAATTTAAAATTGTATATTTCCCTTTTTAAATTGTATTTTAGAAATGGGTTTAGGTCCATAAATAAATAAATTCAAAGTCAACTGCGAGATAATTCGTAAGATCTTTTTTTCAAAAAAACACATTCTGAAAAGTACCGTGGCAGGCAACGTGTTAAAAAATATAAGATAAGGATGTTTCCTAACATAAATGCCTTGACATTGAATTAAAATTGTCGTATCTAATGATGTATGACCCGGCCTGACCTCATGTAATCCTAGCATTTATAACGTAAGCAATTTGTTATTGTCCAAAACGAAATACTTTCAACACGTTAATCATCATGTGAGTCGGCATATGGTTCTTAACTCAAGGAGTCGTCCAGGCCCTGTGACTCGACATGTGCTTCACTACTTATTTCCAATTTATGCACTGTGAACCTCCATATGGATTATGTATTAGATAGAGAGATAGATAGCTTTATTTCAACTCATATATACATCAGAAAGAGAACATACATATATATTTGAAGAAATAAGTCAATATAGAGTTTTAAAAAAATCCAAAACAAAAGTGTTAAGTTTCCTTTTGAAGATAAAGTGGTTTGGTGATTCTCTAATTTGTTGTGGTAAGTGATTAAATAATTTACAGCCTTAATATTGCACATTTTTTTGATATAAAGATGTGTCTGATGGTCAGGTTGAAGTTCTGAATTATGACGAGTATTATGATTGTGAGAGGCCACATTCTGTGTAAATATAGATCTGTTTTTAAAAACAAAGCAATAGGAATCAGGATAACCTAAATCTGCTAATATCCTAATGGCAACTTTCTGTAAAATGAGAATACGTTAGTTCTGTGAGCTACTGCCCCAGTTTATAATACCGTTTCTTAAATGAGAGTCAAAGGAAGCAAAATACAGGGTTTTGAAAATTTGGATACTACAAAAGTTTTTAAAGAATCGTAGTACATAACAGGTTCTACTTAACTTTCCACAAATAATTTATATGTGTGAATTTCAATGCAGATGGCATTCTAAGGTGATATCTAGCATCTTAAACATTATCACTAGTTTGCAAAGGGAAGTTATTGTTCAAAGTGTATATGGATTTTTGTGATTTGAATAGTAGTACCATATCATACACTTTACAAGAGAGTGTCATAAAAATTTCTACACTTTCAGCTATTATCAAAATGCTTGTGTCATCAGCATATTGTATAATTACTGGGGATACCTTAAATAGAAGCATAAGACGTTTGCAAAAATTACAGAAAGTATGGGGCCAAGATTGAGCCCTGAGGCACACCATCTAATATGTCGCATGCTGAGCTTATTTTTTCATTTGGCAATTGAACTTTTTGTGTGCGTCCCTGTCCCTGAAGGTATGATTTAAATAATTGTAAAATTATGCCTCTAATACCATATCTAAACAGTTTTACAAGTAATAAATCATGGTCAACATTATCAAATGCTTTACTGAAATCAATAAAAAGTCCCAAAGCTAGTAATTTGCTATCAATTGCTTTAAATATTTCAAAGACAAAGTTAGTAACAGCTGAATCAGTGTTTTTGTTTTTAATATATCGCATGTTGATTTGGAGAAATTATTCCATAAGTATAAAGATATAAAGTTAACTGATCATTAATTGCAACTTCTAGAACTTTGGAGAAGCTCGAGAAAAGACTAATAGATCTATCATTAGAAATTATAGTTGTATCACCCTTTTTATGTAATGGGTTTACAATTGCTAAAGTTCGGACGGAAAAGCTCCTTGTTGAAACATTAGGTTAACTATGAATGACTGAGGAGTGTAAATTAGATGCTTACACTTCTTTTTAATGTATTGCTGGATATATTGTCAAAACCATTTGAATTCGAGCAATTTAATTTACTTATTATTTCAACGATGCCAGAGTTCACTAATGGTGATAAAAATATAGAGTTATTCCATCATTGGTACATTTGACTCGAAAAATACTATATCCCTGTTAATACTTGGAGGTGGTGCAATAGTAAAGTATTGATTAAACCTTTTTGTCAAGTCTACGTTTGTTAAGATTATATCATTTTCGATTTTTTCTATGTTATAGTTAAAGCGTGTTTTATTTCGCAAGTTTGATATTGTTTTCCACATCTGTTTTTGTTTGTTTTCAGCTTGACTGATCTATGTATCATAGTATAATTTTTTTTGCATCTTTTTACATTGCGACTTATGGAATATTGAAATGTGGGGCCTGGGGGTCCCAAACAACTTTTTTGTTTCGTTCCAAGAAAACTAAAAAAAATTAATTCAGGAATAACTTTGTTCTTGTCTCGAGTACATAATTGTCAAAAATAAGTTGAAAATTATACAAATTATTTTTGGCTTTTATGAACTTCTAAGAAGCGTGGTAAAAACAGTAAAAAATTTTACATTGCTGGCAATGAAACCTAGACTTTGGCGTCTGCGACTGTGCCTTTTTCCTACCTTCATTTTTGCTTATTTTTTCGTAGCAAATAGTACATCTACAGCGATCTTTAGAGGGCACTTCATCTAAAACGTATCAAACGAAAAGCAAGCTAAACATGCAAAAACGCGAGAATCGAGATATGAGCCACACAGCCTAAGCCATGTAGGTGCTCAGAGACCCAAAAATGGTCCTCATTTAAAAAATTTTTTTTCTCAAATGTGGCTAAAAACAATTTTTACAACATTTGATATCACTAACATATAATAGAAAAGATTATAAAAAATGGAATTGGGGCAGGGATGAAAAATTTTTATTGTTCCTTGTTCTATTTAGGAAATTAATGTGTTAAAATGATCTTCAGAATCGTATTTCTTGTGCATTTTCACTCACCTGGCACCTCCACAGTACAAGTCAAACCGGATGTTTCACCAATGATATATTTTGGTTTACGTATGAATAAAATCGCAGGAGGCCCGTTTTGTGAAATGATCTGCGCAAGTTTAGTTTAGATGCCTACTTCTTACGTATTTTAATCAAAGTCCAATTAGAAGCCAATACACATGAACAAGAATATGCAAAAAGCCTTAATTTAATCAGAACGTTAAATCTGCAACTGAACCTAACCATGTTGACTCTCCTGGGCAGAATCCCGATAGGTACCTCACATGATAAAAATTGACTCTGTTTCCATGTAAGGAATACTATGAAGTGAAATATCTGTTTTATTTAATCTATATCTATTCACTCCACCTTCCGTTATGTTATTGAATTACTGTTTATTTGTGCATCATTCTGTTAGTTAAAAATGTTTCATATATTACTAATGTCTACCCAAAAGAAACTTCAAACAATCGAGAAGTAAATAGACGCAGAATTACCAGAGTATCACTTACGTTTCTTCAAATATTTGCCTTAATCTTCGGTACATATAACATTCAGTTAATAACCAGATAGTATGAAAATGAGTTGGGGGGCCCATCTCGTGTGCTACTTTTTCAATATAGTCATTATAAATTTGAATATCGGATGCCTTGCTAGTTAACTTTTTTAAAGGTTTATTCAGCTGAACTTCATATTTATAATCAGATATTGCTCCGATTACAGTTATTAAATCTTCTTTGGCATCCTACAAAGTACTTTGACATTACTGATGTTTACAATATGTTAATGTGTAACTTACTTCACCGAATTTTTCAGATATATCAGCTTTATGTTTGACCAAGTTGCGCACAAGGTTTGTCAGAATAAGTGGCATTCTACTTTTTACAGTAACATAAGCAAAGCTCCTTAAATGAATTGTGTAAATTATTATAAATAATTAAATTTGTAACATAATTACCTTTTATAAAGCGCTGAGAAATAAACATTTCTTGGAGTTTTTATATCCATACATTTTGCTTCAAATTCACACATACTGAAAAATAGAAATAAATTAATGGCAAGAAACTTTTAGGTACTACCTACATATGTAGGTGCAATCTATTATATATGACCACATACGTATATTTTTTTATTTATTTATTGACCTTAATGACACCATAATTTAAAGGTCAAAATAAGTAAACCGGATGCATCAATTTATTAACAAATATTTTCATTTTTATTATACCATGAACTGATACATGCATATTTGTTTGTGACTTATAGTAATAGATAGGGATGGACATGGGCCAGAATTCCATAAGCACATGTATCGTATCAATGTAGAGGCAGGTAGTTATTTTTAGAAAGGCTTTCAGTAGTAGCAAATCAATTAATTAATCACTTTATTAATTACTTGTATGAAGTTACACAAGTTCAGATCAATTATTTGTTACATGGCCTATGTTCATTTAACAGTTTTATATAAAAACTAGTATTTTGTTTATATTTAGCACGATCTGTATAGCATTTTGATTCAGTTTTTATAAGTGAAACTGTTTTCAACTAGCAGAATTTTACTTGTATAACTGCTAAATCATCTCACACTGTTTTATGTACATATTTTTATATCTTAGGAACTCAGTCATGTTTTTTTACACTATTATGTATTTCCGTTCTATTACAGTATCTTAGGAAACTCGATTGTCTACAAAACATTTATTTACACTAATATACCTATATTTCAATTGCTATATTTTTATTTACTATGTAAGTACATATGGTTATTTTCCTTACCTTCCTCATTACTATATATAGTATATCCTATAAGATGTAATATATTTACTGAGTTCTCACAATACGTTTTACTATTTATTACGGCAGTTCATATTCTTGGTTATGTATAGAATAGAAATTACAAATTGTTGCAATCTAAGTCAGCTGTGGTATGTAGTATTATAGATTCCTTTTATCGATTCTGTAATTTATTTGAGTACGGGAATCTGCATAAGGCAGGTTGTTGCGCTTAACTCAACAATTGACAGATGGCCATACCTGTAATATTTCTATATTTTACAGCTTTCAATTTAGTTAGTGGAAATAGATTTTTCAAGTTTGTGTGGTGGCATTATTTTGCAGTAAGTGGGACAAATAAAGTTTACCTTATTAGTAAAATTCACCAAGAAATCATTTGCTTGCAGTTTTTGTACTTATTCGAACGTATATAAATTTTAACTGTGGACTTCAGTAATTGATATTACATTTTATATCCGCATTAACAAGTGTTTAACATCCAGGCAAATTTCATTTATTAGTAATTTAAAAATTTCAGTAATTTTCAATTTTTGTCTTTGATGTAATTTCAATTATTTTTAAAATAAATTTAAATTCAATTCTTTTTAATTTAATAAGTAGTTAAAATACTATATGTACCACATGGTTTTAAAATATTTTTTCTTTCTTTTTCATTTTTTGGCAATTTATAGTTTACGAAATCAGCTTATATATTTCTATATTTATATATTTATATACTTATATATTTATATATTTATGCACTTATACATTTCTGCATAGCTTTTGCACAGCTTATGCATAGCTTATGTATATCTTTCTGCATATAGATACTTTAAAAATTTTCTTCATATTGAAAATTTGACTTCTTATTTTATGCTTATGCTTTAAGATTTATATTTATTTTGATTGAAAACTTGAGCATCCGCCCACTCCATTCATGTAGTATATTTTATCATTCATTTCTTTTTATTTCTCTTACCAACAATTTCAGCATGATTTATAGTAGACTGGTTATTCGAGAAAAAGAGACAATTCTACTTATTTTTATTATAGATGGTGCCCAATTTAACATCAATTTTTCTTTCTCTCCTTTTTCGAAATAAACAGAAATCTGTAATTTATGCTGTACATTTCCAAAAAGGGTAAGTTTTTCCACTCTTACGAATACTCCAGATCCACGGCTCTTTGCTCTGACTTAAACCAGCTAGTCGTCCGCATATGTTGCCTCAATTCTTTCCCAAAAATAAATAATAAGGGAAAGGAGGTAACATAATTGGCAACCAACGTGTGGGGCCCGAGACAACATTAAGTGGAGTCCAAACGTGTGGGACTCGTTCAATAAACATAATTATATAAATAAGAGTAGTAAGAGAGGCGAAACCCTAAATCTTTGAATGTATTGCATAAGAGACAAATTTTTGGTAAGAAAATAATTTTCTTAATCGAGTCATATTTTTGCTTATCATATTCATTTTAGACTCGAAATTATTATTACGTATTTTTCATATACATTTTGCTTACAACAGTTGAATTCTATGCTATACAGAAAATTTGCGTCCTTAAGAGCCAAATATTTTACAAATCCAAATATTTTCTTAAAATATTCTTTATTAGCGAAAGTGAGATTGTAGAATTATACTTACCTGAAATATTATTTTGCTGCTTAAAATTCTAATTGTATAATTTGATTTATTTCTGGAGAATTAAAATTGAAATAACCTTTTTAGTATATTTTTTATTTGATATTTAAAATTTGTTGTGTTTTTTATCTCTTGCCACTAGATAAGATTACATTCCTTAGCTAATTTAAACACACAATTTATTACCAGTTGAATTATTAATAAAAAACTTTAATTCACTTCTCTAAATGTCTTGCTAACATGGAACTTCCATTTTGTGTAAGATATTTAACAGAATTTGAGGTACATTATGAACTACGTATTCGAAATGTGAAGGCATCTAATAAAACTTTAGATATAAAACAGATGATATTAGACAATTTATTAAAAAAGCCAAAACTCGAATTTCAGTCATTAAAAGATTCTAGCTTCAATGTTGAAACAGGAAAAACTGCAATTACCAACACTATCGTTCACTTTAGTTCACGATTTTTCAGCATACTCCGGATCCACGCCTCTTTGCTCCAACTTAAACCAGCTAGTCGTCCGCATATGTTGCCTCAATTCTTTCCCAAAAATAAATAATATGGGAAAGACAGACAGACATCCTCCTTGAACTGTGAAATTGTGTTATTCAAAAGTTAAAATTCACCAAGTGAACTATATACATTATACAGTACAGGGAACGCTATTAGGCATATAAGGAAATCCTATATACTTATGTACATGTGCAAACAAATGTATCTCTCTCATATTACACAATATTGCACAGATATTACATAATATTGCACACATATTGTACAAGTGATTACCCCCTTGGGTAAACATAAAATAAAAAGTTTCTTGTTATTGTGGAATATGGATCTCTTTTAATTAGAGGTGAGATGTGACAATATTTTATGTCTATTATCGTGGATCGCACTAATAGCACAATCGAATTAAATATTTTTGATGACAACTTTCCAGAGGAAATTTTATTGATGGTTCTTATGTATTTGGCATCCTGAAATTATATTTCGTCCGCCATTTCTGATCATTCTACTTGACTTACAGCTTCTGCGTTAGATGCATTCAATTTACTCATCGATGCGCTTTACTTTCACCAACTTTGGTGAAATCATTCCCCCTTATCGCAAATATATTCAATTTAGAATTTATTGACCCTTGATGTTTTTAAATTTTTTCAACATGGCGGATTGATCTTGAAGATCCTATAGGTCTAAATTTCTTCAGAATTTCATTGCGTACAAGCCAGTATTTTCATTATTTCGAATTGACTACTACAACACGCTATATTATGCATAATACAATCATATAAGGTGAAAAAAGGGGTAAACCTCCGAACGAAAGATAATAAGCACTAAATTTATATAAATCTTTGTTTTGACATTTTATAAGCCAGCAAGGCAGAAGGACCTCGGTCAATTGCCCTTTGAAATTCAATTTCGATAAAGTACTTTATTATTATTATTATAAGCTAGCTCAAAAGTCTCATAGAATCTAGTGTACGCAAGTCGAGATATTCAAGGTCAAAGGGCGCAAAACCGAACTTTTGTAAATATCTTGTTTCCTTTGCTCTAAATGACATTTGGAGTTATTAGAAAAGTTGTAGAGCATAAAATTCTCTACAAATTCGATCTTGGGCAATATTTTATACAATTAATTGTTCTCAAGGTAGAGTGCGAAGTGCTAGGTCAACTGTGGAATCCAAGACATAGTAGTAGTAGTAGTAAAGATGATACTTTCCCCATTGTTTTTAATAAATAAGTCGAATATTTGCAAATACATTTTGACTCAAAGTATTGTTGTTACTCAGTACTGTAAAACATTAAAGCAATGGAACAACAGAGAAAAACTGCTGCTCTTTCAGCATCTTGCGAATTTTGTTTTTTTATGAAACAATGATTGTGCCAATCAGCCAAGAATAGTTTTTATCGAATCGATGTAATAAAAAAAAACTGTATTGTAATGCTTATAGAGAAATTAAAAACTGTTTACATCGCTACAAAACAAACTAGAGATGATGCTGATGTTCTTTTTAATCGTCAGCTATTGCAGAATCTGGATGTCAATAGACTGCCGTCATCATAGGAGAAAATATTGATCTGCAAGTTGTTTTAATAGGACGTACTAAATCACATCAGCAAGAAATATTCTTAAAAAAAATTGGCAAGGACAATTTGGAGATACAAATGTATTCGTCTAAAAGCTTCAACAAATATCCTCGTTCTAAAAGATATATGTTTGCACGCGACATAACATCTCCGCTATTTAACGGAATTCCAATTTGGACCAATTAACAGTAGTATTTTAGCAAGAAAACTACCCTCCAGAAACATCGTTTGAAAATGGAATACATGTCTTTTTATCAATGTGTAATGCAGTGGCGTCCTGTCAGGGATGGCAGGGTAGGTAGTGCCCACCCACCCAATTACATAAGCGTTAGTTATAAAGGTATATTTATATTTTTATATATTTTTGTTGTTAAATTATCAAGTAAAATTTTGCGGTTAATTAATTGTAGTATTAAAATTTTAAAAATAGTTTTATTTGTAATATTATTTTTGCTACATACTATTCTGCCTCATATAGGTATAGATACGCTTATGAATCCTTAGAAACCGGGCGTAATGTTCTCTGGCGTAATACTATCTAAAGTGTCATGCGCCAAGCCAGGGCGGGCAAGCATCGCTCAGAAATCGTGAATTCAATCATAATACGTCTACGTGCATGTTGGTTATTCACTTCGATCTTACGCCTGTAATGTATATCAAAACGAGACGTACGTTGTGCATGCTTAGGCTATTTACAACCTAGAGTGGGCATGTCACCCCTGAACAAAACTTGTAATAAACAATGTGAATATTGAATAGAATATGTTCACAATTGAAAAGATATCAAACAGGAAAAATAACTAATGTGTTAAAATTGATTAATCCATCCTTTATGAATATCAAATATGATAGCAATTTCTAATTTTATAAACATCTAAAAGAAGTTAAAATACATATCAGCGGTGCCATATAGTTAAGTTATCTATATAACTATAATTTTATTTTTCTTTGCGTTTTAAGGTATATATATTAAAACACATATGGCTCTATATTATCCAAAAAGTTCTAAAATAATGTTTAATTTTATTTTAGCAGTTTTAGATATGAAAGTAATATAATATGTAAATGAATAAATGTATAATATTCAAATATGGGACTTCTCACTCGGTGGGATGTGGACACTTCCACCCTCATCCCTTCCCTTTTCTTTTACAGTGTCGTGATGTTTCGCTGAGAATCGTTTCATTTTCATTCGCGAATCTCAAATGTTGGAAATTGTTGCTGCTGTTTTAAAATTGGAAGATTTTGTTATTTGGTTAGGTCTGTGTAATGTTTTATTCTCTCAATTTTATGTTTTTTAAATTTGTAATCTGTGATCTTTATTGGTATTTAGTAAATAGTAAAGTGTCTACTTTAGCAGAAAAAATAAGTGTGGACAACTGACAAATTATTAATATTAAAATATTTGCCATGGCCGACGTAAGACAAACGGTAAACGATAATTCTGATATACATTTTTTATTAGAAAACAGTTTTGTGAGACTAACATACGATGAAATTTTTTTCAACTAAATTAGAACGACCTTGCCCCTATGGGATATCTCATTAATGTAAATTCAAATTCATCCGATAGAAAATTTTGTGTCACAGAGTATCAAAAATGTTTATGGCTTTCTGGAAGTGAAATAAAAAATAAAGTTTATTGCTGGCCTTGCATGTTATTCAGTAAAAATAGTAAAAGTTCGTGGAATTCAACAGGGATAGATAATTTAAAAACATACAAGTTGATTGAAATGGGCAGAGGCATCATTAAATGTTTTTGCGTGATTTTTCTGTGGAGAAGTGTCATTATTCGGTTCTATCCCCCATCCTGCCCACCCAGAGCTAAAAACCACGAGCCGCCACTGGTATAATGCTTCAAAATCAGAACATAATATTGACAATTTTCAATATACGCAATTCATCAAATCAACAAGACTTATCAAACCAGTGCAACTATCATTTCTTCCATCTACAAAAGCAGTAGCTCGAATCGTGTCTACTAACAGATCCAAACGTGGTTATTGAATGATTTAGAACCCCAGGAATAGATATGGATATTATTGCAAAATAAAATCCTGGAACTGACAACAGCATTATTGTCACCAGCACCAGAAGAACTGCTCAATACGATATTCTGCAATTGCAAGAAAGGCTGTGGTTGGAGTTGCTGATGTAGAAACGTAGGGTTGCAGTGCTCCTCAGTTTGTGGTCAGTGTAATAGACACAAAGCTTCATCATATGTATTTGAAGTCCTTGAAGCTTTAGATCTGAATATAACAGACAATGAGGATGTAATGAACTGGAAATTCAAGTTTAGCGATCAGAAAAGGAAGACGATACAAAAAAGAGGAATATTAAGCTGTATGCTTGCTATTAATAATCAAAATAACAGGAAAAAATCCCTCTCATATTTAAACTTGAATTGTAATAGATTTATCATAAACTGATGGTAAATAAAAATATAATTAAAATGTATTTAAACTATTTTAATATCTTATTATTGATGTAAATTAACTAAATATTATAAACATATGTCTTATTTATAAATAATGTAATCAGTAAATAACTAAGCTTTTTAATAATTATAATATTTTTAGTAAATAATTAACTATATTAACAAAACGGTTAATTGTTTAAAATATTACCTAAAACCGAATTTGTACAAAATTATATGCTCTACAACTTTCCTGATAACTCCAAATGTCTTTAGAGCAAAAGAAACAAGATATTAACAAAAAAAACCCGGGTTTTGCGATATTTGACCTTGAATATCTTGACTCGCATATACGAGATTCAATGAGACTTTTCAGCTAGCTTATAAAATATCAAAACAAAGATTTATAAAAGTTTATAAAGTGCATATAACTTTTGAAACTCCACACACTCTTTGAAGAAAACTATCTTTTTGTAATCAGTAGGTCAAGACACATAAGAATCATCAGAAAAATTTCCCTTGGAAAGTTGTCACCGAAAACAATTAATTCACGTCAATTCTACCATACTATAAATAAAATGAATCTATTCATAATGCTAGATATTAATTTCAGGGACCAACATAACAGTTTATCATAGTTTTCATGATGAAGTTCTATTGTACCAACAACATTGGTGGAGGTGTGATGGTCCATGTCAAAAATGGAAACCTTACTTTGGAATGGTTCGTAGAGCCATGAATAGAGCACCTGGGCCTCAAGATAGGTGGTGGGGAGAGCATTCGAGAAATTGTGGGGGAAATTTTACAAAGGTAAGTGATATGGGTAATTCTACGAGAAGGTGGTATTAGGCTGTCTGGTGTTTCAAATCCATTTTTTTGCCATATATATTTATTTTTTAAATTGAAGAATATTAGTAATAGGATCATTTCTTTTTTAACTTAACAACCACTTGATGATGTCAAATTGATTTTCTAGAAATAATTAATTTTACTTCCACGTCCAGTGGAAATATAGTAACAAAAATATATATATTTTTTGTTGAAATAGGCTTAAAATGTCATGAAATGTCGAGATGAGCGAAAAAAAATTCCTGTCTATCTGTAACTTTTTTTGTGCGCCATTTACTTTGGAAACATTTATGATATTGACTTGAAATTTGGTACACTTATGTATTATAGCGAGATCTGGAACTAGATTATATTTTGATCTAATTCTGTTGAAGGGTTCGGGGGTTAATAAGAGTAAATATCACCCCCACACTATTATGAAAGGGAGTAAAAAAAATAAAATGTAATTTAGTGTGTATATAAGAACGAAACGCCTCAAAAAATTTTTTTGGCGTTAGCTACCCTCTCCACCACCTCCATTGCCTTCCCTACCCTATTTATTATTAAAGGGAGTACAGAATTAAATTGAGGTTTAGTCTGTATATGAGAACCAAGTGCTTCTAAAAAATTTTTTACATTAGCCACCCGCTCTATCACTGCCATTGCCACCCCTTCTCTATTATTAAAGGGAATAAAATATTACATTGGGATTTAGTGTGTATAAGACTTGGATACAAAATCTGGATGTGGAAGTAGTGATTCCTTGGGCAGCGGGTTTTAGATTAACTTGATACGAAAAAGTACATGTCCTGAGATAAGTTACTTTATTTTGGGCGAAAAGAAAAATATGCAAATGAAACCTTTTCTTCATTTCTGCGTAAACAAGAATGTTACATACATCTACCGACAATCATATTATGAGTGATATAATAACATTAATTTGTTTGTGTAAAGCCTTATTATTTTTTTTTTTCAATTTTGTCCTCAATTCTGTCCACGTTCTCATATCTACTTTGTCATGTGAATGATCCATGCTATGTGCTAAGCTTCCTCCTGGAACTTTCATGTGGTACTATAAATCCATCCTCATGGGCTACACCTTGCATGAGTTGCAGTGCTATACGACATCATATAGAGAATTACTTCTGGAAGCATAAAATTCTCTTTTTTAATGCAATTTTTAAAATGAAATTTCGATACAGTTTCGAAAATTACGTTCAGTTGAAATTTTGTTATAGTTTCGAATAGGGATAATTAAGATATGCAAAGGTAATTAAAATTTGGCCTGTTTATGTTTTAAGGATGTTCCCAACAAAAAAGTTTTCTTACGATTGTCATGAAAATGTATACATATATTTTTATTAATGTTCTGTATACGTGGGAAAAATTTGAGTAGCTGTTGCAGTACTAAATTTGTAAATATTAGCATCTAAAATTCCTATTTTAACATACTAATGTCTTATAAATCCCATATTCGCTTACGTTTTATTTAATTGCAATGACAATTTTCCTACTATTTTCTTCAAAATTTGAGAGCTATTAGAAGGAGAAAGGAATATTTTTCTCTAAAAAAATTATTGCATGCGGTATTCGTTTTTATGTAAAATATGTTGGAAATTTGTGACTTTCGGTCACTCTCCGCTTGCCTCAAATAAGTTGGTGAGCAGGAGTTCGCGACTTGCCAATGTTGCAATTACGCGGTAATATTTAAAATGCTGCCAAAGCACAGTTTATGTCAATAAATATGAGTACTTACAGATATTAAGAAAACTTGGATTATCGTAAGAATAAAAGTTGATATTTATGGCAAATGTATCTTGTTTGTTTTGGAACACATTTTTTATACTTTGTTCACAAATATATTCTTAACCTCACAAAATACGAGTGCATTAGCACTCTAAACCAAAGCAACAACTCACGTTCTGATGAGTATAAAAACGAGAGAGTGGAGCAAAAAAGTGCAGTGCTTGTCAACAAGTTTTTATTGTAAGCATGATAGATTATATAGGGGAGATTTTTTTGTAGGTTGAGAATGACTGCCTTTTGGGAACATCTTTAAGAAGAAATTTTCATGGTAATTCCAAAAATATGGAGTAAAATTTTTTCTAAGTGAATTTTTATTTTACTTCCAAAAAATCTTCCCGATAGTATCATGTTGCACATGGTTCCTGCAAAATAGTCAGATTTTACTGCAGTTCCGTAAAATCCCTCCGAAGGAGATTTTCACTTGCTTCGCAAGGGTCGGTATTTGGTGCATAATTCTTTAACAGTCATACTGATTCTAGGGAATTTAATTTATACTCCCTTAAGTTGCGCTAGCCACTGATCTATTTTTATCATGTATGTGAGTAGTCGCGCAACTTTGTGCAATTTGTGAGTTTTGTAATATTCCAAAGAATAAGAAAAAATATCATTTGTGGTTTAATTAGTGGTTCACAGATGTAATAAATCCACTTTCATGATTGGTAACCATTGACAGAGCTTGCTCTTAAAGAAAAGACGGAATAACTTGAATAACTGTTTTTTATTGATTTTTATCAATTATTTTATAATTTTTAACATTGCAATTTATTTTCCTCTATTCAAGGTAAAAGAACCAGAGAAGCCACAGAAAAAATCTACCAGTACTAAAGAAAACAAAAACCCAGCAGGAGATATTCGTAAATTTATTCCTTCCTTAAATTCCGCTGGTAAAAGTGTACCCAGTACCAGTAAATCAGTTTCATCAGGAAATAAAGTCGTAGGTAACACCTATACAGTTTCCAGTAAGGATAATAATTTTTCTAAAATAGGCTCATCAAAGGATAGTAATATATTTGGATTTAGCAATTTAAATGGGAGCTCAAGCACTACTTCGAAACAAACACCTAATAATTTCACAAAAGGTAATATAAGAGGTGCAGTTAAAAATAACTCTAACACAATTGTTATTAATAAGAAACCAAGCACATCTACAAAATCTAATCCCGAAAATAGTGTTAAACCAGTTGTTCCCAGTAGCACTGCAACGGGAAGAATTTTGAGTGAATCAGCAGTGCGCAACAATCACTTAGATTATACTGTCATTAGAAATCATTGGCTGAATAAATTTCCAAACAATGCCTCTAATAATAACAGTGTGAAACGTACCCTGCCTCAATCGTCACCTAGCAATCGGAGCAAAATTCCTAAAATATCTCCAAATAAAATAAGTCCTGTCAATACAACTGAGAAAATTATAGAAACAGCAGAGTGTCCAGTGTGCATGAAGCAAGTGGCCCTGATTCAGCTTAACGATCATTTAGACAGTTGCCTTGAAGCACCTAAAGATAACGAAAAGGAATGTATAATTTGTGGCGGAAAAATTCAAGCAGCCGAATATGATTCACACGTTAATAAATGTTCTAGAGAGAATTTAGAGGATGATGTTTTTAAAATTAGTGACAAAAATGACACGACAAGGTGTGCATTTTGTGAAAAAAACGTTTCCACTAAAGATTATAATGATCATATTATGATGTGTTCAAAAGTGTACGTTGATAATATAGACAGTTCCAAAAGTGAGATTATCGATTCGAATTCAAAAGAAAAGCACTGTGGTATTTGTAAAAAAACCGTTTTAAGTACGGTTTATGACACTCACGTGGAAAAATGCCTGCTTAAAATGTATGATGATATGGAAGCAGGTTATAGTAATAAAGAGGAAAAAGTCGATTGTTTGGCGTGTGGTCAGAATATCCTTAAATCTGAATTAAATACACATTTAGATGACTGCATGAGTTTGAGTAGAGTCTTCGAAGATGATAATGAACCTAAGGAGGAGATAGAATCTAAAACAGTAGAAAATGATGTCAAAAATAAATATAACTGCCCGTTCTGTATGAAACTTATATTAGGAAGTGAAATGAATTCTCATATAGATATCTGTTTAAATATTGTGGACAATTCATCACAGATTGAAAGTGACAAGAGCATATTAATACAATCTTTGATCAGTTCTGGTTCAGATGAAGATTTTTAAATTATTTTGCTGTTTTTTCTATATGTAAGTCAATAATTTTATTAGTCACTCGAGTATATAACTTGTTATTGTTTTTAAATATAACAGAATTTATAAAGGTAAACTGGAGTTTAAATAACCATCGCTTTCTTACAGCAATGAGGTTTGCACCATATTTAGCAATATTAAATTACTATTATCGGTCTTTTGAGTGGTCAATAGGGTACACGCAAATATTAGTTTTACAGCCAAAAGTGTTTTTATCAGATAATTTATGTTTGAAAATGTCTAAGTATATCATAATATAAATTGTTTAGACATTCAATAATTAATAAATAATAATTTAAATTTAAATTATTTGAATCTTTACGAGCAACTGCCGAGTTTTGACGAGTTCACTCGACCCATGCGTGATGTATGATCCCTTATTTAATTTTGGTTCTCCATTTTTACTAGTTGTTTTAAGCAAATCTGACCTTTTGTTGATTATTATGAGGTGTTTCAACGAATATATACATTAAATAAAACAATAATTATTAATTTAGGCATTACTAATTAGACATTATAATGGCAGAAAGCGATTTTGTGAAAGCACAAAGTGATAATATATCCAATGTTGATTCGTTTATGGTGATGGAGTTCATCCGCCCAAATGATTGTTTTAATGCCGAAGAAATTCGAGATGTTAAGACTCAATCGTAAGTAATATTTTTCATAATCTACCTAGTCTATAGTCGCAAACTCCTCTTTAAAATCCTTATTTTACTATAAGGAACGTAACCAGACTGCAACCAACAGCCACTCAGGCTATGTGCCCCGCCGAGCGCTGAATTACAAGTTACAAGTCTGGCGTGTTAAGTGTAATAATTGCATATTACCATCAAAACGCTAATGCTTCGATTGCAACAAACACCAGCCGAAAGACCGATCCTACTTAAAGGAGCTCTTTTGCCAGCCATCACACGACATTCGATTGCAACAGACACTGGACCGCTAGATGGCGCCTGCTGACTATTTTACATGTCGCTATTGTAGAAATACCGGGATGTACCAAATAATCAAAGGATCCTCATGCCGGTCGTCACATGCCTACCTTGCACTGACGAGAGCCAAGAGCTCGAAACTGCAGTCTGCAAGTGGTTTCAGTCTTTCGGCTGGTGTTTGTTGCAATCCAAGCATTAGCGTTTTGATGGTAATATGCAATTATTACACTTAACACGCCAGACTTGTAACTTGTAATTCAGCGCTCGGCGGGGCACATAACCCGGAGAGTAGCTGTTGGTTGCAGTCTGGTTACGTTCCTTATAGTAAAATAAGGATTTTATAGAGAAGTTTGCGACTAAAAATATTGTTTTAATATTCCGCCCTCTAAAAGCACATTTGAACTATGCTAAGCCCAGCCAGGCTATTTATTTTCCGATTGCAACAGACACTGGACCGCTAGATGGCGCCTGCTGACTATTTTACATGTCGCTATTGTAAAAATACCGGGATGTACCAAATAGTCAAAGGATCCTTATGCCGGTCGTCACATGCCTACCTTGCACTGTGTTACCTCCTTTCTCTTATTATTTATTTTTGAGAAAGAATTGAGGCAACATGTGCGGACGACTAGCTGGTTTAAGCCGGAGCAGAGAGCCGTGGGTCCAGAGCATTCGTAAGAGTGGAGAAACTTACCCTTTCTGACATGTACAGCATAAGCGACAGATTTCTGTTTATTTCGAGAAAAGGAGACAAAGAAAAATTGATGTTAAATTGGGCACCATCTATAGTAAAATAAGCAAAATAGTCTCTTTTTCTCGAATAACCAGTCTGCTATAGATCAGACTGAAATTGTTGGTAAGAGAAATAAAAAGATAGTTTAAAATGAATGACAAAATATATTACAAAAAAATTAGACAAATCGGTTTGAGACAAATTGAAATGTAAAAAAAATATATATATAAAAAACAAATTGATACCAGTATCCTAGGTGGTTTATGGGTCAGGTGGCTGGTTCTGGGACAGCAATCCAGGCCCACAATTGTCTCTTATTGCAAGAATTCTAAATTTTTCTTGGCAATTTACGTCTCTCAATGAATGGGGTGAAAATTGTAGGAAATTTAACCAAATATAAGCACATACAAAATTTATGCAAGTTATTTATGCAAAATTTAAGCAATGTTAGCTATGCAAATATAAGCTAGTTAGCTGTACAAAATATATTTGAATTAGCTGCACGAAACATTAAACTAGCTATACAAAGCTGCAGGAAATTAATTTAAAGCTATACAAAAGTAATCTGATTAGCAGTGTACAAAAGTAATTTTAGCTACGCAATAGTAATTATTAGCTATGCACGAGTTATTATTAGCTATGCACGAGTAATTATTAGCTATGCACGAGTTATTATTAGCTATGCACGAGTAAGCTGATTTCTTAGACTATAAATTGCCAAAAAAATGAAAAGGAAAGAGAAAAATATTTTTACAACCATGTGGTACATATAGCATTTTAACTACTTATTAAATTAAAAAGAATTGACTTTGAATTCAAAATTTATTTTAAAAATAATTGAAATTATATCAAAGGCAAAATTTGAAGATTAATTAAAATATTTTAATGAGTATAATGAAATGAAATTACCTGTATGTTCAACACTTTGTAACTGGGATATAAAAATTGTAATATCAATTACTGAAGTCCACAGTTAAAAATTATAATGTTTGAATCAGTACAAAGGCTGCAAGCAAATGACTTCCTGGTGAGTTTTACTGATAAGGTAAACTTTTTTGTCCTGTTTACTGGAAAACAACGCCACCAAAAAAATGTGAGAAATCTAATTCCCTATTTAAATTGAAAGCTATCAAAATATAGAAATCGTACAAGTATGGCCATCTGTCAGTGGTTAATTTAAGCGCACCAACTTGCCTTGTAGATTCCCATACTCAACTAAAGTAGTAGCATATAATCGATAAAAGGAATCTATAGTAATAGTTTATTTTCCATGCCAGCTGATTTGCCTTTGCAATTTCTATTTTATACATAACAACAAATATTAACAGATGTAAATAAGTAGTAAAACGTATTGATATTATTGATAAATCAGTAACATATTACATGTTCTAGGATTTACTATATATAGAATGAGAGAAGGTAAGGAAAATAACCATATGTACTCCATAGTAAACAAAAATATAAAAATTGAAAAATAGATATCTGATGTAACTAAATTTTGTAGACAAATTGTTTCCTGGGATAATAATGCTGTATTACAACGGATATGAGATACATAATAGTGTTAATAGAAAAACAGGACTAAGTTCCTAAGATATAAAATTAAGTACATAAAACAGTGTGACATGGTTTAGCAGTTATACATGTAAAATTCTGTTAGTTGAAAACAGTTTCACCTGCAAAAACTGAATCCAAAAAATATACAGGTCGTGCTAACTATCCACAAAACACTAGTTTTTAAATAAAACTGTTAAATGGACATAGGCCATGTAACAGAATGCCTCCCTTCTGGCGAAAAAAAATTTTTTTTAAGGTACGTATAAAAATTTTTGCTTTGCTTTACTCGTAAACATATTATGAAAGTAAACAATACTTTAATATTATTAATTCCTCGTAGGGAACATAAAGTACAAAATTGAGAAAGCGAGCGAAGAATGAGTGACAAAATACATTCTCTACCAGAAGTTCTACGTACAAGGAGCAAGTGTTTGACCTAAACTGGAGAAATCTTCGGAACTAAGTAATGAAAAAAATGTGAAAAGTTGTGTTGTGAAATTTAAAAATTAGACAAAAAAATGGATAAAATTAATTTTAAGGAAGACGACTTAATGTCGAAATCCTACAGACATTATAACGCCTGAGCAACTGTCTAGTCGTTGCTAGTACTAAAATTGGTAGAGTTTTATAAAACTAATACCACGATACATATAATGTAATATTATATGCCAATATAGGTTAGCAAGAAGTGAAAACCTACAATTCAAGTGTATAGCCGTTGAGTGCTAAAACTGATAGTTCAAAACAAATCAGATAGTACATGTAAGATGTACTATAGTTAAATGAGAAAAATTGTTCTCAAAAATCAAAGTTAAAATCGTGATGCAAAGTAGAGAAGCTAGAAAAAAATTAAATTTACCTATGTAGGAGAATTTTATTAATTACGGTAAATAGAAGATACATAAACGAGAAAGAAAAGAAAGAGGAAAGTACTGAATACCCATAAGGCTGGTTTTCAGAAAGGTGATTAATATAATCTAGTAAAAATATAAAACTTATGGTTTTAAACTTTTAGTTGTCAAAGTTTTGAGGTTATGGCTTCTTATCCAAGGTGGTAGGAAAAGATTAAACCAAATTGAAGTAAAGAATCGTATAGGGATTCACAGAAAGCACAAAAAGAAAGAAGAAAAATACAAACACAAAAGAAGAGAAGAGACGGTGTTGTTGTCTATCGTTATGAGAATCCACAAGTAAAATCATAAGTAGATGTAAGTACTCCTGTTCAGAAAGTTGAACAAAGGAAAAAGAAATAATTATAATATTTTTACATTTGTAGGTTCTCATCATCTGGTAACGTAAGCTACCGGATGTTATTTTGTTCCCACCCCTGAACCTTCGTGGATCTGAAGAAAGTAGAAATAGGAAGTTATAGATCCAGCCGGAAAATACATAAAAGACAAATAACTTTTTACTAAAGTTACCGCTGTACGATAATAATGAATACTGTACGTTATGCAAAAGGTTGACTCGCGTATTCTCACTGGAGAAAAAGTCTGGCTAGCAAGCGATGGTGAGGAAACGTACTTATTAAAGGTTAGTATTTGAGAAAATTTTCTCAACGTTAAAGAAAATATTTACATAATAACAATTTAGAGCAGTATATCTCACAAGTAAGATAACTTATAGGTAAGATATGAAAAAGAAATCTTTTTGATAAACAGATCTCAAAAAATTGTTAATGGAAGAAATATTTTTAGAAAATATTTCCAGAAAAATATAGCTAAATATTTTTTTCTAATTTACAACTTAATTAAACTAATATTTACAATAATATGTACAGTACTTAAGCAATGAATGATAAACATATGTGATATATGATATAATTCAGTGATACTTAAATTAAGGAGTGCATGAATTATTAGTGAATAAAATGCACGAAGGACTTAATGAATAATGCATCAAGGACTTAAAGAGTAATGGATAGGGGACTTAACTTAATAATGCTTAAAGGACTTAAAAATAATGGCCATTTTATATACAAAATTTACAAGGGAATCATCCTCGAAAGAGGAGCGGGAGGAAATTTTTTTAATTTCCGGATGAGTGAAACAATTCACTCAAAAAAAATGAAGTATGTAGAAATGGTAGCATGCCATGTCTACAGATATAGTTAACCTTGAAAGTTAATCCAATACATCCCTTCGTTAGAGATTTACGAAGAAAAAAATATCGACACGCGATGGTACGTACTAGTACCAAAAAGAAATTGCGTAAGCTTTGCTTACTGGTATACCAAAAAAATTGTTTTTGGTGGCTTTGCACCAAAAAAATTATTATACTTATTGTATAATTTAAAGAAATTTGCCAAAAATAGACACTCAAAAAAATCAAGAGACATAAAATAGGTATTTAAGTGAATCGTTATGTTTACTTTGTTTTGATGATCCGATTTAAGAAAAACATTCATTTCCTTATTCTGGTATCACTGAAATATTAGAGTTTGAACCAAAGTATGGTTTCAACTTTGAAATATGGTAATTTCCAGCGGGACTACCATCCATATGTTCCAATTCATATGAAACATTGGAAATGACGTTTCGGACTGTACATAAGACATAACGATTAGCCAATTTTGCAGAGAAATCATTTTCTTTATCGCTTTTCACAAAGTTTCGCCTCCAGACTATGTCACCAATTTGAAAAACGCGATCTTTTCGTCTTAAGTTATAGTAGTTACTACTTCTTTGGTAAGCTTTGTTAAATCTTTCTTGGACCAATTTATAAATTTCTGGCAATTTGTCCAGCTCATTGGCAAAAAGTTTGCGATTATTATCAAGATCTGGTAAAGTTATGTCGGAATCTTTATCACCATAACTGCCTCGAATAGGTAGCTTTCTACCAAAATTAAGAAATGCTGGCGTGAAACCAGTAACCTCGTGTACAGCTGTATTGATGGCAAATTGAATTTCAGGAATTTGTAAATCCCATTTTTTATGTGAGTCTTTAATGAAACACCTTATAGCTGTACCGATCGTCCTGTTTACACGCTCGACTGGGTTAACTTGGGGGTGGTAGAATAGGTTGAAAAATACCTGAGGAATACTAAATTTCGCTACAAACTTATCGAATTCTTTGCTTTTATGAGCTGAAGCATTGTCTAAAAGTAATGTCCTTGGGACACCATATGTTAAAAATACTGATTCCAAGAAAGAAACAATAGCTTGAGACGTTGCACGCCGTACAGGCTTCATTATAACGTACTTAGTAAAATAATCTACCGCAACTAATAAAAATCGGTTACCTTTCGAACTAGGCGGAAAAGGACCTTTTGTGTCGTAACAAACAAGTTCAAAGGGAAACGTAGCTTTTTTCTCAGCACCCATTAAACCACATTTTTGATCGTTCGGAGGTTTTTCTCGTCCGCAAATATGACACTTACGAACATATTTTAAAATATCTTGACGCATCTTAGGCCAATAAAAACTTTCTGCGACTTTTTTAAGTGTTTTATAAAAACCCATGTGTGCACTTGTAGGTACATCATGGCTATCTTGAATTACTTGACATCGCTGGTCAAGAGGAACTACTAATTTCCAGTCAGAAATATTAGTTTTTAAAATTAATTTCCTTTGCGTATGTTTAAAAATATACCCATCTTTAACCATCCACTGTGGATATTTTTCTGGCCTCTTATTGATGTTCTCTCGCATTTTTATGTACCAAGGTTCAAGATTATCGAGTGAAATATCTAACAGGTTGATATCTGCATCAGGTATATTTACTAAAGTAGGTGAAATTTCAGAAAAGTTATTCTTATAAAAATTACGAACTGTGTTTTTCCAATTCTCCCAATCAAAAATGTCCGTTTTGGGTTTAACTTTGAAATTTGAGAAAATATGTTTATTTGAGTCATTTCTGGAATACTTTTTAAACTTAGAATTAAAAATTACTCGGCCTCTAGGGTTATTTTTCTGCTGTGGGCCTGATAAAACAGCAGAAAACCTTTCTAGTTTTTTGGATTGCATACTGGGCAAGTCTTAGAAGTAAAATTAGGTTTTCCACATCGGAAACAAAACCTATTTCGATTTTGACAATTCCAACAAGAAATAGAAAATTTATTATTATTTGATGTACCCGGAACAGCATTTTCTTGATTCAAATTATTATTTAGACTAATATTTTTGTTACTTTTGCTTTTAGAATTGAAATTATTTTTATTTTTAGGTGATGGAAGATTTTCTACATATGCCAAGTCAGTTTCGAGGACACATGCTTTAGGAGTTGGAGAATAATAATTATTTTTCATTTGTGTAGCCAAATCTATTTTCTTGCATAAAGTTAATAGTTCGGCTGTATTTTTAATATCTGTTAAAGCTAATGCATGAATATATTTAGGCAAAATGTTACGTCTAATTATTTTTAACTTCTCCCCTTCACTTACAACAGTATCTAAACGATTAAATAAATTTTGCATTGTAGCAACAAAAATATTTATGGACTCTGACTGTCCCTGTCTACGAGATTTTATCTCATCTAACAATTTTTCATCATAATCGCATACTAAAAAAGCGATTTTAAGCTGTTCTTCAAGCTCTTGCCAATTGGATACAATAGATCTGATTGACCGATAAACAATTAAGGCCTTGTCAGTAAATAAATCAATACTAGACTCAAATAATTGTTGTTCCAATTCATTCCTAGCGGCAGCAAGTTCTTTCACTCGTTCCAGAAAAGCTTTTAAATTTGACTTGCCGTCAAACTGAATTCCCCATTTATAAACTGGGACATATTTCTTGTCAATTGGGTAATTAATAGGTGAAATATTTTCTAATTTAGGAATAACATTAACCTCTAAACGTGCGTCTATTTCCTCGCAGGATGCAACTGCGTCATCTTTAAATTCCTGTAAGTTAATATTTAACTCTGTTGGTTCTTCCGGAACCACGAATCTATGCACTCGATTTGTTAGGCATATTAAACGATTTGAAATTATTAAATAGGATGTGTCCTCTTTGCATGCTGAAAAATCGTGAACTAAAGCAAGTAGTTCAGCGATAGTGTTGGTGATTTCAGTTTTTTTTTTGTTTCAACATCGAAGCTAGGATCTTTTAATGATTGAAATTCGCGTTTTTGCTTTTTTAATAAATTGTCTAATATCATCCGTTTTATATCTAAAGTTTTATTAGATGCCTTAACATTTCGAATACGTAGTTCATAATCTACCTCAGATTCCGTTAAATATCTTACACAAAATGGAAGTTCCATGTTAACAAGAAATGTAAAGAAGTAAATTAAAAGTTTTTATTAATAACCCAACTGGCAATAAATTGTATGTTTTAAATAGCAAATGAATGTAGTCTTATCTGTTGTCAAGAGATAAAAAAAACACAAACAATTTTATCTATCAAATAAAAAACTGTTGTTTCAATTTTAACTTTCCAGAAATAAATCAAATTAAACACTTTAAGCAGCAAAATAATATTTCAGGTAGGTATAATTCCACAACTTCACTTTCACTAATAAAGAATATTTTAAGAAAATTTTTGGACTTAAAATATTTGATATTTAAGGACGCAAATTTTCTGTATACCAGAGAATTCAATTGTTGTAAGCAAAAATATATGCAAAAATATATAATAAAAATTTTTAGACAAAATGAAATATAAGCAAAAATATGACTCGACTTAAGAAAAAATTATTTTCTTACCAAAAATTTAAAAATTTGTCTCATATGCAATACATTCAAAAATTGGGGTTTCACCTCTCTTACTACTCTTACTATATAAATATGTTTATTGAATTGAGCCCTACACATTTGTCGTCAATTATATTGTTTCGGGCCCCACACGTTGGTCGCCAATTATGTTACCTCCTTTCTCTTATTATTTATTTTTGAGAAAGAATTGAGGCAACATGTGCGGACGACTAGCTGGTTTAAGCCGGAGCAGAGAGCCGTGGGTCCAGAGCATTCGTAAGAGTGGAGAAACTTACCCTTTCTGACATGTACAGCATAAGCGACAGATTTCTGTTTATTTCGAGAAAAGGAGACAAAGAAAAATTGATGTTAAATTGGGCACCATCTATAGTAAAATAAGCAAAATAGTCTCTTTTTCTCGAATAACCAGTCTGCTATAGATCAGACTGAAATTGTTGGTAAGAGAAATAAAAAGATAGTTTAAAATGAATGACAAAATATATTACAAAAAAATTAGACAAATCGGTTTGAGACAAATTGAAATGTAAAAAAAATATATATATAAAAAACAAATTGATACCAGTATCCTAGGTGGTTTATGGGTCAGGTGGCTGGTTCTGGGACAGCAATCCAGGCCCACAATTGTCTCTTATTGCAAGAATTCTAAATTTTTCTTGGCAATTTACGTCTCTCAATGAATGGGGTGAAAATTGTAGGAAATTTAACCAAATATAAGCACATACAAAATTTATGCAAGTTATTTATGCAAAATTTAAGCAATGTTAGCTATGCAAATATAAGCTAGTTAGCTGTACAAAATATATTTGAATTAGCTGCACGAAACATTAAACTAGCTATACAAAGCTGCAGGAAATTAATTTAAAGCTATACAAAAGTAATCTGATTAGCAGTGTACAAAAGTAATTTTAGCTACGCAATAGTAATTATTAGCTATGCACGAGTTATTATTAGCTATGCACGAGTAATTATTAGCTATGCACGAGTTATTATTAGCTATGCACGAGTAAGCTGATTTCTTAGACTATAAATTGCCAAAAAAATGAAAAGGAAAGAGAAAAATATTTTTACAACCATGTGGTACATATAGCATTTTAACTACTTATTAAATTAAAAAGAATTGACTTTGAATTCAAAATTTATTTTAAAAATAATTGAAATTATATCAAAGGCAAAATTTGAAGATTAATTAAAATATTTTAATGAGTATAATGAAATGAAATTACCTGTATGTTCAACACTTTGTAACTGGGATATAAAAATTGTAATATCAATTACTGAAGTCCACAGTTAAAAATTATAATGTTTGAATCAGTACAAAGGCTGCAAGCAAATGACTTCCTGGTGAGTTTTACTGATAAGGTAAACTTTTTTGTCCTGTTTACTGGAAAACAACGCCACCAAAAAAATGTGAGAAATCTAATTCCCTATTTAAATTGAAAGCTATCAAAATATAGAAATCGTACAAGTATGGCCATCTGTCAGTGGTTAATTTAAGCGCACCAACTTGCCTTGTAGATTCCCATACTCAACTAAAGTAGTAGCATATAATCGATAAAAGGAATCTATAGTAATAGTTTATTTTCCATGCCAGCTGATTTGCCTTTGCAATTTCTATTTTATACATAACAACAAATATTAACAGATGTAAATAAGTAGTAAAACGTATTGATATTATTGATAAATCAGTAACATATTACATGTTCTAGGATTTACTATATATAGAATGAGAGAAGGTAAGGAAAATAACCATATGTACTCCATAGTAAACAAAAATATAAAAATTGAAAAATAGATATCTGATGTAACTAAATTTTGTAGACAAATTGTTTCCTGGGATAATAATGCTGTATTACAACGGATATGAGATACATAATAGTGTTAATAGAAAAACAGGACTAAGTTCCTAAGATATAAAATTAAGTACATAAAACAGTGTGACATGGTTTAGCAGTTATACATGTAAAATTCTGTTAGTTGAAAACAGTTTTACCTGCAAAAACTGAATCCAAAAAATATACAGGTCGTGCTAACTATCCACAAAACACTAGTTTTTAAATAAAACTGTTAAATGGACATAGGCCATGTAACAACTGACAAGAACTAACAGCTCGAAACTGCAGTTTGCAAGTGGTGTGTGACGGCTGGCAAGAGAGCTCCTTTAAGTAGGATCAGTCTTTCGGCTGGTGTTTGTTGCAATCGAAGCATTAACGTTTTGATGGTAATATGCAATTATTACACTTAACGCGCCAGACTTGTAACTTGTAATTCAGCGCTCGGCGGGGCACATAGCCTGGAGAGTAGCTGTTGGTTGCAGTCTGGTTACGTTCCTTATAGTAAAATAAAGATTTTATAGAGGAGTTTGCAACTAAAAATATTATGTTTTAATATTCCACCCTCTAAAAGCACATTTGAACTAGCCTATAGTGTTACTATTTTACATCTGCCTCTATAGTTCTCGCAAATTTTATTGTATATGGGTTATGTTCAAATTTTGTTTTGATAAGCTAAACAAAAATAGAGTTATTTGCTGTAGGTATATCATATATTATCAAGCAGTTGTCATTATTTTGAATATTTTGTATTTTGTATACATCGTAACATTTAAATAAAAATGAATGAAAATAAATGTCTAGTAGGGATGTCTCCAAATTGAATTAACATGCAGCCTAAATTTGAGCTTAAATCATTATGATAAAACTAATCCAACAGGAAATATGACAACAATTGTACAGGTCCATATGAGAAGCAAAACTATGTTGGCAGTGCCCATAATTTTCTCCTTTTCTGAAGTTTAGCATCTGACTATATAGAAAACATTAGCGAAAGGTATTTGTGGTGTTTCTCCTGCAATGTTGTCAAATTATAAAAACTTCAGTGCCTGGCCTACCATACGGCGAGAAGAGCCTCCGCTCCAGGCATCATATCAAGGGAGGCGCCAAAATTCACGAAAGTTCGCATGTACTTATTAAATATTTTTAGTAGTAATAGTGTATCAAATAAATTTTGTTCTTCCCCTGGTCCCATAGGAAAAGTTGAGTGTTGTTAAATCTGCAGATCTAGTCGGCCATTCCATAGCACCTCTCTAATCCAATTCATCTCACAGCTAATCTTTAAATGGCATCATTAACATTAAAACGATTATATTAGATCGTGATGTATCAGCTGGAGTATGATGCAGGCATATCAAAATTACACATTTGATATCCTTATTGGGAAAGTAGTCTTTTTTCATGTATTATTTAAATTGATGAATAGTTTGTAATTGGCACATTTATATTAGTGTATAAATATATAGTGTGTTACATTTAAAAATTGTGCAGTTGTATTCCCTGACCCCAAAAATGTATACTTAGGCACCAAGTTTGTGGTCCTAAGTGATTTAGAAGCCAAGATAGATAGATAGATAGAGACTTTATTCATCTTTAGAAGTTTACACAGGATGTATATAACTTATTAGACTAGTCAACACTCATAAACACACACACATAAAATAGTTCACATTACATCTAAATCTGTAAAAGCAGTAAAGCATACACACAATTCAAACATATAATTAAAAATACAAAAACTCATCCACAAAATAAAAGGCCTTACTTATTTAATAAATATACAATGCATGTTTAAAATCATTAAAATTTTGTATTTCACCAAAAATACTTATCAATCTTGAAAATGGCTGGTATATGTTATGACTATTTCTTGTATCGTGATCATGAACTTCTTTTTTTATAAAGGAATTTTCTTCTTTTTTTACATTTACAGTTATTAAATATATATAGAGAGAAGTGACTGTTGATATTGATAATTTAATAAATATTCGTTTACATGGTGTTTGCATACTTGCTCCCACCATACATCTGACAATTTTTTTCTGCATGACCAAAATTTTGTAAATATGTGCTGAATGACCCCAGAAAATCAGGCCATAACTTAGAATTGACTGCACAAGTCCATAATATGTAAGTTTAAGTATGTCCATGGAAACAGTTGTACGTAATTGTCTAATAATAAAACATACGCTACTTAACTTCGATAATATATTGTCAATATGTTTCTCCCATGTCAGTTTTTGATCCACCGCAATGCCTAGAAATTTGATTGAGCTTACCTGTTCTATCAACTTATGATTTATCTTAATAAGAGAGCTAAAATTGTAATTAACGTTTTTTGTTGATAAAGCATAAAAAAGGTCTTACTTTGTTTGACTAATAGTCCATTGTATTGGCCCCATTGATGTATTTCACCTGCGAAGACATTTGCTTTCATGACTGAATTGGACAAATTGTTTTCAGCTATTAGTTGATTTGTATCATCAGCATATATTATTGTTTTGTAAGCAGAAATGCATGAATGTGGTATATCATTTATAAAAATAATAAAAAACAGACAACCCAGAATTGAGCCTTGAGGTACTCCCATTGTGACTGCTTTTGGATTAGACTTAACTTTATCTAAGGCCACAACCTGTGTTCTTTTCTGTGTATATTGTTAATATACCTATATTTCAAAATGGCCGCTATAAAATCCAAGATGGTCGACGGAGAATTTTTTTCTATCAAAAATTGAAAGCTACTTAGCTATCTAATACCTGGAAAACATTTGGTGCTTTTGTCCAGCGTGTCCACATTTTCATGATAAGTTGCCCCACTAAAGCCCATGGCCCGATTGGGAGCGTTTATGATAGTAAGCAGAAACCATCTTTGATCATTCCCACATCGATATATAATAAAGCCAATCATACTAGATTCGTGATTATTTTTTGTGGTGCCAGGTTTTATACTAATGTGGAATAATTTAATTAACGTAATTGGATGGAATCTGCGGTAGGTTCTTGATGAAACTTATTCAATAGAATAATTATAAATATTCAAAAGAATAGTTACAATACACACTTGTTTTATTGTTTCATTAGTTTTTTTCAGATTTCCCTGACATATGTTTCGGCCTTGCGACCATTATCAGAGTCTTAAAAACTGACCTGAAAGTGGTGGTTTACAGTATATATCTTATAAATCTTCACCCCACCTAGAGGGGGATAATAACTTGATTTGCTATTTCTTAAAATTTAACAATGCAGGTCGGAACTACGAACTTAATTTTAATTTTATTACTAGTTCAAATGTGCTTTTAGAGGGCGGAATATTAAACATAATATTTTTAGTCGCAAACTCCTCTATAAATCCTTATTTTACTATAAGGAAAGTAACCAGACTGCAACCAAAGTTACAAATCTGGCGCGTTAAGTGTAATAATTGCATATTACCATCAAAACGCTAATGCTTCGATTGCAACAAACACCAGCCGAAAGACTGATCCTACTTAAAGGAGTTCCCTTGCCAGTCGTCACGCACCACTTGCAGACTGCAGTTTCGAGCTGTTGGCTCTCGTCAGTGCAAGGTAGGTATGCAACGACCGACATGAGAATCCTTTGACTATAGTACATCCCGACAATAGCGACATGTAAAACAGCCAGCAGGCGCCATCTAGCGGTCCAGTGTCTGTTGCAATCGAAAAATAAATAGCCTGACTTGGCTTAGCATAGTTCAAATGTGCTTTTAGAGGGCGGAATATTAAACATAATATTTTTAGTCGCAAACTCCTCTATAAATCCTTATTTTACTATAAGGAAAGTAACCAGACTGCAACCAAAGTTACAAATCTGGCGCGTTAAGTGTAATAATTGCATATTACCATCAAAACGCTAATGCTTCGATTGCAACAAACACCAGCTGAAAGACTGATCCTACTTAAAGGAGCTCCCTTGCCAGTCGTCACACACCACTTGCAGACTGCAGTTTCGAGCTGTTGGCTCTCGTCAGTGCAAGGTAGGTATGCAACGACTGACATGAGAATCCCTTGACTATAGTACATCCCGGTATTTTTACAATAGCGACATGTAAAACAGCCAGCAGGCGCCATCTAGCGGTCCAGTGTCTGTTGCAATCGAAAAATAAATAGCCTGACTTGGCTTAGCATAGTTCAAATGTGCTTTTAGAGGGCGGAATATTAAACATAATATTTTTAGTCGCAAACTCCTCTATAAATCCTTATTTTACTATAGGCAACAGGCTTTCGGCAAGCATTAGCGTTTTGATGGTAATATGCACTTATTACACTTAACGCGCCAGATTTGTAACTTTGGTTGCAGTCTGGTTACTTTCCTTATAGTAAAATAAGGATTTATAGAGGAGTTTGTGACTAAAAATATTATGTTTAATTTTATTACTGTCTAGTACAGGATTGTTCATAAATTCTGTTTGTGTATTTGTAAAATTTTTATGGTTTCTTAGGGCCTTCTTAATTGCTAAAATTTCAAGCATGTCTAGGATTTTTCTTCTGTTTGCATTATGCAAAAGTTTAACACTACTACCGTTAAAAACGTGATTTTGCTCAATGCAATGTTCGGCGAAACCAGTTGATTTTTTATTATATAAAATAGACTGTTTGTGTTCTCATAACCTCACAACCTTTATTTCATGCACCCCCGATTTTTTAATGTCTTCTGTCTTTTCTTTATTATTAACCAACAAGCGACCTAAATTATTTCTATTCGTTGATATTGTATTAATACCTAATTTATTTAATCTATTACATACTGAGTTGCTAACCTTATTTACATAATTTATACTATGCCACTTTTTGTTTTCTATATTTGGCGGGTTATGAAAATGTTTCTGTAATTATTTTCTCTGTTTATTTTTTATTAATTTGCCAATAAGTAACTCATCATAGCCATTGTTTTTTGCTAGCGTTTTAAGAATTCTAACTTCTTTTTCAAAGTTAACCCTATTTAAGTTTAGAGATAATAGTCTGTTAAATGTGTAAATAATAGATTCGCTCCCTACATGTCTAACCTTTGTTTAAAAGTTACCTTATCCCTATTTACCGTACTCTGTTTTTGTATGTCTAACATAATGTCCTGAAAGACTCCTGGGCGAGAAGAATATGTGCAAACGTATCTCCTTTGAGTCTTCTCTAAAAATTTCCATTTTTTGGTAAGATAGGTTTAGGGTGGTGTATGTGTACTCTTTATATGTGCATGATTATGTATGTTTAAATTATGGCATATCTAATAACTCGTGCCTGGCTGCGTGGTTTTTTACCTAATGCCATTAAAAAAACAAACAAAAAAAAAATGTCTGTATACATAGCTATGGAACAGTGACATTTTTATCTTCCAAGATTGATTACAATTTACCTGTGTACTCTTACAGTACAGTAAAAGTTGGCTTTCTATAAATATCAAGTTCTAGCCCATGTTCTTTACGTGTCAGCGTAATATCTAAAAGTTTATTGACCATTCTTTTTCCATTTCAACTTTAAACTGAATTTTGTTGTTTAGGGAGTTAATAAAATGGATAAAATATGACAATTATCTGTCAGTACCGATCCATATACAAAACACATCGTCAACATATCTTACCAAAAAATGTATGTATTTAAGGAGATTATTGTTTGTGGTAAAAAGATTGTTTTCAAAATTTGCCACGAATGTTTCAGCTAATAATGGGCTTTACGGACTACCCATAGGTAAGCCGTTTACTTGTGTATACATTTTATTATCCAATTTAAAATAATTTTGTTTGATACACATATTAATTAATGTTTGTAAATCTTTTTGTTCATTTTGATTCAACTCAGTATTTGAGATAAGACGTTGTAATAATTCCTTACGGCTCTCGAATAGGGATAGAGGTAAATAATCTTTTAACATCAAAGGAAATTAATTTGGCATTTTCGGTAAGGTTATGTTTTCCAATTAGGTCACAAGTTCTAAAGAATTCTTTATACTGTAAGGGGATTGAAACTTGATCAACTGTGGTAAAGTCGAATTGAGTTTATTACATAGTCTATAAGCCGGTGCATTAATATAAGACACTACCGGTCTCATAGGAAAGCCATCCTTATGAATTTTTGGTAAACCATAGAGTATGGGGGCTGTAGCATTCATTAATAGAAGGTTGTTGGTTTGAAAATTTGTTATATTGGGTGTATTTTTCTTTCGTAGTACCTGGATTCCTGACTGAAATTTTTTCATAGGCTCATGTTTTAGTTCATTAAAATAATCAGTATTTAATAATTAATATTCTATTAATTAACGCAGTCAAGACATAATCGTGAAACTCACCTTTACAACAATTTGTATTTCAACAAAACTAGACTAGTAATTTTTCAGTAATTTGAACACAAATATTGTTGTTTTATTTATGTGATGTAGAGGTTAGCGACCTGCCCCAGTTTTGCTCAGGATTATCTCCATTGTGTAATACACAGATAATTGGAAACGGGAAACAATTCAGTATCAATTTATAACATTTTATTGAGTAGATCGGTAAGCTTTTACATCTTACAATAGGAAACTATATACAAAGGTATTGACTACAACATCAAAACCGCTCAAAACTAAAAAAGTGATTGTTTTAACAATTTTTTGAGGTATGTATAACAAATAACATAATATAAAAAAATGGTCGTACAAAAATATAAATAAAAAATAGGAATGATACATTCACAGATTTAAATTATTTACACATTTGGTAAATGTATGGTATAAATATTATCACATCAAATTTGTATGTTTACGTATTAAAAAAATATGATATGTCAGTGCATGGTTGCCTCTGTTGTCTAGGAATTTCTACCCAGCATGCTAATTTCTTCCTCTATGGGTATAGGTTCAATGGGGTTTTTCGCTTGCCTTTGTTCTATGCATAGGGTTGTTTCGGCCTAAATAGGAGAACAATTTATTTAAAAAATAGATAAAATGGACATTGGTATCTTATATTTTAAAATTTTCGTTCAAACAAACGGGATGAGACATATTTTTTATTTATGCTCTAGTTTGATTGATCCATCTGTAAAGCCCCCTTGTAGTCCAATAAAATGGGAAAATTTGGATGAAATAATTCAGAGCGGGCTGAAATTTTGGGAACGGGCTTATTTTGTGGTACTTTTTAACATATTAAAAGTCCCCACCCGTAGACGCCGAAAGAGGGGGGGAGAAAATAGTTAAAAAAATCGATTTTTCGCAAAAAACTCGGAAAGTATCAATTTTACTGTAAAATATGTACACATGAAAATATAGGTAATAAAAATCCGCACAATTTCGTATTTTTTTTTAACTTGGTACGACCTATTGGAGCCGAGATAGATTTTTTTGAAATTTTGACAGTTTTGCGACGCAACAGAAACGCGCGCGTTCTTCGCTAAAATCTCAAAAAGGTTGTTTGTATCGCAAGTTTCAAATGAAAGTTGTAGGGAATTCGATTACAAACAATTTCCTTTTATTTTTCATTTCCATTCGATCAATATTGTCCGAGATATGAATTTTTAAACATCTTTATAGCGCGCTATCTGAACAATTGTTTCATGTTAAAATCGATAAAAACTCGAGAACGATAGATCGTACGCATATAGTGTATCTAATGAAAGTTAAAGAGAATCAAAAATATGTTGGTGTATGCACAAAATCGTTTTGATAACGAGTGAATGGAGACAATAGGAAAAAACATGAAAAATTGTCATTTTCAAGTGCATTTTAACAAATACCTACTTTTTTATTGATTAAGCTATAATGACACTAAAGGCTTTTTGAAGAGAATTAAATTACCTGTAAAATGAGCTCCAAGTGACCTTCATACGATGAATGGTTCACGAGTTACAACTGTTTAAAGCTATGTGCAAAAATTTCTTTTTTATTATAAACTAAGATTATCCTCCAAGAACTGTGCATAACAATTTTTTAGAAATTCGTTTTGACCTATTTTTATTAGTTTATTTACATATGAAAGTAATGCAATAGCATAAGCAGTTCGCAAGGTATATTTTCTTAAAAAAAAAGAGGTTCTTGAAAACATTATTTTTTAATAGTTTCTTTTGACTACGACAAAATTTCATAAGACCTAAATGAAAGCACAAAATTTCCTACAAAAAACAATTTTTTGTGTATGATTTTCAATAAGTAGCGACAAGGAACTGACGATTGAAAATGAATTTCATTTGGAAGAATTGCTGTTAACCCTGATGATTAAAATTCTATAGTCTGTGTCTAAAAAGCAAATTAGCAGGTATTAATATTGTCGCTGTATCATTTAGCCTATTTTGATTTTTAATTTTTAGCAAACAATTTTCGTCACGTTTGAAGTACAAAAAAGTACATTTAATTATATTTTTTCACTTTTTGAAGTATCAGAAGTTATTCTGTGAGCATTTCTGAGTCGTTTCATACTGGGCCCATATTTTTTAAAAAATTGTTATGCACAGATCTTGCAGGAAAATCTTAATTTATAATAAAAAAGAAATTTTTGCTCACAGGTTTAAACACCTGTAACTCGTGAACAATTCATCGTATGAAGGTCACTTGGAGCTCATTTTACAGATAATTTAATTCTCTTCAAAAAACCTTTAGTGTCATTATTGCCTAAAGCCAATCAAAAAATAGCTATTTGTCTAAATGCACTTGAAAAATGACAAATTTCTCATATTTTTCCCTTTTATCTCTATTCACTTGTTACCAAAACGATTTTGTACATACACCATCGTATTCAAAATTTGATTCTCTTTACTCTCATTACATACACTATATGCGTACGATCTATCGTTTTCGAGTTTTTATCGATTTTAATATGAAATAAGTGTTCTCATAGCGCGCTATAAAGATGTTTAAAAATTCATATCTCTGCAAATATTGATTGAATGGAAATGAAAAATAAAAGAAAATTATTCGTAATCAAATTCCCAACAACTTTCATTTAAAACATTTTGCGATCCGAACGACCATTTTTGAGATTTTAGCAAAGAACGCGCGCGTTTCCGTTGTGTTGCAAAACTGTAAAAATTTCAAAAAAACTTATCTCGGCCCCGATAGGTCGTACGAAGTTAAAGAAAACGGAAATTGTGCGGAGTTTTATCAACTATAATTTTCATGTCTACATATTTAGGTAACAGTAAAATAGATACTTTCCGAGTTTTTTGCGTAAAACCGATTTTTTTTACTTCCTCCCCCCTTCCCTTCCCCCACGTCTACAGGTGGGGACTTTTGATATGTTAAAACTACCACAAAATAAGTCTGTTTCCAAAATTTCAGCCTGTTCTGAATTATTTCATCCAAATCGACAAATTTCGTCCCATTTTATTGGGCTATTGTCAATGTCATCAACATGGAAGGTTCCTACTTTACAAAAACTAAAAGATAAAACAAAATATCAAAGTAGGCAGAGGGCTTTGAAACTTTGGGTATTTACTCAGTTTTATTTTCTGAACAACTTAATGACATATTGTTGTATCTCCTACGGAAAAAGCATTTTACTAGTGGAAAAATATTTTTTTTGTAGATTTTCAAGGCGTATTTGATTTACGTAACTAAAATTATGGCACAAATTAGTTTGTATCCAAGCAGATGAAATTTCAACTCAAAAATTTTTAGACTATGTCACCTATTCATGAGTCAATCGGGGGACATACTGTATGATGCTCAAGTTTTACAACATATATCTTCGCTATACTGTCTTCCTAGCCTTTTACGAGTTTCCTGAAATTTCATTCCTAACAACAACTCTATAATTAATTTAGTAATATATATTCTAGAGTACATTTGACAAGTATTATGCAGTTCATAAGTATGTCTAACACAATACATGAAATCATGAACATTTTTGTTTGTTATTCAAGTGTTACAAAAAATAGTTAAAAATATGCGATACCTATTGAATATTTTGATTCAAACTCATACACAGTGTCCCAGTTAAACGCGTTAAGCTTGATTTTCTTGGTAGGGTTCGAGATAAATTTTTGTTTAAAAAGCCAGCCTGACGTCTTTTCGAATTAATCCGATGTCACTATGAAACAAACAATTGAGCATCAAAGAAGAAAATTACGGCCCTAAAACCAATTTTATGAAAAAATCCAAAGTGGCGGATTTTGTATTCTCTTAATTGACTATATTAAAGGGAAGTAAAAAAATGCATTCAGTTTTAAATCTCACTTCCGATTATCACGGAAATGACGTCCTTTTCTTAAAAAAATATCGTCATAATTTTGCAAATATAATGGTAAGATAGAGCATACAAAAACTCTATGAATATATAGTAAAGAGTAACAAAAAATACTTCTAAATTAAAAAAAAAAAGTTTTATTTTAGAACACTTTTTCAGCAATATAAGACGATTTGAATATGAAAACAACTGCAAACACTACTTTATTATTCTGATACTTACCTGCTATGATTTTACCTCAAAATCATAATCGACATTTGTAAAATAAGAAAGTAAATCAAGGATCCCGTGTAAACCGGAAGTGGTATGGTGCATTGCATTTTTTTTTTGTCTTTAGGAGTCAAGTAAGAAAATACAAAAATCAGCCATTATGAATTTTTTAATAAAATCGGTTTCTTGGTCATAACTTTTTCTTTGATTCTCAATTATATGTTTCTTAGCAACAATGGTTTTCTCGAAAGAAACTACATCAGACTGGCTATTAAATAAAACAATAATTTCAAAAGCTACTGAGGAAATAGAGCATAACACGTTAACTGGGACACTTTGTACATAATCTCTGTTTCTTTGGAAACCGAAAGATAGTAAAGGACCATTGTTGTTTTCCCTTTTCTTTATATTCATACTTACATTTCCATTTGGCCCCATTTGCACTGGTTGAATATGTTTATTATTACAATTAAGGAAATGCAATCCATTTTGACTAGATTTACTATGAGATCTTGATGTTCTTGTACCATTGCAACAGACATGTTCCTTTCCTTTCTCTAAAAAAATATTATTGTACATTACACATATACAGTGTCATGTTATTTTATTGGCAAATAATGAATGTGCTATATTTAAGGCAAAATTTTGGAGCTCCAAACTATTTCAGATGAAAAATGGAAAATACAATACAAGCCTAATAGACCATGGGATAATGACAGATTTTTTGAAACATTTGGTTCCTAACTGGCCTTTTGGGAGGCTTTTGTGCCTGATTTGTACTAACCATTTTCGTGTTTATCAAACAGTTATCCAGGGCCCTCTCAGCAGTAAACAAAAAAGAAAATTTCATGAAAATGAGCAATTTCAAACGTCTCCTTCCTATCTGGCATCAAGTTAGACTTACGTTTGAAAGAAAAACATCCAACGGAACTTTATCCCAGACAAATTCCGTGGGCCCTAAGGCCCGAAATTTCAATCCGAAGTTGAAAAAAATGGTCCAGAATCAAACGATTTTATTCTTATCTGGGAATTGTATATATAGGTAAATAGATTATAATTATCGCAATATAACAAACGCCAGACACATTCCGAGGGCCCAATAGTGAAAAAATTATTTTTCAAGTTGTCTACTTTTCCGCGAAAATCAAACGATTTACATTCGTCTGGCATTGGTTTTTTTGTTAATATTAGGCAATAAGTAATTTTAATTTAAAAGTCCCAGACGAATTGGCTGGGTCCCCTGGATAGCCAGACAAAAAGGAAAGCGCGAAAAAATTTTTTCAAACGATTTATTCCTGTCTGACATTTGGATTTTATGTAGGTGACCTCTTGGCAGCCACATCCGCACAAACCTTGCAACTGCGACACCAAGCCTCTACATCCTGACAGCTATTTACCCAGTAAAATCGCTCCCGTACTCTGGCCAAAGTCTTATTTCTGCTAAAGTGCTCTCTGGATATTCCCTCGTGCACTTCCCGAAGTACTTTTGGTACTCGGCACCTGGGTATCAGCAACCACATGGTAACTTCTTTCCCATCCGGGCTCTCCCATGCTCTCCATAATAGTCCATCTATAACCCTAAGGGAATCCCATTGCGCCCATAAAGCCTTCAGTCCAACACTTTTACTGGAAACGTCCTTCCATTCAGGGCGGATTCCTTTTTCTTTCGCCTTCAACATTGGTCCAATTTCATCGCCATTCAGTTGTTCCTCTCTTAGAACTTCCTTTGTCCAATCCTTCGGAACCTCTATCTTAACTGCCTTCACTTCTGCTATATCCTGCTGCGTTTTTACATTCTCGGCATTCACTTCCTTAGGGCTCCTCTGGCGACAGTACCTCTTGACATGCCCCAATTTGCCGCAATTATAACAGCGGATTACTTTTGTCGGACCTCCAGCACTTCGCTGCTGCTTCGGCTCCTGTTTCGGCGGTTGCGGTTCCTGTTTCAGCTCCGGTCGCGAACTTAATTCGTTTAGTAATTGTGCGACCATTTTCTGTATGTCTGTTAACATAACAATCAATCTCATTTTATCAGAGCGAACTTCCTCTTTCTTTGCAGTGTTTACTTCCCAAGATATGTTAATAGATAAGCCATATTTCTATCCCCAGATAAAAAACTTGGGCCCAGACGTACATATGTTGAGCAAAAGTATTGAAAAATCAAAAAACAGTTGTGTAAAAATCGATGCATTTTCAAACAATTTACACGCGTCTCTGATTTGTTTTTTAAAAACATATGTTAATAAATAATTAATATTAATAAGATCCAGATCTGGGGCGCAGCTGTAGATATTTCGACCGAAACTATTGACAAATCGAATTCGTATGGCATTTGGTTTGTTGAAAATGTATGTGTATAAAAGGCTAATTATAAGCAACATTTTTACATATACAGTGCGTTCCAAAAGTTTAAGGAAAATCGGAAACTGGCAATTCTTGCAAAAATCGCTCGGACAGGTCAATTTTGTTTCCTTGGGGCATGAACTTTGATAAAGTTCAGTTCTCAAAAATGTTACAGTGGCGGCAGAAGGGGGCGAAATTGTTTTTTCAAATAGCAACCACCTTTTTTTTATTGCACTGTATGAAAGCTTAGCTCTTTCTGATTCATTTGTTGTGCAACATTTGGGGGGTTGGTGAGGAAAATTTTCAAAGAGATGAATTTCGTAGTAAACGTGTTTTTCGAATTTTTTCGAAAATTTTCATCACCAACCCACCACATGTTGCACACCGAATTTATCAGAAAGACCTAAGCTGTCATACTATGCAATAAAAAAAGGTAGTTGCTATTTGAAAAAACAACCTTGCCCCCTTCCTACGCCACTGGTCACACTAAAATTCATGCCTCAAGGAAACAAAATTGACATGCCCAAAAGATTTTCTCAAGATTTGCCCCGTTTTCGAATTGCCGCACTGTATATTTGGGTATTGTTATTAATATATTATTATGATATCATAGAATTAGGGGATTCCATATGAAATAAAAAATATTATGGGGTAATACCACAGCATGACTTACTCTTTCTCAAAACTAAAAAGTATTGAAAACCATTTCTTGTAGAATATTATTAGTATTTGAAATATAGTTTTCGTCGTGTAGTAGGTAATATCGCCCATTTATTTGACATATATGATATAACAACACCCCAACATACAAATTTTCCAGAAGTAACACATTTGATGAAAATAATTTTCACATGATAGAAGAGTGGTATGCAAACTTTTTTAGTGCAGACCAAGTTATTGATACTCAGCATGTAGATATTACTGAAGAGGAATACTATAGTATTGTAGCATCAGGGAAAAATACATCTCCAGGGCACGACCAAGTTAACAGAAATATAATAAGAAAGTTCAGCCCCCTTATTCATCAAGAAATTATAAACATCTATAATTACTGCTTAAAAACCCATTATTTCCCTATTGAATGGAAAACAGGCATAGTAATCAATATACCAAAACCAAAACAAGACCATAGATTTCCTCAGAATTACCGCCCAATTACCCTACTTCCTGTTTTAGGAAAAAACTTAGAAAAAATTATTAAAGATAGATTAAATGATAAAGTTGACCACCTAATTCCACCAAATCAGTTTGGATTTAGAAAAAACTCATCCACTATACATCCACTGGTCATACTATCATCTAATGTAAAAGTTCGTGGTATTTATGGTAACAAATCTGCATCTCTATTTATAGATATTACCAAGGCTTTCGATTGGCATAAAGGACTCCTATTCAAATTATATACATTGAACTGCTCGCACTATATTCTAAGATTAATAAAGAACTTTTTGGCAGGCAGAAAAGCTGAAATCAAAATTAATCAAACATCTGAAGAATTTGAATACCAACCGGGTTCCGTAAGGATCACTGTTATCCCCTCTTTTATATAATATTTATTGCTATGACATTGGAAATGATATAAATGCTGTCCAATAAAATAACCTCAACAGCAATATTCTCCAGTTCGCAGATGATACAGCTTTGGTAGCACATGGTAAAACAACCGATATTACACAGATCCTGCAGAATAAAATTGATTGCATTATCAATCCAAACAAATCGCAGCTGATCTTATTCCACCATAAAATAACAGACATTTCACTAACAATCACGATTAATAATATCATAATACCATGCCAAACAGCTAAATATTTAGGAATGAAGTTGGATAGCAAACTAAATTTCAAAACTCACACCCAAGAAATTAATAAAAAACCATTACTAGCACCAGGCACTTCCGGTCCTTGACCTACAAAAATAAGAGTATCAGTAGGAAAACTGCACTGAACATTTATAAAATGATACGTTGGCCAGTTATTGAATATGGATATATTCTATTTAGTACCTATAGAAGACCCACACTTAACAATATATAGAAGTGGCTGAAAGAAGCTGTCTACATTTAATAACAAAAATTCGCCACCCTCAAAGTCCTCTTCATAATCCTTCCAACAATTTCCTCTACGAAATGACACACATTGATCCCATTCTCCCCCGACTGCAAAAGCACTTTATGAAATTCACCCAATCATCAACTAACCTGCAAATTATTCGATCCCTGCTAGCACCGAACCAGAAAACCTTCGAAGAAAGAGACGTCATTCAGAAAAAAAAGAACTATTTCAGAGCTGCTGATGGAAGTTAATAGACACTAAAATAAAAAATCGATGTTTTGTGTACTTTAAATACATTGCTTATACTACACAATCAATCTCTGTTCTAACTATACATTTTGAGCTTGTACCTTTTTTTTTAATTTAAATTATATATTATCAATCTATACGTTAAATTGGAAAATGGCCTTTTGGAGACTTGTTCCAATAAAGTTTACTATCTCTCGCTCTCTCTGCAAAACATTCTCCGTCCTCAGTTTCTGAATTATCGTTTTCTGTATCTATGTTGTAAAGGATGTTACTTAACACAGAAACTTCATCCATATCTAGATGAGAGAAGAAATCACTTTTGTGTGGTTGGCCAAGGGAGAATGAAACAGGTACGGACTTATACAGTTTCAGATATGGTGTAGTGCGGAGTTGTAAATTATATATTAATACGTAATAATATATATTTGTCCTTTTGCTAGTATGTAACTTATTTATTGTAAAAATTATCCAATCAAGGGATTATGAATGTGAAAGCGACAGTTGTAATTCCAGTGATAAAGAAAATCAAATTCCAAATGAGTTTCAAATGAGCAAAAAACAGCATTTAAGTAGTGATGTGAAACAAATTTGTTTAAATGTGTATAATACTCTTTTACAACGACAAGCTAATGAAATGCCAGATGAGTGTAAATCGTTCGAAAATGCATCGATTTTTGTACGACTGTTTTTTGATTTTTCGATACTTTCACTCAACATATCTATGGCTGGGTCCAAGCTTTTTGTCTGAAACTTGAAATATGGTTTATTTATGACCATATCTTTTTAAAATCCAAATGCCAGATAGGAATAAATCATTTGAAAAAATGGCTTTTTTCGTACATTTCTTTTAAGATTTAAAAATATGTTTGGACCACGCTTTTTGTCTGGGACTTGAAATATGGTTTATTTATTACCATATCTTTTTAAATAATATTAACAAAAAAACAAATGCCAGACGAATGAATGTAAATCATTTAATTTTCGCGGAAAAGTAGACAACTTGAAAAATAATTTTTTCACTGTTGGGCCCTCGGAATTTGTCTGGGGTTTGTTATATAGCGATAATTATAATCTATTTATCTATATATACAATTCCCAGATAAGAACCAAATCGTTTGATTCTGGACCATTTCTCTTACAACTTCGGATTGAAATTTCGGGCCTTAGGGCCCACGGAATTTGTCTGGCGATAAGCTTTCGTCGAATGTTTTTCTTTAAAGCATAAGTCTAACTTGACAGCAGATCGGAAGAAAACCTTTGAAATTGCTCATTTTCATGAAATTTTCTTTTTTGTTTTCCGCTGAGGGGCCTTGGATAACCGTCTGATAAACACGAAAATAGTTAGTACAAATCAGGCACAAAAGCCTCCCAAAAGGCCAGATAGGAACCAAGTGTTTCAAAAAATCTGTCACTATCCCACGATCTATAACTAACATTGTCTGATATAGGGCTCGCTCAATGTTATGCAACTAAACAAAATATAATAACAATAATAATGAGGCCATTACCTGGAACTGTAGTATGTTTTCCTCTTGGAAACATTTCCCATTTAGACTTACTATTACGCTGTACAATACCATTAGCATATAATGAACTACATGACATAGTTGTGCATACTGACTGTCTCCCCACTGCTGATCTACAAAAATTTATTGAAAGCAGTTCAATAATATACTTTTAATAATGTTATGAACATACACTTAATGTCGATTTATTTTTATTCCAGTTAGGGCCAGTATATCCACCTTCTGTTAAATTTATCTAATAGATAAATTCTATGGAAACGATTATTGATACAATTATTGTATCCAAGGAAATTATCTACTAAGTAAATTTAACTAGAATTTGATATGTCTAAGGGCCGGTTTATCAATACAGGGTTAACACTTAACTATAGGATAAATGTCAAATGAAACAATGGGTATCTATTGTTTCATTTGATATTTATCCTTTGGTTACGAGTTAACCTTACATTGATAAACCGGCCCTTAGTTGTACAAAATGATATTTTTGGTGAAAATATGTTACTTTTAATGAATAAATTTGACATCAAGACCAACCTTAAATACTTCTCACGGCAGGGAAAACATATTCTAAAACACCTGTTTGTTGCCAAATAAGTTAATACAGAATAAATATAGGGTTTCAGTTCGGTTTTCACTTCTCCATTTAAAAAACAATACAGCACAGCAACGAAGAAGCCCTGAAATATTGCAATTATTAAAATTTACAAACTCGAAAAACTAAAAACATACCTGGAAACTTCCGAATAAAGTGTCGCACACAAGCCAAATGTTAGTTTGACCAACAAAATAGAAAACTAAGAAGACCGCGTAATGTACTCCAAATAATGGTACCAAAACAAGAGTTGATTTAGCCCATTTTTGGTATCTGCGGGAATCTTCATTTATAGGGGATCTTAATTTTGTGTAAAGCACAATTGATATTATTACGAACAACACCAAGTTAATCTGAAAGGAAAATAAAATAGTTTGATAGATTACGGGTAACTAAAAAACATGATAAAATAGTTATTTAACCTATAAGTTGCAAAAAGTAGGTGTTTCTTCATGAGTCTTAAATATTGCACAACAAGCATAGGGAGTTGGAAATTAATAAGTGAAAAAAAAAAACAGTCACTTTTGTAACGATTGTGTACAGTTTTTTTGTAATTGTCAAAAATCAGAAAATTTAATATTAGTATTAGTGTTTATACAGATTGGGGTCAACAATTAGCCGTATAGGACAATCCTATACACATGTACTGTTACCTCCTTTTCCATGTTATTTATTTTTGAGAAAGAATTGAGGCAACATGTGCAGACGACTAGCTGGTTTAAGTCGGAGCAGAGAGCCGTGGGTCCAGAGTATTCGTAAGAGTGGAGAAACTTACCCTTTCTGATATGTACAGCATAAGCGACAGATTTCTGTTTAGTTCGAGAAAAGAAGACAAAGAAAAATTGATGTTAAATTGGGCACCATCTATAGTAAAATAAGCAAAATTGTCTCTTTTTCTCGAATAACCAGTCTACTATAGATCAGACTGAAATTGTTGGTAAGAGAAATAAAAAGAGAGATTAAAATGAATGTTAAAATATATTACATGAATAATAGACAAATCGCTTTGAAAGACAAATTGAAATTAATATATATATATATATATATAAAAAATTTTCATGATTTGTAAGGTGTAATTCAATGCAGGTCGGGGTATTTGCCCGCTGAGGAGTTGTTTCCTGCAAATCATGTATAATAACAGTATATAGGTTAAGTCCACCAAGGGCTGAAGGTCGCCGCTCTCGGTACTTGCAAAATGGCAAGTCGCTATGCACCATGGAAACATCTATGATGTCTGGTGTATAGTAGCATTAGACCGCATGAGAGGATTCACTTACCTCTCACCACTACACCATTTACATTAGTCTGTATAAGACTAGCAGGTTGGCCACTGTCATTTGTCTGCTCCATGACCTATGGCATACTGAGGAGAACTAATAAGTTCGAAACCGGTCTATGTCTGGTCAGGAAGTAGACAAATGACATTGGCTAAAAAAAAAAAAATTTCATGATTTGTAAGGTGTAATTCAATGCAGGTCGGGGTATTTGCCCGCTGAGTAGTTGTTTCCTGCAAATCATGTATAATAACAGTATATAGGTTAAGTCCACCAAGGGCTGAAGGTCGCCGCTCTCGGTACTTGCAAAATGGCAAGTCGCTATGCACCATGGAAACATCTATGATGTCTGGTGTATAGTAGCATTAGACCGCATGAGAGGATTCACTTACCTCTCACCACTACACCATTTACATTAGTCTGTATAAGACTAGCAGGTTGGCCACTGTCATTTGTCTGCTCCATGACCTATGGCATACTGAGGAGAACTAATAAGTTCGAAACCGGTCTATGTCTGGTCAGGAAGTAGACAAATGACATTGGCTAAAAAATTTTTCATGATTTGTAAGGTGTAATTCAATGCAGGTCGGGGTATTTGCCCGCTGAGTAGTTGTTTCCTGCAAATCATGTATAATAACCATATATATATATATATATATATATATATATATATATATATAAAACAAATTTATATCAGAATCCTAGATTGATTATGGTTGAGGTGACTGGTTCTGGGACAGCAATCCAGGCCCACAATTGTCTCTTGTTGCGAGAATGGATTCTAATGTTTCCTTGGCAATTTACGTCTCTCAATGAAATGGGGTGAAAGTTGTAGGAAAATTAACCAACTATGTGGTTTATGAAAAGATAACGAAACTTTATCTTTTTGGAAGATAAGCTGTGCAAAAGCTATGCAGGAATGAAGAAGCTATGCAGAAACGTATACAGAAATGTATAAGTATATATGTGCATAAACATATAAGTACATAAGTACATATAAATATATAGAAATATATAAGTATTTAAGAATTTAAGTATCTAAATACAAAGTATATACAAGCATGTAAGCATGTAAATATCTACAAAATCATCAAGCATGTAAGAATTTAAGCAAGTTCAAATGTAAGCAAGTAAGCTGTACAAAAGCTGATTTCATAAAAACTATAAATTGCCAAAAAAAATGAGAAGGAAAGAGAAAAATATTTTTAAAACCATGTGGTACATATAGTATTTTAACTACTTATTAAATTAAAAAGAATGACCTTGAATTTAAATTTATTTTAAAGATAATTGAAATTACATCAGAGAAAATTTGAAGATTAATTAAATTTTTAAACGAGTAATAAATGAAATTGCCTGTATGTTAAACACTTGTTAACTGGGATATAAAAATTGTAATATCAATTACCATAGTTAAAAATTATATACGTTTGAATCAGTACAAAGGCTGCAAGCAAATGACTTCCTGGTGAGTTTTACTGGTAAGGTAAACTTTTTGTCCTAGTTACTGGAAAATAACGCTACCAAAAAAAGTGAGAAATCTAATTCCCTATTTAAATTGAAAGCTATAAAATATAAAAATAGTACAAGTATGGCCATCTGTCAATGGTTGAGTTAAGCGCAACAACCTGCCTTGTAGATTCCCGTACTCACTACTAAATTAGTGGCATATAATCGATAAAAGGAATCTATAATAAAAGTTTTTATTATCTCCATAGCAGCTGATTTGCTTTTACCTCAGTTTGTAATTTCTATTTTATACATAACCACAAATATGAACAGATGTAAATAAATAGTAAAACATATTGACTATTGTGTGAACTCGTAAGTATATTACATCTTATAGGATATACTATATATAGTAACGAGAAAAGGTAAGGAAAATCACCAAATGTACCCACATAGTAAACAAAAATATAAAAATTGAAAAATAGATATCTGATGTAAATAAATGTTTTGTAGACAATTGTTAATTCATTGTTTCCTGGGATGCTGTCTAGAAGGGAAATACATAATAGTGTAGAACATGACTGAGTTCCTAAGATATAAAACTAAGTACATAAAACAGTGTGAAATGGTTTAGCAGTTATACAAATAAAATTCTGTTAGTTGAAAACAGTTTCACTTACAAAAACTGAATCGAAAAATGTTATACAGATCGTGCTAAATATAACCAAAATACTAGTTTTTATATAAAACTGTTAAATGGACATAGGCCATGTAACAACGCTGTGGCTTTTTTGCAAAATATCAACATAGAACAGGTGTATTTCATATGTTTACAGTGTATCCAGCCGGAACTTACTCAATCCATATCTTTAATTAATGGAATTTATATATAAGTATACTAATCTTTTTTGTCATTTATTTCATTTTAGATGATGATGGTGCAAAACGGGTGAAATCTCATCTAACGGAATGTGATTGGGGTGGGGTGATCCAATGGGCTGTACGCTAGCGCTGCTGTGATTGTCGATGTTATGGATTTATTTATTATTTACTAGTCCGTTGGGCTTAGGTCTCAGGTAGCCTTATGAAATTTAAGTATTATTGCACTCAAAATAATATTAACCTGTTAAAATTGATATTTATTTAACAGAAGAGAAAGTACAAATATTTAAATTGTACTATGGTGGGCATTCATTTTGTAATAAAATAAATTTATTTAATGTACAACTCCAAATACATTTATTACTGCAGCGGTCGCACGGATCGAGCTCGACCAGCTGTCATGCTTGTGCCCCACCATCTATTTCACATCATCTCACGATTCTAACCCATATTGCACATGTACATAGTGTATAGGATTTTCCTATATGGCTAATTGTCGACCCTAATCTGTATGAAAATAGTATATTATTTTATTAGAAGTAAAAGTGGCACTTTTGTGACGAGTCTGTAAGTAGGCAATTACAGATGAGTCACAAAAGTGGCTTTTACTCCGAATAAGACATGTTATTTTTTCTTCAAACGTCGATTAGCTATAAAAAAAATAAAGATAAAAATTTTAGCTCCACTCGAGCGGAAGAAAAAGTACTTTTACTTCCATTGCTAATGGTAACGCACACCCGTCTGAAATGTGAAACTTGAATGTCATGAAATGAGTAAGAAACGTCATGATTTTCTGACGTTTCAAGAGAAAAGTCTGGATAATTTGCCGTACCACCAATCGACCAGTGTAATTCAATGCTCTGGACATACAGAGGGCATACAGACTTCTGTATACTTGTAACAATAAATAGGAGGGAAAACAATTACAAAAAAGACAGAAATTGGGGATATATCTAAAGAAAGGACTCAGTGATTCTACTGAGAAAGTCCCAATATTGAGTAGCAACAAACTATAAACAAAAGGATTGCATCCGTAGGATCAGAGGTTATGTGTGTATGCTTAACTGAGAAACTTGGATGGTGTTTGGGGGTCTTTTGTATTCAACTTATAAAGTATATTGGGCCATTGAGAACTACAGCAGGTCTAAGTGGTTGTAATTTCATATAAATATTCTTATATAATGGAACGAATATAAAAAAATTATTAATTTTGAAGGTAAATAAAAATAGCGAAACTGTGCTTACCAATACCGAAATAATTGTTGGGATAACAATAATCATATATACTAAGTAATTCTCATTGGTGGTCCAACAGAGGGTGTCCTCAATCATTAATCTTGCCACAAGCCAAGGTATTATGACCAGAAGGGGTAATCCTGAAATAAGATATTCTAAATCTATCATACTTTTTATATAAAAACAAAGTTGGAAAATTACCCCATCCTAAAATGATGTAATGCACTAAATTTTTACTGGAATCTGCAAACAGGGCTCGGAAAATTAAATTATTTAAGTACAATCCTTCCATTAATATCCAGGAGTAGTTTGCGGTTGTAAAATACTGAACAAGGGTAGAGAGCAGTTTACATTCATAATTATTGGACTGCAAAATACAAGTTATAAAAGATGAGATTCAGATCGCTATATACATTGCACCGCAAAGTCAACTTATTGTTTTAAATCCTTTAATTATATTCTTTATTGTCATTATTATTAATTTTTTTTCTGATTCCCATAAGGATCAAATACTTATTAGTGCTGTTATATGGTGGTGGTCCTGAAAATACACATTTTTGCTTGCATTCTTTCAATAACGATACGTATTAATTTTAATTTGTGTAGGTACTAGTATCATCCTGATTTCCTAAAATGTATTCCTGTGAGTGACGAAAAATGCACTCGAAGATACATAATTCAATACTTTGCAGTGTCCTAATCTTCATTGTTACATTAAAGGAGACTCCCAGATCTTTGTAATAGTATTGGCCCCTTTATTATTATATTTTTTCTTGAGATACATTTTTGTAAAACACCACAGAAAACGATCTATTATAAAGATGATACAAGTCAGCTGGTAACTGAACATAAAATTTAACCGTCAGTTTACAAATTTTCTAATAGCTGCATTTGCAAGCTGCTGCTGAGATACTGGATAAGACTGTTTTTACGACTTCAACAAAAATGTCGGCTATGTAGTTTCTGTTCATTAATAAAACATGAAACTCAACCATAAATCTCGGTCTGGCAGAAAACAAGGATCAAAAGTTTACATGAAAATTCACACTGATAGTCCTTTCGAAGTTAGCAGTCTGTACTTTGCCTTCAGCAGTCAAATATTTAAAACAGCCTTTCTCCAAGTACTTAAATTGACATATTTTGGACTGATTCTCTATGCTGTATAATAAATAATTCGTTAAGATTTGAGGTATTTCCTGACACATTAGGACGAAGAACAAAGGATATTCTACTTAACAAGAAACTAACTATTAATATTTTGTTATTGCGCCATTTCTATTTATAACTTCTATAAGTCTGTTTGGCATAGAGTTAAATAACTTTATACAATAATCATTAGTAATAATATTTTATATTTTCCCATGCATTATTTACTATTTCCAGTAATTCATCAGCATTCCGTGGTCTCACATTTCGTTTTTGGATACTTCTTACGAGTAGTCCCCATACTTCTTCCACAGGGTTAAGATCTGGACTATGACTGGGCCAGTTAAGAACATTGATGTAAAGATTACATTGTTCCAAAAATTTACATTATGTGCTAAAAATTCAAGCACAAATCCTACTCGAGCTTTTTTATGTTCAACTTTAAGTAAGTATTTCTGTGCTGCTGCATGACAGCGTAGCTCCGATTCTCTTACTCGCCGGTGACCAGTACTACTCGATACAGGAGAATTCTTTTCTTCAGCAGCCCGAATAACCGAGTAAAATGGATTTTCTACTAAAGCATTTACCAGTTGCAAATCTTGTTGAGTTGATATCCTTCGTCGTCCTGATCCAGGATTTCTACTAATCGTACCGTTTATTCTCCACTTTTTAAAAATATTACACACCGAATTTTTGTCAATATTATAACGCAGTGCAATTTGTCTCATTGACCATCCATCTTCTGCTTTAGCAATAACTCCAGATTTAACTAAATCGCTTATATGAGGCATATTAGTTTTTTGCACACTTGCAATAAATTATGACCACTAACTGACAATGTCACAAAAATTAAAGTTAGATGTACACAACTAGATTTTAGCAAAATACCGTTATAAAACGTCCTATTTTTTTTTGCTCACAACCGTATCTAAATGTAGAGAAAACAATATGTTATCGTGAAAAATCATAATAATTAAGCCAGTTTGCGTTGGCTTTATATTTTTTGTTAACGTTTTATGGTATTTATATTCAGAAGTCTCTAATATTTTCCTTTAAAAATAATAATACCACATTTAAATGTTGCGAATTCCATCGTCAACACAACACAAAATCTCTAGATTGTTTCTCCAAAGCACTGCCTTGCTGTCACAGAAAAAGGTGCTCATTATAGCTGCATTAGGCTATACAACAATCTCCCACTATACATCAAACAAACAAACACGCTGTATACAGGGTGTCCAGAAACAAAGTAGAAAAAATTAACTGTAGATTCCTTAGCCCAAATTAATTGGGGTTCTTCATATAACATTTTTCAAAATACCCCTTCGTTTCCAAGTTATAGCCCTTTTAAAGGGGTACTTTAAAAACTATTTTCATTTTTTTACTCAAAAAATAAAATTCCAAAAAACAAAATATTTAGCATTTAGCAATTTTTTTTCTACTTTATTTGCGGACACCCTGTATATTTAACAATAAGTTCAGAAGCTCTTGGCGTAGATTGAATTTTATAGTAATTATAGTACGAGTGAATACCTGAATTATATAAATCGATATACGAAGTCATCGTATCTGTACAATGAATAAAATACATAGTGATTTTCATTATTTCATGCACATTTGGACATGTGTATGTATGTGCAATATGTACATATTTGTATGCATACATATTAATTTTTGTTTTGACTGCTATTTCTCTTGTTGTTGTATAACCTTTACTTTGCAATAAACATTATTTGATCCTGAACTTGTTTAGTCACAGTTCAGGTTTTGTTTGTTATTTTGTCTATATAGTGATGCATACATAGGTCAGTTCAATGTGTAAACATCTTGTATAATTAATTATGATATATAATTATTGTTTGTCTTCTTATCTGTAGTTATTTGGTCATTCTTTTTAATTAGTAAACGCAACAACACAATAATCTTAATCAACTCAGTAATGAAGTTAACGTGAAATTCACAATACAAGCATTCAATGCTTAGGTGTTTTCATATCAGCTTGGTGCTGATCATCTGTAAGTATACTTATAATATATAAAAAAAAGTGTATAACTATTTTGAATTTAATTGCTCTTTTGCTACATTATACTTATACATAAATTATTGTAGACTTTAGCATAGGATGAACCTGTGTAAAAATTTTGTATTTTTTTTTGTTTAATAAACTTATTTATACAATTTTTTAAATCCAATTAATTTATTTAAAGAATTTTTCAATGTACAAATAGCTTTAAAGTTATGATTTTGCGGTGCAGTGTATGTATGCTTTCTATTTACCTCCAAATCTGTTTTAAAGTAGAGTTCTCCATTTTTATAGCTAAAGTCATTCGAAAGGCCTACACCTCCAATAAACAGCACATCTTTCAATATATAGAAAAACGCTCTTAGAATAAATGAAGCGAATAGATTCATATGAAGAATATTCCTAGCACAGTGCAGTTTTCTGAAAAAATAAAGTAGTATAATAATTGCACTGATTCTAAATATATGATTGGCTGATCAATCAAATCGGTATGCTCTATAAGTCCTGAAATATGATGTGTAATGTGAATATTAGTATGTGGAAAATATTTTACTGAAGGAAAATGTTACTTATGCAATTATAATCTAATTACATTGTGCAAAATCCATACTCAACAAATGCTTCTACAAGAACAATTTTAATACAAATAGGCAATGTGCATTTATTTTTCTTTTTTAAATCATAGATTCGTTTGTGTACTTTCAGAAGTTCAGAAAAACATTGTTTTCAAAAAACCACCTTTTTACATTGCCAAGGATGCTTTTCTTTACCCTCCTATATTTCGCCCCATTTTCATCTACACAAAAATAAGTCATGTGAAAGAACTTTTCAAAACCTGGAATGTAAAAGAAAACTCATCAGTTTTGGTCAATTAGGGGCCGAACAAAAGCTACCTCTTAGTTCGGTAAAATAACAATATATATCGGACAAAATTCAGGAAGTTTTGAAAATTGGTAGAAATATGAAGGATATCATAAGAATTACTAAACGGAACAGTTCCCACCTCTAAAAAGTGTGCTTCATCCCCTATGACGTCGTTTCATCCCCATTTTGAAGTTTGAGAAAAATACCTGTATATAAAATTATTCCTTATAAAATTCTCTATCAAAAATTCTCTATACTTCTTTCCTACAATGAGTAGTACTGTGGGAAGTAAGGCGCACATATAAGGGTTGGTTCCGGTTAACACTTAAATTGTAATCTTTACTAAAATCTGCTTTAAAGTTCAATGCCTAACGCTAAAGCAGTAGCTACTAAAGTCCACTTAAAATTATAATAAATTTCCTGCTCCCGTCCTCTCACCTACAAAATAACGTGATTTTTAAAGAAGTGATAATATTGTATGTTGTACTTTTTCTACGTCACCTCAGAGGTAAAGTACTTAGCGCGTTCTTTTTTTACATGGTGTCCCCTGTAGGCCTAATCCCCAGGTTACCTACATTAATTAATTTTCGTCGTCTTCCATAAACCATATTTTCGAAAATAGTGAGTGATTTTATATTTAAACGATATATAGATAGAGATAGATAATAAACTTTATTGGAACAAGTCTCCAAAAGGCCATCGACCTAGGTCTTTCAGCCATTGGTAATACATATTAATTTTTTCCAAATTTAACATATAGAATGATAATATACAGATTTAAATTAAAAAAAAAAAAAAGGCATAAACTTAAAATGTATAGAACAGTGAATGAATCATATAAGCATGTTTTTAAAGTACACAAAACATAGATTTTATTTTAGTGTTTATTCACTTCCATCAGCAGCTCTGCGATTGTTTTTTCTGGGTAACGTCTCTTTGTTCGAAGGTTTTCTGGTATCGGTGCTAGCAGGGGTCGAATAATTTGCAGGTTATTTGGTGCTTTTGAGAATTTGGTAAAGCGTTTTTGCAGACGGGAGAGAATGGGATCGATGTGTGTCATTTCGTAAAGGAGATTGTTGGAAGGATTATGAAGAAGATTTTGAGGGTGACGAATTTTTGTTATTGAACGTAGACAGCTTCTTTCAGCTACTTCTATGTTGTTAAGTGTGGGTCTTCTACAGGTACTAAATAGAATATATCCATATTCAATAACTGGCCGACATATCATTTTATAAATGTTCAGTGCAGTTTTCCTACTGATACCCTTGTTTTTGTAGGTCATGGACCAGAAGTGCCTGGCTCTATTAATGGTATTTTTCTTAATTTCCTGGGTGTGTCGTTTGAAATTTAGTTTGCTATCCAACTTTATTCCTAAATATTTAGCTGTTTGGGATGGTTTTATGATATTATTACTAATCGTGATTGTTGGTGAAATGTCTGTTATTTTATGGTGGAATAAGATGAGCTGCGATTTGTTTGGATTGGGTTTTAATCGCCATTTATTAAACCAATTGATAGTACGGTCAACTTTGTTCTGCAGGGTCCGTGTAACAATGTCGGTTGTTTTACCATGTGTTATCAGAGCTGTGTCATCTGCGAACTGGAGAATATAGCTGTTTAGGTTATTCCTCTTCAGTAATATCTACATGCCGAGCATCGATAACTTGGTCTGGACTAAAAAAGTTTTCATACCACTCTTCTATTATGTGAAAATTATTTTCATCAAATGTATTACTTCTGGAAAATTTGTATGTTTCGTTATAATAGTGAGCGAAGGCATTAGCTTTCTCCCCGTCCCTGGAAAAGCTGTTATTATTATATTCTATCTGTGGAATGGTACTTGTGACCGATTTATATTTTGAAAGTTTTTTGATTTCCTGCCAGTAAGCTTTTCCTCTACTTTCATTAATTTGTTCACATGCCATTATCCATTTGTGTTGTTTAAATTGCTGTATTAAATTGTGAATATTTTTGTTAAGCTCATTGTATGTGGTTTTTAATTGTTGAGTTTCATTATCTTTTATTAATCTATATAATTGTCTCTTTCTTCTTATGAGTTTAAGTATGAATGGTGGTAGCTGGTAACTAAAAAAGGTTTTTTTTTTGCATGGGCGAGTTTTCAAGAATTACCTGACTAAGTTTTGAGTTAAACTCCTTGATATATACTGGCGATATTTCATGTATATTTCTTATATAATCAATTATTGTTTTGTTCACTGAATCCATATTACATTTATTTATATTATGGTAAATGATGTCTGCTTCCTTCGGGGGAGCTTTTGCAGGTTAAATTTAATTAACATTGCAAGGTGATCACTACCGAGATCTGGTGTTAGGTCCACTTCAATAAGATTGTTCCTAAGGTTAGGTCTGCACAGTATTAAGTCAGGGGTTGTACTTGGGTTATTCGACATTATAAAGGTGGGTGGAGTATTGATTTTGATAAAATGGTATTATTGAGAAAGTCGCCAATTTGTTTGTTTTTTCTCATATTTACATTAAAGTCACCAATGATAATAGAAAATTTGTACAATGCTGGTTTAGTAAATATCGTTTCTTCTATTATCGAGTTCGGGTGGATGTACACTAGGAACACATGAAGTTTTTCATTTTGAAATGGTAACGTGAAGTGTATGCAGTTGTTTAGCGGGCTGTTAATTCTAGGGGGATTTTCCTTTCCCATGTACCAATGTTTATTAGACTGCACTAAGCTGCCACCATGAATGTTGTTATTAAGAATGTTGCCTTTTTGCTGTATGATATTCCAATCCTGGTATGCTTTGATAGTTTCTTTAAGTTTAGTTTCTACCACCATCAGTAAATCAATGTCATTTGTATTTAAGTAGTTATTTATTAGAAGACTTTTGGGAGAATAACTATTAATGTTGCAATACATCATATTAAATGTGCAGGTCATTTTGGTGCACTGTTAGACCTTCTGTTGATTCTGTTGGTGAGACTGTATTAGAGGATGGTAATTCAAGATCAAACATTAAGATATATATATGGGCCCCGCTGAATACTGCTGTTGTATGTATATTATAGAGGTTGATGAAACGTTTTTTTAATTTCAGGATTAGTTCTTGCCTGTTGGTATTTTTAGGTTTATTTAATTTATTGACATAAGTTTCGATGATATGGTCATGGTAGGTCAGTGGGGTATGGATCCTGCTTTTTCTTGAAATATTGGAGCTTATTTCGGATGATTTTTTATTCATTGTTTTAATTCTTGCATTAGGGATACCTTCTATAGGTTTGACTGGTCTGTTGGGGAACATGGGGGACCAGGCTTGGTGGTCTTCGGATTGACATGATACGAATTTTTCAGGTTGCGGGGATGTGCATGAGTTTGTGTGGTGATTTCCCTGGCACTTCCTGCAGGTTAGAGGCGTCGGACAATTCTCAGTTGTATGTGTGTATAGTGAACATTTAGCGCAAGGGGAAGGCAGTGGAACCGGTGGCGTACTAGGGTAGACAGGATAATGTCTGTTTTTATAGAACAGTCTTTCGTTAAGTAATTTTTGAAATGAAGTGATATCTCCTGTAATTACTCTTATGAGTTGTGTAGGTTTACCAGTAGCACGGGACGTAATTCATTTACAGTATCTATTATTAAAATTATTAGCATCTAAATATTCTTTAATTTTAGTGTCATGTATGTCCATTTCGACCATTGCTATAACACAAGCAAATGTGGCAGAAACTGTGTTGATATTAGAAGGTCGTTGGTTTGTTGATGTTTCTTTATACTCATTTATTACTTGAGACTGCATTAATGAGTTTAGATATCCTATTGCAATATTTTTTTCTAGATCAGTTTTTAACAAAAAGCCTTTTGCAGTTTTTAGGATTACATCTTTAGAGTTAGGGTGTCTTGCATTCCAAAAATCGGCTAATTGTGTTCTAGTAAGCTTTCTAGATGATGACAAATAGAACATATTTTTAAATTGTTTATTTAATATATTCTGCATTTGTAGTGAATAATTTATTGTTGACGGGTTTTTGTTTGTTGTGTGTAATGATGTTTTTGTGGTCTTAAAAGAACTGTTATCAGTAGACTTGTTTTTTGATGTACTTGCTGCGTTTTTTGTTGCTTGTTGTCCTATAATCTCATTAATTTCATTAATTTGTTCTGGGGAGAGCCTTAGTGATTTATTTCTTTGTTGTTGTTTTTCTTTGTTTTTTCTTTTCTTATTTCCCACTTCTGTCCAATCCATAGTGTCATTTTCACTTTCACCTCCACTTTCACTACTCATAGTCTTAAAATAAAACTATAAAACACTCTCAAAACTAGCACTTCACAAAGAGATGTTTACTCTATGAACTCTAGGTTAAGACCGGTTGAAACGATATATATATATGTCCCTAATTTTTGAAACAGCGAAATATTATTTATTTGCCGATGACACAATAATATATATGTCAGATACATGCATATTAAATCTTGTTACTAAAATGAATCAAATATTAGAAAATGTCAGTGATTGGATGGAAGTAAATAAATTAAAATCGAATGTAGCAAAAACAAAAGGGTTGATATTAGGGATAAAGTCATATAGGGAGTAATTTCTCGACAACCGGTTACAACTTAAATTGTGTAGAGATTGCCGAAGTAGTTAACGAAATTAAATACCTGGGAAGTATAATTGACAATGATTTGAAATTTAATAAAAACATTGACTATATTTGTAAAAAAGTTGCAAAAAAAATCGGAGTTCTTTGTAGGGTTAGTTGATATCTTTCCATAAAAACTAGAAAATTAATGTACGATCGTGAGCAAAAAAAAAAAATAGGACAAGTCTCATAACGGTATTTTGTTTTTTTTTTTTTTAAATTAGCGGCCCAAACTGCTAGGGTCATCTGCCGGGTATTTTGTTAAATCTAGTTGTGTACATCTAACTTTAATTTTTGTGACATTGTCAGTTAGTTGTCATAATTTATTGCAAGTGTGCAAAAAACTAATATGCCTCATATAAGCGATTTAGTTAAATCTGAAGTTATTGCTAAAGCAGAAGATGGATGGTCAATGAGACAAATTGCACTGCGTTATAATATTGACAAAAATTCGGTGTAATATTTTAAGAAAGTGGAGAATAAACGGTACGATTAGTAGAAATCCTGGATCAGGACGAAGAAGGATATCAACTCAACAACAAGATTTGCAATTGGTAAATGCTTTAGTAGAAAATCCATTTTACTCAGTTATTCAGGCCGCTGAAGAAACGAATTTTCCTGGATTGGGTAGTACTGGTTGCCGGTGAGTAAGAGAATCGGAACTACGCTGTCATGCAGCAGCACAGAAATACTTACTTAAAGCTGAACATAAAGAAGCTCGAGTAGGATTTGCGCTTGAATTTTTAGCGCATGATGTAAATTTTTGGAACAATGTAATATTTACAGACGAAAAACTTTCCAGTCAACACACAGCGGTCGTATTCGTGTTTACCGCCCTCTGAATACTTGATTCGATGAGAAATATATATCTAACAATGATAAAAATGGTAGATTTTCCGTCAATATGTGGGCTTGGATATCGGCACGTGGTCCTGGTGTTTTGTGGCATATTGAGGAACGATTTAATAGTGAAACTATATTAGGATTTTAGACAATATTATGCTCCCTTCTGTGTCAAAATTATTTCCTAATAATGAGTTCATATTTCAACAAGACAATTGCTCCGTTCCTACTGCTCATACCGTAACTAACTGGTTTCAAGATAACATCAATGTTCTTAACTGGCCCAGTCATATACTCCAGATCTTAACCCTGTGGAAGAAGTATGGGGACTACTCGTAAGAAGTATCCTAAAACGAAATGTGAGACCACGGAATGCCAAAGAATTACTGGAAATAGTAAATAATGCATGGGAAAATATTATTACTAACGATTATTGTATAAGGTTATTTAATTCTATGCCAAACAGACTTATAGAAGTTATAAATAGAAATGGTGCAATAACGAAATATTAATAGTTAGTTTCTTGTTAAGTAGGATATCCTTTGTCCTTTGATCCAGGACTTCTACGTACCGTTTATTCTCCACTTTCTTAAAATGTTACACACCAAATTTTTGTTAATGTTATAACGCAGTGCAATTTGTCTCATTAACCATCCATCATTTACTATAGCAATAACTACAGCATTAAAATAAAAAATAAATTAAAAGTGATATCTGTTTTATTTCGGCTACTCATTACATATTCAGATAGAGACAGATTTACATTAGAAAAAAAAAGTTGTCCTTTTTTTTCTGCTCATGACAGTACAACACCATAATATTGCCTCACTTTTGCTACCGTAGCACTGTATTGTATATGGGTAATCAAGCGTGTATAGGGCATTTACAAAAATTCCAAAATAGAGCTATGCGGATAATATTAGGTTGCAACACTGCAACAGATATACAAGGGTTGAAGACATGTTGGTGACATTGGGTTGGTTAAATATAAAACAATTTTTAGAATACAATGTGCTGGTTTTCATCCGTAAAATTAGGTTGGGAGAAGAACCTGAATATTTACAAGATAACATTTGAAAATGTACATGATCACGACACAAGAGATAGACAAAAATTTCTTTTACAAAGGGTGCGAACAACTGCTGGGCAGAATTCAATTTTTTTCAGGGGTATCAGAAATATAATAGTCTGAATCAAGTAGAAAAAGATGTTCGTGGCATTATTTCCTTTAAAAGACTTCTGAACGACAGTTATATATTATGATTAGTGGTTGTTATATATATAATATGAAATGGTTGTATGTATACTCTTTTTTTTCTGGTTTACTTAGATTTACATTGTAATATGATAAGAATTGTGCTGGATTTTGTAAGAAAATAGCAAAGTGCTAAATAAAAGTTTATTATAATATGTGTTTGTTGGAGGATACTTGCTTCACCACGTAATATGGCCAAAGAAAAGGACATTTAATCATGTTCACAACGCTTACATTAGTTACATAAGAAAACATTACCTATGGTAATAGAGTATAACTGTCATGTTTGATGGTTATTTGGAGAATGCAAACAGCACGCAGTGCCTAGAACAACACAGGCGAGTACTGAGAAGAACCTGTCCTGGGGTTATATTTGATGAAAACACTGTTGTATCTGAAACTCAGAGTAAAGATTGCAGAACAGCAGAACTGGTGAAAAACATTAGGAATAAAGTAATCGAGGTGTTTGCTGCTGCGGATAACGCCGATTTATTAGTAGTACAAACTGCTATCGAAAAATGTTATAAGTGCCACAAAGCTGTTGTCATAGGGCAAGATACTGATCTGCTAGTCCTTCCTATTGCTCTTTCTCTCTCTGACAAAGACATAAAATTTTTAAAAGAAAAACAGAGTAATACCAGCAAAAGCATTTACAGCTCTCGAGATTTGCAATCCTCAACTTTTTTAAAAAACTGTAAAGAAACAATGTTATTTGAACATGCCATCATTAGCGGTTGCAACACAACCTCAGTGTTTTTTCCATAGGAAAGGTTAATACAATAATCTGTAATGTTATGAATACTACCGCCAACTTCTGTTGCTGCTTGGCAACACTCATGTCGCGTTTCTTACCTCATTCAAACATGGAAAAACGTTACGCTAGAAGCTACTGATTGGGAATGGAAAAAAGTCGGCGGTATATCAACCTCAACTATAACAACAAAAGAACTAGTTCCCAAATCTCTTTTAACACTAATTTCTTGTTCATGCAAATTAGGGTGCAAAAACAGGTGTAATTGCTTTACGTTGCTCAACAATGTTTTGCCATTGCCACGGACAAGCATGAAGATGACGAAGATTAATTAACGTAGGTAGCCTTCTGATAATTAATGATGAGGCCTACAGGAGACACTGAGTAAAAAAAGAACGCGCCAAGTTCTTTACCCTGGGGTGATGTGGAAACAAGTATAACATACAATATAATCGCTTCTTTAAAAATCACGTTATTTTATATGGGTGAGACAGTGGAAGCTATACATTTATTATAATTTTAAGTGAAGCTTAGTAGCTACTGCTTTAGCGTTAGGCATTGAACTTTAAAGTAGGTTGTGGTAAAGATTTATTGTGTTAACCGGAACCAACCCTTATGTGTATGGCTTATTTTTCACAGTACTATCCATTTTAGGAAAAAAGTATAAAGACGTTTTTGATAGAGAATTTTATAAGGAATAATTTTGTATATATATTTTTATAAAGAAGCGCAAGTGCTCAAAAATAATTTTTTTGCAAATATCTCGGTTCTGAATGATCCTACGAAAAAAAAGATTGTTATCAAAGTTAAAGATAAGTAAATTCTCTATCGAAATGGTTCAGACACATTTTTACATATTATTAATATTCTTGGAGTTATAGGCGGGGGAAGTCAAGCACCGTATCGCATTCACTCTGTATATCGACACTTTCATATACACTTCCACGCTTTCTACTTGCTATTACGTTTAATTGTCACTTTTGAAGTTTAAGTAAATATATTTATTGTCAATTTTGAAATTACAAATGTCTACAACTATCGGTGGTTACTACCATTTTGCGCTCGTTTCCAAACCACCTGCGGTAGAGCATTTGGCGCGTTTTTTAAAAGTTATATCCCCAATAGCTTAATCTACTTTTTCTTTATTTGGTTCACTTCTAATTATTTTATTCTCTACTGCCAATACCATTACATTAGTTTGATTTTTTTTCCAAGTTGAAGGTCCAAAACATTCCCTTGCTTCAATAAAACTGCAAGTGCCAGTTTCATTAGCGTCTGCGTCGTTTTTGTCAAATTCAGCCTTCCAATAAAGCTAATACCTTATGTTTGGTTTGTTCGGTTTGATCTAAGTTGTCTACATATATTTCGACATTTGTACACATTTGTCCTTGACATCCAGAACAAATAACTGAACATCTTAGTCCAGCTTTTCTACAAGTACATGCGGCTTTGCAGCCTTTTATACACTTGCAACTTATTGTTTTCAAAAATTCTTGTGGAGCAGCATCGTTTTTGGTAGTAATAGGAAACAGACCATTTGTTTTTTTCATCCAACCCCAATCTTGAGGAATTTTGGTATTGCTGTACTACTGCTGAATTTGATAGTATGTTCTAAAGGAGTGTAGGCTTGCAGCAGACTCAGTTGGAGGTGACGATGCAAGGTTACATGTACTTTTTGCCACTAACTTAATAAAGCATTTGTACCTGAATTTATTCAAAGAATGCTGTTCGGATTCTGCTACGTAAAGGGCTAAAATAACTTTTTGGCCTGCTGTATCTATAACATCAGGGTGAGAACTGGGGTCTTTAAAAAAATCCATGTATTTATGTAACCCTGCAGATTTTTGTATCAATTTAACGAATTTTGCTTTGACTTGCCTACAAAATGCAGAAGTTGTGTCACATACACTGAGTGCATGGAGGAATAATATGTTATCCTTAATTTCTTTTGGGTATTTAAAAGAGTTCGAAGAATAAATTTTCTGTTTTTCCCTTGCTTGGCTTCATAAAGTACATGTTTGAACAACATGCGGATAATCCTGTCATAAGGATAAGGTCAACGTCTTCATCAACTGTAATTGCCCAATTGTAATGAAGTGATATATCTATTGCTGAGTTAATAATAAGAGAATCAGCATCTTCGGCAGCCTGCTCAACAATGAAACCTGGAATGGTAAGCTTTTTACGTAACTGTGAAATAAGCCGATTTTTATTTTGATCGTTTGATAGAAACTTCTTCTGTTGCATTGTCGCTGTCATAGACTCGTCAAAATTGAAGGTTGTAGAAACATTTCTTCGAGCTCGTCATTGACGTTCAGCAGATTTTGTGCTTTTATTAGATGCATCGATAGGGTACCCATCGAAGACAATGATGCTATTAGCTCTATGATACTTCTGAATATACTCTACATATCTAGCTAGAATAGAAGTAAATGTATGTTATTGATGCCACACAACTCGATGAAGTAAAAATCCATCATCTACGACTTGTATTTTATTGCCAAAATTAATTTTATCATTGATTGAAGAAAAAAAAATCATAAAAACTCGATTTTTTAGTTTTTCGCATTCCTACTTCATTAAAAAGTGAAAGCGCATGGGGGCTAGTTCAAACCGAAAGTATTGCAGCAAACCTTTATGAGATATCTTACCAAGTAACATTATTTGAAAGAGTAGTGTTGAATTAACTGGAATGACATGTAACCTTTTCTTTGCGTTGAAACTTCACGTCGTTGAAGCTTTGTCATTCACACATAAGAGGTAGAAAGCATGGAAGTGTATAGAAAAGTATTGAAATACAGAGTGAATGCAATATGGTGCTTCACATCCTCCGCCTATAATTCCAAGAATATTAATACTGTGTAAAAATATGTCTGAACGATTTCGATAAAGAATTTACTTATTTTTAGCTTTGATAACCATCTTTTTTCTTTCATAGGGCCATTCAGAATCGAGATATTTACAAAAAACATGATTTTTAAGCGATATTAGCCCAAAATTGGGGGTGTTCTGGGGGGCGAGCGAGGGGTTCCAACAGTAAAATCTTTTGTCCGATTTAAAACGGTATTTACGCATACTCAATTCCCTGACGACTGGCCTAATAAGGGAGTAGGAAAAAGAAAAAATCGATGCACATTGCCTTTTTGATACTTGGCGAAGGATTCAAAATTATACTTTGCCCATCATATTTAACCATTTTATTTAACGTAGAGCATCCTTGTTGAGTGTACTCAATTTACTCTATGAACCATCAAGTAAATTTCCCTCGGCAAGCTGCCGCCGAAAACAATTAATTCAGATCAATTCTATGGTACTACTTATATAGTTGTCTCAATGGGGAACAATCCAAGCCAGTTCCTAATATATCCAATGATGCCATGCGTACTCGGTTTAATGGGTTTAATGTCTTTCTTAACTTGTATCGTATATAACCTTTAAATAGTTTAAATTTCCCGATTTCCGAGACTTTCCCAATCTTTTATTCGTAGAAACGAGCCAAATTGATGAAAAGGATTACGGTAGTTGGTCATTAAATCGTTCAAAATTTTAAAAGCGGAGCTGAGAAAAAGAGGTGCTATAGAGTTCATGGAAAAAAACTGATTTGGTGGAAAGATATATAATTACATTTATGAACTTGTTGAATTTTTTGTTTATAAATCATCTTTTATTCTAGATTAATCAATTATGACAATATTTTAGTTAGTACACTTAAAGATGAAGATATATAGATTACAATTTTAAAACACCCGATTTATCATATATTTGTCGGAAACAGTCATTTTTAGTAAATAAATGCCCTACTGTGTGCACTTTGGTACACAGCAACAAGTTTTCATTTTACATCCTAATTAACTTTGTTTATTCAAAGACATATTTTTTCGTATTGACATTGACGGACAAACAACCGAGTACAGCTGGTGCACTCTGGCGGATAAAATGAAAAAGAATGTTCCCTGTTACAGTTTTGCGCTTATCTATATGTTGACTTGATACGATTTTATTAAAAATACTCACTTGATGAGAAACATGATGAAGAAAGCTATAATTAGAGATATCAGAGATACAGCATATCCTGATTGAGATATAACTTTTAAAGCAGGTACAATAGCCTAAAAAATAAAATATTTAAATACATATGCATAAGCATATCCACAATTTTCTAAATTTACAGCAGAGTTTTGAGATACGTCGTTTCTGCGAATGTTGTTGGTGAAAATTGTAGTCATTTGTCCATCCATACATGCTGTATAATTAGTCCAAGGTTCATTGGCTTCATTGACGTACCAGGTACCATTTTCCATACATCTTTTCGATGCGTAATCCGTCTGAAAAAAAAAAAGAATACTTAAATTATTAACAAATACGATTCGAAAAATAAATAAATTTAAATTAAGGCCCTCTAAAATATATGAAGACGCTCCTGCCTGTTGTATCGATCAGAATTTGCAGTTAGCTTCTGCGCTTTAAATTCTACTCCATTTCTAACTTGCGCATTCGAAACAGATAAAGTAAGGTTAGACATTTGTACTAGCTGTGCTGTGTCACGCGTTTATGGTTTATGCCGGCGGCTTTGGGGTTTAATTTTATTATTATAGAATAGCATAGATTATATAGTGTTTGCTTCTGTTTGTTACTTTGTTTGTAGCTCCTCATAGCAAATTGAGGTGATTTCGTGTAAGGAGTATGCAGTGATTATTTTTGTTTACCACGTTTATGTTGTGGTTGTAAAAACGTGTAATTACAATTTTTGATTTTGTAAAGTACCTGTTAGTTTTTAAATAAAGATAAATAATGCCTAGATCAAAGAAGGATAAAAAAGGTAAGTTAACTTCATAGTTGTATTGTAAATTTAACCTAAAACATTTTCCATTTTAGTTTCCTTAACAAAGCTTGCTACAAAGGGCTTTTCTGGAAAACAAAAAACCGTGCTTGATTTGAGAACTTGTGTGGAGCAATTTACAAGTATATATGTGTACACAGTTGTTAATATGAGAAATGATAAAATGAAACAAGTTCGAGAACAATGGCTACCTAGTAGATTTTTCTACGGTAAAAATAAAATAATTGCGATAGCTTTCGGTAGAACTCCGCATACTGAGTTTGCAAAAGATTTACATAGGGTAAGCACATATGGAAATAATGCCATTGAGGTTTGCAAATAGTACAAGCGAAATCTTAAGCTTCCTGAGCATATTATTAAAGCGTTATGGATTAGATAGGTATTGGGTATGTGTGCTGTTCTGTATTTATAAAATGCAAGCATAACCTGACTGAACCTGCCATGAGTGGATAAGAAATGAAATGTGTGTAGATCATTCGATTTGCTGCTACGCTAAGAGCGTAAGTGCCACATTGTATGGTCTAAGTTTGTAACTGTCGAATTTTTAGATTTATGAATGTAATGGTTAAATATACCGACTTTCTTAGAATTAATGTTGAGAAGAATCGGGTACTCACTATTTGAGAATGCTCGAGAATCAAGTACTTAAGTATCTGAATAGTAAGTACTCCATCAAAGGAAATTTTACTGTGTGCGTACATGCAAGGAATACTTTCTGAATTTGAATATCGCTTGGTATATAGGTTGATTATGTATTGCTTCATTGTTTTTTTGGTAATCGGCATCAGTTGATATCCGTCAGTTGTATTTGATGTTTTTTCTATATTTGAATGACTACTACTACTACTATACAGTCTCGCTCAGTTGATTAATAATTGAGAGGGTATCTTGTTTAGTTCCTTTTAATTTAAATTTCCTTTTTGTTTTTTTTTAAACTATGTATTTCATTATTAATGTACTGTAAACGTCACGAGTGTTGGCGAGCGGTGGGGACTGTAGGGGAATATAGTCGACCTATCGGAACACAGCACAATCATGTGCTGTAATAATTTATCACTGACGGTGACAGCAATCATGATAGTGCCGCGTATGCTGGGTCTATCTATACAACACCTTGGTACCGCTTTCGCATTTCTTCAGGGTGATGCGTATACGCATGGTTGGGCTCCGCTTTGTATGATCCATTTTCCTACTTTCCCCATCCATTATGAGATTAGGGGCTCAGGGGTGATTTCCTTGCCCGGTGTTCCTTTCGATCTGCTCCATAAGCCGCTCGTGTTTCATCGTCGCGATGATATACGTGGACACCGCTGACCAACCTTCTTCGCTTTCCAGCATGTGTGTGATGAGGTTTGCCTCACATATACGCCCTCCGAGAGTCCTCTCGAGTTCCTCTCTTGCCGCTTCCATTGCACCGCATTCAAAGATAGCGTGTCGGGCGTTATCCGGAGCTTGTCCACGATGAAGGCATTTGGCATTTGCCCTCTTTCCGAACCTAGCCAGGTATTTGTTGAAGCAACCATGGCCGGTCAGCGCCTGGGACTATACCACTATCTACATACAGATTCCCCTACTCTTGCCAACAGTCGTGGCGTTTGCTGTATGTCGGTGGCAGTTTCTCTATTAAGTCGTAAATATGTGAGCAGTGATCAAATGACTTAATGGCTACTGCTGTGTGTTGTAGAATAGCTTTTAGCCAATTCTATAACTTGAAAACATTTTTAGTTATGTTGAGAATCAGACAATTTATTTATAAAGTTATATCTAACTTATGCAGTGCATTATATTTTTTAATTTTAGTTGTCAAAATTTCTAAAGGGTCCGTGCGGGTTACTGTTCACAGATTGTACAAACGAAGATGTGATGGAATGGTTTGAAAATTTTGCTGTTGACGAGTATGCAAGATCTGGTTTTAAAGTAAACACATCCATCAATCTAAATGCAGGACCCTTAACACAATTTCCACATTCAATGGAACCGTATTTAAGAGAGAAGTTAGGATTACCCACAAAATTAGATAAGGGTAAATAAAAAACAAAATTTTGAAAACCAATTGTTTTACTAACTGTTTTCTGTTGTCCTTTAAGGAGTTGTGACCTTAATGAGAGATTTTGAAGTATGTAAGCCAGGAGATATGTTAACGCCTGAACAAGCTAGAATATTAGAATTATTTGAGTATAAATTGGCTACATTTAGGTTTACATTAACTGCAAAATGGAGCAAATTGGATGGTTTTGAAGCCTTAGAGCACGATGGTGAGGATGAAGAAGTCCAGGCAGAGGCAGAACAAGATGACGACGATGATGATGATGACGACGACATGGATTCTGACAATTAATAAACTTATTTTTTTTTTTATAATGGCTTATAAATTGTTGTGTAATGTATGTCAATTGTTTTACATGTTTTTCATTTAATTTTTCATATAAACTAGTATATTTTAATATCCTACCTAGTTATAGAAGGAAGCCATTTCAAAAATTGATGTATTTAGAGAAAACAAATAAAAGAGTGTTAAAGAGTATCTTAGTTTCCCAAAATTAGATTTATGGAACTATCTAATTTTTTTTTCTGTTAATTCTTCTAAAACTCATCTGATGTTTCTTTTACAAAACTCATTAATTTTGCAAGGGCATGAGAAAATGGGCTGAAACTTCTTTATCCACTGCCAATTAATATAGGTGGGGTTAAGATTTTTGGTACACAAAATTTAACTTCGTCCGCATACATCTTATTAAGACATTCAAAGTTTCTATTTTTGTGCAACTTTTTTTTCATAAATTTAAATGTTTACTCTAGAGTTCTACAACACTTTTCTTAATGGGAAAACACTGAATAGGATCTACATGTGACAAAAAAATATTTATGACCCGATGGATGTTATAAAACGTATTGCTGCAATTTCGACTTTATAAACCATCAAGTAAAAAAATATGCCATACTACAAATAATTTTAATTACTTTCTTGTTCTTCCAAATAATGTATCAAACATTACGTTGATAAAATACTAAAAGTTTATTTCGCAGAAGGGAATGGAATAATTCCAATTATGGGAGTTAAATAAAATGAATTAATGAAATCATAAACATTTATTAATTTTCATGCTCATAATGAAAACCATCTACAGTAATTATGACCTATTTCATGATAGGTGGATAGGGAGGAGGGTGAAATGAGCTGATGGTCTGCCAGATATCCAAACTTGACCCCCTTCGATTATCATATCTATGTGGGTATAAAGCATCCAGTATACAATGAAGAAATGTGAGATCGAAACCATCACATTATTTAAACCAGTGAAATTGCAGCAGGCGTAACCATTACCCATTAATTTGGGAATAAAAATAGATGAAAACTTATTCTTATTATTATTCTTATTCTGTTCCTCAGATTCCTGGCTTTAAAACTACGTGTTTTGGCCATATAAAACCTATTTATGGTATTATTTTGTTTTGTTTAATCGCGATGAGAATAATTTCATTTTCGTCTGTAGAATAAGCTTTTAATAAGAAGTTTTCCCATCTTACAAATTTTACATTTGATATATTACTTGAAAAAGCAACGAACAAGGAAACTTAAAGATATTTGAATGCATATTGTATTCCATATTTTTTATTTGATGGTTTACAGAGTGTAAAATTACAGTAATATGCTTGGAACCTTCATTAGGTTACAAATATTCTTTGATCATATATAGATTCCGCTGAAACACAGCTGGAGCCCTGGCGAAGCGAATTATTACAAGCAAGCCCCCCCCCCCCCACGTCATATGAAGTAAATGAATTAAACAAATATACTAGCCTGCTGATTCTTCTCTTCTATGAAATTATCAATATAGAAATGCACGAAGTTTTCACTAGTTAATGTAAAGCGCTGGTACAGAAATATAATCTTTGTAACTTATTGTGTAACCAAAAATTGTTAATGGTCATGGCTTTTTTTACCTGTAAATCTGTGGGCCCAGGAATCATCGCTTTCCCTGCCCTCTCGTCGGCCCTGATTCTATTAAGTGTTTTAAGTCAATAAAATAAATAATATTTTAGTTTATGACTAAAAAGTTGCAAATAGATCAACATTTTGAATAATTAAATAAAGAAACAAGTTATTGCCTTATACCTCAAGAGGAACAACAATGCAGCTGCGGACACGTGTTTCGGAGTTATTGCTCCTCATCAGCGTAGCGAATATATCTTATAATCGAGCAAAACCAACAAAGGTCGGAAAGTACAGTGCACAGTACTCGATTTGTACTTTCATACTTCATGTGCCACATTTAGGGCCTCAAATGAAAGCAATCAGTACGACGAGCTCTATGTGTACTGCTCTATTTCCACCTGGCAAACACTAAGTAAAATATAATGGGGGTTTATGAGGCTAAATAATTAAATAAGGAAACAAGTTATTGCCTTATACCTCAAGAGAAACAACAATGCAGCTACGGACACGTGTTTCGGAGTTATTGCTCCTCATCAGCGTAGCATCATACTTCATGTACCACATTTAAGGCCTCAAATGAGTACAAATCGAGTACTGTGCACTGTACTTTCCGACCTTTGTTGGTTTTGCTCGATTATAAGATATATTCGCTAAGCTACGCTACGCTGATGAGGAGCAATAACTCCGAAACGCGTGTCCGTAGCTGCATTGTTGTTTCTCTTGAGGTATAAGGCAATAACTTGTTTCTTTATTTAATTATTTAGCCTCATAAACCCGCATCATATTTTGAATAATGTTTTATTGAAACTTGAAGTCCCTTAATACTTTACAGGACAGGGGTGAAATATATTATATTTCTTTTATGGACAAAGCCAAATTTGGATCATTAAAAAGGAAAAATCCAAAATCCTTGAAATATTAACCAGGCGATGTTGAAAAACATTTACGGATAATCACGGTGTAGTATATTAGGTGATGCGACAAGACCCGTACGAATGGTTTCGTAAGTGTTTAGTTATATGTAATGCAACAGATGGCAGGACAAATAAATTCTCGTCGTTACTGACGCATAGAGATATTAGAAATACAGTTTACATACATACAATAGTTAATGTTCTATAGATTTGTTTTATTTATATTGTTGCGTGCTTACAATTTTCAGTAAACACTTTGTGGATTCCAAATAACTTGCAACAAGAATTTTCACAATCCACTGATTTATTTATCACTAAAATTACACTAGGAAATATTTAAAAATCACACAACTAATAATAACTTAATCTAATATAAATTCACTACTTTTAAAACACTATGTACTTTACTTTTCTTCTTAAACTTGTCAACACTTGTCAACTCTTGTCTAACCTAAAAACTCTCTTGTCTGTTTACTTCACTAAACTGCATACTTCACTCAACTGAACTGTTCTTCTACAAACTGTCTCTGTAACCAGAACCACAGATTATCCAGAACTGTACTGGATACTAAACTGAACTGTTTATCCTTCACTAAACTGTACTGTTACTGTTCTTACAATTTTCTTAGGCACTACTAAATGGTGGTTCGCCAGTTGGCCCACAGATGGCGCCACACTTCTGGCCAGGGAGTAATTACAACTCTCCTCTCTGTTAGAGGGCAGCACATAACACTGCCCCCTCCTTAAGCCTGAACGTCCCGGTCAGGCAATTCAGATACCCCAGCATACTTTGCCAACCTGTCCAGGTGCACGATCTTCATCTTGGACTTCTTTCTACGTTGAATCCTATAAACAACGTCGTTGATCCTAGTGATGACTGAATACGGTCCTTCCCAGGGTGGGTGAAGCTTCGGAGATTTTCCCTTCTTTCGCTGTGGGTTATATATAGCCAAACCAGATCGCCCTCCTTGAATCCTGCTGACGTTCCCTTCCGGTCATAGCGAGCCTTCATTCTGTCACTAGCTATGCTAACTTGGTTTCGAACCAATTCGTGGACATTCCCCACTAAACATTAAATTATTACTTTAATAATACTTCAATGTAACGAGGTTACAATGTAATGTTATTTGAAACAGACTATGAATAATATTGTAACATTGCCTTAAAAGATTTTGTCATACCTTTAAATGTTATTCTGTTATATTGTTAAAACGGAAACATCAAGAAAATATTTCCTTAATGTTGATGCAATATTGATGTAATAATTCATCTTACATTACCTTGCACATTTACGTTGGATTGCGAATATAATTCCTAAAATGTATACTCAACATTAATATAGTACTACAGCAATATGTTATTGAAGTAAATATAAATGTGTAGGCAATATTAATTTAATTTTAAATTAATTGTTTATTAAATATTATAGTTATTCATCTGCTAGTTAGTATTGTTGTCCGAACGCTTTAAGAAATTGAGAAAATAATAACAAAAAAACATTTAATAGGTAATAAATCAATATCAGAAATGAAGTTCTGATAAACACACCTCACCGACTCGGTGGTTAGCTTCACATCACACATTTTTTGTTATTTTTTTCAATTTCTTAGTGTTCGGATAATGTAACTGGCACGGATTATGAACAGATATCTAGATGTCACCATTCATATAATTAAAAGAATCTTCCAACTTTTATCACTAATACTACATACACGCACGGACAAAATTTTGGTTTGCAGGCGCAGAACGATTTCTATTTATGGGTAATTAACAAAGTATTAATGTAAATAGAAACTGCTCTGCTATAATTAGTTATTTCAAACATTAGTGAAATTACGTATTGTGCAATATAGGCAGTCATAAAGAGTTAGTAAGATTCAATTTTATAACATGGAACACATTATCTGACATGACATTTGTACATGATCCTTCAGTACTAACCAACAGATGCACGTCTATAGTATTTTAGGGACCACTTAAATCTGAAATTAAAAAAATATATAATATATGTAAAATTTATTGTTTTAAGGTTAAATAACAAAAATAAAAACAAATATTTTCTAAAACAAAACAATTTCTAGATTTAAAAAACCAACGAAATAAATAACATATTTTATTTCATCTCCTCCCTAACTTTTCTCTGTTTAGAAAATCGTAACCATTCAGCTATCATGCCCTCAAATTCCTTCCCAGTTGTTGTAGGAAATGTGGCTTGGACAGCATCTGTTAAAAAATTAATAATTGTAGTGTATGAAATATTCAGTTTATAGGGTGCATCAATACATACAATAAAGACTTGGAAGATTCGTGTTGTATAGATTTTAGATACTATTCTTAAGCTACACTATACTGACAATAAACAATATCTAATGCAAGCGTCTGTAAAATATAATATTAGAATAATAATTTACTGTTTTAATAAACTATATTCATCGATTTTAATTGGTATAAAAAGTCATCATTCAATTGTATCTTTATTTCACTACAACCTTGACTTAGGTATTATCCAAGAAAACATATCGCGAATAGTAATATACTTGTATTTTTTTGTTCATTAATGATCGTCAAAAAATATATTTTAAGAAAAGTTTCACAACATCAGATATGATATAGTACTTATAGCTAGCCTTTATTTACAAAGTAAAAAATTCAAAAATATCTACTTTATAAGTCTTACTTTGTATTACTTTCATCAATTGGGTGTTGCCAATTTTAAAATTGTTTTTTTGACCTGTCCAGGAGCACTGCATACCTAATTCATTTGTGAAAATACAAGGCAAGCTTCTTCGTAAAAAGTTTTTGAAATCTGATCCACCTACCAGGGATAATTTGTTAAACTGAAAGAAATACTTATTTAAATAATTAAACAAGTTTTGAAGTAGTAAAAAATTACCAACTGTGTTGTAACATCTTGCTTCTTAAGATCGTCTTCAAATTTTAGAAGTTGATCGATCGTATTTAGAGGTAACTGGTCTCTTATTAAATCGTCCTTCAATACATCTTCTTCTTGTAAGCTACGCGATCTGTTAATATCAATTGCATTAACTTTATTTAAAATCATTTGTATCATTGTGGTGTTTTTTAAAATAATGTCCACCAGTAATTGGTATTTTTCCTCCGGAATCGCAGTAAAATTTTCTATAACTGTATTGTCAGCTTCTGTCCCAACTGTGACAAATGCACTTTCTTCTCTTGGCGTTGTTACTCTTTCATTTTGTTGTAACTCCAAGTTTACTGATGATGCACTCTCTATAAAAAATATGCAGATTACAGAACCTTATGTAACTTGACGAGTTTTTTAAACATTTTAAAATTACATTAAAAAAGCATTTCTTTGTAAAGCTCTTGATGATTGCCAAAAAAAGTGTTTACCAATGTCACTGACGGTGCCAGAATCGATGTCGTAATCACTTAATAAGGGAATGGTAAGTGTGTCTGGAATAATTTTCTTTTTAATTTTTCTTTTGCCAAATCTTGTTAGTTCATCTGGTTCATCCTCAGAAGTAGCTACAGCTTCTTTTTCTGCTTTCAGGGCATCGTCATAAGTATCTGTAAATAAAAACTGTTCTCTAGGAAGCAGTAAAGACTATTTAACAGCCATCTGTTACCAAGTCAAATACTTACTAAATGTTTCGATAATTTTATATTGAAAATTCTTCCAGTCTTTTCCTGGTTCAACTCTTTTTATAATCAATGTCCTTAAATTTTTTGAATGGGTTGGCCATAGGCAATCATCACCCAAAAGCCAATTTGTGGGTATTACCGAAACATCTCCTGCAGGAAATTGAACTAAGGCATACTGTAAATTAAAAATAATGCTTAATTCATACACCATAAATATTTAGCAAGAGATTAACCTTAATTAAAAAACTTCCATCAAGTTGAGACAATAATGCATTTTCCATTAGAATTGCAGTAACCATTAAAAACAAACTATTTTTATTTATCTCTTAGAGCCAGAAGAGGACCACCTTTCAAATTTACTAGTGCACTGTGAAGTGTACCGACACTCCGACACATCGTGTATTTGCATACATAAGTTTAGAGTAAGTAACATGTGAAAGTGAAAAAAAGAAGGACGAGGTGTGAGAGTGAAAAACAAAAAAAGAGTAAAGGTTTATGTAGTTGGAACACTATAACTGCTTAGTTGAGAAAAACGCACCTTTGAACATAAAGGTTTGATTCACTGTCACATAATTGGGATATTTAAAAAAAAAAAATGAATGCCAGTATAGTTAGATAATCGGTGTGGAGTCCTTGCTTCTAAATAATAAGACCCTGTCCGATATTAGTGTCGCCTACCTCTATTTACATCATCTGAATTTGAATTGTAAATTTGGTGTTTCGGTAAGCAATTTACATTTTGGGGTTGCACCCAATAAATATAGCAAATAAAAATAATTTAATGAATCAGCGATAGTAAAAATTGATCCATCTTTATAGATTTGCAAAAAACCTCACTTAGAGGTGCAATGTCAGAAAGCTTTTGCAAATGCCCAACATATCCACAGTTAAATAATTTGATTGATGAGCAAGGTTCAATAAAATAATCATTGAAACTGGAAAATGTTTTATATTCAATATATACTTCATTTTCCTTAACGAAAATGGATATCACTTTTGCTGGAATATTATTTCTAAGAATGCAAAAGCAATTTGGTTCAGATATTTTTAATACCATTTGATTATAAGTGATATTCTGATAGGTCATAACTTGACTTTCTTTAATTTTTTTAAGGCCAAGAGGTTTAGACAGTTTCATTTCTATTTGTACTTTTTGCGTTGTGGAATATTTCCTATGTTCATAAACCCTGTTTACAAACTGTTTTAATGGCTGTTTGGTACTTTTAAGCGACATTTTAATTATATTCAAAAAATTTTCAAATTTAAAGCAACTAAAGTTATCTAAAGGTCCAAATTTAAGAACATCTTTTGCAATATGAATTAGATTATGTACGTTATGGTTTACATATTCATATCCATATATTTCGCCAAAGTTTTCTACAAAATGTTGTAACAAAACTTGAGCAAATCTATTGTACTTTTTGCATAATTCTGAAGATGCAAGAATTCTTACTGCACAATGCAAACATAGAAAATGCAAAAAGTTCACTTCACACAAATAATGTTTTAACATGATAGGTCCATAGTATAACAAGAATTGACGAAATTCCGTTGCCTTCCATCTTTCTACATCATGTAAACTCCTAGGTTTTCGCGCAAATTCCAGTACGCTGCAGTTTCTATATTTAAAAATTTTATTATTTATTTCATCAATCTGGTGACTCAATAATCGAACACCCCGATTACCTTTAACCCAAAAAATTAAAAGTCGTTTCATCACCCCTAAACATATTAAGTGCATATAATCCAGAGGCACTTGGGTCACTAAACCTATATTTAATTTCAAAAGCTCAGTTCTAATAATCTTTTTGTTTATATATTTATGGTAATCCTCATCTTCCATATTAACAAAACTCTCATCGGTTCTTTCTTGCGAAGTAATCTGAGGATAGGTCATCCGATTGTTTAAAAAACTACCCTCTGTTATACATTTGGTACAACCAGAATAAGCATTGTGACCTTTTACAGAGAGAATAAATGCTTTTGCAGGTGCATCACATAACATTTTTGTTATTTCAAGCTGCAAATAATTACCCTCATAATTTATACCTTCATTTTTTAATCGAACAAATTCATCTACAAAATATTTTAAAAATTCATTTGCATTGTAAGGTTTTTCAAATCCATGATACACTCCTATTGGAAAGACCATATTTGTTTTAATATTTTCGATATTGGCTAACACTGGCCAGAACTGACTTCCACTACTTTTAGCCAGAGGAACACCGTCAATATTAATTTCAAGTTTTATAACTTCAGAATTATTGCATTTGTAAGAATTTTTTTTCAATAAGAATAAAATTGACTCCTTTAAACCAAAATGGTAGTAAAAACCTGGTGGCATTTCAATAATACTCTTATCTTCAGTTTTATTTATTTTCAATAGAGTTCGAGCATCTTTATGTATATTTAGATTAAGATCGGTTTTCAAAATACTAAGTAATTTCGAATACGAGTTATGTGAAATTTTATTCTCAACTACCCAAGCATTTAAATGCATCGTAAAGGAATCTACAGGGTCTGGTTCCATAAAAGTGTTAATTATATCGGGAAGATTTGTGGATGGAACTTCAGATGCAGTTGATAACGGGGGCATTGATGGACCCACATCAGATGTACTTGGTAAAATAATTTGAGACAAAGAGGACACAGAATTAGTGCTAATAGAAAAATTATTGTTAGTATCTAAAACATCATTTGTCAATAAACATTCAGCAACACTTGATAGTGGGAGCGAAACAGAAGTAGAAGTACTTGGTAATACAGAGTGGGAGGAAGAAGCAATGGTAGAGGATGTAAATTTACAATTGTTAGGATTGAGATAAATATTAAGTTTTTCTCTGGATAACTGCACACTACTATTAATTAAGCGTTTTAAGTGTCGTCTTGTATATGACTTTCCACATTTTTTGGTACGCTACAACAAAAACACAATCTGTTAATATAATGACAGTACTTGAAGACTTGTTGGCAAAGACACATAAGATTTACACAACACTTACTAAGTTCTGGTTTGGTTGAGGATCACCACTCGTATTAGCATGCATGAGTTGTGGTGTCAGCTTTAAAAAGCCAATTTATTTATTGGTGATCATTTAGATGCGTTTAATATTCATCAAATTGTATGATTATTACAATAGAATATACACATCTGGAGAAGCCCCTCCCAACCACCTGTGAATTAAAGCAAACTAGGTATGTATGGGTATTACCCCAAATATAACAAACCATATGAATAAATTTTTAAATATTTACCCTCTGGTATGTCGGGTTTGCTTTAAAAAATAACTAGACTAGGGTTCCCTATACTAATTACAAATTAGCTCAGTGAAGTCAAGTAATATTATTTTTATGGATTGCGAAAATTTCATCATGGCAATTATTTACCTACCTTATCAGTCTTGTCGCTCATATTGTAAAAAAATAATCACAACCACTAGAAACTAGAACTGGAAAGTCTGTGCTGGAATCTTCTTAAGTTAAAAGAAAGGCGTTGTTGTCAGAGGCGTTGTTAGGCGCGCGTTCTGTCAAAAGTCAAACATGCTATCTCTTCTTCTTTAACGGCTCGGTTTAGCGGGAGAATTAATTGCATAAATATGTAATAAACATTACCATTAACGTTAACGTATAATCACATGGGCATTGTTTACGATGTATGTGTACTATCTATAACATATATGTACTTACATATATAAAATATTTCAATTCTATGTTACACGTCACATTAGTAAAACATTTTGTACATATTTCTTGAAAAATGTTAAGAATACATTTAAAAGAATGTATTATATACATTTGTAAGATATATTCCATAAAATTGTAAATATATTTTATAGTAACAACAAGATAATATTATTTAAATATTGGTTTAATGTTCAACAATTTAATATTCTTAAGTTATATTAGCGCTAGTTACTTTAACAGAGATATAATATTGCAACAAAATATTAAAATTGTTACTTGTGCTTAATATTACATAATATTGCAGTTATATATATTGTTTAGTGGGTCCTCAGCTGTTGACTAACTTCGTCTGCGTAGTCATCCACGGACAGTGGCTTCTTATCTGGTGTACCAAACATCAAATCACATGGCAGTCTGATCTCGTGCCCAAATATTACACGAGCCGGTGTCTGTTTAGTCGTCTCATGAATGGCAGCCCTGTATGCCATTAAGAAAAATGGTATATGTCGATCCCAATCTCGCTGGTTCTTGTGAACTACCTTAGAAAGATGTTCCTTCATGGTTTTATTATGTCGTTCCACCATTCCATCTGACTGGGGATGAAGAGGGGTTGTCCGAGTCTTGTGAATGCCCAGCAACTCACAAATTTTCTGAAATACCCCCGACTCAAAGTTTCTCCCTTGATCGGAATGTAGCTCCAGGGGTACACCAAATCGGCATACAAGGTTATCCACCAAAACTCGAGCAACAGTAACTGCTTCCTGATTCGGAATGGCATAGGCTTCCGGCCATTTACTAAAATAGTCCATAGCGACCAGGATGTATTTATTCCCATCATCTGTCACTGGGAATGGGCCCGCTACATCTATAGCAATCCTCTCAAAAGGAGCTCCGACGTTATATTGCTTCATTTGGCCCCTGCTCTTCGTCTGTGGCCCTTTGGTAGCTGCACAAGCCTTGCATTTGCGGCACCAAGCTTCCACATCTTGACGGCTATTTACCCAATAAAATCGTTCCCGTACTTTAGCCAATGTCTTATTCATACCAAAATGTCCCCCGGACACTCCATCATGTATTTCCTGAAGTACTTTTGGGATCCGACAGCTGGGTATCACCAGACGCATGGTAACTTCCTTCCCATCTGGACTTTCCCATGCTCTCTTTAATAGCCCATCTATAACCTTAAGGGAGTCCCATTGTGCCCACAATGCCTTCAGTCCAACACTTTTACTGGAAACGTCCTTCCATTCAGGGCGGATTCCTTTTTCTTTCGCCTTCAACATTGGTCCAATTTCATCGTCGTTCAGTTGTTCCTCTCTTAGAACTTTCCTTGACCAGTCCTTCGGAACCTCTATCTTAACTGCCTTCACTTCTGCTATATCCTGCTGCTTCTTTACATTCTCGGCATTCACTTCCTTATAGGGCCCCTCTGGCGACAGTACCTCTTGACATGCCCCAATTTGCCACAATTATAACAGCGGATTACTTTTGTCGGACCTCCAGCACTTCGCTGCTGCTTCGGCTCCTGTTTCGGCGGTTGCGGTTCTTGTTTGTTTCAGCTCCGGTCGCGAACTTAATTCGTTTAGTACTTGTGCGACCATTTTCTGTATGTCTGTTAACATAACAATCAATCTCATCCTATCAGAGCGGACTTCCTCTTTCTTTGCAGTGTTTACTTCTCCAGGATTCCATTCTCGACACTGCCGCATCATATGTCCTGGTTTGCTGCACTGATAACACCGAATCACCTTCCTTGGCTGTCCTTCGCTCTGTTCTCTTTCCTGCTTCCTTGGAGCATCTGGTTTGGTCATCAACTGGCTTATCATTTTGTGCATGTCAGCCATCAAAGATTCCATATTTGATTTTTCTAAATGGTTCCCTTCTTCTATTTTCATGGCTCGTACTCTCGGATGTAGAGTCTCTTCATAAGCGGCTTCAACTTCGAGGGCATGGATCAAGGCTTCGCTACCAGTCTTAGCTCGAGATAATCTAAGGACTCGCCTGATCTCCTCGTCTCTTATGCCATCAATGAAAGTATCAACTGTTAACTGTTCCTGGAATTCTTTGGGTGCATCCGGGTAAGCCAGGTACGTCAGTCGCTCAACAGCTGCTTCAAAATCTTGTAAACTTTCCCCAACCTTTTGTGTGCGTGATTTGAGCTGAGTCCTGTATACCTGGGCGAGGTGTTGGTCGCCATATCTTAGATCTAGTGCAGCTTCCAAAACTTTAAAATCCCGTTGCTGCGTCACTGGGATACTCTGGAGCAACTCTGAGGCTTGGCCCCTTAATGCTAGCACCAATGCCATAGCTTTGTCTTCATTACTCCAATTGTTTGCGTATGCCGCTGCCTCAAATTGTCTTTTATAGGTTGACCAAGAAGTTTGACCATCAAAGGAAGGCGGTTGTAATCGAGGACCTGACGATGATAATACCAGCTGGCCTCCTTGTTCTCTTAACAGTCGCTTAAGTCGCTCTACCTCTCCTTCAACTGCACGAAATTTTCCTTCTATATCGGTAACTTTCCCTTCAACGCCAGTAACTTTTTGTTCAACGCCAGTAACTTTTCCTTTGACTTCAGATACTTCCTCTTCAACCTTATTTACTTTTCCTTTGACATCACATATTTCAGTCTTTATGTTGCCCATATCCTCTTTAATTTCACTTTTGAGGTCTTCAGTTGCCGAAAGGATAACATCTTGTTGCCCCTGTATAATTTTCCTTAATTCTTCTTCACGTTTCTCTTGTTCTTCTTTTTCTTCTAGTTTTTCTTTCTGACGTCGTCTTTCTTGTTCTTCTTGACGTCTCTCTTGTTCTTCTTTTTCCTCTTGGCGTCGTTTCTCTTGCTCTTCCTTTTCTTCTTGACGTCGTTTTTCTTGCTCCTCTTTTTCTTCTTGACGTCGTTTTTCTTGTTCTTCTTTTTCCTCTAACATCATTTTTCTAAATGAGGCGAACATGTCTTGCATTTGTTTTTCAGCAGCCATACTTCTTGTTTCCATTCAAAAACTAACAAACAACACTAACAAGTCTTTGCCAGGTACAAGTCAAATTTTATTTAAAGTCTATATCACTTCTCAGTTGAAAGCACTTAAATAAAACTACACTAATTTCTAAACAGAATGTTGCAGAAATTTCTTCACAGTAGCACAAATAAGTCTCGTCTAATGTCTATATCACTTTCCAGTTCGACTCACTTCGCTATCTCCAGTGGTTTCCAAATAGAACACTATGGAACTTCGTCGAATTCTTCAGAAATTCTGTTGCAATTCCGCTTCCGACACCAATTGTTGCGTGCTTACAATTTTCAGTAAACACTTTGTGGATTCCAAATAACTTGCAACAAGAATTTTCACAATCCACTGATTTATTTATCACTAAAATTACACTAGGAAATATTTAAAAATCACACAACTAATAATAACTTAATCTAATATAAATTCACTACTTTTAAAACACTATGTACTTTACTTTTCTTCTTAAACTTGTCAACACTTGTCAACTCTTGTCTAACCTAAAAACTCTCTTGTCTGTTTACTTCACTAAACTGCATACTTCACTCAACTGAACTGTTCTTCTACAAACTGTCTCTGTAACCAGAACCACAGATTATCCAGAACTGTACTGGATACTAAACTGAACTGTTTATCCTTCACTAAACTGTACTGTTACTGTTCTTACAATTTTCTTAGGCACTACTAAATGGTGGTTCGCCAGTTGGCCCACAGATGGCGCCACACTTCTGGCCAGGGAGTAATTACAACTCTCCTCTCTGTTAGAGGGCAGCACATAACAATATTTAAAGAGCCTTTTAGTTCGTTCTTTTTGTCTTAGTTTTGCTGTTTAGTTGTGGAAATATGCAACATTACATGCATCAAAGGAAATCCGTCTGTCTGAGATCTATGCCATGATGCTATGCCCTTCGACCGTTATGCCTAGGTAATTGCAGGGATATACTCCGGGCGTCATCTACTGAATTAAATGGAAACCAAGCACTTATGAAGCTGTCGATTAACATGGCAAGTGCCGTGTGTCGGACTACCTAATATACTACACCGTGCGGGTAATGTAGTCTAGCTTTTTTATATATAATGTTGTGTCCATTCAGTAGAGCACTACAAAAACTTACACCGCGTACTTTCAATGTAACTGATGTGATGGCGCCATGGTATTATCTCAGCAGAAATCTATAAGAACAAGTCAGCAAATTGCTATGGTTCAGCAATTCCCGCAGAGATGTCTCTAGTGCAATAGAAAAATACAAGCAACTCTACTACAGAAAACTACTATTAGAAAAACTTCCAAAAGCCGCTGAGAGATATAGCCCAGTAAAATACTACTTTTGCAAACAGTTTTCCGAGGACCTTGAAGTTTTTCGATTTATATGGTAGTGTCTTAGGTATTTATAAACAGAAAAAGGTTCTAGCAAATATCACCCCCAAAGTAAAAAAAAAAAAAAAGTTTTTCGCGCTTTTCTCGAAATCCATTAAAATCATAAAAAATAACGATTTTCGGTACTTTTACAGATCGACATTTTGAGACACACATTACTTTTGGTTAAGTAATATAACGAGATACAAGAATTAAAAATCTGGAAATTTTTCACCGTTTTGAAAAGAGGCCACCGATGAAAAAAGGTCTCCAATATAAAATTGGATTGTACATTTTTTTTGTACTTTTTACTAAAATACTACTCATAATCTGGACAATATTTCTAAAATACAAAGAACCTAGATGCTGCATTTTCCTCTATAAAAGTTCAATACCTCTGAACACTTTATTTTTTCTTGGAAGAAAACTAATTCAAACAGTTGTTTAACGTCACCTTCGCAAAAGTCATACCTACAAAGTTCAATCACCACCTAAAATTTAATTTTTATAGCATTTATTTAGAGATAGGTAGGTATCACAAATTGTATTTCAAAAAATACTTATAAATATTTATTATATCAGCGATAAGGGGGAAAAAATAATAGACGGTATGCACGCAAGTTCGCATTGCTTCGCGCACTAGACAAATAAATACGGTAGGTAAAACATTTTACATAATATGAACCTAATTTTAAAAGTGATACCCAGTGATTCAAATAATGCAGAAATTAAAATTTTGAGGATTTTTCAATAATATTAAAGCAATTTATTTAAATTAAAAATTGATGGTGTGTTAAATTATAGATTATTGTAGTTGTATTATATTGTACACACTTTTTTATGCATTGTTCTACACAGTGTCGGACTGGCTATAGGGTTAGGGTGGGGTTTACTACCCGGCCCCCCAGGCTTACTACCTACACGCAAAATAGTTCATACACGAAAAGAAATGAAACAAAAATTATAAAGTCAGTCTATGGAAAATTTCTGTTCTGCATGGTAATCTCGTCGCAAGATGGCAGTATATGAAAAACTCACGTCTGTCCCACAAAAATTCTAATGGTAGAACAGTAAAATTGACTATCCTATACCATTATTACTATCGGAGAGTATCGAACTTATATCATGTCCCTGGTGTATGTGATTCAAAGTTCAGCTCGTTATCACAGCGTCATGATGTTTAAAAAATTCTTGAATAAAATCTTATATTACATATCAACTTGTTGTTAAAAAAGTACGTTTTATTCTGTATAGGTTCAAATATATCTCACAAATCTTTAAAGTAGAACAAATGCGGATGTTGTACCATGCCTTGGTAGAAAAGTCATATCACTTATGGAATAATTGCATGGGGGGCAGCAAATAGTATTTATTTAAGTAACCTAGAAATAATACAAAAGTTAATTCTAAAAGTTATTTTATAAAAAAGTTTATACATACCCTAGTAATGATTTATAAAGAAACACAAAAGTATATAACCCTAGACAGTATTTTTCATACAGGTAATATCGAGACAACACAAAAATAAAACATAATATTTTTAGTCGCTCCTTTATAAAATCCTTATTTTACTATAAGGAACGTAACCAGACTGCAACCAACAGCTACTCTCCGGGCTATGTGCCCCGCCGAGCGCTGAATTAGAAGTTACAAGCCTGGCACGTTAAGTGCAATAATTGCATATTACCACCAAAACGGTAATGCTTCGATTGAAACAAACCCCAGCGAAAGACTGATCCTACTTAAAGGAGCTCTCGTGCTAGTCGTCACACACCACTTGCAGATTGCAGTTTCGAGCTGTTGGCTCTCGTCAGTGCAAGATAGGCATGCAGGTGATGCCCAAGGTTTGTAAAGTAAGGTAGGTAGCATGGTAACTTGAACGGAATGGAGGGGTTACGATGAAGGCGGCCATCTTGCGCATCATCGTGCCTGCTGAAACTTAATTGTACGTATGCATTTTTTGAGACGTTGCGCTTATTTGTTGAGTTATTTCGAAATATTTGTTGTTTTTGTGTTTATAATCGTGCAGTTATAGTTATATTTAGTGTATAATCTAATTGACAATTACTGTTAAAGAGAAAAGACTCATAGTATATAGAAGTTTGTAACCTGTGTATTTATAGAAATAATTTTAAGGTAAACAGTTTTTATTATTTTCCGTTCATAATAATAACAATGTTACATACAATTATTAGATGACTGGTTGTCAAAATAATTTAATTGACATAACTGACGTAAGAAGCCCTATTTACAACAGACTTTTTTGAAAAACATGCTAGATAAAAAATCGATTACTTTAATTCGGCCGCAATAGTACATGTAAAAATATAGGTATGTGTATATTTTGCATTTTGTTGTGTAAATACTTATCTAATATAAAAGTTTCGTTGTAAACATAGTAGTAAATATGTATATATAAATAATGTATTGTAATATTTTTAGAAATAAATTACTTAATACAGGAAATAAAATTTATTTTCATATGATACAAAGAAATATTAGAAAAAACCAATGAGTGATTTTTTCTTATTAATTGCTGTGTCTAATATGACATGATAAAATTTAATGGCCCTCTTGTTAAATTTCATTAATAAATTATTGTATGCACATCTAATTCTAATAAAAAAATTTGCATTAAAATTTTTTAATACTACATAATTGTAAAGGTTGTCCTGGGGAAAAATTTCTACTCAGTACGTCATAATTAGTATCATGTATGTTTCTTCATCTATCTTATAACTTATTAAATTCGCTAAGAATTATATAAAGCAATGAGATCAAGACTGAAGTCTCGGGCAAGAAATTGCACACAAGATTAAAAGAACCTACTTCAGTCCCTTGATATAAAACGTACTTCTTTAACTGCGTACATTAATTAGTTATAAATTTTTTTTTTTTTTATACATTTATTTAACGTCGGCCTATTTCCGCTACTGAGGCTTAACACCGACGCCTGTAGACGAGCTACCCCCAACCAGGAATTTTGCCGAACCTCTTCCCTTAAGAAGAGTAGGGATCTTTTACTTGCCTAACATTTAATAGACAAGGGACCGACGGCTTTATATCCCCTCCGAAGGATGGTATATCTCCTATACAACCCTCGCCTAAGGTTGTATAGCTTCCGCGCATACACTGATATACAAGCCGATGGAAGATGTGTGAGGCGAGGATGCGGTTTCCGTTGGAATGGTCACCAATCCAAGTACTAACCGCGTAGTTATAAATTTGATATATAGTAATGTCAATTTTAAATTCCAAGGAAAACGTTATCGATGTTAATAATCATTAATCAAAAAAGTCAATTTATTAATTTGTGCTTGTACGTTAAAAAATACAAAATACGGAATTCAAATTCATAACTAATTATACTTCTATATTAATGGTTTGAATGCCAGAAATTCGAATGAGCAGGCAGAGTGACGCATTCCCGCATTTTAAATAGTGATCTCTGATTGGTCGAAAGTTATCATACTACCTATCTTACTTTACAAACTTTGGGTGATGCCTACCTTCCTTCCTTCCGCCCTCTAAAAGCACATTTGAACAACACAAAAATAAACGTGAACTTTCTCAAATTGACTACAACTTGAGAGGCGGTTAAGAAAACATTTTAAGAAAACAAACATTTTAAGTTGTTCCAAAACCAGAAAAAAATGTCTTACAAAGAAGCTATTTATATCTCGGCCCTAAACTATATAATTTAGTTCCACCTGAATATAAAAGGATTAATTCCAACAATTTATTTAAAAGTAAAATTAAGAAATGGGTAAGTACCATGACAAGATATGAAATACATCAGTATGTAGGCCTTAAAAGAACATACTGTTATAAAAACTGAATAATTTTCTACCAGGATTATCCATCTAATGATTTATCATATCATTTATTTATAGTATTATTTACTGTTAAGATACAATATTGTCCAAAAATTTGTTATAAATGTAATTATTAATAATATTTTATTTAAATGCATTTAAAAATGTGTATTCGTTCTCTTACACTGATATTATTATTGTGTATGTACATTATTATTGTGAAAACGAATCACGATTCACGAATCATTCAAGCGCACCTCGGTGTGGGTGGAGAAAATCGCGAAAATAACAGCTAGAGACAAATTGAGACGATTGCAGAGCCTTGGTTACCATCATGGAGAAAACTCGATACGTTGCGTTGATAAAGACCCTAAGTGCCATATCTTCGAGCACGGAGTTCGAGCCAATAGTTTCATTTCAAGCAAAGGCATTGATGGATTCCTTTTTGAAATTTGAAATTATTTTGACAGCCTTCGCATTCAAGAAAAATGTTCGATTTATCAACCCCAGTAAGCCAATACCTCCAAACTCCTACATTAGATTACCTTAAAGCATGGGGACTTATCAAAACTTTGGAGAATAATTTGCCGAAATAACTAGATCATTTTAACGACGTTTTCAGTGCGAATTTGTTTGCATCCCAAGTTCAAAAATTAATTCAAGCCGGAAACATCGATGATAAAATACAGACCACACTACCGTTACGGAGAACATCTAGAAACTGAAAAAACACGATGAGTTATGCCAAAATGAAGTGTGAATACACTGGGAGTGGTCCCGAAGAGATTCTACTCTATTTACCACGTACAAAGTCATCATCAACACGGCTCTAGTTCACGTAGGTGAAAAATTCAACTGCAACGAGCATATTTAATGAAGGATGCCGCTTATTTGGACCCGAAAAACTTCAACGAAATTGACAAAAGCGGAATTCTCCTAATGATGCATTAAAGCCAATCGCATCAATTGCCAATGTCGATCGAAAACTACTTCAGAAGATCTCGAAAAGTTTTAACGAACTTACTAAAACTATTTTGGACGAACACGTTCCACCTAGGTAGCAACACAAATGATTCTGATTCTCAGAGTGAGGAAGAAGACGGAGAACAGGAAGAGATCGGCGAAGATGGTTTAGATCAAACAGCAAAAAACGCTCAAACGCTTGTTTGTCTCAAAGAGGTTCGGATGCCTGCCGAAGTTCCATACCATGTGCATGTAACTTTTGTCGCAATATAGCATCAGTACATACTCCAACTTATTCGTCGCTTATTTTGTAATGCTCACAATTTCGTTTACGCAAGTAACTTGCGAGAGATTTTCCGCACTGTAGCACATTGAGACGAGGCTTCGTTCTCTACTGGAGCAAGAACTGCTGGAATCGTTGATTATCCTAAACACAGAATCTTGAAGGATGACAAGGATAGCAGTTTTTACGAACGAGTTATTGACAATCTACCTGAAACTTCTCCTCTTTTAAAAAAACGTTGACTGGCTAGCTTCAGTCATAACTAGTTGGAACTTTTTACATAAAAATGTATGTCACTGAAAATAAAAACTTCCAAAAACCTTGCCTATATGATGATTATTAACATTTGGTTTGTTGGTTGACCTGGTGGTATCTCTGCCCTGCTCTTAGGCGGACGGCGGGCCCTTAAATTCATAATGCTACAGGGGCCCCGTAGGCCCAGTCCGACGCTGGTTTTACAAACATATGGTCAGCTTGTTAAAGTTTTACTGCTTATATATTGTTTCCATGGCTTTTCTGTTAAGAGAAAATTGTCTGTAATTCGGTTTTTCTAGCGAACTTGAAGACAGTGGCGGACTCACCGGCGACGGGGCCCTGGGCTGTACACCGCTTCCCAGATAGCACTAGGACATACCAAAGACGTCTTAGGGACGTCTGCATGGGACATTCGAGACGTCTTAAAAACGTTCACTTTAAGACGTAAATCGTACAGAAGACGTTTTAGGGATGTCCATTGTTACTAATCAAAACGTCTTTAAGACGTCTTATTTTAGTCCATTTTAGGCCTAAAAAAGGCATTTATATGACATTACGGAGACGTTGTTAAGACATTTTATTCTGGTCCATTCTAGTCCCAAAAGAGACCTTCACGGGATATTATTGAGATATTCACAAGTAAGTGAAAAAATATCATCTTTATTAGCAGCGATATAGTCAGGTAAAGTCTAATTAGGCATGTGAATGAATTGATAATATATGCATGCGATTACACGTGTGGCACACTCTGTAATATCTAAAAATTATTGTCGCATATGTCTACTGAATTTTTCTGCTATTGCGATAACTTTGTGTGCAACACATACGAAATCGTACGCATATTATCAACCCAGCCACACATCAAAATATACTTTACTTAATTATATACAGCTTGGCTGCCTATAAGACGAATGCACCATTGTGCGATGAATCGGCCTTTCCTCTGTTTATTGTAAACTGCCTGCCTGTCTGCCAAATTAGTGGTCAATTTGTATACACCAGTTACACCACAGAGGCTAGAAAGGTTGAATTGAGGCAAATTCTATACCCAAGAATACCGCCTCGACTCAAAAGTTTATACAATTTTCACTGTTTTCAGTTCTTTATATTCAACAAACTTATAATTAAATCCAGTATGGAATAACAATACAGTTGGTACTGGGAAATAAAACAAAATTTTGTTCTTCTAAATTTTAATTTTGTGCCAGAAAATGCATGATATAATCGAAATAACTTACCTTAATTATTAAGTCAGGACAATATTGTCCAATTATACATAAAACCACAGCATAAACACTGCAAAACAAAGGAGTTGAAATGAAATGATCAACATAAGGCCAACGAATTCGGTCGTGCAGGAATGACATTTATCCCTGGAAAAGCGCGATAAATTCAAAACTTAGAAGTTATTAATTTGCTATTTTTTAGAATTTCCAAGTTCTACATCTATTATTTTTCAAAACACAATATAAAAAAGCTAGGAGGCCTAATATGGACATTCTAAAGACGTACATTTTTTGATGTCCCAAAGATGTCCCACGCTGGACGTCTTGGGAACGTCCATTTTAGGTCCTAAGACGTTCAGACCAAATTAAGACCAAAATTGGACGTCTCTGGGACGTCGTGTGCTATCTGGATTTGGGACCCTTCCCCATTTCAATGAATCTCATTTTTTAAATCAGGTTAGTCAGGCTGTGCCTCGGCCGCAAATTTCGGATTCAGCCGAGAAAGATCAACTTTACGGTTTACACAAATAACCATTATTATAAACCAAGAGGCATACTGATTAAAAACACGGAAAATTTTTTCATATTTGCAACTTCTTTTACAATTTTTTACATGTAAAATTCGCATAACTTATATGCCTTTGTAATTTCACCTAAGTATATCGTGATTACATCTTGAACTTCACTTTAAAAGACATGGCAGCCTGTAATGAAGTCATTTTTGTTTTGAAACTATTCATTTTAATTTAAATTAAAAGTAGTAGTTTTTTTTATATCCACAGGGTATATTTTAATAAGATAGAGTAAATTGGGAAGGAACCACTTTCAAGCAATTTAATTTCAGGGAAAGATTTGTTTAAATTATTTAACGCTCCAAAATTTTCAATATGCACCAGATTCAAAAATAATATTTTGATTTAGAATAATTATAACTGTAATACCGGGGCTATTAAATTCGTTCTTTTTCTGAAACTACATACATATTTTATTTGCGAACGATTTCAGTCATTTAAATTGTCCAGAAATGTTTGTTTATATTAATTGACGCTACCGGGTATAAACATTTTGCTACACCGTCAATTGATGACTGCCCGACTCACATATGCTCGCGCAATTTGCGTCCGACAGGATGAATTCTAGCTTAACACGGGGATATCTTGCCTAGGCCCTCTGTTAAAGATATCTTTGGTTTCCTACTTCCGACCTGACCAGTCGACTTTTCCAGTGTGCATCGAGAGGTGACCGAGCGCAGACGTACCACCGAGCCAAGAAAGTGCACAGTGAAGTGGCAGCCCCACAGTTAGTGTCGTCGACATTTCTCTAAGAAGAGGAAGTACACACGTCTTTTTCAAGACGGTGTACTATAAAAGATAAATAAAGTCTCCCTCCCTTGGAGATACCATTTTTACTGTTATTAATCATAACTTTTTCCGATAATATTATAGGTATTCCCTTGCAAAACACCCACAGCGACGTTACCGTGGAGGACGGTAGCATGGACTACAGCGAAGACGAAACGTCCCAGAGCGGTAGCTCCCGAGGGGGTATCTCAACCCCAAGGGATGACAAAGAGACGATAAAACGTCTCACAGAGGAGAACAAAACCCTCAGGAAGAAAATCGACGAGCTCACCGAGAGGTTGGAGTTGATACAGAGGGAACAAAAGTCCCAGCACGAAGAGCTTCTGCGTGCGATTCGAGGAGAATCGCAAACGCGGAAGAGGAAAAACCCGCCCGCCACCAATACGGACTCGGACGAAGAGCGGCGGGAAGGTGGCTGAAGAGCCCCTTAAGTGCCCCCCGAGTCTGAGCCACCCAGACGAAGCAGATCGGGATCTAGAGCCCCCCAGCAGGAGGCTAACGTCCCCCGACAAAACGCCAGGGAAGAGGAGACCGAGGCCCCTCAAACGAGAACAAGAAGCCAGCGCATACCCCCGGTAGTGCTGAGAAATAAGGAGACATGGACAACGGTGAGCCGTCGTCTAACCGAAACCGGCATAAACTTTAGCAAAGCTAAAGTTACCGCGGAGGGAATCTCCATCGAGCCCGCGACATCCGAAGATTATCGCAAGATGAGTACCACACGTACGCCCTGCCACAGGAACGGCAGCTACGTGTGGTCATCAGGGGGATCCCGAGCGGCGTTACTTGTACAGAGGTGGCAGAAGACCTCCAAGACCAAGGTTTCGCACCCACCGCGGTGCAACGGATGACGTTAAGACGGACGAAACAGGAGGTGCCCCTCGTACTTGTCCTAGTCCCACAGGACCAGGACAAGATACTCCAAGTCACAAGGTGCTGCTCTCTAGTCGTAAGGACAGAGAGACAGAGAGCCAAGGTAGCGGCATCCCAATGTCACCGCTGTCAGCGTTTCGGCCACGGACAATCCAGGTGTACCGCGCAGCTGAAATGCGGCGAGGCACACCGGACGACAGAATGCAAGAAGAAGGCAGACGAACCGGCCAAGTGCGCGAACTGCCAAGGGGCCCACCCGGCCAGCTACAAGGGGTGTTCAAAATACCCCAGGCAATCAGCCAACGCCACTCAAAGGCCGGTACAGAGGCCGACGATGACCTCAACAAAGAAGGGCGGGTAGCGCCAGGCACGAGCTACGCAAAAGTAGCCCAGGGCAAGGCAGAACAGAATACCGTCCCTGCCTCAAAACAACAAGCATCGCCAGAGGCCAAAAACCTCACAGCGGTGCTAGCACAGATGCAACAAATGTGCTCAGCGATGAGTGCATTTTTTGCTCAAATGCCAAACTTTACTAATCTGTAATGTTTTTACAGATTAAACCGGAATTCCTGCAGATGGCGACCTGGAATGTAAACGGCCTGCAACAAAGGAGACTTGAAGTCGAAGAGCTTCTGACCAGGTACGATATAGACGTCATGGCACTGCAGGAAACCAAGATGACCCCGGCCAAGGAGATCAATTTCCCAGGATACCACACGTACAGGATGGACTGGGTAAACATACCTCAGCGACCCGCAAGAGGAGTGGCTCTACTCGTTAAAAAGACCATAGCCCACCATCCGACGGTACTGCCTGAGCTAGAAAACATGAATGCCACCGCCGTAGTAGTGTCCACAGCACGAAACGGCGACGTCCAAGTGGTTTCATGCTACCAGCCACGCCGCAGCACGCTTACCGAGGGGGGTCTGGACGCAATTCTGCCCGCCAGGACACAGGTCGTCGCAATTGGCGATTTTAACGCCAAATCCCAGCAATGGAACAGCGGCATAACCAACACTCGAGGACGAGAACTGCTGCGGTTCCTGGGACAGCACGCCGGCGAACTGATGGTGGTAGGACCGGACCAGCCTACCTTCGACAACGGCAGACACAGGCCAGACGTACTGGACATAGCCATCCTAAAGGAGATGACCTTCGAAGCGGAGATCACTACCAGAACGGAGGGATCTACCGAACACAACCCGATCTTCCTAACTCTAGGAGGACAGGCGGGTGATGGCAACGCTACCTTCATGAAGCGACGAACGGACTGGGAATCGTACCGGCTGCACCTGCAGCAGTACATCGCACAAATTCCCAGACTAGAAACCGTGGAGGACGTTGAAAGGGCCGTCATTACCCTAGAGGAGCAAATCCTGGGAGCAATAAGGGCCAGCACGACAGAAACAGAAGTAAGAAGACACCCAGCACCGATGGCGAACCTACCAGAGGTCACCAGGCAGCTGATAAGGGACAGAAGAAGCGCCAAGAGACGGGCTCAGAGGACGAGGCTCCCCGCCGACAGAAGGGAGTATAACGTCCTCAGCCGAAGAGTGAAAGCCGCCCTCCAAGAACACCGCCAGGAGGGGTGGCAACGCCACCTTGAGTCACTCGATCCACAGGACAGAAGCATGTGGAATACCCAACGTGCCCTGCGAAACCGGAGGAAGCCTATGCGCCCGATTCACGGAGAGCGAGGGATCGTCTACACTAACCAGGAAAAAGCCGAGGCGTTTGCCGACAGCCTAGAACTGCAGTGTAGAGAGAACGAGCTCGATGACGAGGACAAGGACTGGGTGGACGACGTCGAGCGCCTGCCTGATGACGACCACATCCGCCCGACTAGCCCCGAGGAAGTCAAGGAAATCCTTAGGAGCCTAAAACCAAGAAAGGCTCCGGGATGTGACAAGATAGGAAACATCGCTCTAAAAAAACTACCCAGGAAAGGAATAGCGGCGCTAGTCAACATCGTGAACGCGATGTTAAGGTTAGGGCATTTTCCAGCCAGGTGGAAAAATGCCGACGTCATTATGATCCCTAAACCAGGGAAAGAACTAATTTTCCCGTCTTCTTACAGGCCCATCAGCCTCCTCCCAGCCATGAGCAAGGTTGCAGAACGGGTCATCTTGAAGAGGCTTACAGAAAATACAGAAGAGCTGAATATCATCCCGGATGAACAGTTCGCGTACCGAACAGGATATTCCACCGAACTCCAAGTACTTCGCCTCACCGAGGAGATTACTAAGGGGTTCAACCAGCGGCAAGTCACCGCGGCGCTGTTCCTAGACGTTGCCAAAGCGTTCGACAGGGTCTGGCACGACGGCCTCCTAGCTACAATGATGAGTATGGGTTACCCCATCGAACTCGTCAAACTAGTGAGGTCCTACCTGCACCGCAGACAGCTAAGGGTGAAAATCTCGGGCCAACTCTCCACTCACAGGACCGTGGAGGCGGGAGTCCCGCAAGGTTCGGTGCTGTCACCGCACCTGTTCGCTATCTACACCTCAGACCTCCCCAGGACCGACCACACAGCCCTGGCCCTGTATGCAGACGACACAGCAATAATTGCCAGTTCCTGGATAGCCAGGAACGCAACCATAAAACTCCAGGAAACGGCCACACTCCTGGAAGAATGGTGCACGAAGTGGAAAGTCGCCGTCAACGCCGACAAAAGCCAAGCCATTCTCTTCAGACGAGTGCGGAAAGAAATTCCCACAGGACACGTCTCCATGAACGGCGAGGACATCCAATGGCACGACACCGTCAAGTACCTTGGCGTGATCATGGACAGAAGCCTAACGTGGAGACAGAACACGGACGCTATCACAGCCAAGGCCCGGCGCACGAGAGCCCTCATCTACCCGATGATGGGAAACGGGAGCCGTCTCAACTTGAGGAATAAGCTCACGCTTATCAAGACCCTCATCAGGCCGCAGCTGACGTACGCCTCGGTAGCGTGGGGCTACCAGGCAAAGCCCTACATGAAGAAAATCCAGGCAGTGGAAAACATCGCCCTCAGGATGGCAGTCGACGCCCCATGGTACGTGAGAACCGCAGATATCGTCAGAGACCTGGAGTACACCACGGTCACTGAAGTCATCCGGGAACGAGCGAAGAAGCTGTACGCCCAAGCCGAGGAGCATGGGAACCCGCTGATCAGACAGGCCACTGATTATGACCCTGCCGACGCCCCGAGGCATAAACGGCCGAGGGTACAGCTACTGGACTACGGGTGAGTATAACTTATATTTCCCGCTAACCGATCTGTTTCAGATACCCCAGGACGGACCACCACTACCAGAGACATGACGTTTTTCTAGCCTAACCCAACCTCCTTGCGGGCGTCGGACAACATACCGTCCAACGCCCATTGTCCCACCTGCTCCGTGGAGTCCGAAAGTGCTAAAATAAGCACTTAGGGTCTCCACACTCCCGAGCTACACAGCTCATATCCTTACCTTTCCGATGATCCGGGGTAGGATATCAATTGAAGTCCTACGTACCAGCAGTCAGTCCCAGCCAAAACTTCCTAAACCCAACTCGACCGATGACTACCCCCGGGGGTGACAAGCTGGCGAAGAAAGAAAATGAAGACAAGAAGAGCGCCAGAAGAGACCTCAGCCAGCGAGGTTCAACAGCCAGGACCAGGGGAGGGCCGCAGAAAATACCACGACACATCTCGCATTTGCCAGCTGGGTCTGGTAGAAGTAAGCGGGCCCACCTATCACGAAGGCCGGTCCAGGTCTACAAAGATAATCTAGGAGCAAAGAGTAGTAGTCCTATTCGGCCCTAGTTATCGAGACCGACATCCAGCCAATGGATATTGGCGCGTCGACTTTTCGGTAATATTTCACTGCTCTGAATTAATATTTATTTTATTGGTAATTTTGAACATTCTGTCTTCGTTATATTTTGGTAACTTGTGCCTTCAGCAACTTGTAGCAAGTTTTCAATTAACCGATCGTGCCTAGTAAATCCGTGGAAACATTCTGCCGAGAATAATACAGGGGACGCTGCCCTTATCTGGGACACTCCAGAGGTGTACGTCAAAATCTTGATATAATTTATTGTGTTGCGATTTACTATTTTCCATGAAATTCTCAGGCAGGGACACTGTCTTTATGTGGAACACTCCACCTGAACCGAACTGTAATAAATTCATACCAAACACGATCGTAAAATAAGCCAGGACAAATTAATGCCTAGTAAAATAAAACTTGACGTTTGAACCTCTGTTTGCTAGTTAAATTTTCTGTACAATAGTTGTTATACCGGGTTATTTTCCGCGAAATTCTCAGGCCGGGACGCTGCCTTTAAGTGGAACTATCTGACACGAACCGTTATTTATTTAATAGTTAAACATTTCATTTCCGGGTTCATCAAGTTCGCAAAATTAGTATTTTCATAATATCAAAAGTGTGTGTTTCGGGTGTTTTTTCGAGTTTAGGGGTAGTTGCTGAGGGATGGGAACCTTAAAAATATCACCATCGTGTTCAGCGCCCTCGAAAACGGGGGGGCCCATGTTTAATCCCTGTAACAGAACTTTTGGGGTTTTTTCAACTTTTTCATGGACTGGTCGATAGCCGAGTGGGTTAAGGTGCGAGGTGGCAATCGTGATTAATCACACGGACATCGCACCACCGGGTTCGATTTCTGGCTCCGGCACTGTCGGAGGAAATGGTTGTATGCCCGCGTTTTTTCAATGTGTAACCCCCTTCCGCACAAGCCTTGGCTTCTGGAATTGGGGGTTTTCTAATTTCTGTGGTGTTTATAACGGCATGATTTCAAATACAACAGCATTTTGAAGAATTTAAAATCGTACTTACTTTTGGTGCTCTGCTGTGTTATGGTGCATTTTCCATACGTTAAATAAGCAATTACTCATGCATATTATACCAGAGGCCAGAACAGGCTAGGCGCTGTATAGTGGTTTAAATTATTAATACACATCTCGACATTATCCGAAGTTTGCTTGGCCTCGGCCGCAAACTTCGGATTCAGCCGAGAAAGATCAACTTTGCGGCCTTGATATACAAATAACTGTTATAACGAACTGGAGAGTTAGTTTATCATAAAATGTTAGAGATTGGACTAGGGAAAATGTTAATTTTCGTATTCGCTACAGAAACAGTATTAAAAAAAAGTAAATATGTGTGGTGTGTTGTTCGAAATACCAAAATCGTTAGACTTTATATTTTGGCACTAATTTGATGGGGCACACTTATCTGAAGATATTAAATACTTTTTCAGCAATTGAAAAGTTTTTGCTTTTCAGAATTAAATTCGACGATACATATTTTGCATAATGTACTTTTTTCTGCTGCACAGAAATAAATTTAACTTACATTTCTAAATCCTGTGACATATGATGGACATTTGATTTCTGCCACTGTATCTGCCAGAGTATAGGGCCAGCATAAAATAGTGTCCCAAAATGGAGGACACATGTAACCTGCAAATGAAAAATTTTGTCATTATAATATAAATAGTAGCCAAGAGTTGTTACTTGCAATAAAAATACATAACACTTTATTAAGAGAAAATTTGGTGAAGCAACGAAGAATGTGGTATATAGTAAATCGTTTCAGATGTCCAAATCAGACTTATTTGTCATTTTAAACTAAAAAATATATTCAAATAGCACAGTATAGAGTAAAAAGTTTTCACAGCTAAATTTGGGTTGCGAAAACGTTGGGATGATCACCGATTAGCTGTATGGTTCTAATATCTCAAAGCTATTTATTCTAAATATTTTTGTCTGCTATAACCAGTAGCGGGATTGCAGAACCAATTCTATTTGGATTTCTGAATCAGCTGTAAAATGCCTCATATAGATCAGAAGTCAAAGCTATGTTTACCATATTTGTAGCTTTAGATTGGTTTTTGCAGCTGCAGATAATAGCAAATAAATGGGGTACGACCAGTTTGCTGTAGGATAGTAGCTAAAATGACAAATAATTGCTAATTTATATAGGTAATCAATATAGTCTGCAAAAGCTCTATTTGGCTTTTATTACGGTAATTTTTTCGTTATTTTAGTAGGTAAGCATTAGACATGGTGACAGAATCGTAGCGAAACATGCTAACCATAACAGTATGCTGGTGATTAATATATTCATTACATAATACCTACATATGTTATTTCTTTGTGATTGAACTAAAACAATATCTTTTAAACTTGTACCCAGGGCCGGTCCAATAACTATTTTCAGCCTAAGCAAAGTTAAATTCTGGCGCCCCCCCTCCTTTCAAATCGTTATGTAAAAAAAGATCAATGAGCAAGGCGGCAAACAGTTACCTATCAGTGTTATAATTTTAAGTTATCGTTCATATTAATTCAACAGGCATTAGAGTAAAACTTGTAAAACAAGGCAAGCATTTCGTTTTACTTCCACGTCCGCTGGAAGTGTAGTAACGCAAAAATTGTTGACATAAACTTAAAATGTCACGAAACGTCGAGATTTTAAATCTGAGCAAAAAAATTCCCTGTCTGTCGGTCGGTCTGTCTATCTGTAAATTTTTTTGTGTGCGCGTTTACTCTGGAACCGTTTGTGATATTGACTTGAAACTTGGCGCACTTGTGTATTATAACGAGATCTGGAACTAGATGATATTTTGATCTAATTCCGTTGAAGGGTTCGGGGGTAAATGGGGTAAATAAGGGTAAATAGGCAAAACAAGCAAGTAAGAGTGATTTAGTGTATATACAAAATCGAAACGTCTATCGATACGTGTTATTAATTGGAAATATTTACCGTACTAATAGATTTTTAACAAGCTCTGCATGGTACTGGCCCCTAGTGTAAGATGAATTAAGTAGTTGTGGGTCTATGAAAAAAAAAGGGAGAAAAAAAGAAATTACTTGATTCCGATATATGGCGATGGTGGCAAATAAAAATTAAAGCGTATGAAGTACAATTAAATTACTTAAATTACGGATAGAACTAACGCAAAGTAAATGATAGATGGTATTGTGAAGATTTGGTGGTTCCGGTGATATCATCTAGTAGTTGGCTCCGTTGAGGGAGGTTATACGTATTTGCCATCGAGCGCAAGGACGTCTCCAAGTCATTTAGGGTGTTTCAATGGTTGGAGGTGAGTTTGTTCATTCACTACTTATCTTTTAGGCGTTTTCTTTTCCGCCATACCCTGAAGTTTCGATTTTGATTTATTACGTAATAAGAGGGGAAGCCCTGGAAGCTGGATTGTTGCCTCCTGAGGAATTACGGAAAAATACGTGAACTCGTAATAGCTAATAACTATACTTCGCCATTTAAGAAGAATTCATCAGGTTGACGCGAACGCCGCTCCCAGGATAGGGATAAGTACCGCCTAGCGGGTTCTTCTCACCTTTTGTTTAGCTCTAAGTATCTGTTTGATTGTGTTTTCTTTAGTATTAGATGTAAGAATCGAAAATTGTATTGTCGCGAGGCTTTAATCGTGCACGATACTCGCTCCATTTAATCACTTTGATTCTACGATTTTAACATAGTTTAATAACCGCCATCCTGTGCAAATATTGTAATATATTTCTTGTGATTTAGATATGTGGGTGTTTTATTAAGGAATTAAGTAAGAGTAAAATTTAGGGATTCAGTTACTCTTGTATAGATAACTTTTGGGGCAGGTAAATAGGATTCCTTGGCGCCCCCTGTAATATCATTATCGAGACAAGTGTGAGAACCCGCTCCCGTCTCCACTGCAGCGAAGTCGAGAGCCGAAGCCCCAATTCCAAACCATTACCTAGAGACGAAATAATCTGGTAATAAAAGTTTTTTAGTGTTATCTACCAACCCCATTGCCACTCCCACCCTATTATTAAAGGGTGGTGGAATCTCTTGGAAAATATTAATTTCTATGAAAAATTGTAAGCTGATTTTTTTTTCTTAGGATTCTTGAATCTGTATCAGGACCAGTCGTTATTTTTCAATTTTTTTTGTCCAGCCTGCTAAAATAAGTAGAAACTATCTCCAAATAAAAGCCGGACGTTCATTTATAGTTCAAATGTGGCGATTAAATATTAAAATAGCAACTATAAATTTGAAAAGTAAGCGTAATTTAATTATTCAACAGTTTACTGCTACAATTAATATTTTAAAGAAAAATACTCTACGTGTATTTATATCAAAATAACCTATCGAAAATATGTTATACTATTTTATGCTTTATCTAATTTAGAACCTACTGCCTTAAGTATAGCTCCGGTAGTGAGTGATTTAGGCCTCTCAATTGGAAGCATCAAAGCACGAGCCCATACAAGCGACGCCAACACTCCGAGGGCTCTGGATATTCCGAAAAGTACAGTATAATACCTCATTTCCTTGAGTCCATAATGTTGCAATAGTACCCCAGAGTGTGCATCAACATTAGGCCAAGGGTTTTTTACTTTACCCAACGCTTGGAGCATTGGAGGGACAATTTTATAAACTTGGGCTACAAGTTTAAACATGGGATCATTGGGCAAATGCTTAAGAGCGAACTCTCTTTGACACGTGTACCGAGGATCTGTTACTCTTAATATGGCATGGCCATACCCAGGTACAACGCCAGTTTTCAATGTTTTCGCAACAAATTCCTTTACTTGGTCGTCGGTGACCTCTTTACCACTATATTCCTTCTGAAGTTTATTGAGCCATACAAGTACCTCTTGGTTGGCAAGGCCATGAAGTGGTCCGGCTAATCCATTTAAGCCAGCAGCCAGTGAAAGGTATGGATCACTAAGAGCTGATCCAACTAAATGGACAGTATGTGCAGAAACATTACCACATTCGTGATCAGAGTGAATAGTGAGATATAATCTCATCAGATCGCAGAAGTTCGGGTCGTCGTATCCCAACATGCGAGTAAAATTGTAGCTCCAGTCTTTGCTACTATCGATGCTACCTAGACTCTCGCCACCTTTAAATGTGTTCTTATAAATAGCAGCGGCAACTCCGGTTAATCTTGCGATCAAATCCATGCTGTCCTCATAAATATATTCCCAATATTTTAATTTGTTTATGCCACCCTCATATGCTTTTACGAACTTGCTATTTCTATTCATTATTGTTACAGCTGCAGATAATTGTGACATCGGATGAACATCTTTTGGAATATTTTTTAGAAACGAGACTACATGATCCGGTAATGTGGAGCGTTCGGCCCATTCTTTTGATAGCGTTGCGACTTGATCCTCTGTAGGAACATCTCCTGTGAGCATCAACCAAAATATACCTTCTGGTAGTGGCTCAGATCCCTGTGGAGCCTTTGGAAGCTGCTCTTGACATTGATGGATAGTTAATCCGCGAAACCGAATACCTTCGTCAGGATCGAGCTCGGATGTTTCACATATTAAGCTCTTGATTCCTCTCATGCCTCCGTATACCATACTCACTGTTACATTTCCTATTACGTCTTGACCGTGTTCTTTCCGTAACTTCTTTACACGTTCTTGTTCCATGGGAATTTTTGCTCTTAAAATTTCTTTTAGATTTGTGGATGATTGTCCGTGTTGAACTTCGCTTTTCATTCCTTTCTGGATCTGTCTAATATATTTGACTAAGTGAACCATATTTAGAAGCGTACTTATTGCTTTTATAACCGTACGAGTAAATTTCTGACTTAAACGTTAAAAAGTCATAATGTTTGACATCCCTGCCAAAAATGCCAGATTAAGCCACAAAAAAATATTTATGTCTCTTTATGAGGCAATTTAGCATTTCACAAACGATTTTTAAGCAGTAGGACGGATCGAGATGGGGTTTTTTGCATTCGATTTAGGACGGCATTTATAAAAAAATTTGCAACTTTTTATCTTATACAAATGGGAAATGCATTCTGTGCAGACCAAAATGTATTTTTAAAAGTGCATTTTTTCATTAAAAAAAATCTTGTTTTGAAAAATAATCTTTAATCTTTATGTTAATAATGTATATTACACAAACGTTTTATTTTTTTACTTCCACGCCTAGTAGAAGTGTAGCGCAAAAAAAATAAAAAATTTTGTTGAAATAGGCTTAAAATTTTTTCTGTCTGTCGGTCTGTAACTTATTTTTATTAAGGATTTATAATCTTAATCTGTAATGTATAAGTATGTGATATTATTGTATACATTTTCTACAAAGTTTCATGATTTCCTATGGGTTTCTAAGGCTTATTGAAAATATACGACTTTTAATGAGGCAATACAGTTCTAATTTTTTGTTTTCTATGAGTTTTTACAAGACGAGAAATGTTTGAAAGTTTACCAGTTATAATAAGATAATACAGTTTGAATTCTTATCGTATTCTATTAGCGTTCATTAGACAGAGAATTATGATGGATGTATGAGTTTTATTAACACAATGCAGATCAAGTTCTGACAGTGATCTATGAGTAATTATTCAGCAAAAAATACTTAAGAATTTATGAGTTTTTAAGAGAAACTGTAATTCTAACTTATATCATTTCCTATCAGTTGTTTGCCAGTCTAGAGGTTTGTGGGGGATTTATGAGTTTTGAAGAGTATAAGCGTTATTAATATAGAATTTCCAGATAGACCTTCATACACGCCATCTTGGAACCATATCAAGTCTCGTATATTCAAGTTGCATGTTTATTTTTTATATCACAGATAGATAGATAGACTACAGAAAAATATGTTTCCTCGTATTTTTCCTTTTTTTTTTTTTGTTAAAATTGAGGGCGAAAAAAAGTATTTATTTTGACTGAATATAAAACCATTCAAACGCTCTGTCCGTGCCAAGTGACGTCACACGTGCCAGGTGACGTCACGTAATTATTGTTGAAATGTGGAAACATCTAAAAGGAATGCTGTGGCTATAGATTAATACTCTAAGTATCTTATGAAAATCATTATCCGTCATATTAACGTATAGATAATAACAAGATTAAGGATAACAACGTGAATTAGCAAATTCAGAGCAAATCAGTGACGTCAAAATGACGTCAAGGTAATATCATGGCGTTTTCAGCCACGTGGTTTCGTTTACATAAAAGCCCAAATTTTAATGTCGAATATTAACGAAATGAAATTTTTCTATGAGTTTTTTTTATTATATTATCAACTTATATAGTACACGTTAATGAAAAAAAAATAAATTCAAGCCTTTTTAAAATTCATGCATCTTCCTCATTGGCGTTTTACATACATTCTTACAGTATCTTATATACACTCATAAAGGGAACTTATACAATTGCATAGCTACACATCAACACCATGCGAAGCCTAGTCTGATTAAGTTGCAGCAATATGCTTGTATAAATGTACTGTAGTTTAGAGACTCTAAGTTGCTTGAATGTGATTCATTAATGACATCGGAGAAATTCACTTATTTGGTGATACTAATCTATAGCCAAATTCACGAAACGTCGATAATTCTAAAATATTCTAAAAACAATCAAAAAACACGTTAAAAAATTCCATTCGTCAATTTTACAACATAATTTTTCCAAAACGCTCACCATTACATATAATATCATTCATCACCCAACATACTTTCTGTATCTCCAGTATAAACCCTAAATTCGTATTCATTAATTTTCTACAACTCTTTTTCTATTCGATTTTAACCTTTTCTCGGATTGCTTCCGAACTAATTTATTTACATAATTTCAGTACACATCTTATTCTCATTCCTACGCATTAACATACTTTCAACTCCATATTACCCCCTCGAAACATCATCGCGCGTGACAATTCAATAATCATATTACGTGAGTGCGTAAAGTATGACCGTACGAAGACGGTTCAATATATTCAGCTTTTTTTCTCGTGCTATATCTCCTAAACCAAACCAGATACGAAATTCATTCAATTATCAATTAACTTCCCTTTCAATTGCCCAGACATTCGTATAATTTTCATTCATCATTTTTACAAAGATGATGCAATATTGCGCAATCGATGAGTCATCCTCGCCTGCACGGAATGGATCCAACTTTCTAGAATTTATTGGGGGTAAAATAGATTGTACTCGATTTACGGGGCACCAAAAATGAAAACACACCAAACAGTATAAAAGACCGAACTCAACCCGCTTCGGGCAAGTTAGTGTTCTTCGGTGTAACTCGCGATAATCAAATCCAGTGCCCGCGCTACTTTCAAGGTCGAAACCTTGGAAAAAAGAGTTTTTCTATTTAATTTAATCTGCCTTCGTGCATCAATCTAATTCGCACTTAGCGCCCTATTTAAGTGGATTTTTTCAGATAAGTTTTAAAATAATTTAATATGCCACCGCGCACCTAATTCCAAGTGAATCTTGACGTTTTTTTTTTAATGAAACCACCGAATCAATTCCCCCAAGCCGGAATTTATTCGTTGTCGAAAAGTTACAAAATTAGTAACTGTAATAAAGAATAATATCTTAATTTTATTTAAACCTGTGTTTGCCTTTAATAATAAATATTCTAATTCGTTCTAAAATCGAGTGTTTCAATAACCAACGACTGCATACAGTGTGCTCCAAAATAACTGGTCATCCTAATTAAAATTTTCAAATTAAACCAAAGTGCTGCAGCTGAGATCCTGCATACAGAATTGTTCTGTTTTAAGAATTATATACAGGTGTTGGAAAATCACCTGTCACAAGAAATAAATTCAGTTTAAACTAAATTAAACTTCAGAAACCTACAAATTACCTTAGAAACAATTAGCAAATAGGTGAAGTGACCATTTTGTTAGTTTTTTAAACTATAATTTTTTTCGCCAATCTCCTCTTTTTTGTTTTTTTGTTGTAGTTTCTTTTTCATTGTTGTTTCCACGAGTAATGGACAATTAAGCGGACAACGTCAACCCTCCCAGAGGTACGATATTAATAACACCGGCGCCTCCGGCAAAATGTCGGCAATAGATTAGTCATTTTTTTTTTAAATTTCATTTTATCCTGATGATCCTGGCGAGGACATTAGGACAAAGTTGTCAAATTATTGTATTGTCGGTCATTGATAAGTGTGCAAAGTTTCAGTTTAATCTGACGTTTTGAAGTGGGTGAGAATCACGTTCAAAAATTCAAAAAGTTACATACAAACGAACTAACAAACAAACAAACATACAGGTGAAGCTAATATAAAGCGTGTAAAAAGGCACCATAGATAAATTAACTCAAAAACGGATCCAAGTTTATGAAACGTACATTCCAATTTTAAGAAACTCTCACCGAAATGGCATGAAACAAAATATGTATCGATTAATAGCATTTATAAGCATTTATAGGAAAACATCGGTCCGACCGAACTTGGTTAAACTATCTCAATTAGGAATGGGTCGGACTATCTGGTACTGGCATTCAAAAATAATCATAAATATATTCTGCTGTCATAAATTGTATTTTAAATCTGTGTGCCAAATTTGATCAAAATTGTTAGAACCGTCTTAGAAAAAAAAATTTAATTCTTTAAACCAAACCCCTTGCATTATCCCTCTCTAAATTTTCTAGAAACAAGTAGTCATGCCATCTTGTAGTGACACTAAGGAACTATCCATGTGCCAAATTTGATCACAATCGTTACAACTGTTTTAGGGGAAAAATTATTTAATTCTCCTAACCTTACCGCCTACAGCATTCGCCTCTGGTTTTTTCAGAACTACCGAGTCTTGTCACCTTCCACTAATATTAAGGGAATATATATGTATTAAATTTGATCAAAATCGTCAGAGCTGTTTTTGAGAAAAAAAATATTTTGCATTCCTATTATCGCTATTTCGGGATTAACTCCCTCCATATGTGTGGTATAATGGGGTAGTGAAGCGCAAGTTATAGCCTCTCCTACTCAATTGTTAACCTCACCTTCGCGATGAGTTCAATTTGAACTTGGTGCACCCTGTTTTCACTAACGAGGCTCTAACGACCGAGTAAGGGCGGAATAACCCTTACCTTTTGCCGTGAGCCCATCCACCTTCTCACGAAGAGTGCGATAAAAATAACCCACCGCACACAAAGGTTGCTTTTGGAATCGTTTGGTTACCCCATCGTCGCAGTCTCCTTCTGTGCCATGGGACAACACCACTCGCCTTCCGCAACCGAGCTGGTCAGTTGCATACCTGCTCCAGCTAAAACTTCAAATGCAGCTTCGTTTTCAGTCGATTAAGGCTTTAAAAAAATGATGGAGCATTCAAGTGGGACAAAATCATCCGGAGGTAAAATACCCTCCCGATCGGATCTCCGGGGGAGGGTGCCCACAGGGACACCTCATCGAATGTCGAAAAAACACCGACAAGTTAAATCCAACAAAACTAATTCTTTCATCTACGGCGCTTGGAATGTTCGTACTTTGAACGACAGCACTCGCACCGATCGGCCTGAAAGAAGAACTGCTCTAATAGATAGAGAACTTCACCGACTCAATGTTGACGTTGCAGCTCTCAGTGAAACTCGATTTTTGGAGGAAGGCTCTCTCACAGAAAAGTACTACACCTTCTATTGGAAAGGTCTTCCCACCAATTCAAGAAGACAACATGGAGTAAGATTTGCCGTTCGGAATCAACTTGTATCCAACTTAACACAAGTACCACAAGGCCTATCCGAGCGTCTAATGCTGCTGCGCTATGAGCTATCAGATGGCAACGCGGTAAATCTAATAAGCGCCTACGCTCCCACTCTGGATGCAAGTCACGAAACCAAGGAAAGCTTCTATCAGCAGCTGGAAGAAACCCTCTGTAGAATACCTAAAACGGAACGACTCGTTATTCTTGGCGATTTTAACGCTAGAGTAAGGAGAGATGCAGACACCTGGCCAGGCATCATAGGCAAGAACGGTTTGGGCAACATGAACGCTAACGGTCAACTACTCCTAACTAAATGCGCCGAACATGATCTAGTTATAACAAACACCATTTTCCGACAAAAGGATAAATTTAAAGGCACCTGGCGTCACCCCAGATCAGGTCACTGGCATCTACTGGACTATGTTATCGTACGTAGGAAGCATCTCAAGGACGTCCAAATTACAAAGGCGCGCATTGATAGCGAATGTTGGACCGATCATCGTCCTGTTGTCTCTAAAATGAAAATTGTTATGAGACCCAAACACCGAAGAACTCAAGTAAAACGCAGACTCCGTCTCTGTATTAGTAAATTGCGTGACCAACAAACCGTCGAACAGCTAAAGCAAAAAGTTCAAGAGAATTTGAGTGCACTAGAAGAAACCAATTCTGTAGATGTCGCTGCTACCTGGACACAAATTAAAGACAGTTTAAAAAGTGCGAGTGAGGAAATTCTTGGCACTGCAGCAAGTAAAAAACAGGAGGACTGGTTCAATGATAATGAAGCTTTTATACAAGAACTTCTTGACCGCAAACATACTGCCTTCCAAAACGCTATCAACCACCCCAACGACTCATCAAAAGCAGAAGCTTTTACCCAATCTAAGTATGAAACGCAACGCGAAATCAGAAGAATAAAGAACGAGTGGTGGGCAAGCAAGGCCAGAGAAATTCAAAAGTACGCCGATTCACACGACTACAGGAATTTCTTTCAAGGAGTAAAAGCAGTGTACGGCCCCAGTCGGAAAAATATGTGCCCTATTAAAGATTTAAATGGAAATCTCCTCAAAGAAGACCAGGAAATAAGAGCCCGATGGAAAGAACACTACTCTAGCATTCTTAACCAGCAAAGTCAAGCCGATCACGATATTATAAATCTTATCCCTCAATATGACACCTTCGAAGACTTAGATAAACCACTAACAACGGAAGAGATCTTAACCGCCATTGGGCAACTAAAAAATAACAAATCTCCCGGCGCCGACTCACTCCCAGCTGAGATCTTTAAAGCTGTGTCGTCAGAGCTCATACCCTACCTCAAAAAACTGTTTGATGTCGTGTGGGAAAGTGGTCAAGCTCCGCAGGAGTTTCGTGATACACTTTTAATCAACCTCTTCAAAAACAAAGGGAGCGCTGCGGACTGTGGAAATTACAGGGGTATAGCTCTCCTGGCTGTTGGAGGGAAGATACTCACTAAAGCGATGGCAAATAGGCTAACACCTGTTATGGAAAAGTTACTTCCTGAAACACAGAGTGGCTTTAGACCAAACCGAGGCACATCGGATTTAATCTTCACACTTAAACAGCTTCAAGAAAAAGCACTCGAACATCAAGGAGAAATTCACATGGCCTTCATTGATTTAACCAAGACGTTTGACTCGGTGGACAGGGAAGTGCTCTGGAAAATTATGTTCCGCTTAGGTATCCCTAGAAAATTTGTGGAAGTATGTCGCAGTCTACATACAAACAACAACGCCCAGGTTATGTATAATAATGAGGCAACCGAACCTTTCCAAACTCTCACTGGAGTTAGGCAGGGATGTGTCCTGGCACCCCTACTCTTTAATTTGTTTACCACTGCTCTAACAATTATTGTTGACAACAAACTGACAGTCAGAGGAATAGGTCTCAGATACCGTTTTGATGGCGGTCTCTTTAACATAGGGCGCTTTAGAGCTTTCACGAAGACACGCACACGATTCATTTGTGATCTCCAGTATGCGGATGACTGTGCACTTTTAGCCTCTACGCCGGAAGAGCTTCAAGAACTTTTAGATGTGTATGCCCAAAGCTATGATTCTTTGGGACTTAAAATCAACATTGGAAAGACTAAGATTATGTCAACTCCTCATCAAGTGAACCAAATAGACATTACACTTAACGGAAATTCTCTTGAAGTGGTGGATCAGTTCAATTACTTAGGCAACGTTGTTAATGACAAAGCAAACATGGACAGCGAGATTCGCAATAGAATTAACGCTGCATCTAGAGCATTCTGGGGACTTAGAGAGAGAGTATTTGACAACCACGACCTTGCTTTGTCAGCGAAAATGGCTGTCTACAGAGCAGTTGTCATTCCAACACTGCTATATGGATGTGAAAGCTGGGTCACTTACCGTCGTCATGTGAAAGAATTAGAACGTTTTCAGCAAAGACACCTCAGAAGTATGATGAAAATCCGTTGGTTCCATCACATATCAAACGTGGAAGTACTCAGGAGAGCAAACAGCCTTCCAATTGAGGTGCTTATTTCAAGAGCACGCCTAAGATGGGCAGGTCACGTTCATCGTATGCATGATAACCGCCTTCCTAAATGTACACTTTATGGTGAATTGCTAAGCGGTAGAAGAAAGCGTGGCGGTCAACGAAAGAGGTTCAAAGACGCTCTCCATGAAAATCTAAAATCCTGCGGTATCGCAGACGAGCAATGGGAACAACTTGCAGCGGACAGAACCGAATGGCGAGGGGTTGTGGCCAGCTATCAAGGAAATGTTGCTGCAAGAAGGCCGAATCCAAGACCTAACCAGGTCTATGTTTGTCCTGATTGCGGTCGACTTGTGCTCTCCCGAATTGGCCTCTATAGCCATAGTCGTGTGCACCGTAGATGAATGGAAATTACAATAGACTACACCTTTTACTTGTTTTTTATTGTACGTAATTTATCGACTGTAAAATTTCTATACTCGGACTCGAGTAACGGCTAATAATAATAATGTGAGCTAAGTTTGATTTTGCAATTTCCCCTAGAGGTGTGACTATTGTGAATACACGTAAAAAATTTGAGCACGATCTTTTCAGCCGTTTAGGCTCTAGGTGCGACCACAGACTGCAGACATATTTTTTTAAAACTACTTTCTTGGCTTCAGGGGACCTCAATTCAATTCAAAATATATTTATTAACAGTAAAGATACAAACAGTTGCCTCCACAGAGTCTACTCCGGAACCGATAGTGCAACCACCGCATTGACGCGGTGGCGGGTTGCAGGATCGGGCGGAACTGGTCTAGATCGGCGAAAACAACAATTGGAAAACAAACTTAACCTAAACTCCTTTTTACAAAATAAAATTAAAATAGGTAGTAACGTTGGAACAGATTCAAAACAAGATTAACAAAACTTAAAATTAACACTCTCGCACAAACAACACTTTTTAATTTCGTATCCGAACTCTGGCACCAAAACTTAAATGAGGCGCCTTCTGCGAGATACTGCAATGCGGGACTGCGCAAGGCTGGTCTAAACTATGATTTTAAAAATTTTGATTTTTCGAAAAGGTTTTTGACTTTTAAAAGTTAACGATGTGAAATGAATTTGGAAACAAAGATGTACAAAAAGAAACGAAGACAAACAAAGAAAACGCAACAAAATACACAAACAGAAAAAGAAGAGGAGGACAGGAAAGAATTAAAGATGAGCGAACGGTATGAAATACTAGCAAATGTGGATGGGATTAGTGAAAGTTATAGTTGTTGAAATTTGGCTATAGTGGTTGCCGGAAAATCGGTAACGTCTAGTACGGTAAGGGGTGTTTTATCCGAAATGAAGGATTAAGCTGTCTAATTTATGTTGTGTCTTGTTAGCGGACTGTCGCCCAGTTTGAAAGAACAGAAATTTTGAGAGATGTGCTGGACGCAGTCCGCTATCGGGGTTATGTCGTTGTCGTTGCAGCATTCGTAGAGATCTCTGAGGGAGGCGTACCTTCGTGTAAATTCATCAAATACTCAAAATTCATTTTTTGCACCATCACCATAATTTCCTATACTATTGTTATGTGCATGCCTATGCTACTGCATCATAGAATATACAAGAAGGGTCAGAAACGCCGCGAAGGATAGACTGGAACATTCGAGAGAAGGACTCCGAAGGATCCATCCATCTCCACAGGAGTTTTATAAATATAATAATACAATGTAAATTTTACCTGCACACAGTAATAATATTGAAGCCTCTATTATTGTATCATTTTCAAGCTACTAAAAGTTGGTAACGTTACCAGCATAATATTTAAGAGGGCCTACTTGCCGTTGGCCAACCCTATACATCTTGGCCAGTCTGTGGTTGTTCGCATGACTTTTGAAAGCGTTGTCTTATATTTATTTTTCTCACACGTGTATCAGCCATCAAACGATCAAGTATTAGTTTTATTCAAAACGATAATTTAATTTAATTTGTCGTCAGAATCAACACATATCTTTAGACAATTTAAAAGTAAAATACACAGAATATGTAAGCAGCAACAAACAAAAACATAAAATAAATTTATATTGTCGGGTAATTTGACATTTACCAATACATACTATTTCAAAAACTGACTATATTAAGACAACTTAGCTTCCCAATTGTTTGTATAAAGTCGGTACGTAGTTATCATACTCTGCTTGATAGAAATTGCCAGCAACTGGTTGTCCCAGTTTATATTTTTCGGCAAATTTTCTAATAGAAAATTTTCCACGGTTATCACCAGATCTATTGGATATTTTCTTTTCATTGAAATTGACTTTTCCACTTTGTTTATACACCAAAAAGACATATCTGTGCAGCCCGGTGCCCTTTGGAGGTCCAGAACCCACATATTCAGTAAGTACTTGTCCTTTTGCTATGTCGTTTCCAGGAACGTTTCCCACAAGCCAGTGATGCCATTCGCGGAACTTTGGATTTTTGCGACTTGGCGCATCAGGATCAGTCAAGCAGATAGTGTAGAGTGCATCACTTTCTGCCTCCCATTTGATTATTGGTACATCTTTAACCTGGGTAGGTGTTAATACATTGCCCAGTTCGACTTTAACACCACTGGGATAATTAACTTCAACAACTTTTTCTGGGACCGTATCAATTACATCAGGGATAACCCCGTGTTTCTCCAAACCCTTCATACTTGACATGATTTTCACAAAAATTGCAATGACTTTTGTACTTGTAATTCTTATAACGCCATCTGTTAGCGCATGATATTGATCAAATGTTATAATAGACGTGCTAAATTATCAACAACATAGGCATATCGCAAGTATTTAGCAGACATTTCTAAACATCTCAGGCAAATGAGAAAAACATAGATATGCAGTAAAAATATAGAAAGTAACTAAATATCTAGATAACTATATAAATTGTTTAATAATCAGAATATTAATAACAATCGCCCGCCATATGATGAACGCCTACTTCTATTTAATTTGCCTCTACTCAGCACTCGACGAATCAGAGGGGATTTAATTATTACATACAAGACACTTCATAGCAACACATCATCAATTCGACATCTTTATAAATTGAACAATGATGAGCGTCTTCGTGATCATCCTTTGAAGCTTTCGCGAGATCCATTTCGATCAGTGGTCCGTCAAAATTTCTTAACGTTGAGAGTGTTTTATAAGTGGAACTCTTTGCCATATGAAATAGTTTGTGCACCGTCTTTGAACAGTTTTAAAGCTAGACTTGATAATATGATACTGTGAACTAAATTTTGTTAGATGTGAGCATAATAGGATTTTCCTCTGCTCTTATTTATGTTTAATAATAATAATAATAATAATTTTTTAGCGAAGTTTATGTTCTTTGATGTGCTGAATCTGAAAATGACCTCCATTTTTTTCATCACGTACAGCTTTCTTAGAAAAGAAGAGATGGTGTTATTGAATCAACACTGATCGGTCAAAAAACATAATTTTATCATAAAGTAAAAAAACAATTAAATATGTCATCCATGAAACACGATTGCTAGCTGTTTGATATTCACCCAGTTGGCCTGTGAAATTTTTTTTTAGCTTAGATAGATTAATCCCATTTGAGTAATGATTCGTTTTAAAGGAAAGAGAAGATCAATTCTCACAAAAATTTTTATTATGTGACCGGAAATGGTTGTAGAATAGTTAAAAGTTAAAGCTGAGGGTGATGCCCTCTAACGGTAAACTCCTGAAGTTCAAGAGTACCCATGTACAGAAAACAAAGCATACCTGAACACAAATCGCTTGGAGTAACTTTTGGTAACCTAGAGACAATGTCAAAATTACTGGAATGTCAAAAGACATATCATGGTTATCCGATCTAAATAACAATAGATAATATATGGCTGGCTAAAAATTCATTTAAATAAATGAAAGCAGAGAGAGAGGATATTATTAAATGAGTGAAGGCTGAGATTGCATCAATTCACTAATAATATCTCAGTCTGCACTCACCTTTGCTGTAATCATTTAATAATATCCGCTCTCCCTGATTTCATTTATTTAAAAGAATTTTTCCCTTACAGCCAGCTCGTACTAGGCGTGACAATAGTTAAAAAAACCTATGCAGTTTTTACAGACCTGTGTTCACTATAAAAGATTAATAGTACTTTTGAATAAATTCTCATTATTTGAAGTTGCTTCTAGGTCATTAAAGTTGCTCTCGTTTTATTTTTATAAAAAAAAGTTTGGTAAAATATATTAATTTTGGAATAAACATGAAGGTTCTTCTGCTTTCCAAATTTTTTTCTAGCTGCCTTCACTTATAATTGCAGTCTTGTATTCGTAGTACTATTATCAGCTATCTTCAAACAGAATGGTCATTTTGGTCTCTTCAGGAAAGCTCATCGCAGTACTGACACCAAATCTCAATGATTCTGTCTGAGCTTTGTCAGCCATTACTGGAGTCCTAAACTGACCAAATCGTATTTTACTATAGAATTCGCAGGCTCGGAAAAGTCTTTACTGTTATTGGGATCTGCACTCTATTTCTTCACAAAAGTCCTTTAGATAAAAATTTCTAATTCGTCAATAGAGAGTCTGAATTTTTCACATCAATTTGTAATATAATTTTATTTTTTACTTTTTAGTCTTTTGGTATGCCCCAGATATCGATTTTGAGACGAATCGGATCGTAAACAGTAAAGTTGTCCGCCATCTGGAACTAAATTTTTGACTAGAAATTCGTAATCCGCGACCCCGAAAACTCCCAGATATCGATTTGGATCTAAATGAGAAAAGTCGTCAGTAATATTGGCGCCGCCATTTTGCATTTCTGAATTTTGACCAAGAATTCATAATTGGCGATCTCGAAAACCCCCAGATATCAATTTTGAGTCGAATCGGATTATAAACGATAAAGTTGTCCGCCATCTTGAAGCCGCCATCCTGAACTAAATTTTGGACTAGAAATTCGTAATCGGCGAACCTGAAAACCCCCAGATATTGATTTACATTGATTTGAACCATAAATGACAAAAGTCGTCCGCCATTTTATCATAAACGATAAAGTCGTCCAAAAAAATCTATCGGCTCCAATAGTTAAAAAAATTAAATTGTGCGGATATTTATTACCTATAATTTTAATGTGTACATATTTTACAGTAAAATTGATACGACAGAATGAGCCTGTTCACAAAACTTCAACCCGCTCTGAATTATTTCATCCAAATCGACAAACTTCGTCCCACTTTATTGGACTATATGTGTTTTTAATAATTAATTGTTTAATTCTATACATAATGCAATCTTGCATGGATACTTACTTTTTATAGTGTCATTGTAAAAGGGAATATGATATCTCTCAACCATGTCGGGACCATAGGTTTGCAGGCAACTTTCCATTGCAATGGTCTGCTGCCTAGTTTGATTATCGATGACTTCCTGGATGTGACGATTAGGCATCTTGAGAATCTGTAAAAAAAAGAAAATATTTATCGTGGATATTTTAAACATTATTAATCCTAATAAAAGGTTTACGCATAATTTTTAACAGTGGAGACAAAGTAGACCTGAAAAAAATTGAAAAAAGAGGGACTTCGAAGTAGCCTGATTTCTTTTTCGTTATTACATGTTCATAATGATATTAATATAAGTTCATACTTAAGTTTCATAGTCAGATCGGTCGGGAAAAACAAATTTAACAATATTTTGGCAAATAGCGCATTTCCCGTTACTTCGTAAATGTTTCTATCTCTAATGATTAAACGGCGAAATTTCAAGAATTGAGAGTTGTTTAAGATAATATTATTTCCGTAGTCCTAGCCTATTGGTAGTATCAAGTGTAAGCAAAATACCTTGCTTGTTTCGGAAACATGTTAATTTGTTTATAATCTTTAAATCTCATTTATTTTATTTATTTATAAAACAACTAACAATCTGATTAACTTCCCGGTCCTCTAATTTTCTTCAAAATCTTATTCTAGACAAGTTTCAATTCTTGTAATTTTGTGATACTAATAGGGAAACTTCCAAAATACCGCTGAAAAACGATAATTTAAAAAAAATATGTTCCCGGCTGATTTTATTCTATAAAACTTAACTACAAACTTATTACCTAGTCTAAAATGGTTCCCGGACAAAACTTATTTTGGCTTCACTATACGTAAAACAATATTCATTACACCAAGTCAATTTGTTGTAGGTTATTTGAAAAACATCTCGAAAATAATTATTTTAATTTAAAACATACGCTGCCTTCAGATAAATCCTAGTATTCATTTTGTAATGCTTTTGATAAAGGCCTTACAGGTGGAAACGTATTTATTTATTCATCGATAAAATTTATATTACATTGGATTGGGTTGGATTGGATTGGATTGGATTGAATTGGTTTGATTTGTTTTGGTTTGATTTGATTGGATTGGATTGGACTGAAATGGGTTGGATTGAATTGGACTGGATTGGATTGGATTGCATTGCATTCTGAATAAATTTTTCAAGTCCTAATTTTGTCCTCTAAATATGTTAAATATAAATTATTATATATAACATTATATAAATAACCCATAAAAAGCTTTTACCGGCAGCTAAAAACTGCAGTTAAGAAATAATAATAAAAATACTTTTTCACCAAATAATTACAATAAAATGTAACATAACATGAGAAAAGTATTAGGCAATAAACATAGAAAAACCCAGAGAGGAAAACCTGCATGTGTATTAAACTGTGAATTGACCTGTACATAATAAATAAGTATAGTACAATTAATCTTCAAGTTTAAAATTGATGTGTAGATTGTAAAGTAAAACCTATTATTTATCCTAAAATATTCTTTAGACTTAATAAAGTAAATCACATACTATCACAAGTAGTACAATAAAATTAATCTATCGTTTGGATTTTACCTCTCAGGGGATAATTTAATGATCAATCGATGGGGAAAAATGTCAGGAACAATATATTGAAATGTATAAGACTTGAGTGTTGTAGCAATTTTGTAAATAAATAAAAACTATGCACAAATTGGCCTTGCTCGACATTAACGCGGTAAGACGGCCATAAAATACTTCTAATAATTAAAAAAATATCACGTTGTAACGAAAGTAATTCTCTACAATTTTGATACGGGAAATACTCCTCTACGATGCTTAATTTTTTTTAAATCAATTTTTTAAGATTGTTTTGCGAAACTGTTTTCATTTGGTCAGCTGACCTATGTCGCATCGCCCCTTTGCGACAGGGCGGAATGGCGCGAACGGCAGCACGCGCTGTTCCACCATATCACAAAGGGATGTTGTTATAATGGTCAGCTGACCAAACGAAAACAATCCTAAAAAATTGATAAAAAAAATTAAGCATCGTAGAGGGGTATTTCCCGCATCAAAATTGTAGAGAATTTCTTTCTCTACAACGTGATATATATATATTTTTTTAATTATTAGAAGCATTTTATGGCCGATGTGAAAAATTGATCTAGATTTATTGTACTAAAGTACATATAAGTGTATACTATATAATCGTTATTTTAAGACACGAAAGCTTTTTTTAATACATAATTATTATTAGATTTATTTATTGTTGGGTATAGGGAGGAACACAAGTTTGCATATGTATTTTTAATTGTTTTCATTACTGGGCATGGTTGTTTTTTATATCAATCATTAGATGCGCTGATAATCGTGAAATTTTCAATATCTATTTCTACATTTTTGTTGTTGAAACGAGTTTATATTTTCTAAAGGCATGGGAAACGGAACTTCATTATACAATTTGGGAGCTAGGTAAATGTCACAGCGTTTCACTACTGTTTTAATCATTTTATGTACTGCAATTGATTTATTCCTGTGTCATGTATCATGATTGTGAGCAATGATGTCCTTTGTGTTTAAGTTTATATACTGATATAAAATCAAATTCTGAAAAAACAACTGTCTTATATCTATTTAGATTCTTTATAGGGATCATCACTTGGGTAACTATAAATTCTCCCAAATATTGTTTTTAGAATCTACTTCTGCAATACCTCAAGATTTTTAATATAACAATTTGTCATGCCTCCCCCCCAAGCAATGATACCATAACATAAGTGTGGGTGAACAAAGCAAAATATATGGTTTTTAAATGATCTAAGAATCTTTTAAGGTATTTAAATTTAGGAAGGAGCAATCTTTTTACACACACGCTTTATATTAGCTTCAACTGTATGTTCGTTTGTATGTAACGGAATCTTTGAACGTGATTCTCATCCACTTCAAAATGTCAGAATAAACTGAAACTTTGCACACTTATCAAATCAAGGACCGAGGGCAATACAATAATTTGACAATTTTGTCCTAATGTCCTCACTAGGATCATCAGGATAAAAAAAAATGACTAATCTATTGTCGATATTTTACCGGAGGTGCCGCTGTTAATATTATATATTTTATAAATTATAGTTTATAAAAAAATAGCAAACCGAACTAAAAAGTAAAAAATAAAAATTATAGTTTAAAAAACTAAAAAACACTCTTTAATAGCAAACCAAAATAAAAAGTAAAAAATAATGTTTAAATATTATTGACAAAAAAAAAATCATTTTATTGTAAAAAGCGTGAGGTGTTTTTTACTTTATTTTTATAATTCTACTTTTATCAATAGCTACCAATAAAATATTTATAACAATTGATAATAATATCAAGCACTCCACGCTTTTTACAATAAAATGAATTTTTTTGTCAATATTTAAACATTATTTTTTACTTTTTAGTTCGGTTTGCTATTAAAGTGTGTTTTTTTAGTTTTTTAAACTATAATTTGTTAATTAAAATATCTACGTGTTTATTCCATCTAAGGTGACAATCAAGCATGACTCATTGACATTTTATTGATATGACAGATGTTAATGCAATATCCGTGTTATTATATTTAATGTTGATAGCTGAGAAGTTGGAAGTTTGTGAGCATAACTAGTGAATGGTAAGTAGTATGTTTTAGTCATGTTTATTGTTAATAATTTATTACTAAAAAAAGTTATTACTACTGGAATTCATTCTCAATGTTTGTTGTTAGGACATTTCAGATTTCTCCTTTACAGCACAAAACCGTGTCGTCGGCAAAACTGATCACATCTCCTGTAAGAGGAAGCTTAAATAAATCGTTGACATATAATGTAAACAATATTGGTCCCAGTACAGTGCCTTGCGGTACACCACAATATACTGGTTCCATATTGCTCACTGTATTGCCAATATTATCACATTATGTCCTATCGCTCAAATAACTCTGCATCAAGTCATAACAAGTTCCCCTGAAACTTATTTTCTCTAGAGTTTCTAACAAATAAGAATGACCGACAGTATCAAACGCTTTTGCAGATCAACAAAGATGCGTACAACCGGTTCAGAAACATTGACCGGGGTATATATCTTTGCAGTTAAGTCGATCCTGTGCTGATCTTGCCACTCTAAATCCATACTGTTTGTCAGACAGCAAGTTAAATTTTAATAAACTCATTATTTGTTGCAAAATTTTTCCGAATATTTTTGATAACGTTGGCAAAAGAGATATTGGTCTGTAATTTGACGAACAAATTTATCACCGGACTTGTCTAATGGCTTAATGATAGCTACTTTAAATGCTTTTGGAAATATACCAGAAGCCATCGCTCTGTTATATAAACCAAGGGTTGTGCAAGATGATCAATATATTCTTTCACCGTTTCTGCCTGAATATTATCAACCCCAGGTGCTTTTTTAAGTTTAAGTTTCTTTATTATTTTTCTAATTTCTCCCTCATATGTAAATGTTAGATATATTGAATTATTTATATTAGTCTTTGGAAAATTTGTTTCGGCTCGTTTTATTTATTTTTTGTTAAAGTACCTCCAATGTTGCTAAAAAGTTTATTGAATGAATTTGATATTGTTGTTGTTTTGATATTGATAATGTTTTCATATATTTTTAATTTTTTTATTATATTAGTATTTTTACGATTTTCAATATTTTTTATGCAATTCCCCATAATGTTTAGAATCATTTTTATTTTTGCTAATTTGTATTTTATAATAGTGAATTTTTGCTAATTTTATGAGTTCCGAAAGAGTATTTCTATATGTTTTAAAAAAAATTTCCCAATGGCTTTGGGTCGTAAACCATGCAGCCAATAACAATTTGAGTATGCGATAAAAAAAAAACAAAAAACAAAGAAAAACGATTTTTTTGTACCTAAAACTAAACCTAACTCAAACCGACAGAGATACAACAGGAAAAGACAGGATCACACGTTTCTCGTCCAGGTGTCGGTCAGGACATTATTGTAACTTAGACAAGACTGGGTAGACCTCGGTAAGTAGGGATAACCAACACAGGGAAAAAATAGGGTGTACGAATTTAACCTATAACTTAACTTTGTTTTCTTTTATAAAGTCTACAATGTAGTTGTATATCTTATTTGATCCTATCACCAACAGGTTAAGTAAATTAAATGGAGCTATGATATCACAATTTTTAATAATATTTTGGACAAATTTTGTAGATGCATCTTTATACTTAACACAGCCAAAAACACGTGATCTAGGTCTCCTATGACATTACAGTGTTCATGTTTTAAATTCATTCTGTATATTTTCTCTGGATATCTTTTTGATTTTTTATATAGTTCGTTTTTTTTTTATTTATTGCATTTACCAAACCTTTACCAGTCCACGGGTTTCTTTTTATTTGATATTTTTTAATTGTGATTGTTTTAGTACTAGTTTTTATATGTTCAATTAATTTTGTTATGAACAAATCAGTTATGGCATCTGCATTATCCAGAGAATATAAATCTAACCATTGTTCATTGCTTAATTTTTTCCCTTAATTTGTTGCATTATATAATAATATATGTTTTATGCTTATTTGCATTAGATATATTACTGTTGGTATCAATCTCAAATTAATTGTTGACAATTTGAAAACGGACAGGAAGGCGCTGTGATACATTGCAAGTAATGAATTCAGCGGAATATTTTATAAAAATATATTCACCCGAACTTTCAAATATATGGCAGGCGTTATTACATGTGTGAGAAGTGGATTATACAGGATCTCTCAGGGTATCCACAGGAGATTTTACTTTGAAGCAATGTCTATTTTTAAGACTAAAACAAAAAAATTCGTAAAAGTAACCTATAAATAATTAAAATGAAGCTTCACATCCATAAAAAGTATTGAATAGGTTTTTTTCTAATCAGGTAATGTTACAAGGTTGTTCATTATAAATTACCCACCCCTTTTCATCGTTATTTTTGCATATAAAAAAATGTTTTAAATAAAAGTTGTTATGACTCAATTTTCTTAAAACGCCATCAAAAGTACAGTAGCGTGCAAATTTCGAGGGATACAAAAAATAGTATATATTTTTAATGGGCTATTCTGTATATTATAAAATTTTTGGAATGATCCTTTTCTCCTGATTTAAAAATAATATACCATATGTTACCCCTACCATATACCGTTTTTGAGTTATTAAAAGTCGAATATCTTAGTTCAACTAGTTACTGTAAATAATATGGAAATGTTAACATTATTAAAGTGAACTATGAAAATGACAACTTCATGTTTGATAAGTGACTTCTCCTCAATGACATAATCAAAATGGTTTACAGTGAGGAAGAAAAAAACCAAATATTTAGAAAATTTAAATATAAATAAATGATCTCATAAAAGATGTTCAATGTGTCCACCATTATTGTCAATGCATATTTATAATTGCATCGGAAATGGCTGATTGTTTATTTTAAGTCGAATCCTTTAATGACTCGAATACTATTATTATTATTGACAATGTCTTTTAGAAATCCCCCCTCCCCAAAAGAATCTATTTATCGTAAACCGTCCGTTTTATTAACCCTTATATTCGACCCTTTTTGTTCTATAAGGAACAATTTCAGTTCTTATAATAAAGATTCTAAAGTTGACCATTTAGGAGATAATGAGAATTTTATGGCCTCAAGAACCTAATATAAACGTTAGGAATATAAAAAATGCTTATAACTCATAAACGGAGCACTGGAAGGCTTAAAGCCTCTAAGGCTCAACGGAGTGGAAATTCCATTTTCCTGTGAGGCAAAATATTTAGGAGTCATCTTTGACCAAAAACTAACATGGAACTCCAAAAAGTTACACAGAAAGCAACAATCGCCTAAGGGGGCTAGTCTTGAGTTGAGGGATCAACGTTCTCATGAGAAAGTGGGTGGAGTTCACATGAAAATTTGACGGGCAGAAAATTTGCTATTCTTGAATCAGGGGAACGATCGCATCATCAGTTTTGCATGGGAGCACTGTTTCCCATGCTATTTTCATGTGATGAGGATGATCGCGTGAAAATATTTTTTTGACGTTTGTTAATGTCACAATCAAAAGTTTATTTTAATGTCAGCTATAACTATTAGTAACTAATTTATGCATATGGTGGATGTATTGCAGAATAGTATATTACGTAACAAGTTTGGAATGAAGCGCGAGCGCATAATATGCCATTCCAAACGAATTACAGACTATACTTGTTCTATGCCTATAAATTAGGTTTATTTGTGCCTATATATCTATTTGTTTTACCACTGCAACGGTGAAACGTGAAAGGTTAACTGTCAATAGAAACGTCAGCTGTCCACAGAAACGCAAATAGTATTACAAATTACACTACTACTGGATGGCGCCACCTATGATTGTTACATTCTAGAGGCATGTAATAAATATTACATATCAGCCACTGGAATATAGGTCATTCCTTATTTAGAATCACATCATAATGTCCACATTACATTATAGGCGTAGAAAAAAAAACATTATAATTGCGTAGCTGTATGTGACAATAGACAAAATTATTGAAGAATTTAGTCAAAGTAAGTATCTTTTTAAATAAGAAATTGACTAGCTTCACAACAAATTGATTTATATTCTGATTTGTAATAAGTAGTGATGAGCACCAATCTTAATTTCTCTTAACATAAACTCCCATAAGAGATAAAAATTTAACTAGTGCAATAAAATAAATCATCAATTGATCAAGTAATCTCTGGATATACAATAGAACGATTTTTTTAATTACAAATTTGTAATAAGAATAACTGTGTAAGAATTACGTTATTTTTTCTTTCAGATTTTGAGAATGGAAATTATTGACCAGTTCTTATTTGATCAAGTCCTTGTAGATCTAGAAGATTCAAAAGAGCAGGAAGGGAATTTATTAAGCGGCGTCTTTTTATCGAGAGATAGGAGACCCACGATGACCTATGGATCAGTGGTATGGTAGACTAAGATGGCGCAGTCGGAGGCAATAAGGCTGTTAGGCGGCGTACAAAGGCTTGCTTGCCTGTGCGCTACGGGGGCCATAAAAACTGCTCCTACGGCTGCACTTGAGGTTCTCTTGGACCTGCCATCATTACACATACTCACAGAAGGCGAAGCTCGATCAGTGGTGCACATCTTAATGCAAGGCCAAACTTTAATTAGCCGGAAACACGGAAACCAGAAGTTATACTCATAGATGAGGGCAGATCCCACCATAGGCATGCCCACGGATGTATGATCCCAAGGTATAACTTCAATAACAACTTTCAGACTGTAAATACTAGACAGGGATGACCGGAAAAACGGTTCTCCCATAACAGCACAAATAGTCTGGTACACTGACGGCTCCAAGATAGAACAAGGAGTCGGAGCCTGGATTTACGGAACATGGTCAAAAGCCAGTATCCCTATAAGTCTAGAGAAATACGCAACGGTGTTTCAGCCTGAAGTGATCGCCATACACTGTTGCGCAAGGAAAATAATAGGACAAGGTACTGTTAATCAGCTCATTGCCATTTTCTCTGATAGTCAAGCGGCAATAAAAGCATTCACCTCTATGCAAATCAACTCAAGATTGGTGTGGGACTGCTTGATGGCCCTTATAGGGCTGGGAAGTTAGAACAGAGTGACCTTAGCATGGCTACCAGGACAAGAGGGACACAGAGGAAACGAAAAGGCTGATAAAGTGGCCAAGGAAAACGCACTCAAAACCCCAATAGGACCTGAGCCCTTTTGTGGCGTGGCGTGGCACCTATCTACTAAGAGTAGAAAGGCCATTAGAGTAATAGTAGTCCTTCTAACTGGGTACTGCCGGCTCAATAGATACATGAGTCTAATAGGCCTGGCAGAGGATAAATAAGCCTCAATAGTTACGTAACGGTTAACTTTCTGGGCTTCCATGAAATGAACAAAATTGTTCCTTATAATGTATAAAACAAAAAGTGTTTAAATATAAAACGTAATAAAATGTACGGTTTACGAGTTAAAAGTCATTGAGTAAAGTTATGTCAGTTGCATTTCCGCCATTTTGACAATGGCGAATTCTGAGCTTATGCCCACTCTGCCAGGCTGACACCCTGATGGAAATTGATAAGGGCCATGATGCCTACATGATGTAAATGGTTGATTTTCTGGACATCAAAATGCATACAGAACCACCCTCAGCGAGTGAACTATTTGATCACCTTTTTTAATCTGCATTCTGCAAAAGGAGCCTAGGTATAAGTTTTAATTGTTTTAAAACCGAACTAGGCCTAATCCACCCGGTCCTGCAATTCGCCACAGCGAATAACGCAGTGGTTGCACGGTTGGACCCGGGTTAGGCCTTGGGGAGGTAATTATTGTATAAGTTACTGTTAAATAAAGAATCTAATCTAATCTAAAATCCTGCGGTATTGCAGACGAGCAATGGGAACAACTTGCAGCGGACAGAACCGAATGGCGAGGGGTTGTGGCCAGCTATCAAGGAAATGTTGCTGCAAGAAGGCCGAATCCAAGACCTAACCAGGTCTATGTTTGTACTGACTGCGGTCGACATGTGCTCTCCCGAATTGGCCTCTATAGCCATAGTCGCGTGCACCGTAGATGAATGGGAATTACAATAGACTACATCTTTTACTTGTTTCTTTATTGTACACAATCTATCGACTGTAACATTTTTATACTCGGACTCGAGTAACGGCTAATAATAATAATAAATAAAGAAGTTTTGAATTGAATTAAATTGAATTGTACGGTCGTGAGCAAAAAAAATAGGACAAGTCTTATAACGGTATTTTGCTAAAATATAGTTGTGTACATCTATCTTTAATTTTTGTGACATTGTCAGTTAGTTGTCATAATTTATTGCAAGTATGCAAAAAATAAATATGCCTCTGTAAACGATTTAGTTAAATCTAGAGTTATTGCTAAAGCAGAAGATGGATAGTCAATGAGACAAATTGCACAGCGTTATAATATTGACAAAAATTCGGTGTGTAACATTTTAAGAAAGTGGAGAATAAACGGTACGATTAGCAGAAATCCTGGATCAGAGCGACGAAGGATATCAACTCAACAACAAGTTTTGCAATTGGTAAATGCTTTAGTAGAAAATCCATTTTACTCAGTTATTCAGGCTGCTGAAGAAACGAATTTTCCTGGATCGGGTAGTACTGGTCGCCGACGAGTAAGAGAATCGGAGCTACGCTGTCATGCAGCAGCACAGAAATACTTACTTAAAGCTGAACATAAAGAAGCTCGAGTAGGATTTGCGCTTGAATTTTTAGCGCATGTTGTAAATTTTTGGAACAATGTAATCTTTACAGACGAAAAGACTTTCCAATTAACACACAGCGGTCGTATTCATGTTTACCGCCCTCCGAATACTCGATTTGATGAGAAATATATATCTAACAATGATAAAAGTGGTAGATTTTCCGTCAATATGTGGGCTTGGATATCGGCACGTGGTTCTGGTGTTTTGTGGCATATTGAGGAACGATTTAATAGTGAAACGTATATTAGGATTTTAGACAATATTATGCTCCATTCTGTGCCACAATAATTATTTCCTAATAATGAGCATATTTCAACAAGACAATTGTTCCGTTCATACTGCTCATACCGTAACTAACTGGTTTCAAGATAACAACATTAATATTCTTAATTGGCCCAGTCATAGTCCAGATCTTAACCCTCTGGAAGAAGTATGGGACTACTCGTAAGAAGTATCCAAAAACGAAATGTGAGACCACGGAATGCCGAAGAATTACTGGAAATAGTAAATAATGCATGGGAAAATATTATTACTAATGATTATTGTATAAGGTTATTTAATTTTATACCAAACGACTTATAGAAGTTATAAATAGAAATGGTGCAATAACGAAATATTAATATTAGTTAGTTTCTTGTTAAGTAGCATATCCTTTGTCCTTTGAAAATGTTACACTCCAAATTTTTGTTAATGTTATAACGCAGTGCAATTTGTCTCATTAACCGTCCATCATTTACTATAGCAATAACTACAGCATTAAAATAAAAAATAAACTAAAAGTAATATCTGTTTTATTAGGCTACCCATTACATATTCAAATAGAGGCAGATTTACATTAGAAAAAAAAGTTGTCTTATTTTTTTCTGCTCACGACAGTACAAATATACAAAAGTTATGCTAATAGCTAATGCAAAGACACACTATTAATAAAAATTAAGTATGATACTTACAGTTATTACTACTGATATATTGGGCTATAAATATATAGTTACTGTGAAATATAAGCGCTAAAGAACACACTGGAATTCGTTATAACCCACAAAATATTAATTGACTACTAATATTAACAAAATCCTTTTATGAATCTTTAGCTTCATATCAACTTTATTGGTTTAGAATATCCTGCATGTGTTGTGTTGTGGTTGTTACAAGTATTTCGTTTATTTTTTGTTATAAATGGGTCTAGATTTAATCACAAAATGCTAGAGATCAAAATAAAACTTATCTGTCCAACAAAATCAATTTATGTTGATTTACAAATGTACATTTTTTGATAACAGGAACAGAAGCCAATTTTTAAAAGCAAGCGCTTTAGTAAGTAAATATTTATTTACCATCATTATTACAATAAATAAAATAAGTAATGAAATAAGCTCAGTTTACAATGTAATAACAAAGAACCTACTTAAAGGTGTAGGGAAAGACATAATTTTGGTAACAATTTAAATATGGATCAGTAATTATATGTATTTAGTAACCTAACAATAAATAAATAGCTATATATTCTTTCTATATGCAGAACATAAACGAAGCTGTAACTAAACACATGTTACTTAATCATAATTCAGCTATACCTATACAGGGTGTCTCACCAGGAACTGAATCGATCGATATAGAGAAAAGTACGCATCAGAAAATTTTGAAAATTTAGATAATTACTAATGTCGGTATGGCCAATCCAACTAAATCCGAAGGTGCGAAAAATGTGTCGAGGTTAGAGGGCGGAATTTTGAGCAATTATTAAATTAAAATGAAATCATATTTTAAATTAATGTTATCTCAGCTATTTTAGTTCATGCCATATCTTCAATTCGATTAATACGCATGTTACAGTGTTAGTGTTACTTTGCGTTTTTGTGGATATCGAGTAGCAAATGTGCTGCAAGTTATTGATATTACTTTATCACATTCTGCATAAATAATAAGCAAATTTAAAAAGTTTTCGTTGGTATAATTTAAACGTGCTGGCATTTTTTGACATAAGATAATGACTGATTGTTTCTAATCATAGCTATTTTGATGAAATGATTACAACAATTCATGAATTTCTAATAATATCGCAAATGTTTCAAAAAGTTGTAACTTTAACCCCCACAATGCTAATATCAGAAAAGGGGAATTCAATTTTACACAATTTGACGTAAAAAAATACAGGGTGTTCCATTTGACCTAAAGTCTCCGCGGTTTAAAGTTGACAAAATGTAACGCGAAAAACGGATAACTTGGTATGATATTATTGAATTTATTTCAGTTGTAGAACGTAGTTCTCCTTGTGTTCTTTTCACGTGACAAGAAGCAAATGAGGATCTTTTACACGAATAAAGTTATAACGGTTCTTGCAAACCGTTGCACCTGTCAAATTTTCTATAAAATGTCAAATATCTTTGAAACGGCTAGGTTTAGGTGTAGGATACGCTACATATTTTCGACTGAGAATTTTATGCTCTTTTCGAGAACCCTAAAATATATAGGGTGTTCCATTTGAAATAAGCAAGTTGGTATCGACTTCCGGTATAAGCGGAAGTGCCAGCTGCTTGTAATTATTTTAGTTGGATTGGCCACACCGACATTAGTAATTATCTAGTTATTTATTATTTAAATTAAAATTCAGTTCCCGGTGAGACACCCTGTATAGCATGTGCAGATTTACATGCACTCATACCTACATAATTACAAATAATACATTTTCACATACAATATAGGCTTTTGATTATGTCATCAAAAACAGGGAAATAAGAAGCTAAGACGTTCAAGGGTTTTTATTGGATAAATCGTTCAATTGGTCATTTAAGATGAGAAAACTGTGGAGTGCTATTAAATTAAAGGGTGCAAATTGGAGGTAGGGGTGAAAATGCAACCCTTTCAGTTTTTTAAATATAACTCGAAAACGAAGCAAAATTCAGGTATAGTTAATAGGAAACTTTTTGTAGAGAATCAAATTTCCCATCCAAGTGGCTTATTTAAAAAAACCAACAATTTCTTGTGCGAAAAGTATCCAAAAAACAATAAAAAAGCAAAAAATCAAGTTTTTTGGTTTCTTTACTTCTTTGCCTATAACTTTTTTTTTGAGCAGAAATAAGTATAGGTATAGGTGGCCTGGAAAAGTTATTTTGATGAAAAGTGACTGAGATATAGTCGCTTAAACTTGCCATTTTTTTCGATTTTTATCGCGTACCTTGATATTGTTTTAAATCTTAGTTTTTATAACAAAATTGATTTTTACTCAATAAAACAATGTATTTCAAATTGATTTGTTAATAATGAATAATTGTTTTCACAAATGTACAAAACTGCGATGGTTTTTTAAACGAAGTAACAATAAATTATTCTTAAATATTGCTTTTTTAACTATCCTGTAATTGGGTGCTTACCTGTTGGAAATAAAGAGATTTTTTTTTTTTTTTACAAAAAACCAGTCACCTTACTCTGTGGCTCCGACCCTCACAGAGGGGAGCTGGTAATACCAATAGCCACTCCCCACGCCCGTGGGGTGAGTGACTACCGGGTCCGCGAATCGTGTGCCCTGAGTAGACGCAATGAACCGAGGATGACAGCCTTCTGCATTCTGCCGGCTAAGATCTCTGCCGAATCTCGGCATGCCGGTATGATCTTTAGTTCTGAAAGCAGCGTCTGTCTCATCCACCGAGGGCTCCTATAATCAGTACCACTATTTTAACAGAATGGCCTGGATAAAGCCTGCGGAGTTCGAAGAGCAAATCTCGATATTTTGTCCGTTTTTCCTCCTCTTTCAAGACAATGTTGCTCTCAGCGGGAGCTGAGAATTGCACGACATACATTGTCTTGAGTTGGTGGTCGAGGAGTACTATGTCAGGCTTGTTGGCTTGTATTTGCCTGACGGTGGGAAACGAGTAGTTCCAATAAATTAGGCACTTCTCATTCCCCACAACGGACTCAATATCCCCCGGAACGTAAGGCAGCACTGGTGTTTCGTCTATCCCATACGAGTGCCTTAGATGATAGTAAAGCACTCGTAATGCTGCGTTGTGTCTATGAATATAGGCCGAGACTGCGTACGTCGGGCAAACCGACAGTAAGTGCATTACAGTCTCCGGCGCCCTGCGGCAGGCCCTGCAGCTGACATCAGGGACCTCCATACCCATGACACGACGTCGATAGACGAGAGTGTTAAATACACCATCCTGGCAAGCCATTATGAATCCCTCGGTCTCAGACTTCAGCCCAGCTGACCTTAAGAAGGCGAAGGTCAGCCTTCCGGATAAGCCGAGGTCTTCTATATTTTTATAGAAGACCCCGTGCAATGGCTTATCCTTATGGAGCTGCAGAAGGATGTTGTGTTCTGCAGCTCTAATGTGGGCTATTAGTCGAACGGGTTCCAACTCGGTGACAGAGTCGGGGTTTACCCGCTCGATGTCGAAGATGAGACCAAGTTCATCGGCTGCTCTCCGTGCTGCCTTAAAGAGAAAAGCTCCTACCTCTGCATTTTCATGGTCTCGGACCATGCAGAGGAGGGGATCCGAACTCCTGATGACCTTACATGCTCCATCCAGAACCATCCTGCTATGGAGACTCTCCAAGCTCAAGAGTCCACGGCCTCCCCGATGTCGTGGGAGATATAACCGTGGAACGGACGATTTAGGATGCAAGCTCCTATTGAGATGCATCTTCTTGCGGGTTACTACATCGAGTTGACGCAGCTCTTCTCTAGTCCACTTCACTACTCCGAAAGAGTAGAGAAGGATCGGAACGGCAAGCATATTTGTAGCAGACACCTTGTTCTTCCCCGACAGTTCTGAAGACCAGATCTGTCGGAGTAGGTGCTGATACTTGCCGCGGAGAGCGTTTTTCACTACACTCACTTCTTGGGTGGAGCGTTGCTCGACACCCAAGTAAGTGTACGACTCTCCGGCATCTAGATGGTGTAAGATGCTTCCGTCCACGAGCTGCGCGTCCTCTCCATAGTCACCGCATCGTCCTCTCTTGAGATGGATCAGTGCGCATTTGTCCAACCCGAACTGCATACCGACAGCCTGCGTATACTCCTGTACCACCCTAAGGGACTGTTGGAGATCCCTCTCTCCAGAGGCATAAAGTTTAAGGTCATCCATATAAAATAGATGGGTGACCTTATGCCTCCTGTCGCCGGGGGTACCGCAGTTGTAGCCACGGGTTTTCCGGAGCGAGACGGATAATGGCAGTAGTGAGATGCAAAACAGAAGGGGGCTGAGGGAATCTCCCTGAAATACTCCTCTTCTGAATGTTACCGACTCTGTTTGGACTCATCAGTTCTTCAATACATCTCACTACGGGACCGGGTACCACAAGACATCGGAGCAAGTGAACAATGAGCTCATGCGAGGTCATGTCGAATGCCTTGCGGTAGTCGATCCAGGCCATAGAGAGGTTCCGCTTATACTGCATGGAGTCCTGCGTGACGCATCTGTCAATCAACAGGTTCTCCTTGCAGCCAGCGACACCTCTCTTCGACCCTCGTTGCTCATATATCCGTTCGTAAACCGGTTCAACTGCGTGGAGCACCCGCATGTACAAAATGCGTGGTAACACCTTGTAACATGCGTTTAGACAGGTTATCGGTCTGTAATTCTTTGGGTTGGACAAATCTCCGTTCTTGGGGATCAGCACTGTCCGCCCCTCAACAACCCAAGAAGGGATTTGCTGCTCCCCATTTAACCAGGAATTAAATATTCTGGCCAAATGGTGGTGGGTGCTCGATAACTTTTTCCACCAAAAGTTATTTATCCCATCGGGACCTGGAGCAGCAAAGTTCTTAGAGCCATCAAGAGCCCTACGAACCTCTTCTGGGGTTATTGGTTCGCACACTTCCTGTGGTTGCTGAAGCCTTTGACAAAAGGCTTCAAAGTGTGCAAGGGCAGGAGAATCTCGGTTGAGTGGAAGCCTCTCCTCGTACAGCGTTTTCCAGAAGTTCTCCACCTGATCTGCAGTCGGCGGATTGTCTACAACACGCGGAGGCGGTTGGAAAAGGCGCGAGGGCTTCTCGCGGAACAGTTTATTTTCCGCAAGCCCCCTCGCCCGCCTCACTAATGACTTTTTGCAAGTCACTAGCATCCGTATCCTGTCGAGACAGTGCTGTTTGGTGGTTCGCAGCACTGCCTCATTGAGTGTGCGATGGACGCGTCTTAAGTTGGCGGCTAATCGACGCACTTTAGGCGTGAACGGCCTGTTGGCCGCCATATAGTCCATCACACATTGGATACGGGATGCGTGTTGCCTCGCCGACTGGATCTTGGCTTCCATCTTTTGTATGCGCCGCTGCGCTCTCTCCTGTGGGAAAGAGGTATTTCGCCTCTCCACCTGAGACGAGCGTTGAGCAACGGCATACACGGCACAATTTATGTGCCAGATGTCAGCCTCTTCTGGTAGCGCTGTACGAAGTTCAGCGTCCACTCTGGCCAGGTCTTGTGGCCCGGGGGTTTTCAGACGGTGTAACCCCCTTCTGGTACTGAGGCCCTCTGGAGAGCCACGTCCTCAACCGGTGAATGTGGCGGCTCTTCGGCCACCTCATTCACCGGCCCAGGAGCAGCCCTCACGTAGCCCCTACTACGAAGGTGGGATACATAGTCACGCAGATTTTGTGGCGTGAAGGCGCTATGCTCTGGTAACCTCTCACATCACAGAGCATGCATCCGCGCCATGTACCCCCTCCGCGCGGGCTCACTGCTTTCATAACAATGCAGAAGCTCATCCCTCAGTTCATCTGTCCACTCAAAGCGTCCTTGTTCATTGCGTACGTCGTCAACGGGCGGTCTATCCGGTTGGGCCCCACCACCTTGCCCTTGACCCCTATCCGAACGGGGTCGATCGTGGGGGCCCAGCCTTCGGCCTGCCGGAACCAAAGGTTAGAGCCTGTGGGTGGTTAGCCCAGCAGGCCCACGACCGACACCAGAGGGGAAGATGCTTTCCTCTCCTGGGTGCACTAGGGCTGCCGGTTCGGTTTTGCACCCCTAGCTGGAGTAAGTGGTGGCGCTACTCACCAAAGGCTTAATAGATGGAAGTTAGCCCCTCCTGCTTATTTATTATTATTATTATTATTATTATCTTAAATATGAAGATTTGTAAAAATGTGAAATGAATTTAATTTAAAATATATTAATTAATTAGACTATTAATATTTATTACATATTGCTGTAAAATATGGAGATTCGAGATTCGTAAAATATATTTGAAATTAAGTTAATTTAAAATCTATTTCGTTTCTTTTTTGTTAGTTCTTGAGTCGACAAGGTCGCCTTGTACCATTTCCTCGCCCATCGCCTCTACCGAACATCTGCTTCGTAACAATGTTTTGTAAGTGAGGAAAAGTCTTTTCATGTACAGAAGAGTGGGGACACAGCATCAGTAAGATTTTCGTTTTGGTAGAGTTCAAGTCAATTTTACTGATACATTAAATGTATATTTTATAATGAAAAAGTGTTTTTTATGTAAGAAAAATATATTGGCTAAAGCAAACAGAGTACGCAGAGTAATCCAACTATCACTGCTGCTATTGTAAAAAGAAATGGATGATAAACATACAATATTAAGTGGTGTGAAAGTGAAAGCAATAAAAAAACTTGCGGTCGAGGGTCGGTCGAGGTAGCACAAAAAGTAATGATATTTTAATGAGGTCGTAAAGTTTTTGTTATGTTTTTTCTGTCTCAGCTTATTCCTACTTGAACTATACTTATTTTACAATGTGCAAAAGAAAAGGCATCTCAGACAAATCACGAGGAGGCATGTTCAAGTATTGACAAATAGTGAAGGAGTCAGAGCCGAGCGCGGACCAATCAAGGAGAACCACGGCATTCTGCGGCACCTATCGAACACGAGGATGCCCGACCACCGGCGAGAAGTCACATGGAGCGTGACGTTTCAGCGAGGCCACTAGTCGGGTTGGCTCAGGCGCCCGCCACGCCTACCACAGATGGTGGGGGACCGGTAACACGTAGCCAAACGCGCAGGCGCGCCTTAGACTGGAGCATATATAAGGAGCCGCACAACGCGGGGAACGTCAGTTCAGTTCGAGCAACGAGGAGCAGCAGCAGGCAGCTTTCAGCGAAAGCCTGAAGATGGCAGATGAGATTTTGCCGAAACGTCGTTTAGACAACTGTGACTCCTGGAGGAGTCGACCATCGACGCGGAAGAGCACCCGGAAGTACAACAACACTTCATATATATATAAAACACCACAGAAATTAGACAACCCCCAATTCCAGAAGCCAGGGGCTTGTGCGGAAGGGGGTTACACATTGAAAAAATGCGGACATACAACCATTTCCTCCGATAGTGCCGGAGCCAGGATTCAAACCTGGTGGTGCGATGCCCATGTGATTAATCGCGATTGCCACCTCGTGCCTTAACCCACGCGGCTATCGATCAGATATGATGAAATGGATGAAATGTTTATAATATCCTCAAATTTACTAAAATTGTAATATTTTTATTGGAAAAAGAGAAAACTTTATATATCAGATAGATAAAAAGCAATATTTAAAAATAATTTATTGTTACTTTGTTTAAAAAAACCATCGCCCTTTTGTACACTTGTGAAAATAATTATTCATTATTAACAAACTAACTTGAAATACATTGTTTTATTGAGTAAAAATCAATTTTGTTATAAAAAATAAGATTATATCTCTCAATTTTCATCGAAAAAACTTTCTTAGTCCATTTTAAAGGAAATTTCATCAATTTTTTTTCTACAAAGCAATGCCTTTACCTATCTCTGCTCAAAAAAGTTATAAGCAAAAGTAAAAAAGGCAAAAAATTGGATTCTTTGCTTTTCTTTAATTGTTTTTTTGGTTACTTTTCGTACAAAAAATTGTTTTTTATTTTTTTAAATAAGCCATTTCGACGGGAAATTTGATTCTCTACAACAAATTTCCTATTAACAATACCTGAATTTTGCTTTGTTTTCGAGTTATATTTAAATAACTGAAAGGGTTGCATTTTCACCCCTATCTCCAATTTGCACCCTCTAATTTAATAGCACTCCGTAGTTTTCTCATCTTAAATGACCAATTGAACGATTTATGCCATAAAAACCCTTAAACGTCTTAGTTCCTTTCTATATGACATAATCAATAGCCTAGATATGTCTAGAAGTAATCCTTGATCAAAAACTTAACTGGAACTCGTATTTAGAAAGATCTCTTACAAAAGCAACAACGGCTATTTGGACGTGCCGTAGGGTATTTGGTAAGACTTGGGGGTCTGAAGCCGAAGATGACACACTGGTCCTACCGTTCGGTTGTCAGACCCATGATGACCTACACAGCATGCTTATGATGGCCAAAAACAGAAGAAAAACTAGCACTTTGCCAAAAAACATATACATACGAGTCGAATAGGAATTTTTCTTTTTTTTTTTTGAATATGGTTGAAAATAATTCTTGTTTTCCTACATTTAAACAAAAGATTAGAGTATAGTCGGCTGTATAATTACTGGGCAGTCAAAAAACGCAACAAAATCTTTACGACCCATTAAAATACCGTTACTCTCTGTACTATCTCGTCTGCAAATTGAACCACTTATTTTTATCGCTACGTCTGTTTATTTTATAAGACCATGACGAATTGTTCACTGGCGTTAATAATTGGGTCGTAAAATGTTTGTTGCGTTTTTTGACTGCTCAGTAAATATAAACCTGACTATACCTGGTCATCACTCTGTTACCCTGGTGATTATAATTCAATGGTTGTCGCTCCGGCCGACTGTCGATCCATCTATAGTAGATATTTAATTTATGAATTTTAAATTGAAAAAAATATCTGGCACTGTGACCAGAAAAAATATTTAACTAAAATACTGTTTACTCCTGATTAAATGGAAGATTGCAAAGTAGGGAACACTAATTTATTTTTTATTAATATTAATTTAATTTTCCATTGTTAGGATTTTAAATTTTTCGGCATATGCACCCCTGATTTTCTTTAGAGAACTTTAGAGAGATTCATGTGTTAAAAGCATGAATGTAGGTATACACATATTTCCACTATTGTCAAACAAATGATCATATGAAGGGTAACTCTGAAGGCTCTAGGGAACTGTTCGTATGTTTTCAAAATGAGACAGATAATAATTTCAATCTCTTGAACATCATCTTTGGTAGTGCACGTAATGTCTTCGTTCAAGGCTAGCAAACATATTTTTTATTTATATGTTAAAATTTTAAAACGAATTTAAATTTTAAATAACTTAGATATGCCATAATATTTATAAATAATATTTTTTATCTGTTACGTCGACTACCGCTTAGATAATATAATCAACTCATTAAGTAAATACATTAATTCACCACGGTTAGTGGTTAACGTGGTTAAATTATATCGAAGGTTTACGTTCATAACAGTATTTCTATATTTCATTCTTCATATATTCATCACTGTTTCGGAGAAATACCTCATCTGGTGATTCCTGGTGATATTTTTAACCCTTCATATATGGACCCTGATTGACGGTTATTCATTAATAATTTCGAAGGGTCATATAGTTATTTTTATGTACCGTCGGCCTATAATCTACGCTTTTCCGCGCTAAATAGCGGGTGAAAAGAAGCACTTTATCACACTAGAGCGGTAAAGAAGTTTACTGCCCTAAGGTTTTTTGTTTACAAAAGTAAATTAAATGAAGTGATATATTTAATGAAAGAAAATAAAAAAGTATTATAGCAAGAAAAACAAGAAATACTATTTGCAACTAATATAATGGTTTCCTTATTTCATTGTAACAGAGCGATCATACATAAAATTTTGTATGTATATACCACGCTCATAAACAGCTTTTTTAGGTAATTATCCGACAGCGTTCCTAAAGTGTCATCTCTTTGTACTCAGTTGTCAATCTTATTTTTTTGGCCGCTTTTACTTCATGGCCGCATTTACTTCACGGCCTCATGTATTAATTGATCATCATTTATATTTGAAATGAATTTAGGCTTAAAGAAGAACTGAAAGTAAGCAGTAGTTTCAAAGCTTTATTACGTATATAAAAATTAATAAACTGAGACACAGGAAAGTAACATATCACGAAGTTTGTAATTATGTTATTTACTAATGACATAAATGGCATGGTTTATTAATAAACTATCTAGTGACGTTTTCATTTGTTTTCATTAAACTTGAAAACGAATTAAAACTGTCAGTCTAGCAGGCTTCTTGCAAAATGCTGTTCATGTTTCCATTAATTTGTACGAAACAATTTTATTTTACTTTTTCAGACAGTTGCATAAAAAATGTTGTGTGCACCTCGGCCAAATGATCTTTTTCGACCTTATCCGAAAGTTTGTTTGGCCTCCACTGTGCCTCGGCCGCAAACTTCGATCGAGAAAGACCAACTTTACAGCTTTGATACACAAATAACTATTACGAACTTCGGCGTTCGATATCCCTAGTGTTATCCATCGCGCTTCTGTCTATAAGAACTTATTTACGCCCTTGATACATAAATAACACATTATGTACGATCGAGCGATAATCCATACTTTACCGTTTTAAATAAATGACGTTTTGAATACTAATATTAAAATTGTTCGATGTTATATAAGATTTTGTGTGCACCACGGTCGTAGATTGCTTCTATGGACTTCAACGTGCTATATACCTTAATGCCTCGGTGCTTCGCAATTTGGACTAATCGGTCCATAACAGCCTCTTTGCATCTTTGATAGGTAAAATATTATTTGAGAACTTTTTGTCGTTTTCGGGCTGTTTGGCCCTGGTCCAAGGGTCGTTAACGATTCTGAAGTTTCGTCCACAACTGCGGTGGGTATTTTCATAGGAGCAGTACTAGTTCTCTTCGCGGTAAAAACGCTTACACATAACTGCAACAATAATTGTCGCTCATTCAGATATTCGAATTGTTATTAACAATAATAAATACTTTGATAGATAATTTCTGTTCCCGATGTATGTATTTATATATTATTAGCTGTTACTCGAGTCCGAGTATAAAAATGTTACAGTTGATAAATTGTGTACAATAAAAAACAAGTAAAAGGTGTAGTCTATTGTAATTCCCATTGATCTACGGTGCACACGACTATGGCTATAGAGGCCAATTCGGGAGAGCACATGTCGACCGCAGTCAGGACAAACATAGACCTGGTTAGGTCTTGGATTCGGCCTTCTTGCAGCAACATTTCCTTGATAGCTGGCCACAACCCCTCGCCATTCGGTTCGGTCCGCTGCAAGTTGTTCCCATTGCTCGTCTGGAATACCGCAGGATTTTAGATTTTCATGGAGAACGTCTTTGAACCTCATTCGTTGACCGCCACGCCTTCTTCTACCGCTTAGCAATTCACTATAAAGTGTACATTTAGGAAGGCGGTTATCATGCATACGATGAACGTGACCTGCCCATCTTAGGTGTGCTCTTGAAATAAGCACCTCAATTGGAAGGCTGTTTGCTCTCCTGAGTACTTCCACGTTTGATATGTGATGGAACCAACGGATTTTCATCATACTTCTGAGGTGTCTTTGCTGAAAACGTTCTAATTCTTTCACATGACGACGGTAAGTGACCCAGCTTTCACATCCATATAGCAGTGTTGGAATGACAACTGCTCTGTAGACAGCCATTTTCGTTGACAAAGCAAGGTCGTGGTTGTCAAATACTCTCTCTCTAAGTCCCCAGAGCGCTCTAGATGCAGCGTTAATTCTATTGCGAATCTCGCTGTCCATGTTTGCTTTGTCATTAACAACGTTGCCTAAGTAATTGAACTGATCCACCACTTCAAGAGAATTTCCGTTAAGTGTAATGTCTATTTGGTTCACTTGATGAGGAGTTGACATAATCTTAGTCTTTCCAATGTTGATTTTAAGTCCCAAGGAATCATAGCTCTGGGCATACACATCTAAAAGTTCTTGAAGCTCTTCCGGCGTAGAGGCTAAAAGTGCACAGTCATCCGCATACTGGAGATCACAAATGAATCGTGTGCGTGTCTTCGTGAAAGCTCTAAAGCGCCCTATGTTAAAGAGACCGCCATCAAAACGGTATCTGAGACCTATTCCTCTGACTGTCAGTTTGTTGTCAACAATAATTGTTAGAGCAGTGGTAAACAAATTAAAGAGTAGGGGTGCCAGGACACATCCCTGCCTAACTCCAGTGAGGGTTTGGAAAGGTTCGGTTGCCTCATTATTACACATAACCTGGGCGTTGTTGTTTGTATGTAGACTGCGACATACTTCCACAAATTTTCTAGGGATACCTAAGCGAAGCATAATTTTCCAGAGCACTTCCCTGTCCACCGAGTCAAACGTCTTGGTTAAATCAATGAAGGCCATGTGAATTTCTCCTTGATGTTCGAGTGCTTTTTCTTGAAGCTGTTTAAGTGTGAAGATTAAATCCGATGTGCCTCGGTTTGGTCTAAAGCCACTCTGTGTTTCAGGAAGTAACTTTTCCATAACAGGTGTTAGCCTATTTGCCATCGCTTTAGTGAGTATCTTCCCTCCAACAGCCAGGAGAGCTATACCCCTGTAATTTCCACAGTCCGCAGCGCTGCCTTTGTTTTTGAAGAGGTTGTTTAAAAGTGCATCACGAAACTCCTGCGGAGCTTGACCACTTTCCCACACGACATCAAACAGTTTTTTGAGGTAGGGTATGAGCTCTGACGACACAGCTTTAAAGATCTCAGCTGGGAGTGAGTCGGCGCCGGGAGATTTGTTATTTTTTAGCTGCCCAATGGCGGTTAAGATCTCTTCCGTTGTTAGTGGTTTATCTAAGTCTTCGAAGGTGTCATATTGAGGGATAAGATTTATAATATCGTGATCGGCTTGACTTTGCTGGTTAAGAATGTTAGAGTAGTGTTCTTTCCATCGGGCTCTTATTTCCTGGTCTTCTTTGAGGAGATTTCCATTTAAATCTTTAATAGGGCACATATTTTTCCGACTGGGGCCGTACACTGCTTTTACTCCTTGAAAGAAATTCCTGTAGTCGTGTGAATCGGCGTACCTTTGAATTTCTCTGGCCTTGCTTGCCCACCAGTCGTTCTTTATTCTTCTGATTTCGCGTTGCGTTTCATACTTAGATTGGGTAAAAGCTTCTGCTTTTGATGAGTCGTTAGGGTGGTTGATAGCGTTTTGGAAGGCAATATGTTTGCGGTCAAGAAGTTCTTGTATAAAAGCTTCATTATCATTGAACCAGTCCTCCTGTTTTTTACTTGCTGCAGTGCCAAGGATTTCCTCACTCGCACTTTTTAAACTGTCTTTAATTTGTGTCCAGGTAGCAGCGACATCTACAGAATTAGTTTCTTCTAGTGCACTCAAATTCTCTTGAACTTTTTGCTTTAGCTGTTCGACGGTTTGTTGGTCACGCAATTTACTAATACAGAGACGGAGTCTACGTTTTACTTGAGTTCTTCGGTGTTTGGGTCTCATAACAATTTTCATTTTAGAGACAACAGGACGATGATCGGTCCAACATTCGCTATCAACGCGCGCCTTTGTAATTTGGACGTCCTTGAGATGCTTCCTACGTACGATAACATAGTCCAGTAGATGCCAGTGACCTGATCTGGGGTGACGCCAGGTGCCTTTAAATTTATCCTTTTGTCGGAAAATCGTGTTTGTTATAACTAAATCATGTTCGGCGCATTTAGTTAGGAGTAGTTGACCGTTAGCGTTCATGTTGCCCAAACCGTTCTTGCCTATGATGCCTGGCCAAGTGTCTGCATCGCTCCCTACTCTAGCGTTAAAATCGCCAAGAATAACGAGTCGTTCCGTTCTAGGTATTCTACAGAGGGTTTCTTCCAGCTGTTGATAGAAGCTTTCCTTGGTTTCGTGACTTGCATCCAGAGTGGGAGTGTAGGCGCTTATTAGATTTACCGCGTTACCATCTGATAGCTCATAGCGTAGCAGCATTAGACGCTCGGATAGGCCTTGTGGTACTTGTGTTAAGTTGGATACAAGTTGATTCCGAACGGCAAATCTTACTCCATGTTGTCTTCTTGAATTGGTGGGAAGACCTTTCCAATAGAAGGTGTAGTACTTTTCTGTGAGAGAGCCTTCCTCCAAAAATCGAGTTTCGCTGAGAGCTGCAACGTCAACATTGAGTCGGTGAAGTTCTCTATCTATTAGAGCAGTTCTTCTTTCAGGCCGATCGGTGCGAGTGCTGTCGTTCAAAGTACGAACATTCCAAGCGGCGTAGATGAAAGAATTAGTTTTCTTGGATTTAACTTGTCGGTGTTTTTTCGACATTCGATGAGGTGTCCCTGTGGGCACCCTCCCCCGGAGATCCGATCGGGAGGGTATTTTACCTCCGGATGATTTTGTCCCACTTGAACGCTCCATCATTTTTTTTAAAGCCTTAATCGACTGAAAACGAAGCTGCATTTGAAGTTTTAGCTGGAGCAGGTATGCAACTGACCAGCTCGGTTGCGGAAGGCGAGTGGTGTGGTCCCATGGCACAGAAGGAGACCGCGACGATGGGGTAACCAAACGATTCCAAAAGCAACCTTTGTGTGCGGTGGGTTATTTTTACCGCACTCTTCGTGAGAAGGTGGATGTGCTCACGGCAAAAGGTAAGGGTTATTCCGCCCTTACTCGGTCGTTAGAGCCTCGTTAGTGAAAACAGGGTGCACCAAGTTCAAATTGAACTCATCGTGAAGGTGAGGTTAACAATTGAGTAGGAGAGGCTATAACTAAGTCCTTTTTTTGGACTAGAGAAACAATGCCGCGACAGAGTTAAAATACTACTATGATTGGTGCTCCAAGAAGATGATATTATATTGCTGATTGTAACGCTTAAACATTTTTGACTGATTAAGGAATATACGTATCTATAAGTATAAAAGGATTAGACAGGTAACCTCAGTTCAGTTGAAAAGTAAAGTGAGCAAATCAAGAGAAAGAACAAAGTGTATGTTATAGTGATTTAAAATAATAACTATTACTGTAATTATAAGTACCAATTATTGCAAGTTAATTTAGTGTTAAATAAATCAGTGGCTAGTGGCAATTCGTGTTGCAATTGTTGAATCTACGCTTGGGGTCTTTACTATAGGGTGTAAATGTGAACGATCTATGCGTTGATGCTTTGGGTGTCTGAAGGACGTTCACTTGATGGGTTCGACTTAACTTAGGCAGATGTAAAATGCAAAACTTATACTTGCTTCGAAATGGTGTCAACTGGAACGTCGTTGCACTGTCTTTTATCTAACACATTTCTTGCTAACAGTTTACTTGCTAACACTTTACTTTCTAACACAAAGGAATGTAGTTAATAATAACTCAGTAAGATACAATCCAAAAGGCCAGGTAAAGTTATATATTGGGTCTCTTTTTTTTGAAATATTTGTTAGTAATAGCATATGCATATGAAGATGTATAAGGCTAACAAGAGCTTGGAGTCTTAGGGCTTGAGAGAGACCCTGGGAGCCCTTCGTGCACCTAATTTTTTGAATTTGAGAAGATTGGGTGGGTCACGCGTAAAACATTGGATAGGGTCAAATGCTACACCGTGTATAGCCCTGGAGTAGGTTGCTTCACTTGAAATAGTCTGTTAATCAATTTAATTAATTTTATTGTCTATGGCAGGGTCCAAATCACTCTGGGTATGCTTCTTGTAAAACACTCGGTTTAAAACGAACAAGAAATAAATTTATTTATTTTAACTGAACAAAGCTTTAGAACGATTTAACTTAAAACATTTGATTTACACAGGTGAAAATAAAATACTTTTGACACTGAAATTCCATTCAAAATAAAATATATTAACACGATTGGTTTATATGATTTGCAAAATACACTTTTGATTTGATGCGCGAGGGTGGAGTATAATATTTGAAATGAAAACTCTTTTTTACTTTATTATGGCCAAGGAAGGAAGCTGTAGTGGCTCGTGTTGCAACGCGCGTGATGAACTTGACTTGCCCGAGCTCATCGCGCTCAGTTATGTTTATACGGTCCGTCGAGGACCCGACGAGCAGAGAGCTGAAAAGGTCTGGGTATGTCCCCGCCCATTCTGTGAGGACTTACTTTGCCCAATATTGCATCTGAAATCTTAAAAATGGGAAATTCGGATATCACCACCATATCGGCCTTAAAAGGGGGAATTTTTTGATAATTGAATGAAGTTCGAATCAATTTTAATTTAGGGGTTATTAATGAAAGTGGGTTGAAAATATTTAATAAAATTGGAATTACCTCGTAAAGTAGTCCCGAAGGCCTGTGCACGGAGAGATGAATATGACCAGGGACCATATTTTCGAGCTCAATCGATATTTGTCGCATGCGAAATACTAGGCACCCGACTCGTTTAAAAAATTTCGCTTATAATTCTGAGGTGGTATTTTCGAACACCATCCGAGATTTGTTTTTCGCACACGTGAAAATGTCGCATGGCAAATGTGAAAACACTATTTTGTGCAACCAAATGGACTTGAAACTCCTAGAGAACACTAATGTCACTAATCAGCTGTTATATGTGCACCAGCAATCGGCGGATAAGCGGGTGGGACATATAAGTGCAGACCAGAAAATGGAAATGGTGGATTTTCTTGAAGCTCACCCGGAATTGAAGACTGGTAAATTTATCTCAAATTTCACATTCATAAATGGCCAAGCTAGTCCATTCAAAGAATCGGGATTTATGACGATCCCTTGTTTCAGAGGGTGTTGAATAGATTCCTGGGGCAAACCAATTTTTCCATCTCGACAACCCCCTCAAACTGGCAAAAACCACCCCTAAAGTTCCCTTTTCCGTGAACCCGTTTATTTCTCCCAGTTTTTCGACTAATAGTTGTTCCCTCGAGTTCGAGGTTCCTCGAGGGATTTGAACTCAGCCACCCCTAATTCAGGCTACCAACCCTTGTAGGGGGTGGAAAATTGATATTTGTTTTTGTGAGAACAAAATTTAGATTTTATAGGAGGTTAAAATGGGAATAAGTTCGATGTAAATGGCAACTCGTGAAATAGAAAGAAAGTAAGATGATTGATTAGCTGGCACATCAGGAAAGTGAATGATGTGTGTTTTGAAGTATGAATAGAAACTTGAATGGGAAGTTGAAATTGAGAGTAAAATGTTTGATAGAAGTAAAATATAACATTGTGATTGGGGGTCAATGTGGTTTGAATCGGGTTAGTGAGGCGGGCTGTATTTTTTAGAGTTTTTTGGAGAAAGGGACGATCATTATCTCTTATTCACTTTTTTGTACATTTAGGCCGTTTTGGGTTATTCTTCGACCACATTTTTTTATTGACATATTTTCATTTACTTTCCCTTGAAAATAAGACTGACAGAAAATTAAAGTCTGAAATATTCTTGTTACTCAGATAATAAACTAGTAAAAGAGCGTTTCTGGTTTTAATAATGAACATAAATAATCCTCCATCTTCTCAAACCTCACTCTCCTACAGGTCATGTCCCTCCTCTGGGCATTTTCCCCTGGCCTCTCTAAAATTTTTAAGAATATAAAAAGTGTCTGGCCCCCTTAATGGTATTAATAACACATGGCTAAGTTGCCAAAAAATATTTAAAAAATATGTTTGAAGACAATTGTTACTTGGCCATAAACATTTAGAGTAAAAACTCAATATCGTATATTCACCCATAGACATGTAACAATAGCATATTTTATGAGGGGTAAATTGATTTTTTTGTAAATTTCAGGTACATCCTCGCCACAGAAATGTTACTTTTACTGATATAAACAATATACTATTGAGTTCTATACACAGTTAAAAAAAGCATCAATTCAGAAATCACTCTGTATGGATATCTTTTGTTTTACTCTTTCTCTAAAGGGAAATATGTCAGTATCGAATAACGCGGTGAATCGATATTTACCAGCTTTACACATGGAAGTTTTGATATATTCTAAACTTGTCTGTAATAATTGTAACAAACTTTATGTGGTTTTTGTTCGTATACTGATTATAATATGTAAATCAACTTCTAGTAGCTTGGCAAAAAGAGGATATATTTTAATTTCGCTCTGAGTTTGCTCCTAATTCTAAAGTAGCTTACTAAGTTGATGAAAATATTACATTTGTTCTCCCACATAAGAGGTCAAGTATACAATATGTGAGCGCTTAACCTCTTTCTTATCATTTGGAGAGCTATATATTATATATTTGAAACCACTTAATATCCAATATATATGAGCTGAGGACTCTTGAGAATATTATTTTCCATATAACAAAATGATCTATTTGCAACTTTGCTCCAAAATAATGTATTTTGTGCGTAACGCTTGAGTATTATATATTTTTACTGTTAGTAATTATTAGCGTCTTATTATTAAATTTTAAAACCTCAGTGAGTATACAGATTTACAAATTGTATAAATGATTTGAATGAGGAAGATGCATGAATTTTAAAAATGCTTAATTTTGTTATTTTTCCATAATATGTACTATATAAGTTGATAATATAATAAAAGAAATTCATAGAAAAATTTCGCTTCATAAATATGCCACATTAAAGTTTGAATTTTTGTGTGAATGAAACCACGTGACTGAAAACGCTATAATATTGCTTTGACGTCATTTTGCCGTCACGAATTTGACCTGAATTTGCTAATTTACGTTGTTATTCTTAATCTTGTTATTAATTATTGGTTAATATGACGGATAATGATTTAATAACATCTCTAATGTGTTAATTTATAACCAAAGCATTCTTTTTAGATGTTTCAACGTTTTAACAATAATGACGTGACGCTATCGGTTACGAATGACGCTATTCGTTAGGGATAGAGCATTTTAATGGTTTTAAATTCTCAGCCGAAATAAATATTTTTTTGCACCCTCAATTTTAACAAAAAGGAAAAGGAAAAAATACCAGGAAGCGTATTTTTCTATTGTCTATCTGTGATATAAAAAAAATCTTGCAACTTCCTCATTGTAGAAAGTGTTTTGCATGTGGGGAGAGAATAAATGAATCATTTCAAAGGGGTTCTCCTTACTGAAAGTGCCGGCAAATCATTTACTATTTTATTGCCCATTATATCTAATATTTTTTGTTATACTTGCATCATAATCTGTTTCTAAGCAATTAAAAAAACGTGCGAAAACCCAATATTAAAATTCGCCGGGTGGGGCGAGCGTAGGTGCGTCTTTACTATGTACATACTTCGGTATGCGATGTAAAGCAACGACAGGCGCAGTTAGTACTTGGATGGGTGACCATTCCAACGGAAACCGCGTTCTCGCCTCACACATCTTCCAGCGGCTTGTATATCAGTGTATGCGCGGAAGCTATACAACCTTAGGCGAGGGTTGTATAGGAGATATACCATCCTTCGGAGGGGATGTAAAGCCGTCGGCCCCTTGTCTATTAAATGTTAGGCAAGTAAAAGATCCCTACTCTTCTTAAGGGAAGAGGTTCGGCAAAATTCCTGGTTGGGGGTAGCTCGTCTACAGGCGTCGGTGTTAGGCCTCAGTAGCGGAAATAGGCCGACGTTAAATAAATGTATTAAAAAAAAAAAAAAAAATTCGCCGGCCGCATTTTATAGAATCTTAAATGAATACGCGGCGCCGGTGTGGTACGACTGACGTTCAACACCCATATCAATAAGACAATACGTACGGTCTACTCCCTGTCCAGGAGTTTGTATCTGCTCATGGTCAGGGGTAGTAGACTTAACGGAGAGAATAAAAAACTGTTGTACACGATGGTGGTCAGGCCGTCCATCACATACGCGGCGCCGGTGTGGTGCAGCATACCGACCACGACAATGAAAAAACTCAAAGTGCTGGAATACAAATTTATGCGCCTCATCTCAAATTCAGGAAGGTACACCTCCCTCAGAGAACTATATGCACGCTGTAACGACATAACCCCGATAGCAGACTACGTCCAGCATATATCTCCAAACTTCTACTCGTTCAAGCTGGGCGATAGTCCGCTAACAAGATACATAACGCAAATTAGACAGCACAATGCCCCATTTCGGATCAAATACCCCTTACCGTACCAGACGTTACCGATTTTCCGGCAACCACTATAGCCAAGTTTCAACAACTATACCTTTCTCTAATCCTATCCACCTTTCGCTAGTATTTCATACCTTTTAATTATCCTTAAATCTTTCCTATCCCCCTCTTCCTTTCTGTTTGTTTATTTTTGTCGCGTTTGTTAGTTTTTCTTCATTTCTTTTTGTACATTTTTCTTTCTAAATTCGCTTCATACCTTTTAAAAAATTGAAACCTTTTCGAAATCAAAATTTTTAAAAATCAAAGTTTAGGCCAGACCTGCGCAGGCCCGCATTGAAATATCTCGCGGAAGGCACCTTATTCGAGTTGTGGTGCCTGCGTCCAGATACTAAATTTAATAGTGTTTTTTGTGCGCCAGTGTTTTTAAAAAATTAGTGTAGTTTATAAGTTTTGTTGAGCTTGTTTTCAAGCATTTTTGTTAATCTTTATGATCTATTTTTATTTTATATTTAAAAAGGAGTCTAGGTTTAGTTTTGTTGAATTATTGTTTTCGCTGACCCAGGTCTGTTCCGCCCGATCCTGCAATCCGTCACCGCGTTAATGCGGTGGTTGCACGATCGGTTCCGGAGCAGGTCCTGGTGAGGCAACTATTGTATCGCTATTATTAATAAATACTTTTTGAATTGAATTGAATTGGTGTGGTGCAGCATACCGGCCACGACAATGAAAAAGCTAAAAGTGGTTGAGCACAAATGCATGCGCCTCATATCAAATTAATTAGGAATAGATAGAGCCTAGAAAGATGCTTCAAAACATATACTGATATACATAGCATTCTATTTAAAAAAAGGCACGTGATCCTGTAATTTCGTCTTGGCTCGCCCTGTATGTTCGAAAATAATTTCCAGTTATCGACATTTTTATTTAGTTTACTTGCAATTTTTTAGAAAATTTCTAGCTATCGTAGAACTCGAGATGTCGAGGTCCGACGCACTATTTCCCCACCCGGTATACTTTCAGCATTTGAAAAATTTTTGAAAAAGTCGTATATGTACAAATCTTAAAGTTTGTAAAGGACAACAAATCACTATGCAAGTTCCAATCAGTTTTCAGAGAAGGATATAGTTGTGAAAAAGTACTTTACACTGTTACAGTTCAATTTAACATTTATACGTTATTAAAAAAAAATCTCTAAATCATTGCTTTATCTCTTACATTTAATGTCTAACGAATTCGTGTTATCCGTCGTCACGCGTAATATTTATTATTTAGTTGTCTATATAAACCCGCAGTTGTAAGGAATCTGTTGCACTTGTAGACATGACATTATACATTTTGTTGTGTAGCGTGTTGCATATACTTAGGCTCTCTATTTCTGTAATTCTTAAGCTAGGCAACCAATAACTTTTAATTAGTTTATAGGTAGATTCCTATAACCTATTGGCGATCGGTAACACAGATTTATTTCTTCACAATAGTTTTTGGCTTCCGGTAGTCTGTCACTTTTCACGTGTAATTCGCTCGAACGCTTGGCAATTTATTAAGTGGTATTTTTACGTGCTCGTTGCGATTTTTGAAACAAGTAATTTCACCATTTTGGGATATATTCGCAACGTTATATTTTTCGGTTATCCATTTATGTTTGGACGAATGCATATTTTTATGGTATTGGAAATCGATTGTCTTCATTGGAAGGATCTATACGTAAAAGCCATTTTTGCCAAATTTACACGAGGCCAAGGACATCCAAGGTCAACAACATTTCTCTAGGAAAACCCTCCGAAACGAGGTAATTATTTTATTTTTATATTCAAACTAGCAAAATATCACTTGTAGTAAATTGTTCAATGGTAAAAATTTATTTTTAGGGTTTTATTTTCACCTACGGTTTCGTCTAGGAATTCGTAGTTTTTTTCATACGATTTTTTTTGTACTTATGTTACTTCTCCTTGCTGGACTGGAATTTCTTTTTTATGGAGGAGCCATCCATTTTCTGGGTTAATTGATAGGCTGGAAGTTGCCATTCCTGAAATTTGAGCCGAAGCTGAAGCCCCGCTGCCTGCAGTTTGTATCCTTCTTACGCCATACATATATTGATTTTTTTTTAAATATATTGTATATTTTGCTTAAAAAAATTTCACCACTGTACCTATATATATATATATATATATTTTGCTAAACATCATATGAAAATAATCTGTTAACGAATTAAAACATCTATGATATTTGTTGGGGGTTTAAGCACTTACGTAAGACGCGTATACCCAGTTAGATATATTTTTTTTGTGTGAATTTGTCTACCATACTCTACGTTATTGTACTCTTGAATGTTATAAAGTTACTTCGTTTATTGTTATTAAAAGATAAAACTGAATTTGAATTTTTCATTATCGTCTCGCTAAGTAATTTATTTAGTAAATTTGAGGTTACATTGTACTTGAGCTGGTATTTGTAGTGAAAAAAAAATTTACTTGGCGCCCTGATACATCATAGTAATTTAGAACCCCGACCATCTCCACTGTTAGTCGGCCGGCAAATACCGTTAGTCAACAGACGACGACCAACTAGGTACGTCAGGTTGTAATTTTGAAACTTGACGTAGCAACACTATGTTATTAACGAATGGAAAAAGGAAAGTGATATAGGCAAAGTAACTGGTATAACTTTCTTGGATCTTAAGAGAGCTTTTGAAACCGTAGATAGAGATAGATTGTTAGATAAATTGAAAGGATTCCCCGTCTGGGTTCCGGGCCACTTATGTAGAATAGACCCAGGGAATCTCCTGCCTGTCGTAAAAGCCGACTATCTGGAGCAGCTGCCCGCTGTCCTATTTAACCTATTCCTGTCGCACCTTATTACACCCTCCTAGCTTATCCGATCATCCCTCACTTACCCATCCTAAAATATCCCACATCACTCCTACTCCTAATACTTAACCCTATTCCCCGTAATCCTAAGGTGTTAACCGTGCCGATGGGATGAGTGGCCCTACGTTAGTGGGTCCCGAACGGTTCGCCTCCCCGGCGCAAACTGGGCGTGTGTCCCGGCGACAACGGGAAATTATGAGGAATATGCCGTCTAGTGTAACCTCGGAAACGTCGTTGGGCAGTCGACGTGAAACAGCCCCTACTGCGGATCGCGTTGCTGGGTCTGCAGCTGACGAGCTACAGCATACCGTGGCCACCGGTGGCGTAAGCAGCGCCGGTCCACGTAGGACTACTGCAATAAAGATAAATTGGACCAGCCAGAGAACGTTGGACGTAGCACCACGTTTTCTGGTCGTGAAGAGAAAGGATGGGGATTTTTCTAAAGAATCTCCTTTCCTAATAGATAAAGTATTGGTTACGAAAATAGGGGTAGTAAAGTCTGTAAAGAAAACTAGAGAGGGTCTCCTTGTCGAAACTCAATCTGAATTGCAAACAAAGAAACTGTTAGATATGAAAAAGTTTCACAATTTTGATGTGGAAGTGATCCCGCATGGCTCCCTTAACTTCGTTAAGGGAGTGATAACATGCAGAGATTTACTTAATTGTACAATAGAGGAAATTGTAGAACAGCTGAGCACCCAAGGTGTAGTTGAGGCTAGAAGGATTAAGATAAAGAGAGATGGTGTCCTGCAAGACACTGCCTCCATAATCCTTACTTTTAAACTGCTATCATTGCCTGACAAAATAAAAGCGGGTATATATAGATCACTTCCCGTGAGGCCTTATATCCCAGCCCCTATGCGCTGTTTTAAATGCCAACGTTTTGGTCATACCTCATCACGATGCGATAAGGAACAAATATGTATTTGTGGACTCCCAATGCATGAAGGAAATCCTTGTAAGGATCCAATTGTATGCATCAATTGTGAAGGACAGCATTCCGCCCGATCAAGAAACTGCCCAAAATTTAAAGAGGAAGCAGAAATCCAAAGGGTTAAGGTGATTGAGAAACTGTCCTTTCCAGAAGCTAGACGTAAGGTTCGAGGAAACAGCCCAGCATTAAGTATGTCATATGCCCAGGCGGTCAGAGCTCCAACTTCCCCTAAACTAGATATTAAAGAAATTGTGAATCAACTTGTTCCCGAAATCAGAAAAATTTGTGAAACCTTAAGTCAGGGATCTAGTAGGCCTACAAATACAGAGGGATTTAAATCCTTCACACAACCCCGGGTGCTAGCAACAAAACTAGCTCCTGGCATAGCTGCTGCCAGTGCATCAGCAGCTAATCAATCAACAATGCTCGTCGCCTCTTCTTCTGAACAAAAAGAGGACGGAGCAACAAATATGTCGGTTTCGGAGACATCCGACTCCGACGAAAGTAAACACTCCTCACAATCTGGCCAACAGAAAACAAAGAGGAAACGTACAGGCTTGAAAAAGGGTAGGCCTCGGAAGCCTCCGAAGCCAAACCCCCCGAAGTGATAAACTGTGATATTAGTTTTAGTAAAGTATATATATTTTATATACCCTTGTTTTTGTCCCATATACATTTATCTGTTAATTTATTATTATTTATTAAGTGTCGTCCTACTTAGTGTTTTACAACAACGCCATAAAATTCAATGCCATAATTCAATGGAATTGTAACGGGTGCAAAAACCATTACGCGGAATTGAAAAGCCTTATGCTAGAAAAAGACCCTCTTGCTATATGTTTACAAGAAACCCATCTAAAACCAGGAGAGAACTTTAACCTACGAGGATATAATTGCTTTAGAAAGGACGTCATTCCACGCTTAAGAGCCCGAGGAGGCACAGCTATATTTACTAAAAATAATATTCCTGCCAACGAAATACACATCCAGTCTGAACTACAGGTGGTTGCGGTACAAATCGATTACCCCTGTAGGATAACCATTTGTAATATATATTTACCTTAGTTCAACTGGAACATTAATGATCTTACACACATTGTTACTCAACTACCAACACCATATCTGATAATGGGAGACTTTAATGCACATAACTCAATGTGGGGATCTAACCACACTGATGCGCGAGGTAGAATTGTCGAACAATTTATAGACGAGATGGATGCTGTACTCCTAAATACTGGTGAAGGGACCTATCTAAATTCAAGATCGAATAACTTCTCTGCCATCGACCTGACCATCTGCTCTCCTCTACTCGCAACACGCGTACGATGGAATGTACTTGGCGAGCATTTTTTCACTGATCATTGCCCTATACTTACCGAAGTATACACAGAAAATACAACTACAAACTATGACAATAAAAAGTGGCAATTACAACAAGCCAACTGGTTATCCTACTCAGAGCTCATAAAACTACCCATACTTAAGGAGGATATTAACACTGCAGTTGAGCAAGTCACAGAAGCCATTTTGAACACTGTAAACCAGTGTATTCCCAGGGCTAACAATTACCGTCCTAGAAAATGTGTTCCGTGGTGGAATGAGGAGATAAGAATTGCGATAAAAAACAAAAAACGAGCCTTAAATATTTTCAAACGTAATCCTACAACCGAAAATATGATTCTTTTCAAACAAGCCAGAGCCAAAGCACGCAAAAGTATAGTTACAAGTAAACGTACCTCATGGCAAGAATATATATCGTCAATTACAACCGATACCCCTACCTCAGAATTATGGAATAAAATCAGAAAAATATCTGGTAGAAACTTCTTGGATCCCCCGCCAGTACTCAACGAGAACAATCAACTAAGCATAAGCAGCAATAATAGTTGCAATCCAACATTTCTGCAAACAAAGCGTTGCCTCGAAAGAGACCTAAACTTCTCTGAGAACACAACTTTATTATACAATACCCCATTCTCTATCGAAGAATTAGAAAATGCATTAGATACCATAAAAAAATCATCACCAGGCCCAGATTCTATTCCATACGAGTTCATTATCCACATGCCTAGGTCAGAAAAAGAAAAGCTGTTAAATCTATACAACCAAATATGGGATGAAGGAAAATACCCTGAAAGTTGGCGTCAGGCAATAATTATACCTATTTTAAAACCGGGAAAAGATCCTAAAGAAGCATCAAGCTATCGCCCAATTTCTCTTACATGTTGTCTTAGTAAAATCATGGAAAAAATGGTTAACGTAAGACTAATGTGGTATTTAGAAACCAAAAATCTTCTAAGTAATTGGCAAATGGGTCTTAGGAAATATAGATCAACTCAGGATCATCTGGTATACCTGGAAAATTATATACAGAACAGCTTTGCAAATAGATCCCACGTAGTCGCGGTGTCTTTTGACCTTGAGAAAGCTTATGATCTTACATGGAGATAAGGTATTTTACAAAAAATGTACGAATGGGGTATAAGAGGAAGACTACCAGTATTTATACAAAGTTTCTTAATAAATAGGAAATTCAAGGTACGCGTAGGCAATAATTTGTCAAATAGCTACGCATTAGAAAATGGAGTGCCCCAAGGCTCCACTTTAAGTGTTACCCTCTTTGCAATCGCTATCAATGACATAATAAAAACTATCGAGCCTTCTATTCCTACTTGTTTATATGTAGATGATCTTCTTATATGCTGCTCGGCTCCATCTATGGATGAAATTCAAACCACTCTGCAAAGAGCTATAGACACTATTAGTAGACAAGCGCAGCAAATATGGTTCCGTTTTTCAGAAACAAAAACTAAAGCAATACATTTTTGCCGCTTAAGAACAGAACACAATGAACCTCAATTAACACTAAATAACTTACCTATCGCAACAGTTGATTCTATCAGATTTTTAGGGCTAACATTTGATAAAAAACTTACCTGGAAGCTCCATATTGAAGAACTAGTAAGTAGGTGTAAATCCACCCTAAATGTATTGAGGTGTCTAGCCAGCACTAGATGGGGAGCTGAAAGAGAAATTTTACTTACTCTTTATAAAACCCTCGCACTATCCAAAATGGACTACGGTTCCATAGTATACTCCTCAGCACGCCCTTCACGTCTTAAACTGCTAGATTCTATCCAGAACACTAGTCTCAGACTAATTACAGGAGCTTTTAGAACAAGTCCAATATGTGCGCTAGAAGTGGAGGCAGGCATACCACCACTCAAATTAAGAAGAGAACGGCTAATGAATAATTATGTGATTTCTATTAAAGCCCAACCAGAACACCTAAACTACAAAATCATTTTCGATCGCAATTTGGCTCATCTCTATGAGTCTAGACCTACAATAACAAGGCCGCTACCTATGCGTGTAGAACAAGGTATGAACATTCCAAAAATATACCATAAAGGCTTTTCTGAAATCCCTCCATGGCATCTTACACCGCCTAAATGCCATCTAGAGTGTTCAATTCTAAAAAAAGAGCAAACAAACCCCGGAATCCTGAGAAATATGTTCCACAACACATTTAACCGATACCCCAATGCAGAAGGAATATTTACAGATGGATCTAAAACAAATAATGGAGTTGGATCAGCAATTGTAACCGCAAATGAAACTTTTACATGGACCTTACCATCAATAACAAGTGTATATACTGCAGAAATACAAGCCATACGGGAAGCCCTTCATTATTGCGAAAGATCGTTAAAAGAATCGTTCCTTATTTGCAGCGACTCCATGAGTACGTTAATAGCGATCGGAAACATATTTAACACGGACCCAGCCATAAAATCCATTCAAATCTTACTACACCGATTAAAATTTTTAGGTAAAAAGATCATATTTATATTTACACCTAGTCATATAGGCATACTCGGAAATGAGAAAGTAGATGCTGCAGCACGTTTAGCAGCAGATCAAAATATAGTGGCCGAGAATATCCCCATAAGATACCAAGATATAATCAATGAAGTAAGAAAAACAATTTTTCAAAAATGGCAAATTAACTGGAATCGATATGAAACAGCGTACCGATCTATCCAGCCACAACTAGATACACCGAAATGGCACACAAAGTTCACCAGGAGAGAACAAGCTATGATTACACGGCTAAGAATTGGGCACACCTTTATGACCTCATCACACCTATTAAGAGGTGAAAGACATCCTAGATGTCCAAATTGTAGAACAAGGATAACCGTAAAACATATCCTGGTCATATGTCCATTGTTCACTGAACATAGAAGAAACTCTGGAATAGATAATGACGTAAGAAATATCCTAGCACCCAATATCGAAACACTGAAGAAATTGGTACAGTTCCTTAAATCTAGTGAACTCCACAAAAAAATTTAATTAATAATAGTTTACTGTATCATAAAGTACACGGACGGATAAAATAATTATGGAAGCATACTACATTGAAAACGGCCAATGACCTCAGCAGTCGACGCCGTTAATTAAATTAAAAAAAAAAAAAAAAAAATTGATATGGGCTTGAGGGAGTATTACATATGCGGACTAGTAACTATTTGAGTGGTAGAATGCAAAAAGTAAAGCAAGCATGATGAGTTGAGTATGTATCTAGTACAAAGTGTATAAATATTGGAATGCCGCAAGGAAGTATTTTAGATCCATTTTTATTTATTTTATATATTAACGACATTGCAACTCTCTTTAACAACTGCGATTATCACTTATTTGCAGATGATACAGTTATTTATACAACAGAAGAAAATAGTGCGTTATTGGCGAGTTGAATGAATGAAGTCTTGAAAGGAGTGACTAGTTAGAAGTAAATAAATTGAAGTTAAATGTATCTAAAACAAAAGGTATGATTGTAGGAAAAAAGACATTTAAAGATAAAATATAATAGTTGGCATTAGTATTTAGAGTTTGCGCTGAAGCAATTCAGGTTGTTAATGAAATTAAATATTTAGGTATAATCATAAATGATAGTCTTAAATTTAGTAGTCATATTAATTATGTATGTGAGAAAATAGCTAAAAAAATTGGTATATTAAAAAGAGCCGGCTGGTATCTCTTTATTACAAGTGGAAAATATTACCTCATTTTAATTATTCAAGCACTGTTCTGTATTTTGCAATCGATGGTGACTTGGATCGTTTCCAAAAGTTGCAAAATAGGGCCATGAAGGTTATATTGAGATGCAGTATTTATGCTATAGTGAATCATATGCTGAAAGTTTTAGGATGAATGAATATACGAAATTATGTTGAATTCAATGTACTGGTTTTCATACATAAAATAAGACAATGTGTAAATATTAGATGATCTCAATGATTATAACACAAGAAGTAGAAATAATTTTGTATTACAACGTGTAAATACAACCTCTACCTAAATCTCAATCTTCGTCAAAGGACTAAACACATACAATAACCTCAGAAAAGAAGCAAGGAGGCTCGTAACATAACTTCTTTCATAATAATAATTAAAAATATGTATATGCAATAGATTAATGAGAAACTGTGTTAGTTATTTTACCTGTAGATTAGAATATGAATTTATTAGAATTTATTAGAATATGTAATTTTATATTGTTTTTTATTTTCTCTTTTGGTATTATTTTGTAAAACGTATTGTGTATAGCAAAGTGTTAACGGATTACTGTAGTAGATAACCGGCGCATTCGCCACAATCTGCTGATAAGCCGGTTAAAAACTTATTTTATTACTTTTCTACAGGCCAAGCCCAGTTACAGAATAGGATTACAAGTACGAAATAACATATTGAAATAAATATGGGGTTTAATTTATTCAAGAAAAGCAGTGCTATAGCTAAAAAGTCGGTGAAGCAATGAACTTCATTGTATAAATTGCTGCTACAAATGAAAAATACTTTCTAATATTAGTTTCAGACGTTGAATGCTATGTAAAATCGGCATAGAACCTCAAGTTGAGGAAAACCTATAGTAGGACAAAGCGTAACATTGTTAAGACAACATAAATTATCAAATTTGCTGATAATACAAAATGAAATTTGATAGATAAATTAATAAAAAAATATTTAAAAAAAAACTTTTATTTAAATGCTCTAAAAAGTAGAAAAAAAACTTTCGAGTAATTCGAACCCATCATTTTGTTACATTATATAATTTTTTTTATAATATAAAAGCTTGTCGCGAGATTTTCCTGTGTAAAGGAGATTGCTCGCGACAAGCTTTTATATCATAAAAAAAATTATATAATGTAACAAAATGATGGGTTTGACTTATTTCAAAGTTTATTTTCTACTATTTAAAGCATTTAAACAAAATATTTATAAAAAAATTTTTATATAATTTTATTTTTTACTTTTTAGTCTTTTGATATGCTGTAATCCCCAGATATCGATTTTGAAACGAATCGGATCATAAATGGTAAAGTCGTCCACCATCTTAAACTAAATTTTTGACTAGAAATTCGTAATCCGCGACCCTGAAAACCCCCAGATATCGATTTTGATCGATTTGGACCATAAATGACAAAAGTCATCCGCCATATTGGCGCCGCCATTTTGATATTGATTTTGAATCGAATCAGATCATAAATGATAAAGTCGTCCGCCATCTTGAAGCCGCCATCTTGTTTTTTCTTATATGAAAATGTTAAAGTGTATTATCATCGGACTTATACACGTGCAAAATTTCGAGCTCAATTAAAACTAATCGAAATTTTTATTGCAAGATTTGACCTAAACAAACAAACAAACATTGCAAGTTTAATAAAAGCTTTTAAAAAATAAACAGAAGAATAATTTTCATAAAGAGTTTTATACCGGTTAATTATAAGAAGTCAGTAAGATGTATAAACTTATTAATTAAATTGTAAGCAGTATCTGGTAGGTATGAGGTATGTTTGATAGACTCCTGTTTTTCTGATCACTTTGGACAGTTCGTAAAAAATATGTCGTAGATGTTTTACTAACAACGGAGTGACTAAGTTTAAAACTCATTTATTAGTTACTGATTGGAGTATATTTTATAACGCAAATGTTGATCCTGTTTACCTGACTGAAGATCTCGTATACACATTTAGCTCATTAGTTAAATGTATTTTTCCGCTAAAAAATGTTATAACAACAAAAAAATTATATTCAAAACCTGCTATGACCCACTATAGGAAAGACATCTGACTGAGATAAAAATGCCAAAAAAATGGTTACAACAAATTTGTAAATGAATCAGATAACAGAGCCAGAGATGCTTGGATGATCATAAATTCTGAGATAAGACTATAAAGTCCGATATCTTCCGTGACGTTTTTGACAAACATTTCACATCTATGACATTCCCTCCCTGAATTAAACAAAAAAATTCGTACTGCTTTTATTAATAATTTACAAGCGCCTGATTTCTCATTCTTTCTACATCCAGTCACTGTGAAAGAAGTGAGGACAGTAATTAGGCCATTAAAAAATCTCTTGATATTTATGAACTCAATGTAACTCAAATTCTCTCGCGTCATACCAGTCTACAAAAAAGGATATAACTCCTGTCTTGATAACTATCGCCCTATATCTTTTCTTCCTATTTTTAGGAAGATATTTGAGAAAATTCTGGTAAAAAGATTGATCAGCTATATTATAGACATTCACGCATCAGTCCTGATCAGTTTAGTTTTCGCTCCGGGCGTTCAATATTCCAAGCTATTCTTAGGGTCGTGAGTGATTTAGTTGAGGGTCTTGAGACAGGTTATCATAACAGTTATCTCACTGTGTGATCTCTCCAAGGCCTAGGACTGTGTTTTTCACGACATACTAATAAAAACCCTATTTTGAGTCGTATTTAATACATTGCAACCAGTGTGTGTCCATAAATAATAAAAATTCTGATTTTAAAAATGTTATGCAACGGGGTACCCCAAGGTTCTATCTTGGGGCTTCTATTGTTCATACTATATGTCAATGATTTTTCTCAATGTATGATCCCCAGCAAGACTATTCTGTTCGCAGATGATACCACGCTTCTGTGTTCTAATAAGAACATTAACAACTTCTCTCTTCTCTCTCTCTCTTCATTTCACGAAAAACTCGTGCTACGGGTTGAACGTACATAAACAAATAGATACGTTGGATCTTAATGATTATCAGATATTACGTAACGAAATCACTTGGGCTACTGTGGCGTAGCAGATATCGTAGGCAAACTTGACCCGGAAAGTGATGTACGTGCCTACGATAAAATTTCTCTAGCTCAGACTATCTCAGGGCGTTAAGCCCAAGCTTACACAAACTATGATAAATTATTAGTTTACTTACTTAACAAACCACTGAGTTTTTCCATATGTAGTGGTCGCAGACGAAATAATGACACTTTCTTTAAAAATGAAATGCACTATATTAAGCAATTTACAAAATTGGTTCTCTAGAATATAACCTGGCGATGTTCACAGTTGTGGCCAATATTTCACGATTAATAGGTTATAACATTCATAAAATGCCTCGTGTAGCTACACATCGGTTTACAATATGATCATGAATGGTCATAAATTCTGCCACAAAGGTTTGATTTAAAGAACCTCCTTAAATATATGTAAATATATGCATAAAATATTTAAATATGTACAGGTTAAAATGCCAAAAGTATGAATTTAAATCCAGCCGAACCGCTGAAGGTGGTCCCCGGTAGGTAAAACAAATAACACAACACTTATTTAGGGTGGTACGATACCGAGTCCGGACGTGGAAGAACTGAAGCCCTGCAGAGATGCCTTCGGGACACAAGAATGGGGTTGATCGTAGTCTCACCAGCCCTGGAACCTTCCACTGTGTGTAGATGCTCCGTCCGTGGAATTCTCACTGACGTGTGCAGAAGCCCCGTCCGTAGAACCCTAAAGATATCACGATTTAATTCAGTCAGAAATGCACGTGAAGCGTGCTTAATGTGAGAAATTCTGACATAACCTACAAATGAAACATAATTCACCTCACTGATGAGGGAACAATCCACCAAAACTCCTGGAAGCCACAGTCGGATAAATGGGGTTGAGTCGCCTTTTAAAGTTGACACTGTATTTCCACAGGAAAGCCTGCAAATTTGCGAAACACGTGGGTAGAGAACGGGCAAGATGGCGTGAAGAGGTTAGCTTACCTTGTGTAAATTAATATCCTGCTTCCGCAGATAAAATTTACTCACAAACACAAAATATTCCGCTAAACGGAACAACAACAGATTGAGGAAATTTTCTTGAGTTGGTTATTCTAAAATCCACCCGGATGCCTTGGATAAAATCGAGGTTCACAGAATAACAACTAACCAACAAGCCAAGCCAAGCCAACCAAAAATGGTTCCCTTCGTTTTCCGCTCTCTGCTGTTCACGTGTCGCCCTCCCGTGGAGAATAGCGAAATGTGTTTCGGACGTGTAGCAGTTGTTATAATGCGGCCCACAAAACGCTAAAGTGTATGGTGGGTCGCATACGCTAGAGGTCCGTAACAACTCCCCCTTTACTCGCAGAAAAAAAAATCGAAGACTTTTTTTTCTTACTAGCTTCTCACCAGAGGATGGATAATTGGTGGGGAGACTTAATATGCACGGGGATGGCTAACCCGTCTCCCAAGTTACCATCAGGCATAACAACGAAAATAATGAGACTTAAATGCACGAGGATGACTAACTCGTCTCCCAAGTTATCATCAGGCATAACAACAAAAATAATGTCAAAAATAAGGAGACTTAAATGCACGGGGATGGCTAACTCGTCTCCCAAGTTACCATCAGGCATAACAACACAAGTAAAAAAAATACATAGAGAAAAAAAATACATAGAGAAAAAAAAAGAGAAGGGAAAAAAAGGACAAAAACGCATAAGGACTTAACAGCTAGGAAGTAGCTCGCCCCAAGGCTACTCCACCAGCAAAACAATGAGGTACGGGAGTGTTCCCCGTCACATCACGACGACCACCCTTGCTAGACAACGAGGTTAGTCTGAAGCCCAGTAGTGCCTACCCGGGTAATGATAACCAGGCCTAGACCAGGCTACCTCCAAGCAGCACCTCCCAAGCTCGAGCCCCTCCAGACGGATACCCTTAAAGGCAGCTGCCAGCAATGTGAGCGCCCCCAACGAGACGGAGTCCCTCAAGACGCAAGCGCCACACAAGACCTTTTTGGGGACTCTTACCCCTCGCAGGTATAGCCACGGTGATGGTATTCGTGCATCCCCCATCACAGAGATCCAACCAAAGACACTTCCTCCCGTGAGGCGGAAAGAGGTGAAAACTTACTCAGTGGGTTTCAGCCACCCGAGCAAGACCAATGAACCAGAAAAGCAAATGTTACTACCAGATTAACGAAAGAAGTGACCTAAAACATGTTACTAAGACCAACATAAAAGAAACGAATTCGTCATTGCCTATTCGGATGCCTAAGTACGTCAACGGAACTAACAGACCACAACTAGTCGTCATCGGGAGGGTGTGCTTTCAGGTCTTTTATGTGCCACACCGAACGTTTACCGTCTGAACCTTCGAGCTCATAAGTCCATGGTGAGAGAATTTTTCTAATCGTGAAAGGACCCACAAATTTAGGTGCTAACTTTGCCGTGAAGTATTTAGAGGCATCAGACTGAACGTGAGAACGTCTCCAGACCTTTTGCTTCAAAACAAACTTAGGTTATAATGTTTCTTACTGGATTTATGGGCCTTTAATATTCTACTCTGAACATCCTTATAAATTTTAGCGAAGGCAAGCTTACGGTTTTCAGGGTTTACAACTGGATACTCAGACTCAGAAGGTACGTACTTATCACTATTGCCATCTAACGAAATTTCACGTCCAAAATTGACAAAATTAGGCGTTAGGCCTGTAACCTCATGTTTGGACGATCTAATGGCGAAACCTATTTTCGGCAAAAATTGATCCCAAGCCCTGTGATTATCCTTTACATATGCAGATAACATAGTCTTAACAACAAGGTTTACCCTTTCAGTCAGGTTGCATTGAGGGTGGTAATTTGCAGTGTACGCTATTTCGATGTTGTAAGTTTTCGCAAGATTTTGGAAACGGTTACTCTGAAACTGACGACCATTGTCTACCACTATAGTCCTCGGAGCGCCAAATAAGAGAATTACATTATCCTCAATGACCTGCGATATGATATTAGCGGTAGCTGACCTCAACGGAAACACCATGGCAAACTTACTAAAATTGTCACACACGACAAGAATAAACTGATAACCCTTGGCCGTCCTGGGTAATGGACCCATCAGATCGGCACTAACTAATTGCCAAGGTTTTCCAACGGTAGGTGTCTTACTCAACAAATTTCCCATAAGTGACTTCTGTTCGGGCTTAGTACTTATGCAAATCTCACATTGCCTAACGAACTTAGCCACATCGGCCTTTAATTTCGGCCAATAATACCTATTTCCCACTCGAGCCACAGTCTTATGGACCCCTGCGTGTCCACAACTCGCATCACAATGCAACGACCTAATTATTTCTAGGCGTTTCTCTTTAGGTATAACCAGTCTCCAAGTGTCGGCAGGATCTGCTAACTCGGGATAACGCAAACGTACATACTTGTACAACTGGCCATTCTGTATACGCCATAAGGGATAACGCATAGGAGACCGTTCGACTCGATCCAGCATTCTCAAATACCATTTATCGGTGGGAGAATCGGCATGGTCCGTGACCGAGAATACCTCGATGGATTCCACCGTTACTGGTACTGAACGAGACAGAAAATCAGGGACGGTATGTTCAGAGCCCTTGCGATGAATCAGTTCAAAGTCATAAGGTTGCAGACGAAGTGCCCATCTGGCCAATCGACCTTGGGGATCTTTTAGCTGCTGCAACCATAGCAAAGAATGACAATCCGTTATGACTTTGAAGTGGAAACCTTCCAGATAGTGACGTAGCTTCTCCACTGCCCAAATTACGGCGATGCATTCTCTTTCGACCGAGCTATATTTGCGCTCCTGGTTAGTCAAAGAACGGGACAAATAGCAAATTACCTTTTCGCCATCTTCAAATTGCTGCGTGAGCACGGCACCGACACCGAATGCCGACGAATCTGTCTGCACATAAAAGGTACGCTCAAAATCAGGGCAGGTCAAAATAGGTGCAGTAACCAAACACTCCTTAAGAAGTTTAAAAGATTTTTCGCACTCAAGAGACCAACACCAACTAACATTCTTCTTTGTGAGGTTCGACAAAGCAGCCACTATTGTAGAAAACTGCGGTACAAACCTTCGATACCAAGATGCTGTGCCTATAAATCTACGAATTTCCCTAACGTTTTTCGGAGAAGGTACACTCAAAATCGACTGTACTTTCGCTGGGTCAGGACGTAAACCGTACTTATCTACAACATATCCCAAGTACTTAAGCTCAGGACGGCAAAATTGACACTTGTCAAAACTAACTATCAGCCCAGCAGAATGCAAGCGATCAAAAACCTTCTGCAACGTCTCTAGGTGAGATTCGAAATCCTTCGACACTACGACGATGTCATCCAAATAAACCAAAACCGAAGGCTGCAAATCAGCTCCAAGCACGGTATCAATAAGACGCTGCCAAGTCGCAGGCGCATTTGACAACCCAAAAGGCATAACACGAAACCTATACAAGCCATTAGGGACAGTGAAAGCGGTATAGTCTTTGGACGATTCAGCAATAGGAACTTGCCAATATGCACTCTTAATATCTAATGAACTTAGATATTTGGCATCCCTCAACTGATCTAATATGGAGGAAATCAGCGGCAGAGGATAGGCGTCCTTTTTAGTAACAGCGTTAAGGCGCCGGTAATCTACACAAAAACGCAGAGTTTGATCCTTTTTCTGCACTAAACATATTGGGGAAGACCAAGGACTTTTACACGGTTCGATGATATTTAACTCCAGCATTTTCTTAATTTCATCATCAATCAATTTTTGTCTGGCAGGCGAAACAGGATAGTATCTCTGTTTGATAGGTTTGGTATCTGGGAGTAGCTCGATCTCATGAGAAACGAGATGTGTACGACCAAGGGAAGTACCCATCAGTTTCCGGTTTTCATCCACCAAACTATCCAGAGCTAGTTTCTGTGATACACTTAAAGAAGTCTCATCAAGGACACTGTTAACCTCAACGAGTGGTTCCTGCTCAGAAAAATGCCAAACATCTTGTCGTAAATCTGGTATAATATTCATCGCCACCCAAAAATCTATCCCTAGAATTAACATATGCGGTATTTCCGGAACTACTAGGACATCTATTACATGAACTTTGTCATCCAAGCAGAAAGGAACAGATACATAACCTATAACGGAACAGACTTGCCCGTTAGCCACTCTGCACTCATTGACAGAAGGCTTCAAACTTAAACCAATCTGCTGGAAGACCTCATAACCAGATGATCCAACCATTGTCTTGGTAGCACCTGAATCCAACAAACCCATCATAGGAAAACCTAATACTGAAAGTTGTAAGTAAGGACGCTGATCACCAACCACATGAGAAATGACATAATCGAGAAAAATTTGTTGTTTTAAGTCAACAACATTACTGGTCGACTCACATACACCGGGAGAAACTGTTCGACCAATTAGCGTCTCCCTGGACAGTTTTCCGAACGCGAACACTTAGGACAGGACCTAATAGTAACCTCTGCTTTACCACATTTATAGCAGAACTTCTTCCTAGGAGCCTGACAATCCCGATGCCCATGACCTACTTGACCACAATTAAAACATATGATTTCAGAGTGTTAGACTTCATCCACGACGAGACTAGAACGAGAGGTTGAACGAGAAGTAGTAGAACTAGTAGATGCATAAGCCAACTCTGGTATAAGAGATTTACTAGCTAGCTCAGTCGGTAGAGCATGAGACTCTTAATCTCAGGGTCGTGGGTTCGGGCCCCACGTTGGGCGCCACTGCTACGGGTTGAACGTACATAAACAAATAGATACGTTGGATCTTAATGATTATCAGATATTACGTAACGAAATCACTTGGGCTACTGTGGCGTAGCAGATATCGTAGGCAAACTTGACCCGGAAAGTGATGTACGTGCCTACAATAAAATTTCTCTAGCTCAGACTATCTCAGGGCGTTAAGCCCAAGCTTACACAAACTATGATAAATTATTAGTTTACTTACTTAACAAACCACTGAGTTTTTCCATATGTAGTGGTCGCAGACGAAATAATGACACTTTCTTTAAAAATGAAATGCACTATATTAAGCAATTTACAAAATTGGTTCTCTAGAATATAACCTGGCGATGTTCACAGTTGTGGCCAATATTTCACGATTAATAAGTTATAACATTCATAAAATGCCTCGTGTAGCTACACATCGGTTTACAATATGATCATGAATGGTCATAAATTCTGCCACAAAGGTTTGATTTAAAGAACCTCCTTAAATATATGTAAATATATGCATAAAATATTTAAATATGTACAGGTTAAAATGCCAAAAGTATGAATTTAAATCCAGCCGAACCGCTGAAGGTGGTCCCCGGTAGGTAAAACAAATAACATAACACTTATTTAGGGTGGTACGATACCGAGTCCGGACGTGGAAGAACTGAAGCCCTGCAGAGATGCCTTCGGGACACAAGAATGGGGTTGATCGTAGTCTCACCAGCCCTGGAACCTTCCACTGTGTGTGGATGCTCCGTCCGTGGAATTCTCACTGACGTGTGTAGAAGCCCCGTCCGTAGAACCCTAAAGATATCACGATTTAATTCAGTCAGAAATGCACGTGAAGCGTGCTTAATGTGAGAAATTCTGACATAACCTACAAATGAAACATAATTTACCTCACTGATGAGGGAACAATCCACCAAAACTCCTGGAAGCCACAGTCGGATAAATGGGGTTGAGTCGCCTTTTAAAGTTGACACTGTATTTCCACAGGAAAGCCTGCAAATTTGCGAAACACGTGGGTAGAGAACGGGCAAGATGGCGTGAAGAGGTTAGCTTACCTTGTGTAAATTAATATCCTGCTTCCGCAGATAAAATTTACTCACAAACACAAAATATTCCGCTAAACGGAACAACAACAGATTGAGGAAATTTTCTTGAGTTGGTTATTCTAAAATCCACCCGGATGCCTTGGATAAAATCGAGGTTCACAGAATAACAACTAACCAACAAGCCAAGCCAAGCCAACCAAAAATGGTTCCTTTCGTTTTCCGCTCTCTGCTGTTCACGTGTCGCCCTCCCGTGGAGAATAGCGAAATGTGTTTCGGACGTGTAGCAGTTGTTATAATGCGGCCCACAAAACGCTAAAGCGTATGGTGGGTCGCATACGCTAGAGGTCCGTAACACTCGCTCAAACTTGGTTTACACCAAATAAATTAAAGCTCAACTATAGGAAAATGCAAAAGCTCACCATATCTTCAAAAATACATCTAACTATCATGGGTGTCCATGTGAAACTCCTAGGTATTTATCTGGACGATAACCTTAACTGGCGACATCATATAGAACAACTTAATTTGAAACTCGATAGCATCTACCTTTCTTTTCAGAAAATTAAAAGCTTTTATTGATTTTAACGTACTGAAAAATACTTATTTCTCTCTTTTTCATTCAAAACTGTGTTGTGCAGTGGTCTTGTGGAAAAATTCCTTACATGCAATAAAAGATTTTCGGCAACAAAAGAAAATAATTCTTGTAAATGTCATCTTAAGAGAACACTGTCAACCTATATTTATTAAAGAAAGCATTATGCATCTGCCTTCACTCTACATGTATTACAGCTTGATCCAAATTCATAAGAGCGTCTACAATTTCTCTATCCACTCTGATTACCACCAATACAATACTCGTTCTGCAGGCCGTCTTTTGAATTCAGGATACCGATTAACAGTTAGTGAAAAAAATTCTAAGCAGTTAAATCTAGTTAGCTTTAAATAAAAAATTTACCCTAAAATTCTGTTGAATGAATATTTACGAACTCCTTACATACAGTGATCCTATAGGCATGAATTTGTATGCATTTACTTGCAGAATATTTGCTATTTTATTTCATCTTTTCTAATTTGTTTTGTTTTTATTCCCTACTTGTATGTTTCTTATCATTATTTGTTTATCTGTCATATACATATAATTCTTGTGATATACTTAATGTTAAGACATTATTCTACTTTGTTTGTTTCTGTTAATTGCCGACGGGTATCTAACCAAATCCCTGTACTCTGTTGATTCGCTACAAATATTGTAAAAATGTGAATATAGTCAAATAAAGCCTATATATGTATCTATATGTTAAAATTAATTTAGAGAAAATGTTGTTTAATAATATGCATAAAACAAAAACAATTTGGTGAGGCAGGTGTATACCAGTTAAAATGTAATAACTGTGATGCTATAAGTATTGGTAAAACTGATCGACATTTATATAGGTGTATAAAAAGTTCATTATGGACAATGTTATATCATGGGCATGTCCATACACATAGAAAACAATCACATTCTGAAAATAAGTAACGTTGAACTATTTAATTCAGTAGAGAAAGATGAAAATCGAATTTGTTAGTACTACGTAAATAACGAAGGCCGTAAAAAAGAATAAAAATATAAAAACGACTCACTTTTATGGATCATGACATTTCAAAAAAATATTTTTCGCAATATAATAGCATAAAAGTATAGAGAAAACTATAAAATGGAAAATTGTGTTATAGAAAATAAATAGTTTATACATTTTGTCTCTGTTTTCACTAAGTAAATGTCCCTTAAGTAGATATTTGAAGGTATTTAGGTTTCACAATTCTTTCATCGCTTCTGATACAGAGTTATAAATTTCTGGAGCCAGATACTTATATCTGCATTGCCCTATTGTTGTCGATTTTAAGGGAACAATTAGATATTTGTCCCTACTGCGCGTACTATAATTATGATCTATTGATGTTAGACGTCTCTCTGAATGAACATTTCTTGCAACTTTGAGATAATATATCTGACGGATATCTAAAACATTGAATTCTTTATATAGAATATCCGAGGAATAAAACTCTTCTTATCAAGCATTATTTACAATATTTTCGTTGGAGCACACAGAGGTCATTTAAGTATGTTTTATCGGCAGCTCCCCAAGTGATAATACCATAACTAAAGTACCATGGTAGATTATTTTCAACGTTTTTCAGTCTAGGAAATCTTTAATTTGCCTTATTTTACATAAAACATATCTTAACTTTTTTTCAGCGTTTCGATGTGCCAATCTCGTTTGAAATGTCTGTCAGTAACGACTCCTGGCTGAGTAATTCTTTCTTTAGGCTTAATAATTAATTCCACTTTAATTCTTACTATTTTCATGCGGTTGAAATCTGGTAGGGTATTTGAATACGAAGAAAAGTTTACGTACATTGTTTTATCCGTATTTATAGTAAGTAAGTTTTTGGAGTACCAGTTGAATATGTGTTTCATATCCTGTTCTAGTTTATGTTTCAGGTTAGTCCAAGATGCTTTTCATGGTATATGCCAGTATCATCTGCAAAAACTAAATCCCCCCTGTTCCCTGTCACGCAAATCATTTATGTATATATATATATATATATATATATATATATATATATAGGCTGAACAACATTGGTCCTAACACTGTGCCTTGAGGTACACCACATGTGATATCTTCATATCGCCTTTTGACATTATTGACTTGAGCGCTGCTTTCTTCCTGTAAGGTAGGTTTTAAACAGTTTTAGATATACTTCTCTAATTCCAATTTTATCAAGTTTCTTTAGTAATAATGAATGGAGAACCATGTCAAATGCTGGATATCTGCAAAAACACACAATAATTTTGTCCTTTTATCTAGACATTTGTATATTTTCTGAATTAATATGTTGATTGCATCTTGTGTGCTTTGTCCTTCTTTGAAGCCAAATTGACGTTTTGACAGCAGCGAATTTTTATTCAGGTCGTCTGTTAAACTTCATTTTAAAATTTTTTCAAATATTTTTTATAAACTATAAGAAAATAAAGAAATATTTTTATAATTCTCCCCATGTCCAACTCGTCTCCTTTTTTAAATAACGGTTTCACCACAGATATTTTGAAATGTGTTGGATATTCCCCAGTTTCGAAAATTTTGTTTACAATAAATGTGAGTGGAGAAGCAATATCATTTTGTATTTTTTTTAGTATCTCTGCTGAGAGACCATCAAAACCGCTGGACTTTTTGTTTCTTTAAGGAATTAATTTTTATTATAATTTCATTATGATTTTTTAGGAAAATGAACATAGTTTCCTGATAAGCAAGTGCTTGCTTTGTTTTATCTAAATTATTTGTGGTTATGTTCTTCGAAGACGGCGTTTGTCGAATTTGCGTAAAATAGGTGTTAAACTCATCTCAGTGTTATTTTCTATTAGTTATCCATTTTTATCCCTAATGTTGCTTATTTTCATTTTACTTGTAATTTGTGGCTTTATTCAATGAATTTTTTTTTTTTTAGTTATTTGGATCATCTGTTTGTAAGAAACAAACAGATAGAAACTAGATTTCGTTGTTTTTATTAAATTATTTTTTGCACGATCGAACTATTTTGTTTATTTAAAAGATCTGTTTCCAAGACGGTAGGTTAGGTTTACTGGTTGCTAGGCCTAATACACGTCGGTAACTGATGTACTTACCGACCTCTGAACGATAAGTAAAATTAATATAATTCATATGTTATTTCACAAAAATAACACAAAAATTAGGAAATTTGTATTTATTTTTCATAGTAGTAGTTGGATGTTTCTGGAATTATTGCTGCACATCAGATCTCCCATGCATTTTCTATTTCACTGTTGCCTTCGGAATCACTCACTGTAAAGAAAGTAAAACAATAAAAATTTAATGTCAAATTAAATCTATTTGCTTGTTTGTAAATAACACCAAATATTGTCTTGGAAACATATAGCACAACCGTCTAATTTTATAACAAAATAAAAATATCACATTAAACAAACTATTGGACTTGCCAGGAAATATAAACGTCACTTATGACTTTTTGTTTATTTCTTATTTTAATATTTGTTGTACAATTTTGTATTTTACTTTGCAAGATATTTAAAAAAATTTCTAATGCTAGCTCTGCGCTACCCTGTATATAAACATTTGTCCAATCTGTGTATGGTATTATTTGGTTGAGTTAAGTTTATTTTACGTTTATGTATTACATGTGAGCTTGGATTGTTATATTTGCTGGGAAATATTATTTGCAATGCAATTGTAAAATGGGCTGTTATATCAGTTTTTATAATACATTGAATAACAGAATCAAGTTCACTCTTTGATCCTATCAATGCGTGATCTATATAAGTGCCCGTTTCATTACTTATCCTCGTGATATTGTTTATAGCTGGTAGAAATGCATTTCCAGACATAATATTCATATAATCATTCGCATCCTCTTTATCTACTAAAATGTCTATATTTAAATCTATTAAATAATATAATCATGACAATTTTCTGAATATATATATATCTTCCTTATTTTATAAGAGTTATTATTTTATTTTTGTAAGCATCTTTACATAGTTTGGTACAGTATAACTTGTAAAAGTTATAAGTTTTTAAATCTCTTATTGTGTTTATTTGTCGATTTTAAAGGATTTAAGGTCTCTACAATTTTGATAACAAATATTACATATAATATTATAAATGTTTTAACCGCCCTCCAGATCACTTTAATGACCCTCTTAAAGCTAGATGTGTGTGTGTAAAGGTGATGGGGCCCTACAGTTTATAGTGGGATCTGAACCACTTCTTGGGGGTAATTTATAATTGAAAATTACTTTGCAGTAGGTGGGGCTCGAACACGCTTCGCTAGGTATGCTCAGAGTGAAAGCTAGACGCGCTAACCACTATGCTACCGGCTCCTATGTGATCAAGTATCAAATTGTTAAACTAGCTGCTGCGTCAGATGTTTTCAATACGCCCATAGTACTTGCGTAAGATGCAAGGTTTGTGATTTTTTTATAATAATAATTTATTCACTAACTAAAGACATTATTATTATAATATGAGTAGTTTAAAAGTATATTATTTAAATTCTTAAGTAAAAATTATAATGAAATAGAACAGTTTAGCATAATTTATTACTTTGTAGCCACTTTAAGGCATCAATTGCAATACACATATGAATAACGAATACAAATTTCTAATTCACTATTCTCTGCACCCTTGATAAGGGTCTAATAAACCAAACACGTGGAGAGCATCAATATATTTTTTGAAACATTAAGAGGCGTATTTTTCTATATATTCAAAATAAAGTTTTATATTTTATTACATATTTATCTCCATTGACCCTATTTGGTAAATACTGTCGAGCATTAGTCAAAGAAAACATGTGCCTTTTTAATTCGCTTCCGCAAATATTAGCTACTTTAGGTTTCATTAACTCAAAAAAGAATCCACTGATCCAGATTAAATTCGTCCAGATTGAGTACATATTGCTATTTCCTCCGGGTCTGTATTTACCGAGAAGTCAATATAAATTCATGTATCAATGTATCAACCGCAAACAGTATTTGAACTTTATATTCTAGTGATGTCAACAGTATACACAAATTTAAAGATTAATAGTCTCAGGGGTTATTTAATTTTATAATCTTTTACACATACATTCATGCTCATTTATAAACAAAAGTATGTAATGAAAATATGGTATTTATCTAAAAACAAGGCTGGCATGTTCGAAGGTAAATGCTTCAAACAAATGTTTAAAACATCGCACTATGTTTTAAACCATTGTTTAAAACATATTTAATACATAATGTGTTGTTTTAAACAACTGTTTTAAAACACAGTGCAATGTTTTAAACAAATGTATTATTTTGGAGTTTGTGGGAAAGGAAAAGTGCTGATGAAGATCCAGTCTGACCAGTTCAGTCCATAGTTTTAGTCGGATGTATATTTACTGGAAAGTCAAAAAGCGGAACAAAAACTTTACGACCTCATTAAAATACTTTCACTATTTGTACTATCTCGTCTGCAAATTGAAACACATCTTATAGGTTTTTAATGTACGTCGGCTTGTTTGATAAGACCATGCCGAATGGTTCACCGGCGTTAATAATTATTAGCTAGTAAAGTTGTCGTTTTTTGACTGCCCAGTAAATATACACCCTACTATAACCACACAATAAATAAACACACTCACAAAAAAATTGACGTCTGTAGTCTTACTCATATGATTACAACGGTTATATTGTCACTAAACTGAGCATTTTATTTGTAGTGCTATAAAATCCGTAATCTGGTATCAAGTAGTAGCAGAGTAGACAGCAACTTGGCACTATTTAATTTTACTTGAATAGAGTTTTAAAAGTTTTAAACCTGTTTTACATACCATTGAAAACATTGAAAAAACTGATTTAAATAAAAATGTGCTTAAAACAAAAAAAGAAAATTTCTGTGACGGTAAAAAAGTTTGACATTTTATCTCTCTTGACAGATAACAAAATGTCACTTTTTATGAAATTACTTTTTACCCGATAAAAAAATGAATACTTTTTTCCCGGATATGTACACATAAGAACACGGAAATATTTAATTTTAGAATATTTTATTATACAAACTTACATTTTCTTATGTCAAAAGTACAGTTGTTAAATGTGCATTGCATGAAAGATCTGTTACTAGAACGATTAGGAACGTCTGCTACAGTGGAATTTTCTTGAGCTGAAATCTTATTTTCTACCATCGACACAATTGCCGTTTATGGTCCTGGTGGCAAATTAGGTCTTATTTCAGCTAATGTACTGCCACACGTTCTAAACACTTTATTAGATATTTCTGTCCTATGTGCCACCGATTCATTAACATACCTTTCAGCGACCGTTGATGACTTCCAACCACCATGTTTCTTTAGTATTATCAAGTCTCCTCCAGATTGAACTAAAAATGTAGCAGACGATCTTCGAAATGCATGACCTGTATATGACTTAGCATTTTCAAGTAGACGATAATTGGTTACTGTTTCAGGTATCTTATAAAATTGATTTGTTCGACAACCTGATTGATACATTTTCCATCGCGATATGCATAAAAACAGGCCGCGATCCTTTGTTGCTGCTGCTGGACGAAGGACTATGTACATTCTGTAAAATTTAATATATTTTTCAGTAACTACAAATCTCCTGTTTACATCATTCTTTGTTTGCTTAAGTTTCACAATTAATAACGTTCCAGAATCATCAGTATCATCTAAATGTTACCTGGCTGATTTCACAAATTCGACAAGCTCCTGCAGTCCCAAATACAACAACAACGTTGGCCATTAAATAAAATTCATCAGGAGCATTATTTAAAAAAATTACTAATGTATGTACTCGTAAAAATCACAGATTTCTTGGGCATGTAACCTTTCCCATTTTGCTTCAAAAATGTAATTAGTTTGCAATAATTCAAATGTGCTTCTAGAGGGCAGTATATTAAAACATTTTATTTTAGTCTCAAAACTCCTCTATAAAATCCTTATTTTACTATAAGGAACGTAACCAAACTGCAACGAATAGCTACTTTCCGGGCTATGTGTCCCGCCGAGCGTCGAACTACAAGTTACCAGCCTGACGCGTTCAGTGTAATAACTGTGTATTACTAACAAAACGCTAATGCTTCGATTGCAATAAATACCAGCCGAAAGACTGATCCTACTTAAAGGAGCTCTCGTGCCAGTCGTCCCACACCACTTGCAGACTGCAGTTTCGAGCTGTTGGCTCTCGTCAGTGAAAGGTAGGCATGTGACGAACGACACGAGGATCCTTCGACTATTACTAATTTAAACCAGGCGATCTGGTTGGTCACTTAAGGATTCTGGAGTTAATCCATTTGAAGTCCACGACCAAACCCACTGACTCAATGCCAGTCAAATAAAACTTTGGCTGCCTGTTTGACGTGCTAATTGAAAGTCGTCAGACGAGCAAAATGTAGTCACTGCGATTGGAACAGGGGTCACTTATCTGGTATACAGATGGATCTAAGATAGCTGAAGGGGTAGGAGTGGGAGTAGCAGGGCCGAATTATAGACTATCCAAAGCCCTCGGTAACACCCCAACCATCTTTCAGGCAGAAATTTATGCCATAGATCTGTGTGCCCAGGTATACCTAAATAAAGGCATCCGAAGGGCAAATATCGATATACTATCAGATAGCCAGGCAGCACTAAAGGCTCTAAGGTCCTATACCTTTGAATCTAAAATTGCCTGGGAATGTAGACAATCCCTGAAGCAACTGACTAATAACAACAAGGTTACCTTGATGTGGGTGCCAGGGCATGAGGGAGTACAAGGAAATGAACTTGCTGATAGCCTTGCAAAAAAAGGAGCTGAAGTACCGTTCATTGGACCCGAACCGTTTTGTGGCCTAGCCAAGGGACATATAGCGGAGGAGATCCAAGAATGGGAAAAGGATCAGAAAAAGTCCTACTGGAGGAATACTCCAGGCCAAAGACAAGCGAAAAAGTTTATAACTTATTCGACAAAGTATGCCACAAGACTTTTCAAACTTGAAAAGTCCGAATTAAGGCTAATCCCAGACCTTCTAACTGGCCACTGCCCCTTGAGATACCATCTCAAGAATATGGTCAAGGCGGTAGATAATAAATGCAGATATTGCGATACTGCAATTGAAACTGCGGAACACATACTTTGCGAATGCAAGGTGTTAGTCCGCAATAGGTTAAAGTTCCTAGAACAGGCGGAATTAACGCCTGAAGACACAGGGAAATGCAAAAGCATGCAAAATAGTCAGCAGGCGCTAGACTGCTAGATGGCGCCTCCTGACTTATTATGATTTAATATAGATTAGTTCCAATTTATTTGTTTATATTTAATCCAATTACTTTAATTTTAGCTATGTACAACCATCAGCTGTACATAATAATATTGAGATATCTACAGATAGATGTTACCAACTCAGCTAACTAAAATACTATATTTATGTCACCGACATTTAATCAGAAACGCTAAAGTAATATGTGCGAAATAGCCAAATACTGTAAAGAATATCAAACATAAGCAAAATCTTTCTCTTCTCTCTTCTCTTCTCACTTTGTTTTTTTTTATTAAGGTCCATTAGTATTTTTCATTTATCAAAATTTATACCTATCTATTGATTTTGCCGAATTTAGTGGTTATTTTAAAGAGTAGCCAACATATTATTTCGGGCCAAGAAAATAATATACTTCATTTCCATTAGTTAGGGGATTTTATTTCAACCTGGCCGGTCTTTCTCTCGAGTACGATATGCTGTAAATTAAATTACAAAATTTGTTCTATTTACGTGCATCCGAGTGAACATCTACAGGAAAGGTAATTACATTAGTTCAGTGTGATAAAGCGTCTGGCTAGCAAACTGAGTTGCCTAGCGGCGAAGTACGTTTGAGACTCGCAAGGCGAAACAATTACTTCCAAGTATATAAACGTAAAAAATAGGCTTAAATTGTCAGGAAACATCGAGATTTTAAATTTGAGCGAAAAAAAAAATTTCCTGTCTGTCTGTCGGCCTGTCTGTAATTTTTTATGCTCACGCTTACTCTGGAACCGTTTATGATATTGACTTGAAACTTGGTACACTTATGTATTGTAACGAGATCTGGAACTAGATTATATTTTGATTTAATTCCGTTGAAGGGTTCGGAGGTAAATGGGGTAAATAAGGGTAAATAGGCATAGCAAGCAGGTAAGAGTCCATAAAATTGCAATTTAGGGCATGTACAAAAATTCGAAATCTCAAAGTCCCCCCCACACTAGCCTCAATACTACCCCCACATTATTATGAAAGGGAGTAAAAAAAATTAAAATGTGATTTAATGTGTATACAAGCACGAAACGTCTGAAAAAAAATTTTGACGTTAGCGACCCCCTCTACCACCCCCACCCTATCATTAAAGGTAGTAAAATATTAAATTGGGATTTAGTGTGCATACGAGAACCAAGGGGCTCTAAAATTTTTTTGTCATTAGCCACCCCCCTACCACCCCCATTGCCACCCCCACCCTATTATTAAAGGGAGTAAAATATTACACTGGAATTTAGTGTGTGTACGAGAACCAAGGGCCTCTAAAATTTATTTTGGCATTATCACCCCCCCCCTACCACCCTCATTGCCACCCCCACCCTATTATTAAAGGGGGTAAAAAATTAACTTTGGATTTAGTGTGTGTACGAAAACCAAGGGCCTCTAAAATTTATTTTGGCATTAGTTACCCCCTCTACCACCCCCATTGCCACCCTCACCCTATTGCTTAGAGGAATAAAAAATTAAATTGGGATTTAGTGTGTATACGAGAACCAAGGGCTTCTAATTTTTTTTTACATTAGCCACCCCCACTACAACCCCACTCTATTATTAAAGGGAATAAAATATTACATTGGGATTTAGTGTGTATAAAACTTGAATACAAAATCTGGATGTGGAAGTAGTGATTCTTTAGGCAGCGGTTTTTTCATAAAAAAAAATTGCCTAGGAGTGGTTCGAAGTCCAAAATAAACTGTAGGGCCTCGCCATTCTTTACCTAGCATAAGATCCTTGAGACCTTCCAGGGAGTTACTTCGGTAACTTGAGAGGCGGTTAAGAAAACATTTTAAGAAAACAAAAATTTTTTTTTATCTTAGGTATATTAATATTATCACACTAAGAGCGATATTTAAAAAAAAAATCATTTTTATTTTTGTATAAAACATTACCAATATTTCAGTGCACATGCCTTGTATAAATTTTTCCTTTTTTTCCAAAACGCTAGGGTTCTACCGAAATTCTAATGAAATTCTACAAAATTCTATTAGATTGTACGAAATTCTATGAAATTTTGTAAGAAATTCTATCAAATTTATACAAGTTTTACGAAATTCTATGAAATTCTACGAATTTTTTTTTGAGAAATTTTCCGAAATTTTAAGAGATGAAATCCCGACGGGTAGACCGCTGTTCGGATTTTGTACACCAGAGTTCCATTTTGTCTTGATTTCCATCGATTTCCATTGATTTGCAATGACTTCCATTGATTTCCAATGATTTCCATTGATTTTCAATGGAAACGTACGCATGCGCAGCTATTTGAATTTGGCAGTAATAACCTGTTCTGCGTGTAAGACTCAGATTTAGAAGTACAGAGATATCAACCGTGTAATTTAGATCTGTACAAGGATCTGTATGTATGTCAAAAACCGAGTGCCAAGCTAAATATGTGAGATTTTAAATTTAAAAAAAATTAAATACTACGTTTAAAGAACGTATTCGATATGAATTAAATAATGTGTAGACATATTGTAATGAGTATTGTACATAAAAACCTCAAATTATAATGCAAAACCGAGTGCCAATCTCATTTTCCAGTAAAATATGCATTTCTTGCCTCAGCTGCAGTATATCACGACTTCGCGATTACATTTTAAAAATAAGCGTTCATTCTACGAAAAAAATTATGAATACATTTTTCGAGACATTTTTCGTCGAAAATTTCGTCACAAACAAGATCCATATCACGAAAATTGTCTCAGATGATAGGTACCTAAGACCTGACATCCCGAGTTAAATCCGCAAACACCTATGACAATACAAAAAAATGTTCAGTAGGTATTATAGCAACAAAGTTTAAAAAAAAAGATCTAAAAAAATCTGTTGTGCTATGACCTGTGATTTTATTCAGACTTAAAAGCGAGTGCCTAGGAACATCATTTTTGAGATTTTGACGGCTGGTAGAAACTTAGAAATATTACAGTACCGATTTCTCTATTTTAGAAAATTTTATGCCCTCAAGAAGTTGGTTTTAAAGATATTGACGAAAAAGCATAAAAACCCTTACATTGTTGCTGTTATTATTAATAACTTTCATCCGAAAAAAGAAAAAAAGGTGATATATAGGTGAAGTAATCAATTCCCGGCACATAAAAAACGCAACAAAAACTTTACGACTACATTGCAATACCATCACTCTTTGTGCTGTCTCGACCGCAATTAACTCGCTTACCTTTATAGGTTTTAACGTGCGTCGGGTCGTTTGATGATAGGCACGCCGCATGGCCCGCGGCGATAATGATTATGTCGTAAAAATTTTTGTGCATTCTTTGAGTGCAGAGAAGTCCTTACTTGGACTATACAGATCTCACAATAAGTATAATACAGACTATGGTACTCTAAAACAAGTCCATTGTTTATGCTGGCGCCTTGTAAAGATTAATGTCAGATAAATATTTTGTATTTCGTTTTATATGCTTGCCCTATAATAAATTCTGATAAAATGTGGGATTCCCTGAATAAAATCTGTGAGCCACCTCTGTTATTACGTAAACAAGACTGATTTGTGCGAGATTTAAGTGGTTGAGGTGGTTATTTCGATTTATTTCAGAGTTTTCACTAAACACGAGGCAGAGCACGAGATTAAACGTAGAAGAATAAGTACTTACATACCGAGTTACATGCCTGATAACTAAACTAAAGTAAACCTGTCACAGAAAATTCGTTATATGTGTATGCGTAGTGCAATTGCTGTCAAATTTATTTCCATTTATTTTCAATTATTTCCAATTGAATTCCAATGATTTCCAATAATTTCTACTGATTTCCAATGATTTAAAATGATTTCCAGTTGTGTGTACAATAGATTTCCACAGCGGTCTACCGCTCGTGAAATACTATATTTGTTCAGTTGTACTGAAGTAGAAATAATAATTACTTATATGAGACATTCTATTTCTTTTGGATATCGATTATCTACATCTTGAACCATACACTTCAGTAACACGAAAATCAGATTCTACAGAATTTTAGGGTTAGCAGATAGGTACTTGAGGGCTTGCTGAACAGAGTCTCTGAGGTAACAGCTAGGCACACTACCAAGGCGATATTAGATCCCGTTCAATTTAGAAGGTAGTGAGATTTATATTTCACAGTTTTGTACTTATTAGATTAATTCTAATTTTTCTGTTTATTAAATGTTACAAATTTTATTGATTTGTTTGTAAAGTATTTCCTTTGTACAACCAATTTTTTCTTCAATTTTTTCCTGCACACCAAAAAATCTGTTGAAAATAAATAACAATTTTTTATCTTATAACATTTGTAAATTATTACTAAATACTATTTTTGGATCTACCCGTAGTGGTGACCGTAAGAAGGTGAATTTAACACTTTTATTATTGCGGGTGGTACCTAAACCAACGGCAACATCACCAAATTTTTGTCCTCTTAAATCACAAAACAAATTAGCCCAGCTAAGTACATTGAAAATTTTTAGTTTGACCTCTGAACCCCCTAAAACAGAACCTGCGAACTCAGCTCTCCCAAGAGATCGAATAGTCATTAGCCCTCTTGTTTTCCCTCTATTATAAATTATTTATAATTTTTAATAGAGAGAAGGCAGGGCGGAACAATAAATACACGAAAAAATGTTGTTAATTCAGTTGCATTCAAATTTGTTATCCCACAAAATGGTTTCAACCGATGAATGAAGATTTAACGTTTCGTTTTGAAAGTAGCCCATAATCTCCAGTTTTCCGCACCTTGACACCTATATCAAGGTAACCTAGTTTCTCTCCCAGCAGTTTTAGACTCAAAATTAAATGAACTTAGGAGCTGTCATTCTGCCTGGTTACCTAAAAGTATATAGATCCCTTGCTCTCCTCTTCCATTTTAATGCATTCTTTAGTTTGATTGTTGGAGTATAATATAACGTTGATTCTGAACCATACACTCTTCGTCCATCTTAGATTCATTTATATATCGTAATAATATCTCTTTCCACTTGTGGCCCTCCAGAGATACATATCTGGCGTTGAAAATGAGTCAGTGGGTTTGGTCGTTCATTCTAACTGAAGATAATTTAGCAAAGTCAGCTGACCAATCAGGTCTCCTGGTTTGAATTTCTTACTAGAATACTCCAAGCACTAAGAGCCGTATAAATATGGTTTTGTCCATCATATCCAACGGTGCTTGCATGTTAATGTGTCTAACAACAGGCTCGGATCGGGACGCCGGTTTACCGGGCTCAGCTGGCAGCCACCGCTAGGGCCGGCGCCAGTTGTGCTATTGAGGTTAAAGAAAATGTAAAATAGCAAAAAAAAATATTTTCATGTGTTTTTCACTTTCTGAGAGGATATTGTACCTAGTAATTGCATTTTATCTGGACAAAATTATTTATCGTTTCAAAAACCTGCCTGGCCGCATCAGTCATGTGTTCAAGTGCTTTGGATGTCATCCTTATGGGCCCAACATTTAAAAAATATTTTGACTGCTTGCTTTATAGCTTGTTAAACCCGACATCAGGGGTTGGACTTTGCAATTAGTCTTATATTTATTGTCTCTAATTACGGAATCAAATGGTTTATAGTCTGTAAATATTTGCAGGGTGCACTGTAATGCCATAAACTTCACAATAGTATCTCATTAAATTCTTTAAATTTGTAAGTGCACAGTGAGAGTTTTTTGTTCAGTATGTACTGAACATTTAGAACATTGTAAACTCTAGATGTAGGACACCGATGCTTTCAGCAAACATGTGCTTAAAAAATTATCATCTTTATGACTTCTCCATTTCGTCTTAGGGGACGAAATTTTATAATATTATAAATGCAAACAAAACCCCAATTTCTTTTTAGTTTTTGAATAAACGCGAAGTGTGTGTCTTATTAAGAGTTTTTCTCAAAAGTGTAGTTGGCAAGTATTCATAATTTTTAATTGATAATGAGGATTATAGATCTATCGCTTACATAAATGGGGCAAGTTTAATTAAAAATAAGTTGTAAATAGAGCTTTTTGATTTTTACAAACGAAAGAGGGTTATTAACTTGCTTGGTAAGCCAAAACTTTTATACCACCTACCTAGTAACATGAAGAGATAGATATAAAAATCTAAGAATAAAAGTGCAACATTACATTTTCCCGACAATACGCGCCAAGCAGTAAACAAATATACAGCGTGTCCCAGGTTATGTTTTACACTTGGTATTCTCTGTAATCTTCTTCAATTTTTGGTTGAAAATCCAGCCCGACTTTTTTTTCTGTAGAATCCGATGCCGTTTAAAATAGACTATAATAAAAGTTATGGCTGAAAAATGATTTTTTATAATAATTGAGAATGGCCGACGTTTGTAAAATTTTAATTGACTATAAAAGGGGAAGTAAAAAGATCTATGTAAAATTTTAAATATCACTTCCGGTTTACACGGAAATGGCGTTATTTTTCTTAAATAATAAACAAAGAGCCCATCATTATTAAATTGATTTGAAACTTTAGGAAATGTTTGGAAGAATAAAGGCAATAGTAATAATAATAATAAATTTATTCATTCCAGTTTGCCAAGGCGAATAGGACAAATCAATACAGTGATTGTTTACAAACTAAACATTTAAAAGTTGAGGTACAATAATCAAATATAAAATTAGTAAATTGTAGAATAGGTAAAATATATTTTTTTTAATACATTTATTTAACGCCGGCCTATTTCCGCTACTGAGGCCTATCACCGACGCCTGTAGACGAGCTACCCCCAACCAGGAATTTTGCCGAAACTCTTCCCTTAAGAAGAGTAGGGATCTTTTACTTGCCTAACATTTAAGGGACCGACGGCTTTACATCCCCTCCGAAGGATGGTATATCCCGTATACAACCCTCGCCTAAGGTTGTTTAGCTTCCGCGCATACACTGATATACAAGCAGTTGGAAGATGTGTGAGGCGAGGACGCGGTCTTCGTTGGAACGGTCACCCATCCAACTACTAACTGCGCCTGACGTTGCTTTACATCGCATATCAAAGTATGTACATAATAAAGACGCATCTACGCTCACCCCCTAAGTAAAATATAAACATAGATAAAGTTCACAAATTCAATTAGAAAATAACATTGACGAATTGCTGGTATAAATATAAAATTGTATATGTATATATATATATATATATATATATATATATATATAATTTATAATTGTAAGAAATCTGCCTGTTCATTGAATTCAAAAAATCATAGCCTACGATAAACATAAATGCTCGGTTTTTGTTCGCGGATCCTACAAAGGAATGGCGGTATGGGATAATATTGCACACGGAAAAAAGAAATTTCTCTCTGCAATTGGGGAAACACGTTGGTGGATCAAAGACAGAGCCTTAAGTAAAATGTTTGGTGATTATAATAAGTCCAGTAAAGCTTTATTTATAGAAATTATATTAACCTTGGAAGAAAGTACAACTTTCACCAATTTTCACAATGATATTCATTTTAAAAGCAAACTCTCTAATGGAATCATTAAAGAAATTTAAGTTTTTATTAACAGCTTAAATTGTTATGAGAATATTTTAGTCGACAACACCTTTGTCAAATTATTTACAAACGAACGGCATGAATCCTGTTCTTACATATAAGATGGTGGGAAAAAAAAACAACATAAACACCTTAAGTGCTGAATCAAGAGATTTTGAATCTTTACTTGAATCTACCAAAGATTTTATTAGTTGGGCTAAAATTCGCATACACAAACTTATTAACACTGACAACAATGATGGCCGAGATGTGTAAAACAGCAACAGAGAGGTCGAAGATGATACGGAAAATGAGAATGAATTTTTCTCTTTTAGAATTTCAAGAGAAAAATAATGCCAGGTGAAACTACCGCTGATATTCCTTTTACTGAACCAAAGTACAGATTCCAAGTGAGCGTTTACAACTTCATTTACAACAGGGTCATAAAAAGTTTAGAAGATCGATTTGAAAAACATGAAGGGTTACTGAGGATGAAGGCGCTTAAATTGCAAAAGAAGAGACGTCTTTATCTCGTAAAACATGTAAAAAATGTATTGTTTGCTGTTTTAAGGTACTGATGCAGTATAAAAATAAATGCATAGAGTAGCTTATAAAAATTTTTTTCTTGCATACAAATATGTACTGACTTTGTCCTGCACTCAAGTGAAAGAACTTTTTAAAATAAAATTTGTGCAAAATAAGCCTAGAAGTTGCCTTTCCCAAGATCACTTGGATCTTAGTACAAATGTCAGTTCAAAAAGACCTAATGAGTCTAACCAGTGATCAAATCATTGATAATATAACAAAAAGGAGTGATTTACTTTAAAAATTTGTTAACCTTGCTAATAAAGTTATTAGAACAACTATGTTTGGTAATTATTAAAGTTAGTATATCTGGTCGGTTTGGTTTAACTCGTAGGATTGGGGGTCGGACTAGGAGCCCGGGGCAGAATATCTGCCCAATCCGGAGCTGTTTAACAATGGTCAAGTATGAGCAGTAGATCTTTTTTGGCTTGGGTCCGCTATGTCTAAAGATCTGCTATGTTCCTTTGTCAACTTTTGTCAAGCGTTCCGATGGTAGCTCTATATGTCACTGCTACATTTACCTTGAGCTTCCTGAGATAACCTGCTCAAACGAAAAGATTACATCTTTCTACTCGTATTAACTTTCTTTCCATATACCAATTCACTTAATGCATGGATGTAAAGGAATTATCTAGACTTAGAAATAATTACCAAAGGTACGCGACTCCTATTAGTCATACTAGAACATTTCAATGTCCCTCTAGGTAATTGCTTGTGGTTTTATACTGATGCAATGTCCTTGAGGGTCAAGTATACAATCAAACATAAACAAATTTAATTTTTAAGAGATAGGACTTACTAAATGAAAGGAATTTTACAAAGTAGATTATCTCCCGATAAATATATCATGTGATTATGTCAGATTAGTCCATAATTTAAAGTGTATATTCTTTAAAATGCTACTGAAAAATAATAAGCAATTTACCTTTATCGAGAAAGATTTCGATTAATAATGTTAATCGTTCATTGAACAACAATAAATCATGGAATATTTTATAACGAGCATTACATAATGAAGCGAATAAGTAATATAGTTATTGCTGACAATTATCAATGAATAATTTATTGTGATATCTATAAGGTATAAAAATATGAATTACTTAACAGTTAAGTAAAACCTGCGAGCAAATTATATAATAGCTGGCGGTAGTCAAGTACGTACACATCTGAATTTATGGCTTCATATTCACGGGTGCAGAGCAAATTGAATGCGCAAGTTGAGGTTAATGGTATGGGCTCGATTGAGACTCGATCGGTATCGTACATGCATGTAAATAATTTATTCTGTTTTGAGTATTTGAAATGGCTAGAGGTTTATTCTTTATAACAGAATACGTTGTTAATAAAAATATTACTTTTCTGCTACAGCAGTTAATGAGGCTGTAGATTCGAGTGACAGGACAGTAAGAAGAGTTCTCAAGATACATGTTTACTGATCATACAAAGCAAGAAAAATTCATGAAATATTTCCCGAGGACAATATCAGACGAATTACCTTCTATGTGTGATACAAATTTCACAAAACAATATTGTTTTTGCTGATGAATCGTCTATCGTTCGTTATTGGTTTCGTGAAAATTTGCATCGAATTATGGGGTGGTATGCTGGGGGATCATATGATCGGTCCATTTTTCATTGATGGTATACTAAACGATATTAAGTACTAAGTCTATTGCAGCAGCAAAGTGTTTCGGAAATTAGACAGCTAGCAGGGTGAAGGTTGAACCAGATCTGGTGTCATCAATATAGTTGTCGTCCTCATGATGCTGATTCACGAATCTAATGGAAATATTTCGGGATACATTCTAGAGAAATTGTGTACAAAGGGAAAATTATGGCTATTCAATATGTGTGCAAGAATTGTCAAATAACTATAATACTAGCTTATTAGTTTCATCAATAAGAAGTCGATTGGATGATGTTTTTTTAAAGTTTTTTTATACATTTATTTAACGTCGGCCTATTTCCGCTACTGAGGCCTAACACCGACGCCTGTAGACGAACTACCTCACAACCAGGAATTTTGAAGAACATCTTCCCTTAAGAAGAGTAGGGATCTTTTAGTTGCCTAACATTTAATGGACAAGGGACCGATGGCTTTACATTCCCTCCGAAGGATGTTATATCCCCCATACAACCCTTGCCTAAGGTTGTATAGCTTCCGCGCATACACTGATATACAAGCCGCTGGAAGATGTGTGAGGCGAGGACGCGGTCTTCGTTGTGAACACGGAAGCGACCCTCTGTTTGTTAAATAAAAAATCTGGAACGGTGGGGGTTTAGAACTGAGACCCTAGAGGGCGCTCGTGCACTTATTTTTCGATTTGTAGAGTCTCAGGGTTTGATTTCTGGAAGTGCTTGATCGGGTCGATTGCTACATCCTGTATATTGTATTTAGCACTATGTTTTATCACTTTGTTTAAATTAGCACTGATTTGATTTTTTAGCTATTGCAGGGTCAACGGCTACACCCTGTATATTATTATCCTTGAAAGAAATAACACTATGGTTTAAAGGAAATATAAAATTATTTATTAAATGTTATTGGACAGAGTTGAGAAGAATTTGTTTTATTTTTACAAGTTCCTTTTTGAAGTTGAAACTAATCGACAACAGAAATCCTGTCTTAAATTGCTTTTAAAATATATTTAAAAAATGTTGAAAAATAATTAAATTGGGAAAAATTCACTATGACGACTGAGCCTCGTAGGTGACGGGAAAATAGAAAAAGGGGGCCACTTAAGGCGAGATCTTAAAACTAATTCTTTTTAACCAGGTTTCGGCCTGGGAGGCTAGAATTGAACAGTTTGTTATGAAAAGATTGCAGGGACTGGGAATAAGAAAGCCTAGCTAGACGGAGGTATCTACAACATTAGTTAAATAGTAACCGGACCCGTTCAATAGCATAATCAGCTATTACACAAAAATTCACTTTTTGAAACTTATATTTTTCCACATGAACACTACGCGAATATTTATACTGCTAGTTGGTTGCGTTTATCGTGCCCCATGAACCTAGCACGTACGTTTTTAATGACACCATCGAGTTTGGATCGGCACGATTGCGAAATATTTCATAATATTGCGCAATAGTTTATTAAAAGTTGAAAATTTTTGATGAAATTAGTATAGAACAATCGGCGATGAAAAGGGGAATTTTTTGATATAAAAAGGAAATTTGAATAGATTCGAGTTTTGGAAATATTGGAGTTTAATTGACGGAAATTTTAATGTTATGAAAGGGCCCCGTAAACGTGTCACGAAGGTCAGACGTTTAACAGTTGGAATGACATGATAATACTCCCGATAGGTGCGAGGTGGCTGGAAATAAGATATGATAATGCTCCTAACGGGTACGAATCGAGTTTGGGCGGAGATATCGAGATATTGTACGTAATTATACGAAGGCTGATTGAAAAGTAATGAAATTTGAAATATTGATATATGAAACTAAATTAGATATGAAGACTCGAGGTGGGGGAATGTGATTTTGTGTATGTGTTTGTCAAAAAGTAATAAGATTAAAAATTGAAATGGATGCACGAATTGAATGAAGTGAAGTTGAATGGGGAGTTTTAAGGTAAGTTGAAGTATACGAGGGGTCGTCAAGAAGTAATGAGATTTTAAACGTAAAAGTGGTGTAAAAAGTTAACGAAACGAAATGAACTATTGCGGTTTTGGCTACGGATAGTGGTTTTGACCTATTTGATGATTATGAGGGGGCTGTATTTTTAAGGGGTGTTTTTAGTGAAATTTCTTTTACAAAATTACTGGAATGACTGTTGGGAGTGTGTTTCGGTGATTTTACGTTACTTGTGAATTATAGAATGTGCGTGAATTTTTCCTGATTTTGGTGACCTTGGATGTAGTTTTTTGTGGTAAACTAGGTCTGGTTGACTTTTTTATCATGGTTTGCCATGATGCCTGAACTAATATGAATTTTCTGTTAATTTTGCATTTTTTTGATTTCTGCTTTTGACTTATAGGGGGAATACCCTATAACAGTTGGAACGGTCACCCATCCAACTACTAACCGCGCCTGATGTTGCTTTACGTCACATATTGAAGTATGTACACAGTAAAGACGCACCTACGTTCGCCCCGATTGGATGATGTTATTGCAACTAATGGCGCTGCGACAAAATATTAACATTAAGTTAGTAAATAATAAAATCAATTTCCCTGATATATGTACCACGTACCAATACACGACATTATACAACATATTATCTTGCTAGACCCCGAACGGATATATTGAATTTTTCTCCCTTACATTTCATGTGTAACACCTACAACAACCTTCAAGATGAGCTCGGTATTTTCCATAGTTCTGTTTCGTCCATTAAAAGCTTGAATTTGCAATTACTTTTATATACACTCTGTAGCTTTTACCTGTGTTGTATTATTGTACTGTATTATTGTCGTTATTATTTTACATATTTTAAATTTTTTATTTTCTTCTCTTACTTCTCTTTCCTCTATGTAAATATGTATTGTTCTCATCCTGTAATTGGCCTTACGACTGTTGGATGATGCATTTAAATAAATCAATAAATAACAATTTTTTTGTCTCATCAGAAAAATTTCAATACCTTCAATTTTATTATTTGTTTAGAAAGCTTACAAAATAATAAACATATCTTTTGTTAAAGCGTTTCTCAATCTGACTTCCATTATGAGATTTAGGACTGTAACTGCAATTAGAAAATTGCACTGGATAAACATAAGCACAGTATTCAAAACTAGCTAAATCTAGCCGGAAAATCACGTACTTTCGATTATGGTCATTGCATATAATTGTAATAGATTAGTGACCGCTTCTATGTTAGGCCATTTGGTCAATGAACTCAACCGAAGATTATGGTCCTGTACAGTCTGTGAGAGTATTGACCACACGACCAAGTGGAGAAACCGCCATTATCATTACATATCATTATTCTTACGTACGTTTTATGTACTGATATAAAAATTGAGGTTTACTAATCATATTTCTTGACTTTCTCTGTGAAGGACCCTCATTCCAACTTCATCTGGTCGATGCTGATATGAGCCTATTTTGTGACATTTTGGACTCAAGGTCTATTGCCCGTTTTAAATTTTTTAAGGTTTCTACTTCTCATCTGAGTATTGCACGTTCATGTTTCTAATCATGTTGATAGTCATTTTCCGTCCTAAAATGATATTTTAAGAAAAATCTTTCACAGTACTAAGCCCCTAACACCGATCCATGTTAGTTCTAAGAATATCATTGATCTCCAGAACTAATGCTGATTCTGTTTTGGGTTTGAGTTTACGTATAATCAATCATCCTTACTGCTTGAAAAGAGTCCTTACTAATACTGTAAATTAAATATAACTCCAAGTACAGATCATTAGACTCCTATATTCAAATTTAGATACGCCATAATGGAGATTAGATTTATAGAAATATAGTTGACATGCATCCACCGTACCCGTATGCCGATGTTGCAATTTGAGTTCATGTTTTGTTATTTAATCATTTCAACACAATTGGTCAGAGACGGTTAAAGTTGTGTTTCTCTAACTCAAATTTTATAAAATAGTGCTAAAATTTCCATTGAACTGGGACGATTGTATCGATATCAGTTTAAGTTTATGCAATCGTAAAGTAATAATATTTATTTAAGATTAGATAATACTAGTTCATATTTATCAACAATACTATGGACTCATAAATAGCGGTACATCAAGTGAAATTTTTATATTTATTGCATTGCGCACTGTATACAAAAATTAAAGATATTGTAAAAATCACAGTTGAATATGTTAAAATTAGAACATCCAGTAGTTCGGAATCATAATTTATTTTAAATTTTCCGTATTTTTATCTTTGGTGCCTATCTTTAATTATCACGTACACATATTATAAAGTCGTTCACCACACGAATAAAAATACAATGTAATAAAACGATATCGATCTTTGTAGGATAAATTTGGTTAATAAATTAAGATAATCAAAACACTTTAAAATTTGTTAATTGAGTTATCTACGCCGTATTATTTTATTAATTTCAAGTTTGTTTTTAAATTTTTTATCACTGTGAAAGTTTCAGGTTTGAAATGACATTTTAAATATTTCAAGTTACCACTCAACAGACAATTCATATAATAAATTGGTTTTCAATACTACTTATATCTACAGACCTCCAAATCTGTCTAAAACAGATGATGAACCATTGTTGGCAGTACATACAGAAGCGGGCTCAAATCTAGTGAACTATTTTCGGAGTCATCAACTACCCTACTCTGGATTGGAGCAACCCTACGCTTTCAGACAACAACTCAGTAGCGCGCCAATATCCATTGGCTGGATGTCGGTCTCGATAACTAGGGCCGAGTAGGACTACTACTCTTTGCTCCTAAATTATCTCTGTAGACCTGGACCGGCCTTCGTGATAGGTGGGCCCGCTTACTTCTACCAAACCCAGCTCGCAAATGCGAGATGTGTCGTGGTATTTTCTGCGGACTTCCCCTGGTCCTGGCTGTTGAACCTCGCTGGCTGAGGTCTCTTCTGGCGCTCTTCTTGTCTTGATATTTTCTTTCTTCGCCAGCTTGTCACCCCCGGGGGTAGTCATCGGTCGAGTTGGGTTTAGGAAGTTTTGGCTGGGACTGACTGCCGGTACGTAGGACATCAATTAGTATCCTACCCCGGATCATCGGAAAGGTAAGGATATGAGCTGTGTAGCTCGGGAGTGTGGAGACCCTAAGTGCTTATTTTAGCACTTTCGGACTCCACGGAGCAGGTGGGACAACGGGCGTTGGACGGTATGTTGTCCGACGCCCGCAAGGAGGTTGGGTTAGGGTAGAAAAACGTCATGTCTCTGGTAGTGGTGGTCCGTCCTGGGGTATCTGAAACAGATCGGTTAGCGGGAAATATAAGTTATACTCACCCGTTGTCCAGTAGCTGTACCCTCGGCCGTTTATGCCTCGGGGCGTCGGCAGGGTCATAATCAGTGGCCTGTCTGATCAGCGGGTTCCCATGCTCCTCGGCTTGGGCGTACAGCTTCTTCGCTCGTTCCCGGATGACTTCAGTGACCGTGGTGTACTCCAGGTCTCTGACGATATCTGCGGTTCTCACGTACCATGGGGCGTCGACTGCCGTCCTGAGGGCGATGTTTTCCACTGCCTGGATTTTCTTCATGTAGGACTTTGCCTGATAGCCCCACGCTACCGAGGCGTACGTCAGCTAAGGCCTGATGAGGGTCTTGATAAGCGTGAGCTTATTCCTCAAGTTGAGACGGCTGCCGTTTTCCATCATCGGGTAGATGAGGGCTCTCGTGCGCCGAGCCTTGGCTGTGATAGCGTCCGTGTTCTGTCTCCACGTTAGGCTTCTGTCCATGACCACGCCAAGGTATTTGACGGTGTCGTGCCATTGGATGTCCTCGCCGTTCATGGAGACGTGTCCTGTGGGAATTTCTTTCCGCACTCGTCTGAAGAGAATGGCTTGGCTTTTGTCCGCGTTGACGGCGACTTTCCACTTCGTGCACCATTCTTCCAGGAGTGTGTCATCTGCATACAGGGCCAGGGCTGTGTGGTCGGTCCTGGGGAGGTCTGAGGTGTAGATAGCGAACAGGTGCGGTGACAGCACCGAACCTTGCGGGACTCCCGCCTCCACGGTCCTGTAAGTGGAGAGTTGGTCCGAGATTTTCACCCTTAGCTGTCTGCGGTGCAGGTAGGACCTCACTAGTTTGACGAGTTCGATGGGGTAACCCATACTCATCATTTTAGCTAGGAGGCCGTCGTGCCAGACCCTGTCGAACGCTTTGGCAACGTCTAGGAACAGCGCCGCGGTGACTTGCCGCTGGTTGAACCCCTTAGTAATCTCCTCGGTGAGGCGAAGTACTTGGAGTTCGGTGGAATGTCCTGTTTGGTACGCGAACTGTTCATCCGGGATGATATTCAGCTCTTCTGTCTTTTCTGTAAGCCTCTTCAAGATGACCCGTTCTGCAACCTTGCTCATGGCTGGGAGGAGGCTGATGGGCCTGTAAGAAGACGGGAAAATTAGTTCTTTCCCTGGTTTGGGGATCATAATGACGTCGGCCTTTTTCCACCTGGCTGGAAAATGCCGTAACCTTAACATCGCGTTCACGATGTTGACTAGCGCCGCTACTCCTTTCCTGGGTAGTTTTTTGAGAGCGATGTTTCCTATCTTGTCACATCCCGGAGCCTTTCTCGGTTTTAGGCTCCTAAGGATTTCCTTGACTTCCTCGGGGGTAGTCGGGCGGATGTGGTCGTCATCAGGCAGGCGGTGGATCCTATGTACTCTGCGCTCGACGTCGTCCACCCAGTCCTCGTCCTCGTCATCGAGCTCGTTCTCTCTACACTGCAGTTCTAGGCTGTCGGCAAACGCCTCGGCTTTTTCCTGGTTAGTGTAGACGATCCCTCGCTCTCCGTGAATCGAGCGCATAGGCTTCCTCCGGTTTCGCAGGGCACGTTGGGTATTCCACATGCTTCTGTCCTGTGGATCGAGTGACTCAAGGTGGCGTTGCCACCCCTCCTGGCGGTGTTCTTGGAGGGCGGCTTTCACTCTTCGGCTGAGGACGTTATACTCCCTTCTGTCAACTCAATAGCAGACTCGTGTATGAATGCATTCCTAACAAACAGTCTTATCCAACACGTAAAGCAACGCACACGTTTCAGGCACAACAACAGACCCTCAACTTTAGACTTGCTGTTTACCTTATACGAACATCTTGTTTCCACCCTCCAATTAGTTTGAGTGATCACCTAAACATTGTTGCAACTTCTCAAATTCTATGCGATAAATACTTGGACAAGGTATTTAAAAAAAAAAAAAAATCAGGTTAGGCAAATACAGTGTAATTGAGCAGCAATTTCAAAATATATCTCTGCCATTGACAAAATAAATATAAATGATAGCTGGATTGCATTTCTTGGAGAAGTCAAACATTATGAGGATCAATTTATCGAATATAAAGCTAGAAAGCTCAAATCGAAACGATGGATCACGCCCGAGCTAAGAAATCTGATTAACAAAAAAGGAAATGGCATAAGCACCGGTCATCGAACTCACAGGAAGACTATAATGAGTATAGATTCAGTTGCAACGAAGTCCCAACCCTAATAAAACAAAACGTAAAGATTTGATGTTATGTCAATTTTCGTTTTTGAAGCAATTTTAGTAACCTCTCACAATTTTATTGTGGAGAGGTTAAAATGCCAACTCAAAATATAAACATGAGTTGGTGGAGAACAAAATCGATAAGTGCTTCTACACATATGTCGAAAGTACTTTGGAGTCTAAAGTCAGCACGCCTGTTTTACGTATCAGTAATGGAGAATTAGTAAATATTTCGGAAGTATTTTCAAAGGAATTTATAAAAAGCTTTGGACTGGAACCCATTACCGCTTTACCAGGTATTCATCGCAGATCAAAGGTAGCAAATATTCTTACTACTGTAGACTTAATAGAAAATAAGGTGATAAGCGCACTCAAGGGTGTCAAATTGGACTGTAGTCCAGGACCGGATGGCATCCATTCAATATTTCTTAAGAACATCCCTTCAATAGTGGGGCACTTAACGAGTCTTATGAAACAGCATATGTTTCTTTCAAGTAGATCCACGATCTTCAATCTGCTGGAGTGTGTTAGACTCTTAGACATCATTAGTGGATAGAAATGAATTTGTAGACATAAATTACCTTGATTTCAAAAAGGCTTTTGACCAGGTCTCTCCTATCAGAGTGATTTACAAGCTGGAGTTTTATGGTATTGGGGGAAACTTGTTAAGTTGGATCGGGGATCTTTTGTCTGGCAGGAACGGTAGAGTGAGAATAGAGTGAGAAACGTCGGACAGCTACTGAATTAAGTGGAGTTCCTCAAGGTTCCATACTGGGTCCCATCTTATTTAGTGTTTTCATTGGCGACTTTTAGTAGGGTTAAAATCAGAGATATCAGTGTTTGCTGATGATACCAAAATATATAACAATCCATTAGCCCACTACCAGGAGGTAGTTACAGACCTACGGTAAACAGACGAATGGTGCACTCTTTGGTCATTTGTGCTTTAGTAAACAACAGAACATTAAAAATTTGGAGACTTTGGCGCCACTATAAGTAAAGACCTAGAATGGGCACCTCGCATAGGAAAAATCATAAAGAAAACGAACTCAGTTACGTATTATAGTGTCTTGAGCCTTTCAGAATATTTCACTGGAACTTCTTGAAAAAATCTATAAAATCTATATTAGGCCCATACTTGAATATGCTGCACCAGTATGGAACCCATATTTTGCAAAGCACATTCATGCGCTTGAACAAACCCAAAAACAGATTACTAAGCTTTCTCCAGTAATTTGCCACCTAACTTAGGAGTGATGCCTCACAAAACTGCATTGGACAACCCTAACAGTCAGGAGGCTTCATGGTGACTTAATAGAAAGTTAATAGAAACTACATAGTCATCATTCAGTCGAATTGAACATTTTGTCTCTAAATATGGACACTAAAGGGTCACAATTATAAGCTAGTTAGAAGCAAATTCCGTAAACTATGCCGCCAGCACTTTTTCTCTAATAGGGTAAATAGGGACTGGAACCCTCTATCGAATGACTGTGTTTGTGCAGCGTCCGCGCTAAAAAACCTTTATGATAATTACCATTAATATCCTGTGTAAACTGAAAGTTTAAATGGCTTTGTCGCCTAACTTGACACCATAATAATAATAATAAAAAATACTAAGCAACTTGGACAATAATATATAATAAGTACAGAGATGTAAAAAAAAACAAAAAAGATTCCATCTCCTAGTCGCGTAGAACAAACTCTTTTGCTACCGGCACGTTCCGTACGTTGATTACATAAATATAAGTTGTTTAAGCCCTGTGCGTTTCTTCTAAAATCCTGCATAAATATCATATGTTGTTTGCCGCATATTAGTAGCATATGTACATATAGTATAGTAAATAGTTTTGCTCCCGGTTAAGACAACATCGTCTTTCTCCTATCGCCTTCAGCACTTCTCAATTTACTTGTAAATAACCTAAAGCTTTCTAGTAAACCTACCTTTGTGGTTAGTTTTATGATTGATATGTGTAGTTAACATGCCTGAATGAGAAATAATATACCTATTTGTCAAATTTTAATCCTATCTAGTATGCTATAGGAAGCTTAAGTACCGACCAATGCTATAAGGGTTTCTCCCCTTAACGTGAGTGATACTAGAAGGGTAGATTTTAACTATAATCAGGGCACAGTATTGTAGCATAGTCGTGGCACGGTTAACCCGGTATTGTGGTGTAGTGCTCATGACAAAAGAAAAGTAACCTAGCTCAGTAATCTCTGGACGTAACTGTACCCTATACTTACGGGTAGCTGCTGTCTCTTTTTCTGTCGTGACAATAAAATAAAAGTACCTGACTCTCAATACAAACGAGTGAAAGCGGCCTAAAATAGCAAGAATCACATGTTAAAAGGTGAACGAGGAACAATGGAGAAAGCATACTTACCATTTTGTCGCCTAAAATCTTACTAAGTAGTGACAATTTTCCTTCAAGACTAGCACCACAAAATAACTCAATATCCAACATAAGGGAAAACTTTTGATGATCGCCTAAATTCACAAATCCCACAAGGATGGCTACAGATGAATATGGCAATCACGACAATTCGGCCGTGTGCTTTTCAAGACGAATGTCAAATCGATAATGACCGAGACGGAAGATTTAAGAGTCCTCTACGTTCAACCATTTAGCATGCTATTTTATATACATTATGAGGTACAGTGGGTTGCTTATAGTTGATCGATGAAGATCCTCCTGTTTATTGCATCTGACAACTTGCGTCAAATATTTCTAGTTCACTGTATAGCAGTATATCAAGAAACATTCAGTTTTGTACACATACGGGAACGTTATATGAGGTATTAAAGATAGACAATTAGAGTTTACCAGGTAAATATTAAATTTCACTTGTTTTCTTAACAGTAGCGAAAAATACATATCTATATCCAATGTGATTTACCAATATCCGCTAATTGTGTTTCCAAGTATAAACCATGCCGAAGCAGCCGTTCTTTTAGTCCCATATCGACTTTCATTAGTTCTTTTTACTCATCCTTCATGTCATCCAATAGCGTCTTCATATTTCATATTAGCTGCTGTAATTTTATATTTTGTCTTTTTGGTCAGTATCTACATTTCTCTACACAGTGCGTCTGTAAAGTAATGCATAAATTCGGTAAAATTTGTATGAAACGTCATAATAGTAGCTCGGATAGATCGATTTTTAAACGTATTTATCTATTTTTGTACGTATTGAAAAAGTTATAACGGCCTGATATTTTAAGTGGCAGCTCCCTTTTCTTGACAATGCAGTATCAAAGAGCATATTTTTCAGAAATAGGTAGCATCAGATATATCAAAGCATATGAATGTTTTTGAGAATAAGAAATTACAGATTTTATGAAGATACTGTAGCTGGGTACTGTAAAATCAAAGTTATTATTTTCTCGTAAATGGTCTAATGAATTGATTAAATATATTGATATGATTTTTACTTGTAAGTACTTAAGTTAAAGAACATATTTGGGTCAACTTGAGTTATGTATTGTGAATAAAGTGCATCTTACTTTATTCTGAGTAGAGAGTTGCATGCATGTTTTCTATTTTCTTTTATTTGTTTTGTTTGATAAAAAAAAGTATTTTACAGGAGACAGATATATTCTATAAATACATGCAATATTCATACTTCAGCCACTAAAGATAGATAGAGATGTTTATAACATAATTTAATGGTAATTAAAATCAGTTATTTTATTTAAATGCACTTAATTATTGTTATACTAATTATCAGTTTAAAACATTTCGAACTGTTTACGTATTTAACATGTTCATGTAAGTGGAAGATTTTTAATTCAATTTGTGCGGGAAAGTAATAAAACTGAAAAAGGCTCAATATCACGTGATGAGAATCAATTCGTTTTGTTAAGTTAATGTCACGAAAGATTCAATTTGGTATCTACGATTTTATTATTTGAGGAAAATATAAAGGAGATTGTGGAAAAATTGAAAATTGGAAGTTGCTAGAGCATATAAAAACAAAAAGAAAATTGTAAAAATTGCAGGGGTGAAACATTTTTGGAAAAAGTAAACGATTGGAGTAAAATAGAGAAATTAGACTGTTGTTCATTGAATTGAAGAAAAGTGAAACGGGGGAAGACGAGTAACTAAAGAATTTGGAAGAAAGAAATAGAAATTCGAGTTTTCCAAGATTTTGACAAGTAGGAGAAGGAAGTATAATCATAATTTTTTTTCAAGGTCCAGAACACGATTCCTGGTGGAAACAATATACCATTTGATAGGTGAAGGAGTTTTGGAGATAGCAGCTGAGCATCGTAAATAAGTGACATTGCGCGGCTGGAAGTTATATCGAGCTACGCGGACTTAAAAGGTTGTAAAAAACTTTATATAAATTTCTTATTCACCATTTTATCGTTTACAAATTAATTTCATTTTTATTAACAAAATTTCTTTTAAACTTAATCATCTCTCATTATTTTTATTTTAGATCGTATTTATTTTATTTAGCTAGATAAGGAATTTTATCTTTTGGTTGCATGAAATATTGGTCTCGCAATACATTGTTCAGTTTGATTTAAATTTGTTTTATTGCTTATTTCTGTCTCTAGAATTGTTTCTCTTAACGATTCCGAACTTTTGACTTTGAGAATTAAATTAGAAATTATTTTCTGTGATATTTTTAACCGGCCTTCAGGCAGATATTATAGCAATACATATGAGCGACAGATTGGGTCAACTGTGGTTTGTTAATAGTTAGTTTCCCTGATATTTCCATAAAAATCCCGATCCGACAAATTCCCGCATGCCCAGAAATGACAGCATGGACGAGGGGGTGGTTTTATATGTAGGGGGTAGTTTTGAGAGGGTTGGGTGAAAAATAATACCACCATCGTGATCCCTACCCTCGAAAACCCATAAAAAAAATTTCGAGTCGGTATTTTCTCATTTTTTGGGGATATTGCTATTACGGGCGGGGGTAGGTTCAACCCCCGTTGGTCGCTCCGGGGTACTCTAATGTAAATTAACTGAATTTATTATTATTCCCCAAAAAAATCTAATCCGACGAACCCTCGCAAGCCCAAGACCGAGAAGCCGGAAATCGGGGTGGTTTTTCCTTGATAGGGGCATTACGCAAGGATCTTAGAACTCGAAACCTTCAGCATCGTTTTTCCCACCCTCGAAAACAGGGGCGGAAATGTATTGAAAATGTTTTTACAAACTTTTGACTTTTGAAGTTGTGTATCTGGGGAAACGTTTGTTAGGAATTCATTTGACAAAAATCCAAAAATTTGATTTTGCAAGAAATATGTCCCCTAAAATAATTCTCCAATATCATATTCTCTTATATTTTATATTTTTTTGCCCAAGTCAAAATGAGGAAGAGTGAAAATTTAATGTTAATTTAATTTACCTCGCGGTGCCTTGTATGTATTTCCGAGGCACTTTTATTCTAAAAATATGAACAATTATTGGTATTTAGATTTTAGGATATTGAGGGAAACATTTTTTAAATGGACTCTGAAGTCTAACAGACAATTAAAATTTTGTTACATAACTGAAACAACTTTGATGTATCTATTACAATGGAAATACAAGAGAATACGCTAGAATTCGAAGTATCTCTGCTATATACGTGAATTTGACATGAAAAGTGTTCCATCGGGACCAACAAACTACTTTATGTCAAGTAAACCAGTAAACATTTGTAGTAGTTAATTTCATCAAGCAACGTCCATTGTGGTGTTTTATTATAGACTAGACATTGATGTATAAATAATAGACAACTTGACTGCTGTTAAAATAATTTGTTCTAGACATATTTCATATATCTAATTGTAACACTACACCTGCTCGATTTAATCAAATAATTATATTTTATACAGAGTGGAGCAATATTGCGTCCGACTTCGATTGCTTCAGTTCTACGATTGTTAAAAATTAAAAAAAAAAACCGTTGCCCAAGGAATCACTACTTCCACATCCAGATTTTGTATCCAATATTATGCACACTAAATCCCAATGTAACATTTTATTCCCTTTAATAATAGAGTGAGGGTGGAAGAGGGGGTGCTAATGTAAAAAAAAATTAGAAGTCCTTGGTTCTCGTATACACACTAAACCCCAATTTCATTTTTATTCCCTTAAATAATAGGATGGTGGTGGAAATGGGGGTGGTAGAGGGGGTAACTAATGCCAAAACAAATTTAATTTGTTCCAAATCCCAATTTAATTTTTGATTCCCTTTAATAATAGGGTGGGGGTGGCAATGGGGATGGTAGAGGGGGTATCTAACGACGAAAAATTTTTGTTTAGACGTTTCGTTCTTGTATACACACTAAATCACATTTTAATTCTTTTACTCCCTTTAATAATAGGGTGAGGGGTGGTAGAGGAGGTAGCTAACGCTAAAATTTTTTTTTGACGTTTTCATTTTGTATATACACTAAATCACATTTTAATTTTTTTGCTCCCTTTCATAATAGTGTGAGGGTGGTATTAGGGGTGATAGTGGGGGGGGGGGGGGGTTGATGCCAAAAAAAATTTTGAGACTTTAACTTTTCGAACATGCCTTAAATTGCAATTTTATAGACTCTTACCCGCTTGTTTTGCTTATTTACCCCCGAACCCTTCAACGGAATTAGATCAAAATATAATCTAGTTCTAGATCTCGTTACAATACATAAGTGTACCAAATTTCAAGTCAATATGATAAACGGTTCCAGAGTAAACGTGCGCACAAACGACAGACCGAAGATAGACAGACAGACCGAAGATAGACAGACAGACCGATAGACAGGAAATTTTTTTCGCTCAAATTTAAAATCTCGACGTTTCATGACATTTTAAGCCTATTTTAACAAAAAAATAATTTTTTTTGCGTTACTATACTTCCGCTGGACCTAGAAGTAATACAGATAAACTATATAAAAAGCTGGAAATTATTTTCGCACATTGTGACCATCTTTCACTATTTTCCAAAAATTAGTAATAACATGTGAAAATAAGATTTTAGTCGATCAACTCTTCAATCTATAGTAATAAATTACACTTTCACCGATAGATGTCGCCTCACCTTAATACCCTATTCAAATTACTGCCTAAATTAGGCTTTCCGCCAACACATGACTCTCTCAGGAGAAAAATATATCAATTGTTAAATAGAAGTGTAAGTAGTCATTATAATTAGCGCACAAAAATTGTCTATAAACTGATAGGTTAAAGATAGATAATAATCGAAAAGTCCATAACAGTCCATTTAGTTTTAAAATTTCTCAAGTTGGTACTCTATGACTGCCGATTGTCAAACTGTCAGTTTAAGTCATATTCTCTTTTGTTTCTGCGAGTTAGAATTGTTATAAATATGGCCCAAGTTCCTTCAAACTTCCCCTTTTAATTTCCTTTTTTCATTTTTAAGAAATTGAGCTGAAAAATTTCCTAAGTGACGAATTTAGTTAAAAGGCACGTGGTTGCTACTCGGTTTGATATCGGAATCAAAAACTAAATTTCACATATTTTCAATTAATATTTTGGATTATTTTAATTGAAATTTCGATTAATACGGATTTAATTAGAGAGTATCCTCCAGAAGTATTCTGGGTAAATGTTGATTCCTTAGATTTATTATAGACACGTGTTCATATTAGAGGTTAACTTGGAGACTAATTCTGTAAATTTAATTATAGGCGATTTGGTACAGTTAGATCTTGGGTACAGTTAGTTACCAACTATTGCATTTTTTGATTATTTTGGATTTGGACTACTATTTTGCTATTACTTTGTACACGATTTTTGGTATTTGAATTTGCCCTGATTTGCACCTTACGATTGAGCAAACCTTATTTAATCGTAATTGAAAATCTCCCTTTCGGATAATTCGAACAACTTATTTAACGCTCCAGTCCAGCAAGGACCTCGATCAACAACAGAAACCTTCAAGTCTGGAGCGCCTGAAAAAATCTCCAGAATATTGTAAAAGTTAAGTAATTCCTATATATTATTTTCCTGTTAAATTGTTTAATTTCTAACTACTTTCCCTAGCGTTAGCTTAGAAAACCCTAGACTTTGATATATCTTGATATATATTTCATTGTAAGATTTTTACCTTTAAATTTTTCTGTTTGTATTATATTTGTATACTGTTATAACAACTCTCCCAACCATATGGATGTAGTGTTATATTTTTTTGCAGGCGCATTTTGAAAAAATCATTACAGTCACCATTATGGATGTCAGTCACATTTGCCAAAAATTATGCAAATGATAGGGTATCAAACACATGGGAATGCCAGGGTCGTTATAGTGTCTTTCTGACAGTCCATGTGTCAAGGACATAGAGAAAGATAGAAAAAATTAAGGCGCTGAGAAGATATTATTCGTAGTCTTCAGAAAATCTGATATTCACATTCACCGGTAGCACTAAGAAGGGCTACTCCAAGATTTACAACATCGCATCCATCAATTCTTGAAAGGATGGAATGAAATGGAAAGGAATGGAATAGAAATAAATGGAATGGAATAGAATACTTTATTGGCGTCTTGAAAATAAATTCTTTTATAATTCATAATCTGATTAGACGGTTTGAATGCAGTATGTATCATAAAATGTATAGTTATAGTAAAATTATTCAAATGACAAAGTATGATCGTTCAAAAATCCAACAATGCACAATTGTCCACAATTTAGCATCAGGATCTTGTATTTAGATGAGTAGTAGCGAAATAACTCATAGTTTCACTAGCGACTGATAAGTTATTTCGTTGGAGGAAGACTAATACCCAGATATGTAATATATAAATTAATATGTGCCTGGACACGAGATCTGATGTCAATTTCATTCCGTAGATAGTCTTAGATTGGGAATGTGTTAGGATTGATAACAGTGAAAGAGGCTGAAAATGAAGTGTCCAGTTTCGTTTTACTTTTTCAATGTTATGTTATATGTCCATGAAATTATCATAGTTTTGTTACCTCTATGTCCATTCTCAAATATTACATTCTCCATGACGCACAGTTTAAAAAATGTTTGGCTCTTGTTACAAATATATCCTTGACGAAAATGTTTCAGCTCTTCCTTCGTTTGTACCATATTCTTGGATGTTTACATTATGAAATTTGTCTGTTCTAATAAGAAATTTTATAGCATTAATGATTTAATTACTTTGATGGAACTTCTCGGTAGCTTGGCATTAAATATCGAAGAAAATTGGATTAACCATTACCTGTATGTCTCATTCAACGTAATTATAATTAGTTAGCAGGTGTCATTGTTCATTAAATCATTAAAATTATAAGCATTTCTTGGCATTCAGTAATTTTAGACAGGGACTGATTAAAAAAATATTTTGTATCTTCCTGAAATATGCAACGTGTGTATTCTAAATATCGCTAATACCAACATTAGTCAAAATTATTGAAAAATTAGTAACAAAATGGAACTTTTATGATCCTGTAAATTAGTACGCATTTATCAATTTGGTTTTATAAGAAGTAAAAGTACCCTACTAACGATATTATGTTTTCATTTTCAATAGAGTAGAGTAGTAGAGAGTCTACTGCTGCAATTTTTGTCAAAAGCCTTTGATTACATCCAGCATGGAACGATGTTACAGAAACTGGACACTATGGTCTCAGAAGTAGTTCCTTAAATTGGTTTCGATCTTATTTGTTAAACCGTAATCAAATTATAAAAATTTATCAATTATAAGTCACGATGTGCTGTTACGGGTTTAAAACATATGCGACCCGCAACGCACATTTGTGTTTCGCGGGCCACATATATCTCCAAGCAGCGAACCGTTGGCTTCTGTGCGCTAGAATTGCTAAGAACGGTTGCGTGACTGCCGGATTCTGAAAAGAAAAGGTGAAAATGTGTTAGCTTGTGTACACTATTGGTAATTCCTTAAACTTAATTTATTTCTTCCTGTTGGATTTTGGGATTATCGGCAACAATAAAATTTCCTCCGCTTTGGTTGTTTCTGTTTGTCAGAATATTTTTATGTTACGAAGGGAGTTTTATCTGCATTTGTACGGGACTTGGGTGTACAGGTGAGTTCACTTTATTATCGCCATCTCATCCGGCCTTACCCACGTGTTTCAAAAATGTATAGGCTGGTTGACTATTTCCTTGGAAGTATCTCGTTTGCTAGAGCGACGAACTCGACCCTGTTAATTGAGCTGTAGTATTCTACTAGAATTGTACCCTCCAGGAATCAGAGGTAAATTATTTCTTTTGTGAATTATATCTGATTACAATTGCTCTCATTAGGCACGTCTTACGTGCATTTCCGACTGTGCGAATTAACTGGGTGTATCTTTAGGGTTCATGGACTAAGATAAAATATTCCACGGACTAGGCTGAAACGTTCCATATCCTAGGCTAAAACGTTCCATATCCTAGGCTAAAACGTTCCACGGATTAGGGAAGCTATAAACCAACTACCATCGTCTAGCTTCCCGAAGTCACCACCGTAGGGCTGCAGCTTCACCACTTGCTGACGTCTGGGTATCGTACCACCCTAGATAAGTGTTATTGTTTGCTCTACCTGGAAACTACTTTCAGTGGTTCTGCGTAGTAATATTTGTATTTCTTTTAACTTATTTTTGTATATATTTAAACAAAGATTTTACTCATTCATTATTAATTAAGTATGTTCTCTAATGTAGTCCATTGCAGCCATATTTATTATCAATCCTCACGCTTCTAAACCAAATGTAACTACACGAGAGGAATTTTTCCTTATCTATTTTGTAACATATTTATCAGAATACCACTACACATCGCCAGATTCATATTAGAGAACCATAAGTTGTAAATACTATAATATAGTCCATTTCATGTTGAGAGAGAGTGTCATTATTTCGTCTGCGACCACTAAGAATGGAACCCTCAGCGACTTTATGTTAAATAAACTAAAAACATTTACTTGGGCTTAACGTCCTGAGATTTCTGAGCTAGTGAAATTTTTGTCGTGGACACGCTACTTCACTTATCCGGGCTAGGTAGTGTTCATGATCTGCTACACACAGCAGCCCAAGTATGTTTTCCTTTTGTATTATTTTGTAACCCCTACCACCTCACAGCATGAGGGGTGATAAACTAGTAGCAGTGGCCCATTGCTCAGTTCTTGGTCCACTTTCATTTTCGCTTTATGTTATCGATCTTAATGATATTGATATTAATGGAAAGTCCCCCTTAATTGAGCAAATGTTCATATGACTTTAACTTGCTTTCTCTTAATATCAACAAAGCCAACATAATGACCTCCCGATGTATCATACAGACATACCGCTGGGTAATCAAGTACTTGAAAATAAGTTATGCCTAAAACTTCTTGGTAAAGATTGAGAGCAGCGTAAAATTTCTAAAAAATGTTACTAGCCTTAATCATTTCAATCGAATTAGGTTACACGGTTACGAAAAGTGCTTGCTTTTCATTAATTGTATCACATTTGAGATACGGTATTTCTTCCTGGGGCGTATCCAATAATTATTTAATACATAGGGTTCTTCTAATTCAAAAGCGTGTTGTTTGATGGCTTGGTATAACGAGTATTCACAATTCATACAAACTATTTTATTTAACCCATGACATTCTTATAATGATTTCTATTTACATTCTGGAAATAGTATGCTTAATTCATGAAACATAGAAGTACTGTTCCCCCATTATGTAACTTGTCAAATTAATAACATTACATTGCCAATTCAAAGATCTACCTAGGTCAAAGAGTCTAGTATAGATAATGATTTTAAGGTGTATAATCATCTACTTAACAATACTAAAGGCATTCTTTCTAATAGTAGTTTCAGGAAGGTACTTAAAGGGTTGCGCGTAGTTAAACCATATTATAATTTAAAATAATATTGACAATACATTTCAAATTAATTAATTTAATGTGATATTTTATTGTACTCATTTTTCCTTTTAAGTTGTTATTACTGCATTGCTCTGTTCTTCTATCTATTTTGTATATTTCTCTATATATCTACTTCCTGTTGTTGTAAACTTGGCTCTATCAATGAAAAATATAATATTCTGATTGATTGACTAAATAATTGCATAGGTATTGATATCCTTTTTTTAACTTATTAAAGTCGGTTATGAATTAAAGTATTCTTGTAAAAATAAAAAATCATAATATTGAGCTTTCAAATACTTAAGTTAGTTCCTGTGAGTAGAGAATTACTGCCCTTTCTAGAACATACTCTCCACCAAGCCAAAGAAATGTTTTGTTTGTTTTGTTTTTTTTTAGCAAATATTTTAACTTTAAATTTGCCCATTACAATGAAGAGGTACTTCATAACCACAACACTATATCACTATAAACAGTCCTTTATAAAGTGGTCGGACACAAATATTTTTTTTTATAACTTAATGAATAAACAAAAACAACTTTTCCTGTTCAAGTTTTATCACAAATTTAATTGTAAAGAAGCACGTATTTTTGTTTTCCAGATATGATAAACACAACCGGATATATTCAACAAAAAATGATAAAAATGGGGTTGGACAAAATATTCTTTCACAACTTCTACTTACCCAAACTATCAATTTCATTAATAAAATTCACCTTTCCAGACAACTTCATTCAAGATTAACCAAACTACAGATTAAAGGTTGTTAATTGAACTTTGTTTGTTTACTTTCTGTTTCTGTAACGTAAAAAACAACGAAGTTATCACCGAAACAACGTGCTTCTTCACAATTAATAGAAATATCGTCATGTTGTTACTGTAATTAGCCACTTACTTCGATTTAGGACTTATAGGAAAAACCGTTTCAAATAATGATAGAAGCAAACCATTTGGTATAGGTGGTCTATATACATAAACAATCGATTTGAACCGCAGCACCTTATTCGAAGTGGCGTCAAATTAAAAACCGCTGCCCAAGGAATCTACTTCCACATCCAGATTTTGTATCCAAGTCTTATGCACACTAAATCCCATTGTAATATTTTATTCCCTTTAATAATAGAGTGAGGGTGGCTAATGTAAAAACAGTTTTTAGAAGTTCTTGGTTCTCGTATACACACTAAACCCCAATTAATTTTTTATTCCCTTAAACAATAGGGCGGGGATGGATATGGGGGTGGTAGAGGGAGCAACGAATGCCAAAATAAATTTTAGAGGTCCTTGGTTTAAATTCCAATTTAATTTTTACTCCTTTTAATAATAGGGTGGGGGTGGCAATGGTGGTGGTAGAGGAGGTAACTAACGTCAAAAAAATTTTTTTAGCCGTTTCATTTTTGTATACACACTAAATCACATTTTTTTTACCCCCTTTAATAATAAGGTGGGGGGGTGGCAATGGGGTGGTAGAAGGGGCAGCTAACGCCAAAAATATTTTTTTAGACGTTTCGTTCTTGTATACACACTTAATCACATTTTCATTTTTTTTACCCCCTTTAATAATAGGGTGGGGTGGTAGAGGGGGTAGCTAATGCCAAAAATTTTTTTTAGACGTTTCGTTCTTGTATACACACTAAACCACATTTTAATTTTTTGACCCCCTTTAATAATAGGGTGGGGGGGGTGGCAATGGGGGTGGTAGAAAAAACGCTAAAAATTTTTTTCAGACGTTTCGTTTTTGCATATACACTAAATCACATTTTATTTTTTTACTCTCTTTCATAATAGTGTGGGGGTGATAGTGGGGGGGGGTGGCTGATGCCAAAAAAAATTTGGAGACCTTAATAACTTTTCGTACATACCTTAAATTGCAATTTTATGGACTCTTATTTGCTTGTTTTGCCTATTTACCCTTATTTACCCCATTTACCCCCGAACCCTTCAACGGAATTAGATCAAAATATAATCTAGTTCCAGATCTCGTTATAATACATAAGTGTACCAAATTTCAAGTCAATATCATAAACGGTTCCAGAGTAAACGTGCGGACAAAAAAAGTTACAGACAGACAGACGGACCGACAGACAGACGGACAGGCAGACGGACGGACCGACATACAGGAATTTTTTTCGCTCAAATTTAAAATCTCGTCGTTTCATGACATTTTAAGCCTATTTCAAAAAAAAATTTTTTTTGCGTTACTATACTTCCACTGGACGTGAAAGTAAAATGGCGGCGTATTTTCAAAACTACTGATTTTAAATGTTCCCTAATTGATTAACTTAATAAATATTCTTTGAAATCAAATAATAACAAAAACAATAATACTACACTATACTTATAAGATTCAACATGGCGGCGTTTAATTTCATTTTAATTAATAGTGGCGGGCTATTTCCCTATTACTCATGCGCGAAATATTTGTTTCCGTTCTAATAAAAAATCACAATACAACCACTACTCACTACACTATGACTGGCATACCTCCCACGATAATGGCAACATCGCACGGAACCTGGTTAGTTATCCATTTTTTACTCCTCGTAATAGCATCACATTTCAAGAATATTTTGAGTTAGAGCTAAAACCTTATGTTGAAAAAGATGCCGCAAAAATGGAAGCAAAGCGCATTGATTTTGTTTGAGATCAATATTTAATTAATATCGTTAAAAATGCTGTTCGTGAAGAACAAGGACATAGTATTCGCCGCCAAGTAACCGATGCTACTAGACTTCCACCAAAATGGCTAGATTTTTTAAAAAGCCCATTAAACAAAATTGATCTCTTCAATTTTTTAGCAAAATCTTTTATTTCAGTAGAGGGCGAGATGACATATGTAACCAATATAGGTGACACAATCCTCTCATCAGTAAATATTCGTCACTCAGTGATTTGAAACGTATTAATAAAGAGGAAGTAGACGGCAGAATAATATTACATTTAAAGGACCATGGTGCGGCATGGGTCTCAGAATGTAGTGCTGAGGACAGTTGATGCTGATGTACTAGCACTATCTATAGCTTTTCACTCTTGGTCTTCAAAATCTATGGTTTTATTTGGTATAGGTGCAAAGAGACGATATTTATCAGCACACCTTATGGCAGGTAAGTCCCTACAAACGACCATTAATACACTTGGCTTCAATAAATTCATATTTTAGATATTCTTGGCGATAAAGCTAGCGCTCTTCCTGGGTTCCATGCTTTTACGGGGTGTGATACCGTTCCTTTTTTTCTTACAAAGGAAAAAGTCTGCCTGGAAAACATGGAATTCTCAAAGCGATAATGCAACTAAAGCGTTAAAGCGATTTCAAGCCCACTGCCTTCCATTCCGGAAGATGTCGTAAAAGATCTTGGTAGTTTCACTGTCTACATGTATGACCCACTTAGCATGGCAACCAACACTGACACAACAAGAAAATAATTATTCTGCTCTCACTACAATCTAATTGATTTGATACCTCCGACTTCCGCAGCATTGTATGACATGGATGATGTGACGCCATCACCGAAGGGATGGGGCTGGGTTGAAAAGGGTACAATGTGGACTCCTCTATGTTCTGTTCTTACAAATGTATGGCAGACTTGTTAAGAGCTAGTTAAAAGCTCTAGTAAAACTGGCTGCAGCAGTAACCACTCTAAATTCAGAAGAATACATGTGCACCAACAACATAATTCAAAATTTAGTACATTTAAATATTTTCATTTTAAATTATAACAAATTCTTATTCATTTTTATTTTGTTTTTTTTATTTTGTAGTTTAGAAGATTTGGAAGACTAAGGAATACTATCTATCTAATTAAATCTATGTTCCTACTTTATAGACTTAGTCACGCCATAATTTTCAATAGTCACCTAAAATTCTGTACAGTTATTTTATTTCAATTAATAGCACAGAACCTATGTTAATAGTTTTGAATACGGTATATTACATAATATTATATTAAAACTAAAATATCTTAAAATGTCATGACTTTTTTTTAAAAAAGATGCCATTTTTTGAAGAACTACGCCATTTTGGATTTTTTTTTAAACGGTTTGCTTTTAAATTATAAAAGTTCAAATTTGGTATTTTATTTGATTTTAATCCCATTAGACCCATAAGAAAAAAACTAAGCAGAGCCATTTTAAAAAATTCCGCCATTTTAAATCTGACGCCACCCCTGATAAGGTGCTGCGGGCCAAATCAACTTATTATAATACGTAAGTAAACTGTCATGATTTGAAACGTTTTTTTGTGTAGCACTAAGACTATTCTTACTCTTTGGTGATAAAAATAAGTACCGAGAACATATCTAAACTGAAGAATATACCATTTATTACAGAAATTCATAAAAAAGTTTTCCGTCTCTTCACCTCTAGATACCGTGCTAGATATACTTAGGAAGTTCAAGGCACTGGGCTAAACTATTAAATATGACATTGTTAGGCTGCCCTGCTTTTGCCACGGGAATATACGTAGGAATACAGAACGAGGTTCAAGATGTATGATGATTGGATGAAGTGCGATTTATCCCAGTCATAATGTCGGCTACAAGTGTAACAAATAAGTTCTTAATATATTTCCAACATCTTATTTTAGCTAGAGTCCTCGTAAAGATTATCCAGGGTATAGTGATTTTCCAGACTATCCATATCGTGAGAAAGTTAATGAAACAGGATAGACATCTGAAATTGCTGTTCGGACACTAATGGGATATGATGAATTTCCTCCCCATCAATAAAGCCGCCTAATCGTAATGGTACGCGTGTGGGATCCGTTAGTGTTTTTCTGCTTCAGCTGAGAATGTGAAATGCTTAATTCGATAAAAATAATATCGTTACGTAGAAAAGAAGTTTACAAATTGTGTTCTATTACATGTTAATTTGATATAAAGATTTCAAAACAATTGACCTGTAACTCGAAGTAAATGACTAATTAATTGGATGTGTAAGTTTCTTGGATTTCAGATTGGTTCATTAAAAGTTATTTTATTTTATTAGGTACGTTTCAGTGTATTAATTGATCATCGCCAGCGAAAATTATCATTATTCATTTTGCTGAACACTAGTTTTACATTTGTATATAGGTTGAGTATTTTCATACAACTATAACCACATTTTTGTGAATTATATATTCGTTTGCTAATTTCATGTCATAAACATAGTTTATTAATCTTTCAAAACTATTTTCTACCAGCGATAATATGATAATTAACAGTGTTGGTGCATATATGAAAATTAATTCTTAAATTTAGATAAGCTCTTCTCTGGATTTGGATAATAAATTTTTGTGACTTTAAAACAAATAATAATTGTTTAATAATTGAAATATAGAATTTTTTTTTTATACATTTATTTAACGTCGGTCTATTTCCGCTACTGAGGCTTAACAGCGACGCCTGTAGACGAGCTACCCCCAACCAGGAATTTTGCCGAACCTCTTCCCTTAAGAAGAGTAGGGATCTTTTACTTGCCTAACATTTAATAGACAAGGGACCGACGGCTTTACATCCCCTCCGAAGGATGGTATATCTCCTGTACAACCCTCGCCTAAGGTTGTATAGCTTCCGCGCATACACTGATATACAAGCCGCTGGAAGATGTGTGAGGCGAGGACGCGGTTTCCGTTGGAATGGTCACCCATCCAAGTACTAACTGCGCCTGTCGTTGCTTTACATCGCATACCGAAGTATGTACATAGTAAAGACGCACCTACGCTCGCCCCATAAATATAGAATTAGTACCATGACTTTTATAAAGCCACAGAATATGAATAATATATATGTGCGATTGGGTTGTAACCCATGCTTCATCGCCCCACATAGTGGGAGTAAAATAATACTTTACCACCTCTAGGATGGAAAAGTAAAACGACTTTATCGATATAAGTTTTCTTGTTTACAAAAGTAAATGTAACAAAATAATATTTTTAAAGTGAGAATCTCATTTTTACCTTACACTTAACTTTGACAATCATACAATACAATTTATTACAGAGATTTCAGAGTTTTCCATTTTTGCTGTCACTTTTGAAAGTAAAAATTATTTAATTTTTCAACTAAATCTATTGTTATGTTTTTACAACCACTTCAGAATGTGAGATTAAACTGAAACTTTGCACACTTATCAAGGACCGATGACAATACAATAATTTGACAACTTTATTCTAATGTCCTCACCAGGATCATCGGGATAAAATGAAATTTAAAAAATGACTAATCTATTGTCAACATTTTGGCGGAGGCGCCGCAGTTAATGATATAACGTATTTGCCGATGTTATAAGTCCTTGTTAAACGCTAGTTCCAACTTTAATATATACATTATGATGTAATATTAATTATGTATTACTAGCGGATACTCGGCGGTTTCAAAAAGCAGGATGAATGGCGTGACTAAAAAAAATATAGTTTAAAAAAATTAAAAAACACGCCTTAATAGTAAAATGAACTAAAAATTAAAAAATAATGTTCACATATTTTAAATATTTTATTGTAAAAAGCATGGGGTGCAATAAAAATATAGTAAAAATCATCCCATTCTTTTTACAATAAAATATTTAAAATATGTAAATATTAATTTTTACTTTTTAGTTCGTTTTGTTATTAAAGCGTGTTTTTTAGTTTTTTAAACTATAATTTTTGAATACTATCATTAAAATTGTTTGATAGTATTAAAACTTTATATGTATTACAATCATAGATGTCTTTTCTGGAGGTACTTCTACAAAACTTCAAAAAAGGGAGATTATCTATTTTTTATAAACTACTTATCTTAGGAATGTCGAACAAAAGCTGTATGAATATGTGTTTTTCATATGCCTTTGTAATAATTATAATCGTAATAAGCACAAAAAATATTTAAAGCTATTTTAATAGAATTTCTATTGAGGGACCGCTTTCCAAGCATTACCATAACTAGTATTAGATATTGTCTGAAAGTTATTTGTGGCATTCTACGAATATTTTTTCCTATTATTTGGGTTTTCTATCACATGTATTATTATCCTCTTCAAAAACAAATCACCGAATCTACAAAATAATGGAATTATTGGAAAAAAGCCTCTGCGCCCGTGACGTTTACGTCAAAGGAATAGTCAGAGGTTATGTTTTGCAAATAATATAAATCGGAATAAACACAGAAATAATGTATTTTATCAAAGATAATGTAATCGAAGATTTGTGAACATGCTTGGGAAAACGGACATAGGATAAACTGGGACTCGGCAAAAATTTTAACAAAAGAAGCACATACCAAAAAAAGAAAAATTAAAGAATCAGCAATAGTCTTGTTGAATGAAGATAAGTGCGTATCGAATTGTTCTGTATATATTTGTACAACCTGGCCACCAATGTTAAAAGAAGAACTTAACAAACTCAACATTGTTTAAAAGAAAATATCATCAGTTCTATGTTCTGTGTAAGTAGTAAGTATCTATGGAAATAACATAAACAGAATCCTAAAGCTGTGTATTTGAAATACACAGCAAAATAAGAGTTCTTCCAAAAAAAGCTTTGAAAACGGAAAGAGATTACTTTCCGAAACGTCAGCAAAATACATTATTTCTGTGTTTATTCCGATTTATATTATTTGCAAAACATAACCTCTGACTATTCCTTTGACGTAAACGTCACGGGCGCAGAGGCTTTTTTCCAATAATTCTATTATTTTGTAGATTCGGTGATTTGTTTTTGAAGAGGATAATAATACATGTGGTAGAAAACCCAACTAATAGGAAAGAATAGTACTAGATGTCTTCCCTTATGACCTAAAGCTACATTAAAGTCTATGTTGCTCAGCACTTTGAAAAAAAAGTAATAATAAATTGTGAATTTATGTTGCAGTTAACAGAACATGGACTATTGAAGAAACATTTTTATTTCCGAAAGTAAAATATACATTTGATTAGTCATCATCAATATCGTCATTTATAGCTGTATTAGTGTTTTCTGACCCAAATGCTTTCGAAAGCTTTAGAGTTGGTTCTAATAAAAAATTTTATTGGGTTCAGAGCAATATACAAAGTTGTATAATCACCCTATCTCAATAACTAAAAAGCAATTAGGAACAGGTATTACGAAGTCATTGATTCTAATTGAAGAACAACGCCGCGCAGGCGCGCCGCCTGCTACCGAGCGAAACCATACCACCACGAATGTACGGCCCACCGAAGATTCACAAACCTGGAAGTTCTCGCAGACCAATCGTCACTACACGTGGATTACCAACTTATGAATTAATTAGATATGCCGCAGATATACTACAATCCTATATAAGCAAAACAAATTAGTGGCAATACTAAAGGGTTTGAAAATAACTAATACTGATATCATGGTCAGCTGTTGGATAGAAGTACCCTTTATGCAAGAATTATTAGAAAATCACTAGAAATTATGAAAAACGGGAACAATTTCAACAAAGAGAACGGATGTCAACTGAGTAACACATGGGGACTGGCTTTACCAGTTACCACGAAACACTCAAGGTGAACGAGGCACGAATGAGCAACGAAGTAATGCAGCGGCAAAGTATATAATGAGGGGCAGAACAGACGCTGACAGTATGATCAAAACCACTTTATTCATGAAAAATAATTGCCAATATATATTAACACCAGCCCGCACCCACTATTAATACAATAACAACAATACCGGCTTTGCTATTTATAGAATGAAATCTCGTTATCGTTTTCAATAAACGTGTTGCTTCATTTATATAGTGGACTTGGCAATTGTCATCTTCAAATAGTTCTGCCATATATGACACAATCTGTAACAACTACTAAGAATTAGTTAGTATCGTTCAAAGCTTCCCTGCAAATAAAAAATGCAATAAAAACTTTAAGAGCTCATTATTAACGCCGGCGAAGTTATTGTTGCGTTTTTCATTTGCAGGGAAGTTTTGAACGATACTATAACAAAATTTCGAAGTTATGTCCAGAAACTTCCGTAATAGATGCCATTAATTGTCTTTGCCTTCTTCCGCGCCAGCGCCTCCAATGTTAACCAACAACCACAAGACTCGGGGTCTTTAACACATTTGTTAATAAAGGTTACATTTATTATCAAAGTAATCTATAATAGAAATATAGAACACATACATATCTCATGTTAGGTGAGGAAATATAACACAAAAATAGCTCCAACCTTCAATTTTTTTTGCAGTAAGTCAGATTGAGATGGGGTTTATTGCATTCGCTTCGTCAACTCGTCTAGAAACTTTGTGCCATATTTTGGTCTTTTACTTTTTTGAAATTGAATTGCTGCATCGAAAAGTGCATTCTTATAAATGCATATTTTCAAGTGATAAAGACAAAAGTCATATCTTCCACCCCCCTGTGCACCTGGAGGTCAGGACGGCACCAGGAACGTCATCAACTGGAGATACCTGTAAACTCATGGAAAATCGATTGAAACTCCCGGGGGTTTTCGGGTCACTCGTCTCGAATTTGGCAGCGGCGACCTCCTCCAGAGGATCTGCTGCGCGCGACTTGGCTAATAACATCATCTCCTGAAATTACTTATCAAATCGATCGAAACTCGTTACCCGGGGGTTTTTCGGGTTGCTCGTCTCGAATTTGACATATTTTTTTTATTTGTCAAAAAAATTAATGAAAGTGTACATATATGTTAATTTTATTTTGTATTTTCTACAATAATGGATATCGAGGAATGTGTGCTGGAATGTGTGATATGTAAATACATTCATTGGGAGAACATTTCTACAGATAATAAATTAATCCCTATGCTAAAGAAGGGAATTGAGAATATAATAATATAATATTTGTAAAAAGCAATATAAAGTTCAGATATTTTTGAAATTCTGTCTGCATATACCTGTACCCATACCTGTACCCATACCTGTCACTTTCCCCATACCTCGAATAGTTTCAATTGAATCAACTATTCTAACTCTGGTGATAAAGTAAGTTCATTGAAAAAGAGAGGACATGCCCATTTTGTATAAGTTTTGTATAAGAATTCCATGATAATTTTTAGATATTTATTAGTTATTACTTGGAACTTCCTTACTTTAAAAGAGGTTGCCGATGTCACATTCGGGACGAGCGACACAATAAACCCCCGGAGAATGAGTTTCGATCGATTTGATAAGTAGTTTCAGTAAAACTCCAGGAGATCACGTTATTAGCCAGGTCACGCGCATCAGGTCCTCCGGGGAGGTTGCCGTTGTCAGATTCGAGACGAGCGACCCGAAAAAACTCTAGGTAACGAGTTTCGGTCGATTTGATAAGTAATTTCAGTAAAACTCCAGGAGATGACGTTATTAGCCAGGTCACGCGCACCAGGTCCTCCGGAGGAGGTTGCCGATGCCAGATTCGAGACGAGCGACCCGAAAAACTGTCGGGTAACGAGTTTCGATTTTCCATGAGTTTACAGGGAACTCCAGGTGATAACGTTCCTGGTGCCGTCCTGACCTCCAGGTGCACAGGGGGTCATTTGAACATCTTATTCAGCTCCAGCAACTCAAAAAATAAATACGCACTTATAAGAATGCACTTTTCGATAAAGCAATGCAATTTTTAAAAAGTACAAGACCAAAATATGGCACAAAGTTTCTAGACGAGTTAACGAAGCGAATGCAAAAAACCCCATCTCAATCCGACTTACTGCAAAAAAAGTTGAAGGTTGACTGCTATATTTCCTCGCTATGTACACATTCTGTATTTTCTACATTTTGTTTTTTTAGTTTGTGTTAAATATATATAATGTATGGCAGAACAATATTCTAACCAGGACAAATTAATCGTTGTTATAGTTTTAGTTTTGTTCCACAGTTCAGTGAATACTTGAGTCTATTTACTATTTTTAAATTAATAAAAGAACTAATTAAATGTTTGTTTAAACGACTCGAAACCGACCGATTCATCAACAGTCCAACTGTTATCCAGACAAAATTTATTTTGTCAAGAGATTTATTGCATTTAGATTTATATTGTCTCTAATTTTCTTGTTATCAATACAAATAAACAGCAAACATTTTATTATCCTGTTAGAGTCCTTATATTTCCATAAATCAGTCAATGAAGATACATCTGGGATGTTTTCTTTTAGTAATGGGGTTCTGAAATAGGCTGAACATATTTACGTTTGCTAAAATTAAATGTTCTGGTTTTGGTTTTGTGGTTAATAATTTATATAACTTTTCTTATTACTATTTTATATTACTATATTATATTATATTTATATTACTTTTCTTCTGTTAGGGTTAAAAGTATTCTCTTAAATTTAGGACATATGTAGAAAGTATGGTAGATTATTCTTATTGAAATGAGACCACATCTATTATACAGGGCGATCGTCAGAAGCTTGTAAACTTTAAAGTTCTACATAAAATATGTTTTTCTTCAAATGCCAAAAAAAAAGTCATTTCTCTGGTTTCTACCCGTTGATTTATGTAATTAATATTTACATTTTAATTCATTCTCTTTAAATGGCTAGGTAACAAGATTTTATCTTAGATAAATGTACAATCACTTGTGATATTATTGTTGATTACTTATATCAGTTTCTTTGCAGATTTTAATATCAACTTTATTACAACATACATATATACCGTGTAGTGATTTAGTTCCGCACAATATTCATAATATTGTTATTTTATAAACGATTTTTTGAAAACGCTGAAAAACATTAATCTTATTTTTTTTTAAGTACAGGCTGGCTTCTTTTTCATATTTTGTTTTTAATTTATTTAAATTGTAATCCCTTTTTGTTTTCTGAGTAACCATAGTTATGGTCTCCCGCTTACCGTTTACAACATAGAGGGCGTTGCTTGGGAAACATAAAGAAAGTTTACTATTGAAATTTTATTTTGTTGAGAAAGTTGAGAAACCAATACATTTAACGAAATTGCTCAATGTTCCCCATTAATAATCTGATATTGGCCGGCACGTGTGCAAATACTTTATATTGAGCGTTCAATAATTTTCAAGCTATTTTCGATGTCGGCGCGAATTCGATGATTTAGGTCGGCTAAATTATTAAAAATAACGTTAAAATTAATACTAATTAATGTTAATACTAAAATAGAGGAACGTTTTTAAATAACTTTAAATTCCAATTCAAAAAGTCTTTATTTGGCAGGGCTCAGCTCCAGGCTGTTTATGCCCAACCCCTAATTTGAATACAATAAAGTCACAATAAGGTTCATAATTAAACATACATTTAACAAATAAACAGTCTATTAGCAACAAAAATGAACCATCTGTAGATACCTACGCTATATATACATGTATACATAATACATACACATACATGCATATACTGTGAGTGAGCTGCTGTAAAGACTGATGACGATATAAATAAAATCAAGCAGAAAATTATTTCTAAATACAAAATTGGATTAAAATAATTAATTTAATTTACTCGACCAAAGAGGTTTTTTTACTTTTTTTTTTAAGATAAAATGATTACTAATATTCCTAATGGATTGTGGTAGCATATTATAGAGAGTATGGCTTGATAAGAAAATGAACTTTTAAAATATGCTGTGGAGTATCTAGGTATGTGCAACAAGTTTAGGTTTCGTATGGATATGTTGCGGACGTGACCTCCAAATACTAGCTAATTTTTTAAATGCAATGGTCGATTTGCTTGCAAAATTTTATGTAGTAAATACAGGTAGTGAATATTTCGACAGACATCCATCTTAATCCATCCATGGTATTCAAAATAAGGCGTGATATGATCTCTACGTTTAACTTTAGCTGAATATCGTATGCACGTATTTTGTAAGACTATTATCAAGGCTGATGTAGAGTAAAAAGGTCAATATTTTATTTTTGTTTTATATTACTCATGCAAATGATTTGCTTCATTTTTTAATTTATTTTATTGCTTTTAGAATTATTAAGTATTTAATTTAATTTCTACTTGTATTTGTTACTTATTTGCAACAACAATGTTTAGACAATTAAATGATTCTATTTATAAATAAAAAAAGTAATATTTGAACAATAAATATAAAAATTACATATATATATATATATATATATATATATATATATATATCCGATATTTTGATATTTATATAAATATCACAATATTTGCCAACCTTGATGATAACAGTATTTTTTTTTTTTTTTTATACATTTATTTAACGTCGGCCTATTTCCGCTACTGAGGCCTAACACCGACGCCTGTAGACGAGCTACCCCCAACCAGGAATTTTGCCGAACCTCTTCCCTTAAGAAGAGTAGGGATCTTTTACTTGCCTAACATTTAATAGACAAGGGACCGACGGCTTTACATCCCCTCCGAAGGATGATATATCTCCTATACAACCCTCGCCTAAGGTTGTATAGCTTCCGCGCATACACTGATATACAAGCCGCTGGAAGATGTGTGAGGCGAGAACGCGGTTTCCGTTGGAATGGTCACCAATCCAAGTACTAACTGCGCCTGTCGTTGCTTTACATCGCATACCGAAGTATGTACATAGTAAAGACGCACCTACGCTCGCCCCATGATAACAGTATGACCCTGGATATGGCCGGAAGGCGTCGTATACAATCAATTGCCGTTATTTATGTACTTTGGAGGGGCATAATGTTATGTTAAGCCAGATGCAGGCTCAGGATGTTCTCAATTTCTCAATTTTGCATAATTTTATAATCATTAGACAAGCCATAGTGTCTATAGTTTCAAACTTGACAGGAGCAATATATACCAAAAGCTGCCAATTTTTCATTATTTTATACTTTAACATCACTTCCGGTTCCCGGAAATAACCCCAACTTTGATATTTTAAATGGAACATCCTCTATATTCTTACATTTTTGGATTCCGAAGATGGTTTTAAATATGATTTTTTAGGGCCATTTTTATTTCTTCATCTAGGTACAGTGAGTGCACTCAAATCAATCAAATGGACCAAAACGATAAGAGAAAAATGCAAACGTGAGATTTTCAAAAAATGTGATTACTTCTCTTTTAAATATCAATTGCACCAGCATTTGTACGAAGATGATAGCAACCGAAGGTTAACTTATTGTGATTGGTTACTTCAGGACGATACCGCTAACCTGATTTTCCTTTCCTTCATATTATTTTCTGACGAATCGAGATTTACCAACAATGTAATGTTCAATAAACAAGACAATAGATATAGGGTGCAGGAAAATCAACATTTAATGAGGCAAGGTAATTTTCAGGAAAGATTTCGAGGAAATGTGTGGGCAGGGGTGATTGGAACAAGAATTATTGGACCTATTTTCTTTCAAGGACCTTCGACAGGGGATAAATATTTAGAAATCCTACAAAATGATATTGTAGAAATATTGATGAACTTACCACTTGCAGTTTTAGAATAAACGTACTTTCAGAAAGATGGGACTCCGCCTCATAATGCCGCTCGAGTTATGGCCGACTTAGTAAATCGACAAATAGACGAGTAATTGCAATAAATGTTTCTCTACCTTGGCCTACCCGCTCACCAGATCTAAGCATTTTCAATTTTTTTTGTGTGGGGTTATGTAAAAGAACGAGTTTTTAATCACTCCCTCAAACAATTAAAATTCTACAAAATCGTACCTCGAAGTTTTTGTAAGTATAACTCCTGCTACGTTGCGAAATATTATGCGAACATCATTGACGAGTCAGAAAATGTCAAAAAAGGAATATGCACTTTGAACATTGATTACCTTATAATTAATCTTTTAATATATGTTTTATTGTTAAAATAAATCATTTCGGACAGAACACTTGTTATTTGTAGGTTTGTTTTATTGACAAAATGAACGTTTTGAATCTAGTTTTATTCAATTTCTACGGCATACTTACTCTCGGTATTTTAATTATCATCTATCAAATAACTTTTTAATAGTAAGTACTTATTAATAAATAATACATAAATAAACAAACACCACATAAATTAGACAACCCCCAATTACAGAAGCTAGAGCTTGTGCGGGATGGGGTTACATATTGAAAAATGCGGACATACAACCATACCCTCTGATAGTGCCGGAGTCGGGGTTCGAACCTCACGCCACTTCGCACCTTGACCAACGCCGCTATCGGCTATTAATATTATAGTCAAGTCAATGAAGGTTATTACTTCTTAGTCCTCAGGGACAGGTCAGATTTTGATGATTTTTTTAAAATGTTTGTTTTTATATATTACTTGAAATCAGAAACATCTCAATGGGCGCAATTAAATGTTTATATTGTTATAAACAATATAGTTGTTTGATGCTAAGACGATATGGAATTGTTCTTTTTGAAACCGCCAAGAAATAATGTCTTACAACAAGTTTATTTAATGAAAGAAAAAAAACTAAAGTAGTTGGCAAATATAAAAAAAGAATATATTCTTTTTCTCCATGCCTTCACAGGATGTGATACTACATCAGCTTTTTATAATAAAGGAAAAAATCTAATTTAAAAAATTTTCAATTCTGATAACAAATTACGCGCAACAGCTGAAACTTTAATGATTGAAAATATAAATGAAGAAGAGTTTCACAACACAGATTTTCACTGTATTCTTACACAGTATGGTGCTAAAATGGAGAAAAGTTTAAATGAATTAAGATATAAATGTTTTATTACACCAGTGTCGAAAGATAAAAGAGTACAACTTAGTTCATTACCTATAGCAGAATATGCAGCGAAACAGCACATAGATAGAGTTTATCTTCAAGTTCAGCAATGGAAAAATAATTATAAAATATCTTCCGAAGATTGGAGTTGCAGAAAGGAAGTTATTTAACACCACTAGAAATGACACAACCAGCAACGCCAAATAACATCCTAAAAATTATATTTTTCTCTTGTAAGACTGGATCCGGTATAGCGTGTGGATCAGAAAAAGTGGTCTGCATGCATTAATTGCAGTGGAACGGATTGCGTTCACACAACCTGAAGAGGATGAAGTCCCCAACGCTCCATATGGGAATGAAAATTAAATACTATTTTTCTTGTATAAATTCAGTGAGTTATTTATATATATTAGAAAATTTTCGAATTTTCTTAAATACATAAATTATATATCATAAAAACATATTATTTTTAGTCGCAAACTCCTCTATAAAATCCTTATTTTACTATAAGGAACGTAACCAGACTACAACCAACAGCTACTTTCCGGGCTATGTGCACCGTCGAGCGCTGAATTGCAAGTTACAAGCCTGGCGCGTTAAGTGTAATAATTGCATATTACCATCAAAACGCTAATGCTTCGATTGCAACAAACACCAGCCGAAAGACTGATCCTACTTAAAGGAGCTCTCGTGCCAGTCGTCACACACCATTTGCAGACTGCAGTTTCGAGCTGTTGGCTTTCCTCAGTGCAAGGTAGGCATGTGACGACCGACACAAGGATCACTTGACCATTTAGTACATTTCGGTATCTTTGGGATAGCGACATCTAAAATAGTCAGCAGGCGCCATCTAGCGGTCCAGTGTCTGTTGCAATCGAAAAATAAATAGCCTGACTGGGCTTAGCATAGTTCAAATGTGCCTTTAGAGCGGGAATATTAAAACATAATATTTTTAGTCGCAAACTCCTCTATAAAATCCTTATTTTACCATAAGGAACGTAACCAGACTGCAACCAACAGTTAATCTCCGAGCTATAGCCCCGCCGAGCGCTGAATTACAAGTTACAAGCCTGGCGCGTTAAGTGTAATAATTGCATATTACCATCAAAACGCTAATGCTTCGATTGCAACAAACACTGACACTAGAGCTCCTTTAAGTAGGATCAGTCTTTCGGCTGCAGAGTAGCTTTTGATTGCAGTCTGGTTACGTTCCTTATAGTAAAATAAGGATTTTATAGAGAAGTTTGCGACTAAAAATATTATGTTTTAATATTCCGCCCTCTAAAAGCACATTTGAATTATATATCATATTTAAATGTAAAATAAATAAAAAATCATTTATAATTATTTCTAATTTTTTTTTTGACAATTTTCACATAATGTAAAACTTTTAATAATTATAAACTAAAACTGATGAATGTTTTATGGCAACTCCAATATCATTTATACACACAAAATGGAAATGAGTGCAGAGATGAACCTTGCGGGCTTCCCGCTTCCAACGCTTGGTAATCTAACTTAAAACCATTCATCGTTAAGTATTGTTTATTGCCAATTTATCAGGTAAGTAGATACAAATAAGTGTTATTATGTGAATTACCGGAGATGGAGAAATTTTAATTTGTAAAATTTACTTTTTTAGGTATTTGACAAGCAGTCCTCAAATTATTGGAGAAGCTTCGAGTAACAGGCTATCGTCGGAAGAATTTCATTATTTAGAATCATCTCCCTTGGTATTTCAGTTTACTAAAATAAAATTCGAAAATTTTCAACATTCTTGGTTACATTTTTACAGGCTGATTTTTAATTCTTGATTCCAAATTATTATTATTAATTGTACATATTTTAGCCTTAATATTTCGTCCAACTTCAGATCTGTACTGTACTAGGAAGAATATTTATTAATCTTATTTACTTTTGGACAGCAATAACTGCCAAAGCCATCGTGGAATAATGTATAAAATTTATCTAACGCCTTGTCTGCATCAGATAATAAATATATCCCAGTCTACTTAACGTAACTGATAATAAGTATTTTAAAAATCTGCTTGATCAGAATTGTAATACAGTTTATTATCTAAATTATAATATAACTCATATTACCTACTTCCTAATATTCACAAAAAATTTTTAGTTCGCTGCATATATGGTAGGTAACATCTTCAATAGAGCATGATAATAATATGATAATTACAAGCATTGAGATCAGATAAAGGACCGTTAGAAATATAGTTGAGAGAGAAATCATTAACATGTTGGTTGAAGCCACTATAGCCTTCATGGATCTAGAGTAGATGCAAGTATACCCTAGAAATCAAGGGAAAATGAGGTAAATTGGCGGGGTTCTACCAAAGTGTGTGAAATTGTATTCTCGAACACAAGCGATCACTCGCTTCGCAAAACAATTATGGGCCTGTTGCATATCCATATATTAGAGTCAAATTAATATTCAAGATGGCAACCGATGAAGTGGTCTTGGCGAGTGCTCTTAAAAATAAGAATTGTAAAAGGTGTAAAGCGAATTTAGTCAGTGGTCTATTATCACTTGAACTCACTTATGTAACAATGAAACGATGATCTCTGTGTGATGTTGGCACGTCGTTTTGTGATGCCATGGAGAATTTATCGGGAATAGATAAAAACGTAGATTTGAACATCTTTTTTAACTCATCTAATAAACGAATCTTTTACAGAAAAAATATATCTCTAGATTAAAAACATATATTATGAAATCCCCAGTCTTTAAAAAAGGTGTCACTAGTAACATGGCAAAATATCGATCAATATCTGTTCCACCTATAATATCAAAAATATATTACTACGCAACGTTATTTCAGCTACTAAAATTCCTTAAAATAAAGGATGTTTTAAATGGCAAACAGCATGGTTTTCTTTCTGGATACTCGACTCTTACAGTGGTTCACTCTTTATAGGAGGAAGTTTTAAAATCATTTGAGGCGGGATCTTCTGTTTAGCATGACCTATTACTTAACAAATTATATTCATATGGAATAATGATTGGTTTGTTTTTTATCTTAGTGTAGTAATTGTACAAACAAAAAAATGTTTCTGTAAATCGAACATACTAGATAATAAACTAGGTGTGCCACAAAGTTCTGTCTTGGGGCTTGTCTTATTTATTATTTATATAAATGACCTTCCTAGCATACTTCCTGAGGCTTTTATTTCATTACACGTTGATGACGCCACTATAGATAGATCCCGTGTTGCACTTCTTCTTCAATTGATACTATTAATAATTGTTTTCGAAGCCACCTGTTGAATGAATAATGTTGACATTGAGGAAAGTAACGTTTCTCGGTATAGTTTTTGATAACTAATCAGAACATTGCACTCTAAATGTTTTCAGATCAGGATCTCGAAAAGTGATTTAGATATATTTGATCTATTATTATTTTATTACGAACAAATTCAGTCTAGATTAACTTATTGCATTACTATAAAGAGGGGGGGGGCTCCTCTAATGTACACGATGTTCCTATTGGACAAAAACGGATTAGCGGGTGTACTGCCAATTTATTCATGTCGCAATCTTTTTAAACAATATAGAATTCTTCCTCCTAATAAGTTTGTTTAGACATTGTAGAATTGCTACTGTATGTATACAAAAATTAAGATGAATGTGATAAAAAATGAAACGATTCATTTTCATAATACAAGTTGCAAAAGTAATTTTCCATATTCAACTAAACGTTTAAATCTATCCTCAAAAGCGCACAATGTTCTAGATCTAAAATTATCATTACCAACCACACATATAAAAATTTAAAGAACATACAGTGTGTCCCACTTCGTACTAAGCCACCCCTATAACGTGGCTATTCATATTTGGATTTGTATATATTTTTTACAGCACATAATACCCATAATGAACTACATTTGAAAGGTAGAACTGTTACTCAATCTCTACTTCAAAGCTAACTGTGATGTTTTTAAAATGGGAATTTTGCAAAAGTAACATTAGCGATTGAGATAGAGGAAAAATGTATTCGGAAAAGTCGTTCAGAAAAATTAAGTAAGTTCAAATATGAAGTGTCATTTGAAAATATTGATTTTTTTTTTAAACATTGCGTCAGAAAAATTCGAGGTTTGGGTTAGTTTAGGCATTTTGACGTAAAAACTATAGTGTTTACAATAATTGATGTAAGTAGATTGGCATTCATAGCAATCTGGATGCTCTAAACTAACCAAAACCTCGAATTTTTCTGTCGAATATTCTCGAATATTATTCATTATGGGTATTATGTGCTGTAAAAAATATATACAAATCCAAATAGCCAAGTTATAGGGGTGGCTTAGTACGAAGTGGGACACACTGTATGTATATATGTATTTAAAAAACAAGTTAAGGAATACCTTTTAAATATGTGTGCATACTCTGTTAAAGAATATTTTGATTGTGATAACAATGGCTAGATTCTTGCGAATATCTTATTATTTTAATAATATTTACCTGTTCTGTTCACTTTTTTTTTATATGTGTATAGTTATTTATTTAATATAATCATTATATTGTTATTGGCCTTATTAGAAGACTTTGGAGAATTATTTTTTTATGGAAGTGGTATAATGTCAAAAAGCACACATTTTAAAAATATTTTGGAATATACAGGGTGACTCGCTATAGCGGAAAATCTTCAAGGTCATTTTTTAAAAATGGAATACCCTATATATTTTTACATTTATACATTCAGCGCAAATGACACAACCACCAAATATTGATTATAATTATACAGGGTGTATTTTATACTAGCGCTAATTCAGGACATTTCAAAGTAAATTTTCTTAATTTTTTCAAATGGAACACTCTGTATATTATTGTATTTTTGAATTGGCACGTTAATTATCTACGATTTTTGTGAACAATATCTTATAACCTAAAATCGATATTTCCAGAGATATTTTCACATTTTCATAAATGAAAAATATATAGGGTAGTCCATTTAAAAAAAATGACTTTGAAGATGTTACGTTGTAGCGAGTCACCCTATATATTTTAAAATTGTTTTAAAATGTGCGCCTTTTGCCACTTCCATAAAAAATAATTTTCCAAAGTCCTCTAATGAGGCCGATATTGAACTTTGACGTCTTATTGGAACATCCTTTATATATACCTTCTATTGGACTAAATAATTGTACAATCTTGATTTGTCCTATAGTACACTGTGCTCTTGCTGGATTAATAAAATATCCTATCCTATTCTAAATTAGGTTTTTATGTGAATTGTCTGCTCATGTCAGTGATGGATCCTTGTCTAAACGTTTAATATTACATAACGAAAAATTATACAAAAAGATACGTGTGTTCTGTAATGTTTATATCTAATTATATATTTGATGTAGGAAGAAAAAAAAGTCGAAAAAGTGTACATATCTGTTGAAACAAGGAGCCAAATATGTTTCATCAAAGGTGATATAATTTACTTATTTTCGTTGATCTTGTCACAAGTGGTATATACCACATTTTTCTATAGTACATTACAGGATGACTTAATGAGCAGTCTTGCTCTATAGTAAAAAGTAACTTTAGGAAATTACGTTAACATTTTTACTACCAATTACTTACTGCGCCACTTGAAGTTCCTATTTTCTGTAGAATTTTTCATTCAACAAAGTCCATTTATTAATATTCACTAATTACGTACAACATATGTGACTCAATATTACTATTAGTTGATTTAAAAACTAATACTGTTAATCACCAATATGTTACATGGCACTAAAAGACAACGTGTTTATGTATTAAGTGATACTATGTTGTAAATTAACTAGCTACTATTTCCCTTTAATTTCTTATAAAGCCAAAAGTTACACCAGATCCTCGGATTACATTGCTATTAGACAAATTAAGTAAAATGACAAACAATTTAGTTAATTGTGTATTATATAAGTGTTTACATAACCTATATTTCCATTTTACTAACAAGAAAATGCCCCGCCTTTTGTAATACATTAATCATATATATAATGAACAGGATGGTTTCTAAGAAATTAATATTTTCTCCGTAATTCTCACAATATAGCCCGATCTGCCGATTAACTTGTTTGTTTTTGCGATAAAATAAATGCTATTGAAGTTTATTAAAACCCACTTAAAAACAAAACTAGTACTAAACGAACTTGATCAAATTAATTAAGATTTCATGTTTTCATATAATCAGTTTAAGTATTCAAAGAAACCTTGTCTATATAAGGGCACCTACAAAGAAAGATCCAGATATTATGTCTGTCTCACTCGAGATCCTATTTTTTCAAAGTTCTGTTTAATACAATAATTTCAAAACATCGATACTTGCGAAGCTATTTTCATTTTTGGAGTATTTTACACAAATTATTTTCTGTTATATCTTGATCTTAAAGATTTTGTCGTCCTAGACGTCTTTACACCTACTTAACTTATAAATATATTCACACACAAAATATTCTTTGTTGATAGTAGAACGAATCAAAACTATTCCTCGAAGACGGCCAGTGCATAACATCAAATAGTATGTGTCGCTTAGATTGCGAATGTACGCCATGAGGTTCAATGCACATATTGTGACAGGAGACGAGAATGAAGCAAATTAATAGGGATATAAAAAAGGTCAAATAGTTTATTTCTTAGAAAAATTCCTCAGTGCATTTTGTGAACGTGATAATTAGGAGAAAAATAGTGGGAATTAGATGTATATGTTTTGGAAAGTAAATTTCATTTGGAACCTGTTGAAAAAAATGCATGAAAGTGCCGAAAAGAGATTTTTTCACGTTTTGATGCGAAAGAAACATTTTTTTATATAAAAAATACTACTAAATATCTCGTAAAAAGACGAAAAAAATTAGTTTTTGACAATTAAAATCGGTCAATAACTTTTTACACAAAAAATTAAAAACCGCTAAATTTGGCCATTTTTTGCCATTTAATTACAGGTACTGTAATTATCAGCTCTAATTTACCAAGGGCACTGATAATCACGCGAAAGTTTGTTGCTTAATAATTACCCAAGGACGTAGGCGAAAGGTAATTACTTAAAGCAACAAGCTTGAGGGTCATTATAAGAAAAAATTATAAGGATTTATCAGTGCACGTGGTAAATTCGGTGAGATAATTTTTTGAAATTCTAATGATATGTCAAATCGTGAATCTGACATTTTAATTAAGTTATAAAACTATCAAAATTTTTCGTTGCACAGCGACATAATGACATAAGAGATAATCTCCTATGGGATGAATTTTGACATGTGACTAGAAATGGACGGATTTTATTGGATTTCTATTTCGTCAAAAAATTATCGTAGGAAGTTGTTATGGAGCTTAAATTGTAGCTTTTGTTGGTACCTACCTACTCTAAAAATTTCATGCAAACATATTGATAACTTTTAGCGCAAATAGCGAAATTGTAAAAAAGGTGTTTCCAAAAAGCGGCATGGAAATGGTCAAAAATGATCATAGAAATATTTTCCAAAAAGCTATTTGTTCCTGATGAAATTCTCTACAATCCTATGATCTTTAAATTTTCGTAAGGTTTCGTTTAGTACTTTAAAAATGCATTTAAAAATCGGGCTATTTCTAAATTTTGGACGTTCGGCTCGAGCAGACGGAAGTAAAGCGAACAAATTTTTTATGACCTCAAAGGTTAATGATATCCCCTAAATACCGAGACAGTGTTAGTCTGTTGGTAAAAAAAGTAAGTGGTTAATTATGCTGTGCGAATGTGTAACCTTACAAATTGCCATGAACCACTGGCTAATTACGCCTCAAAAGTATCCCATCTAAAAAAAAAAAAAAAAAAAAAAAAAACATCGAATTTCGTCCAGTACTTGTCGAGATATCATCACTTTGTTTTTCTGGCTGGGTCGATTTGAAGGCTCCCGATCATTTAGCGGCGCTCTAAGTCCGGCTGCGGGAGAAACTTCCCCCACCACGCGTCACTTCCCCTCCGCTCGAGCGCCCGAACCTTCAAAATTCAGAAATAGCCCGATTTTCAAATGCGCTTTTAAGGTACTAAACGAAAACTTACGAAAATTTGGAAATAATAGGGTTGTAGAGAATTTCATCACGAACAAATAGCTTTTTGAAAAATCGTTCTATGACCATTTTTGACCATTTCCACGCCGTTTTTCGGAAACAACTTTTATTACATTTTCGCTATTTCCGCTAAAAGTTATTAATATTTTTTCATGAAATTTTTAGAGTAGGTACCAACAAAACCTACAATATAAGCTGAAACAACTTCCTGCGATAATTACAGTTCCTGTAATTAAATGGCAAAAATGGCCATATTTAGCGGTTTTTAATTTTTTGTGCAAAAAGTTATTGACCGATTTTAATTGTCACAAAATTATTCTTTTCGTCTTTTTACGAGTTGTTTCGTAGTATTTTTTGTATAACAAAATTTTTCTTTCGCATCGAAAACGTGAAAGAACCTCTTTTCGGCACTTTCATGTCCTTTTTTCAACAGGTTCCAAATAAAATTTACTTTCCAAAATATATACATCTAATGCCCACTATTTTTCTCCTAATTATCACGTTCACAAAATGCGTTGAGGAATTTTTCGAAAAAATGCATCCTCCTTTGCATCTGACTTGGACTAACATGGGGTACAGGAAAGTCGTAAAAGAATTTAAAAATCAAGATAATATCCACAATGTTTCCTAAGAAGGTATTTCCTTATAACACAGCTTTGAAGAATATGACACCTTCCAAATATGGCGGAAGAAATTATTCAAGAGGTCGATGGCCATAGCAAACTATAGTATGAAGAGCGTGATTATAAAATATTTTATATTCTTGTTATAGTATATTTCATTGATCAACGACAAATACAAATTCATAAACCTCAAAATTCGACAAAAAATTTATTCTTTCGCAGCAGATAGTCAAACTATGGAAAGACAGTAATCAAATCACTTAATTCAATCAAAACCTACAAATTTTATGAATTCAAACTGAAAAAATTCACAAGTAATCGATAATTCACAATTAATCCAAATCCGTTGATACTAACTTTCAGACAGTCAAACTAAACATTTTACAGCTCAGACTTTACTAAATGATGTCCTAAAAAATACCGCCCTCATATGAACAAACTCGATGTCAAAACTACTTTCCGAAACCTCAGTCATAACATTTTATTTAGCTTCGGTTAAAATTTTATAGCAAATTCTCACTTTCAAATCAACTTCTAATTAAATTTCCCATCGTTATGTTAAATTGCATTTCAATCACATTCACGAATGTTCTAGTTTAAAAGACGTTCGAAATATCTTACGGGGCCGTTTCCAATTTCAGACAGTTATTCATATAGTTATCGTACACAACTTTAAAATTCAACTCGATTCAAACTTAGTTCATATACAAAAAAAATCCTCCTTATGACCGACATTGTCGTATAATTTTCATTTCAAAATATTAAACTTTTTCCAAAAAGCGAACAGTTTCCCCTTTCCAGCTCTTTTTCCAGATGAAAAACGATCCGGCGAGGACTGGCCTCGCTAATACGAAACGCTACCGCACCTATATAAGCTCGACCTAAAGCGAGGCGAGCTAAATTCAGTTCGATATGTGCGCCGCGTAAGTTGAATCTATAACCGTCTCATTGCAGCTGCTTCCTTGTCTGTACCAAGTAAAACAGCTCTAATATTTTGCCATCGCACATTTAACAAAAAGTGATTTTTTTCAGTATTTTAAAAATAAGCGTATAAATAATAATTTTAATTTATTTCAGTCTAAGAATCAATTCAATAAACCAAATCCGGAATTTTTTGTTATTGAAAGTTACCTTTCACAACTTTGTTAAATAAAAAATTAATTTAAGTTAAAAATTAACTTTTCTAACTCTGTTCACGTTCTAAATGAATATATTATACTTTTGTCTAAACACATGTGATCCTATTTTAAGAATTGACCTTACCACAGACATTAAACAATTAATTTCTATAAATAAACATTATAAATTCTATTTAAAAAACTGTTCGTAACTTATAAGATGAGCATTGGACCCTGCCCAAAGACGTTAAAAATTAAATAATTGCTTTCGAACTCTAAATTAAATTAAAGTTAAATATCCGTATCAGGAGGATATACAGGGCAGTTTACTAAGCGACCCACGAAACCTTTCACTACGTATTCACTCTTCACACTCTACGCTTTCCATTATTAGTTCTCCTTGTTGAATATGAATTTTTAACTAATTAAACTTTGGTTGCTTAGTTTTATTATACGAGAAGGTTGGTTCGTTTTGGCGAAATTTATTGATCAAACCATTTCATCAAACCACGCTTTTATTTCTTTTAGATCCCGTTTAGCAATTTCTTGAACATCGTCCCTCAGCTCTTGGCTTTGTAAATTAACTAGAGTATCGTCGGCAAACGATGCGATGTTTGATTCTGTCTTGAGTAAAAGTCCATTAATATTTATTGAAAATAGAATAGGTTCGAGAACTGTATCTTGGGGGACAGCAAATTCTACTACGCTTGGGTCACTTTTACAATTTCTTATTTTGGCCTATTAAACTCGATTTAGTGCTATTCCTCTAAAACCGAGGTAGTTCCAATAGTTTTTCATGGCTAACTGTATCGGAAACCTTGGTTAAGTCTAAAAATACAAAAAACACAGCCCCGCTTTTGTCAAGACTGCGATAAATGTTGTTTGTAAGATTAACAATAGCATACTCTGTGAAAATATTTTGCCTAAAGCCAAATTGCTTTTCCGATAAAAGTTTGTGTTTCTTTAAATATTATGTGATTATTAGCTTTATTACCTTTTCAGCAACTTTGGTTAGGTTTGGTATTAATGATATTCAGGGATAATTTTCCACGTCCAAAATGTCATATTTCTTAAATAAGGGTTTTTATAGAGCGTCTTTAGGTGTTTGAAGAAACTTTCCAGGTTGCAGTTTGTAATACTTTATTTATTAGATTAGTTAAAATTTGTTTTATATCGAAATCTTCAGTAATTCTGAATTGTATTATCCCTTCCCTTTGGGCGGTTTTAACTCATTTATTAAAGTTACTATCTCATTTTCATTTGTAGGGTTAAGATATATGGATTTTTTTCTAAAATGAAAGTTTGACAATTTTACAGCTATCTCTTTTCCTAATAATAACTATTAAATGTATTTGCTATCATTTTTTGGTTTTCAGTTATATTTTTTTTATGTCTAATTTTGTTTATATTTGTTATAGCTGTTTGTTTATTAGTGTAGTCGTTGACGGTTTTCCAGAGCTTTAGTACAGAATCTATTTTTTTCAACTTCATTTTTATAATAATTTTGCTTTTATAAGTTTAGTAACTTTATTTTTGAATTGTTTGTAGTTATTTTAAATATTTTCATCTTCTAAATTTGACATTGCCTTTTTATATAAAGATTGCTTAACAGCCGCGGATCTCATCAGCCCTTGCGTGATCCAGGGGTTTCTTCTTATTTGTTGCTAAATTAACACCACTGGAATTATATACTTCATCCCAATTTTCAGTACATAAATTCGCTGCAAATCTGATTCGGAATTAGAAGGCAAGGAACATTTTTGTTTGGTGAATTAGTTACACCAGGAAAACAGTTTAAAAAATTGATATTATTTTTCACGGGAGGTTGCAAACAAACAAAGAAAAAAAGTACTCACAGTAAGCAGTTTTTTTAATGGCTATTGTCCCACAGTAATCTAAGGAAAGTAGTTTCAATGAATAATATTTATGTGAGTGACCAAACGTAATTATCTTTTCTGTGATGCCATATTTCAATCATTAACTTTACGTGAGATTCGCTGTTTAGTTGTCGTTTCAAAATATTTTCGTTCCTCATCGACTTCGAGATTCTAAAATGATTAGTTAAATCAGCAATTTCTGTTACAAGCGCGAGGTTTTGAGTGGTTATCAATCTGAGAGCTAAATCATTACAAGAAAAATATTATACCTAAGGAATATTGATATTAAACTGCATCATTTGTTTTAAATGAGCTGTATAGTGTTTTGGAACACAAAATTTAGTTTAGTTTTTAATAAAATATATCCTTTCGTGACTAAAACATCGCTTTCACAGAGAATCTATTTCCTATTCACGTAAGTTGACCCATAAGTCACATTAAAAGAAATAATCGAATTATGCAACACAAGTAAACTAAAAATGTCTCGTATCAATCACAAATCTGATGCCAATTGATATGTTTTGAAGTGTGTAACAAAATAAATAAATTAAAGTTAATTGTAAAATCTATTGAAATAATCTGCGCCAATCTATTATCTGCGATATAAAATAATGTTTACTGTGTTAAAAGGGGGACTCACAATCCTTATTCGCGAATAGTTCTTCAAAACAGGGTGAGCTATTTTCATACTTATTATAGTGGCAGTTATTAAAATATAATCTGATTATCGATAGGATAGCGTAGTGGACTGTATTGTGTGGCGAATACACTGGTCAAGTTGACTACTGTATACTGGATTCGATTCCCAGCTCTGAAAGTGGCAATATTAAACGTCTGGCTACGTTTTTTCAAACACATAACTGTCTTTTGATTAGCTTTAAATTTGAGATTTGTCTGGAGGGTGTGTCTTATGGTACTGAATACTGGCTCTGACGTAACACCGAAACTCTTGATCATTACACTATACCTACTACTTTATTCGCTACGCGTTTCGCTAACGATGTTAACGTTATCAGGAGATGGTTAAAACTAAGTAAGCCTAATAAAGTATACTGCACTTATATTAAACTAATGTCAAGTTCAACGAATTCGACCAATCGGATTCTTCTTATACCTACGCAAGCTTTAGTTGTGTTCGATGAACCGTTACTGACTAACCAATCACGAACGAACTATTTGGGTATTATAGGTTACTTCATCCAGCTGTCTATTATTTATTGCATTTCTAATTAAACTATTAATATTTATTCTATAATTGGGCAATATTAGATTTCTCTGTTCTTCCGGTATTCGAGTGGGTCTACATGCTCCTAAAGTAGTTGTGAATTGGGCGTTTTTCTTGTTCAACATATTTCAAATTACAGTCTTTACAAATAATGTCATAATTTCTGTTAGCTTCACTTTTTGGAGACGGTCTAAGCGGGTTCTGCAGGGAACGAGACGGCCTAATCGCTGACTCAGCTGATCCAGAGAAGCTGGAGACGAGCGGCCCGAGTTCGCGGCATTCATGGTTTAGCCTTCGAAATACATTGACGTATACGTGAACTTATAATTGTACCCGGTGGCCCAATAAATTGTATTGTCTTGAAATTTAATTTCATTTTTTTTAAATTTTAAATTTCATTTTATATTAATTAATTTAACATCAGAAGTGGGACTAAGGACTCTAAAGGGCCTTAAAAGGACCTTGCCATTAGTTGTGTTTACGTGATAAGTGCTTTAAGTGAAGTTTAAAAAAAATCCCAGAAATGTCACAAAAATTCGAAGATGAGCCGCAACGGAGAACACGTAGTTGAAATCCAGGGCTTCTGATCGCGACACAGAAGAAGAGCACACCACTCAAACATTCGCAGCAATAGCGAGTCATTTAATTAAATGAGGCTATAGTTAAAAGTACGGGGAAGATAGTCCAGGATTTAGAGAAATACAAAAGCGAATGGAGAGGTATGTAAGCGAGTACCAGGCAGATCAAAAGTGCAGGTTTGGCCAGAAACGACAAGACCTTGGCGTATATAGTGTGGGAGATCTAGTACTGCTTAGAGTTTTCAGTAGACGAACTACTGGACGGAGCCAAAAACTGTTGTCTAAATGTAAAGGACCGTTTCGAGTTGTGAAAGTCCTAGAGAATGACCGCCATGTGGTATCAGGCATACCTGGGAGTAGTCTCTCCCAACGGCGATACAGCGGCGTGGCCGGAGTGGACAATATGAAACCATGGATTAGTTATTAATAGTACAGACGGTGATCTACAGTCACAGTATAGGATGGTGACGTTGATAGAGTCACCGGATGGGTAGGTCAGGGGTACGTTATCGTCTAGGCTACTATAAGGTAAGGGAACAATTAGCGTAGGTGGCGTGGTAAGGTGGTAAGTGAATGCGGGTATAATTAAAATTTTTAGGTGGCTGTCACGCTGAATGAGGTAGAATCATTGGATGAGGGTTGAGATGCCGTAAGGCAGATTGAGATTTACAAGAGGAGATGCTACTGAATGGTTCTCTTACGCCCGGAGATAATAGGTACCAGACGGACGTATCTCCTGGGGTCACTGGTGACACAGGGCTAGCAGGGTACAAGGTGACCAATAGGCTAAGTTATTGCTAAGTTAGTTGGTACACATTTTTGCTTAATATTAGTTGCAAGTTATTCTATCTTAGGTCTTAATTTTAATCACTAATAAACTTGGCCAAGTTCATTGGTTAATTTACAGGTAGGTCAGCCTGTGGGAGAATAACCGGGATTACAAAGTTGCAGATTTTTTGTATTGTTTCTTTTTCTTTCGTTTGTGTTAATATGTACCGAGACATGTCTCGAAGTAATAATACAAACAATTCCAGTTTCAGTTCACCTGGATTTGAAGAGCGATGACACTCTTGGTCAGGAAAAGCCGAATGATAACATCACTTTTTGTGGACGGTCTCTGCGGGTTCTGCGGAGAACGGGACGGCCTAATCACTGACTCAGCTGATTCAGGGAAGCTGGAGACGAGCAACACGAGTCCACGGCATTCATGGGTTAGCCTTCGAAATACATTGACGTAAACGTGAACTTATAATTGTACCCGGTGGCCAAATAAATTGTATTGATTTGAAGTTTTAATTCATTTTTTAAAAATTTTAAATTTCATTTTATTTTGATTAATTTAACATTTTTTTAATTCAACATTATCCATTGGGTTGCCTGAAAGTTATAATTTACTTTCCAACGGATGCACAACTGCTGTCATATCTAAGCTTTAGAGATCTTACTTAAACCCTGTCCAAATAGGGAGGGATTCGCGTCAGAATGACACAAATTTTGCATTGGTTGGTTTCGGATTGGTTACTACAGGATATCTATTACTTTTTAACTTTTTAATGAAATCTTTTGCTCTTGCAATTTTTTCTTATTTCGGAGGGAAACTTAATAGATAATAAGTTAAGGCATTCAGAGCAGTTATTTTAGGCTGAATGCAAAGTTTACGCAGCGTTTGATATAGAATTTGCAGATATAAACAGTTTTTTTTCCAAATTAAACAGATATTTCTATACTACCATTTTTAGATACAATAGTAATTCGGAACAGCGAAAATTAATTAGAATTTAGTTTATGTAATAGAGAGACCAACACTCTTAGATACATCCCCAATGACTATAAAAGTATAACTATGACATCAGACAACTGTTACATCTAATTGCCCACAGTATATCCACAAAATTATCTTTGTTTCGTTTTAAATACTTGATTAGTTTTTCACATACTGCAATTACAATTCTTCAATGAAACAAAAGGTATTTACATTTATATCAATTTAATACACACAATTTATTATTAGACTAATAAAAACAGATACTTATTTGTTATTATCGGAATCACCCAAAAATAATTAAAATACAATAATATTTTTGTCACATTACTTACACCTATAATTTACACGAGTAAAAAATTTATTATTTTAACTTAGATTAGTTTATCAAAATGTTTATAAGCCTGCTAATCCATTTTAAATTGGCGCCAGAAAGGACATTTTATGTTTCAATTCAAAGTCTCTGTATTGTATGCGTATTAATGCTAATATTGTTACAAAATCCGAAGAAAAATAAAGTATATGAAAAAGAAAATGAAAATTAGAATTTTTTAAAATAAATCATTTTCATCTTTGAATTTACATTAATTTTCAATGAATGTAAATTCTGTGACTTGAAAGGTTAATATTCTTCGATGATTGATACCAAATATATAGCTAAATTGTAAGATATCCGAAATATTATATATTTTCAAATACATCGATCATATATACATAAACCAAAAACAGACTAACAAACAACCAAATAAACAGTGTGAATCTAAAGAAACGCTCAAAATTAATATCTTTGGTATGTGTCATTTTTGAAAAAAATCCTCGAACAGCTCGATTTTAGTTTTGTAAATGCTACATTTTGTCACTATACCAAAATTTATGACGTCATTGGTTTTTGAGCTATGACGTCATCATAATTTTTTTTAATGGAAATAGACATTTTTGTTTACCGTTTTTGGTGGTAAATTCCTTTAGCTTTCTGGTGATATAAAAAAAATGATATTACCTGAGCCATTCTTTTGAAAAAATGACATTTTATGTAAAAATAGCTTACCTTTCGCAAATTCACGAGTAATGTTCCACTTTCTTATGGGCTGATAAATCTTATTATAGTCTAGTATACTTTAACTTGGCGTGTGTATGTACGAGTTAATATTTCCGTACGATTTTATTTTCTCCCATATTGTACACAAAGTTAAAGCAATAGTCCAGAAACATTGTCTACGTGGACAATATTTCTGGATGTTTGTGTACAAGAGAAAATGAAATCGTACGGAAATATTAACTCATACACACACACGCCATGTTAAAGTATACTAGACATTACCTACATTTTTGTTTTAACTAGCATGAAAACAAAACAAAGAAAATAATAAAAAAACAATCACCTTAACAACAGAGAGATACAGGCCTTTTTGTGTAAAGTATCGATAACTTTTTTATTCCTGGCATGCATGGAATCTCAGTGACACTTCTCAGACAGTGTAAAACTTAAAACTAGTAAACGAAATGGCACGTTTAAGTGAAAGAGAACGCATAGCAGTTTTGATGATGGTTGAATATGGTGATAGGCTGACAACTCATGAGGAAGTATGTGATTTTATCAGTGCCAAGTAAAAGCAAATTTCTAGATCCACTGTAAGTAGATTGGTGGCTAGACATGATGAATCTGCCAGTGTAGCTGACTTCCCTCGATCTGGTCGCCCTAGCACAAGCAACGAAACCAAATTAAATATTCTTCTAGAAATTGAGGAAAACCACCATCTTTCGACAAGACAGCTGGCTTTAAATCATAACGTGAGTCAAACTTGTACGTCTATTGAAAAAAGAAAAATACCATCCATACAAAGTGCAATTAATCCACGAATTGAATGAGGACGATCCAGATCGGCGTTTACAGTTTTGTGAACAGTTGATGGCTTTGTGCGATGAAAACCCAAATTTTTTAAAGAACATTGCTTTTTCTGATGAAGCTACATTTTCTTTAAAGGGGACTGTACATCGGCATAACTATAGGTATTGCTCACGCGAAAATAATCATTGGACTAAAGAAGCCCATACACAGCGACGAGGCAAAGTAAACGTGTGGGCAGGTATGATTGGTGATCGTTTATTGGGACTTTTTATTTTCTTAGAGCCGCAAGATATTTACAGTTTTTGCGAGTTGAGTTAGTGCCAGCCTTAGCAGTTATGTTTCCGAACAATGAAGATGAAGATATTCCTGCTGAAAATGTCTGGTTTCAGCAAGACGGGGCCCCACCTCATTTTGGGATAGCAGTGCGTCAGTTTTTAGATGACACTTTTACTGAAAGGTGGATAGGCCCTCGAGGTCCGATTGAGTGCCCCCCGCGGTTATCGGATTTAACCTCCTTAGACTTTTTTCTTTGGGGTTACTTAAAGAGTCGGCTACCATAAAAGAATTGAAAGACAGAATTGGCTTGGAGATGAGATGAATGAGGCCCTTTCTTTAATTAACAATTTCGTAAAAAAATGTCCAAAATGTATTAAATCAAGGATTTCGAGCAAAATTGAGTACAGAATACGCAATATCTGAATTAATATCAAATGCTATGGAAAATATTAACATCGACAAAAAAACAATTGTAATTTTTTGCGATTTACAAAAAGCATTCGATGCAGTTACTCACTCAATATTAATTCATAAATTGTCGGACATCGGAATAAGAAGATATCAGTTAGAACTATTTGAGAATTATCTAATAAGTAGTCTCCAAGCAGTAAAACTAAACAACAAAATTAGTAATTCCAAAATAGTCAAAGCTGGTATTCCTCATAGAACAGTGTTAAAACCTATTTTGTTTATGTTATATTTAAATAATCTACTAGAACAAAGTGATCATTGTGAAATTATATCATTTGCAGATGATGCAGTACTAATATGCTCTGGCGAAACAATGAAGCATATACAGTGGCTGAAGGTTGTTGAAACCATGTTAAAGATTGGTTAGATATGGATCTTCTTTCACTTAATCTAAAGAAATATAGGACATTTGTTGCTTCAATGGCTGATTTCCCTATCACACCGAAGGATATGTATTAAATGGAACGCATTTGGCTATCGGAAGGACGCAACCATTGATGGTCGTCTGCAATTTGAATCGGCAAATTCATATAGATTACTTAAACAAACATCTTAAAAGAACGATTATATATTCTATACTCTTAAAAATATACTCACTAGTAAAATAAAAACTAATAATTGTGTACGTAAGTGTTAGTTAATTTTCAGATATAGTATAATTAGTTGGGGACTACTATATGACACCGCTCTTCGACTCCTGTAAATAACCCAGAACTATATTTTAAAAACAATTTTCTCGATGGATAGATTGTACGCCTCAAACCTTTTACATAATGAGTATAAAATATTGTAATGTGCCGCCCTGTAACGGAGAGAGATTTAATTAATCCCCGGTAACAGGGTGAAAGAAAGTCTGCCTAGTTTGGTTACCGGTAAGACGGCGCCACCTCTAAGATAACTGGTGATCGGCCATTACCACAGAACCCGAAAGATTGAGATTTTGCGAAAACGGTTAACCCGAAAAATCGAGAAATTATCCGAATAGTCTGGAATGAGACAGAGAATTCGGGTACGGTCGCCACGGATATATAAGAGCCGGATCCGACACGCGCGGGCAGTACAGTTCTGATATGAGACGAAATGAGTGATCAGAAAAGATAAAGAGAAGTAACAAGTTGTGAATTGTTATGGTAGTGTGACTACAGTAGACGAAACTAAGGACTTATTATTGTAATTTAGTGGTTAATAAATCAATTTCCATTCAATTTAATTCAAAAGGGCTTTATTAATATTTAAAAAGGTACAAAAGTTGCCTCCCCGGAGACTGAACCGGGACCGATCGTGCAACCACCGCTTTGACACGGTGCCGGATTGCATGATCGGGCGGAATAGGTCCGGTTCAGCGAAAACGACAATTAAAACAATATAAAAATCTATATTCCTTTTTTAAAACTTAAAAATAATAAGCTTAACACAAATGAACAATGAACACATTTTTGAGAGTAACTAGCGCACTTCGCTTTTTAAAATTTCGCATCGGACGCTGACACCACAACTTGAACAAAGTGCCTTCCGCGAAATGTTCCAACGAGGGGTTACGAGATTGATGATGGGAAAAATGAATTTAGTGACAAAATGTACAAAAAGAAACGAAGGAAAAACAAACACTACAAAAATATTCAAACAGAAAAAAAGAGGGGGACAGGAAAGGATTAAAGGTGATTGAAAGGTAAGAAAATATAGGCTAGGATTAGAGAAAGGTATAGTTGGTGAAACTTGGCTATAGCGGCTGCCGGAAAATTGGTAACGTTTGGTACGGTAGGGGATGTTTGATCCGAAATGGGACATTATGTTGTCTAATTTGCATAGTCCGCTATCGGGGTTATGTTGTTACAGAGTTCGTAGAGGTCGTTGAGGGAGCTGAACCTTCCTGAATTTGAGATGAGGCGCATACATTTGTGTTCCAACACCTTGAGTTTTTTCATTGTCGCGGTCGGTATGCTGCACCACACCGGCGCCGCGTATGTGATAGACGGTCTGACCACCATCGTGTACAACAATTTTTTATTTTGTCTGTTGAATCTGCTACCCCTGACCATGAGCGGATAAGACTCCTGGACAGAGAATAGACCGTCCGTATCGTCTCATTGACGTGTGTATTGAACGTCAGTCGCTGGTCTAGTCTGACCCTCAACTACTTCACGCATCTTTTTGTTGGAATTTTGTTGCCCCTGATCGAAATCGGAGTGATGATCTTGTTCTCCGTAAAGTGACGCGTGAAAACTGTCGCCTCGGACTTCCCAGCATTTACCCGAATCTTTCACTGGTCGTAATAAGCCGTGGCACGAGCCATGTGCGCCTTCAGCAGCATGTTCACCGCTTGCGCATTGTGCGAATGCGCGTACATGGCTGTGTCATCGGCGTACTTGGCCAGCTTAGTATTCGGGAACTCTGAGAAGTTGGAGACGTACAAGTTGTACAACTTCGGTGACAGGCACGATCCTTGCGGAACGCTCGCGCGAATGTCCCGCCGAGTTGAAAGTTTGTTATTCACTCGAACCTGCAGGGATCTGCCCGTCAGGGACGAGTGAATGAGTTTCGTGATGTGCGTCGGAAAGTTATAGTTATGACGTTAATAAATCAGTGGCCATTGAAAATTCTTGTTGCAATTATTGAACCCGTATTTTGAATTATTTAACAGGGTGTAAACGTGTAACAATATTAGATGTTAAAACCTTGGGTACCCTCAGAATATTAATTTTTGCACGTGAAAGGAAAAACAAAAACATGATACAACATATACATAAACCTAGACTTAAATCGATAGTGCATTAAATTTACCTAAAGATAATAAAGCGAAATGTCGCTGAGCATAAATTATTTACGGATAAAAATATATAACAGTATACCCACTGAAATAAAAAATAAGAATATAATCCTATTTAAAAAAATACGTAAAATGTGCACGAATGCAAATGATTATTGGGCAGAGAATTAACTATATTATGCACATAATAATAACAGTAAATGATGCTTACAAATTGAATTTAACGGCACACATAGGCCGTTCCAGACTTGCTGTATTTAATTTACTTGTATTATACAAACTTTTATTTCCGTTTTGTTGTGTGTTCGTTTGTTTGTTTATTGAAATTATTTAAATAAATTATTTATTAAAAAAACACATTAAAAACAAATACCTCAGTATCTGTTGTCTAATTTTAGCAGCTGTAAAGTTAAGACTATAAAAAGCAAGTACTTTTGAAAAATACAAAACTCACCCTTTATAAATTGTCAGTTTAACTATATTCGCCCACTAACACTATCATAAGCACAATCGTTGATACGTAATAAGTTATAGTACCTATAAGTTGTTTATTGAACCGGCGATTGTCAACATTGCCTCAATCAGTAAAACTAAAATAATTACAACAATATACAGACGCTAGAGTAAATCTCGATAACAATATTGAAAAATGATTGTAAATATGTACTTCAGTTATAATTTATTTATTTTATCTTAGATAAGAACATAAAGTCATTCCGTACAAATCACTTATAAATACTTCTTTAAGTACATACATGCTAAAAATTCATGAGAACGTAAATCAAAATGTAAATATTATTAAAGACCATTTCCTGTTTTGAGTTAGTATAATAAATTTTGTGTTCCCAAAAAATTATATAGTAGCATAAATGTTTTGATGTGGATATTTAACAAATATATCTTCTATTTTAGTCGCGCCAATAACTACAACAAGGTTGTGTCGAGATGAATCTGAAAAATGCGAAAAAGTTTAATACTGGGGAATCACCAGTTAAATGTTGAAATGTTTAATAACTAAAGAATATTAATCAGGTAATAGTATTATTAATAACTAATTGTCACCTTTTTAGTGACGATTTCAAATATAACTTTGACTTATTTTCATTAAGTTTTATTAATATAAGTCTTGGAAAGGTAATACAATTAAAATCGACTTAAATAATGATAATAATAAAGTATTTGTTATTCACCCAAACTCATAACGATTGGCAAAAGATTATATAAGTAACAACACAAGTGATAGGTAAATAAAAGGCAGAATAGTTCAGTTTATTGACAATCAGCAACTGTTCTTCCACTACAGCCTAAACTACGTGAAAAAAATATAATATGGCTTTCAGTTCGTATCTAGACAATAGTAAAATACATAATATAATTAAATTAGAGAAATACATCAAAGCATAGAGGGGAAAAAGAAAAAACAGATAACTAGAGCAGAGGAAAGCAGAAGAATAGAGGAGATAGAATAAAAAAAAACGATTTATTGGTTTCGCATTAAATATTTTTTATGCCTTTTTAAAATTTTCACATGTAAGGATTAGTCCACCAAAAGGTAATTTATTTATACAGGTAGCAATGTTATAAGAGAAAGATCTTTTGAAAATGTCCTTACTATGTTGAGGTACAGTAAGAATGTGTTTATGTCTAATATTAATATTATGAACATCAGTGCGAAAGGACAGCTTGTTGAGGAGATAAGGTGGTGACTTAAATTTTAAAATTTTATGAAAAAAACACGCCATATAAAGTTTACGACGATTGTACATATTCAGCCAACTACCAGTTTGCAGTTTGTGAGGTATTCTTTGACGTCGTTGAATTCCAAAAATTAAACGAAGGCAAGAATTCTGTACTTTTTGTATACGTCGCACCTCGATGTTGTCAATACTAGGGCCATAAATCGTATCACAGTGGTTAAAATGGGATAAAACTAAAGAATCACATAACATTTTTTTTACATCAATGCTTAAAAAGTGTAGAATAGAAAATAGAATAGAATTTTATTTACGCTATAGTTACATTAGTAATGTTTTCATACGTCATGAAAGTAGTATAAAATATAAAAGTGTAAATATAAAAACATAAAAAATAAAAACAATGTAAAAGACACAATAAAATACAATATGCGTAAGTTAAAAAAATTAATAAATACACAATAATATATAAATAAACAGTATTACAACTATAGAAAAATAAATAAATATATACGCATATACAAATATATATACACACACATGTATACAAACACACACACACACACACACACATATATATATATATATATATAAAATTGTCTAAAATCCAACAACAGTTAATACAGAAAGCTACAATATACAAGTTATTAGACAGACGATAAATTAGATAAGGTGTCAAAATATTCAAAATATTCATCATATGTGTAAAACGGATTTTGCAAAAGAATATGTTTTATTTTTTGTTTAAACATGCTTACACTCATATCGACATTTTTTATGTTATTAGGTAACACGTTGAAAAATTTAAATGATTGATATAAGAAAGAGTTTTGCGATTTGCTTAGTCTATATTTTGGTAATCTTAAGTTTGTTTTCGTTCTAGTATTGTGGTAGTGTATGTCCTCCTGCTTGGTAACTTTGTCATCACTTTTTATTTTTTTAATATGACACAAACATTCGTATATGAAACATGATGGCAGGGTTAAAATTTGAAGACTTTTGAAGAGCAGTTTACAATGATCATCATATTTAGCATCCGCCATTATTCTTACGACTTTTTTTGTAATTTAAAATTTTTATTTAAAATGCATGATGATTCCCATACTATCACTCCATATGCCATTATACTATGGAATTGCAAAATAAGCCACTCTTAAGCAACCTTTTGTTGTTTTATTACTAAGTTGCCTTATTACATAAATGGAAGTTGATAGCCGTTTTGACAAGTTTTGAATATGCGATAAAAAATTTAATGACGTATCCAAATACACACCGAGGACTTTAATAGGTTCAATGTATGCTTCATTATTTTTTGTTGAAAAATGTAAGGTTTTAGTTTTATTATCATTTATAGTAAGATAATTACTCCTCGACCAATGTTTAATTAGATTATCGGATTCTTTACTATTAATACACAAGTTGGAAAAAAGGGTGTCCCTTAGGAAAAATGTGGCATCGTCAGCATATATTATTGGTAGTACTTCAGGAGTCAAATTGAATGACAGATGATTATTATAGATGATAAACATCAAAGGCCCTAGGACAGACCCCTGTGGTACCCCGTAATTCACATTTGAAAGTTTGGACACTTTACCGTTAAATTTAATGCATCTTTTTAGTGCAGCGTACCTAATTTGTGATCAATAATAAGACCAAGACTTTTAGAGCTATGATTGAAGGCGATAATATAATTTCCTATCTGTATATTAAATTCTCTTGATACAAATTCACGTACATTGTCATTACAAAATATTATAGCACATGACTTACTAGGATTAATTTTGAGTAGGTGATCAGTTGAAGTTGATACGAAATTCTTTAAATCAGTGTTAATTAAATTACCATATTCATGTAGATTTTCAATGTGAAATAAACAATAAAGTTGTGTATCATCGGCATATAAGTGGTAATTACACAATTGCAAGGATTTATGAAAATTTGATGTAAAGATAGTAAATAATAATGGGCATATACCTCGAACTGAAATCAACGAAGAACAGCAGTAGGAAGCTTTCAGTGAGAATCTGAAGATGGCAGATGAAATTCTGTCGTCCTTTAGACAACCGTGACACCTGGAGGAGTCGACCACCGACACGGGACTATAAGGAATGTAACCAGACTGCAACCAACAGCTACTCTCCGGGCTATGTGCCCCGCCGAGCGCTGAATTACCAGGCTTGTAACTTGTAATTCAGCGCTCGGTGGTGGTTGCAGTCTGGTTACATTCCTTATAGTAAAATGAGGATTTTATAGAGGAGCTTGCGACTGAAATATTATGTTTTTATATTTCTGCCCTCTAGAAGCACACTTGAACTATGCTAAGCCCAGTCAGGCTATTAATTTTTCGATTGCAACAGACACTGGACCGTTAGATGGCGCCTGCTTACTATTTTACATGTCGCTATCGTAAAAATACGGAGATGTACCAAATAGTCAAGGGATCCTCGTGTCGTTAGTCACATGCCTACCTTGCACTGACGAGAGCCAACAGCTCGAAACTGCAGTATGTGACGACTGGCACGAGAGCTTTTTTAAGTAGGATCAGTTTTTCGGCTGGTGTTTGTTGCAATCGAAGCATTAGCGTTTTGTTGGTAAAATGCGATTATTACACTTAACGCACCAGGCTTGTAACTTGTAATTCAGCGCTCGGTGGGCCATATAGCCCACAAAGTAGCTGTTGGTTGCAGTCTGGTTACATTCCTTATAGTAAAATAAGGATTTTATAGAGGAGCTTGCGACTGAAATATTGTGGTTTTATATTTTTGCCCTCTAGAAGCACACTTGAACTATATATATGTATACGAAACGCTAGTATCCCGAAAATCGACGTACTGTACCATTACACTTTACATAGATGTTTCCATTTAGATACCAGGCATTCTTGTTGGAAAATTTTTCTGTAGCACAACCCAAAATGTTTAACCTGGTCTTAGTAAGATCTACTCTTATCAGGATATCCGTTGACTTTAGAATCTTTTATGATCCAAAAAGCATTTAAAGTTCACTGAAAGTTATTATAACATTGTATTTTTTTTGTTAACCTTCAAAGATACCTTTGGTTCTTTTTCACTTATGAATGTTCTGCGGGCCTGATCTTTTAAGTACCTAGCAGTAGTCAGCAACCATGTTTACAATTCATATTTCCTGGTATTTTGTTTTCCATTTTTTTATTATCTTGATGATATATATATTTTATCTTGCTCTTTATTTGCTGCTACAAAGTTTGTCAGAAAGTATTCCAAATGTGAATTCAGAAAATGTACACTTCGACATCCCAATTTTTTTTTATTCGTTCAACATATTTTAATAATCTGGACCTTTCATATTTCAAAGATATTTTTCACTACATCTTTGAAAGCTATCCACGTTTCTTTTTATTTTTGGTCATCAAATGCTTCATCCTTTATAAACTTTCTAATGTCTAATGGCCCAACGCTTTCCTTTAATTTTGCCTCTGAAAATCCTTGAAACGTGTTGCAGAGATAGTTGAAACATTCCTGGTCTTTGGGTAATGCCTTACCAAATTGCTTCTGAGGCTGTTTTGTGTAGAGCGGAGGGAGCAAATCAATCGTGTAGAATATTTTTGCGTCCTGGCCTTAAGGTATCTCTTAATGGCCAATCATTTTTTCCGTAATGTTGTGTGGTTTTACGACTGTTTCATTTGCAAGAAAACATGGAAATTTAGTACCATGCTGGCCAAGAAGCAGAGAGAGTACCTTTAAGTTCCCTCAAATGATCCAACTATATTCATCGAATCTTATTTTGGATAGAATCAGTTCAAGACTTTCAAGGCATCTTCGTAGCATTCTTTCAAATGTACAGAATGAGCCACTGACAATGAGGCGTACTTACTTTGTTATGGAGCAAAACAGCTTTGAGATTTATTTCTAAAGATTCTATAATAAATCTATATTCATTTGTTTTGTAGTCAATGTTGAAACTTTTCATAAGCCCAAGTACATCACTGCAATAAAATACTCACATTTTTAAGGCAAGAAAGGAATGAAATTATTTTTCCAATTTCAGAACCAAGAATAAGGCTTAGGAGATAATAATTTTTTCTCCTATAATCTAGTCTGAAAGCCCCGCTGAATTTTTCGATAGGCGTAAGCCCTTCGCCAAATCATTTAATTCCATTTGGGTGAACAGCTGTTGTTCTTCACTAATACCTGGAACACATACATCATCATCATTATGATCGTGCCCTCCAACTATAGTACCAAAAACAATATTTTTCAATTTCTAAATATTGTACAGATTGATTGGAGTAGTGTGACCGCTCATTTTATTGATATTTTATCGCTTGTGTCGTTTTTTTTTCAGCGACTCCTTTTTCAGCCCTCAATTCTTACAGGCGTTCCCTCATCCTGGATAGGGCCAAGAATAGGTCTTTACCTAAGTAAGTTAGTTCGGTTTTGACAATTTGCACTATTATATCTTATCATGGATGTGGTAATCGATAAATGACTTTAATGATAAAGTTTATTATTTAATATCAATTAATTTTTTTAAAGATATATATAATGCCAATAAATATAAATGAATCTACACTCACATGCAAAAAAAATGCAACAAGTTAATATTTGGTAAAATTTGAGGTCTTATAATTTTTTTATTTTTAGTTCAATTTTGATAAATTTTTAGCAAACTGTAGATGAAATGACTAATTTCAACTTGCATATCCAGTCTTTTGTTAAATGCTGGTGTATTAGTCATTATACAGGGTTAAATAAAAGTTCGTTGTATAACTAGGTTTGAAAGCTTGCAGACCAGCAACTGGACCTAAAATGCTTCCTCGTCACCGAGTAGCTAGACTGCAATTTGCCACTGAACATTTGCCTTGGAACTTAGGGCAATGGAACAATGTTCTTTTTACTGACGAATTCAGATTCTGCTTACATCCTCCAGATGGACGGAAAAGAGTATGGAGGAGAAAGATTTGCAAAGTGCACGTTCAGTCCCCGTCTAAGCTATGGAGGAGGTTCGGTAATGGTGGTCATCGATGGATCCTTGACGGCCCACCGATATATTGAGGAGATATTAAGCAATTACGTTGTACCTTTTAGTGGATTTATCGGCGATGGCTTTATCCTAATGAGCGGCCACATTCAGCATTGCGTGTTACACAATACCTCGCGGAAGTTGGTATTAACAAAATGAACTGGCCAGCATGTTCGCCCGATCTTAACCTCATAGAGCATGTGTGGGACATGCTTGGTAGGCGGATCAGAGATCGCGAAGTAGCTTCGGCTACGGTAAATGAACTTCGTTTAGCCCTTCAGGAGGAATGGCAAAATATACCTCAAGATACTATTCGTAACCTTATTGACAGTATGAACCGACGTATGCAGGCAGTTATAAGGGCTAGAGGTGATAATACAAAATATTAAGTTAAATTTGTTGTAAAAAGTACGTTTCTTTAGGTTAATAAAGTTACAGTTGAATTGTTTTGATTTTGAAGTTGAATTGTTTGCATAAATAAATTTTCTTATTTTTCTTTCTTTTTATGTAAGTTGTAATAACTAAACAATATATTGTTACCATTTCATTACTACACTCATAAACTAAGCTGTCAAACTGACGTTAGAGCAACAACGAGCAAAGCCGTCTCGTCATAAAGTAAACTGTTGTTGACAAGTTCATTTCGCTCTTAAAACTGAACCAGTGCACCTAAAGACGAACCAAAAAACAAAGTGTAGAAAAGAAACAGCTCTTAACAAAAATTGGTATTTTGAAAGAATTTGACTACGAAATTCTTCCACAGGGTGTTTTAAAATTAGGGTTATAAAACGAACTTTTAATTAACCCTGTATAATGACTAATACACCAGCATTTAACAAAAGACTGGATATGCAAGTTGAAATTAGTCATTTCTTCTACAGTTTGTTAAAAATTTATCAAAATTGAACTAAAAATAAGAAAATTATAAGACCTCAAATTTTACCAAATATTAACTTGTTGCGTTTTTCTTGCACGTGAGTGTAGTATATATTTTATCAATCCATTTATTTATATTGCAAGTACTTACTAGTTTACACCAGGTACCTATAATAGATCAATTGATATATATCAGCAATTTATCACATCGTTTCAATGGATACTTTAGTTCAAAATAAGATATGGGTACCTATTAATATCTCTCGAAATCGAAATGAATTATAGATAAAGGGGGGGTAATAATTGTTTTTCCAGATTGTGCTTTATCCACATTTTAAAGAGTGATAGACCGCTTTCATTAACACGACCTGTATCGTGTATCTAACTTTGTATGTAAACAAATCTTGCAACTCAAATTTGTCCCACCTCTACTAAATAGATTGAACTGAGATTTCGTATGCGCAGGTAGTTCCTGTGATAATTTAGTAATCAAATAAATAGATAATTGAAAGAAACTAAAAAAACACGCTTTTATTACATCGAACTGAAAAATATACATTATTTTTTTAATGTACAACTATTTAAAGTAAAAAAGAGCACCAAATGCTTTTTGCATTTATATAGTTATGCATTAAAACATTATTTCATACGTTTTAGTTCGTTGTAATAAAATCGTGTTTTTTATTTTTTTAAATTATTTATTTTGAAATATCAGTGCATAGAGAATACTGCGGTATTAACTTGTTTACCTATGTTAAAATATACTATATAAAATTATTTGAGTAATCAATATATAATGATCTTTAGCTGCACTCATAAGTTAAATTCAATTAAACCTCGACATAATGTAACACTGACTGGACACATGTTTTCATTATTTTTCTTTCTATTTCTTCCTATCGTCTTTATATAATATCCAATCATAATCACGATCACGAACGATGGACTCAAATTTACTATTCATGTTTATAAAATAACAACCGATCACGATCATGAGTAGTGGACTCTTCGCGAGATCCTTATTGTATATTTCAGAGTAGAAGATAGCATAGATAATTCGTATTTGAAGGACTGTAGGACATTTGATATTAATATATAACTCAATTAAAAATACTTCAATGACAACATTATTGGTTTTCTCATCGACATGCATACAAGAAAAACTTTGTTACGAGTCACTTTTACTCCTCGTAGTTAAGGCTAAAAATTTGAGCAAATTTGATCATTCGGTTCTAATTTTATTCGAGTACATTTTGTCTCTTATTATTTCTGATGGTATTAACCTGACCGAGTTATACGTAGGTCTTCTTAGGCCTTATGGTTCCTAGATAATTAGTACAGTAAAAATGTACAAAAAAGTTCCATGACCTGGAAAAAATTGCACACTAAATTTGTCATGCTCAACGTTATCATGACCGCTTAGAAGGTCTAAAACAAAAAAGGTGACCTCCCCCCACTTTTGCTTCAGCCGCTATCTTGATAAATTTTTGAATCGTTTTATCTCGCGTTCTATTGGTCGCACGGAAAAAGTTATCGAACAAAAAATGTTGTAAATAAAATTCTCCATATATTAGATGATTACCGCGATGCCGAAAAGTTGATATTTCAGTGTTTTCAAGAAACAGTTTTTTGGTCATTTCGGCGCCCTCTACCGCTCGAAATATTAATTTCTTGGCATCGCGTCAATTACTGAAAATATGTAGAATTTTATTTACAACATTTTTTGTTCAGTAACTTCTTCCGTACGACCAATAGAACACGAGATAAAACGACTTAAAAATTTTCCAAGATGGCGGCTGAAGCAAAAGTGGGGGAGGTCAATTTTTTGGTTTTAGACCTTCTAAGCGGTTATAATAACGTTAAGCATGACAAATTCGAGTGTGCAAATTTTTTCCAGGTCAAAGTATTATTTGATTGTACTATATGTTTTTCGGTTATTGCCGTACAGTTATATATACGAGGTCATCTTTTCGGTACAAGGGAGTACTTGAAAATATCCGATAGTCAGTTCACGAGTTGCTGTTCGACACGTTAGACGTATCTAGCTGCCTGCCCCGATCTACGAGGAAAATATTCTAAGTCCCAAAAGGTCGGCAATTGAATTATTTTTACTAATGCGAAAAGATTTCCGTTTGACGTCACGTTAATCCATCGTGCATCTATTACCGCCGTTTCTCCACCTTATAAGTATTCGCAGGAAATAATTGAATTCGTCCCGTGTTGGCAGTCAGCTAAAACGACTCATCGGCAGCAGTCGGTTATATTCCGAGAACCGAAGCCAGGTACCATTGGCGTCATATATCATCGCTAAGCAGTAGAATTTTGGCAAAGTCCGTACTACGTCATCGACCAGCAACGCATCTGTCTGGTGATTACTCCGGGAACATCGCCCAGAATCGTTCCGTTTCGATCGCTCCACCACAGCAGACTTGCCCGACCGTAACCACAGGAAGTAAGTTCATGGAGGAGTAAGTAAACTGATGTATTAGCCAAGTACTGAAAATAACTTAAAAACGTTCCTGTCATTTGAGCCATCTGGTACTACTATTTTCGTAGCACCGCTTGCCCTCATAACTTCATTTAGTAAACAAGTAGATTTGTATATAGTAGGTTTAATGGAATAAACTAACATTATTTGTCGAATTTTGAGTTTTACTGTTTGTGTGTAATTTCCCAAATTGGCCCATTGGAGTACCGTTTTTCCACTTGAGCTACTTAGCCTCTCGTATCCAGCTTGTGGGTAGTGTGTCCTATTACCTAAACTAGGAGTGGCGCCCGAGCTTAAAACGAAAACTCGTTTTGGGGACTCGAATGTCAAAAAGTAGCCCTATTTCTCCTTGTGACAAGCTGGGGTGGAAAAAACGCGTCGCACTAGTTCTTTTGAGTAAACCCTAGTCCCGGATCCACATTCAATTTTTGAACCATCATTGCAGATCCACACATCGGGTTCTCGTACTCAACCTGACCTCGAAGTTCTTGTTGTATTAATTTCAACATAGGTACGTGCTTGACACTTTAAGTTCTAACCAACTGTTCGGGAAACTACTCCTTTTGGCAGCGTTTCAAATTGAAGATTACAAAACACGCTTTCTTGGTACTTTTTAAAAACATAGTTGTTAATAATTCGAAAATCACGCAAAATTTGAAATCCACAAATTGTACTTAACAGTATGTGCGATGTAATGCATCAAGGACAAGAATCTGTTTGTTTACTGATTTAATGGATGACTGTTCTACTTATTAAATTGGCGAGTACTACTCTGTTATTTCTATTTTAAAAGAGGGAGTGTGGCCTAGCTGATATTTTCATCGTTAACCACATTGTTATAGTAGCAAGGCTATACGATATTTATTGATTATTTTGTTACACATAATTCAGTAGCATATTTTGACATTTTGTAAATAATAGTTTTGCATTTCCTTTTAATTAAAATATGTTAATTAGATGGAGTTTCATTTGTGGTTAGTTAATACCACACATACCTTGTAGAATAAATAGGTAGTCTAACTTTAAACAACACAAATTGCATCGACACATGTTTTAATCAATTTTGTTGTTGTTTGGAGGACGTGGATTATAACTGATTTTTAATCCCAACTACTCAGCAGGTGTCTTTATAATAATTTATAATTATTAATATGTTACTATTAAATTATTGTTATAGCTGAAAAATAGTAAAACGTTATCCACTTGAGATAATGACAAAATGAGGATATAATACGTTATTATACATATATTATTATTTCTGAAAAATTTTTACCACTGTTTATATTTATGTTTACATAGTTCATTCAGTATATTTTAGACAAACAGAATTTTCTTAAGAAGGATAATCTTAATTTATAACCAGGCTATTGTTACTCTTTATTGCTTTATTGCCGATACTTAATACTGATGCAATATTATTAAAAGTTTCACCAAATATTAGTACGAGTAGAGCATTTTTTAAGAAGCAGTTCAAGTTGCTTCAATAAGTTAGGAATAGTTTAAAGGATTTAGTCTATAGTCTCATTTGGCCACTACGAAGTTACAGGGCGCGTCTTATAATTTTTGGCAAAAACTGCTTTTTGTTATAAGTTTGACAATGAATGAAATAATGGATTTATATTACGGCTAATACAGTAATGATCCTTCAGAAGTACATGTAAGACATGAAAAGAAATCCAAGTCTTGAGGCACTAAAATTTATGTTTCTTATGTATCTCTAAAACACATGACCGTGTAATATTTTTTTTTGAAATTTCTGTATTACATTCGAAAAGAACACAATAAATAAGTAAAATGGACTATTTAACTCCTTTATGGTTACTTAAATACGGTGCTAAATGTACCAGAATATGGATTCCAGAACGATATTAAATGAAATTCATGTGAAATAAAAAATTTTGTTACTAAAATTTGCAAAAATTCTATTGATGATAGGTGGTCTGAGCGAATTCCAATTTTGGCACGTTTTAAAGAAGGTAACATCTTTTGAATATACTTTTAAAAATTAGATCTGTATCATGTAAAACATTGCGTTGCATTCGTTTCTGGTCGGGGCGAGGCGAGGCGATTCGACCTTGTGTGCATCTCCTATATTAATTTTTCACGCTTTTCCATTGGAATACATGATTTAATGGGGCAGAGGATTTATTTATACTTTTTGAAATATAACTCGTGATATCTCGAAAACTGAAAAGATAAAATATTAGGAAGATATTGAAATAAAGCGTAACGATTATGATGCTGTTAATAATCTTGTTTTAATCAGTTATCCTCCAAGGAAAAGTAAAAAACCGAGGGGTGTTGAAATATTTTAGAGGCAGTGAGGTATATATCGATGTATTTTTCATATTTCTGGAAAAGATATCAATTATTTATATTATTTTATATTTATGTCGCAAAACAATACAACATGCATCGCAGTCGTATCGACAAGGATCCAGTACGTTGAATCCTGCATGTTTTACGCATCTCTTGAATATACTTTGACAATTATTTTTATATTAAGCTAAGTTTTATTTTAGGAAGTGCGGTTTCTCACTTGTGTTGGACTTAAAATAACTCGTGACATCAAAAAACCATAACTTCTACAATTCAAATTGTATATTGAAAAATATGTTAAAATTATTTAAGTTGCAATAAAAATAAGACAACACAGGTACGAAATATTGGGGAGAAAAATGTGGCATCTAAGTAATTCTTATACATTAAATATTTTAGCTAAATAAATATTTACTGATTGATTAATCTGATTGAAGACATGAAGCCTATAGTGTATGGAAACTGAAAGAATGAGCGGAACACACATTCGCACCGTTTGCAGTCTAAAAATATTCGAATGTTATTTTTGTGCTATCGTTGTAGTTCGTCACGGTGTTTCCTCTTGAAGTATAGTTGTTCAGATCAAATAACTATATACCTTATGAAGTAGTTTCTTCCGGGTCTTGCCGTAGTCGTCGAACTTGATTTGACGTTTCGCTGATCATCCTGTCAGCTTCTTCAGAAGGATTCTAAAGATTGAATTTGTTGTGTTACACTCCTCGTTATATACCTAGGCGTCGCTTCGCTCCGCTGGTCATTGGTTGTGCTTGGTTAACCGTGACTTACTACGGTGCTGGTACTTGGCAATACCAGTCTCCACGTGTTACTAAGTCGATACCAATCCTCTCTGTTCAAGTTGTTTAAGTTTTTCATAATTTCCAGTGATTCCCTAATGATTCCAATAACGCGTGTTCCTGTTTAATATATGGACATCCTCGTAGTCGATTTTATAGTTATCGTTATTATGGAGATACTCTGCTATCGCCGACCTATCCGCGTATCCAAATTTGGTATTTCTCTGGTGTTCTTTGTTTCTGCACTGGATACTTCGTGCTATTTATCCGATATAGTTACCATATGTGCACTCCAACTGGTAAACACCTTTTGACAACAGTTTGGGGACAGATTCTGTACGTAGAGGATGGGTATCGACTTAGTAACACGTGGAGACTGGTATTGCCAAGTACCAGCACCGTAGTAAGTCACGGTCAACCAAACACGACGTATGAGCAACGAAGCGAACTAAGCACGACCAATGACCAGCGAAGCGAACCAAGCACGACCAATGACCAGCGAAGCGAAGCGGCGCCTAGGTATATAACGAGGAGTATAACACAACAAATTCAGTCTTTAGAATCCTTCTGAACAAGCTGAAAGGATGATCAGCGAAACGTCAAGTTCGACGACCACAGGTAATGACGACCCCTTTTATCCCGGAAGGCTCTAGAAGAGCCTTGTGTGGGAGGGGGCTACATATTTAGAGACAAGGGACACACACCCAATATCCGTGTATAGTGGAAAAATCCCTCTCACAGTATTTTCCACTGCCACTACTGCTACGTCAAATTTTAAAACTCAATCTGTCGCAACTAGTTGGTCGTTGTCTGTTGACATAACGGTATTTGCCGGCCGACTAACAGTGGAGATGGTCGGGGTTCTAAATTACTATGATGTATCAGGGCGCCAAGTAAATTTTTCCTCTCCAAATACCAGCTCAAGTACAATGTAACCTTAAATTTACTAAATAAATTACTTAGCGAGACGATAATGAAAAATTCAAATTCAGTTTTATCTTTTAATGACAATAAACGAAGTAACTTTATAACATTCAAGAGTACAATAACGTAGGGGATGGTAGACAAATTCACACAAAAAAAAAATATATCTAACTGGGTATACGCGTCTTACGTAAGTGCTTAAACCCCCAACAAATATCATAGATGTTATAATTAGTTGACAGAATATTTTCATAAAATGTTTAGCAAAATTTAAAAAAAAATATATATAGGTACAGTGGTGAAATTTTTTTAGTAAAATTTATAATATATTTTTAAGAAAAATTCAATGTATATATGGCGCAAGAAGGATACAAACTGCAGGCAGCAGGGCTTCAGCTTCGGCTCAATTTTCAGGAATGGGCAACTTCCAGCCTATCAATTAACCCAAAAAAATGGATGGCTCTCCACAAAAAAGAAATTCCAGTCCAGTAAGGAGAAGTAACATAAGTACGTGTAGACCAGTGGAAAAAAAAGTTATTCGTTCGTATCAGGAGACAAAAAAAAAATCGTATGAAAAACTACGAAATCCTAGACGAAACCGTAGGTGAAAATAAAACCCTAAAAATAAATTTTTACCATTTGAACAATTTACTACAAGTGATATTTTGCTAGTTTGAATATAAAAATAAAATAATTACCTCGTTTCGGAGGGTTTTCCTAGAGAAATGTTGTTGACCTTGGATGTCCTTGGCCTCGTGTAAATTTGGCAAAAATGGCTTTTACGTATAGATCCTTCCAATGAAGACAATCGATTTCCAATACCATAAAAATATGCACTCGTCCAAACATAAATGGAAAATCGAAAAGTAACGTTGCGAAAATATCCCAAAATGGTGAAATTACTTGTTTCAAAAATCGCAACGAGCACGTAAAATTACCACTTAATAAATTGCCAAGCGTTCGAGCCAATTACACGTGAAAAGTGACAGACTACCGGAAGACAAAACCTAAGCCAAAAACTATTGTGAAGAAATAAATCTGTGTTACCGATCGTCAGTCGGTTATAGGAATCTACCTATAAACTAATTAAAAGTTATTGGTTTCCTAGCTTAAGAATTACAGAAATAGAGAGCTTAAGTATATGCAACACGCTACACAACAAAATGTATAAAGCCATGCCTATACCTGCAACAATTCCTTACAATTGCGAATTCATATAGACAACTAAATAATAAATATTACGCGTGACGACGGATAACACGAATTCGTTAGACATTAAACGTAAGAGATAAAGTAATGATTTAGAAATTTTTTTAAATAATGTATAAATGTTAAATTGAACTGTAACAACCACCCCCCTTCACAAAGGAATTTACCCCGTAAATTTCTCCAAAAAGAAAAAAACAATGAAAGACGCACACAATAGGTTTATACGCACAACCATCTTAACACTATGAGGCTTAAAATGCTTGGGGTTACCTCACCTCACAGTTAACCCACTTGCAACTAAAACTTGCGGGAGTGTTCTCCTATCTGCCACAGCGGCCACCCTTCCACCAGCAACTAGATGACAGTCACGTCAGAGCACTGCACTGAGGGACTTGACATGGTGTTGACCGACCTCGACCAAGCCAACCAAAACAAAGACCCATGGCAAGCTGATCCCCAGCTCAATGACTGACCCCCTGGCATCCAGTTTGCCATTTAAGACAGCCAGTGAAATGTAACCGCTCCCAGCAAGATCGGAGTCCCTCTAAGCATTCAAAAACAAAAAACTAAGTGGCCGTTCAGGGGGCTTTTACCCCACATAGGACAATCCCATGGTGGTAGAATTCTTTTTACAACCCCCTCACCACAGAGGTTAAAAAAAATGACACCTTACTTAGTGGGTTCCAGCCAGCTAAGTAAGTTATAGTAAATCCTAAAATCAAGAAAGAAAACCTAATCAAATACTATAGCTCGCGACACCCTACAGATAGACAGGCACATTAAAATCCAGTAACAGGTAAACAAAATGTTATAATAAATTTAATTACTAGATGAAATTACTGATTAGTAGATCAATGTCCAAAGGGACGTGAAATTAAATAACTTACGGCCATATACGACCTACGACACAAAAAATATTTCACTGTTAGTAGAGACTAAGCGAAAATCCCTTACTAACCCACTACTATGGCAATAACATTCATACTCAAGACAAACAAGAGATCAAGATCTGAAAAGCTTTTATTTTCCAAAAATGATCTATCTAATGGCGGTATATGAAACACCAACCAAGGTAACATATTATAACTATTATACTGGATCTAAGTGCTCGTCTGGTTCTATATAAGGTTTTAAATCCTTAACGTGCCAGCTACCATTACACTCTGTACCAGATAAATCTTCTAAAATATACACGCAATAGCCTATTTTCTTTTTGACTTTATAAGGTCCCTCGAATTTCCCTGCTAGTTTGGCAGTGAAATAATTTGCAGCATCAGACTGTGCATACTTTCGTTTCCAAACTAAGTCACCAATCTTAAATTCAACTTCTCTACGCCGTAAATTATATTTTTCTCGAGATTTATCGTAAGCTTTTTCTAATCGTTCCGCAACTGACGTACGCATTTTCACAAGAGCAGCAAATCTTTCCGACACAGAGGGTGAATTATCATTGTCGTTATCGATATTATTATGTTTATATTCTGAACCATGAATACACATTTCTTTGCCAAAATTTATGAAATATGGCGTTTGACCCGTAACTTCATGACGTGCAGTGCGTAATGCGCAACCTAGTGCACTTAAATTTACGTCCCAGTCTCTTTGATGTTCTTTAATGTAAGCGGACATCATAGTTTTCATTACTCGATTATATCTTTCAGTGGTATTCGGAGCAGGATGATAATTTGGGTTAAAAAGAATTTTTATATCGTATTTTTCAGCAAGATTAGCAAAGTCTTTGCTCGTGAATTGTACTCCGTTATCACAACGAATGATTTGTGGTACACCGAATATATGAAATACTTGTTCTTCTAGTAAAGGAATGAGTTTATTAGCTAAAGCTCGTTTTATCGGGAAAAATAAATTAAATTTACTGAAGTTGTCAGTTACTACGAAAATATGCATATTACCTTTCTTACTTTTGGGTAATGGGCCAAATAAATCCATACTAATAACTTGCCAACAACGGTCAGCTATTACCCTCTTACCCATCAATCCAGCAGGTCGTTTTTGTTCCGGTTTTATTCTCTGGCAAATCTCATACGATCTTACATAATTACTAACGTCAGCTTTCATTCGTGGCCAATAATATAACCGAGCAATACGACTAAAACTTTTGAATATCCCGAGATGTCCTGCTGTCTCTAAATCATGGTTATTATGCATAATTTCGCGCCGTTTTTCTTTAGGAACAACTAATTTCCAGAAATCATTGTTACTGCGTAGTTCAGGGAAGTCAAGTTCAGTATATTTATACAATTTATTGTCTAATATCCGCCATTTAGGAAATTTTAAAGGACTGTTTTTGACATTTTCTAACATTTTAAGATACCATTTATCCTGTATTACCTCGACCTTCATGTTACTCACCACAATATCGACATTATCTTTATCTACTATTAAACGTGACAAAGCGTCTGGCACTACATTGTCTTTGCCTTTACGATGAACTACTGTATAGTCAAACTGTTGCAATCTAAGTGCCCATCTACCTAATCTACCCTGTGGATTTTGCAGATTATCCAACCATTGTAAACTATAACAGTCTGTTACTACCGAAAACTTAGCTCCTTCTAAGAAGCAACGCAGCTTTTCTATACTCCACAGCACCGACAATAACTCTCTTTCGACAGCTGAGTACTTACGCTCTTGTTTGGTTAAAGTACGTGATAAATAACAAATAACATGCTCGCTATCTCCGATTTTTTGTGTGAGAACCGAGCCTAATGCAAATGAAGATGCGTCTGTTTGCAATATAAAAGGATACTCAAAATTTGGACACGTTAATATAGGAGCTGATACTAAAGCATTTTTAATATTTCTAAAAGAATTTTCACAATTTTTATCCCAAATAAATTTAGAGCCTTTCTTTAATAAATTAGTTAGCGGAGCTATCAAGTCAGAAAATGCTGGTATGAAACGTCGATACCATGAAACCATACCGATGATTCGACGAACTTCGGTAACTGAGGTAGGAGCAGGCATATTTGAAATGCAGCTAACTTTTTCGGGGTCAACATGTAGACCATCACGATTGACTACGTAACCTAAATATTTTAATTCTGGCCTACAGAAAAAGCATTTTTCACGATTAAGCGTTAATCCAGCTTCATATAGACGTTTAAAAACCTCTGACAAAATTTCAATATGCTTATCAAAATCTGGGGCTATAACGATAATGTCATCTAAGTAGCAAAAAACGAAAGGTTCGAGTTCAGGACCTAATACAGTGTCAATTAGTCTTTGGAATGTAGCAGGTGAATTATGCAATCCAAAAGGAAGGCGAGTAAATTGATACAACCCTCTACCAGGTACTGTAAATGCCGTATATTGTTTACTGTCTTCACTTAAAGAAATTTGCCAAAAAGCGCTTTCAATATCTAAACTGGTTAGATATTTTGCAGAGCTTAATTTTGATAAAATCGAATTTATATACGGTAATGGATAAGCGTCTCTTTCTGTTACTGCATTTAATTTCCTAAAATCAACGCAGAAACGTTGGCTACCATCTTTCTTTGGTACCAATAACACAGGAGAAGACCAACCTGACTTACTATGTTCAACAATACCTTGCTTTAACATTTTATCTAGTTCTTCATCGATAATTTTCTGTTTGAAAGGTGAAACCGGGTAATATCTTTGTTTAATTGGTGGACTAGAAGTAATAATTTTGTGTTTTACCAGGGTGGTACAACCTTTTTTGTCGCCAATTTTAGAAAAATAATCATTCACGACTTTATCCAAGTCTGCTTGTTGTTTATCGCTTAAATTAAATTCAATGGAATTAACTACAGGTACTTCCAAATTTTCGGACGAAAAATACCATTCACCACGTCTCATATCAGGTACTATTCCCATATTAACCCAAAAATTTATACCCAAAACTAAACTGTGCCTCAGCGCTGGTACAACATATAAATCCATAACCTTTACGATATCACGTAATCTAATCGGAATGGTAACTACTCCTATACATTCACATAAATCATTATTAGCTATTGTGCACGAAATATTACAACTATTTAATTTAACACCTAAAGACTGTAAAATTTTCCATCCTGAATTACCTAAAAATGATTTGTTTGCTCCCGAATCCAATAAACCAAAGAAATCTTGACCTAAAATATTTACTTTTAAATATGGACATTCATTGTCACCAACATGTGCTAAAATGTAATCAAGTACAGGGGATAATTTATTTTCAATACAAATGGCCTGGGCATCCGTAGAAGGCAGAATTTGACCTAGTTCTGTCTTCTTGATCCGTTTCCCGAATTACAGTCAGGGCAAGTGTTCTTAGTGAAGCCTGGTTTATTACATCTAAAACACTTAATGTCTAATCTCATTCTACAATTACGCGCTATATGATTTGGTTTACCACAACGAAAGCAATTTTTAGGTGTTACTTTTTGTACTTGTATTTCATGTACAACTGGTTTATTACTTTGTGGTTTACTAAGTACTGGTAGTTTATAATCTAAGTCAGGTTCACAAGTAAGACTACCTGGAATTGGAGGTATAAATTCATCAATATTCTCTTTAATTTTCTCTATTTTCCTGCACGATTTAACTAACTCATAAGAAGATTCTATATTATCAATGTTAGTGCTTAAACGTTCTTGATAAAAAGGTGCTATATTTTTGCGTAATATTTCCATACGTTTATGCTCTGGTACAGCGTAAGGCATTCTATCAAACAAATTAGACATCGTGGCAATATAAATACCAATAGGTTCATCCCCTTGGGTACGTTTTTCGATTTGACGCCAGAGTTTTTCTGAAGACGGTGTAAATTGCTCCCTCATAAACTGAACTAACTCATCCCAATTAGAAGCGTTTTTCCCAACAAAATGATAAAACTTTAAGGCATCACCTTCAAATAATTGAGAAGCATTATAATATAATTGTTGCTTATTTAAATTATAGGCTTTACTACTATCATCAACACGCTGTAAAAATGCATTAAAACTAAGAAGTCCTTGATCTCCGGAGAATTTTAGACCCCATTTGTGCACAGGTACAGTGTTAAAGTAATTTGGAATTTGTAAAACTCCCGAATTGATATCCAAATTAGGAGACGTTATATTTTCCTCAACTGTATTGCTACCCGTTGCACTATTATTGGCAAGCGTAACATCTTCCGGTTTAGGATCAGATTCAAAACTTTTCGATTTTGAGGTATAATTTGAAACTAGTTCAGTCACATGAGTGAGTGCTCTACAACGTCTTGCAGTTAATGCTTCATCTTTACTCGATATGCGTTCCACTCTTTTTAAGACATGTGTTAATTTGCATTCAATTTTTTTAATTTGAGTAGGTGAACCAGAAAATGAATTAATATCTTCCTCAATATCAAGCAATTTTTTCTCACATTCACTCAACTCTTTCTCAGCATCTAACTTTACTGGACTACGTATGACCGTCCCAGCTTTTTCTAAAATCAAAGCACCACGCAAACATTTTCTTAACGTCTCGACATTACCTATTTCAGAAAGTCCTCTTATACGTAACTCATACTCTAATTCATCTTTCACTAGTCTATCTACGTCAAGCTTAAACCTACCTGCCATTTTTAAATTTTAAATATTTTTTTTTAAACAAAATCAAATTTATACCAATATATGTCTATGTAAATGAATATTTTGCTTGTTAATACTATTTTTCTCTCTGCCAACTCAACCCTACGTCATGTATTCTTAAATTTCAAAACAAATAAATTGAAAAAAAAAAAATGTAATATAACTAAACCACGTTGGGCGCCAAAACTGCTACGTCAAATTTTAAAACTCAATCTGTCGTAACTAGTTGGTCGTTGTCTGTTGACATAACGGTATTTGCCGGCCGACTAACAGTGGAGATGGTCGGGGTTCTAAATTACTATGATGTATCAGGGCGCCAAGTAAATTTTTCCTCTCCAAATACCAGCTCAAGTACAATGTAACCTTAAATTTACTAAATAAATTACTTAGCGAGACGATAATGAAAAATTCAAATTCAGTTTTATCTTTTAATGACAATAAACGAAGTAACTTTATAACATTCAAGAGTACAATAACGTAGGGGATGGTAGACAAATTCACACAAAAAAAAAATATATCTAACTGGGTATACGCGTCTTACGTAAGTGCTTAAACCCCCAACAAATATCATAGATGTTATAATTAGTTGACAGAATATTTTCATAAAATGTTTAGCAAAATTTAAAAAAAAATATATATAGGTACAGTGGTGAAATTTTTTTAGTAAAATTTATAATATATTTTTAAGAAAAATTCAATGTATATATGGCGCAAGAAGGATACAAACTGCAGGCAGCAGGGCTTCAGCTTCGGCTCAATTTTCAGGAATGGGCAACTTCCAGCCTATCAATTAACCCAAAAAAATGGATGGCTCTCCACAAAAAAGAAATTCCAGTCCAGTAAGGAGAAGTAACATAAGTACGTGTAGACCAGTGGAAAAAAAAGTTATTCGTTCGTATCAGGAGACAAAAAAAAAATCGTATGAAAAACTACGAAATCCTAGACGAAACCGTAGGTGAAAATAAAACCCTAAAAATAAATTTTTACCATTTGAACAATTTACTACAAGTGATATTTTGCTAGTTTGTATATAAAAATAAAATAATTACCTCGTTTCGGAGGGTTTTCCTAGAGAAATGTTGTTGACCTTGGATGTCCTTGGCCTCGTGTAAATTTGGCAAAAATGGCTTTTACGTATAGATCCTTCCAATGAAGACAATCGATTTCCAATACCATAAAAATATGCACTCGTCCAAACATAAATGGAAAATCGAAAAGTAACGTTGCGAAAATATCCCAAAATGGTGAAATTACTTGTTTCAAAAATCGCAACGAGCACGTAAAATTACCACTTAATAAATTGCCAAGCGTTCGAGCCAATTACACGTGAAAAGTGACAGACTACCGGAAGACAAAACCTAAGCCAAAAACTATTGTGAAGAAATAAATCTGTGTTACCGATCGTCAGTCGGTTATAGGAATCTACCTATAAACTAATTAAAAGTTATTGGTTTCCTAGCTTAAGAATTACAGAAATAGAGAGCTTAAGTATATGCAACACGCTACACAACAAAATGTATAAAGCCATGCCTATACCTGCAACAATTCCTTATAATTGCGAATTCATATAGACAACTAAATAATAAATATTACGCGTGACGACGGATAACACGAATTCGTTAGACATTAAACGTAAGAGATAAAGTAATGATTTAGAAATTTTTTTAAATAATGTATAAATGTTAAATTGAACTGTAACACTACCGGGGATCGAACCCGGAACTTTTGGGTGAAAGGCAAGTGCGCCCACCTCTCGACCATCAGTCATACTTAATAATAAAAGAACTATCTACGTAATATGTTGCCAAATTAATCTCGTATATTCCAAGATTCTAGCAGCATATATATATATATATATATATATATATATATATATATATATATATTTAGTTGTTTTAAGAAGGGAGAAATACTGTATTTAATAACCCTTTGCAAACATTATTACCAATGAAATACTTTCTTTTCAATATCCTCAGCAAGCTGATTTGTGTGAATCTACAGTATCAGCTCTTTACCTTTTCAAATACAGTTTTGAAGGTGGTTTTGAACATTTACCAGCACATTAATTCCATGTTTATAAAACGATCTTGAGGGCGTCGTCACCTAAAGAGGTGTTTTCATCCAGCATGCAAAAACAAGTGCCTACTCCTTGCCTGCGTGGAAAAGTTCTAGTGGTTCTTTCCCTAAATTATTGAATAATCAGAATTGTAGTTAAGAAAACAGCAACATTATTGCAGCCATGATTATTTCTCTTTTAAGGCCCTCTATCGTACTAGGCTACGGAGGTACTGCAGACATAGTAATACTTCCTATCATTTTGCGTCCTGCCAGTTATTTTCTGTAGTCGTATAGTTCCGTGGCCGTTCTGTGTGCGATCCAAATTGTAGCGAGTTAACATCGAATATAAGGAGGTAGTGAAGTAGAAATAATATTAAACACAAATACAGCCAAGTGGTATTTATATAAATTTTTCATGTTTAGACAACACAGTTGTATAATTTTTGATGTCGCCCTATAAATTTTTCAAGTCCAATGACAAAGCAGCAACAACAATTTTGTATCTTTTAAAGCCTATAATGTGTAGTTTTGTCTAAACAGGGAATGTCAGTTAATGACATAATTACGTTTAGACAAAACCAGAGTTTCAATTAATTTCGTGCATAATTTAAAAATTTAAATTCTAGTATTACAATAAAGCAGGTTCGGAATAGCATACGATCTTTTTGTCAGAATAGAGACATATTCTACAAAAGTATCTTATTTTGTAATTGAAGATAATATGAAATATCTTGAAAACGGTCTGACACACAAAATCCCAAAATCATGCAAAAGTCTTATCTAATCTACACCATCATCCCTGAGAATTATGAATTTTTTGTTGTAGTTGAAACAATTTTTTTTTATAAATGTTCAGTGTTATGATTCACCCGCCAGTCGGGGTCAATCACATCAAGCATTTAATTTACCTCTTAGTCGCTATTTAGCACAGCGAAAGTTGAATGACAACGACTTTACTTAAAAAATATATACATGTATTAAAACTTTCCGTTAAAACAAACAACAGAAATGAAAAAACTAGATTTTTTCAACGATTTATTACAAAATGAAATACAAATTTGACTTAAAATTAAAAAAATACATTTTTAAAAGAGATATTGCTACAAAACAATTTTAGAGTTTAACAAAAATTTCATGACACCTCTTCTTTCTATTTTTGGGGCCTCCACTGCACCAATAACTGACGTAAATGGGGATGTATATACATCTTCAACATCGGGAAAAACGCCATCATCAACAGCCGTTTTACTTGACTTTGTCCTTGTAAATTTTGCTTCAATTATACTTCCAGATGTAAAGAGCACTTGGCATATAATGTATTTTTTACCATGTGGATCGGGCTTATATATACGTGGCATGGTGTTGTGATTCACCCCGCCTGTCTCCAAATTTTTATAATCCTAAAAAATATTAACCATACTGGATTAATAAACCAAATGGACTTGATCCAACTATAGGACGACTTACCTCTATTATAACCACTTCCAACACTATGGTTGTTTTCTTTAAATTACTGGTTTTCTTTAGACACTACACAAAGTTTATGCACTGAAAATTTCCCCCGAATATCTCGCTTACCGAATAAAAACTGAAACGTATTGCTTATTACTGCTGGCGCGATCTACTTGAACTTGAAAGAAGCCTATAGTTTAAGCCACCGACCCCTGCAAAAATATTGGGCATATGCGGGACTTTGCCAGTGTAGCCAACTTATTTTTCTTTTTACCGACTTTCATTGTGATTTGCCAGGCAGTTGTGATTCACCCCGTTTTACGGTATGTGAAGTTTTATCAAAATATCATGCGTTGAAATTAATCAATATTTTGTTTCATTTGAGTTAGTTTAATATTAATCCAGGCGTTTTAGATTTTTGCTGCCAAATTCGTGCCGTACGAAATTTTTTTTCTATTGCATTTATTTAGACATCTTGAATAACACTTGGTAGTTACGCGACGAAATACCTGAAGGAGTTCGTGAAAACCACGTCGGAAAGTCGTGGAAACTGCGGATTCGCGATTGACTCAGTTTCTATAGCCCAAACGGGAACAACACTTATTATAAAAGTTGTACATCTGAAAATTCTCTACCTTAAAGATCCTATACATTTTTTTCGTACGCAATTATCTTGCTTTATATGTCTCAGATTGAAAATTAAATGCTGCTATTATAGAGCTAGATGATCTTTATTTTCTGCCAGAATGTCTTATACATTTTATTTATATTTATTTACAGTGAATAAGTCAAAAAATGCATTCATTACCGCAACTTTAGAGGTAGAATGCTCGGCGCGCTTTTTTTTAACATGGCTTCCCCAGGAGGCCTAATCCATGCCGGATCTTAAATTAGCCAATATTCCCAACTCCTTCAATATCTGAAACGTCATAGTCCAATGGCAAATCGTTGTTATTACTTTCATTCTGATAAGATTCTACGTCGTCCATTTCGCCGTTCATAACAATTATAGGTGCGTTATTCAAGCAGGTGTGACCGTGGCAATGTCCACAAGCTGTTGAACAATTCAGTCCTTCTTTCTTACAGCTACATTTCCTGCACAACCTTTCGTACAGTTGCAAAAAATTGAGTTTAACAATATGTCTGGTACTGGTGGTAACTGCGTTGGTATGGGCTGCAAAGTATTCTACCTAATCCAGCCCCACCGCTTAGGAACAGTGTCTTTTCCTAACCATGTTTGTACTTGATAATACAATCTACACAAATGTTGTTGAGCTGCTGAAGATGTTGGAGAAAGCGATGATAATTTTAGAGCTGTTGAAAGTTTTGCAAATTTAACAAATGTTAAATATCGGTAATTATCTATGAACACAACAACACAACACAAACATTTTTAACGAGTTTTCCCTATGTGAAACAAAGCGAAGGTGGTATCGCATCTTGTCAGGACGTGCAAACACAAAATATATTTTAAGCAATTTGGATAAAAAAGCGCGCTGAGCATTCTACCTCTAAGGGGGTGTGGAAATGAAAGCATTTTTTGATTTATTCATTGTAAATAAATGTATAGAATAGAATAGAATAAAATAGAATAGAACTTTATTGGTCATAAATACACAAATTATGTTTTGACAGGTCATTAAATAAAAAAAAAGCACTTTTAAACAAAACATGTCAATCAGTGTCATTAAGTACAAAAAAAACATACGTATATGTATAAATGAATAAAATAATAAATAACATGTAGAATATATAACATTGCAACACAAGAGAAATAAGAAACTAGACAGTCGACGCTAAACATACAATGAACACTAATATAACTTTAGTAAGTATTCAGTAAGATAATATTTCAGTAGCACATCGGATTTAATCTTCACACTTAAACAGCTTCAAGAAAAAGCACTCGAACATCAAGGAGAAATTCACATGGCCTTCATTGATTTAACCAAGGCGTTTGACTCGGTGGACAGGGAAGTGCTCTGGAAAATTATGTTCCGCTTAGGTATCCCTAGAAAATTTGTGGAAGTATGTCGCAGTCTACATACAAACAACAACGCCCAGGTTATGTATAATAATGAGGCAACCGAACCTTTCCAAACTCTCACTGGAGTTAGGCAGGGATGTGTCCTGGCACCCCTACTCTTTAATTTGTTTACCACTGCTCTAACAATTATTGTTGACAACAAACTGACAGTCAGAGGAATAGGTCTCAGATACCGTTTTGATGGCGGTCTCTTTAACATAGGGCGCTTTAGAGCTTTCACGAAGACACGCACACGATTCATTTGTGATCTCCAGTATGCGGATGACTGTGCACTTTTAGCCTCTACGCCGGAAGAGCTTCAAGAACTTTTAGATGTGTATGCCCAGAGCTATGATTCCTTGGGACTTAAAATCAACATTGGAAAGACTAAGATTATGTCAACTCCTCATCAAGTGAACCAAATAGACATTACACTTAACGGAAATTCTCTTGAAGTGGTGGATCAGTTCAATTACTTAGGCAACGTTGTTAATGACAAAGCAAACATGGACAGCGAGATTCGCAATAGAATTAACGCTGCATCTAGAGCATTCTGGGGACTTAGAGAGAGAGTATTTGACAACCACGACCTTGCTTTGTCCACGAAAATGGCTGTCTACAGAGCAGTTGTCATTCCAACACTGCTATATGGATGTGAAAGCTGGGTCACTTACCGTCGTCATGTGAAAGAATTAGAACGTTTTCAGCAAAGACACCTCAGAAGTATGATGAAAATCCGTTGGTTCCATCACATATCAAACGTGGAAGTACTCAGGAGAGCAAACAGCCTTCCAATTGAGGTGCTTATTTCAAGAGCACGCCTAAGATGGGCAGGTCACGTTCATCGTATGCATGATAACGCCTTCCTAAATGTACACTTTATGGTGAATTGCTAAGCGGTAGAAGAAGGCGTGGCGATCAACGAAAGAGGTTCAAAGACGCTCTCCATGAAAATCTAAAATCCTGCGGTATTGCAGACGAGCAATGGGAACAACTTGCAGCGGACAGAACCGAATGGCGAGGGGTTGTGGCCAGCTATCAAGGAAATGTTGCTGCAAGAAGGCCGAATCCAAGACCTAACCAGGTCTATGTTTGTCCTGATTGCGGTCGACATGTGCTCTCCCAAATTGGCCTCTATAGCCATAGTCGTGTGCACCGTAGATGAATGGGAATTACAATAGACTACACCTTTTACTTGTTTTTTATTGTACACAATTTACCGACTGTAACATTTTTATACTCGGACTCGAGTAACGGCTAATAATTTCAGTAGTGCATTATTCGAAGAAATTAAATAAAATTTTCAACAAGAAATCACTAAGCTAAAATAGAAGAAAAGTCAGCATTTAAAAATTCGGTTAAACTATGGAAGGGATTTTCGGTTAAAAAACGTTTTATGACAGCTTTATAACGACTATAATCCAGTTCCGGAATTCTGTGGGGTAACGCATTAAAGAATTTTATTGAATAGTACCCTGTCCCGTCACGTGTTCTTGATAGACGCAAAAAGTCAATGTTTAGCTGATTTTTATTACGAGTAGGGTACGAGTGAGTCTGATCACGTGGCGTGTAATTTCTTTGATTGTCTTTCACATAGAGGAGGCATTGCAATATATAAGTGCTATACAAAGTTAGAATCTTTAATTTTCTGAATGAGTCTCTGCAATCGTCTCTGTAGCCTAAGCCCGCAATTACTCTTACTGCACGTCTTTGGATAGCAAATACAAATGCAGTATGTGAGGAGTGACCCCAAACGAAAATTGCATAGGTGATTACTGAATGTATTAAACCATAGTATGCCGTTAAGATGGTTGTCTGCTATACGCAATTTACAAGGCAGCGTAGAAGAAATATATTTTTGGAAACCTTGTTGCAGATAAAATTAGAATGTATATAAAATGTATAAGACATCTGCTAGTGAATAAAGACCACCGAGCTCTATAACAGCAATATTTAATTTTCACTTTGAGACATAGAAACCAAGATAATTGCGAAAGTGGAGTGACGGAGGTTTGGCGGAACTAAATGCATTTTTCACTTAGTCCGCGTCGTATCTTCAAAACGTTTAGGCGTACGAAAAAAATGTATAGGGTCTTTAAGGTAGAGAATTTACAGATGTATAACTTTTATGATAGATGTTGTTCCCGTTTGGACCATAGAAACTGAGTTAGTCGCGAATCCGCGGTTTCCGCGACGTTCCGACGCGGTTTTCACGAAAGCCTCCAGGTGTATCGTAGCGTAAAACTACTAAGTGTCATTTAAGACGTCCAAATAAACACAATAAAAAAAACGCAGGGCACGAATTTAGTACAGAGGTCAACTTTACAGCTAAAGCACCTGGAGTATTTTGCATCTAAAACATGTTTAGGTTCTCGAAACTAAATAGATATTTAGCTAGTTGTATTTTGTTAACTTTAACGCCTTGATGTGTGTGTTCACCCTATCATAAAATTAACTTATGTGTCTATTTCAACTAAACAATAGTCATGTGACAACTGCTTCTGCTACGTTTGGCGTTTACATTCGACAATGTCCAGAACTGTGGCGATAAATTTGAACAAAGCGTTACATGTCTATTTACTAGATTATTTTACAGTTGTTGTACTTCAATCGAAAATAATTGAGGACCATTTCCCAACACTGTTTAATTATCGTGTATTTGAATGTTTTTATTCTGTACTTTATTATACTTTGTCAGGTGCTTGAGATAAATAAAACCATTGTAAAAAGATCTCTTTTTGTGAATTTTGGTATGTTTGCAATTAGTTCTTGGACGAATTTTCAGCATCAAATACTAATTTTGTCCAATCTAAATTATTTCCGCCTTTGTTAGAAAAAGTGCGTGTTGGCTTTTCCGAGGGTACTAGTTAAATATTATCGTTTCGACCTTTGACAAGTAGATATTTACTGATTAGATTATAATACAGCAGATCTTAGGAATCGTGTTTATTACATTATTAATTGAAGTAAGATGATAAAATCTTGGACTTGGATTAAGCTTGTTTATTTTGTAAAGAAATTATTAAAAACTATAGAAATAAAGAGTTTGTAGGATGAAATAAAAAAAATAGGCATTTTTTCCCATACTCGAAAAAGAAGCAATGCAGCAACAATTACGCGTTTCGGAGTAACTACTCATCATCAGGCTAGAGTATCTCAGAGAATGTTTTCATAGAGTGGAAGCCAAATAACAAAAGAGCTGAAATATTCAATAATTAATTCATAAATGTTGGAACAGAAAAGGCTAAGATAATTAAAACTGTTATAAAACTTAAAGAGTGGTAAATAATATGTAATAGCTTATCACAGAGTCATTAATCCAAAGTGTTGTTATAAGAAACATCAGCAATTTAATTCGGTTTTTATTTTTTACAACTGTTTTTGGACCAATTCTATTTCATATCTATGTTAATGTCGTCTTTTTTCAGTAGTAAAATAGTCACATTTGCTAATGGTACTGTGCTCATGGTAGAAGGGACAATCGAGAATGTACTGGTAGCATTTTCGCGATGTACAACTTGTACGTCTCCGACTTCCCAGAGTTTCCGTATACGAAGCTGGCCAAGTACGCCGATGACACAGCTATGTACGAGCATTCGCAAAACGCACAAGCAGCGAATATGCTGCTGAAGGTGCACATAGCTCGTGCCATGGCTTATTACGATCAGTGGAAGATTCGAGTCAACGCTGAGAAGTCTGAGGCGACAATCTTCACGTGTTGGTTCATAGGAAACAAAATTCTAATACCCATTTCGATCATGGAAAACAAAATTCCAACTGAGTGAAGCATTTGGGGGTTAAGAGACTGGACGAATGGACTACTTCCTGTCCAGGAGTCTGTATCTGCTCATGGTCAGGGGTAGCAGACTCAACAAAGGCAGGCCGTCCATCACATACGCGGCGCCGGTGTGGTGCGCCTCATCTCAAGTTCAGGAAGGTACACTTCTCCAGAGATCTATCGCATAACCCCGATAGCGGACTATGTCCAGTACGTCTCTCAAAACTTCTACTCGTTCAAGCTGGGCGATAGTCCGCTAACAAGACACATAACAAACACACACGCACAACAAACCAACCAACCGACCGACCGCTGAAGCTGTTGTTCTATCTTCTGGTCACATACTAGAGTAAACCTAGTTTTTTTCATGTCGCTCCATTTCTACGGAAACCGTCCCCTATACCGGGTGTAACAGGATCATGGTGTACCCCCTTTTCGCCTTTAGTTTTGAAGATAATTGATTGGAATTTAGGATATACTACATACATAATAAGTGACACTTTTTGACGTCAATTGATTTTTTTTCACCCTGTATATTATTGCATTTCTAAATTTTGTATAATGTTCTAAATCCAACGATGCCAAATAAGTGACATTTCAAACGTCAATTTTATTTATAATATAATTTTTAGTTTTCCATTTAAGTGTGCCATGTCGGTTCCGATTTATTCTAAATGACCCGTGCAATGCTACAATAATCGAAATCCCGTTAAAACCACTAAATTACGTAATTTATGAGCAAATAAAATTCACCAAAATTATTTTTGGGGCAAAACTCAATTTTCTCAAATGGAACCATATCGGTACCGTGGTACCATTTATTAGTACTATTAATGAGGTATTTATTCATATGTCGTATAAAATGTGCGATAAATACAAACAAAATTACAGCTAAAAGAAAATAAGAAAATACCATATTCTTTCCTATTATTTGGGTTTTCTACCACATGTACTATTATCCTCTTCAAAACAAATCACCGAATCTACAAAATAATAGAATTATTGGAAAAAAGAGCCTCTGCGCCCGTGACGTTTACGCCAAAGGAAAAGTCAGAGGTTATGTTTTGCAAATAATATAAATCGGAATAAACACAAAAATAATGTATTTTGCTGACGTTTCGGAAAGTAATCTCTTTCCGTTTTCAAAGCTATTTTTTGAAGAACTCTTATTTTGCTGTGTATGTCAAATACACAGCTTTAAGATTCTGTTTATGTTATTTCCATAGATACTTACTACTTATACAGAACATAGAACTGATGATATTTTTTAGATAATGTTGAGTTTGTTAAGTTCTTCTTTTAACATTGGTAGCCAGGTTGTACAAATATCTACAGAACAATTCGATACGCACTTATCTTCATTTAATAAGATTATTGCTGATTCTTTAATTTTTCTTTTTTTGGTATCTGTTTCTTTTGTTAAAATTTTTGCCGAGTCCCAGTTTATTCTATGTCCGTTTTCCCAAGCATGTTCACAAATCTTTGATTTCTGAATTTCATTCTTTCTAATGTAGTTCTTGTGCTCATCCAACCTCACACTGAAAGGTCTGGATGACTCACCCACATAACATTTATCACATTCGCACGGGATATTGTAAATACAGTTTTTTGAATTCTGCTCCCTGTTTATCGGTTTTGTTTTTGTTAAAATAGATCTTAAAGTGTTCCCCGTTTGAAATATCGTCCTAACATCAAATTTGTCACCTATACGGCGTAGCTTTTCCGATAGTCCGTATACATAAGGAATTATTGCTGTATAATGACGTTCAGGTTTTTGTCGTACCTGATTGTCCCTATTTTCAACATTTATGAAAATTCTATCAACAAAGGCTTCAGGATATTGATTTTGTACTAGAACCTCTTTGATAAATTTTTTCTCGTTATTTAAAATTTCATTATTAGATGAAATTATTTTGGCCCTATCGTATAAACATTTTACAACACCCCTTTTAACATTTATTGACTGATTTGAGTTAAAATTTAGATATCTATTAGTATGTGTTGGTTTTCTATAAACGCTTGTTTCAATTGTATTATTTATCCTTCTAATTAAAACATCTAAAAACGGTAGTTCATTCCTACTTTCTACTTCTAATGTGAATTTAATAGACGGTTCCTTACTATTTATATTTTATAAAAAACTATCTAGTAAATCAACACCATGAGGCCAAATTGCAAAGATGTCGTCAACATATCTCCACCAGACAACCGGTTTGTTTACACAATTTTGAACATGTGTGTTCTCAAAGTTCTCCATAAATATGTTGCTTAAAATTGGTGATATTGGTGAATTTTAAACAACATATTTATGGAGAACTTTGAGAACACACATGTTCAAAATTGTATAAACAAACCGGTTGTCTGGTGGAGATATGTTGACGACATCTTTGCAATTTGGCCTCATGGTGTTGATTTACTAGATAGTTTTTTAGAAAATATAAATAGTAAGGAACCGTCTATTAAATTCACATTAGAAGTAGAAAGTAGGAATGAACTACCGTTTTTAGATGTTTTAATTAGAAGGATAAATAATACAATTGAAACAAGCGTTTATAGAAAACCAACACATACTAATAGATATCTAAATTTTAACTCAAATCAGTCAATAAATGTTAAAAGGGGTGTTGTAAAATGTTTATACGATAGGGCCAAAATAATTTCATCTAATAATGAAATTTTAAATAACGAGAAAAAATTTATCAAAGAGGTTCTAGTACAAAATCAATATCCTGAAGCCTTTGTTGATAGAATTTTCATAAATATTGAAAATAGGGACAATCAGGTACGACAAAAACCTGAACGTCATTATACAGCAATAATTCCTTATGTATACGGACTATCGGAAAAGCTACGCCGTATAGGTGACAAATTTGATGTTAGGACGATATTTCAAACGGGGAACACTTTAAGATCTATTTTAACAAAAACAAAACCGATAAACAGGGAGCAGAATTCAAAAAACTGTATTTACAATATCCCGTGCGAATGTGATAAATGTTATGTGGGTGAGTCATCCAGACCTTTCAGTGTGAGGTTGGATGAGCACAAGAACTACATTAGAAAGAATGAAATTCAGAAATCAAAGATTTGTGAACATGCTTGGGAAAACGGACATAGAATAAACTGGGACTCGGCAAAAATTTTAACAAAAGAAACAGATACCAAAAAAAGAAAAAATTAAAGAATCAGCAATAATCTTATTAAATGAAGATAAGTGCGTATCGAATTGTTCTGTAGATATTTGTACAACCTGGCTACCAATGTTAAAAGAAGAACTTAACAAACTCAACATTATCTAAAAAATATCATCAGTTCTATGTTCTGTGTAAGTAGTAAGTATCTATGGAAATAACATAAACAGAATCTTAAAGCTGTGTATTTGACATACACAGCAAAATAAGAGTTCTTCAAAAAATAGCTTTGAAAACGGAAAGAGATTACTTTCCGAAACGTCAGCAAAATATATTATTTTTGTCTTTATTCCGATTTATATTATTTGCAAAACATAACCTCTGACTTTTCCTTTGGCGTAAACGTCACGGGCGCAGAGGCTCTTTTTTCCAATAATTCTATTATTTTGTAGATTCGGTGATTTGTTTTGAAGAGGATAATAGTACATGTGGTAGAAAACCCAAATAATAGGAAAGAATATTCGTAGAATGCCACAAATAACTTTCAGACAATATTAAGAAAATACAATTTTGTTCTAATTAAATGTTAAGAAGTAACTGAGGTAGCTTTGAAAACAATGAAATATTTAGCTTGTCAAACATTTGTTGGTTTAACGGTGTTTTTATTGTGTTTCTAAAAATTGTTTAAAATTCTTATTAATTCTGTTCAAAATGCCACAAATTTATACAATAGATGAAAAAGTGGACATGTTAATTATTTATGGGGAATGTAAAAGAAATGCAAATGCGGCTACCGACCATTATGCTCAACGATTTCCTGATAGACAATGCCCAGCGAAAAATTATTTTAAACGTGTTGAAAACCAATTTCGAAGAGAGCCCATCAATGGTCCCGAAGAAAACTTTATTATTGACGAGGGAACGGAAATTAACGTTTTGGCTCGATAAGACTGTTTCTTTAAGGCAAGTTGGGTTTGAATTGGACATTAGTCGCCAAACAGAGCCAAATTTTGCACAAATACCACTATAAATCCTTTAAATACCAATTGCACTAGCATTTGTATGAAAGTGATTACGATCGTAGGATAGAATATTGCAATTGGATTTTGTATAATAACGTGCAGCCAAACAATGATTTTTTGGAACTGATTTTATTTTCAGACGAGTCTAGGTTTACAAATTTGGGATTATTTAACCGACAAAATACAAAATATTGGTAGAAAATCAGAATTTATTACAGGAGGGTAACTTTCAAGTGCGGTACGGTTTCAATATTTGGCTTGGAATAATTGGTAATAGAATCATTGGTCCAATAATATTTGAAGGACCTCTGACTGGTGCTAGATGTTTGAGATTCATGTAAAATGAGATTGAGGACATTTTAGATGAGTTACCTTAGATTTAGGACAGGGAATGTATTTCCAACAAGATGGCGCTCCTTCCCATAATTCAAGGATGGTAATTGATTACCATCAACGGAGATTTGGAGAAAACGTAATTTCTCCAAGTCACCTGATTTAACGCCCCTTGATTTCTTTGTTTGGGGTCATTTAAAAAATTGATATTTCAAATGTCACTTATTTGGCATCGTTGGATTCAGAAAATTATACAAAATTTAAAAATGTAATAATATACAGGGTGTTCTATTTAAAAATCGAAAGTTAGTGTCACTTCCGGCGAAACCGGAAGTGAAAAAAATTAATTGTACATCAAAAAGTGCCGCATATTATGTATGTAGTACATCCTAAATTTCAATTATCTTCAAAACTAAAGGAGAAAAGGAGGTATACCATGATCATGTTACACCCGGTATACGCGCCCAGTAGTGTATTCATGAATAATAATGTACCAAAATATGATCACTTATTGGGCTTCAAGGTGTTTTGATACGACTTCTCTACCAAAATTTCACTTCAATCTTTTTATAGTCCTGGACATTATAAGTTAAATAAATAATTCACATATCCTTATTTGGAAAATTATAATCTAATAAAATTACTAACTTTATTTCTTTCTAGTTGACACTGACAACTGCATTTGCGTTTGAAAATGCTAATAAACAGCATCAGTTAGAGTTTTTCTCGTCCCAGAGATATATCAAGACAGTTCATATTAATAGAGGTTTAATCCCATCAGCGTTAAAATCAAGTGCTGTTTATCGAATAACCGAGTTAGTTTCAAAACATTTTGCAACAAAGAATGTTGTCTGAAACAATCCCTCCGTTAATTTTCATTTGAAATAATGTAATTAAAATATAACAAGATTACAAAGCATCCAGTTTTGTTTTGAACAGATGACTTTGAAACTATTAAGGGATCTGCGTTTAGGATTTTAAGTAATGTAAAACTAATTTTAATGCGAATTCTTTCTTTTTTCATTTGTGGTAAAAATTTCAAATTGTTATTGTTGTGTTAAAATGAATTCCTAATCCATATTATCCATATTAAATATTTATGAAGATACTATTTTCTGACGAATAAATTATAAAATGGAAAAGAGCTAATGTCATGCAACAAACCCTAAATAGTAATTATCTGAGTTTTCGTATTTTCAAGTGCGGAGTATTATAATATATTATTATTAAGTAATTTAAAACATGTTTTTTGATAAAAAACGCAATGTACCACAGCATCAAAATCAGGCCTAGTGCATCTTATGACGAACATAAAATTATACAATGGCCATTAGAGGATAAACCATTGAAAGGTGTTTCTGTAGTTATAAGAGCAAAACTGTATCTAAATATTAGAAATAAAATTTAATCCTCGTGTGCTAGCTAAAACTGATATATTGATTATTTTACATCTAAATTGTTCTAATTTTGTCTCATTTTCTAATTTGCTACGGGATTCACGTACATGAACAAATAGATACGTTGGATCTTAATGATTATCAGATATTACGTAACGAAATCACTTGGGCTACTGTAGCGTAGCAGATATCGTAGGCACTGACTTACCCGGAAAGTGATGTACGTGCCTACGATAAAATTTCTCTAGCTCAGACTATCTCAGGGCGTTAAGCCCAAGCTTACATAAACTGTGAAAAATTATTAGTTTACTTACTTAACAACTCACTGAGGTTTCCATATGTAGTGGCTGCAGATGAAATAATGACACTTTCTTTAAAAAATGAAATACACTATTTTATTCAATTTACAGATATTGGTTCTCTAGCATGTAACCTGGCGATGTTCAAAGTTGTGGCCAATTTCACGATTAAGAAGTTATAACATTCATAAAATGCCTCGTGTAGCTACACATCGGTTTAAAATGTCCTCAAAAATTGTGATAGATTCTGCCACAAAGGTTTGATTTAAAGAACCTCCTTAAATATATGTAAATGCATAAAATCCTTAAATATGTACAAGTTAAAAATGCAAACGTACGAATTGAAATCCAGCCGAACTACTGAAGGTGGTCCCTGGTAAGTACAAATGAACATAAACACAACACACTTATTCAGGGTGGTACGATACCGAGTCCGGACGTGGAGGAACTGTAGCCCTACGTAGATGTTTTCGGGACACAAGAAATGGACCCAAGGATGGGGTTGATGGTAGCCTCACCAGCCCTGGAACCTTCCACTGTGTGTGGATGCCCAGTCCGTGGAACTCTCACTGACGTGTGTAGAAGCCCCGTCCGGAGAACCTTCACTGATGAGGGAACAATCCACCAATACTCCGGGAAGCCACAGTCGGATAAATGGTGTCGAGTCCGCCTTTCAAGTTGGCACGGTATTTCCCAAAGGAGAGCCTTGTGTAATTTAATGTCCTGCTTCCGCAGATAAAATTTACTCACAAACACAAAATATTCCGCTAAACGGAACAACAACAGATTGAGGAAATTTTCTTGAGTTGATTATTCTAAAATCCACCAGGATGCCTTGGATAAAACCGAGGTTCACAGAATTAACAACTAATTAACACCAACCATGCCAAAAACAATCGTTGCTTCCCGTTTGTCTCTGCTGACCACGTGTCACAAATGTGTCGCCCTCCCGTGGAGAATAGCGAAATGTGTTTCGGACGTGTAGCAGTTGTTATAATGCGGCCCACAAAACGCTAAAGCGTATGGTGGGTCTCATACGCTAGAGGTCCGTAACAAATTGATTGATTTACTTGAAATTTTGCACAAATATTGCTTGCGTAGTTAATTAAAAAGGGCTCTGTATAGTTGTTATTTTTTTCTTTCGCATTCTGAAAGGTTATCACTCCTTGTAGTATAAGATACAACTGTCAAATTTTCCTAAAATGTTGTCTATGTCCGAGCTATATCTTGATAGAATTTCATCTATATTGCTGAGGTGGAACAGGATAAAATAAATAGCACCAAGAATTGTGCATAGAGGTTGCTATTTCCATGGCATCATATTGGTAACTTCTAAACCGTATGAGATAGAAGGCCTGTTAAAAGTTACGTATGTTCATTCAGATGCCATTTTCAGAGTTTAAATTTTCTTTAATAGGTACAGAAATAACTTAAAATAGTGAAAATCGCCGTCTTTAATTTTTGTTAATGAAAATATTTTAATATATTGAATGTATTCTGTAGTTGGCTTCTTGTGAAACATTATGCAATATTTTAAATACATGTACAGTTAAAGTATGCTTTTTAACACAGGTTTTGGCTCTTTAGGCCTTTATCAAGAGTAAGGAGATGAGTGGCAAGTTTCTGTTTGGTACTTTTATAACAGTTAGTATAATAGATACCTTAAAGCCTAATTATGCAAATACCGGGTGTCCAAAAAATTTGGTCAAATATCTTGAGAAATACATATTTGATCCAAGAAAGAAAAACACGTCCTTAATAATTTTAAAAGCGCTATCCGATGATACCAAACGCGACCCCCCACCTGTTGGGGGGATCTTAAATGGGTACCCCTATTTTTTATTGCAGAATCAGATTCTACTGCAAAAATTACGTCAAGTTTGTCTGAAACGTGTTTTTTTTGATTTGCTACAGATGGCGCTGTAAACGCAAAAACATTTTGTTTTTATAATTCCCAAGAAATTCTACGGAAAAATGAAAACTAATAAAGTACGAGTTCATTTACTTAAAAACAGTCATTCAAAGGTGTTAAATTTAATACCCCCCAAGTAAGCCCCCAAACAAGCACCCTGATGGTGAGAGGCTAAAGGACTCACCTAAAACAAACACTCCCGAAAACTACCACGTCGTTGTTGCCGTTTTACGCTAAATTTAGTTTTTTGTGTAAAATTAACATGCCTCATTGCATTTTGCGCAATATGCGTAAAATTTATTTTTACGGTTACAACGCCATCTGTCAAGAATCGAAAACAATATTTTGAATGAAATTGAATTGTTTGTTCACCAGAATTTACATCTGCAAATAAAAAATATTGGGTTCCGTTTAATATTTTAAGGTTGCCCAACACTTCTCCCCTCATGGTGGTGGGTTGGTATTAAATTTAACACCATTTAATGACTTATTCAAGAAAATGAGCTCGTACTTTATTATTTTTCATTCTTCCTTAGAAATTAAGTAAAATAATATTTTTGCGATTACAGCGCCATCTGTCATGAATTTAAAGAAAGATTTCAGACAAACTTTACGTAATTTTTGCCGTATAATCCTGTAATAAAAATAGGAGTACCCATTTAGGATTTTAAAGTTGCCTCCCCGCCCAACCCCAAAGGATGGGGTGGGAAGATTGCATTTGGTATCATTGGATAGCGCTTTTAAAATTATTAAGGACGTGTTTTTTCTTTTCTGGATCCAATGTGTATTTCTGACCATTTCTAGACTTTTTGGATACCCGATATTATATTTAACAACTTAAGAATTCAAATAATAAATACTAATAAACCGAAAAATTCTTAGAATAGAATAATTCAAAATGGACGACTTATATTATTCTAGTCATTTCTTCAAGTATCGACCGGTTTGACTGATATACACAGCGTCACATCATTACAATTTAGTTGGTATACACCTGTTTTATGTAATTTTCTGTTTTATCTTTATTATTAATTAACATTTTCCTAGATTTTCATTAAATTAAATTATTTTACATCCTAATTTATTGAGTCTACTACTAATTCTATTACTATCTTAGGCCTACAATTTATACATTTATAAATTCACATTCATTCATAAAAAGTTTAAATAATCACTTCAAGTAAAAATGGCATCTTTCCACTCTTATATCCATCGACTGTTAACATTTCCATTAAAGTCGCCATATCCAAGAGAGAGAGAGAGAGAGAGAGCGAGAGCGATCCGGGAAATATTTACTGTTTTTGAACATAACTCCTTATTCTAAAATACATGTTACAAACAAACAATAAGACTAACTATAACAAGAGTAGAGTTATAAATTTTCACTCAATAATTTCAAAATTATGCGAAATAGATTTAAATTTAGGAAATACGAAGATCGAGATAATTTTTAAAATTAAATCTAACTATTTGGTAAACAACTGAAATTATTGAGTGAAAATTCATATCATTAAACCTGTCATAGTACTACCTATACTTTATTATACCAATATATGTATTAAAAAAAAAAGTTATGGCCAAAAATAATAAATATTTCCTTATCGGATCTCTCTCTTGAATATGCCCACCTTATGCCAAGATAACTTTAGAAAAGAAGTTAATGTCATAAAAGTAATCGTCGGAATTTTACGCTGGTTTTTCACAACAAGCCAACATTTATAATTTTCTTCATCTTGATTAGAATTGGTGATGTCCAGAATGAGCTTTACAACATAAGTACTTTAGCGCTAATAATGCTAATAAACTATGACTAGTAATAAAGTTATGGTGTCAAGCATCTAGCTAAAAGATCAGGAAACGCGGTGGGGTTTCACAACCAGTTTTCTCTCTCTCTCTCATGCGAAAGCGAAGGGATTTATATACAGCAAGATATGGCTTTCTGCGCCATCTGGATAGTTCTTTTCTTTTATAAAAAAAACAATCATTTAACACTGGTAATTACGTGAGAAATGAGTTGTTTATCGTTTCATCTTTCAAATAAATACTTGCCTTTAACTTGCCATTTTATTACGGCATTGCTATTGACGTTTGAATTTTGACGTCTGTCATTTCGGTTATATTTGTGTACGTCTTCAAAAACGGCAGTACGACGTCGACGGATACGGAAGTCGCTTAATTTAATCCTGTGACAGTGACGTTTATAAGTAACGTCAATATAGACGCAAACAACTAGTATAAACTTAAATTTTTTAAAAGATAGTGAAGTTAGGCGCGAGTGGGTTCTCTAATCTAAAAGTCGAACATTTAAGTAGGACCTTTGCAAGCATCCCCTCCCCCGGTCAAAACCGGTCGGAGGTACATAACCTCAAAGATATTTAGAACAATTTTTAGGGAAAGGCGGTCGGCATCTTCCGAGTACAGGCCGAGACATTATCTACGTAGACCCGAAGGCATACAAGGTCGGGTGGAGTAGCATTTTCGACTTACCGACCACGGGGAATCGATTACGATGGTTATCGAATCGATCCGATCACTCCCGAGGGGGTTATTCACCGTTTTATCAACGCCTTGGGAAATTGAAAAACCGAAACAAGTTTCAGGGGAATTCACACGTGTGGAAGCTAGGATTTTAATAAAAAATTCCAACTTTGTACGAACACTTCCGAAGTTTCTCGAATACATGAAAGAGCGGGAGGTATCGTTATCGATTAAGTCGACCACGAGGAATCGATTCCGACCATTGCCGAATCGATCAGATCAACGGTTCCGGGAAAAGTGTGCTATGGCCAAACTAGTGGTCAGAAATAAGTAAAACGTTACTGGAGGACAACCAGGACCCCGATACACCTTTTGCACTACTTTTGACTGACCGCCCAAATTTTGACCGGGATACTTAGTAACTCCGGGAAAAGGAGATAAAGGCAACGCTACCTTCGTTTTCGAGTAACTTGAGGTCATAGAATCGATTGTCACCAGTTTCAGTTCGATCCGATCAACCGAACAAGTATGCTGTGACCAAATTAAAGATTAGAAATACGTAAAACTTTACTGGAGGATAACTAGGACCTCGATACACTTTTTCATTACTTTTGATCGACCGCCTAAATTTTGATCGGGATACTTAGTGACTCTGGGAAAAGAAGTTAAAGGCAACGCTTCCTGGGAGGTCGACATGACTGACAGTGCTAAGTTTGCAAATGGGAAGGTAATGCTCTTTCTTCTTATCTGATGCATCTAATGAAGACGAAAAGTATTGTTTGAAGCAAATGGTAGAAGTATCCTATGTCATTGTACTTTACTACTACTTGCAGAGCTTTTCTTCTTCGCCTGTTAGAATTGAATAAATGAATAAATATGTCTATATTCAAATTTCACAGTTCTTTTACGTAATCTATCTTTATAGCTTATTGTGAAACCATGTACTGTTTCATATGAAAAAATAAATTAAATCACCCCTCCCACATTTCCAATGTATAATATTACAAGCTAATTTTCTATGTGGCTTCCCCGCACCCCTTGACCATCCATCATGTTGATCCTTTTGACTATATACTTCATGATGAGCAATATAACCTTTGCTTAAACAAAACTGGAAGACAATAATAAAAAGCGCTTTACTGTTATCGTGTCTCCTTCCTTATTTATTTTATTTGAACAGAGTAAAATTTCTCCCATTAATGTGCATTGATGATAGAGAATAAAATTTAACGAAAATTACTTTACTGTTACCACAACAAAGTGCAGGTTAGAAATTTATGAAATCGTTTTTACCTTTATTCATTTTAACAGACTAAGTTTTTCAACTTTTCCTATTAATATACACTGATAGATGGTAAGGAATAAAAGATTACCGATCAGAAATTTCTAAAATCGTGTAGAGCTTATTTTAAACCTGATTTATTGTGAAATACATTTTATTAATACATAATGATAGCCAAAAGCAAAATATTACAGGTTACAAATTATTGAAATCATGTACAGTTAATGTTTCAACATTGTTTCCACAACAATACAACAAAAAATCTGAAGCTGGATTGCACAGTTGGAATCTAACTCGGTACTTGTTGGAGAAAAACTTTATTTTCCAAACGTAGGTAAATAATTGATTATTTTACTTGAACTTCTATTATGTTTTTACTTCTAGTAGTATTATCATAGTAGGGGTACCTTTTTCACTGGCTGGGATACCTATTGAATTGTGCAAGAAAAGCAGCAGCACAAAACACATTTCATACATAATACAAAAAAATAGCGCTTTTTTTTCCTTTTCTTTATCAATGCAATATGTTTAGCTTTTGCGGCTAAGTAGTCAGGAACCAACTCGCATTTTTCACGTTATGAAGAACACCTCTAAAGTGTTCAAGTATTGTCACCTGTCTCGTATGTTAAATTTTCTTAAAGAACATAAGATTTTCAGTTAAAATCAACATGGATTTCGTGCTTCTAAGTCTACGTGCACTGCCCTGTAATCATTTTATAAAAGAGTTGTTGACTATATTGAGACAAGTGAATGCCCTGTTGGGATTTTTCGCAATTTGAGCAAGGCGTTCGACTGTGTCAACTACGATGAATTTATCGATAAATTGTGAACCTACGGTACCAGGGGCATCACTCTCGATTGGGCCTGCTCGTTTCTGATTAATGGGAGTCAATACGTTGGTGTGACATTCCATAAGGAAGGCATTACAGGTCAGTTCAACCCGGAGTATAGAGAAGTTGATACCAGGGTTTCACAGGGTTCAATATTAAGCCCTGCACTACTTTCTTCATACACAAATGAACTCTGATACCTTAACATCGGAGGCATCTTTTGTCATGTACACAGATGACAAGTCGCTTATCTTGTCAGATAAATCTGGTCTGCTGGTGATAATGTATTAGACATCTTAAATAATTGGTATTCTTCAAATACATTGCATTTCAATATTGAAAGAAACACATTTCATGAGGTTCTACAACGGAGAGAAACTATGTGCTGCTTTAAATTTAAATACTAATGAGTTACGTTTGGAGCAGATTGACAGCGTACGTTTTTTAGGTATTAATTTAGACGACTGTTTAACTGGAAGGAATATTGCACCTACCTAATAGCCAAATTAAATTCAATCTTTTATTTCTTTGAAACTTAAAGAAGGTTCTGTGTAAGGATCAATTAACAAATCTTTATCATGCTCAAATTTGTTCTTGGTTGAGATAGAGTATTTGTTTCTGGGGTAATTCCACCCTGTCGTTGAATCTATTTATAGTTCAAAAGCGAATTATAAGATGTATAGCTAACTAATATTCAGTCGTGCAGGGAATATTTAAAATAATACAAAATCCTGACGTTTCTTGGCTTATTTATCATTGAATTATGTGCATTCCTGTTTGTTAACAGAACTTGCCTTAACTAAATGGAAAAGTTTCGGTCTATTAATGTTAGGAACAAAAAAGACTTATTTACCATATAGTGTCCTTAGATTGTCCGGATCAGATTGGCTTTAAAGTTTTTAACCATTTACCAACTGGGATAAAGCAGGTTTTTTAAAATAAGAATTTATAGAGAATTTCTTATAACCATTTGTTTGTATTCGATCAATGGATATCTAGAAATTTTGATTTAAGGCTTTGTGATGATTCCTATACAATCTATATTGTCTGCAAGGAAATAAATTTATTATTATTATTACAATTTTCAGACAGCCATAGCTTACTTAGAGAGCATTTCTGAACACATATTTATAGAACATATTGTTATCTTTGGAAGTGGAAACAGCACCTAATGCGGAAATTTCAGAATAGCCCGTATAATATAATGTTATTTGAGATGGTATTACTTCAACATTAACCAAACAAATATAATTTCCTGTTGGATAAAACCTGTTTGTATGGAACATGAACCTATAAAATTATAGTCAAATATTTGTCAATATATTTTTTCAGAAAAATGTAAATACAAATATTAGACATCAAATTGAATTGGATGTCAGCCAAGAGAAATAGAAAAGGGAAAATGGAAAAAAAGCATGGGGGATATTGTAATATTCTCCATATTTACATTATTAACAGAGAATTGCTTTAAATTATTTATTGTGGTGTACCTAGACAGTCTGAAAATTTTAGTTAAGACCCTGAGGTAAAATGAGGATTGTCGCTCGAAATTAATGCTGTACTAATTATTCATGTGCATTTTTAATTGTAAAATTATATCTATACATTTGAGTAAACCTTATCTTTTTCTTCCTTAAAACTGCACATTTGGTATGTTGAGAATATCGTTAAATATTTAAGTAAAATATTATTGATTTCTCTTGGATTTGCATAGTACACAGATTCTGATTTCACTTGATTTGGCTAATCATGTCGCACTCGATAATAAAATTACATTGACCTTTGGATTCAACGATATTTAATGCAATACTATGAGATTTCTTAAGAGTATTAAATGTATGAATATTTTTGTATATCTGCTTGTTTAATTAGGATAACATAAATTTCAATTACTTTAAACTATTTCTAACATTTTTATGAAATAACATATTACATGCTATACAGGCTGCCCATTTTATCAGGGCCCTCGAGAATATATAATTTTTACGAAAATTGTGCCGATTTATATAACCTACAAAATGGTTTAAAGATATTTGAAATCTATGGCCTACTTTAAGAGTTATGGGGGAAAATATCGAAAATGCGGAAAACGTCTAGGCCAAATATCTCCGTTATTTAAAGAGGTACGAGAAAAATTCTAAGGCGAAAATGTTTTGAAAAACAGGGTGTTTCAACGAGGTTTTATCTAATTTTTTTCAAAACCGCTGTATTTTGAGATATACTCTTCAGGCTGTTAAAAAAATTATTTTAAAACGGGTGGGAAATGACGCCAGTAAATAGAGTATTGCCCTTCCTTTTCAACGATATATCACATGCCATATTTATTCATTGGTACTACGTTAGTAATTATAAAAACATTTTATAAAACCAATAATTTTTTTTAACAAACATTATATTTGCCGTGGAGGAGTATGATTAAATAAAACAATAAAATAATTCAATAAGTTGTTCAAATCATTGCTATAATAAAACATTAACACAATTAAGAAGAATAAAGTAAATTCAGGTAACAAAAACAAATTAATAATAAAAAGAATATAGCACACAGAACATTATTATTTATCTAATCCTCAAAATAATTTTTAACAAATCATATCAAGTGTTCAAAGTGTCCACCGCGATTTCTTATGCACAATCGAGCACGGCGAGGCACTGCATTTAAAACATTACTCAGCATTTCGGGAGTAACTGTAATACATGCCTATTGAATTCGAGCTTTTAGGTCCTCTACATTTTGGGGTGTCGAAAACACCTTATCTTTAATATACCCCCATAGAAAAAAATCCATTGGGGTTATATCTATCTGGAGAACGAGGGGGCCATCGAATAAATCCATTGGTACCTATCCAATGTTGAGGCAAAATTTCGGCTAACTAATCTAGGCAAATCTGGGAATTGTGGGGAGGAGCTCCATCTTGTTGAAAATATTGAAAGTTGTGTCGATTCTCTAAAGGTAGGTCATCTAAGAATTCATTAAATTCAAAAACATAATTTAAAGAAATGTAAAAAATTATCCTGCGAAAATATTCTTATCTGGTTATTTTTGAAATTATCAGAATTTGAAACTCAATTCACTTAAATTTTCCTCCACAGATCCAAATTGTGAATAATAAAACAAACAGTTGAGCATCGGAAGCATCGAAATTCAAGTATTTTACATTTTTTATTGTTTTTCTAATACTATTGTTTCAGAATAATTCGATTTATTTCATATTTTTGATTTCAGTATTCTGTTCAAATCTTGCATCTTTAACATAATTCCTAACATAATCAATTGATGAAATTTTGTACAGTTACTAAGATCGGATGACAATACAGTATTCTACCATTACTTTTGCAAATAAAATTTACCGACTAATCAAACAATAATTCAATTAAAGTATGGCTAAAAAGTAAAAAATGAAAAGATATATTTTCTTAAAAACTTGCTTTTCTGTAAGAAGTCGTACTAAAAAGTAAAAATTTAAAAAATAATAACGTAAGACTGCAAGAAAAGAAAGGCGTGCGCACTTTGTATATAAGTATATGTATCATAATTATATTCGCATGATTGAAGGAAATAGTACAACAATTCCACCCCTTTCGTACAATCATGCGTACAATCATATAAAATGCCCACGCTTTCCTTGCAGTCGTACATTATTATTTTTTACTTTTTTGTACGACTTTTTACAGGAAGCAAGTTTTTAAACTTTTTTTTACTTGATTGAAAACATTATATCTTTAATTGTAATCTCAGAAAAAATAGTAAAATTTCAACATTAAGTAAGTACTTACTACTGTAGCTTCGCTAATAATAACTTTGTTCCGAGTCTGTGTTCCACATTTCTAGTGGTTGATATATTCTTGTACCTATCAAATACAATTCCCACGTCTAGAATGTACAGACGCATAAAAATCAACTCATATAGTATACTTGGACCATATTACAGCATGTATTAGACACCCACCGGTCGGTAGCTCCCTGATTCGAATCCTGGCTATGAAATAGATGTTTATTGGCGTATTTAATATGTTGCCAAGCTGGTAGCAGAGGACCAGATGGGATTGTGTAAAAAATAACACTGCTATTCGCTGTATCACTTCTGAGTTCGTCTCAACTGTGGCAGATGGCAATTTTGCAGAGCATGGTTGTTGGGTAGTTTGTATATGTATTCTTCTTAAGTTATGGCAGTTGTTTAACAAGATGGCATATAAAGCGTATTAGCCGTTACCTCAAAATTTATATAAATGATCAATGAAAATGCCAGATTGTCTTCCAAAATTATAGCTTTGTTTAATTCTCATATCAAATCGTTATAAAACATAATGGATGATAAAGGTGAGAGATCATAAGAAAAATGGTTTTTAAGATCCTGTTTATGTCTCTTTCAAACTTACTATTCTATCAAATAGCTGATGTTTAATACATTCATGGTGCTAGTAGCTGATACAAATGGCTTAATTTTGTTTTTACATCGAAAAGACACTTTAAGAAACACTGTCTGTTGTAGGTTTGACTACCCACCTCTTTGGCCATAAAACAATTTTCATTTTCAACATCGCGGAAAGACCATAAGATTATAAATACTAATATGTAGTACTAAAGAAACTTAATATATAAATAACCATTACTTACTTCTTTATTATTTGAGTATGACAAAATGAGACAAAAATTGAATGAAAGTTAAATTTTTGAAAAACTACTAGAGATTTAAATAAAAACACCTCGTCTTTGGGAAAATTTAAATTTGTATCATTATAAAATTTAAATATTTTTTTCCGAAGTTACCATTCAATTTAGAGTAAAGAAATTTATTGCATTTTTTGTATAATGAAAAATGGGGGACCTGAGCAAAAAAGATGTAAATCCACAGTAATGGTAATTGAGATATGTGATTAACAGAGCTCATCGTACATTAATGAGCTGCTCATTGCCATGTACTAGCTGTCCCAAAATACGTCACGACGAGCCCATTTGCGCTGAGATCTGCCTGAACTGTTAATAAAATATAAGAAAACTGCACAATATGATTTACCATTCAATTTAGAGTAAAGAAATTTATTGCATTTTTTGTATAATGAAAAATGGGGGACCTGAGCAAAAAAGATGTAAATCCACAGTAATGGTAATTGAGATATGTGATTAACAGAGCTCATCGTACATTAATGAGCTGCTCATTGCCATGTACTAGCTGTCCCAAAATACGTCACGACGAGCCCATTTGCGCTGAGATCTGCCTGAACTGTTAATAAAATATAAGAAAACTGCACAATATGATTTATTTGAAATCGGGTGCGCATGTTTTTAAAATTGATAATATTAAATTTTTTGTAAACGTGTTATATTTAGTTCAAATAAAATTCTATATATATATAAATTCTAAAAGTATTGTCAACGACAACTTTATTGAATAGACGATATGCATAAGAAATTTCCATGCAGCTATATAGAGTACAATGCAGACTATTGATTAAATAGCTATGCTTCGTAGATAAAACACTAGTTATCCATCAGCTTTGTTTCTTTATCGGAAACTCCCATTTGTGTTGACGAGAGAAACTAGTACTAAAGCTAATATTGACTTATTATGATGTAAAAACAAGTTATGTTCAAAACGTTGTTGAATGAAGGGAGAATTTACTTTGTTTACTTACCGTTTTCTCAGAAAATTCTAGTTGTTTAATAATTATACAATTGGATCTAATTTGATATCATAAAGTTTTTTATTTTATGAAACAGTCCTAATTTCTCTTAAATATTTTCTGTTGAATAATATCATCAAATTTCGGAGTGAACCTGCAAAAATGCCTCAAGTCATTTCGTCCCAACACAAAAGAAGGGATGTTATAATTTTACTCATATGTTTTCTGTCTGTAGTATATCTCTTCAATGAGCGACCTAACTTTGACACAGTGTTTTTAATTCGAAGAATATATTATTGAGAAGGTTTCTAGTAAGGGTTCCTTGATATTTAGGAACCTGAAATTACCACTCTTTTTAATGTTGCGGGTATTCCCAGATCCTCTGCCATTTTTTAGAAAACATTTAGCAAACGATCTATGTAAACTGCTGGCCACTCGAACTTACACATAGAGAATTTTAGGCAAAAGTTCAATATTTTCAACAGGAATGCAAATTTTTGAACGCGGCTTGCAAATTTTAAGAGCTAGTTTTTTCGGATTAAGCTGCATTACGTATATTTATCGTAGGACCATAAGTTTATTATATACGGGGTGATCAATGAAGTCATGCAAAAAATCAAAAAGTTTGTATGAGTGAAATTTCCGCAAAAAATTTTTTTGGTCGTTGCAATATGGTTCGTTATTAAGGTAACATCAATATCTCTAGACGGTTTTGTCAGTTTTTGGATTAAGGCCCTTAGGCCTTGTACACACTACTCAACATAAAATTTGGATACCGAAATTTTTAAAATGCTATAATTTGACATTGGATTGACGGTTCTTGATGATTTTTGCGGATCCTTATTTCACGTAGATTTTCTATGGTCTAAGCATTTTATTTGAGGGTTGAAATTTACACATTATGCAGGGTCTATAATAAACAAAAACGTAGGGTACGACGCGCTCTAAGGTTTGGCATTATTTAAGTTTTTGTAAAAATAAATTCTCACCTCAAGTTGTTTTTTATTTAATGTTCCTCTCACTGTTCTGTCCGAAACTCACACCCCAGTTTGTTGTCTTAAAGAGTCATTCAGTTTTACAGAGTTCTTTGTCCACCCCCAAGCCCATAATTATGATCGGGTGTAATTTCTACGCGACGCGTCAATTTCAAAGTAGGCATTGGAAAAACAAATTTGTTGCTATGCAATTAAAAACTGTTTACATTATTTTAGAAATAATCTGACACATTTCAATGTTATAATTTTGTAAAGTTTAATTAATATGAGGCGTTTAACCACGGCAGAAAGGGAAAATTGCATTCGACTTCTCAACGAAGGAATGTCAAAACAGCAAATTGCGTACATTTACAATGTCAGCCGAAAGACAATTTATAATTTGATCCGCCGCGTCGAAACTACTGGTGATCATATTTATGGGCATGGGGGTGGACATACAAAAAAAATAAACGAAAAACCGAAAGAATTTTAATGAGAGAAACTATGCGGAATAGAACAAAGAACTCTAGAAAACTAAATGACTCTTTAAGACAACAAACGGGGGTGAGAGTTTCGGACAGAACAGTGAGAAGAACATTAAATAAAAACAACTTGAGGTGAGACTTTTTTTTAAAAAAACATAACATAATGCCAAACATTTTAAATTATAGAGCCCGTCGCAGAGCAAAATGTGTGCGGTTATTACAACACCATTTGGTGGCGGAGGTGTTACAGTGTGGGGAGGTATCATAAGAAATGGTAAAACCGAGCTATTCATTACCAACCAAACCATTAATGCTACTGTTTATCAGGAGGAAATTTTGGAACCTATTGTTGTTCCTTTTGCTCGACATTACGACCCAGAACTTCTATTGGTGGATGACAATGCTCGACCTCACAGAGCGCGAAGGATCACAGAGTTTTTGCAGGCACAAAACATCAATAGGATGGACTAGCCTGCAAAGTCTCCGGATGTTAATGTCATCGAACACGTTTGGTCTTATTTAAAACTTAAAGTAAGATCTCTTGATGTATCCCCTGAAACCTTAGAAACGCTCAGTGAGGCCATTCGTGAAGAATGGGAGAATATTCCACAAGATTTTATAAATAATCTTGTGGATACTCTACCAAATCGATGTCGGGAAATAATATTACGAGCAGGAGGACCAACAAAATATTAGCTTCTCTTTTTTTTAATTAATGTACCTAATTTTAATTAGGTAATTTTAATTTAAGTTTAAATTAAATTCATTTTTAGTTTTTTAGTTAAATTTTTTTTTAATTAATAAAAATTACCAGAATTAGAATTATAAATTTTTTAAGAATCGACTTTTGGCCGTTGTTAAGCAATCTTGTACATTGTAGAATATAATGTAATAAACTTGTTCTTGTCGCTACGTTTTTGTTTATTATCGACCCGGCATAATGTGTAAATTTCAACCCTCAAATAAAATGCTTAGACCATAGAAAATCTACGTGAAATAAGGATTCCAAATCCGTAAAAATCATCAAGAACCGTCAATCCAATGTCAAGTTATAGCATTTTAAAAATTTCGGTATCCAAATTTTATGTTGAGTAGTGTGTACAAGGCCTAAGGGCCTTAATCCAAAAACTGACAAAACCGTCTAGAGATATTGATGTTACCTTGGTAACGAACCATATTGCAACGACCAAAAAAATTTTTTGCGGAAATTTCACTCATACAAACTTTTTGATTTTTTGTATGACTTCATTGATCACCCCGTATATAATAAACTTATGGTCCTACGATAAATATACGTCATGCAGCTTAATCCGAAAAAAACTAGCTCTTAGAATTTGCAAGCCGCGTTCAAAAATTTGCATTCCTGTTGAAAATATTGAACTTTAAATTTTGCCTAAAATTCTCTATGTGTAAGTTCGAGTGGCCAGCAGTTTATAATAATAAATATTGGAAAATCCTGGAAAAACTGAAAGTGCTTATCATGACAAGGATATTCGCTGCGACAGGACGTCTGTCGGGTCAGCTAGTTATATATACAATTTATTATTTTTTTAAACTATTAATTTAATTAATCGATGAAGTAATCAAAAATACATTAAATTAAAAAAAATATATCAGTATTAGTAAAAAATAACTACCATGAAACTTCAAAAGTTCTCTGTGGAACTTGCGATATGATAATTCATGATGATTGTATGTATAAAAGGTTTAAAAAAAGCTATTTATTTAAAAGGCTTAAAAAAACGGACAAAATTTAAATAAAATTACGGATTTAAAATTTCTCGACAAAAAAAACTGACTGAAAAATATGGAATATCATTATGTTCTCGAGATTTAAAGTTTTTAAAGGCGTGAATATTAGTCGACCTGCTAAGTTCAATAATTCATAAGAATCGTTCAGATTGTGATACTAAGATGAAATTTCGTGGACAGGCAGTTCGGAAGGTATAGGGATATAGTGCCAATCAAAAAAAATTTCAAGAATGACAGTTGTGATCTTGAGTCATAAAATGTCTATTTAATACTTTTAATAACATAAACTTTTATCCTTTTTATAAAGTGTTTACAAAAACAAACGGTAAAACTAAAATTTGAAGACATAAAAAAGTAAATAAATATACAGTGTGTTCCAAAATCTTAGTCATCAATTTATCGAAAGCCAAAGTGACTCCGAAAATTCTGAGTAATATGACTATAAACCATACTCTAAGTGATATTTTAGGTAATTGCCAATTTTATGTGTCCCCTTTTGCATGTTTTTTGTAGGTAAAGACGAGGTTACAAGAAAGAAGTTCTTGACAAGCTACCAAAGCTTCTGGCGATGTACTCCATCGCGGTTGATAAACACCTTCATTTAATTCCCACACCCATTGCTCAGGATCAGGAATATTCGGACTTGAGATCAAACTTTGTCCCCAAAGAAAGACACCTTGCAAGACAGCTCTTCTAACGTGTTGCACAAGCGATTCTCTTGTTGGTGGGAGCGACTGAAGTGGCCTTTGTTTTTTCGTAAAAAGATATTTGCATGCCTCATTAATATCGCAGATAGGAGTAGCTTTATCGTAGAGCAGAATGACAAATCTTTCGATACATTTCAATGCTTTAGAATCCACCCTAAACTCGTTTTTTATATCTAGCCTCTGTCAGATCATCAAATTTTGCCCATATTGCCCAAGCTGTTTTTCTTCCTTTGCCAAGAAATGAGGAAGTGGTGTCGCATCCAGTTAGTGCATGAAACATTAGTAGGCATACTGACTTTCGTGGTCCTAGTCCCTTGGCAATTTCATGTGCAGGTATGAAAGAAAAGTTCTTGCCAGTGCCAAATGCTACCCATAAATATTTAGACTTTATTTCATGATAAAACCCTACTGCCAACACTAAAACATCAGTGTCAACTGTTCGGATCATTACAGATTCGTGACCCTCCTGAACGGCATGAAACGCATGAAGTAAAATTCTAACATCAGCCTCTTCATGGGAACAGGGATTAATTAACTTTAGATCTCGGTTAGCAGTGGAATACGCCAAGTTTCCAAAAGTTACGATAATCTCTTTTTCGGTGTCAGTCGTTAGTATTTCTGAATTAATATATGAGAATAATAATTCGTCCTTATTTTTATCCTCCCTCAAGAAGGCTTGCCACTGAGATGGAATAGGTGTTGAAGGGGTTACAACATATCTTGTCCCAGATCCTCGGCTTGCCGGGTCTGTTGTTTAAGACTGTTTGGTTTGTATAGGATGAAAATAAAACACGTGTATTATGTGTTGCTTATTATTTTTAATTTATTCATGCGCTAAAAACTCATATATACAGGGTGAACAAACTCAAGTCGGTACGACCTCGTAGCTTCAATAATAAAGAAGTTGCAATAATGCCGACTTGAATTTGTTCACCCTGTATAAATATATACATAATGTTTAAGATATATTATTGTTAACATATCTAACAGGTATAATATACATTACCTTCAATCTTTCACACATATTATAACAGTAGTTTTTGCTCGTATTATAATAAATCACCTATTTTTTTATTTTTTCAAGGTTGTGACCAAAAAAAAAAAACAAACTGGCACTATATCACAATCTATTTGGTGCTAAACATTTTGTAAGCATGCCAAATCTCATGTTAGTATCACAAACTTATATATTAAATCCTTTAATTGCAAAAATATGAGATAACATTATCTTCTAAGTTAATGAACTTGTATAAGTATATATTTTGAAAATATAAAAAAGAGGATATTTAATGCAATTTCATAATACAAAATAGCAGTCTCCGACATATTCATCATATTATGTAGAGAGAAAAATTTATGTCACACAATTAATTGTACAAAATTGCTCCAAATTGTTCTTACGTGATTAGACAAGTTATCAGATTAGTTGTATATTATCGCAAGCCTAACACGAATCTACAAAAAACAAAGGAATTGAAACCTCTCTGTGCGCTATAAGTTAAAGCATGATTAATACAAGACATAAGTCTGTAATCAATTAAGTTATGATAAAAAGAGAGGCAGATAAAAACTTTATTCTGTAAAATATCCATGTACGGAATAGAACACATCAAAACAAACAGAATACTTAAATTACAAGAAATCTAAAAACATAAAAGAGAAAAAAATTACATAAGTAAATTAGGAGCAATCTTAAAATTTTGCTCAAATCTAGATCACTTCTACGAGTATTTTTATTAGATGTCTAATGATTTTCTAGGTGATTTTATTTTTATTCTTAGGATTAGTAATAATTACATCATTACATAAGATTTTAGCTGCACGTATTACCGTTTTCAGCAATTTGGTATAAGTACAAAAATATTTACGAGGTACTAACCCTTGTTTATATTCACTGTATAAACATTTGTACACGAAACTTTTGTTCCATTTTTAAGCCGTGGTTTTGTTAGAGCTTATGTGTAAATTTCTCACTGGGAAATGTTTATCTAACAGATATTTGAAAATATTTCTAAAGTTTTCATAGCCACTGCTGATATCAGCGCATACAGTGTGTCCCAAATTCGATCCCAATCATTGGAATATTGGAAACTATAAGAGATAGAGAGGCGGTTGAATTAGAAAAGTTGTGACAATTTTAATGCTGATTTTGAATCCTTCGAAAAATCAGAGCTAACTGCGATCGTCTTCGAGTTATTTTCAAAAGACTGAAATTTTGTATTTTAGTTTTTGTCAAAAATCTGAAAAGCGAGCAATCGTACAAAGATAAAACTTTAACCTTCTAAAGGCACTTTTTTATGAACGTCCTAGTAGTGTAGTTAGTTTTTTTGTAAATTTACAATTTTCTTATGGGCGCCATATTGGATTTTTACAGATTTAAAATTCAGATTAAATTCTCGGTCTCTCGATATGTAGCACTAATGGTTTATGTTGTCAGTTGGGACATCAAACGACTAAAATACAAAATTTCAGTTTCTTGAAAATAACTCGAAGACGATCGCAGGTAGCCCAGATTTCTCGTCGGATTCAAAATCAGCATCAAAATTGCCATAACTTTTCTAATTTAACCGCCTCTCTATCTCTTACAGTTTCAGATATTTCAATGGTGGGGATAGAATTTGGGACACACTGTATATAAACTTAAATTCCGTCGTAATTTTTAATATCATTCTTACAATTTTCTATATTTTGATCAGAAAATAATCTTTGTTTTTATATCCAACGGTTTTGTGTTTTTTATTTTCAATTTCACTTAAAACTAATTGACACATGATCTCATAGAGAGTTTTGAACGTTATACGATTGCAATGAATTGGTTTTACTATTTATTACTATATTATCAATTAAGGAATTTATATTTTGTTGTGTATTTAGTGAAAGACTAAAACTAAAGTTGTTTATTAAATCAACAAATCTATTGGTATTTATGTTTTGCTGTAAAATATTTGTGTTAAAATCCCCACCAATAAAAATATTGCATTTTTGTTTGTTTACTAGATATTCGAGAATGATTTTCAAAATTTCAAAAAATGAGTTAATATTATCTGAAGGCAACTTGTACACAGAGACAACAATCACACCTAATTCTTCAACTAAAACCTCTATACATTCACAATCTATTTCTCTACTTATTTGTTTTACACTTGGTTATTCAATAACTGTATAATGAAGTAGTAGTGACTAAACTCTTATGAAAACTACTGACCATCAATAAATTAAGACAAAAATATCTTCTGTATAAAGCAAATTTGTAATAGGGAAGGGAAATTGAAACTAAATATATAGGAAAACTGAAGGCATGCATTAAGCGTGGTACCATGTATCCTTCAGTGAAAATCTATAAAGTTAAGAAGATAAATTATGCTTTTTTAACATTTACTTAATATCGGACTATTTCCGCCACTGAGGTCTAACACCGACGCCTGTAGATGAGCTACCTCCAACCAGGAATTTTGCCTGACCTCTTCTCTTTCGAGGAGCAGGGCTCTTTCACTTGGCTAACATTTAATTGACAAAGAACCGAGGGCTTTACATCGTCTAAGATTACATAGCTTCCGCGCATACACTGACATACAAGCCACAGGAAGATATGAGGCGAGGAAGCGGTTTTCCTTGCGAACACGATGGATACTCCGGAAATTTAAAAAATAATAATCTGGAGCTTGGTTAGAGACTCTTGGAGCACCTTATGCACTTTCTGTAGATTGAAGGTCAAAAACACTTTCTTGAAATTTTTTAAAATTTGGTCTTGGTCAACGAATATACCCTGTATATGCCTTTCTTGATCTTCTTTGGTACTTCTTGATGTTATGGCAGTCAAATAAAAAAAACACTTGTAGAATTTGGTCAGGCCAAAAACTTCATCCTATATATGGCTTTTTTGTGACTTCTTGACATAATACCACTTTATTTTAAACGAAATGATGGATTTTTAAAGTAAATATTTGATTAAACAAAGTAACCAGTAGGTAACTGTTCGACAACCATAAATTTGTCCATAAAATAAAATGATAAAAAGCGAAAAAATAAATGAAAATGTAGGAAAGTACTAAGAATTTAATAAGACTGAAAAAATTCACTGTGTGATAATATATTACGCGACGGAGATGATGCTTGGGTAGGTTTTTTACTTGACCGCACCACCAAGGATGTAGATGGAATCGAAGTTACAGGGAAATTCACTCACGACGACAAGAGATCATTAAAACAATATCGATCAAACGAACCACCCTTACTAGTATATAACTTCACCTGTGGTTTCAATACTATCAAAATAACAGTGTAGTAGGAACAGAAAGTTAAGTAGCTGGAAGACTCTTTTAAACAACACTATTTTAATAACTCACTAATTTCACTTCACTTTTATAAGTTTTAATACTGCCAAATTAACACGCGAAGCCTGTGATCGACGACCGCAAACTAACATGCTGGTGTATACAAATCTCGGCCCTATATAAGTCCGGTAGCGTTTCGTTTAGCTGGGGACTTTTCGCCCACACGTTTTATCACATTTTTGATTTCGTTTGCCGTGCTCCGTCCATTCTTTTTGCTAGGAAGCGATTTTCGAATAGAAAAATAAATATTTAGAAACTGAAACTAATATGAAAACTGGGCATCGACAAGGAGCATCTATTGAAGAAAGAATTAGGTCTGTATCTGAAACGGCTATTGAATTATTAACTGGCAGGCATAACCAACTGATTTTGAAATGACTCAGTAAGCTATCACGAAGGTCTCTACTTCAAGTTGGCTGGATTTGCGTATCGGAGAGCTTTCGCAGTTACCTCGCGAGCCTGAAGTTAACGTGAGAGCTTTAGCGTGTAAGTAGGTAGGCTGCATTTATTGACGTGGAAAGTAGTTTTGATAAAAACAGTTAACTTTTTGGGAACGGCGAGCTTACTATTTTACTATTACATAATTTGAAAGGACGTGAAGTAGAATCAGATGTTATAATTTTAAACAGAATTATATGTTGGATTATTAAATGATTATTAATAGAAAATTAATAGAAATAAAAATAAATATTGCGAATATGGATTTGGAAGGTAGTTTTGATATGATTGAAGATTATGCGGAGGCGGTGTTTTTAACTGTCTGATGTGTCTTTTTGATTTTAAATTATCTTATTACCTGTATATGTCTGACTTTTACTGTATTTCTGTTTCTTTTGTAAGCACTACACATTGAATGTGGGAATTAGTTATAATGACTATACCTTGATTACTATAATTATAAAGAACGGTCTGCATATACACAATACATACACATAGACAGACATGAAAGCATTTAAACAATTTTTTATTCGATATTATAAAACATTTTTTTAAATGATAAATATTAAAAATGTTTGTACGATTATCATATATTTAGGGCGAGTTGTACAAATAAAGTTTAATTCCAGTTCAACCTAAACTCGGTTCAAAATCCTTGAGTACCATTGTTGCTACAATTGTAACATTGGATTTTGAAATTAGTTCAAAGTTGAACCACGTTTATACAACCCACCCTTAGTCGATTAACTGACATAGGATAACGATAAAATGCATTTAAGAAGAAAATATAAATTAAAATAATATCTTAATTACCTCAAATGATATCTTATGGTCACCTAAAAAATGTATAGACACTTAATTAGATCTGCAGTGCTAAATTGGCAGTAGAATAATACACAGCATATCACTTTAATTTGAATTTATACTCTAATAGTAAAGTAATTCAACTTGAGCATATTCCCTGCTGATTACAAATGTGAACTAAATTCGCTCTTCACTAAATGTTTTAATTCTAGCCTAATTGGTTTGCGTAATATAGAAATGGGTTAATTATTGGTGATTTCCATTAGGGTAAATGACCACTCTGGAAACAATGAAAAAGGTGTAAAGATGTCAAACGGACTGCACAAATATACAAAATCGATAATCTATTATTAGAAGTGACTAAGCTCTTGTGCAAATTACTGACCATTAATTAATTAAGACAAAAATATCTTCTGTATAAAGCAAATTTATAATAAGGAAGGGAAGTCTAGGTGAGACAGGGGCAAAATATACGGAAAAAATGAAAATATACGAAATAGCTTAATAAAACTTTACACTACGTATTTCTTAGCGAAAATTAAGATGAACTTTTTACATAACATTTTTGAAATAAGTCTATCCAATAAAGTTATGAAGGTGAATTTTACTTTTTATTATAATGACTGTAAACGCTAAGGAAACTAAACTAAGAAAATTATTTCTACTCATGCGGGTTTTACATTATTTTTACGATTGGGCATGTTTTGAAAGGGGGAAATGGGGTACCTTTAATGAATCATTAATTAGAACCCTCAACTAATCATATTTTGATATATTTTTTATTGTCATGTCCTCTGTTAATTGCCTGTTTTTCGCATTAAACCCGTTTTAAAATCACTTGCACATTATTTATTGCTTTCCAATTGCCGCCTGACAGCAGTATACCTTAATTTGGTCCGTCATAATTAACTGTAGTTGTAAGTTGGTTTATTGTTAACTGCTTCGGGTACCAGTTCATTACTTAGCACATCAGTGTTGGAATAATATAATTTGTAAACTCCAGGTTTTAACTTTAATAAATTTTATTATTTTCCGAATTGCGAGTTCTGGTGTTGCGTGTGTGAACGTCTAATAGACCCACTGGACATTATTCTGTCTCCACTGTAGTTATACCAGCCCCGCTTAATTGACTGTTAGTAGAGGATAGTTGTGAAAGTGTGTACTATCGCTTGGGGTTTTTCATCTCCTAGATGCTTGCCCTGGATTGTATTGGATTAGATCTCGTGCTCTGAGGCTAGCTTATGTTTGTGAGAATTTTTTTTTTCGTAGTTTACGTGGCTGATTACCGAGGTCGGTATCAGTTGGCACTGCAGCCAGAATTGGCTTATTTGCCTCTCCCTGTTTCTCTTCCTGTCCCTGTGTTCCTTCTCCCTGTGATTCCTGTATTGCTAACTAACTTAAACTGTTTTATCACCGGCAGGTGCTCTAATGTTTTTGGATGTTTTGGGGATTTTTGTGGCCCCAAAAATATTTTGTCTCTTGCGATTCAGAGCCTCGCATTGACAGAGTATATGGTCTACAGTTTCAGGCACCTCTCCGTTTAGGTTGCCCTCATACAGTCCCATTTTATGCAGCTGTTCCTTCACAGGTGCGTATCCTGTGAGGAACCCTGCTATGTTTGTCAGAATAGTTAAATGTTTTATGATATTTGTTGATTAGGACAATGATGATTAATTGAATATTAGTAGATTAATGGCTCTTTTGTATTCTTGTTTGTTTTATTGATGGCTAAACGATTTTTTAAATTGCAATGGTATTTTTTTGTTTTTAACGTTTTAAGTTTTTTTTTGTGTTTTTGTGGTCTGTTATTTTGAATTATTGAAGTGTATATTGATGTGTTGGAGATATGAGAGGGTACCAAATTGGAGAAGCATGTGTTAAAATTGGTCTGAGGTATGATTTGTACAGCAATGTTGCCAGTTGGGGTAGAGAATTTCTAAGAAGTGATAAATGGTGGAGCTGCGTCTCCAGCATTTAGTTTGTATTTTCTTGAGGTGTTAGTGAAAAGTGAATTTTCTATCTGACATGAGACCCATGTAGTCTATTTCTTGATACCAACTTATAGCTTGTCCTTTAATTGTGACTTTATTTTGCGCTTGGATAAGTTTTTTTGGTAAAAAGAATAGGCTGGGTTTTATCTGGGTTGACTTTAAGTTAATCGTTGTGTCCGTCTGGTCTTGTAAACGTTTAGTCGCTAGGAGGAGTAGTTTTGAAGTTGAGGGTACCACTGTGTCGTTGGTGAAGAGGCACAGCGTCACTTTATGGTCTATTGAGGGTGGTAGGTCATTTATGTATAGGTTAAATAGGATCGGACCAAGGAATAAACCCTGGGGGATGCTCTAGTGAATAGGGGATATGGGAGAACTATCCTGAATGACTATTACTTGGAATTGTCGGTTAGAAGTATATGAATGAATCTTTTTAATGAGAGAGGATAGATAGACAGATAGATAGAGGATAGTACGTGCTTGGAGGCCCTAGTGAATGAAAAATGAGACTGCTAAATACCGTTGTCCGAATGGAATCCTGTATAGGGCGGAAGTTTGGGCGGACGCAATTCAGAGACGGATGTTAGCGGCGGTGCAGAGGCGTAGTGTGATTAGGGTTGTGTCTGCTTTTAGGACTGTTTCAGAGGGAGCTGCATTGGTGTTGGCTAGCACTCCACCGATCGACCTCCTAATACGGGAAAAGCAGGAGATCTACGAGGAGTGTTGTCAAGACAGGAGTAGGCAACGGAAGGCACTTGTCTGGAAGATGGCGAGGCAACGACTTATGGAAAGATGGCAGGAGAGGTGGGACTCGGATACGGCAGGTCGATGGACACATCGTTTGATACCTAGTCAGGGATTGGTGCGAACGAGCCCATAGTCTGGTAAATTATCACCTCATTCAGGCCCTGAGTGGCCACGGGTGTTTCACGGCATATCTTGAGAGATTCAAGAGGAGCGAAAGTGACGCATGTTTACTGTGCAACCATGTTTCTGATGATGCGCAGCATGTAATTTTTGAGTGTCCGAGAACGGAAAATGAGAGATCCCAGTTTCGCGAGGTGCTAGGAGATGACATGTGCGCAGAGCGCTTTGTTCCAGCCATGCTAACGAGCGAGAGAACATGGATAGTTGCGTCGGATTATACCAGACATGTTATTGAAGGCAGAAGAAACAACGAGAGGCAACAGAGAGCGAATAGCCCAAGCCTGAACAGCAGCACTCGTTAAAGGACGGCGGTGAAGGAAATTATGGATACCACCCCGAAGTAATGCGAGAGCGGTCCCAGGGTGGTGATCCGGAGTCAGGGGAGCTTGCTGCCTCTACGCCCCCCCCCTTTGAAAAAAGTACGTGCTTTCTCCACTTTAAAAAATGGAATTGGCGCCCGCGCAACTGATACGTCCCGTAACGTTACAGACGCTTTAGCGCCAAAGTAGCTCTTCTCTCCTCTCCGGATACCGAGGTTGAGACAGACGCATCCTAATATTGTTAAATGAGGACAAGCTTTTACTGACTAGAATCGGAAGGACAATATTTCTTATTAGGTATATGGTGTCCGTTCATGTACGATACTGAAAAATGTGCAGAGTACAAACTTTATTTGAAAAACATTGGGGAGCGACACTATCTTAATATATGGTTTTGACACCGATCTCGATAATAGAGAACTAAATTTTAATTAAGGGATATGTGAAGTACTTAGCGGTTAGACTAGATCAAAGACTGACGTTCAATGGGCATATTAACGAGACAGTACGAACTGTCTGTTATTGTCCAGGAGTCTGTATCCGCTCATAGCTATAGGTAGCAGACTAAATAAACAAAATAGAAAACTGTTATACGCCATACATTCAAATTTTATAGAAATATTTTGTTATACATTAACTTCACTATAACTTACGGCAGTCAACTTTTTATTATAACGGTTCGTCTTCTTAGGGTCACTATCAACTTTTTTTTTAACACGAACCTTCTTTTGCTTAAAATTATTAAAGCATTAATTGAAAGGTATGATTTTAGTAAGTTTCGCCGAAAAAATAATCATCAGTCATCAGCCTTCACAAAAAAAAATTAAACAATATAAGGTGTGGCTCATCATTTAAAATTTATTTCATAAAGGATCTAATGCATTAACTGACATGGTTGCTTCAGGTGTACTGTTAACTGTATATTATTTACCTTTTTCTTCAAATGTGCCTTGAAATCCAATAGACCAATAAGGTGACTGACTACCTCGCTCACCTTGCCTAAATCCTATAGATTATTCTGTATGGGTTTTGTAAAAACAATATACTACGAGGTCCAAGATCTCAATGAATTACGGACAGAATTGTTGAAGTTTTCAACCCAATTACACCAAATATGATTGCCGAAACTACTAAATAGATATCTAAGAGAACGCGGCTTTGCATTCAGAAGAATGGTGGACATTTTGAACAATTTTTGTAAGTCTACTTACCAAACTAGTGTTTTTTTTTATAAATTCTATTCATTGTTTAAAGAAATACAAAGTTATAATAATTTTTTGTGGTCCTCACTCTGCAAAGATAAGATTGAGTTAACAGGAGGAACGCACTAGACACATTAGTTAGTTCATAAAATAAGCATTTAAATGATGAGTCACATCATGAATTCTTTAACAAAAAATATGAAGGGCAAATGCAATCAAATGAATGATGATTATTTGCTCTGACGAAAATAGTTAAGTTGTCAAGTGTGACATGCTGTTGAATTCATAATTTCAAATTCTTTAAAAAATTTAATAAAAAAGACAGGGCCGTATTTAAAAAAATAAAGTTGATGATGGCCCTGTGAAGACGAAACGTCATAATAAAAATTTGTATATGACAAGTTAATTAACTTAATTTGTAACAAAATAGAATGAAATATTGTCATATTTTCCATTGTAACTGTGCTAGGTAAAAGGAAAGGAAATAAACTAATTGTAATATCTTGAATTATTACAATTCATTTCATTCAGAATATGAAATTTTTCTCCCATCTAACCAACTTTGTAACTGTTATGGTTTGTGAAATAGTAATACTATTCAATATAAAAAGTAGCCATCCTATACTATATTTTACGGAAAATATTAGTTATATCTATATTATATCTCAAAAAATCATAAGCATTTATAATTAATCTTTCATTTATCACCGAAACATTCCCAGATAGCAAATATCATACATTATATAAAAGAGAAGAAAATACAGTAATATCTAACTACCGACCAATCTCAATACTACCATCACCCTAAAAAAGTATCGAACTATTAGTCAGTCAGCAGGAAATAAGATGCACAAATAATAAAAATATACTGACAACTACTCAATTCGGATTTATTGAAGATCACAGCACAATTGAGGTAATTCTATTTTTAATTAATAATATAAATGACTGTTTACAAGGAAAATCTTACCTACTTTGTGTATTCTGTGACCTAACCAAATCATTCGACTGCGTGGACAATCAGTTTTTTACTGCAAAAACTAAATTTTTATGGCTTTAGGGGTGTATCTTGCAACTGGTTCCAATACCAATAAAAACTGATAAAAAAAAATTGAATTGTGGCGTTCCGCAAGGCTCAATCCTTGGCCCTGTACTTTTTTAAATTTACATTAATGATCTTGTTGACAACTTTAAAATCGTACAGTTTTCCCTATTCGCAGATGATACCAGTACGCTTTTTAAAGAATCAATGCCTGAATTTACAGAAATATTGAATAACATACATGACTGATTCTCTGCGAATAGATTAATAGTAGGTAAATTTATTTAAAACTGAAAAGGTCACATTTCATAAGTCACAATTACACACAACAAGAAATTAAGCTGCAACATGGAACCATTACGGCAGTAGATAATGTAACATTTTTGGGAGTGTATATCGACGAGAAGCTTAAATGGAGGAGTTACTTAGTGGAGCTCAATAAAAACTTTCGAGCACTGTTTATGCTTTGTTTGTTATCAAGAAAAATATCGGTTTCAGAACATCGGCAATAATATAATATGCATATTTCCAGAGCATTTTACAATACGGTATTGAATTCTGGAAAGATTTCACAGGGGTCGATGTTTCATTTAGGATTCAAAAAAAGGTCATTAGGACAATGTATCACTTAAGACTGACAGATTCGTGTAGAGGGTATTTGAAAACTTTCGAATAATAACCTTGGCTAATCTTTATATTTTTCACGTTTCCATTCTAATAATTCGAAATAAAAATAAATTAATCAAACATTCGGATATTCATAAATATGGAACAAGATAAGTATAAACATCTTCTTTATAATTATCATCTTCTTCGAATTCTTCAATATCATAAATATCAGGACTAATTTCTAATTGCTTGTCAACAATATTATCTGCATTTTGCCACAAAGTATTCCTTCCATTGTGGCTTAAATTGCTGCACGCGACGCCAATAGTTTTGCACGAGCAACGTTTAGTTTTGCAAACGATCTCACAATCACAAGCAATTATATTGAGTAATTCATTAGGAAGATGAGCTTTATCAGTCCTTATCAGCAACAGTTTATTCTCTGTTGTTTGCTGCCATCCAACATCATGTCAGTTTTGGTACTTCAGAGAATATCTCAGATATATACGACCTTAGCAATGACGAGGGTGAAGAAATATTCCAAACTTCAGTTACCGATTCGGAACTAGACGTTTCTTGCAGTGGCACATCTAATACAACTACTAAAAAAAGAAAACATTAATAAAATAAAATAATTATCAATATATGTAAAAAGTTTAATAAAAATCAAGTGAAATTTCGAAAAAAAATAGACGTTTTAATTGGGAAGAAACATATACGAGATTGTTTACATTTCCATAATTAGCACAAAAAGTTAAACCGAAGCGTGCCGCTCAAAGTGCCGCGTTTTTTGCTTTAGGAGTCCGGTCGACTTGTGGGTATAGCAAAAAACACGGTACTTTGAGCGGCACGCCTCAGTTTAACTTTTTGTGCTAATTATGGAAATGTAAACAGTCTCGTATATGTTTCTTCCCAACTATACCTACGAGAATTAATATTATAATTTTTATAATGAATAATTACACATATACTTGTGCGTGTATACCTATAATGCCGAAAATGACGGAAAATCGCCGCGCGCATGTATATACCAAAAATGACAAAAAAATTGGCTAAATTAAAAAAAAGTTATTTTTTAGTACATCATGTGAAAGTACATAAGAATACCTTCATTTTGGTAAAAAAAAAAATTCGTTCGATTATTTGGGCAAATTAAGGAAAGTTTTGAAAATTTTGTGAAATTTGGACTAAAAATGGAATTGCGGCCAAGCTGTTAGATATTTTTTTCTAAAATTTCTATTTAATGGTTATATAGGTTACTTTCGTCTAAAATTTTATCTAATTCGGTTTAATTTTGGCCAAGTTACCCGCAATTCAATTTTTGGCGATCTTTCAGTATATTTATATACTTACATATCGTGGGAGGCGGTGAACCGATTTTCACAATAAAAACAATTTTTACAATAAAAGGGTACCACTCTCGTTTCTTAACTAGCATTTTAAAGGGTCCAAAATAAATTGAAACTTAAAAACCACCCTTAAAAATTACCACTTTACCCCCTTTTCATGAAAAAAAAAAGAATTCCCCACCTACTCGAAGCGGAAAACTCAGAGTATTCTTAGTTTCACCAAAACAAACTTATTTTTCTATGTTGCGTCGCTCCATGTTTTTCTCTATCGGCTTATTTTGGGCTATTTTTACTCCACTAAATGAAATTAGGATATTTAATCACCTTCCATCGGATATTACAATGGCGCCGAGTCTAAATGTATTTAGGCGTAAGTTAAGACTCCACCTGATAAATAATGTGTTCTATTCAGTAGAAGATTTTTTTCAATTGTTGATTTTGAGTAGTTATGAATAATTAATTAGGTAAAAACTTCTTTAACAAAATATTGTGTATATTAACCAGCACATGTATAGTGTTGATATATAATTTATTAATTTAAAATAAATGGCAAATACGATGTAATTTTTTTCTTATGCTTGTATTATGTTTTGGTGGAAACAAAGTTTACTTACTTACATACTTACTTACGTATACAAGTTCGCAGATAAGTCCTCATGACATTGCCATCGTTTTCGCAGTATAATCAAAAATGTATCGCACTTAAGAATAATCCTTTCAAATTAATTATTCAGCAGAATTAACATCTCCGCTACTATATCACTATATTAAAAAAATCGTCAACAACCGAATTGTATAAGATTCATTTTGATGACTTTCATTTAATTACGGGTAGTGGAATCGAGCACGTTGTATTGAACTGATATAAATATCTTTAATTGTAATTGAAACAATAAATTCAAACCTCCAACAAGTTTGTAATTTCATTTTGGGAAAGTATATAGCAACTGGTATCTGTTTAATTAGTATTTATATTTCCTTCACTGAATTATTAGGGGATAGGTTTATTGGTGTTTACATTGCCATGTCAGGGCGAGGCAACATTTTGTTTTCGGTAGAAAAACGTGAATTGCCATTGGGTTCGCCTTTAGTTGGTAAGATATAATTATGATAGGAATCTCGGAATGGTCATTTGTTCTAGTGTGCTTGTGGCTTAGAACATTCCTAATTTGCAGCTCGCAGTCACGCTAAATAAATATCTAGAGGTTAAAATGTGCAGGGTATAGTTTAATTCGCATCTTAACTTCTCTCTCTTAAAGTTTCAATTACTTAATATTAACTGTATGGTTGAATCACTGAAATGACCAAATTAAATGAATCAATTGTTAATCTAATAATTCAACTATTGTACGTAAACAAACTTGAATACTTGAGAATATGCTATTGTGGCTCCAATCATACTTCAGTGCTAGGACGTAGTACTAAAAATTCAATTTCCAGGCAGTTATTGATTTGCTCCATATCTTGGATTTCGAATGCTTGTGCAAGATTACTCTTTGCTTTTCGATTTTCTCTCTATTTCTAGATGCAACTTAGATAGAAATGAGTACTAAACTTTCATCCTGGCGGGTAAAATACACGCAAGGTACTGTGCTTGAGGATTTTGCCCCTAATTAAGTCAATTCTTGATTTAAACGTTCATTACATTGTTGTCTGGCTTAACGTAGACCGTACAGTGGTTTTTTCAAGCGACAAACCTTTGCACTAGATATTGTGACACGTTTTTCTCCACCTCGCACGTTGACGTGGAGAAAAGGCGCGGCCACTCTTTGACACACGAGCTCCGGAAACAAGTTTTTGGCTTGCTCGGGCCCCAGTCCTAGTTTAAGTGATAGGACGCACTATCTTCAAGCCGAGTACGCGGGGGTGAGTAGATCAAGTGGAGAAAGTTTACTCCAGATGGTCAATAAATGGGAAATTAGACGTTCACACACACACACAGTCAAACTCTGAGTTTTCAATAAAATCGGTATATTACAGTAAACCTAAATCTACAATTCTAAATATTTATTAGGAAAAATCTATGATTTATCAAGTGCCGGGAGGAGCACGCATAGCAACGAAAAACCTCAATAGTACCAGTTGACTCAGGTGATCAGATTTGCAGGCTGTAACACACAGCAAATACAGTTAGCAAGAATAAACAGGGTGCAGACCAGATATGGACACCAGACAAGTAAGCAAGACCACAGATATATTTATGAATATAAAAACTACAGGTTATCAAGTACTTATCAAGTGTGCGTTGATTAATTTTCCTGAAAGGGTAAGGTATGATTAATAAAACAGATCTGTTACTTTTCAGTGTTTCCAGAGTTCGGGGATGCATGGAGTAAAGTAAAATTCACAGAATAAGACAATGCTGAAATATCAAGATATGGTTAATACAAAGTGATGGTACTAGTCAAGTTTCCTTACTCAGTGGTCTTACTTACTCCTTGGTCTAGGCGGGGGCACGTCTGTTCTCGGGACCGGTTAGCTCAGACTGACACCTGTCTCAGTTCAACAAGAACTTTTCTAACCAGCAAACAGCTTACAGCGGGAGTGGGAGTATGAATGCGCTTCTGGTGGATGACGTAGACTAGACTTGGCCAATCTCCTACTGCTCGACTATGACAGATGGTACCTGGGTTCGCTTCTCGGAGTGGACACGTCTAATCCTGATGAGTAGCCCTGGTTGACTGACTCCTCGGCTTCACAGAAACTCTTCTAGCGGCGAAACCTCTTACCACGAGAGTGGGAGTAGGCGATAAACGGATGCGCGGTTACTCAATAACAAAATGTGGACTTAATGAATGACAAGTACTGTACCTGGAGTTCAATTCTCGGAGGGAACGCGTCTGGTTGCTTTCAGTCGATCAGAAGGACTCACTGCACGGTGTGAATTTAATTACCTAGATAGCACACGACGTACCAGAGACATCCAATTTTGGTCTTAATTTAGTCTGAACGTCTTAGGACCTAAAATGGATGTCCTCAAGACGTCCAGAGTGGGACGTCTTTGGGACATCAAAAAATGTACGTCCTTAGTATGTCCATATTAGGCCTCCTAGCTTTTTTATATTGTATTTTGAAAAATAATACATTTATATCCAAATCAATAATTTTTTGCGTAAAATAAGATTTTCGTCGTAGATGTAGAACTTGGAAATTCTAAAAAAAATTTTTTTTATATATATATTTATTTAACGCCGGCCTAGTTCCGCTACTGAGGCTACGCTACTTCCCTTAAGAAGAATAGGGATCTTTTACTTGCCTAACATTTAATAGACAAGGGACCGACGGCTTTACATCCCCTCCGAAGGATGGTATATCCCCTATACAACCCTCGCCTAAGGTTGTATAGCTTCCGCGCATACACTGATATATAAGCCGCTGGAAGATGTGTGAGGCGAGGACACGGTCTTCGTTGGAACGGTCATTCTAAAAAATTACAAATTAATAACTTCTAAGTTTTGAAGTTACCGCGCTTTTCAAGCGATAAATGTCATTCCGGCACGACCACATTCGTTTGACTTCGTCATGTTTTTGGGTTGGTCTTATGTATGACAGTTGAGTTGATCATTTCATTTCAATGTATTTTCTGCGATATTTCACAACTCCTTTGTTTTGCAGTGTTTTATGCTGTGGTTTTATGTACAGTTGGCCATATTGGCTTTTTAGACCTAAAATGGACTAAAATAAGACGTCTTAAAGACGTTTTGATTAGTAACAATGGACATCCCCAAGATTACGACTTACACCTTAAAGTGGACGTTTTTAAGACGTCTCGAATGTCCCATGCAGACGTCCCTAAGACGTCTTTGGTATGTTCTAGTGCTATCTGGGTACTGCCTTCAAATATGAAGGAGTGGGAGAAACAGCGGAAAATAGATGCGCGGTGGATCACTGTGACGTCAGACGGACTTGACAAAATATTTGAGATATTTAGGGACTTAGGAAAATACCACAAACACGGAGTTGTGGACTTAGAAAAATTCACATACCTTATATTGTGGACTTGCGATATTTTCGTTACAGCACCGGAGCAAGTAGCAGATACGTGTATCTCGTAGGACGGCAGCCAAAAGACTAACCACGGAATAATTAAATTATTCCCGTGTACTGAAAGAGTGACGTCGCACGGGTGACGTCAAATGGACATGTGAAATATTTTCGAATGCCATGACAGATTTGTGAACTTAGCAAATTTACCTTACTCTGCTACCACAGGACGGAGAGCTCTGCACATCTAACGTGGTCGGTCGCTGGGAGGGCACTGACCCGTGCGTGATTTGGCTTGCCTGAAACATAGAAACTCTTTTCGTCGCTTCCCCACCCGAGTTCATCTGTACTTTACAATATGGCACACCTAAGCGGTGCTTCTAGAAATTAACATTTTTATTAACTTTTAAACTAATTTGCCTAAGGCGATACAGTATATTTACAAATCTAAATAAGTATTTCGGTAACGAAAAACGCTTCGTTCCAATATGAATTTTGTGAGAATGATCTTAACTTTCGCAATCTGCCTTTGTTCTTGACGCGCCAATATCCATTGGCTTGATGACGGTCTCGATAACTAGGGCCGAGTAGGACTACTACTCTTTGCTCCTAGATTATCTCTGTAGACCTGGACCGGCCTTCGTGATAGGTGGGCCCGCTTACTTCTACCAGACCCAGCCCGCAAATGCGAGATGTGTCGTGGTATTTTCTGCGGACCTCCCCTGGTCCTGGCTTTTCAACCTCACTGGCAGAGGTCTCTTCTGGCGCTCTTCTTGTCTTGATATTTTCTTTCTTCGCCAGCTTGTCACCCCCGTGGGTAGTCATCGGTCTAGTTGGGTTTTAGGAAGTTTTGGCTGGGATTGACTGCCGGTACGTAGGACACAGTAAAGGTGTGTCCTACCCCGGATCATCGGAAAGGTAAGGATATGAGCTGTGTAGCTCGAGAGTGTGGAGACCCTAAGTGCTTTTTTTAGCACTTTCGGACTCCACGGAGCAGGTAGGACAACGGGCGTTGGACGGTATGTTGTCCGACGCCCGCAAGGAGGTTGGGTTTGGGTAGAAAAACGTCATGTCTCTGGTAGTGGTGGTCCGTCCTGGGGTATCTGAAACAGATCGGTTAGCGGGAAATATAAGTTATACTCACCCGTTGTCCAGAAGCTGTACCCTCGGCCGTTTGTGCCTCGGGGCGTCGGCAGGGTCGTAATCAGTGGCCTGTCTGATTAGCCGGTTCCCGTGCTCCTCTGCTTGGGCGTACAGCTTCTTCGCTCGTTCCCGGATGACTTCAGTGACCGTGGTGTACTCCAGGTCTCTGACGATGTCTGCGTTTCTCACGTACCATGGTGCGTCGACCGCCGTCCTGAGGGCGATGTTTTCCACTGCCTGGATTTTCTTCATGTAGGACTTTGCCTGGTAACCCCTTTGTTCTTGACCTTCTCTCAAGGTTCACTCTAATCCTTCGAGTAATTCTAGCAACAAGGGTCGTAAATCCTTTCATTACGATTTGATTTGAGCTTCAATTACCTCAATAGTTCCATTTGATTCATATTTGTTCCTCAGAACAACTCGACTTACAATAATTTGCCGCGCTTCAGGTCTATTGACGATCTCCAATGCATTATTTTTTATTATGGACCTCAATTCTGAGGTCGGCAAAGCGTCTTTATTTGGAATTTTGGCTGTGAATACATTCTATTGATTCAGCTTCTTGAAAGTGATAATCATTTCCTGGTCTTCTAAGCCCTGATAAGAATCTCCTTCGGTATTCCAAGTCCTCTTCTAATGACCTCGTCTTTTGCGTTCTCGTTCTCGTAAAATGAATGACGACAATATATCATGTTGAACTTCCGGATTCAAGTTATCTTCCAAATTTTCATGCTCGTTAGCGTCACAAGGTTCAAGATGTCCGATAGATTTCATCTCAATTTCCACATCTCTGGATCCAGTTTCTGTATTTTCTTTTGTCGTTTTTCTGCTACTTGGAGAAGAAGTAAGATAACTGAGTAAGTAAGCTTGGCTAGTGCAATACCGACGATAACGACCATCAGGAGGATTCTGGTTCCAGTGGATTACTATTTGTAACTAGTAGATGCAATCTTAGTACCAACGAGGTTTGGGGAACACTGAAAAGTTACAAATTTATTTATTCACTATACCTTAACTTTCCAGGGTCTTACTTCTTTTTTCCTCTTCCAGGGGATATTGATAAATTTTTCTTTCAGACCCCTAGCTATTGTCACTGCACGCACGCCAGGTATTATACATGACTTCTCTATAAATTTTGCACTGTAGTTCTTATATTCATGTATATATCTGTGGACTTGCTTCGCCTACATGATATCCGTATCTAGTCTGTGATGCTTGTTTTGCTCGGGTAGCTGGTTTGGAGATTATTCCAGGGTTGAATGTTAATATTAATTAAAATCCAGATCCAAAATAAGACATTTATTTTCCTAATAATTTATGTACAGTGTGGCCATATCTTTTATGGCTTAGGTTGCGACAATCTTGTTATTACATAAGTACATCATAGTAATCGGAGAGAGAGAGAGAGTGTAACATAGTTCCTCTATGTACGTCGTCGTAACTCCAATTCTCTAATCGAAGTTCCAGGACATAACAGACGCGACTAAGAAATCTGTTTCAGGAGAGATCCAGTTCAACACACTCGAATCAATCTGACAGGAGGTCCAGTTCAACGCACTCGGATCCTCCCTAACAGATACTTGGCCAGCGGCTGCCACGACGCCGGAGAAACTTGAGCTTCCGGTTATCTCAGTTCAACACACTCGAGAAAGGTGAAAGTCAAGCTCTGAATTTACTGGTTTCTGGCTAGCTATTTTATACCCAAAAATCACGGTCACGAAAATGCACACGGCACACAAGTTGCGGCCTGGTGAAGTTAGAATTAAAAGTTAACAAAAGAACTAATCAGGTATTGAACTAATCTAAAACTGAACTACTTGATCCATGCATGATTAAAATAAGTTAAACTGGAATGAAAGTATACAGTAGTCTTGTAGTATTGTATACTTCATTACACTCCCCCCTTTCTTCGCAAAAATTAATCTCTTTCTACGAATCAAAAAAAAATTATTGTCTAACATATTATTTTTTTTTTTTTTTTTTTTTTACAAAAAACCAGTCACCCTACTCTGTGGCTCCGACCCTCACAGAGGGGAGCTGGTAATACCAATAGCCACTCCCCACGCCCGTGGGGTGAGTGACTACCGGGTCCGCGAATCGTGTGCCCTGAGTAGACGTAATGAACCGAGGATGACAGCCTTCTGCATTCTGCCGGCTAAGATCTCTGCCGAATCTCGGCATGCCGGTATGATCTTTAGTTCTGAAAGCAGCGTCTGTCTCATTCCACCGAGGGCTCCTATAATCAGTACCACTATTTTAACAGAATGGCCTGGATAAAGCCTGCGGAGTTCGAAGAGCAAATCTCGATATTTTGTCCGTTTTTCCTCCTCTTTCAAGACAATGTTGCTCTCAGCGGGAGCTGAGAATTCCATGACATACATTGTCTTGAGTTGGTGGTCGAGGAGTACTATGTCAGGCTTGTTGGCTTGTATTTGCCTGACGGTGGGAAACGAGTAGTTCCAATAAATTAGGCACTTCTCATTCCCCACAACGGACTCAATATCCCCCGGAACGTAAGGCAGCACTGGTGTTTCGTCTATCCCATACGAGTGCCTTAGATGATAGTAAAGCACTCGTAATGCTGCGTTGTGTCTATGAATATAGGCCGAGACTGCGTATGTCGGGCAAACCGACAGTAAGTGCATTACAGTCTCCGGCGCCCTGCGGCAGGCCCTGCAGCTGACATCAGGGACCTCCATACCCATGACACGACGTCGATAGACGAGAGTGTTAAATACACCATCCTGGCAAGCCATTATGAATCCCTCGGTCTCAGACTTCAGCCCAGCTGACCTTAAGAAGGCGAAGGTCAGCCTTTCGGATAAGCCGAGGTCTTCTATATTTTTATAGAAGATTCCGTGCAATGGCTTATCCTTATGGAGCTGCAGAAGGATGTTGTGTTCTGCAGCTCTAATGTGGGCTTTTAGTCGAACGGGTTCCAACTCGGTGACAGAGTCGGGGTTTACCCGCTCGACGTCGAAGATGAGACCAAGTTCATCGGCTGCTCTCCGTGCTGCCTTAAAGAGAAAAGCTCCTACCTCTGCATTTTCATGGTCTCGGACCATGCAGAGGAGGGGATCCGAACTCCTGATGACCTTACATGCTCCCTCCAGAACCATCCTGCTATGGAGACTCTCCAAGCTCAAGAGTCCACGGCCTCCCCGATGTCGTGGGAGATATAACCGTGGAACGGACGATTTAGGATGCAAGCTCCTATTGAGATGCATCTTCTTGCGGGTTACTACATCGAGTTGACGCAGCTCTTCTCTAGTCCACTTCACTACTCCGAAAGAGTAGAGAAGGATCGGAACGGCAAGCATATTTGTAGCAGACACCTTGTTCTTCCCCGACAGTTCTGAAGACCAGATCTGTCGGAGTAGGTGCTGATACTTGCCGCGGAGAGCGTTTTTCACTACACTCACTTCTTGGGTGGAGCGTTGCTCGACACCCAAGTAAGTGTACGACTCTCCGGCATCTAGATGGTGTAAGATGCTTCCGTCCACGAGCTGCGCGTCCTCTCCATAGTCACCGCATCGTCCTCTCTTGAGATGGATCAGTGCGCATTTGTCCAACCCGAACTGCATACCGACAGCCTGCGTATACTCCTGTACCACCCTAAGGGACTGTTGGAGATCCCTTTCTCCAGAGGCATAAAGTTTAAGGTCATCCATATAAAATAGATGGGTGACCTTATGCCTCCTGTCGCCGGGGGTACCGCAGTTGTAGCCACGGGTTTTCCGGAGCGAGACGGATAATGGCAGTAGTGAGATGCAAAACAGAAGGGGGCTGAGGGAATCTCCCTGAAATACTCCTCTTCTGAATGTTACCGACTCTGTTTGGACTCTATCGTTACCCGATGTTATGGTAAAGCGAGTCCTCCAGAGCGGCATCAGTTCTTCAATACATCTCACTACGGGACCGGGTACCACAAGACATCGGAGCAAGTGAACAATGAGCTCATGCGATGTCATGTCGAATGCCTTGCGGTAGTCGATCCAGGCCATAGAGAGGTTCCGCTTATACTGCATGGAGTCCTGCGTGACACATCTGTCAATCAACAGGTTCTCCTTGCAGCCAGCGACACCTCTCTTCGACCCTCGTTGCTCATATATCCGTTCGTAAACCGGCTCAACTGCGTGGAGCACCCGCATGTACAAAATGCGTGTAAACACCTTGTAACATGCGTTTAGACAGGTTATCGGTCTGTAATTCTTTGGGTTGGACAAATCTCCGTTCTTGGGGATCAGCACTGTCCGCCCCTCAACAACATATTATTATTATTATTATTATTATTATTATTTTTTTTTTTTTTTTTTTTTTTTTTTTTTTTTTTTTTTACAAAAAACCAGTCACCCTACTCTGTGGCTCCGACCCTCACAGAGGGGAGCTGGTAATACCAATAGCCACTCCCCACGCCCGTGGGGTGAGTGACTACCGGGTCCGAGAATCGTGTGCCCTAAGTAGACGCAATGATCCGAGGATGACAGCCTTCTGCATTCTGCCGGCTAAGATCTCTGCCGAATCTCGGCATGCCGGTATGATCTTTAGTTCTGAAAGCAGCGTCTGTCTCATTCCACCGAGGGCTCCTATAATCAGTACCACTATTTTAACAGAATGGCCTGGATAAAGCCTGCGGAGTTCGAAGATCAAATCTCGATATTTTGTCCGTTTTTCCTCCTCTTTCAAGACAATGTTGCTCTCAGCGGGAGCCGAGAATTCCACGACATACATTGTCTTGAGTTGGTGGTCGAGGAGTACTATGTCAGGCTTGTTGGCTTGTATTTGCCTGACGGTGGGAAACGAGTAGTTCCAATAGATTAGGCACTTCTCATTCCCCACAACGGACTCAATATCCCCCGGAACGTAAGGCAGCACTGGTGTTTCGTCTATCCCATACGAGTGCCTTAGATGATAGTAAAGCACTCGTAATGCTGCGTTGTGTCTATGAATATAGGCCGAGACTGCGTATGTCGGGCAAGCCGACAGTAAGTGCATTACAGTCTCCGGCGCCCTGCGGCAGGCCCTGCAGCTGACATCAGGGACCTCCATACCCATGACACGACGTCGATAGACGAGAGTGTTAAATACACCATCCTGGCAAGCCATTATGAATCCCTCGGTCTCAGACTTCAGCCCAGCTGACCTTAAGAAGGCGAAGGTCAGCCTTTCGGATAAGCCGAGGTCTTCTATATTTTTATAGAAGACCCCGTGCAATGGCTTATCCTTATGGAGCTGCAGAAGGATGTTGTGTTCTGCAGCTCTAATGTGGGCTTTTAGTCGAACGGGTTCCAACTCGGTGACAGAGTCGGGGTTTACCCGCTCGACGTCGAAGATGAGACCAAGTTCATCGGCTGCTCTCCGTGCTGCCTTAAAGAGAAAAGCTCCTACCTCTGCATTTTCATGGTCTCGGACCATGCAGAGGAGGGGATCCGAACTCCTGATGACCTTACATGCTCCATCCAGAACCATCCTGCTATGGAGACTCTCCAAGCTCAAGAGTCCACGGCCTCCCCGATGTCGTGGGAGATATAACCGTGGAACGGACGATTTAGGATGCAAGCTCCTATTGAGATGCATCTTCTTGCGGGTTACTACATCGAGTTGACGCAGCTCTTCTCTAGTCCACTTCACTACTCCGAAAGAGTAGAGAAGGATCGGAACGGCAAGCATATTTGTAGCAGACACCTTGTTGTAACGTTAAATTAGAATTCAATCATATATATTTGTATAGAATTTTAAGTTTATAAATAACTAAAGCTACAATTGGGTTTGTTGAATGATTGCAGAGCAAGGATTATTTCTAGTAGGTATTCCTCTAACTTTGTTGACAGCATTAGGACAGAGTACCTAATTTTGTGTTGGTTAGGTATTGCTTGTTTGAGTAAAAGTAGCCTCGGAAACATTCTTGTTTTCGATAAATTTTATTCAGGTAGCAATATACTTAGGTTGCATTGTTTTGATGTGTTAGTAGTTGCTATAGGCTTGTTGTACGTTAGCTTCTTCTGATGCAGGACAACCTCTCCGTTGTCTAACCTAAAACCAGTACAAACATTTAAGTAGTGGTTTTCACCGAGGGGTATATTATTGTATGACTTACTTTTTATTTGACGAGCTATTTAGATTGTTCTTTTTCCTTGCTAGATACTTTGAAATTCGGTTCCTGTAGAGGATGTAAACATCTTTTGGAATGCCGATATGTGTAGGCAAAAATACATATTTCAGAGGGTGCTGGCTGGAAAGCAATTTGGTTAGTCATTTGAAGGGTGGATAATACCAATAATATTCACTTACTTGTATTTTGCAGGAAGGTTTTAGTTTTAAATAAATAAGCTTGGTGAATTCTCTGTTTATTCTTTTTCGTCAGCTGTCATATGTCATATTTCACTGGGGAAATTGTTACCAACATTGATATAGGAAACTGCTCAGTCGTCATTTAATTTATTAATTCTAGGTTTATTTACTTTATGGACAATTGTTGTTTAAAATGGTGATTTGCACTCATGGGATTTCTTTGTAATGTCTGTTTTAATATTTCCATGTCAAGAATTATTTTCTGTGTCGTTAAAATTTTAATTGTAAATATGCGCGCGTCTTTAGGAATTGTGGGTAATTTCGTAGGAGTTGTCAAATGGTGATTGGTGCTCGAAAACATGTGGCTGAGGAAAAAAACAAGAAGTGGTTTCCGAGTTTCCGGATCCTTCGATTTAGCAGCGTGTCGTTTAGCCGATAAGACGAGATTTTCCTTTTGAATGCTTTTAGAGCAACCCATTCTGAGTTTTGGGGATTATACTGGAAGTCTTTAAATTTGGAAGTGCCGTTTGGTATGTTGAGCTGTTTGAAGCCGATTTTGTTGTGTGGAACTTCTAAATAGGCTTAGAAACGAAGCTATTGAATCCTTGTGTTTTTTGTGTGCCCAGGCCATTTTGTTGGGTAAGCAAGTTTCACCAAATTTCATAGAAATACCGACTTCTAAAACGCTATTTTATTTATAGGCAAATTTTGTACGGGTATTAAATCTACCCTAGACTTGGATTTCTGTAAATTCCTGGTTTTGGGGAGTTACGATATTTTTTTGGATAGACGTTTTTATGCTGGGAAGCCACGTGTCGATTTGGACGGGACTTTTGCTGTTTTGGTTGAGGACATCACTGGAACATATTGTTTTGGGACTGGAGTGGAGTCGGAGAGCCTTCTGCAGATATAATACAGGAGTTTCGAGTGAGGAACTGGGAATGTCGTTATCAGTTGTCACCCTTAAAGGCGTTAGAGGTGGGATAAGTACCCTTAGTATTTACCATGTGTATTTAGAATCATTATTTTCCTTATGTCTATGATTTTTAATTATTCTATAAACGGCCATTTTATAAGCCTAGCTGGTATGGACAATAATAGTTCCCTACTAGTATGAATTACCTGTAAGTAACTGCGCAGTTATATATCCAGATGTTTTGATAATTATATGTATAATTTTTTTTTTTTGTATTATGTGATGTATAAGGTCATATTGGAAAACTTATTTAGTTGGGTATATTGAAGGATGGCTCCCCACCACTAACCTGTCCTATTTAAATTAGTTATTTTGTTGAATGTAACTTGGCCTAAAATATTCATTTTTCACTTAGAAAAGACATCAACAGTAAATCAGAATTAAATCAGAAGTAATTTAGAATTAAATAAAGATGAAATTAAAATTAAATCAACATTACATCAAAGTCAAGTCAAGATCATGTATATAATTTAATAATGTGATAATTAGGAAAACACTGTCAGTAATCTGGTAGTTCTTAATTTGAAAGTCACCGGTAATCAGATTTTGTTAATAAATGTTATAGGAATTTTAACCTCGTTTTTATTTCTCGCCGTTGACTTAAGGTTGAAGATAAGTAACACTGAATTTGGTAATTTATGTAGTCAGTGTGTCTGACAATTCGCTTGAGGTTGGTATATTAAAATTACCTGGCGCTCACTATTTCACCTTGGCAAACTTTACGAATCGTTAAAAAAATAAACGAATCTCACCCCTGGAGTCTCCTGTTGGAGCTAGCTGACCTTAAGTTTTTTTTATTCGTCTTATTTTTAGACTTTTAGTCGTAAATTGAGTTTAACACGTAACAATTAAATTTGGCGCCTGGTTTGACGTAGCAAACATGTGGGGCCATTTTTTGATTTCATTTTGCCATGGTTTTTTTTATATTATCAAATAATTATATATGTGATTTTGATTTGCTGTTGTGTAGATCTTGCATAAGGCCTTTAACATTTCGGTCCACATAGTATGTTGGTGGTGCCATTGCCAAAACAGTGACATTAAGAGTTTCCAATTTGAGGTAGCTCATCGTTAAACAATTCGGATAATCGTTAAGAAACTTACAGAATTTTTGTGGTTTTATTTGAAATTAAGTATACTAAAATATTATCTTTTTTTTATATATTTGAGGAGATATTTTTACAGGTTGACCTTTTATTGATAAATTTGTGGTATTAGTAACAATTGTTTTTCCTTTTCTTCCATCGAACTTATTTGACTATCAAAGAGTACGTTACACTTGTTGCCTAATACTCTAGGTGTTTATTTTTTTTTAATTGCCTTCTACAGGGTGATCGCTGCTATATATAAATTGTCATTTTCTTTTGTAACATTGGTAAGTTCATTTTTTTTTACAATGGCTTCGAAACTAGATTCTGGTCGATTAAGTAAGGATGAATTAATTTATGAACTGAAAATTAGAGGATTGGAAGATGTTGGGACTGTGGAGCAAATGCGTGCAACTTTGAGAAGAATATTACGAATGGAACGTTCTGGAGACTCATTGACTTATCCTGAATACAATTTGAACAGTACCGAAGAAATTAAAATAGCTGAAAAGAAAATTCAAGAACTTGAAAATCTTATCAAAGAGTTGAGCACTGGAGAAGATAGTGGACCTTATAAGAAGATAGAAGCAAAACTTAGTCATATCTTAATGAGAGTGGATCGTGTCAAAGCAACTGAGGATGAGACAAGGAAGCAACGTAGTCAATTATTGGCTAAAATTTTGCAACTTCAGGCAACTTTAGGGCAAACAGTTAAAAAAGTTAAGACTGAACGAAACATTCTGGAATTAAGTATGCTAAATGTACACGAGGACAGTATAGCTTCGAACGATAGCGATGCCGAAGTTTTTATTGAACATAAACCACTAGGATCAAGTTCTACTCAAATTCATGCTACTGCTTCAACGGTTAAGTCAATTCCCGTGATTAAGTGGAATCTTACATTTTCTGGAAAACCTAAAGAAATGTCGGTTTTAGCATTTATTGAAAGAATAGAAGAATTAAGTGTTGCTAGACACGTGTCAAGTCAAACTCTTTTTGAGTCAGCAGCCGATTTATTTACAGGTCATGCATTGGTTTGGTTTAGGGCTAATCATTCGAAATTCTCTAACTGGAATAGTTTATGTAAGGGTTTAAAGGAACAGTTTCTTGAAAGAAATCATGATGAGAAGTTATTTCAACAAATTAAAGAACGTAAACAGCGAGAGGAGGAGTCGATTGGAATTTACTTTGCGTACATGAAAAATGCTTTTGCTAGATTATCTGTCAAAATTCCTGAGATGACACAGTTAAATATTTTACGGGAAAATGTCAAACCTTTCTTTCAAATTGCTATTGCACGTGAAGAACCAAGGTCACTTGATGAGCTGGAAGAAATGTGTGTGAAATTGGAACGAAGATGTTCGTCAATTGATGGATTTTCAACTGCACCTGTGAGGAAATGGGCAGTGGAACCCGATCTCATGTATATTGCTTCAGAACCTTGGACTAGTTCTTCTCCAACTGACTATACCGTAACAACGTCTCGAGGATTGACAGGAACTGCCACTCTTACTTGTTGGAATTGCCGTGCAAAAGGACACAGCTCACGTCAGTGTCGCCAACCAAGGAGAAAATATTGCTTTAAATGTGGAACTCCCAATGTTACCAAATACAATTGTCCAAAATGTAAAAATCAAATTTCGGGAAATGCGAATGCGAGCCATTAAGAGGTCGGTTAGTGGAGAACTCGTGTACGACCACCATTTCGACAGTTTCGGTGGATGAAAACTTCTTTCAACATAAAGTTATTTTAGACTATATTTTAAGCCATGCGGAGAACGATCAAAGACCATATTTGGAAGTATCAATTTTAGGGAAGAAAATGTTAGGTTTGTTGGACAGTGGAGCAACTCGAACCATAATTGGAAGAAAAGGTTGGAAAATATTACAAAGTTTAAATTTAACATTTAACACGGAAGATTCACCTATTTGTAGATTAGCAGATGGAAGTAAACTCCCGAGTAATGGATCCGTTTTAGTACCAATAGAACTCATGGGTAAAGTGAAGCTTATGAATGTACTACTAGTACCGGATTTAGATCGCGTTCTTATACTTGGGTATGATTTTTGGAAAAAAAATGGAAATAATCCCGGACTTAAAGAGAGACGTGTGGAAATTTTCGACTCAAGAAGAAGAAATTTTTGAAGTGAACACTATAGAGGTTGATTTAAGTACTGAACAAAAACAAGTTTTCGACGAATTTATAGAACAGAAGTTTATGTTAATGGGAAATTCTGTAGGATGTACTCATTTAATAGAGCATGAAATTGTTGTGGATTCCCCTCCGATTAAACAAAGGTATTATCCTGTTTCACCGGTTGTACAACGTCAAATCAATGAAGAACTAGAGAAATTATTAGAATTGGACATCGTTGAACCATCTACTAGTGCTTGGTCTTCACCAATCATTTTAGTATCCAAGAAAGAAGGAGGATATAGATTTTGTGTTGACTTTCGGAAATTAAATCAAGTAACAAAGAAAGATGCTTATCCTTTGCCATATGTATCGACTATTCTGGATCGTTTGAAAGGAGCCCGCTATCTTAGCAGCTTGGACATCAAGTCAGCATATTATCAGATACCTTTAAAATCTAACAGTCGTGAATATACTGCATTTACCATACCTGGTAAAGGTTTATTTCATTTTAAAAGATTATGTTTTGGATTGACCAATGCACCAGCTTGTTGGCAAAGATTGATAGATAGAGTTTTGGGGGCGGATTTAGAAGAAAATGTTTTTGTCTACTTGGACGACATAATTGTCATATCTTCATCTTTTGAGAAGCATATGGAAATTTTAGAGAAAGTGTTCTCTAGACTGATTATGGCGGGATTGACTCTAAATCGAGAAAAGTGCAAATTTTTTAGGTCTGAATTAAAATATCTAGGGTATGTTATCGACAATAAGGAAGGATTGCGAGTAGACCCGGACAAAGTACAAGCTATTTTGAATATACCTACTCCCACTTGTGTTCGAGATGTTAGGAGCTTTCTAGGAATGGCCTCATGGTACAGGAGGTTCATCGAAAATTTCTCTTCTATTAGTGCACCTTTGACAAATTTATTAAGGAAAAGACAAAAATTTTTATGGACTTCTACTTGTGAAGAATCTTTTCGAAAATTGAAAGAGTGTTTAATCTCAGCACCTATACTGACTACCCCAGATTTTACCAAACCTTTTAATGTGAAAACGGATGCTAGTGGATATGGACTAGGAGCTGTTTTGACGCAGATGATTGACGGCCATGAACGAGTCATTTGTTACGTAAGTCGATCTTTGACGAAGCAAGAAAAAGCATATAGTACGACTGAAAGGGAGCTTTTGGCGGTGCTTCATGCGCTGGACAAGCTGAGACCATATCTAGAAGGGGCTACGTTCACCGTAGAAACGGATCACCATAGCTTAGTATGGTTGGACAATGTTAAAAATCCACATGGTAGATTATGTAGATGGGCTGTGAAATTACAACAATACAATTTCAAGGTGATTCATCGAAAAGGTAAAGATCACGTGGTACCTGACGTACTTTCAAGAGCAGTTCCGAATATAGATTATATCACCGATGAAAATTCGACTTTGAATACTTTTGGCTATGATTTCAAGGACATAACAGATCGATGGTACTCAAGAATGATAGCAAATGCTACCACGAATCCTTTGTCTTATCCAAAATGGAGAGTACAAGATAAATATCTTTTTAAATATGTGCAAGGTAAAGTTCCTGAGCTTTCCGAAGAATCAGAGCACTGGAAATTGGTTGTACCTAAGGATTGCCGTCAAGATATTCTCAAAGAATTACATGATAGTCCTACTTCGTCTCATCCAGGAATATTCAAAACCTATGAAAAACTATGTCACCGTTTTTATTGGCCAAAGATGAAGTGTGATGTTACCGCATATATTAACCGGTGTAGGGTATGTGCAAAACATAAAGCTGTTCAGAAGAAACCCGCTGGTCTTATGGGGCAACGCCCACAGATAACCAGACCTTTTGAGTTAATTAGTTGTGATATAGTAGGTCCATTACCTAGAGGAAGTCGAGGATATACTCATATTTTAGTAGTATGTGATTATTTTTCCAAATTTGTTCTAACTTTTCCATTAAGATCAGCAACTGCCAGTAAAATATGTAGACATCTTGAAGAAGACGTATTTTTATTATTTGGAGTCAGTAAACATCTTATTACTGATAACGGAGCACAATTTACGAGTAAAGAATTTCGAAAATTATGTGATGATTATAATGTGAATATTTTGTATAATGCTGTTTATCATCCTCAGAATAATCCGACAGAGAGAGTAAACCGTGTCGTAAAAACCATGTTATCATGCTATATTCAAGAAAATCAACGGAAATGGGATGTAGTGTTACCCTTTGTAACCTGTGCGATACGCACTCAGATGCATGAAGTAACCGGCTATACTCCATATTACGTAAATTTTGGTCGAGAATATATCGGAAATGGAAAGTTTCATAATAATGTTAATCTTAATCATCAATCGGATCTAGAGATCAATAGGACTGAAGAAAGAATAGTGAGAGACCGTGGATTTGCAAAAATTTATGAAGATATTAAAGTAAGGCTACGAAAGGCATACACACAAGCTAGTCAAAGATACAATCTAAGAAGAAGACAAGTACAATACAAGATCGGAGACTTGGTATGGAGAAAGAATCATGTTTTGTCCAGTAAAGCGGATTATTTTAGTGCAAAACTGGCTCCTAAGTATGTCGGACCTTGTAAAGTTAGGAAAGTTTGTGGTACATGTAGCTATGAAATTGAAGATGAAAGTGGAACATTGGTCGGTGTATATCATGTAAATGATCTCAAACCTACCCACGGTTTGGATTAGAATTTTTTTTTGGTAGTTCTCTAATTGTACATTGATATTTTGGTTATACTATTGTAAAAGGATTTTTTTTGTTGTGGGAAAAAAAAAGTAACCTGCGTTCAAGGCTCTAATTCATTAATTTTTTTGTTTTGTCATTTTTCCTTGTATACTGTCGTGTGTAATCGTCCGGAGGTGAACGATTGCAAAACGTTTAAGCCTCATATTAGTTGCAAGTGTGATAGTTGTGGAGCGAACTATTGCCAAGCATTTAAAGCTTTATTTTGTTTCTTTTTCTGGAAAAATTTTTTTTTTAAAAAAAAAAATTTTTAAGAGGGAAAAGGGGGAATTTGTAACGTTAAATTAGAATTCAATCATATATATTTGTATAGAATTTTAAGTTTATAAATAACTAAAGCTACAATTGGGTTTGTTGAATGATTGCAGAGCAAGGATTATTTCTAGTAGGTATTCCTCTAACTTTGTTGACAGCATTAGGACAGAGTACCTAATTTTGTGTTGGTTAGGTATTGCTTGTTTGAGTAAAAGTAGCCTCGGAAACATTCTTGTTTTCGATAAATTTTATTCAGGTAGCAATATACTTAGGTTGCATTGTTTTGATGTGTTAGTAGTTGCTATAGGCTTGTTGTACGTTAGCTTCTTCTGATGCAGGACAACCTCTCCGTTGTCTAACCTAAAACCAGTACAAACATTTAAGTAGTGGTTTTCACCGAGGGGTATATTATTGTATGACTTACTTTTTATTTGACGAGCTATTTAGATTGTTCTTTTTCCTTGCTAGATACTTTGAAATTCGGTTCCTGTAGAGGATGTAAACATCTTTTGGAATGCCGATATGTGTAGGCAAAAATACATATTTCAGAGGGTGCTGGCTGGAAAGCAATTTGGTTAGTCATTTGAAGGGTGAATAATACCAATAATATTCACTTACTTGTATTTTGCAGGAAGGTTTTAGTTTTAAATAAATAAGCTTGGTGAATTCTCTGTTTATTCTTTTTCGTCAGCTGTCATATGTCATATTTCACTGGGGAAATTGTTACCAACATTGATATAGGAAACTGCTCAGTCGTCATTTAATTTATTAATTCTAGGTTTATTTACTTTATGGACAATTGTTGTTTAAAATGGTGATTTGCACTCATGGGATTTCTTTGTAATGTCTGTTTTAATATTTCCATGTCAAGAATTATTTTCTGTGTCGTTAAAATTTTAATTGTAAATATGCGCGCGTCTTTAGGAATTGTGGGTAATTTCGTAGGAGTTGTCAAATGGTGATTGGTGCTCGAAAACATGTGGCTGAGGAAAAAAACAAGAAGTGGTTTCCGAGTTTCCGGATCCTTCGATTTAGCAGCGTGTCGTTTAGCCGATAAGACGAGATTTTCCTTTTGAATGCTTTTAGAGCAACCCATTCTGAGTTTTGGGGATTATACTGGAAGTCTTTAAATTTGGAAGTGCCGTTTGGTATGTTGAGCTGTTTGAAGCCGATTTTGTTGTGTGGAACTTCTAAATAGGCTTAGAAACGAAGCTATTGAATCCTTGTGTTTTTTGTGTGCCCAGGCCATTTTGTTGGGTAAGCAAGTTTCACCAAATTTCATAGAAATACCGACTTCTAAAACGCTATTTTATTTATAGGCAAATTTTGTACGGGTATTAAATCTACCCTAGACTTGGATTTCTGTAAATTCCTGGTTTTGGGGAGTTACGATATTTTTTTGGATAGACGTTTTTATGCTGGGAAGCCACGTGTCGATTTGGACGGGACTTTTGCTGTTTTGGTTGAGGACATCACTGGAACATATTGTTTTGGGACTGGAGTGGAGTCGGAGAGCCTTCTGCAGATATAATACAGGAGTTTCGAGTGAGGAACTGGGAATGTCGTTATCAGTTGTCACCCTTAAAGGCGTTAGAGGTGGGATAAGTACCCTTAGTATTTACCATGTGTATTTAGAATCATTATTTTCCTTATGTCTATGATTTTTAATTATTCTATAAACGGCCATTTTATAAGCCTAGCTGGTATGGACAATAATAGTTCCCTACTAGTATGAATTACCTGTAAGTAACTGCGCAGTTATATATCCAGATGTTTTGATAATTATATGTATAATTTTTTTTTTTTGTATTATGTGATGTATAAGGTCATATTGGAAAACTTATTTAGTTGGGTATATTGAAGGATGGCTCCCCACCACTAACCTGTCCTATTTAAATTAGTTATTTTGTTGAATGTAACTTGGCCTAAAATATTCATTTTTCACTTAGAAAAGACATCAACAGTAAATCAGAATTAAATCAGAAGTAATTTAGAATTAAATAAAGATGAAATTAAAATTAAATCAACATTACATCAAAGTCAAGTCAAGATCATGTATATAATTTAATAATGTGATAATTAGGAAAACACTGTCAGTAATCTGGTAGTTCTTAATTTGAAAGTCACCGGTAATCAGATTTTGTTAATAAATGTTATAGGAATTTTAACCTCGTTTTTATTTCTCGCCGTTGACTTAAGGTTGAAGATAAGTAACACTGAATTTGGTAATTTATGTAGTCAGTGTGTCTGACAATTCGCTTGAGGTTGGTATATTAAAATTACCTGGCGCTCACTATTTCACCTTGGCAAACTTTACGAATCGTTAAAAAAATAAACGAATCTCACCCCTGGAGTCTCCTGTTGGAGCTAGCTGACCTTAAGTTTTTTTTATTCGTCTTATTTTTAGACTTTTAGTCGTAAATTGAGTTTAACACGTAACATTGTTCTTCCCCGACAGTTCTGAAGACCAGATCTGTCGGAGTAGGTGCTGATACTTGCCGCGGAGAGCGTTTTTCACTACACTCACTTCTTGGGTGGAGCGTTGCTCGACACCCAAGTAAGTGTACGACTCTCCGGCATCTAGATGGTGTAGGATGCTTCCGTCCACGAGCTGCGCGTCCTCTCCGTAGTCACCGCATCGTCCTCTCTTGAGATGGATCAGTGCGCATTTGTCCAACCCGAACTGCATACCGACAGCCTGCGTGTACTCCTGTACCACCCTAAGGGACTGCTGGAGATCCCTCTCTCCAGAGGCATAAAGTTTAAGGTCATCCATATAAAATAGATGGGTGACCTTATGCCTCCTGTCGCCGGGGGTACCGCAGTTGTAGCCACGGGTTTTCCGGAGCGAGACGGATAATGGCAGTAGTGAGATGCAAAAGAGAAGGGGGCTGAGGGAATCTCCCTGAAATACTCCTCTTCTGAATGTTACCGACTCTGTTTGGACTCTATCGTTACCCGATGTTATGGTAAAACGAGTCCTCCAGAGCGGCATCAGTTCTTCAATACATCTCACTACGGGGCCTGGTACCACAAGACATCGGAGCAAGTGAACAATGAGCTCATGCGATGTCATGTCAAATGCCTTGCGGTAGTCGATCCAGGCCATAGAGAGGTTCCGCTTATACTGCATGGAGTCCTGCGTGACACATCTGTCGATCAGCAGGTTTTCCTTGCAGCCAGCGACACCTCTCTTCGACCCTCGTTGCTCATATATCCGTTCGTAAACCGGTTCAACTGCGTGGAGCACCCGCATGTACAAAATGCGTGTAAACACCTTGTAGCATGCGTTTAGACAGGTTATCGGTCTGTAGTTCTTTGGGTTGGACAAATCTCCATTCTTGGGGATCAGCACTGTCCGCCCCTCAACAACCCAAGAAGGGATTTGCTGCTCCCCATTTAACCAGGAATTAAAAATTCTGGCCAAATGGTGGTGGGTGCTCGATAACTTTTTCCACCAAAAGTTATTTATCCCATCGGGACCTGGAGCAGCAAAGTTCTTAGAGCCCTCAAGAGCCCTACGAACCTCTTCTGGGGTTATTGGTTCGCACACTTCCTGTGGTTGCTGAAGCCTTTGACAAAAGGCTTCAAGGTGTGCAAGGGCAGGAGAATCTCGGTTGAGTGGAAGCCTCTCCTCGTACAGCGTTTTCCAGAAGTTCTCCACCTGATCTGCAGTCGGCGGATTTTCTACAACACGCGGAGGCGGTTGGAAGAGGCGCGAGGGCTTTTCGCGGAACAGTTTATTTTCCGCAAGCCCTCTCGCCCGCCTCACTAATGACTTTTTGCAAGTCACTAGCATCCGTATCCTGTCGAGACAGTGCTGTTTGGTGGTTCGCAGCACTGCCTCATTGAGTGTGTGATGGGCGCGTCTTAAGTTGGCGGCTAATCGACGCACTTTAGGCGTGAACGGCCTGTTGGCCGCCATATAGTCCATCACACATTGGATACGGGATGCGTGTTGCCTCGCCGACCGGATCTTGGCTTCCATTTTTTGTATGCGCCGCTCCGCCCTCTCCTGTGGAGAAGCAGTGTTTTGCCCCTCCACCCGAGAAAAGCGTTGAGCAGCAGCATACACGGCACAATTTATGTGCCAGAGGTCAGCCCGTTCTGGTAGCATTATTTTTTTTTTTTTTTTTTTTTTTTTTTTTTTTTTTTTTTTTTTTTTACAAAAAACCAGTCACCCTACTCTGTGGCTCCGACCCTCACAGAGGGGAGCTGGTAATACCAATAGCCACTCCCCACGCCCGTGGGGTGAGTGACTACCGGGTCCGCGAATCGTGTGCCCTGAGTAGACGTAATGAACCGAGGATGACAGCCTTCTGCATTCTGCCGGCTAAGATCTCTGCCGAATCTCGGCATGCCGGTATGATCTTTAGTTCTGAAAGCAGCGTCTGTCTCATTCCACCGAGGGCTCCTATAATCAGTACCACTATTTTAACAGAATGGCCTGGATAAAGCCTGCGGAGTTCGAAGAGCAAATCTCGATATTTTGTCCGTTTTTCCTCCTCTTTCAAGACAATGTTGCTCTCAGCGGGAGCTGAGAATTCCACGACATACATTGTCTTGAGTTGGTGGTCGAGGAGTACTATGTCAGGCTTGTTGGCTTGTATTTGCCTGACGGTGGGAAACGAGTAGTTCCAATAAATTAGGCACTTCTCATTCCCCACAACGGACTCAATATCCCCCGGAACGTAAGGCAGCACTGGTGTTTCGTCTATCCCATACGAGTGCCTTAGATGATAGTAAAGCACTCGTAATGCTGCGTTGTGTCTATGAATATAGGCCGAGACTGCGTAAGTCGGGCAAGCCGACAGTAAGTGCATTACAGTCTCCGGCGCCCTGCGGCAGGCCCTGCAGCTGACATCAGGGACCTCCATACCCATGACACGACGTCGATAGACGAGAGTGTTAAATACACCATCCTGGCAAGCCATTATGAATCCCTCGGTCTCAGACTTCAGCCCAGCTGACCTTAAGAAGGCGAAGGTCAGCCTTTCGGATAAGCCGAGGTCTTCTATATTTTTATAGAAGATCCCGTGCAATGGCTTATCCTTATGGAGCTGCAGAAGGATGTTGTGTTCTGCAGCTCTAATGTGGGCTTTTAGTCGAACGGGTTCCAACTCGGTGACAGAGTCGGGGTTTACCCGCTCGACGTCGAAGATGAGACCAAGTTCATCGGCTGCTCTGCGTGCTGCCTTAAAGAGAAAAGCTCCTACCTCTGCATTTTCATGGTCTCGGACCATGCAGAGGAGGGGATCCGAACTCCTGATGACCTTACATGCTCCATCCAGAACCATCCTGCTATGGAGACTCTCCAAGCTCAAGAGTCCACGGCCTCCCCGATGTCGTGGGAGATATAACCGTGGAACGGACGATTTAGGATGCAAGCTCCTATTGAGATGCATCTTCTTGCGGGTTACTACATCGAGTTGACGCAGCTCTTCTCTAGTCCACTTCACTACTCCGAAAGAGTAGAGAAGGATCGGAACGGCAAGCATATTTGTAGCAGACACCTTGTTCTTCCCCGACAGTTCTGAAGACCAGATCTGTCGGAGTAGGTGCTGATACTTGCCGCGGAGAGCGTTTTTCACTACACTCACTTCTTGGGTGGAGCGTTGCTCGACACCCAAGTAAGTGTACGACTCTCCGGCATCTAGATGGTGTAAGATGCTTCCGTCCACGAGCTGCGCGTCCTCTCCGTAGTCACCGCATCGCCCTCTCTTGAGATGGATCAGTGCGCATTTGTCCAACCCGAACTGCATACCGACAGCCCGCGTGTACTCCTGTACCACCCTAAGGGACTGCTGGAGATCCCTCTCTCCAGAGGCATAAAGTTTAAGGTCATCCATATAAAATAGATGGGTGACCTTATGCCTCCTGTCGCCGGGGGTACCGCAGTTGTAGCCACGGGTTTTCCGGAGCGAGACGGATAATGGCAGTAGTGAGATGCAAAAGAGAAGGGGGCTGAGGGAATCTCCCTGAAATACTCCTCTTCTGAATGTTACCGACTCTGTTTGGACTCTATCGTTACCCGATGTTATGGTAAAACGAGTCCTCCAGAGCGGCATCAGTTCTTCAATACATCTCACTACGGGGCCTGGTACCACAAGACATCGGAGCAAGTGAACAATGAGCTCATGCGATGTCATGTCAAATGCCTTGCGGTAGTCGATCCAGGCCATAGAGAGGTTCCGCTTATACTGCATGGAGTCCTGCGTGACACATCTGTCGATCAGCAGGTTTTCCTTGCAGCCAGCGACACCTCTCTTCGACCCTCGTTGCTCATATATCCGTTCGTAAACCGGTTCAACTGCGTGGAGCACCCGCATGTACAAAATGCGTGTAAACACCTTGTAGCATGCGTTTAGACAGGTTATCGGTCTGTAGTTCTTTGGGTTGGACAAATCTCCGTTCTTGGGGATCAGCACTGTCCGCCCCTCAACAACCCAAGAAGGGATTTGCTGCTCCCCATTTAACCAGGAATTAAAAATTCTGGCCAAATGGTGGTGGGTGCTCGATAACTTTTTCCACCAAAAGTTATTTATCCCATCGGGACCTGGAGCAGCAAAGTTCTTAGAGCCCTCAAGAGCCCTACGAACCTCTTCTGGGGTTATTGGTTCGCACACTTCCTGTGGTTGCTGAAGCCTTTGACAAAAGGCTTCAAAGTGTGCAAGGGCAGGAGAATCTCGGTTGAGTGGAAGCCTCTCCTCGTATAGCGTTTTCCAGAAGTTCTCCACCTGATCTGCAGTCGGCGGATTGTCTACAACACGCGGAGGCGGTTGGAAAAGGCGCGAGGGCTTCTCGCGGAACAGTTTATTTTCCGCAAGCCCTCTCGCCCGCCTCACTAGTGATTTTTTACAAGTCACTAGCATCCGTATCCTGTCGAGACAGTGCTGTTTGGTGGTTCGCAGCACTGCCTCATTGAGTGTGTGATGGACGCGTCTTAGGTTGGCGGCTAATCGACGCACTTTAGGCGTGAACGGCCTGTTGGCCGCCATATAGTCCATCACACATTGGATACGGGATGCGTGTTGCCTCGCCGACCGGATCTTGGCTTCCATCTTTTGTATGCGCCGCTGCGCTCTCTCCTGTGGGGAAGAGGTATTTCGCCTCTCCACCTGAGAAGAGCGTTGAGCAGCGGCATACACGGCACAATTTATGTGCCAGATGTCAGCCTCTTCTGGTAGCGCTGTACGAAGTTCAGCGTCCACTCTGGCCAGGTCTTGTGGCCCGGGGGTTTTCAGATGGTGTAACCCCCTTCTGGTACTGAGGCCCTCTGGTATTGGCGGAACGAGGAGTGCTACGTCCTCAACCGGTGATTGTGGCGGCTCTTCGGCCACCTCATTCACCGGTCCAGGAGCAGCCCTCACGTAGCCCCTACTACGAAGGTGGGATACATAGTCACGCAGATTTTGTGGCGTGAAGGCGCTATGCTCTGGTAGCCTCTCACACCACAGAGCATGCATCCGCGCCATGTATCCCCTCCGCGCGGGCTCACTGCTTTCATAGCAATGCAGAAGTTCATCTCTCAGTTCATCTGTCCACTCAAAGCGTCCTTGGACATTGCCAATTTCGTCAACGGGCGGTCCGTCCGGTTGGGCCCCACCACCTTGCCCTTGACCCCTATCCGCACGGGGTCGATCGTGGGGGCCCTGTCTTCGGCCTGCCGGAACCAAAGTTTAGGGTCTGTGGGTGGTTAGCCCAGCAGACCCACGACCGACACCAGAGGGGAAGACGCTTTCCCCTCCCGGGTGCACTAGGGCTGCCGGTTCGGTTTTGCACCCCAGCTGGAGTAAGTGGTGGCGCTACTCACCAAAGGCTTGATAGATGGAAGTCAGCCCCTCCTGCATTATTATTATTATTATTATTATTATTATTATTATTATTCTAACATATATCTTAAAGCTAAACAGGTAAGTTAAAATTATTTTACATATTTTACATAAACAATAATACAACAAGTGAACAAGTTTTTCGGAATCCATCATCTGATTTCGAAACGGGTCAAAACATTAGGGTGCCCTTCTTAAAAAAATTGTAGTACGCCTCTGGTTATATGTACAATGCAGGCGTGGAGTCAACAGCAGGTAAATAAGTTTTTGTTTTTTTTTCTTCAAAATAAGCTGTCATCAATCAATAAAACATTTAATTGAGATACTGATATCTTTAAATATAAAAACTATCCTTTGCTTTTAATAAGTTATATGAAATATAATAAATGAATCTAAGAAATAAATGTATTTTAAACAGAATGTAAAATTAAAATTAATCTTTTCCTGGCGAGAAAATAAATGAGGAAATTTTATGGATTTCCGGGGAGACGGGAAATGCCGGAGACGAGTGGTTTATAAATTCTCGTTACGATGCCGTCGGGATTCTTTATACGAAAAGGTCTCCTCTCATGATTCCTCTTCTTTTCCCGTTTTCGTCTCGGACACCTTTTTGGGGAACTTAGCAGTGAGGGTGCTGGGATTTCGAAAGTTGTTGGTGAAGACATTTCACCAACTAAGACTCGGCACGACTGAGCTGGGAACTCTTCTTTCATGTATATGCCTTTTTTAAATCCCTAACGTGGACTCGTTTCACTTTCCGTCGGGTGGGGAGTCTGATCTCGACTACTACTGCTGATATAATCCGTTCCACTATGTATGGGCCTGAGAACTTTGGAGCAAGTTTTGCGTTAAAATTTCGGATTGCTGAGGACAGCGGGTGCTCTCTTTTCATAACTCGGTCTCCAACACGTAGGGTCCAGTCTCGGCGGCGTAAGTTATAGTGTCGGCTCTGTGACTGGTAGGCCTTTGCCAAGTTTAATTGTACTAGTTCAAAAATTTCTGACAATTTTTCTAGGTTCTTTATGCGTGTTGGTGGAACATTCGCGTCAGGTAAATTTGCGGAGGGTTGTTCCTTATTAAGAATGCCAGGTAACGTTAATTCTCTTCCGAAATTCAGCATAGCTGGTGAAAACTCAGTGGATTCATGTCTGGCGGAATTCATGGCCAATGTAAATTCGGGTAAATATCGGTCTCATTTCCGGTGATCATTTTCTGTATACTGAGCTATCATGGTTTTTAAAACTTTATTTGTCCTCTCTACGGGGTTGCATTGGGGTGAATATGGTGTAGTAGTACGGTGTGTAATACCATATTCAGACAACATGTTAGTAAATTCATTACTTGTAAACTGTTTGCCATTATCGGTGATAATGCTATTTGGACATCCGAAACGGGAGATAATTTTTTCTTTCAGGGCTGTACAGACCGTAGTGGAGGTTGCTTTTCTTACAGGGTGGCATTCTACCCACTTAGTGAATCTATCCTGCACCACAATTAGATTTGTGTTCCCTTTGCTAGACCTAGGGAGCGGAGCTACAATGTCTATACTAACAGTATCCCAACATCCGTTTATTTTTGGAAATTGCATTTTTCCAGCGGGCTGTTGTTGTGATTGTTTGTATTTTTGACAGCTGGAATATCGCCTAACATAGTTGGTTATATCTCTGTGCATTCTAGGCCAGTAATATTTATTTGAAATTCGGGTGATAGTTTTTGCTATTCCTAAGTGACCCGCACTAGGTGCGTCATGATTTTCGAACAAAATTTGTTTTCTTTTCTGCTGCGGGATACACAGCTTCCATGGGTTGGAGAATTCGTCGTCAGTAAAACCGTTATTTGTCCAAACATGACGATAAAAATTTCCATTTTCCAAGCAGTAGTCTGGTTTTTTATCGGGTTTTTCTTTAACTAATTTGACGGTGTTCTGGTACCATTCACAGTTTTCGGCTTCTCCGATAGTAAAAAGAAATTCGTCGATATCTGTATTTTGTTCGACGATTGGTTGGCGGGAAAGCGCATCTGCAACTTTGTTTAGTGCTCCTTTTCGGTATTTTATTTCAAAGTCGTATTGTTGCAATTCCATTGCCCACCTGGCTAATCGTCCACTAGGGGAATTTATATAATTTAACCATTTTAAACTTTGATGGTCTGTTACGACTACAAAATGCTATCCCATCAGATAATGTAGGTTTTTCCTTATTCCGAAAACAATTGCTGCGCATTCGAGCTCGACCGCCGACATTTTCTTTTCAGCGTTGGATAAAGAACGGCTTGCATATGCTATAACTCGATCCTGGTTATCGATTTTTTGTATGAGAGCCACACCTAAACCTTCTGTTGATGCGTCCGTCTGCAGGTAAAATGTTTTTGAGAAATCAGGGCAATTTAATATGGGGGCTTCGGTTAATGATTTTTTTAAGGTATTAAAAGCGTTTTCTTCGAATTGAGACCATTTCCAGCGTGTGTGTTTTCTTAAAAGTCTATTCAATGGTGCAGCAATTTCTGAGTATCCCTGTATAAATCTTCTGTACCAGGACGACATTCCGAGAAAACGACGTAATTGTTTGACGTTTTCGGTGCTTGGATAGTTAGAATTGCTTTAACTTTATCTGGATCTGTTTTAATGCCTTCTTCGCATACTAGGTGGCCTAGATATTTAAGTTCCTTTCTACAGAAATTACATTTATCTGGATTCAATTGTAAATTTGCTTCTAAAAGCCGTTTGAAAATATCTTTTAAATGTTTTAGATGTTCTTCAAATGTTTTACTTATAATCACGATGTCGTCTAGGTATGCGAAAGCATACGTCATTTCGGGAGTAATAATTCTGTCTAAAAGTCTCTGAAATGTGCTCGGAGCAGAGTGGAGGCCAAAAGGTAAAACTTTAAATTGATATAAACCCCTGCCTGGAACTGTAAAAGCCGGTATTGGTTTACTATCATCGGTTAAAGGTATCAACCAGTAGCTAGAACGTAGATCTAAAGTTGATATAAATTTAGCTTCTTTTAGCTTGTCTAGGATAGAATTTATAAACGGTAACGGGTATGCATCTTTCATTGAAACTTCGTTTACCTTTCTGAAATCAATGCAAAATCTAAATTTATTGTTTTTTTTCCTAACCATGACGACGGGATTATTCCACGGGCTATTAGAAGGTTCTACTATACCATCTTGTAACATTTGGTCTAGTTCTGTGTTGACTATTTCCTGCATGGCTGGATTTAAAGGCCGGTGTCTTTGTTTAATAGGGGTATTTTTTATAAGCCGTATTTTGTGTGTGATCAGTTGGATAACGCCTTTAATTCGATTGAACTTCGGTAGTTCTGCTTGTAAGAACTGTGACAGGCGTTCTTGTTCCGATATTGTCGGCTGGGTAATACTCGCCAATCGCGTACTTTCTTTGGTTGTGCCCTTTATGTCATACCAATTTCCCATTATTCGGAACTTCTGTTTGTCTAAATCTATGCTAAATCCATGTTTTAGTAAAAAATCCATACCTAATATAATATCGGGAGCCAATTTAGGTAAGTATAGGAAATTGTCCGTCCATTGTTTTTGAGCTATTGCGTATTTAATAGTGAACCCTCTATTAATATCAATTCTTGAACAATCAGCTAACTCCACCTTTTGGTCACAGGCAAAATGACTTACATTATTTCTCTCACACAAGGTGTGTACAGCGTCACCTATATATGAGCGTGCCGAACCGGTGTCGATTAACGCTTCGAACGAGTAGTTCTCGATAGTAAGTTGTAACTTGAGACGGTTGTCTACTTCGTGCGTCAACGTCATCTGTGAAAACGAGGTAGAATCTAGTCGAAACTGCGCCGACCTCGGACTTGCGTAGTTCCTTCGTCGTTTCCCATGTTTTGACGTTCTAGGCAATTACAATCTCGGGATAATATGTCTGCGCCCGCATCTAGAACAAAATTTTCTTGGAGGAGATCTGCAATTAAATCGTGTGTGCCCAGCATTACCACAACGCCAACACGAAGTTTTACTGTCATAATTTCCAGGTGAAGGCTGAGAGGGTTGTGTTGAATTTCTGGTTTCGTTGGGACGTGAAATCTGTTGTGTAGCGTTTGTGTTTTAACCGGCTGGTCTTTCTTTGTTATTTAGTGCATTTCTATTGAAACTTGCGGTACCTTTATTTTCATTGTTACCAGAGAAATTTCTACTGTAAGTGTTATAACCAGGACGCTGTGTAGAAATCTGTGTTCGCTGTACCGGTTTCTTTAAAGCCGATTCTTGTTTACAGATCATATCGTAATCGTTTGCTAGGCTTAGAAGTTCTGCGAGTGTCACAAAATCACGCCTCCTGATATATTTCCTATATTCAGGGCGCAAATTCGTGTATATTCTGTATAATTGTTGTTCCGGAGAGACATTATTTAATCGTCTTAGCAATGTTTGAATGGCAATGATATAATCTTATATACTTTCGGATTCTCCTTGAATGCGGGACTTTACTTTTTCTTCCAGGTTAAGGTTATAATCTGCAGGTAAGTAAAATGATTTAAAGTCTGTAAGAAAGTTATTCCATGTCATCCAAGCACTTTTATTATTCCGGTACCATAATAAACAATCGCCTTGCAATAATTCTGGCAAAGCCCGCAACATTTGTTCATTAGAGAAATTGTAGCCATCTTGTAGTTCTTGTACTCTTTCTAAAAATGAGATAGCATCTCTTTTCCCATCAAAATGGACATTCCACTTGCGGACTTGGTCGAGGACGGCATTAATAGGTGTTAGTTGTGGATTCGAAGTAATGAGATTCGGGCTAGCGGCCGGTTTGTTTTCTCGAATAATGTTTTTTAGTCTTGAACGTAATTCTTCGACCGTTCCGGTGCTTTTTCCACCATGTTTTGAAATTTCTTGCTGTAGTTCATCCTTCTTTAGTTTATAGATCCATCCTACAGTTTCGTCTGCAACTTCGAGACCATATGCCCCTTCCGATTCGGACACACTCATTTCGGATAATTAATTTTTTCTCTGGTGGGACTGGTGAGTTGTCCTTCTTAAAATATTTATCTTTTTACTCCGTTACTATGATAACGTAAAAACTATGTAATATTGACAATTTCTGTACAAAGTTGTCCTGGTTGTGAAATGTAATAGCCGGCGTATCTGGATTAGATTGTTGAACTGCTCGGGCGCCAAAATGTGATGCTTGTTTTGCTCGGGTAGCTGGTTTGGAGATTATTCCAGGGTTCAATGTTAATATTAATTAAAATCCAGATCCAAAATAAGACATTTATTTTCCTAATAATTATATGTACAGTGTGGCCATATCTTTTATGGCTTATGTTGCGACAATCTTGTTATTACATAAGTACATCATAGTAATCGGAGAGAGAGAGAGAGAGAGAGAGAGAGAGAGAGAGAGAGAGAGGGTGTAACATATTTCCTCTATGTACGTCGTCGTAACCCCAATTCTCTAATCGAAGTTCCAGGACATAACAGACGCGACTAAGAAATCTGTTTCAGGAGAGATCCAGTTCAACACACTCGAATCAATCTGACAGGAGGTCCAGTTCAACGCACTCGGATCCTCCCTAACAGATACTTGGCCAGCGGCTGCCACGACGCCGGAGAAACTTGAGCTTCCGGTTATCTCAGTTCAACACACTCGAGAAAGGTGAAAGTCAAGCTCTGAATTTACTGGTTTCTGGCTAGCTATTTTATACCCAAAAATCACGGTCACGTGGTTTTGCACCCGGCACGAAATGCACACGGCACGCAAGTTGCGGCCTGGTGAAGTTAGAATTAAAAGTTAACAAAAGAACTAATCAGGTATTGAACTAATCTAAAACTGAACTACTTGATCCATGCATGATTAAAATAAGTTAAATTGGAATGAAAGTATACAGTATTCCTGTAGTATTGTATACTTCATTACAAGTCTGCACCCCCTTGTTACCGCTTTATTAGTTGCCCTATATCACCGCTTGCTTTGTTCTAACCAATGACTTCAGAATAGGATAGACAAAGCATCCTCTTGGTTTGTTGTGTATCATTTATTTGTTTACATTGCTTTAAAAATAAATACTGGTACTCAGCAGTCTATTGGCTAAAGGCACGTGGGTATATGCGCATGCAGTCCCTCTCAATACGTTTTGTTTACAATCCAGTTGCAGCTTTGGCCGCCATTAAAGTGTTTGTGATAAACCGAAGTCAAACGTTGTAATTACAGTGGTTTTGTAGTGTTTTTGAAGATAGAATTTGTTATTGTGAATAAACATTGGGAAAATATTGTGTTGTATGTAGATGTCTCTTTAAAATTGGAGTTAATCGATCTTTTCACAGGTAGGTGTAATTATCTCATAAGCGTAACCTCGTGTTGGAACGACAAAAAAGCAAAATTGTAAATGTTCGGTGCAATAATATTGGAAGTATAGAAAATGATTTTATGTTTTAAAATTGAGTAATACAGTTAAATGAAAATAAAGTTGAGGGGCGAAATGAAAAGATATTATTTAAAAGTGCAATATTATAATATTTGTAGAATTCCAAGGAATATTAAACGCCGAAAAATATGGGTCTGTCCCATTTTGAAACATTGAGGAAATTAAAATATCCCTTAAGATCACTTCTCATCAGATGATTTCACGACAAGTCCCAGTGGTCGAGTTGTTCTTAAAGAATTTGCAGTATCTGACTTACCAAGTTCATCTAAGGAAAATGTACAAGTTGGGTGAGTTATCATTTAAAAAAAGTAGTATATGATGGAAATAATTATAACATGTTTTTATTTTTTGGGTTAATAATTCAGTAAAAGGAAAACTATATTAATCATTTTATTTATGTGACATATATTTATACCAATTTATAAGTGTAAATTTAATATTTAAATAAATCATTTAATAAAAAAGCAATGTTATTCATATGACTGAAGTCAAACTAGAAGAGAAATTAATATATTATACGAAATAATCACCCTTTTTAACATATACGCCACTGGCAACGAGTTCCAAAACATAAACAAAACTGTCTCCATCCTTTTTTAATAATAAAATGTATGAGGTAGTAGGGAAACACAACAACTCATGTGTTAATGTATAGGACATGCTTTGTCTATCCTATTCTGAAGTCATTGGTTCTAACGCTTTACCGCATACTTTGTGCTAACGCTTTACCGCCTACTTTGTGCTAACGCTTTCATGCATATTTTGTGCTGCCATTTAGTGCTTGCTACCCCGTCACTTGAGTCATCTGATACTAATATTTTCGATGTAATGCTTGCCCCCCTCCCGGTAAATAGTAACCTGTAAATTTTGATGGATCATGCAGTAAACGAGTAGATTTGTACAATAAACCAATATTTTTTAAATGAAATTATGAGTTTTACTGTCTGTGTGTGAACATTTAATTTCCCAGACATTGACCCACTGGAATATTATTTCTCCACTTGTGGGTATTGTGTCCTATCACTTAAACTAGGACTGGTGCCCAAGCTTAAACCAAAAACTCGTTTCCGGGGCTCGAGTGTCAAAGAGTGGCCCTTTTTCTCCTCGTCACCGGCAGAGATGGAGAAAAACGTGTCACAATATTTATATTGTTACATAAAATACTTTCATAGAAAATTCGAATTGGTATTTGTTAACTTTCTCTTTTTAGCTTTACTAAGAATTAAAACTTTCTATAGTGATAACCAGGCTGAAAGCAAAAGTTATATCCCGAGGCCGTACTAAAACATCAGCTTAAAACTTCTTCGTAGAAGTAATAAATTTATTCTCTGATGCAAAATAAAGTACTTACTTGTAAGGGTGACACAATTTCTTGAACGATTAACAATTTACATTTTAATCAGTGTTGATTTTAGGCAGTAAGAGAAAAGCAACTAAAGAAATAAATTACATATTGGGTTTTGTGCTTTTAGAATTAAAATTATTTGTTGAAATTAATTTTAATTTAGTCAATAAAATCAAGACAATAATAATATATTCTGAATTAAATTGCTTCCCTTTAAAGAAGTAAATAAAAAACGCGACAAAAACTTTACAACATAATTATATCGCCGCGGGCCAATCCGCCAAGCCTGACATGAAACATTCCCAACTCACATTAAAACCCTATGAAGGTAAGCGAGTCAATTTGCGAACAGTACAGAAAAGAGAACCGGTATTTTAATGAGGTCGTAAAGTTTTTGTTACGTTTTTTATGTTTCAGTTTCTTCCCACTTGAACTATACCTCTGTGACACTTTTATGTATATTTACAATAACAACTAATTTTATTAGTCTGTTAATACTTGTTACTAAAAGTAAAAAATAATTATTATCTACAAATGTATTTAGCTCTTTTTTATTTTCTTTAAATTTAAGCTATTAATTTGATTAATTTTTTTTAACTCTGAGGGTTAAAGGTTGAATAGTTTTGGGCCTTAATAAAAAACAAACCGTTGGGTGTGTGACTTTGTAAAAAGAGGTAGTTGAATTCATAAGTTTTCTTTTATTCTGGTATCCTGCTTATGGCTTATTTCAGTATGGAATGAAGTGTTTTTGTACATCCAAAGAAGACGACGTTGTTGATAAGAAAATAATTTCCTGATCGTAAATAATTTTGCTTCTAAGAATAATAAAGTTGATGAATAACGAATATTTTTCTGAAAATTATTTTTAGAATTAGTTTTTGAGTTACATTAAGATTCTACAGGAACTGATCATATATGCGACCCCATACAGCAGCTTAATATCGATTCTACCAGGGCATTATACAAAATTAACTTTTTTCTATTCAGTAATAAATAAAATTTATGAAATAATAGTATAGTAATAAGTTTAGTATTTAAATATAAGACATACTCTCTTTAGATGATGGTCAATCATGACACCCAAGTGTTTAATATTATTGGCTTTTCCAATAAATAGGCAATCACAAGTGCGTGTACCACTACAAGAATTTTATTTACCGTATTCCAAGAATCACCCACAAACAGTACAGCAGTATCATCGCCATAAGATATGACTTCTGCATTTATTTGCAGTTTTAATAACGTTATTGACATAAATTAAAAATTATATTGGCCCCCATCATTGTCCCTTGAGGAATGCCCCTGATCATAGCTAAAGGGTCGCTTACAGCATCATTTATTTTAACACACTGCTGTCTGCTAAATAACTTCTGAGTACTTGTAGGGTTACACCTCTTACACCAATTGCCTGAAGTTTTGATAGTAACAATAGAGGACCTATGGTGTCAAGTACTTTAAGTAGGTGTAGAAATATGGTGCCACATGTTTTACGTAAATCTAGAAATACATTTCTTCTTTAGAATTCTTAAATTGTCTAAACAGTCATTTGTTTTGAGTAAAAAATGTTTAAAAATACTCCTCGGCTGTGGGTATATGTCATGTGTCAGTATATTATTTGCCTTCTGTTAAATTTATCTGATAGAGATAAATTTCATGGAAACAATTATTGACATAATCGTATCCAACAAAATTATCTATTAAGTAAATTAATTTAGAGGTGAATAAACTGGTCCTGAAAGCTGATAATATCTGAGTTTTAATGTATATTCAGTATAAAAAAAATCGAACAGTAAAGAAAAAATTCATCAGTGAAAATTTAGGTATATAATTTCTTTAAGCTACGGGGTATAGAATTCCTTTCTTACATTTTACATAGGACTGATAATTACTCCAAGGCAAATTTAAAACTTATTGTTTTCGCAAAAGAAGAGAAAAATTCAACGTTAAAGGTAAATTCGCAACCTGATATTGTTTTTAGAATTACGTAAAAAAATGGCCTTGGAACTTGTTGACCTGTCAACAGTATAAAAGCTAATATCAATTAAAACTTCATTACAGTATTCAATCAGTTTGGGCGTTAATTTGGAAACCGGATAAAAGGTATTTTAATGTTTAAAAACTTTTGAACGTTTAATAACTTCACTCCAGTGAATTACACAACTCCATTAATGCCATAAAATATTTAATTTGTGGAAAACCTCTAAATATACGTACGACGTAGCCCAAATGTACATTTAGGATTTTCGTTTATATAATTTAATTGAGTGTGTTAAGGTTTCTACATTGTATAATATGTATTAACCTGGAAAGTATAATTTTACTGAAACAGAAGAACGAGTCCCCTGAATTCGACACATGCTATGCAATTCTTATGAAAAAACACCCCTCAAAATATATTTTTCGCGTCGTGATTTGATTGACCTAGGGGAAATTTAAATTTTCATTATTTTTACCAAATACTATTTTATGTTTTATGTTCCTTTCCCTCTATACACTAAGGACAGTTGTAAAAATTCAATATTTTAGTATTACGATTTGAAATCTTTTTCTTGATCTCGGATTGCTACAGTGACTTTCAGACATTGCTGAAAAAGTTAAAACAAGAAATCCTGTACTTATCATGAAAATTCACTTTACATTTATCTGGTTCAAAATATAACAAAAAAATCATCTTCTTAGCTGAATTACCAAAAATTCGTAGATATAGGCAAATTCATCTGAAAAATTCACAAACGTTACTAAAAATTCGCCTTTGCTCATTATATTCGATTCAGTTAAAAAAGTTTATAATCAATCATTTTAATCTCTTTAAATAAATTCAGTAATTAATTATATCTTAAAAGAAAGAACCGAAATCATGTAATTTCTTTAAAGTATTTATCAAAACCATTGCAGTTACTAATTCATCGATGTTGGCTTGCCTACGACGGGATGTGCCTTTCATAGTGATAAACAACAACTTCAGATGCTACAAATTTTTTAAATTATAAAATCTTTAGGCGCCTGTCGCTGCCTAAAATAATAATTCGTTTTGGTTCGTTTACAGGTTTATTTTGTGCCGAGTAGTTTAGGGGTTATGTCATTATAGTCTTGTAATTTTATGCAAAATGCCTTGGCCGGTTGTAAATTGAATTTGTTAGTTTGCCTAGTCCATTTAGGAACTTTTAAGTTTCTGTCCATCTTACCAACGTAAGACTCGACGATCATAGTGAAATTCTGTAGTAATTGCACCTATCCAGGGGCGTGCCTGAAATTCTGTGTTTCACAATAATTGTTTCATCATTCATCCTTTCAAGTTTGATTACTTCTATCTATAATTCTTTATTGACACTGGAGATAATGTTAAAGAACTTTTGGATTGTCCAACAACGGTTTAGTTATGACTTTGAGTTGCAAGAAAATCAATACTGCGCGGCTATGAGAGTATGTGGTTTTGTGTTCTGTCGTATTCGGTCTGTGGTCTGATGATGGCGTCGGCGGAAGTGATTCAATTTTTGAAAGTATTTTTTGCTTGGGCACTGCTCTTTTCTCTCTTTTTTCGCCTGACCACCGGTAAGAGTGTCCGGAGTCACGGCTATTTTAATCTTCAATCTTTTTGATCATCCGATAAGGATTTATGTTAAATGGCCATTTACAAGTATTTCTTCACCATTGTGTATTGCTACTGGTAAATTTTGGAGCTCATATGACAGATCCTCGTATTGGAGAATTGGAATCCTATTTCACAGCTGTGCGATATTTTCGAGATCTAGTTTATTAAAATGTATTTTTTTCGGAATTGTATTCGTCGTTTAGCTATTCGGACAAAATGGCAATGAAAACAATCGGTTCCATGCAAGTTAATTAGAGACTAGTGCGGGACTGTATGATGGACACTATAAGCTTGATGAATCAGAATGACTGTAGTGTGAGTTCCAGGCCTGCTTAAAGCCTTAATACGACCCGAAACCTTCTGCAGCGTGACAAAGCTATACGTACAACCAGCCATTAACGAATGAGTGTAAAATAAATCTCTGGAATAGTGGAACAATTTCCCTGGACACAGATGGACTAGAGTGTTCATTAAAAAACGATAAACCGAATTTATAGAAGACTTACTAAGACAGAACAGAAAGGTCATTAGGATAATAATGTTTTTTAAATGTTTATTAACCGCCTTCCGGGTCACCTGAATGATTCTCGTAAATCTAGATTTACATTTGTGTGAGTTAAGGAGACGGGACCCTACAGTTTATAATGGAATTCGAATCACGTCTTGGGGACAACTTATATTTGAATATTACCAAGAATTTAGTAACGTATAACTTTCTATGCTAGTGGAACACTGAATATGTTAACTTACTATTTACTTTATGAATAAATTACATTTAGGTGTCTGAGGGACGTTCTGTTATACTTTTAAAAGTACTGTTAAGACGTTTACTGATGGCTTCGACTTAACTTAGACATACATAAAATACAAAACTTATACTTACTTTGATTTTGTTCAACGGAATTCACCAAATGGCGTTAACTGAAATGTCTTATATCTATCACATTACTTGTAACTATTTAATTTGTAACACTTCTTAAGTAACCTGAAAGGGAATGTTGTTAATAATAACTCAGTAAGACATAATGAAAAAGGATAGGATTCAAGTAAAGTTATATATTGGTCTTTTGGATATATTTGTTAGCAAACAATTTATGTATATGCACGGGTATAAGAGTGTCGGTCCATACCACACATGGTGAGGGTTAGGACGGCTCGAACAATGCAGTCTCCAACTATCATCCAATGGTTTACGTTAAAGCAATCGACGGACACCAAAAAGATTCAACTGAAAGTTTACGTATTGGTAAATCCTCACAAGAAATTTTGGGCACTCTGTTATCGAGTTTAAAGATGCTTGAACCGCAACAGATCATAATACTATTTTATATTCATACGTTCAGGAAAGGCGGTCCCATGCGCTATATACATGGTAAAAGGGCGACATGTGTTTCGAATCACTTACGCACCTTTAGTTGCAGTTACAAAATTTACACCCCGTGGGACATTCTTCGTTGTAGTTACACAAATTACGCTCCGTGGGACGTGGTGCATTGCGGCTACAAGAATTATGCTCCGTGGGATGTCTCTTGTTCCAGTTCCAAAAAGTTTGTTTGTTATAATTTACAAAAACTTCATTTAGCATTCATGTCTTGAGAACTTTCATAGCAGTTCCGAAAATTTCTTCCCTCAGCATTTCTACGTGTCGCACATGGTTCATGTAAAATATTTCGTCGTCGTATACTTTAGGTAAATTTTGTTTAGGTTCTTTTATTTAAGTTTCTTACTCAGTTGGGTTTTTCTTTTTTTATTTCTGATTCATTGTATTATTGTCTCCTACTGGCATTTGCATAAATATTATATATGCTTGTGATAATCATACTCGATACTAAAAGCAAACCAATAAATTGTAATGCTAAATTAATGAAGTGGTTAGCTTAAGCAGATTAGATTATAAGGTTTACCAAAAGGTATGATGTCTGTTACTGATATTCTCACGTATCGTTCAGATCTCTGCCTAGTACAGGCACCTGTATACTTAAAATAAGAATAACAATTAATTCAAATCATTGCACTCATGTGATACAGGTTGGAAATACTTATTGAGATAACATTTTAGTAAATATAAAGTTTAATTTCACCCAAGTTCCCATATTTAATAATATGTACATGTACGAACATGACGTTTTTTACCTGACACTAAAAATATTTATTTGCCAGTTTTTACGATTGCATTGCCTTTATACACTACAGATATGGCATATTTCAATTAAGTAACGATCAAAAACGATAATTTGTGTTCGTTAAAAAATTCTTTCTACATCGTTTTTTATTTTTTCATATACAGAGTTATAGACGCCTATTATTTCAATGTCTGTCACCTGTCTGTGATCACACTGCACACTTAGAGCCTAAGCTGTATTCCGGGCGAATTGGTCTTAGATTAAATGTGAGTAGAGTTGAGTTAACCCTTAAAATCTGGTAAGGAGATTGAACATATTTTTTTCTCTAAGACGGCTTTCGAGACATCGATCAAATTTACCACATGAATACGCCTTTAACAGTAGCATGAGGTGAGATGACCAGTTACCTCTTGTAAATACAAGGACGTATACTGTGAGGGGTAAAGTTAAAAGAATTAAATAACTCTTTTGTAAATCGGCTTTAATGATTTTGATGTAATTTGACACGGGGATATTTTCTTAGTATTAATATGAAATGACATGAACAGGTGTTTATAAAGAAACACAGAGAGCAATGCTGTGTGGAGAAAGGTTTAAAAAGTTAATGAAACTGAAAATACTAAAACCAGAATTAGATAGAGAAATAAAACTAAATGCACCTGAAAATTAAATATATTGAATTTCATCAAGAAATAACCGAGATTTGTTGATGTGTATGAGAAAGTTCGTTCGAGTTGTTTCGGAATGATTTTTGAACTTTACCCAAATTAAATTAAATCTTCTATGAAATTTCCTTTAACTAAAAAACTTGCGCTTAAACTTTGTGATGTATGTTAGGTTATATAAGGTTGAGAAAGACTAATAAAGCCTACGTTCAGTTGGACACTGGTTCCTTATGTAGGATATTGTCAAGTAGTAATTATTCAGCATTTTAAATTTAGTCAAAATACTTTTTAGCATACTCACTACAAAATATACTTTTCAAATATTCATTAATAAATTAAAATAAGCCATAAAATTAAATCAATAAATAAATTCTACAATGTCTCCAAATTAAATTTTATCATTCATATTTCATTTCTATTAAATAAATTTGTCATTTTGTGTGTATAAAGGATATAAAGTTTCATATACTGCGCACCTGTGACTTCAGGTGGCCCCATAAAAAATAATCCATGGTGGTGAGATCAGGGGATCTCGGTGGCTAGTTAACTGGATCCCCTCTATCAATCAATCTGTTGGTGTAAAGTTGATTAAGGTGCTCCCTCACCGGTACAGAAAAATGGGGTCTAGCACCATCGTGTTTAAACTACATACCTCTGAGATTGATGTTTTCTAATAAATTTGGTAACACATCTATTAGGAAAATTTAAATAAACTTCGCCGTTAGTCTCCCTTCAAAAATGGGTGGCCTGATTAGGTTTTCTGAAATGTAGCATGTGGATTTTCAGCTGCCCAAAGATTTTGATTTCTGGTGTTGTTTATTCCAACACGCGTGAATTGAGTTTCGTCCGTTAACAGAATTCTAGACACTGTTCGTCTGTGCGCAACTATCCACCTACAAAATGTTAAACGCGGAACACTGTTACTGTCTTCAAATCGTAGAACTACTTGAACATGAAAAGGATTAAATTTTCCTTTTTTTTACGTTCACCATATTCTTGTTCTGGGAATTTCTAATTGATGACTGGTTTTCCTAACGTTTGCAGTTGGATTCATATCAATAGTCTGTAATACTTCCTCTCGCTGTTGAAAATCTCTGGGAACAAGTTCATGTTATGCCTGTGATGGAAATTGCCCATGTTTTTTACTAAATTGAAAATGTTGTATGATTCGGTGTACGATGATTTCGAAAACGTCTTCTATATTCTCTCTCTGCAGCTCTTCCATTTCCGTCACAAAAACCATACACAAATCATGTCTACATACTCTTCATTTGTAAATTGGAATGGCATCTTGAAATTATTATATTTGTTAATATAAAACTTTATTTTAATGACTCAAATGACTTCTTTGAATACTTTAAACTTAATTTCTAAAGGTAACTTACATTACTATGTATTAAAATATATAATGACAGAATTGACACATGCCTACTTTTATATTTAAGCTGTGGCGTATACTTACAGCTTTTAAATAGTAAATGCCCACAGCCCGGCTAGCTCAGTCGGTAGAGCATGAGACCTCAGAGTCGTGGGTACACGCCCCACGTTGGGCGCCAAATTTGTGTGGCGTATACTTACAGCTTTTAAATAGTAAATGCCCCCAGACATGAGATAAAATGCATTCTATTTAATTAGAAAGTTACCTTAGATCTTATGAGGCCATTTCACAAAAATTTCAAGTTTACAAATTGTGACTTCTTGAAAATTTCTCAGTACAACTTTTTCAATAACTTGGCACCTTTCTTGTATGATCACATATGCAATTTTACCATATACTTTGCATTTATAGCTAAGTTAACCTTATATGTAATACTTCACACAATAGGTAGATGTTAATGCCTATCTATCGCTCACAGTTTTCCTCTATATTTCTTTTGCCACCTCATTAAGATAATTCCGAGAAAAAATTTTTATATTACCATTTATTTTTCAGTTTATTTTATAGGATATTAATGTTTAGATACTAGGCAACCCAAAATATCTTAAATATATATATGTTATTTAGACTGGTATTAGTTACGAGTTTAATGTAATCAACTCATTTGCACTTATACAGGGTTTGCTCAAAAAGTGAACTGTTACAATTCAAACTTTTTATCTAATCTATGGAATATTGCATATAGCCGTACACATTTCAAGTGTAATTAGAATCAAATTTAAGTAAGAGTAATACATTAAATAATTATTAAACAAGTATTAAAATAAAATTAATAAAATAGCGACGTTAACTAGTTGTTTGCGGATTTTGTAGAATTTAAATATCATTCACCATTATTTTCGAAAATTTGCTAGGAAGCAACTATAAACGTGCCATCAAATATTATGAAAGTATTTTGCACAATAATTCATAGACATTTCAATAGTTATCTGCCATTTACAAAAAACTGATATACATCCCTAAATGTAAAATCATAAAAATTGAGTTCTGTCCTGGAATTTTTCTTAACTAAATTATGTTATTGATTGGGCTAGGAGTGGACTATATGTGTACCAACTTTTATCCAAATACGTCCATCCATTCCAAAAATATGGTGAATTTTAGTTTCAGTTAAAATTCATAAAACAACATGTATCTTAAAAACAGTGAGGGTTCAAAGGTAAGTGAACTCAGCAAAGTGTACTCTATCTCTCATTATTCTATGACATTTTAAATCTGGGGCATCCTGCATAAGCTTGCATTAAATCATTCAGTTAAAGTGCAGTATGTAGGGGTTATAGTTTAGGCTCGTGCACCTGTTTGTTCTATTTGAGCGCAAAATTTGTGGGTTTATTATATAGCTTCCTAAAACGAATTTAAATTGCTGTGAATCTATTCACTAGCATAGGACATTGAGAATTGAAGACTCCCCGAACAATATAATGACTAATCTTGGAAAATTGGTTATCTCCACCAAAACATTTACAAAATTGGTGTCTTTAGACCCTCATAATTGTCGCTATGACAAAGTTTCGTAAACAGTTTTCAACATAGAATCAGTTATTCAAAATAGAAACAGAACGTCAATTTTCATAAGAGATGCTTCGTATAGGTCCATGAGAACCACGCGACAACGTTATTTGATATAATATATGATTTGCAGGAAACAACTACTCAGCGGGCAAATACCCCGACCTGCATTGAATTACACCTTACAAATCATTAAAGAATGGTAACCAATATCATTTGTCAACTCCCTGACCAGACATAGACCGGTTTCGAACTTATTAGTTCTCATCAGTATGCCATAGGTCATGGAGCAGACAAATGATAGTGGCCAACCTGCTAGTTTTATACAAACTATAGTAAATTGAGTAGTGGTGAGAGGTAAGTGAAACCTCTCAAATGGTCAATTGCTACTATACACCATAGATGTCTCTATGGGCGTATAGCGACTTGCGATTCTGCAAGTACCTGAGAGCGGCGACCTTTCAGTCCTAGGTGGACTTAACCTACTGTTATAATATATGATTTGCAGGAAACAACTACTCAGCGGGCAAATACCCCGACCTGCATTGAATTACACCTTACAAATCATTAAAGAATGGTAACCAATATCATTTGTCAACTCCCTGACCAGACATAGACCGGTTTCGAACTTATTAGTTCTCATCAGTATGCCATAGGTCATGGAGCAGACAAATGATAGTGGCCAACCTGCTAGTTTTATACAAACTATAGTAAATTGAGTAGTGGTGAGAGGTAAGTGAAACCTCTCAAATGGTCAATTGCTACTATACACCATAGATGTCTCTATGGGCGTATAGCGACTTGCGATTCTGCAAGTACCTGAGAGCGGCGACCTTTCAGTCCTAGGTGGACTTAACCTACTGTTATAATATATGATTTGCAGGAAACAACTACTCAGCGGGCAAATACCCCGACCTGCATTGAATTACACCTTACAAATCATTAAAGAATGGTAACCAATATCATTTGTCAACTCCCTGACCAGACATAGACCGGTTTCGAACTTATTAGTTCTCATCAGTATGCCATAGGTCATGGAGCAGACAAATGATAGTGGCCAACCTGCTAGTTTTATACAAACTATAGTAAATTGAGTAGTGGTGAGAGGTAAGTGAAACCTCTCAAATGGTCAATTGCTACTATACACCATAGATGTCTCTATGGGCGTATAGCGACTTGCGATTCTGCAAGTACCTGAGAGCGGCGACCTTTCAGTCCTAGGTGGACTTAACCTACTGTTATAATATATGATTTGCAGGAAACAACTACTCAGCGGGCAAATACCCCGACCTGCATTGAATTACACCTTACAAATCATTAAAGAATGGTAACCAATATCATTTGTCAACTCCCTGACCAGACATAGACCGGTTTCGAACTTATTAGTTCTCATCAGTATGCCATAGGTCATGGAGCAGACAAATGATAGTGGCCAACCTGCTAGTTTTATACAAACTATAGTAAATTGAGTAGTGGTGAGAGGTAAGTGAAACCTCTCAAATGGTCAATTGCTACTATACACCATAGATGTCTCTATGGGCGTATAGCGACTTGCGATTCTGCAAGTACCTGAGAGCGGCGACCTTTCAGTCCTAGGTGGACTTAACCTACTGTTATAAAATATGATTTGCAGGAAACAACTACTCAGCGGGCAAATACCCCGACCTGCATTGAATTACACCTTACAAATCATTAAAGAATGGTAACCAATATCATTTGTCAACTCCCTGACCAGACATAGACCGGTTTCGAACTTATTAGTTCTCATCAGTATGCCATAGGTCATGGAGCAGACAAATGATAGTGGCCAACCTGCTAGTTTTATACAAACTATAGTAAATTGAGTAGTGGTGAGAGGTAAGTGAAACCTCTCAAATGGTCAATTGCTACTATACACCATAGATGTCTCTATGGGCGTATAGCGACTTGCGATTCTGCAAGTACCTGAGAGCGGCGACCTTTCAGTCCTAGGTGGACTTAACCTACTGTTATAATATATGATTTGCAGGAAACAACTACTCAGCGGGCAAATACCCCGACCTGCATTGAATTACACCTTACAAATCATTAAAGAATGGTAACCAATATCATTTGTCAACTCCCTGACCAGACATAGACCGGTTTCGAACTTATTAGTTCTCATCAGTATGCCATAGGTCATGGAGCAGACAAATGATAGTGGCCAACCTGCTAGTTTTATACAAACTATAGTAAATTGAGTAGTGGTGAGAGGTAAGTGAAACCTCTCAAATGGTCAATTGCTACTATACACCATAGATGTCTCTATGGGCGTATAGCGACTTGCGATTCTGCAAGTACCTGAGAGCGGCGACCTTTCAGTCCTAGGTGGACTTAACCTACTGTTATAATATATGATTTGCAGGAAACAACTACTCAGCGGGCAAATACCCCGACCTGCATTGAATTACACCTTACAAATCATTAAAGAATGGTAACCAATATCATTTGTCAACTCCCTGACCAGACATAGACCGGTTTCGAACTTATTAGTTCTCATCAGTATGCCATAGGTCATGGAGCAGACAAATGATAGTGGCCAACCTGCTAGTTTTATACAAACTATAGTAAATTGAGTAGTGGTGAGAGGTAAGTGAAACCTCTCAAATGGTCAATTGCTACTATACACCATAGATGTCTCTATGGGCGTATAGCGACTTGCGATTCTGCAAGTACCTGAGAGCGGCGACCTTTCAGTCCTAGGTGGACTTAACCTACTGTTATAATATATGATTTGCAGGAAACAACTACTCAGCGGGCAAATACCCCGACCTGCATTGAATTACACCTTACAAATCATTAAAGAATGGTAACCAATATCATTTGTCAACTCCCTGACCAGACATAGACCGGTTTCGAACTTATTAGTTCTCATCAGTATGCCATAGGTCATGGAGCAGACAAATGATAGTGGCCAACTTGCTAGTTTTATACAAACTATAGTAAATTGAGTAGTGGTGAGAGGTAAGTGAAACCTCTCAAATGGTCAATTGCTACTATACACCATAGATGTCTCTATGGGCGTATAGCGACTTGCGATTCTGCAAGTACCTGAGAGCGGCGACCTTTCAGTCCTAGGTGGACTTAACCTACTGTTATAATATATGATTTGCAGGAAACAACTACTCAGCGGGCAAATACCCCGACCTGCATTGAATTACACCTTACAAATCATTAAAGAATGGTAACCAATATCATTTGTCAACTCCCTGACCAGACATAGACCGGTTTCGAACTTATTAGTTCTCATCAGTATGCCATAGGTCATGGAGCAGACAAATGATAGTGGCCAACCTGCTAGTTTTATACAAACTATAGTAAATTGAGTAGTGGTGAGAGGTAAGTGAAACCTCTCAAATGGTCAATTGCTACTATACACCATAGATGTCTCTATGGGCGTATAGCGACTTGCGATTCTGCAAGTACCTGAGAGCGGCGACCTTTCAGTCCTAGGTGGACTTAACCTACTGTTATAATATATGATTTGCAGGAAACAACTACTCAGCGGGCAAATACCCCGACCTGCATTGAATTACACCTTACAAATCATTAAAGAATGGTAACCAATATCATTTGTCAACTCCCTGACCAGACATAGACCGGTTTCGAACTTATTAGTTCTCATCAGTATGCCATAGGTCATGGAGCAGACAAATGATAGTGGCCAACCTGCTAGTTTTATACAAACTATAGTAAATTGAGTAGTGGTGAGAGGTAAGTGAAACCTCTCAAATGGTCAATTGCTACTATACACCATAGATGTCTCTATGGGCGTATAGCGACTTGCGATTCTGCAAGTACCTGAGAGCGGCGACCTTTCAGTCCTAGGTGGACTTAACCTACTGTTATAATATATGATTTGCAGGAAACAACTACTCAGCGGGCAAATACCCCGACCTGCATTGAATTACACCTTACAAATCATTAAAGAATGGTAACCAATATCTATGTCTATGGTCAATGTCTATGGTGTATAGTAGCAATTGACCATTTGAGAGGTTTCACTTACCTCTCACCACTACTCAATTTACTATAGTTTGTATAAAACTAGCAGGTTGGCCACTATCATTTGTCTGCTCCATGACCTATGGCATACTGATGAGAACTAATAAGTTCGAAACCGGTCTATGTCTGGTCAGGGAGTTGACAAATGATATTGGTTACCATTCTTTAATGATTTGTAAGGTGTAATTCAATGCAGGTCGGGGTATTTGCCCGCTGAGTAGTTGTTTCCTGCAAATCATATATTATAACAGTAGGTTAAGTCCACCTAGGACTGAAAGGTCGCCGCTCTCAGGTACTTGCAGAATCGCAAGTCGCTATACGCCCATAGAGACATCTATGGTGTATAGTAGCAATTGACCATTTGAGAGAACGTTATTTGAGTTCAAAATTTTGGTATGGCCGCGGCCGGTCTGCGGTATAGTTAATAAATATATGCTTCCGGGCGCAAGACGTACTTTTGGTGGACTGTTTACATTCAGAAGAGAACTACATATGTCAGTCAACTCATCACAGACCAAGTTTTTCATTTAGAACGCCCTTCGGAATAAATGCAGTCAAGAACTAGGAATAATTAAAAAAGTTTAGTTCCAATTTTTGAAAACATTTCCTGCTTTAGTTGGTTGTTTTCTAAAATTCTCGCAACAAATATTTCTCTGCTAAGTCAACTTACATTACACCTAAAATTCATCCCAAAAGCCTAATTTACTAGCAGTACCTTAAATTTTGATGTCCCTTTACCCCTATGTCTCGAGCGACATACTATTGTTTTTGGTGTTCTGTACAATGGAGTTCAAGTAGATTAAATTCCGCTTAATTTTTTAAATACAATGCCTCTGCTCTACATGCATTAATATTTGTTGGAATAAACAAGTTTTGGAGTTAATTATCCAACTTTGCATTGATCAGACCTTCTCGGTTTATATCTATAAATAATTAAAGTCATTTAATAAAATGACGAAGAACACTGTTAGATATATAATTGTATATAGGTGTTTATACTTTGTACACAACATTAAAAATAACTAGTTTTACCTAATTTCGCAACCAACCAATAACGAAATTAATATAGCCTTCCGAACTACTTCCTCACTTAATTTCATTACTTTTATGTGCATACTAAAACGTAATAGAATAATCCTGGCATTCTCGCGAAATGATAAAAATTTTAATATCGAGAATATCTTACAGACGCTGGTTTTCTGCTAAATCGATTTCATATCTAAATTGAATAATTTCTCTTTGTACTATTTGGAATATATTACTGTTATTTAATGGAATAGCATCATTATACCTATGGTACGTGACATTTTTGGTGTATTTAACGAATATCAAAAGTGGTTTAATTCAACGGTATAAAAACAGAAAATATAAAGGGCAAAGTTTAGAAGATCAGTGACGCTCATTTTTATTTACTCCTTCAAAAACCTGAGTCTATCTCAGAACCTAGGCTAATAATTTTTAGAGGCTGTGGTAAGGGGAATCAAATGTGTTTCTCTCAAATGTCTTTGACGAAAAATTCGAAATGTTTTTTAAAGATTGTAATATGTCCGTCACTTTAAGATTTTTAACTGTCAAAATCGATAGAAATTCACCAATATACAAAGTGTTTTAAAGGCATGACATTCTTTTACCTCTTTGAAGAAAATAAAATTTTTAAAGAAAATATGTGTCTTTTTCATAATTTGTCAAAGACAATTACTTTTGGATAAATAAAATCTCCGAATTCTTCATCTCACACTGAAGATGATAAACAATGTATTATCTGTTTACGGCATGCATTTATTCCATTTACAACTTTATACATTGTGTCTCACTTAAAATGAAGACACCCAGATATTTTTGTCATTTTCTGAAATCCGAATTTGAGCCTTGGCACAATTGTAGTCCTATACTAAGACGTACATTTCGAGGCAACCAATTTAAATTTCATTAATATACTGAGACTACGGCAGCCTCCCAAATGGGACCCAAAAGTTATTAGGAAAAGTTGTTCAGACACAAATTTTTCCTCAATCTGTTTCTGCGAAGTCCACATACGATTACAATTTTGGTTTTCAGTTTGATAGGATGCCATTAAAATGTAAAAAAATATATTGAACAGAAGTGTCGGGTTGACAAAAAATACATTTTAAGATAAAAGAAAACAAACAATTAACTTTTGAGAACTGAAATAATTAAAGAAACAACAATTTAAAGACAAATAACAATCAGTTTTTGAGATAGTTACTTATTACATGTAAATAAAAAATTAATAAATCATCTGATGTAGCCTCTTTCAACTCAACCTCTCCACCTTCAATTTGAATACATTTCTCAATTCTTTTACGATTGTGATGCTATGTGTCGGGATATTCTTATTTTAACCTTAATTATCCTTAATTGTCTTTATTTTTTCCTTAATTATCCTTCTATTTTATTTAAATTACCATTTGTTATCTTTAAAATTCGGTCATGGGGACTTGGGAGACCGACATGACTTGGGAAACATAAATAAAAAGTACAAAGGTATTTTAATTGTGCAGTAGGACAAAATCTAATAATAAATGCAACATAATGTCTGTATCACTATCATCGAACTGGTCGAGTTGACATTTTTCAATTATTATTATTAGCCGTTACTCGAGTCCGAGTATAAAAACGTTACAGTCGATAAATTGTGTACAATAAAAAACAAGTAAAAGGTGTAGTCTATTGTAATTCCCATTCATCTACGGTGCACACGACTATGGCTATAGAGGCCAATTCGGGAGAGCACATGTCGACCGCAGTCAGGACAAACATAGACCTGGTTAGGTCTTGGATTCGGCCTTCTTGCAGCAACATTTCCTTGATAGCTGGCCACAATCCCTCGCCATTCGGTTCTGTCCGCTGCAAGTTGTTCCCATTGCTCGTCTGCAATACCGCAGGATTTTAGATTTTCATGGAGAGCGTCTTTGAACCTCTTTCGTTGACCGCCACGCCTTCTTCTACCGCTTAGCAATTCACCATAAAGTGTACATTTAGGAAGGCGGTTATCATGCATACGATGAACGTGACCTGCCCATCTTAGGCGTGCTCTTGAAATAAGCACCTCAATTGGAAGGCTGTTTGCTCTCCTGAGTACTTCCACGTTTGATATGTGATGGAACCAACGGATTTTCATCAGACTTCTGAGGTGTCTTTGCTGAAAACGTTCTAATTCTTTCACATGACGACGGTAAGTGACCCAGTTTTCACATCCATATAGCAGTGTTGGAATGACAACTGCTCTGTAGACAGCCATTTTCGTTGACAAAGCAAGGTCGTGGTTGTCAAATACTCTCTCTCTAAGTCCCCAGAGTGCTCTAGATGCAGCGTTAATTCTATTGCGAATCTCGCTGTCCATGTTTGCTTTGTCATTAACAACGTTGCCTAAGTAATTGAACTAATCCACCACTTCAAGAGAATTTCCGTTAAGTGTAATGTCTATTTGGTTCACTTGATGAGGAGTTGACATAATCTTAGTCTTTCCAATGTTGATTTTAAGTCCCAAGGAATCATAGCTCTGGGCATACACATCTAAAAGTTCTTGAAGCTCTTCCGGCGTAGAGGCTAAAAGTGCACAGTCATCCGCATACTGGAGATCACAAATGAATCGTGTGCGTGTCTTCGTGAAAGCTCTAAAGCGCCCTATGTTAAAGAGACCGCCATCAAAACGGTATCTGAGACCTATTCCTCTGACTGTCAGTTTGTTGTCAACAATAATTGTTAGAGCAGTGGTAAACAAATTAAAGAGTAGGGGTGCCAGGACACATCCCTGCCTAACTCCAGTGAGGGTTTGGAAAGGTTCGGTTGCCTCATTATTATACATAACCTGGGCGTTGTTGTTTGTATGTAGACTGCAACATACTTCCACAAATTTTCTAGGGATACCTAAACGGAACATAATTTTCCAGAGCACTTCCCTGTCCACCGAGTCAAACGCCTTGGTTAAATCAATGAAGGCCATGTGAATTTCTCCTTGATGTTCGAGTGCTTTTTCTTGAAGCTGTTTAAGTGTGAAGATTAAATCCGATGTGCCTCGGTTTGGTCTAAAGCCACTCTGTGTTTCAGGAAGTAATTTTTCCATAACAGGTGTTAGCCTATTTGCCATCGCTTTAGTGAGTATCTTCCCTCCAACAGCCAGGAGAGCTATACCCCTGTAATTTCCACAGTCCGCAGCGCTCCCTTTGTTTTTGAAGAGGTTGATTAAAAATGTATCACGAAACTCCTGCGGAGCTTGTCCACTTTCCCACACGACATCAAACAGTTTTTTGAGGTAGGGTATGAGCTCTGACGACACAGCTTTAAAGATCTCAGCTGGGAGTGAGTCTGCGCCGGGAGATTTGTTATTTTTTAGCTGCCCAATGGCGGTTAAGATCTCTTCCGTTGTTAGTGGTTTATCTAAGTCTTCGAAGGTGTCATATTGAGGCATAAGATTTATAATATCGTGATCACATTTTTCAATAAGCTTCTTAGGTAGGTACTTCATCATCTTTATCAATGCGTCCAGCTTTTTCAACACCGTAGCAGACATTTGTATTATTAGCTAATAAATTATTAAGTAACTTAGTTCACAAGACAACCTTACAATGGTCGATCTACCGTTGATATCCACTATTGAGGTGCAATAGTAAAAAAAAAATTGATTACGATAAATTAAATACCTTTTGTGATAATGAAACTTGGACCGAGGTTACCAATTGTTATGACACACAAATATCTTATAATAATTTTATTCATAAATTAAAAAATTTTATAGCAATGTCAACAAGCGAACGGATGATATACAATAACAAAAATTACAAGATAAAACCATGGATAACAGTTGGACTAATAAACTCGATAAGAAAAAGAGACCTCCTGAAAAAGAAACTAAACACTAACTTTACAGACAAGTTGCATGAGGATTATAAAGTATATAGAAATAAATTAAGCAAACTTATTAAACAAACAAAAAATCAATACTACAAAGAAAAGCTAAATGCAATGAAAGGTAATTCTAAGAAAACTTGGGATCTAATAAATGAAATATCAAATAACACAACAAAAAAATCAATAAAAAACTGGTAATATGATATCGGATAATAGGGAAAAAGTTAATGTTATAAATGACTTCTTTGCAAACATAGGTCCTGAAATGCTACAAAAAATAAAAAAATATGATAAACTACCCGATAATTTCCTAAATGACATATCTGTAGCGCCTACGCTGTTTTTAGAACCCGTATCAGATACAGAAATAATTAATATAATCTCATGTCTCAAAAATAAATGTTCTCCCGGTCCAGACGGAATAAAAACAGATTTAATAAAAAATATACATAAACACATTGTCAAGCCGCTAGTTCACATTATTAATTTAACATATATAAACGGTAACCTGCCCGCTCAGTGGAAAGAATCACTTATTACACCCGTACATAAATCAGGTGATCTAGAACAGCTAACAAATTACCGACCTATCTCTGTGATAAATAATTTCGCAAAAATTTTCGAACAAACTATAAAAAAAAGATTAACTTCCTTCTTTAACCTTCACGATGTAATAACTAAAAGACAATTTGGTTTTATCAACAACTCTAACACCGAAAACGCTGTTGTAGAGTTTCTCAGAACAACCGTGGATGCCTTGGACGAGTCGAAGAAGCCATTTTTCTTGATTTGGCCAAGGCATTCGATACAGTATCACACGATAAACTATTAAAGAAATTGCATAACTACGGTATTCGGGGACCAACTTTAAACATTTTGCGAGATTATTTGTCACACAGAGTGCAACGTGTAAAGTTAGATAACTGTATAAGTGAACCACGTGATGTCACAGTCGGTGTTCCACAGGGAACAGTATTGGGCCCAATACTGTTTCTCGTATACATCAACAGTATTAGCCGAATAAATAATTTTAAGGGTCATCTCATCTCATATGCTGATGATACTGTCATTATTTGCACAGGTGATACCTGGAACGAAGTATATCATGCAGCTGAATACAACATACATAACATGCACATATGGCTAAACTTCAATTTGTTGACATTAAATGTTTCTAAAACCAAATATATAACATTCACTTTATTACAATCTGATCAACCTGCAGAAAACACACTAAAAATACACAATATAACCTGTGCAGATAAAACACATTGTACTACATGTCCAACAATAGATAAAACAGATAAAGTAAAATATCTTGGTGTTATAATGGATCAGCATTTGAGATGGGATGAACATGCCTTCTATATTACAAAAAGGCTTAGACATCTTATTTATAAATTCTATAATCTAAGGGAAATTCTGATTCAAAAAAATTTACTCATTCTTTACTATTCCTTAGTTGAATCGATACTAAGATACTGTATTAGTGCATGGGGTGGTTTGTTTAATAATATACTGGATAGGCTACAATGTGTGCAAATTGCAATTATTAAAATAATTTTAAAAAAAAACAAACTACATCCAACTAAAATCTTATACAAAGAGAGCGGCTTATTTAATATAAGAAGTATATACATTTACCAAAGCCTTATATGGATCTTTTTTAACAAAACAAACTATAACGCTCCACAAGAAATTAGACAGACTAGGTTTGCGGAGAATTTATCTATTCATTTACCAATTTTCAGAAAAACTCACACGCAGAGATATGTTTTCTTTTTTGGTCCTAAACTGTACAATCAGCTACCAGCTGACCTCAAAAAGATAACGAAATTAAGTAAGTATAAACTAGGTATAAAAAGTTTCTTAAATGAAAATCATGACAAACTTACTAAATTGTTTTAATCCCACAGTAAGAAATTTTATTTCATATGTGCGCTTCTGTCCTCCCCACTTCCTCGTCTTATTTCATATTGTATACTATTTTGTCATTAATATTTGCTGTATTCATCATTCTCCTTTACTGTTTTCATTTTGTATTCTAGCCGTCATAATTTCTTTCTCTGCTCATTTCTCAATTTGCCTGCTTTAGTTAGATTTCCTTCGGCGATATAAGAAGAACGACACAACACAAACACCGTATAGTGCTTAGGTGAGTCTTCTTGTTCGCCAGGGTGGTATTAAATATAACCTATTTTAAGTTTTTCAATATGTAATATATAAAACTGATAATGTTGTTAATTTAATGTTCAATAGCAAACACTATGTTCATTTGAATATGTAATGTTAAACATGTATAGTTGAAGTTGAATAAATTGAATTGAATTGAATTTCAAACACGAAAGACGAAGTTCCCCTAGCAAACACAAATATAGGCGCTTAAATTTCACGATGGTTATCTAACGTACATTGCATTGGATGGTTCAGTCCAGAGAGGCTTTGTTGATGCTAAGTGAAAGATGGCGCATACATCCCTAATTTGATCATTAACTTACAAGCTTTTCAATATAATGATAATGAGTTTATAGTGAAAGAATTGGCTGTAACCAACTGCTGTAACACTAAACAAATAACACATTATATTTTTGAACCCCCATATCCATTCTCATCAATGAAAAGGCGCAATATCAATGGTTGGAGAAGAATTATCACGGCTTAAAATGGAGCCATGGATATATTCAACTGAAAGAATTGCCACTAATCTTTGAGCAACTTTATCAGAATGCTGTTAGCAATTATTAACATATTTACCATTAAACGATGTTGTAATACTATGAAGATGTGTTAAAGAAGAATTTTTTTACTACAATATTTGCAGTGGAATAAAATCTTGATGACTGTTCACCGCTTCTACCTAGCCTTAAACCATTGACTATACCAGAATGTCCCGTGCGGGGAAATGAAACCCCCATCGGGCGCGTCCTCCGGGTGGCGGATAGGGGAAAGCTCGCTGGCTCTGTTTCTAGCAGGGTTGGAGGGTTGTGTCTAACGGAGACAAAAATCAGAAATCTTCGAGATACCAACTGGGAAGGATATTTAGGGTCTCTCAAAGGGTAGCTGGAGGGAGGAATAGCGTCTGGAGGAAACATAACTTTGAAGTGGCAGTAGAACAGGTAAGTGAGGCGATAGTAGTTGCCTACCAGGAAAACTGTCCGAAGAAAACAAGGAAAACTAGGGGTAAAACAGTCTGGTGGAATAACCACCTAGAAAACCTTAGGGGTGAGTTTAGAAGGCTATTTAATAGGGCCAAACCCAACCAAGACTGGGATACCTGCAAAGTAAAATTCACACAGTACAATAAAGAGGTCCGCAAAGCAAAGAGAGACTCATCATATAGACCTATAAGCCTATCCTCTTTTCTACTTAAAACGATGGAAAGACTGATAAATAGGTACATTAGAGACGAACTACTAAGGGAAAATCCCCTGAGTGAACGTTAATATGCATACCAGCCGGGGAGGTCGACAGACCTTGCGCTGGATGAATTAAATAGACTACTAGCAAAGTCCTTAAAGGACAAGGAAATGGCAGTAGTAACATTTCTAGACATAGAAGGAGCATTTAATAACGCGACAACGCACTAACTAACGAAGGCATTATCAAACAGAGGAGTCCCAACAGTGATCTCCCGGTGGATTAAAGCCAGCCTAGATAATAGAATTACCCGAGAGCAATTAAGTGACCTGCAAACTATCATTCAGGAAACCATCTCAAAACTAATGAAAGATGATACGTTTTTTAAAGTACTAGTGACAAACATTGAAGAGAAACTACAGAATAAGCAAATGCAACAAAAGATAGACGACCTAACAAAAAAAGTTGAGAAACTAAAGGAAGAAAAAGAAGAAGAAATAAAAATTATGGCGGAAAAAATAGAAAAAATAGAACAACATCGTAAAAGAAAATCAATAAGGATATACGGAGTGATAGAAAACAATAGGGAAAATGTTATTGAGAAAGCACTAGAGGTATTAAACGGGAAATTGAAGCTGAACCTAAGAGACCACGACTTTGAAAACTGCTTCAGGATTGGGAAAACAAGAAATGGGAAAAGACCTATAATGATAGGTCTCGCAAAAGAGAATGTAAAAAAAGCGGCAGTCCAAAACCGTGGGAAATTAAAAGGCACCGGAATATCCGTCACTGAAGATGTAACACCTGCAAAATACAAACTTTTCAAAGAAACCAAGGAGAAACTAGGAAAGGAAAATGTATGGATATTAGGAGGCGAGATCAGGGCTCAAATCGATCAACAGCGACACGTAATAAGGAACAAAGCAGAATTAGACCAACTTTCCATACCAAAACCCTCTGGCGGGAGCACCGACAACAAAAGACCCACCCAGGTAACCCACTAGAATATCAGTTTGGAGAATACTCGAAAATAGACTATTATTTTATCTATTATCTTTATATCTGAATTTTAATAACGTAGCATAGATATATTTAGTATAGGCCATAGTATATAAGTTAGTATATAATAGCTAATAAATAGATTGTAAGGATGGAAGGTTTAGAGGAGGCAATGAGAACACTGGGAAGATATAATAATATAGAGACGAGAGAGAGAGATTTTGACGACTTAAATTTATATTTCACCGCGGGCGGGAATAATCTTTCAATTATTCATTATAATATAAGAAGCATTAAAGCTAATTTTGACGAACTTTGTGTTAGCATAGCGGAGATAAATAAATCAAACGGAAATCTAGGTATAATTGTCCTAACAGAAACGTGGTCAGTAGCAGATATTAATGATTTCTTTATAGATGGCTATAAACCTTATTATAATGAGGGAAACTTCAATCAAAACGACGGAGTATTGATGTTTGTAAGAAATGACCTGTACCCGGAAATCGCAGCAATAAGGCTCACACAGGTAACAATATTAGAATGTAAAATTATTTATAAAGATGATAAATGTACGGTTGTGGGCGTATACAGACCTCCATCTACAAATACACATATTTTTATTAATGATATTGAGATCTACTTAAAATCGACAAATGAGAGTAATATGGTGAATTTGGTTGGTGACATGGACATAAATATAGCAGATTTATCGGACGTCAATGCTTTAACCTACATAAATATGCTGGAACAAAATGGCTTTCGTTCGCAAATAAATCAATCTACAAGGGAAAATGAAACTACTTCTTCAATAATAGATCATATTTTTGTTAAAATAAATGCAAAACTAAAAATAAACTGCTTACCCATAGTACTTCAAAATAACATAACAGACCATTATTCAACAATATTTAATATAGAATTTAACGAAACCCCACAGCAGAAACTGGAAAAAGAGAAAACCGTAATAAAAATAGACGACGGCAAACTTTTAAGATCAGTTGCATCAATAAAATGGAATGAACTGTATGAAGAAAAAAATCCCAATATTGCAATCACTATATTCTACGAAAATATTAATTCAAGTTTAAGAGAGGCAACCAATATAATTAAATTAAAAAATAAAAACAATAAGCTCAAGCCATGGATGACTATAGGTATACTTAACGCTATAAGAAAACGGGATAAACTTAAACAAAGAGTCCTCAAAAATAAACATAGCGTGGAATTAAAAGATTATTATAAAAGCTATAGGAATATAGTAACGACATTAATTAAAACGACAAAAAACAACTTCTATAAAGAAAAAATCCAGTCGGCTGGAAGCAATTATAAAAAAATTTGGGATTGTATCACTGAAGTCACAAATCACAATAAAAACCACAAAGATAACATAGAGCAAATAATATTAGCTAATAATACACAAATCACAAACAAAGAAGAAATAGCAAGTGCCTTTAACGATTTTTTTATTGAGATAGGAGAAAACATTTCTAGAGAAATCCCGAAACACACGCAAAACCTATTAGAATACAGCAACACAAGCCAAAATCTAAATTCCATGTTCTTAGAAGACGTCACTGATACTGAAATAAATAACATTATATGCTGCCTAAAAAATAACTCCTCTCCTAAAAACGCTAAAACTAATATCTAGTCACATCAGTAAGCCGATTGCTCATATAATTAATCTCATTTTCAAAAATGCAGACATTCCTGAAGTTTTCAAAGAAAGTATAGTGGTCCCAATATACAAAAACGGCAATAAAAAGCACATGACTAACTACCGCCCAATCTCACTGATAAACAATGTTACAAAAAATGCTTAAACTACAGACGCCGTGCATTTCTGGAAAAAAAATAAAATTCTCTCAAAAAATCAATACGGGTTCCAAAAATACCGAAGTACAGAAGATCCTCTTCAACTATTAACAGACACCATTATAACAAATTTTGAAAGGAGCGAAAAAGTGATAGCTATTTTTCTAGACCTACAAAAAGCGTTTGACACAGTCTCACATAGCCAACTACTGGACAAACTAAACAAAGTGGGTATTAGGGGAAATGTACATAATCTTCTGAAACATTACCTATCAAATAGACCCCAGCAAGTAAAAATAGACAACGCTTTTAGCACAAGGAAAACAATAAAAACGGGTGTGCCACAGGGCACCGTTTTAGGACCGACCCTATTTCTGCTGTTCATAAATGATTTGCTTGAGAAAAACTTTGGTTGCAAAATCATATCACACCGCACTAATCTGTTCGTGTGAAACCTGGAGTCTAGCGAGACAAAAAGCGACTGCCGCAATAAGTAAAGTTAAAACATGGCTAGATATAAACTCTCTAAAACTAAATATTGCGAAAACTAACTTCATGACATTCTCCCCAACAAAGGCAGGAATGCCACAAACAATGGAACCTATGCTGATTGACGAAGAAACAAAGAGTTACATACACAACACCACTACTATTAAATACCTTGGCGTTATCTTCGATAAACATTTAAAATGGAAAAAAGCATATCAAACACTTAAATGAGAAGTTAAGGAAACTAATTTATAAATTTTACAACCTAAAAAGTGTCCTAAATAGAAAAACTCTTTTAGTGACGTATAACAGCCTAGCAGAATCCATAATTAGGTATGGCATTAGTGTTTGGGGATCAGCATATAATACAACCCTCCAATCTCTCCAAATTACACAAAATTATATATTAAGGACAATTTTTAATAAGAAAAGTAGAGATAGCTGCCGAAATATATTTGTAGAAAATGAAATACTGAATGTGAGAGGTCTGTATATGCACGCTACTGTAGTTTATACACACAACAAGAAACATATATTTGGTTCGAGTATTAATCACCGATATGAAACAAGAAATAACACCAAAAACAAATATCAAACTCCAAAATATAGCAAAGCAGTCTGCCAGAAACAAATCAAATACAATGGAATCAAACTATACAACCAGCTACCAGAACATATAAAAGCCCAGAATAAAAAGAAATTCAAAAAACAATGTAAAAAATATCTAGTAAAAAATTATACCATATGTCTTCAACTTTTAGCCTAATTAAGCAAGTAGTTCCATCAAAAACTTAACTTCTTTTTATTATTATCTGTCTCCTGTCTTCCTACCTTTCTAGCTTTAGTAAACGTAATTATAAGTATTGTAATATTAAGTATAAATGCAAAAAATTAGATATAGTTAAATATAAAATTATGTGAGCAAAAATGTTATATTGCTAGACACAACACGAGGTCTCCTCAGGTGTCATAACCTATACAAATAATATATACAATTATAATGTAATAATAAGTATATAGAGTATAAACAATTGTGAAAATGTAAAATTGTAAAAGATGTTGCAGTATTAATAAATAAATAAAAATAATAAAAAAATCTAGGTGAGGTCTCCATTGAGGCGAAAGTGAGCACCTGGGTGGTGTACTATCTCCACTACTGTGGGCAATCCTGGTTGAGAACTCCTCAGGAAACTTTCCACAGAAGGCTTCTATTGTTTAGAATATGCTGATGATTTAGCAATAGTTGTCAAGGGGTAATTCGCGAATACAATAACGGAGAGTTCGCAAAGAGCCCTAAATGTTGTCGACAAATGGTCTTGTAAGGAAGGACTCTCTATAAATCCCCACAAAACCACAGTCGTCAAGTATACACGGAGAAGAGCACTGCAAGGCATAAAGCCACTAAGGCTCAACGAAGTGGAAATTCCATTTGCCTGTGAGATAAAATATTTAGGAGTCATTTTTGACCAAGAATTAACTTGGAATTCTCACATTCAAAAAGTCACACAGAAAACCACAATCGCCCTGTGACGGTGTAGACAAATGTGTGGAAAAAACTGGGGGCTAAATCACAAAATGAACCTGTGGTTATACACCAGGGTAGTGAGACCCATGATAACCTATGAATCAGTGGTATAGTGGACTAAGACGGTGCAGTCGGGAGCAATAAGGCTGTTATGTGGCGTACAAAGGTTTGCTTGCCTGTGCGCCACGGGGGCTATAAAAACTGCACTTACGGCTGCACTTGAGGTTTTCTTGGACCTGCCACCATTGCACATATTCCTACAGGGTGAAGCTCGGTCAGTGGCGCACAGGTTAATGCAAGGCCAAACGCCAATTAGCCAGTAACACGGGACGGTGTACCAGAAGTTATACTCGGAGATGAGGGCAGATCCCATTCTAGGCATGCCCACTGACGTAATGGTCCCAAGGTATAACTTCAACAAGAACTTTCAGACTGTAATACCAGACAGGGATGACTAGAAAAACGGTCCTTCCATAACAGCATAAACAGTCTGGTACACTGACGGCTCCAAGACAGAACAAGGAGTTGGATCCGGGATTTACGGGACAAGATCAAAAGCCAGTATCTCGATACTTATCCCTATACTTATAGGGATATACGCAACGGTATTTCAGGTTGGGTTGATATGGATGGCGATACACTGTTGCGCAAGGGAGATAATAGGACAAGGCACTGTTAACCAGTCGATTGCCATTTTCTTTGATAGCCAAGCGGCAACAAAAGCAATCAGTTCCATGCAAATCAACTCAATATTCGTGTGGTACTGCTTGACGGTCTTTACATAGCTGGGAAGTCAGAACAGAGTAACCCTAGCATGGGTACCAGCACACGAGGGACACAGAGGAAACGAAAAGGCTGATCAACTGGCCAAGGAAGGCGCACTTGAAGCCCCAATAGAACCAGAGCCCTTTTGTGGCGTGGCAGAGCCATGCATACGAGCAGCCATTAAGGAATAGGTGCAAAATAAATCTCTGGAATGGTGGTGGAATCTCCCAAGACAGAGACAGGTCAAAGAGTTCATTAAAGAACGTTCTGCCAAATTTACGGAAGATCTACTAAGCCAGAATAGGAAGGCGATCAGAGTAATAGTAGCACTTCTAACTGGGCACTACTGGCTCAATAGACACACGAGTTTAATGGGTCTGGCAGAGGACGCAACATGCAGGTTCTATCAAGAGGAAGAGGAAACCTCAGTTCACGTATTGTGCGACTGTGAAAGCCTGGCGAGACTGAGATTCCAAGTACTCGGAGAAGAAAACCAAAGGCGGACAGCTATACAAAAGGGCCTCTATGAAAGCAGTGAAGTCTAGTACAAAGGACAAAGCTGGATGAGGTACTATAAGGAATGTATTCTAGAAGTACCACAATAGATCTGAAAAGGTCGCGGTGGTAAAGACTAAATAACCAGCTCGTTTGTTTATCTATCTACACCAGAATGTCTACAACGTTACCAATATAATAATTGTCATTATGCTCTCGCAAATGTTCACTTTCTATTCAAATGTATTATCGATTTGAATATAAATGTATTTAGTTTTGGGTAATAAAATGAGTGTATTATACTAATTTTATTTTGTTTCTAACCTCATCATAATATAAAAAATACAAACATTAGGCTTTATAGCATTTCACACTCGCTACACTTGTGACGTCAGGTTATTAAGTACATAAAGCCTTTAAAGAAAGTACGTTCAAGCCAAAAGAGACTTTGCAATAGATAAAAGGGTACTGAAATGCACTACGATATTTCACTGAGAAGTAACAATCCAATGTTCCCTTTCATAAACTAAAAATCATACAATTCTCTGTAGATAAGACAAGCAGGTCGCAAATGTTCATCAGCATAAGATGCCCATAAAGAGAGGCAGGTAAAATAACCCGGCAGGTATACAATCAAGAATCAGTAATAAAATGAATGTTTGTTATCTCATCGTAAAAAAAATACAAATATACTATAATTGTGCAACAGGACAATGTCATAACTGCCTGTATACGGTCGGACAGGTGGACATACGGACGAATGGTTGGGCAGGCGGATGGAGGGGCGGGCTGACAGCTGGACGGACCATATTCTAAAATATAAAAATAAAAAAGGACAATACAATAATTACCCTTATTTTCATCTGTCTCTGTCGCCTGTCTCGGTCTCCTGTCGCTGTTGCTTGTCACGAAAGTCTACCTTAACAGGAGTAGTGTGATTATTAGCTATCAAGCTGATGAAACATATAATATTTTCTATTACAATAATTACTTTGTGTAATAATTTCTTTATTTACATTATGTAATATTCAATGGTGTTCTGTAGTTCCTTTTTGTATGTTATGGTGGTAACCAGATTGGTATACCTGATGTATGACAAAGACGAAAAATAGAGCACTTTATAAAATGGAATGGCGTTTTCTTAATGTAGGTGATTTTAATTTCATTAACAATTACTGTTGTTATCTACAAGTTGTTACATTTTATTAATCAATTTATTTGTGTCTGCTAATTACAAAAATGTTTTTTTTTATATAAAATTTTAAATTGAAGACCAAGTTTTTCAATTTATTGATAATATAATTTATTATTCTAAAATAGCCTTTGGTTTGCATTGGCCATTAACCAAAAATAAATAAAGCAAACAATTAAATTAAATAGTAAGGCTTTTATTTAACCCCTCGAAGGAAAATTACCCCAATTTTGCTTCAATAAATTCCAATAAAAATGAAATATTTTACCTCATAATTATATTTGCATATCTTCCTAATACGCAAATATTATGCTCACATATGTAGTAATACCTACTGATATAATGAAAATGTATCTAAACTCCTGTAACGTAAATATGCTTTGACCTAAATTGTCAGTTGCTAAGCGCTTGTGAAAATTATTGGTCAAAGGGAATAATAACATGAAGATTGGATACAATAGGGCACTAACAAGCAGTAAAAAGTAATGCCGCCAGAGGCAGGAATTCAGTAGATTAAAATTAATTAAGTTCCTATTATATGATGTAATAAAATACTAGGAAACTGATCGTAAAATATGTAATTTCAGGGTATCTAAGGATAATGATATCTGAACATCAAAATTATAACTAGAATTATCATGCTATTCTATTTTATGAGATCCAATACTTACAATAGACAAACGATTAATAATTTATATATTCATATAATTTAAAAATAGTTAGAGATTTGTATTCTGGCTGTTTAATAGAGGTGCAATCTAATAAAACAATAAGCGTCATCTTTCTATACTAGGGTCAACAAAAGTAGAGAAAGAGCAAAAAACTAACGACATACTTGTCAAAGGATTTAGCTGTTTTTTAACAATGAAGCGAAACCGCATTCTACTACAGAAATAATATGCGATTTTATTTGTTTTTGGTGCCCATAAGAAAGAGAACAGCGACACGGGCAGTTTTATTTATTGCCATAGTCGACCAAATGGGAATGGGACTGTTTGACGCCTGTATACCAAATAATTTGTTTGACTACTGTGAACTTTGATAGACGAAGGTAAAATAATAAAATACGTCACATACACATCCAGTGGTGTCACATACATATTGAAAATAATAATTGTTTTCATACTTCATAGAATAAATATAATAATTAAATTTATATTTTTACATTGAACCAAAAGGAAACGAAATGTTTAATGGTAGGCATAATGTTTTTTAACAGTGGAATTCTACGAAATCTGGCATTGAATTTGTAGAATGTTTGATAAGAGTCCACAAAGTGACGTGGACGTCACCGGATGGTCAAAAGCAATACCAGATTGACTATATTTTAATAGATGCTAGATATTTTTCTAATGTCCTCGACGTGCGAACGTATCGAGACGCAAATGTGGAGACTAATCATTATTCGGTAGAAACACGTTTACTCGCAAGAATTTTTAATGTGAAGAAGGCGAGGAACAGGAAAAACAAAGTACATAGGATCATACTACAATGCGTGACTACAATTTTCCGACTTACATCATTAAACTCATTTACTCGTGCTTGACGGGGAGGTTCAAGTGAATAATAAATAAACTATCAACACCACGGGACATCCGCGCGGGAGTCCCACACGGCTCGTGCCTATCACCAAGCCTGTATAACTTGTACGTCTCAAACTTCATAGAGTTCCCGAATACAAAGCTGGCCTGGTACGCCGATGACACCATTATGGCATTATATACGCGCATTCCCCTAACGCACAAGTAGCAAATATGCTGCTAAAGACGTACATGGCTGGTGCTACGGCTGCGGTGGAAGATTCGGGTAAATGCTGATAAATCGGAGGCGATAGTTAGAAAACAAAATTTGAACACCAATCACGATAAGAGAAAACCAAATTCTGATTAAGAGGTGCATGAAGTATTTGGAGGTTAGACTTGACCAAAGAATGATTTTTAATATTATATATACGTAACCGGAACAGTACAGATGGTCTATTCTCTATCCAGGAGTCTGTATCCCACATGATCAGGAGTAGCAGACTTAACAGACAGAATAAGAAATTGCTGTATACAATAAGACCATCCATCACATATGCGGCGCCGGCATGGTATAGCACGTCGGCCACGTCAATGAAAAAACTCAAGGTATTGGAACACAAATCCATGCGTCTCATTTCAAATTATGACAAGTACACCTCCCTTAGAGACCTATAAGCGCTTTGTCATAGCATGAACGAAATAGCGGACTATGACCAGGACATATATCAAACATTTTACTCTTTCAAGCTGGGCAATAGTCCGCTAACCAGAATCATAACACAAATTAGATAGCATAATGCACCATTTCGCATAAAGCACACCCTAAAATACCAGACGTTACCAATCTTCCGGCAACCTCTATAGCCAAGCTTTACTAACTATAACTTTTACTTACTCTATCTACTTTTGCTGATATTTCATACTTTAAATCGTTTCTGTGCCCCTCTTCCCTTTTGTTTGTTTCTCTTTGTTACGTTTATGTTGTTTTCTTTTTGTGAATTTTTTCCTTTAATTTGGCATCATCATTAAATCCATTATAATCAAAATTTTGAAAGTGAAATGTTCCAATCGTGTGTGTGTAGTTTTTAAGTTTCGATAAATCTGTTTTTACATATGAAATCAAATTGCCTTTTTAATCTATTGTAAATGTAAGGAGTGAGGCTTAAGTTTTATCATGTGTTTTTAGCTAAACCAGGTCTGCTCTGCCCTGCAATCTGCTATTGTGGCCCATGCGGTGTGGTGATTGCACGGTCGGCCCCGGAGTAGACTCTAGGGAATTTTAATTTTAATAAAGATCTATTCAATTAAAATTGAATTGGGTCATACTACAGAGAAGAACACGCAGTGCCGTAAAGAGACACATGCAACTAAGAGAAGAAAAAAGAATACACAGATGGGAAAAGAGACATGTTGAGCAAAGCATTCTAAACGGAAACGAGAAAGTTTTATCAAAAGGTTAATAACATGAGAAAAGAGTTTAATCCAAGGACTATCGCATGTAGAGATAAATAGGGGAAAATAGTAAATGGCGGGGATGACACATTAAGTAGAAGAAGTTATTATATACCTCAAGAGCGGCAAATCTCTGGGTAACGATGGCATCCCAGCTGAAATATATAAGCATCAAAAGCTTCTATCAACAGCTGGAAGAAACCCTCTGTAGAATACCTAAAACGGAACGACTCGTTATTCTTGGCGATTTTAACGCTAGAGTAGGGAGAGATGCAGACACCTGGCCAGGCATCATAGGCAAGAACGGTTTGGGCAACATGAACGCTAACGGTCAACTACTCCTAACTAAATGCGCCGAACATGATCTAGTTATAACAAACACCATTTTCCGACAAAAGGATAAATTTAAAGGCACCTGGCGTCACCCCAGATCAGGTCACTGGCATCTACTGGACTATGTTATCGTACGTAGGAAGCATCTCAAGGACGTCCAAATTACAAAGGCGCGCATTGATAGCGAATGTTCTTGGCACTGCAGCAAGTAAAAAACAGGAGGACTGGTTCAATGATAATGAAGCTTTTATACAAGAACTTCTTGACCGCAAACATATTGCCTTCCAAAACGCTATCAACCACCCCAACGACTCATCAAAAGCAGAAGCTTTTACCCAATCTAAGTATGAAACGCAACGCGAAATCAGAAGAATAAAGAACGAGTGGTGGGCAAGCAATGTCAGAGAAATTCAAAGGTACGCCGATTCACACGACTGCAGGAATTTCTTTCAAGGAGTAAACGCAGTGTACGGCCCCAGTCGGAAAACTATGTGCCCTATTAAAGATTTAAATGGAAATCTCCTCAAAGAAGACCAGGCAATAAGAGCCCGATGGAAAGAACACTACTCTAACATTCTTAACCAGCAAAGTCAAGCCGATCACGATATTATAAATCTTATCCCTCAATATGACACCTTCGAAGACTTAGATAAATCACTAACAACGGAAGAGATCTTAACCGCCATTGGGCAGCTAAAAAATAACAAATCTCCCGGCGCCGACTCACTCCCAGCTGAGATCTTTAAAGCTGTGTCGTCAGAGCTCATACCCTATCTCAAAAAACTGTTTGATGTCGTGTGGGAAAGTGGTCAAGCTCCGCAGGAGTTTCGTGATACACTTTTAATCAACCTCTTCAAAAACAAAGGGAGCGCTGCGGACTGTGGAAATTACAGGGGTATAGCTCTCCTGGCTGTTGGAGGGAAGATACTCACTAAAGCGATGGCAAATAGGCTAACACCTGTTATGGAAAAGTTACTTCCCGAAACACAGAGTGGCTTTAGACCAAACAGAGGCACATCGGATCTAATCTTCACACTTAAACAGCTTCAAGAAAAAGCACTCGAACATCAAGGAGAAATTCACATGGCCTTCATTGATTTAACCAAGGCGTTTGACTCGGTGGACAGGGAAGTGCTCTGGAAAATTATGCTCCGCTTAGGTATCCCTAGAAAATTTGTGGAAGTATGTCGCAGTCTACATACAAACAACAACGCCCAGGTTATGTATAATAATGAGGCAACCGAACCTTTCCAAACCCTCACTGGAGTTAGGCAGGGATGTGTCCTGGCACCCCTACTTTTTAATTTGTTTACCACTGCTCTAACAATTATTGTTGACAACAAACTGACAGTCAGAGGAATAGATCTCAGATACCGTTCTGATGGCGGTCTCTTTAGAGCTTTCACGAAGACACGCACACGATTCATTTGTGTTCTCCAGTATGCGGATGACTGTGCACTTTTAGCCTCTACGCCGGAAGAGCTTCAAGAACTTTTAGATGTGTATGCCCAGAGCTATGATTCCTTGGGACTTAAAATCAACATTGGAAAGACTAATTATAATTATGTCAACTCCTCATCAAGTGAACCAAATAGACATTACACTTAACGGAAATTCTCTTGAAGTGGTGGAACAGTTCAATTACTTGGTAACGTTGTTAATGACAAAGCAAACATGGGCAGCGAGATTCGCAATAGAGTTAACGCTGCATCTAGAGCACTCTGGGGACTTAGAGAGAGAGAGTATTTGACAACCACGACCTTGCTTTGTCAACGAAAATGGCTGTCTACAGAGCAGTTGTCATTCCAACACTGCTATATGGATGTGAAAGCTGGGTCACTTACCGTCGTCATGTGAAAGAATTAGAACGTTTTCAGCAAAGACACCTCAGAAGTATGATGAAAATCCGTTGGTTCCATCACATATCAAACGTGGAAGTACTCAGGAGAGCAAACAGCCTTCCAATTGAGGTGCTTATTTCAAGAGCACGCCTAAGATGGGCAGGTCACGTTCATCGTATGCATGACAACCGCCTTCCTAAATGTACACTTTATGGTGAATTGCTAAGCGGTAGAAGAAGGCGTGGCGGTCAACGAAAGAGGTTCAAAGACGTTCTCCATGAAAATCTAAAATCCTGCGGTATTCCAGACGAGCAATGGGAACAACTTTCAGCGGACAGAACCGAATGGCGAGGGGTTGTGGCCAGCGATCAAGGAAATGTTGCTGCAAGAAGGCCGAATCCAAGACCTAACCAGGTCTATGTTTGTCCTGACTGCGGTCGACATGTGCTCTCCCGAATTGGCCTCTATAGCCATAGTCGTGTGCACCGTAGATGAATGGGAATTACAATAGACTACGCCTTTTACTTGTTTTTTATTACACACAATCTATCGACTGTAACATTTTTTATACTCGGACTCGAGTAAAGGCTAATAATAATAAATAATAATAATAAGCATCAAGGACAAAATTTGGCTAATCTCATCTGGAATATTATTAAGGAGGGAGGCCTGGGAGAATGGAGAGATGCCATGGGGATGGAATATCGGCCTTATCTGTCCTCTGCACAAATGGGGTGATCAACTTGAGTGCTCTAACTACAGAGAGACCACTATCCTCAACACAATGTAAAAATATTCTCCAATATTTATATTTTCCTGAACGTTACCAATTCAAAGATTCGACCGTTCTTGACACATTAACGGGTGCCATCTATGCGACGACTGGCGAACTGCCATTATATTTTTAGCTTCTTTCTCTTAGATCTACCTACAGACACCTCTGTCTGTAAGAAGGGCATATACATAACACTGCCCCCCCATTAACCCTGAGCGTCTCGGTCAAGCAATCCAGTTTCTTTAACATACTTTCACTAGACTTTTTACTACGATAAACTCGACAAACAACGTCATTGATTCGGGTGGTGATAGTATACGATACTTCCTTAGTTGAGTGAAGCTTCGAGAATCCTTCTTTATTTCCTCCACTGTGAGTTATACAGTCAAACTAAATCTCCCACCTTGAATTCTACTGAATTGACGTTGCCGTTATAATGAGCCTTCATTCGATCACTGCAAGGGCAGGCGACTCCTTGGTGGCCACATTCGTAAAAATCTTGCATTTACTATACCAAGCCTCTATATCATAATAGTTATTAATTCAGTAAAATCGTTTCCGTACTCTAGGCAAGGTCTTACTTATACCAAAATGTTCCCCAGATATGCTATCGTGCTCTTTCTGGAGTGATTTTGATATCCGGCGCCCAGAAATCACTAGATGCATAGTAACTTCTAGGCTCTCCCACGCTCTCTTCAATAGCCCACCTTCGGCCCTAAGTGAATCCCACTGCGCCCATAAAACTTTCGGTCCATATTCCCCGATTTGCTGCATCTGTGACATATGACACCCCCTTGGCTTTACATCTTATCGATTTTCTTGTTTTCCTGGAAAATCTGTCTTGGCCATTAATTGAGTGAACGTCTTTTGTATAACCCTCAGTTTGGTGTCCACACTCGTTTCCTCTGATCGGGCCTTCTCTACAAGATATCTCTCCACTACGGGGAATCCATATAGGCGGTTGTCATATCTTTGTCGAATGCAGCTTCCAAAACTTTAAAATCCTGTTGTTTCGCCACCAGAATCATCAGGAGCAACTCCAGTTAGTACAACACGCTGCTGTCTCGAACTCTCGTCTTTTATATGTTGACCATGAAGTTTGATCGTCAAAGGGGGAGGTTGTAATCGAGAACCTGATGATACTACTAGCTTGCCTCCTTTACCCCTTAACTGTCGTGTCACTTCTCTTTTGACTGCATGAACTTTTCCTTTAATATCACTTCTTTGTCGACGTAAAAGTTAAAAAGTTAATTAGCTTTTTCGTCGGAATTATATAGATTTCGTTTGACTTCATTAACTTCTGCCTTTACAATGCTCTACAATCTTCCTTGATTTCGTTTTTGACCTTCAGTGGCTGAAAGCATAATGTTCAGTTGTATAATTTTCCCGAATTATTCCTGGGTGTCATTCCTTTCTTAATTCTTCCTGGTGTGTCCTTTCTTCCTGTTATTTCTCATGAAGTCTTATTTCTAGATTTTCCATTATTTTCTTCATTACTACTGACGTCGTCGCTCTTGCTCTTATTCTCAGTTTGACGTCTGTGTTCTTGATCTAGCATCATTTTACATAGTTCATCTTTGTTTTAAGAAAATATAAGCTAACACAAAGTGGATTAATTATTACAAAAATAATAAATGTGTAAAGTATATACGATTGGAATTGAAACCGTATAAAAACTAAAAGTCGGCAAAAACAGTCGGCATCTCTTTATTGTACATGGGCGGAGGTAAATAGAAATGCTTGTCATAACAAAATGATAAGATTTTCGGGCGTTATTATATTATCCTCTGTTTCAAATGGTCTCCAGAAAGCCATGGTAAATTAGTAAATAATTAAAATATTTTACCTTTTATACAGTAGTAAATATTTATAAATATGAACAGTAACTAACTAAACTCCTACGCTTGATATTATAATAGGTATTTATGCGCTGCACTGGCGCATAGACAGCACGATATTAGACTTCCACGTTCCAAGATAAAGAAACGATTTACGAGTTTTTTTGTGCTAGTAGGCCTGTCCGTTTTATTACCTTTAAACCAGTGCAGTCGTAGATGGTTCATTCAGGCTGATTACATTGCCAGTCTTGGACTCGCCTGCACAGTTTCAACTATCGTTCGAATCTCAATACCATTGCCAAATATATAGGACAAAATATCAAGTTCAGTACGCACGGTCCTGTGCTTTAAAACTGACCAGTTTCAATTCCAATCGTATATACTTTAATAAACTACTACGAAAGTCCAAATGTTCCACTGTTTCCTATGAAAGGAAATGAATTCATTGCCACCGATCAAGGTGCACAATGTGCGTTTCCAAACGATTGGTGGAGCCATTCGACAAGTTGTGGACGTTTTCCTCTGTAATTTGATAGACTAGAGAACGGTGCAGGGTTGTCGTGTATTCACCTGTCCTGTACTGGGCTGGTGGTACACGACAGCTTTGCGCTATGGTCCTTTCTATAAGATTAATCTTATTGCAATCAGATTTTTGTTTGCATTTTCCGATTCCAGACGTAGTATGTCACAGTTTTAGGGCATTATCTTCAATCGTTTGGAAACGCACATTGTGCACCTTGATGGATGGCAATGAATTTATTGCCGTTCATAGGAAACAGTGGAATGTTTGGATTTTCGTAGAATTTTACTACACATTTATTATTTTTGCATCTTTGTTTTCTTTATGTTGTCTTTCCTATTTTATCCAAAATTTTCTTCCTCTTCAATTTTCACGATTTTCTTATATTTTTTACATATCCCCTAGCAGAATGGTTGCTAACTTCTCGCTGTAAGGAGGACTACCTACAGGGACCTCTGTCTGTAAGGGAATATACACATAACAATATACCGCTTAACATGAAAACAATAATTGCTCAGAAGTTCCTCGACAGATTATTCTTTCTGTTAATTATCATTTATTCAGTTAAACATTCACAATAAACTTTTTCTCAAGTGTATATTCTCCTTTGGATCCAAGTCACACAAACGACAACATATCTTACCCATCCGAATTGATAAATATGAACTGTATTACAGAAAATGAAATCTTTGAAGCAATCAAGAAACTGAAAAACAAAATGACAGCCGGTATTGACAGCGTTTCCAGCTTCGTAGTTAGAGACAATGTTGCGGTGTTTGTTACTCCGCTGCGTATTATTTTTAACATGATACTTACAGCATCCAAGTTTTGGGATATCTGGAAAATTACCAAAATATGTCCTATTTTAAAAGCTGGCGATCCATCAGACCTATTGCCGTTTTATGCAATTTTGCGAGAGCACTGGAAATAATTTTGTATAACCATATTTACAGCACAATAAAATCGTCCATATCACCCATGCAACATGGATTCATGGCACAAAGATCCACAGTAGCAAATATAGCTTGTATTTCCCAATTCATATGTGGCAACCTGGATTCAGGGGGGCAAGTGGATGTCATATACATGGACATCCAAAAAGCCTTCGATCAGATAGATCATTATTTATTATTGTCCAAGTTAAGAGCTTTTGGACTTTCGGATACATTAACCTTGCTTTTCAGATCTTACTTGTTCTCAAGGAAGCAATTTGTGGAACACGGCGGTCACAGATATCTTAATTATACAGCAACGTCAGGCATCCCTCAGGGTTCCAACTTGGGGCCCCTGCTGTTTTTGATTTTCATAAATGACATAACATTAGTAATTAGTTGTGAGCATCTACTTTTTGCAGATGATCTCAAAATTTTTACAAATATAAATAGTCTCAGTGACTGCATTTACTTACAAACAGAAATAGACAAAGTTTCTACGTGGTGTTCCAGCAACTTTCTTAAACTAACATCTCCAAATGCAAAATTGTGACTTTTACTCGTAGGCACAATTCTATACAATTGGACTACAACATAAACAATTTTCCACTCGAGCGTTGTTTGGAATTCAAAAATCTCGGTGTGATTTTCGACTACGACTAGTTTTTCAAGTCATATTAATCAGATGACAAAGTCAGCTTCTAAGTTGCTCGGGTTCTTTGTCAGAAACTGGAGCTGTTTCTCTAGTGTTGAAAGTTTAAAAATATTATATTTTACATACATTAGATCCAAGCTGGAATATGCCGCTCTCATATGGTCTCCTATATACCAAAATTTGATTTTGTTAACTGAATCTGTCCAGAGAAAATTTGTAAAATTCATGTTTTTTTCCACAGCGAGGCACTGATAATAACCTCCTATTAGATATGTTTAATATGATTTCACTAAGTGCAAGAAGGCTCTTTCATTTTTGTGCAATCTAGTTAACAACAATATCGATTGTTCATCCCTTGTTAATAAGCTTTGCTTTTTGGTTCCTCGATTGCATTCTCGTGATAGTTATTATTTTTATACCCCCTTTAGTCGTACCAACCTTATGTATAAATCACCAATGTTTAATATGTGTAAGGTATTCAATTCAATTTCCAGTCTTTGTGATATTAATCACGACAGTATAAATAGTATAATTGACTCATATCTAAGAAGCAACTCATAATATATGTACACCTACCCTGATACTATGTTTTTAACCTTATTTTTTTTTAAATTATTTATATACCTTTACTGCCTCATGTACTGCTTGCTGTATTTTAAAAGCCACCTATTTAGATTTTTGTTATCTCCAATGCATAGAATGTACGATGTTAGGGTCCAGTTCATCATATCATTTGGAATTCTATTTTTATTATTTCACAATGTTCTGCTCACTTGTATATTTTAATGTTTTTCTCATATTTTTTTATGTATGCTATTCCATAATTTTAGGCTTACTCTGTATTTGAATATTTCCTCATATTTTTGTAATTTATATTCTCATGTTCTCTGCAACAATTCTATGTTTCCTGTAATTGGGTATTTACCTGTTGGAAATGAATGCATTATTTATGTATTTATTTATTTAATATTCTCAATTGCTCAACAATGTCTAGTGCCTATGTAGAACCGATCCCAAAATTTGTTGACAGTAATTTAGAAGCGCCCTGTACACATGAAATCTTATATTTCTTTAATTTTATAAATCATACCACAAGAGATTTCGGTTTTATCGGATTAATTTTTAATTACACGTAACCTTTGTTGTCATTTTAATAATGTAACGAGCACAAACAGATTTTTCACAAAGAACAATAGCGTTATTGTGATTGCCGTGTAAACGTTTTGTCATGAAAGTAAAACAGCTTTTTCATATCGGAAAAATATTTTAAAATGATTCCTGGCATAAGTATTCGGCGGGAGTAGACTTTTCATAATTGTATTATATTATTCATGTGACTAGGCCAGGGTATTTAAAGGATTGTTAACTTTCTCCAACACGTTTTGCTGATTTAAGCGTAATACATCATATCTTTCAAGTAAAGTTCTATGATTAAACATAGCTTAAAACTTCACTGTTTAATACACTTGATCCATGTCTTAAGTTATTTTACGCTTCTTCATTAGAGCAAAAAAAAGTCATGCAAATTCAAACTTATTCAGAACAGCATCTTACGTTCGTAAAACATGACAGAAATTTTTCATAAATAGCTATAACTTTACATAATACAGTTGTAACTAAGTTGAAGAACAAATAGGTATATGGCTCATTTCACATAAACATAAAAACCCTCAAAGGATCCCACACATTAGCACAAGGGAATGATTTTCTTTTACATAAATTAGAAATAATCAAAATAAGTGTAATTTAATTAAAGAATTATTTCCTATTAAGTGATTTTAACACAAAATCAGTAAAGAATAAAAATTATTTAAAATGTGCACTTCTACAATCCAGTCCTGAATAAATAGCGAGAAAAATAAATTTTTCGCCAATAATTCTGTTCTGTAAATCTGAGCCACAATTTTCTAGAGTATAAAATTTTCTACAAATTTGTTTGCGTAATTTTTCATGTTAGACAAATAATTTTTGGGTTTTAATGCACTAGAGCACGATTTTTTACCGGGTAATTTTTTTACAAAAACTTATTTTCCCTTGAAAATTGAGAATTAAGGTAATGGAAAATGCGGTACGAAGTGGAGCGACTTTCCTTATGTCCCTTAATTCATGCCAAATTTTCATGAAAAGCAGGTTTGAGTCATGGGTGAGCGTAAATGTGTCTTTAATATGTACATACTTCGATATGTGATGTAAGGCAACGTTAGGCGCGGTTAGTACATAGATGGGTGACCGTTTCGAGTGTTATAGTATATTCCATAAACAAGAGACAGAAAAAATTGCAAAAGTCTCAAAATTTGTCAAAAAATCAATTCTTTAGCCTTACCTTGTCAAACTATAATAAAAAAGTTCTTAAGACGTTTAATTTCATGAAAAACCACAATTCTTTACGAAAAAATCTGGAAAAATTCACATAACACCGATAATTCACAAGTAGTTCGAATTCATCAACAACATCAATCAAACATTCGCATTAACCAAATTACAGCAAAAAGTTACAAGCTACGGCACTAAAAAATACAGCCCCCTCAATATCACAGCTATCATTACAACTCATCTTTCCAGTTAGTAACAAAAAATAATTTTCAAAATGACAACAGTTCAGGAATCAAAGTCTCATCATCCAGGCTAAAACAATTATTCTCGTTGCAAAAAAATGAGAATGGTAAACACAGGATACTATAAAACATACAAGAAAATTTACACAACGTCGGGTCAAGCAAATGTACTATGATGAACTCATTGTAAACTCGGCAAACAAATCAAAAACAGCGTGGAAACTAATTAATAACTCACTAAAAAATAATGCTAAGACAAATAAGCTTAAAATTGAAATAAATGGCAATATAATATCGGATAATTCAGTAATTTCAAACGGGTTTAACTCTTATTTTGTTAGTTTACCAAAATCTCTCCGCGATTCCTTAAACCACCCAAAGTCGATCAATCAGCCATCGTTAACTACACTAAATTAATCAATTTATTTAAATACTGAAATTATCAATATTGTAAATATGCTAAAACAATCTAACTCTGTAGGCCCGGATGATATATCGATCAAAATTATAAAAAAATGCGCTCATCAATTGGCTGAGCCATTATGTCATATAATAAATAAATGTTTTCAAGATGGTACATACCTTGACATGCTAAAAGTTTCCAAAACTCGGCCACTTTTTAAAAAAAGTGATCACAAATTTCTCAGTAATTATCGACCAATAGCAACCCTCTCAGGGTTCTCAAAAATATTCGAAAAACTCCTAGCAATACGCATAATTAAATTCTTGAAATCAAAGCAAATATTATCACCAAATCAACACGGTCTCGGAGAACATAAATCTACGATTACTGTACTCCTAGCTATACTAAATGAAGTCTACAGAAATTTAGATCAAAACAAGAAAATCATTGCCAGTTTTATTGATCTCTCTAAGGCATTCGACTGTGTTGACCATCAAATTCTTCTCGAAACTATCGAGTCTTATGGTATACGTGGCAGATGTAATGACTTACTTAGGTCATATTTAAATGATATGAAATAATTTGTGGATTGTTTTAGTCATAGATCCAATGAACTCCTGGTTGATATAGGTGTACCACAAGGTAGTGTGCCAGGTCCACTTTTGTCTACTTTGTATGTTAATGACTTGGATAACTTTATTTCATCTTGTTATGGTTCATTTGCAGATGACATAACCATAATTTCCCGCGGTGACAATTCTGAAGTCGCACTAGAGCAGCTCAAAATTAACATTCAATCAATAACTGAATATTTTAACAACAAAAAGCTCGTTTTTAATCAAGACAAAACATTTCTTAGGCAGTTTCATCCGGTTGCATCAAGATATGACGCAAGTTTACTCTTGCATCATAATGGGAAATCAGTTAAACAACTTACCTGGTTCAAATTATTAGAAATCCACATTGACCTATCCCTTGATTGGAAAACACATGTATCCGCAGTATGTTCTAAATGTGCATGTAAATGTTTTACTTTAAAAAGGTTAAGCCAGATAACTAGTATCGACACTGTTAAAATGTACTATTTTTCCAATATGGATTCTCACATAAGATACGGAGTACTTTTTTGGGGAAACTCGATAACAGCAAATAGAGTTTTTTTTATTACAAAAACGAGCTGTACGTTGTATGTTCGGCTTGGCCTATAGGGACTCATGTAAATTAACTTTTATTAGGCAAAAAATATTAATGTTACCATGTCTATACATTTTTGAAATATTAAAATTCGTTAAGCTATACTTATCATAATTTAACTTTCAAAGTGCGTATCATCATTATCCTACCGTCATGGATATAATTTACAGCATTAAATCCATAGGCTTCATTTATTTGCATCAAATTCATATTATGTAGGTATTATTCTCTTTAATAGATTAAGTAACAACATAAAAAATTTACCCAACATTAACAAATTTCTTTCCTCTGTTAAATCTTTATTGATTGCCAATGCATTTTATTCCGTAGATGAATTTCTGCATTCGCAAGATATTTAAATTGGTCTTGTTAAATACTTATACTTTACTTAATGTGTCTGCCAAAATGTATTCTGACTTGTCCTATGTCATGTCATGTTTATGATCTATTGAGATTAATAAATGATTATTATTTTTATTATTTCGATTCACCTCATAACCACTTTCCACACCCACAGTCAAAATGTTATGTTTTACTTCTACAAATTTACATTCATTCAAACATTTTTCTCTCAATTTCAACTTCCCATTCAAGTTTCCATTTACACATCAAAATAAACTTCATTCACTTTCCCGATGTGCCAGCTGAGCATTCATTATAACTTCCTTCCATTTAATATTTTCCCATTGACATCAAAACTTATTTCTATTTCGTATGTTCCGCTTGCTGACTCATTAATTTCAACACTACTTTCCATACCCGCATTCAAATTATTTTATTTCAATCACACAAACTTTTTATAAATTATTCTTCCTTTCAATTCCACCGTTCATTCATTTTCGCGCCCAGATATCAACATACAATCAATCTCCATTCAAATTGTCCAAATAGAGTACCGGTACTTGCTTCCTTATTAATATCAAAACTTATTTCCGGAACATAGGCTATGCTTCAAATTAAATTGAATACACGTCATCATCCAGCACGCAGAACCAATCAGCACAATTTCATATCATATTCAACTCTTTCGGGACGACTTTACGGGGTGATTTCAAATTTAATAAATATTTTCAACTAATTTTCGTTAATAACTTCTGAAATAGAATCGATTCGAATTCCATTCATATATCAAAAAGTTTCTCATTTTAATGTCGATCCGGTCATATAATTTTCATATCCAAATTTCCCATTTTTACATTTTCTGATGCAATATCGCGCAATCGTGCCCGCACGGAATGCTCGGAGACATTTCCAGACCTCCGCACGCCGAGTCCTCGGCGAAGCATATAAAAGGCCGAGCACAATAAGCTCGGGCAAGTATAGTTCGATATGTGCACCGCGAACGAGCCACTACAGTTGCTTCCTTGGCCGAAACCAAGTCAAAAAGAGTTTTTTTAAATCAAATAATATTCTGCCCTCTCGCATCAAACATTCGTGTTAATACACTTTATATTTAAATTTTAATATTTTAAATAATGGAATTTCAGTGTTCAAAATGTGTTTGTTTACTTAAAACCTGTGTGAATTAAATACTTAAGTTAAACCGTTAAAAATTTTGTTCAGTTACATTACATAAATTGTTCTTGTTCGCTTTAAACCAAGGTGTTTTACTTCAAAAAAGCATATACAGGGTGAAGTTTTAGACCCTGCCATATACAATAAAATAAATCAAAGTGAATATTATTCTATTACAAGTGCATCAATCAACTCCAGGGCTTATAGAGGGTGTAGTATTTGGTTTTACGAGTGACCCCCACTCTTCTCAAATCAAAATATTAAGTGCAAGAAAGGATCCCAGGGTCTCTATCAAGCTCTAAGGCTCAAAGCTCTGCCGAAACTTTTTTATTTTACGAAACGGGGAGCGTTTGCGTGTTCACAAGAAAGACTGCGTTCTCGCCTCACATCTTCCAGCGGCTTGTATATCAGTGTATTCGCAGAAGCTATGCAATCTTAGGTGAGGGTTGTGTAGGGGATATACCATCCTTCGGAGGGGATATAAAGCCGTCGGTCCCTTGTCTATTAAATGTTAGGCACGTAAAAGTTCCCTACTCTTCGAAAGATAAGAGGTTCGGCAAAATTCCTGGTTGGGGCTAGCTCGCCTACAGGTGTCGGTGCTAGGTCTCAGTAGCGGAAATAGGCCGACGTTAAGTAAAAATGTAAAAAAATACATTATAGCTATAAAAATGCAATTTTTATTTTGTCATTGCCACCTCATTTGCAAAAATTTCTTAAATCTTGTAATTCCTTAAGTAAAACGAACGACATTGCAGGACCAAAATCAATACAAATTTTGATAGGCAAAAGTTTGTAACAGAGCTAATATGTCACCCTGTATCGGGTAATAACTTGGTTGTAAAGCTGAAATAATAATCCGATTTCTAAATAAAGCGACAAATAAATTTGTGCGTAAGTTTTTATTTTTTTTGGCATGTTGTGTACTTCTTAATTACTGTTCGTGTCATATAGAGGCGGGCTCGTTAAATTTTCAAAGAGATTTCATTATTGCTCGTTCAGATGTAATGAAATTATTTAAATTGGATGCGACAAGGTACATTTTTCGAAGAAATACAATTGGATGTATTTTACAAAGACTTTTTTGCATGTCCATGTTAAAGAAATAAAACCAATATACTGCTTTCAAAGTTAATGATCATAAAAAGAAAATCCATTTGAATATATACGTTGGGCCCATTATAACATTTGTTGGCAAGTGTATCTAAGAATATAACGATGTGAAATAACTTTTATGGTTTAGATCAAATTAAATAAATATTGAATGAACGATACATAAAGCAAATACATTAAAATTTGATTATGTTTATTTTCCAGGTCGCCAAGATATATTGTGGAGCCCGTGAAATGTTTTCTTCATATTGCTGCTATCAGCCCATTCCGAATTGAGGTAACTATCGTCGTCGTCCACTTCTAACTTTTTCAATTCCTCTTGTCTATTGTAAGCATGCATCATTAATCGCTTTCTCTGTTCTTCACTCATTATTGGTTCTCTTGCAGGTGGACCGCTGCCTCTTTTTGAGAGTTTCAAGATAACTTTACAATTTTCGATTTTTCCGACATAGTCGCCTAGAGTTTTACCGTCTCGAAACATCTCTTTTCCACAGAACCATATTTGAGCTGTTGTTGGATCAATTACATCTAAAGAGGCCTGTGTTCCGCTGAGGTCCTCAATATTCTCAAATTCCATTCGAATAGTATCGTGAGGTGGTAACTTCATGGGATAAACTATGGTAACAGCGCCCTTTAGAATGTTTATTGCTTCTTGAATAATTTTCATTGTTAAAAATTTACCTAAAAATATTAAATTGGTATTATTGGTATTAATTTACTGATTGTTCCTAACTACGTTTTAAACAGTGACATGTTTCTTACTAAGAGAGAGAGAGAGAGAGAGAGGAGAGAAGAGCTTTTTATGGTTCTAAGGGGACATTAAATAAGTGAAGTGCTCATCAGTTTTTAAACGTGAAAACATGGATTAATAAAAATATTGATTCCTCCCATGAACAAAGAATTCGTGAGGAATTGCTTCCTTTATGTCGCACTTTTAGCGAAAAATAGAGTAAGGTATCCCAGTATGAGGTTCGCATCTAGGAAAAGTTTTCCTTGTGGCTTAATGAAAGTTTTATAATTGAAATTTATGAGCCAACACACTCTACGTCTTCTGGCAGACCAAGTCTTCCATTTGCAGAAAAATCTTCTAGGTCACAGCGAAGAGATGAGTCTCTATTAACAAAGCAACATGAATAAGACTGTTGCAAGCTGCAGGTATGGCGGCTCATACAGAAGGTAAAACAGATTTAACAGCAGTTGTGAAAGAAAATACCCAAAGTCCAAACCAGATCTACCAAGGTATCGAAATTATTTTCATGGCGTAATAATAATCCAATTAAGCAGTGGCGGCCCGTAGCTTTTAGCTCTGGGTGGGCAGGATGCTCATATAGAACCGAATAATTGTGACACTTCTCCACAGAAATTTAGTGGGTGTAAAAATCACGCAAACAATATTCAATGATGCCTCTGTCCATTTCAATCGCCTTATATAACGTTTTTAAATTATCTATCCCTGTCGAATTCCACGGAAGTTTACTATTTTTACTGAATAACATGCAAGGCCAGCAATAAAGTTTATTTTTTATTTCACTTCCAGAAAGCCATAAACATTTCTGATACCCTGTGACGCAAAATTTTCTATTGGACGAATTTGAATTTACATTAATGAGACTTCTCATTGTGGGGCAAGGTCGCTCTAATTTAGTTACAAAAATTTTGTCGTCGTATGTTAGGGACGCAAAACTGTTTTCTAATAAAAAATGTATAATATCAAAATTATCGCTTACCGTTTGTCAAATATTTTAATATTAATAATTTGTCAATTGTCCCATTCACCACACTTTTTTCTGCTAAAGTAGACACTTACTGTTTACTAAATACCAACAAAGATCAAAGATCACAGATTGCAATTAAAAAAATATATAAAATTGAGAGGATAAAACATTACACAAACCTAACCAAGAATCAAAATCTTCCAATACTAAAACAGCACCAACAATTTCCAATGCTTGAGATTCGCGAATACTGACTTGACTCCACACGTCCGAAAATGAAAGATTCTCGGCGAAACATCACGACACTGTAAAAGAAAAGAGAAGGAATGAGGGTGGCAGTGTCCACATCCCACCGAGTGCGAAGTCCCATATTTGAATATTATACATTTATTTTATTTACATTAATATATTATATTAATTTCACATTTAAAACTTCTAAAATAAAATTAAACATTATTTTAGTACTTTCTGGATAATATAAAGGCATATGTGCTCTAATACATTATACCTTAAAACGCAAAGAAAAATAAAATTATGATTATATAGGTAACTTAACTATATGGCACCGCTGATATGTAATTTAACTTATTTTTGTTCTTATTTATCAAATTAGAAATTGCTATCATATTTGATATTCATAAAGGATTGATTAATCAATCAATAATTTTTCCTGTTTGATATCTTTTCAATTGTGAACATATTTTATTCAATATTCATATTGTTTATTACAAATTTTGCTCAGGGATGGCATGCCCACTCTAGATTGTAAATAGCCTAAGCATGCAAGACGTACGTCTCGTTTTGATATGCCTTACAGGCGTAAGGTCTAAGTGAATAACCAACATGCACGTAGACATATTATGATTGAATTCACGATTTCTGAGCGACGCTTGCCCACCCTGGATTGGCGCATGACACTTTCGAGAAAACAAACTTTTTAATTTTAATACTACAATTAATTAACCGCAAAATTTTACTTGATAATTTAACTAAAAAATATATAAAAATATAAATATACCTTTCTAACTACCGCTTATGTAATTGGGTGAGCACTGCCTACCCTCCCATCTCTGACGGGCCGCCAGTGTAATTAAGTATACTGCCGAAGAAACGTTAGAATTTATTTTGGATTCCAATTTCAGTAAACAATAGTATCTAGACATTCGTGTACCACGACCTTGTCACCCAGTATGACTCCCATACAAAAAAATAATAATAACTTTCAATTTGTTACCACCAAATATATCGCGCATTTACATTAAAATATTTCACGATTACAACGAAAATTTAGTTTTGGCCACAAAAATTGGTCTCAGACACTACTGTGCATCGTGACTTTTGTCAGTACCACAGAAAAATGTCATAAAACCAGATTCAAGTGTTTTTAAGGTTCTTGAAATAATAAGATAATCATTGTCCCATGTCCTTTTGCCTTAAATTAGCTATGTCCGCACCACTACAGCTTCAATTGAGACATATCAAAAGTCAAGCGTTTCAAATCATTATTTAATGTTAAACAGTTTTTAAAAACAAGGAAGTTATACCCAGAAGTTTATTTAAATTAGTGAACATTGTTTTTCCAGTATTCTAGTGGGGGGGGGGGAGGAGGAGGTTTAGTGTCACGCCTTGTAGGCATCTTGCATTTTATCATTAAAGCAAACCACTTCGTACATGCATCCTAAAGTCGAATGTGGTGGTAGCCGCCACCGATTGTTGTGCGCGGCTCCTATTTTGCGGGTTGCCTACCTCACTAGCGCTGAACGAGGAATAAGGTTTATAATACTAATCCAGCGACGTATTTGCAATATATTAGAAGCGAAATCGTAGGAAACTTGCATTCTAATAAAGGAATTGCCTTTTTACACTATAAAATATTGATTTATAGACAAAACATTAAACAATATATATATTCGTGGTGATTAAAACTGTAAGTTTAAGGCCAACACATACGAATTCCTCCAACCACAAAAATTCCCAATAGACTAGCAGGGTTGGCACGTTTAAAACAAAACGTTTTAAACAAATGTTTTAAACATGCTTAAAACATCGCACTGTTGTTTAGACAAATGTTTAAAACATATTTAATACACAATGCGATGTTTTAAACAACTATTTAAAACGCACTGCAATGTTTTAAACAAATGTATCATTTTAGAGTTTGTAGAAAAGTGCCGATGACCATCATCGGCACTTTTCCGGTAACGGTATACCGTTTAAGAACGCCATCTGTGCTCAATTAGTTGTAGCAGATACAGTAACTTGCTATCTTTTAATTTTAGTTGAAGAGAGTTTTAAACGTTTTAAAGCTGTTTTAAATATGTTTTAAACATATCATTTACAACATTGAAAAAAAACTGTTTTAAACAAAAAACTGTTTAATACAAAAAAAACAACAATTTTTTTGTTTAAAATGAAAAAAAAAAATGTTTTTTCCAACCCTGTAGACTATGAATATTCTTGAGTAAAACCGTTTTTAAGTTTGCGAGAAGCATTTTATATAACAATTTGGCAAGCGGTGTCTTTAGGAATTTTTAACTCCGCTGAATCCGAAAGTGCCTGTTGCCACATCGAGAAATGGACTGGAAGCCCGTTATTCAAGATGGCGTCCACGATGGCGGCTATTTTTGAAATATTCCTAATATGAACTTAAAAAATACAGGAGGTTGTCGACACAACTAAAACCAAATTTAAAAATTTACTAGTCACACTGTCAACCGGAAGTCCTTAACTAACGATGGCGACTAATATGGCGGATATATTTGTAATATGGCGAATATGAACATGCAAAGAAAATCTAGGGCGTGTTGGGGATTTTCGACCCCGTTAAAGCCAAATTTAATAATATCCTACTCATATAGCCAACCGAAAGTTCGTAATTTAAGATGGCGGCTATTCTTATAGGATTGTTATATGCACTACTGGCATTGTTTGCGCTCTGGAGAAGAAAGTCAACACATTCAAAAAAAATATCAGATTTATTACTTACTAGGAAGAACGACAATAAAAAATGTATGAATTTAAACTGTTAAAAACTAAATAACGGGTCACATTGTTATGTTTATGGCACGTTAGAAATAACACTGAAGCCTAAACTCTAAGACTAATTGCACGTCTCTAATCAAGTGGCACTTAAGATACAGTACAGGTACAAGTTTTAAAATATTTGAGGCTAGTATTCACTCAATCCTGTTTACGCATTGCCCGTCTTGCACCCACAAGTTAAGATGTCTTTGCAGGATTTTGGGAACTGATTTCAATGTCGTGAGAACCGGAATAAAATTCCCATCTACAGCTTTCCATCCCATTTTCCAATGGTCCGGTAAGAGAAAATCTGGCAAGCGGGCGTTTTTCCAAACGCAGCACTGCAAGTGGAAAATGTAACTAAAGGTGTGTATTAACTGCTAGTTATGCCTGGTCTTTAAAATAACACTTGATAATGACTTCTCAGTATGTGTAGTCTTAAAGCATCACTTGTGGACGGAAGTCTCTCAAGCTTAACTGTCCCAAATAGAATGTGTCGCGCTTCGTCACCCGTGGAAGTTTGCGGTGACACTTGTAACGTTAAAAAGAAGGATTTTAGGAAGTTTCAATAGTGGCAAGCGGTAGCGAAGTTAATTTGACATTTATAAGTGCTGACCTTGTAGAGTTGGACGACGATTTTCTCCGCATAAGAAATAGTCGGCTCTTCTCCAGAGGGTAATTTCCTAGTCCGGAGAGCAGATCAGATGACTTTAAGTATTGTGCCCATGCCGCCGGTTTACTGACGGTGGCAAGTTTGGATGTGGTGTCCGAACCGGTGATTGCATGGAAAGTTAAAATATTTTCTCTGAATTGGGGACAGAGTTTCTGCGATTGCACGGACTGGAATGTATTTTCTGTCCTTTGCCGTCCCACACATTACCCAAACTTCTGAGCATTTCATTGTGTTGAAATCGACGTCTCTAGCCACGATAACTGTGACATTTAAATCACTGTGGATTCCATGTAGAATCAGTTGCGTGTTGCCGCTAAGTGATGGACGTCAATATTTGGATTTGTACTCTCCACTCGTCGTTCCTCTTTAAACCCTCCAGAAACGATTACATCAAGATTGGCGAAAGGGTATTTTAGCAGCTCATTACAAAGAAAATTAACAATATCTGCCTTGTTCTCAAGGCAAAGATAAAAAACTTTTCCAATCATTTCACAGTGGCACATCCGCATTTCCAATGTTTCTACATACTTTCTTTCCTTACGTCTACTCTACTATAATAATCTCCCAACAATTGTATCCTTTTAGAAAAAATGTTGAGCGAGGTCGCCAAAAGAGTTGGCGTTAACGGGCTTCTCGAGAGCGTCTACTATTGCCTGTCCATCAATTATCAGTTGAGAGATGATAGTTTGGGAGCTGAAATACTTGCCAGTCGCTATAATTTTAGGAATAGAGCTCTTTTCACTAGTTTTTAGCACTCCACTCATTTCTGTAATACTTAGGGGACAGGAACTAGCTCGTGCTTCAGAATAGATTTTAAATCAATCTGTCTTCAAATATGCTACGAGCAAACGACTCATGATATTTCTGTCAGCTTGATAACTGGAAAGTGCCCTCGTCGGAGGTAAAAAAATACTTTTATTTTATATTGACCACCATCTTTAATTATGGACTTCTGGTGAGCAATATGACTATGGTATTATAAAATTTGGATTTAGCGATGTCGACAACCCCCAGGTATGCACTGGATTCCTTTTATAAGTTCATATTAGCAATATTTCAAAAATTTCTGCATTCTTGAATAACGGGCTTCCGGTTTATTTCTCGATCTGACAACAGGCATTTTCGGATTCAGAGGGGTCAAAAACACCTAAATTCACCGGTTGCCAAATTGTTATACGAACTGCTTTTCGCAGATCGAATTTGGATTTCTGTTCTTAGTCTACAAGTGATGGGTCAATTTTCTGAGAGATGTAAATAATAAGGGAAAACTTTTCCACTTTTTGGCCACGCAGGCTATGTTAGTAAATGATTTTTAACAACGCAATCCATAGTACTAACAGGCGTCAAGTATCAACAACAAATATCTCTCGACAATCAATGAATAACCTAGCTCCTTGTAATCGCGAAGAAGCGGATCCGAGGATAATGGTGCATGCAGCAGATGCTGTGCTTGATGGCTATTCCAAAATCATGATCCGCACCGTGGATAGTGATGTGGTTGTATTAGCTCTTTCTTGTTTAAATATTTTGGACACGTTGGAGGAGTTATGGGTTCACGTTAGAACAGACAGAAATCATTAGATTATCTCTTGCCATGCCATAGCTGTCTCTCTTGGTGAGTATAACTAAAAGTGTAGCTCTTGTTTTCGCAGCCACCGAAGGAAACTTGGATGTAGCTCTACCAATTTTTCAGAAGTTTGTTGTAGCAATGTATGACAGGTACTACAATAAAGAAATTTTCTCTATACGTCTCTCTAAAAACATATCTATACATTTAGTAGAATGCAGGTTTTCACGGCCGTTGTCTAATGAAGTAGTTTCTTCCGGGTCTTGCCCTGGTCGCCGAATTTGACTTGACATTTCGCTGATAATCCTGTCAGCTTCTTCAGAAGGATTCTAAAGATTGTCTTTAGAATCCTTCTGAAGAAGCTGACAGGATGATCAGCGAAACGTCAAGTCAAATTCGACGACCACGGCAAGACCCGGAAGAAACTACTTTAATATCTATACATTTGTAATGGTAAAAAGAGACAACTTGTATATTACTATTATTAGTTAGGTATTTGTTCGTCTTTTTTTTCAGGTCCAGTATGTGCACGACGGTGAATGAATGTAGAAAGCTTATTTATGAAAAAAGACCTTCAACTGGAGAACTCCAACATAGGGAGCCCTTCACCAGCATGTCCTGCGCGCTCTATACCAAGGATTACACGTGTAGGGCCAAGCAACCGTGTTGCAATAGAACTTGCCAGATTCAGTTCAATGGGGATAGAAAAAAGAACATGATTTGTGGAGCTAGTGTGGTCAAAATTGCCTGTAGCTGCTGAGGCTTGTGTAGAATTAGTGCGTTGTAGATGTAACACACAATGTAATTCGAAATGCTGTTGTGTAAAACGAAGTCTGAAGTGCACTGGACTTTGCGCTTGCTCAGAAGACTGCTGCAAAGAATAATAGGTAAAATTGGTATGTAATAGAATTTTAAAATTATAATGGATTACTAATCTAGTTGTGTGTTTTTTGTATGTATTAGTCAATTAAAGCTTTAATATTCAAAAGTGAGATTTGTAACGACACTAGTGGTCGATACAACTAAAAACGTATAATTGAACATTTTATAGAAAATTTTTGTCACAATTAGTTAGAGGTCACGGCAAGTCTCCTTTTCATGTTACGGTAGTAGTACAGATATAATTTTCTAGAGGCCGCTAAATTAAGTTCCGCAAAATGTCACATATCGCGATGGGTAATTGGTAAGGACGAAGTGAAGGCACGCTCTCTCCGGTCTAGTAATTCAACGTAGTAGCCACGCTTTTAAATGCTTTAGGCATATTCAATCACTTAAATGGAATGAGGAACTTGTAAGTAAAATGATTATTGATTTTTGATGATTTAATGCTAATGGTGGTGTATTATTTTAGAGTTTCCGATTGAATTAAATAAATTATTCCTTTTTCTTAAGGATTAAAATATGAATTAAATCGCAGATTGTATCACGACATTAAATACACTCGTACAATTTTCCATATATTTTTTTAATAATCGCATGTCGAGGATATATTTACTATAACGTTAAATCCAACCCTGAATGACTGCCGATTTATATTGGAATGTACATAATGGTTTTAGTAGATCTTATTCCGAGCATATGATTTTATAGTTGCCATCTTAACACCGATCATCAAGTTCCTGATTTTGGGGAAATTTCGCGCACGACATCTGGTAGCACTGGGCTCCGGAATGGAAATAAATTAAAAGGCCATAACCTCCAATCTTGCTTGTGCTTTCTAACCAAAATATCAGTTTAGCAGCATAGAACCCTCATCAGCTTGGGAGAATGTCTACGTAGATCAGTTATGCAACTCACTGCTGTCAAAAGTTAAGTGCTTTTTTTTTAATACCATCTGTATTTTGATAACTACCTCCTACAAAACATTTGTTTTTTATAGCCAAAACTGCTAAGGCAGGATAATTTTAGTCATGTACTACGTGCTATAAGTAATCACTAAATCAGAGAGCCATTATTTAGTAGCCCTAAGCGACCTAAATGCATTGCTTTTTTCTTGTTAGTGTAAATTCTTTGGAGTGGCAGAGTACCTTTGGTGAAGTGTTCACTAAATTGCCGCGTGACTTGGGTTTTGTGCCAGGTACTGTCACAATACCGAGGAGGGGAATTTCGCCTCACGTTTTCTCCTCTTAATTATTAAATATCGGTTGGTTCTAAACTAATTTAATTTAGGTTAGGTTCATTTTCTTTTGTTGACTGTAGAGTCGTGCCCTGTTGGGTAGTAGTACTGCCTCACCCTAATTTTTGGGGAATATTCAGGTATGTTATATAGTTATAGTTCAGGTGTTTTTATATGATTTGTTTGCCAAGTAATAAGCGTGTAATTCTATATTGACCACTGAGTTGTGTTTCTTACAGTGGAGTTTGTCCCACATCCGCTTATTGCTCGACAAGGGTTAACCCTATTTAATGTACATGAAGCCATGCTAACCCTTGAAAGTTGTCTCTGCGTATATTTTTTTAAAGTTATTTATTTGATATTAATCTAATATTGCTGTTTTCCGTTCTAACCCTGGAAAAAGCTGTTACTGTATATTTGTAAGAGCTATCTATTTAATATTAATCTAGTATCCTTGTGTTTTTGATTTTAATCATTGAAAAGCTGTTATTGTGTATTATTAGGGTTATTTAATCAGATATTAAACTAATATTATTGTATTTTTGCCGTTTCACTAACTGTTTGTGTCGCATCTTTCTTTTGCACGGTCCTCCTCCAGGACCTGGCGCCCTCACATACTTTTGAACTTTTGCCTATGAATAATTGATTTTTTTGCAATTTTCATACATATTTGTTGAGCTACACCCGTGCCCACACCCTCGCCTCCTGTAAAACTGGCTAGCCGAGGCCTAATTTACATTGGGGTGGACCTTTTTGCCTGATAAACATCTGGGGTCACACCGATGGAGTTAGTTTTTCCCGAAGTAGCTTTATTTGTGGGTTCTAACGTTCTATTTTGATGTATTTCTGGTAGAGTTGCCTTTTGCAAATTTTTATTGTACCCAAAATAAAATTACGGACGGATAGATTGCAGATTCACTACAGAAAAACTACAGAAAAATACTGCAAATTGTTGCTCATATGTTAGTTTAATAAATATTTCAAAAATATTTTTATTATATTTTAATCAATTGTATTAAATGTTGGCACTAAATACATTGTATACGGGGCTATTTAATAATAAAAATGGAAGTTTGCATACCAGTCTGAAGAATAGTGGAATTTCTTACGTAAATTTTTTTTTGCCTTTTACACGTTGCATACGGCTGTACAAAAAAAAATGTTGACAGCCGGGCTATAAGATTTAATTTGCGGTATCACGTTGCTACCACGCCATCCCAATAAGTGATTTTTGTCATTTTGCCGGCGTCGGATATGTTTTTTTTAGGTACACAAGGCTAGTAAATCTCCGTCCGGCTTATGCGAATTGGTCAGTAGGCCAGCGCCTTCTTTTCTATCATATGTTTAGCATTGTAGCACCAATCCTGATGAGACACATACCGTTTGAATGTAAATATTAATAAATTTCCGTCCTGTTTATGCTAATTGATCAGTACGCCGGCGCTTTTTTTTCTACCATATATTTAGCATTGTAGCGCAGGTCCTGATGGCGCACATGTCGTTTGAGTAAAATTTGTTTTGCGGCATTACATTGATGGCACGCCGGCCCAGTGGCCAAAAGAGTGCAGCATCAGCATCATCTCACACCGTAGGCAACGTGTTAAAATCCATTTTTTTTCAAGAACTATTATAAAATACATCGATGATTGCTGGTTCTTACATGAATTTATACTACAGGCACGTATGAAACATACCTAGGTTGAAATCTGTTTTTTAAAAAAGAATCTGATATAGAAAAAGGGTCCTTTTTCGCTGTAACGCCTACGGGGTAGGCAACCGCCGAAACAGGAGCCGCGCACAACCTACGGTGGTGGCTGCAACTCTTATTCCACTTTAGATAGCAAAGGATAATTTATTTTTTCGAAAAATTCCTCAGTGCATTTTGTGAACGTGATAATTAGGAGAAAAATGGTGGAAATTAGATGTATATGTTTTGGAAAGCAAATTTTATTAAAAACCTGTTAAAAAAGAACATGAAAGTGCTGAAAACAGGTTTCTTCACAATTTCGATGCGAAAGAAAATTTTTTTATATACAAAAAATACTACGAAATAGCTCGTAAAAAGACGAAAAAAATGAGTTTTTGACAATTGAAATCGGTCAATAGCTTTTTGCACAAAAAATTAAAAACCGCTAAGTTGTTTGCCATTTAATTACAGGGGCTGTAATTATCGTAGGAAATTGTTTCGGAGCTTAAATTGTAGCTTTTGTTGGTACCTACCTACTCTAAAAATTTAATGCAAAAATATTAATAACTTTTAAAAGGAAATAGCGAACATGTAAAAAAGGTGTTTCCGAAAAACGGCGTGGAAATTGTCAAAAATGGTCATGGAATAATTTTTCAAAAAGTTGTTTGTTCCTGATGAAATTCTCTACAACCCTATTGTATTGAAATTTTCGTAAAGTTTCGTTTAGTACTTTAAAAACGCATTTGAAAATCGGACTATTTCTGAATTTTGAACGCGTGATCGGGAAAGTTTCTGCCGCAGCTAGATGGTCACGCTTCCCCCCCACTACGCATCACTTCCCCTCCGCCCGAACGTCCAAAATTCAGAAATAGCCCGATTTTCAAATGCGTTTTTAAGGTACTAAACGAAACCTAACGAAAATTTCAAGATAATATAAGAGAATGTCATCAGGAGCAAATAGCTTCTTGAAAAATGGTTCTATGACCATTTTTGACCATTTCCACTCCGCTTTTCGGAAACACGTTTATTACATTTTCGCTATTTCCGCTAAAAGTTATTAATATTTTTGCATGAAATTTTTAGAGTAGATAGGTACCAATAAAAGCTACAATTTAAGCTCCGCAGCAACTTCCATCGATAATTACAGCCCCTGTAATTAAATGGCAAAAAATGGCCATATTTAGCGGTTTTTAATTTTTTGTGGAATAAGTTACTGACCGATTTGAATTGTCAAAAACTCATTTTTTTCGTCTTTTTACGTGCTATTTCATAGTATTTTTTGTATATAAAAAAATTTCTTTCGCATCGAAATCATGAAAAAACCTGTTTTCGGCACTTCCATGCCATTTTTTCAACAGGTTAAAATAAAATTTGCTTTCCAAAACATATACATCTAATTTCCACTATTTTTTTCCTAATTATCACGTTTACAAAATGCACTGAGGAATTTTTCGAAAAAACAAACTATCTGACCTGGATTATAATGTATGTACGAAGTAATTTGCTTTAATGATAAACTGCAAGGTGTTTCACACTAATCTGCACACTATAGATACGTGTTTTAAAAATACTATTAATAAAGCAAAATTAATTTACCTTGGTCCACCAGTTTCTTTGAAACCATTTCTTTAGCATCATTAATAGCATTCATCAAAACATCCTGCATTTCTTTGCGAGGCTTCTTTCCATTTCTTCTCCCAACAGGATCCTTTTCGATAGTAAAACCTCCGCTTGGAATACACTTTTCTCCCCATGGATCAGTCAATTTCAGTTCTTCCACTTGTTCTTCTGTTAAGCCCAAAATTTCTGGCGTATAAAGCGTTCCATACTTTGAGAGTTCTTCCATTTCTGAACAGATTCTGTCTATTTTTAGACGACCATTATATATAGCCACCGCAGACGTTACGAGGTTCTCTATGCTAGTGTTCAATTTTGCCTCGAGTAAAAATTGATTTTCATCTTTGTGTTTAATATTTATAATCACCATTGCAATGCACTACTCTATATCTTTTATTAGGTCTACAACACACTATGTCCTGTTTGACAGTTTGAACGATGAAATAAGTTCTCGTAATATTGCCTAGGTAACAGTGACTCTGAAATTTGCTTGATCAATTCACTGGGTGTAGAGACCATAGCAACGAAAATTGATTATTAGTCACGGCGGAAAAATAATTGTGTGTTAATGTGCAGGTTTTCATTTGTGTTACTAATCAATTAAACTCGTCTTTGGACAATTTCACTCATTTTCTGGGTGATAAAACCCTAAGAAAGGTGCAGAATATCGGAAAATGTGGATTATTTGTTTCTACGTTAATGGCAGCCCTCTGTAAATTTGGAAATTAAATCGAAGTTGATAATTTATTGAGCTTCTAATTTATCTTAACTTATTTTTATAAATTTTTCTGAAAAGATAATAATAAGAATATGTTATTTATTTATGACTATTAGTATTCAAATTATCAACAATGAATGTTCATTTAAAAAAAAATATTATACAATGTGCCCACATCAGAGCGGTGTTATAGTTGTAGGTATGACTTTTTTATTTTAAACCCAATTCTCTGTATTCAGCTCTTACTTCACCCAAAACCTATTTTAGTATGCTAGAATTTGAAGAATTTATGGAGGGCGCTAGTAATCGCTTAAAAATAAAAATCTCATCAGGTAAACTGCTTTTTCTGTCAGAGATATTGAACAAATTTATAAGAAAAACTTGAACTAAATTTGATAATTATATCTATGCATAGTTTTTTATTTAATGTTTTAAGAAAATGTTTAATGAAACAAGATAGAAAGTCGATAAAGTACGTAGAAAGAAGAAAAGAATAAAGTATGAAAACGATATGATACAAAAAAATGGAAGAAGCTTTCAGAGAGAACGATTCGAGAGGAGCTTTATGTTATGTATAAATCAGAATAAGTCTATGCAGGAATAGAGAAAACCAAATAGTTAGTGACCCGAGGAAAGTAAAAAGTATCTGGCGAAGCTATTTCCAAACCTTACTGGGAACACAGGCTGAAAATGAAGTAAGGGACATACCTGCGAGAAGACTTGGAAGAAAGGGTGGAACCCTGAACGATAGAAGAGGTGAGGGGAGCAATTAATGCGCAAACGACAACAAAATGCTAGGCATCGATGAAATTTCTTAAGAGATATATAAACTAGGTGGTAACCACCTAACAGAATACATATATAAACTGGTAACACAGATATGGGAAGTAGAAACAATCCCTAATGAACGGAACAAAGGTATTATCACCCCCATGTACAGGGTGTCCCGAAACTCCCGCATTCTTCATTAGGTGCTGCTAATTCTCCATGCAAAAATAGTAAGAAAAGTTCCTATAAACATGTGTCCGGAAATGCTTGGGAGCTACGGCCCTCTAAGGATGACGCAAAAATAAGTGTTTTTACTAATTATCTCAGAAATAATTTGGAACAACTTTATGAAAGTTGGTTAACCTATTTTCGATTATTAAAGGTTATTGTTGTAAATATTAGCCAAAATTAATTTTTTAAATTAATTCCTGGGGCGGAGAAACGAGGAAAGGGTCCTGTTTACAATTAGCCATATGGCAAGCTGTTTTCGAATAAAAGCGGTCTAAAGCGTATTCGTTTGCTAAATGCGCATTATTTATTTTTCAAAGTAGGCGTATGCCAATCAGTAACAGAAATAGCAGAGTACACCTCACAGAAGTATCTCGACATGATTATCTGTTATGGTATGATTTTCTAAAGGAACTATTTTCAATTATTTGGCAATAGTGATAAAAGAAACATTGTGCGAAAGTTTAATGAACATTTATGACTTAAAAAACAACCTGAATTAAGATTATTATTATTACAAAATGTGCTCAAAATGCCTTCCTTCCTGCTCAATGTAGGTCTCAGCATGGCGAACAATATTATTTGTAGATCTTTGCGCCATTTCCCTGGTAATAGTGTCAAATGCCGCAATTATGTCGGCTCGCATGTCATCCTCACTAATCGTCTCATTAAAATGAACCAAATTTTTTATATGACCCCATACAAAATAATCCATCGGATTTAAATCCGGCGATCGAGGAGCGCTCGAAAAACTCGGTTCAAATGACGCCTTGCTACCCTACTGAAGTGCACCGGAGCCCCATCGTGTATAAAAATCAGATTCAAGCGAGAAAGCAGCGAAATTTCATCCAGTAAACCGGATAGTTGTCTCCGGAGAAATCGTACATAGTTCGGTTCATTAAGTCGTGCGGGAAGAAATATGGGACCAATCTGCAAAATTGATGGTAAATATTATTTTCAAGTTTTACTTAACCTATTAGGTACCCAATGAAAATATAAATGTACTTACCACTAGATTCCTTATTTGTCCCGCCCAAACATTAATTGAAAATCTGTATTGAAAATGTGTCTGTCGAATTAAATGAGGATTTGCATGAGTCCAGTAAACAAAATTCCTTGAGTTAAATACTCCATTTGGGGCAAATGTTGCTTCATGAGTCCATAATATCTATGTAAGAAATGAAGGATTGACCAAATGATTTTCCAAAAAATCTTTGAAATTAAAAAAAAAATCGATCGGTGTAAGTGGTAGAATACTTAAAATTATAAATTTATCACATTTGTTTAAAATTTGTTTTTTTTTCGTGTAGATACTGCATACAAAATTCAGCTTATTTGTACAGAAGATCATTCGAGGTTCATGGTCTCGGGTAAGAGTTGCTGAACCCGTCAATAACGATAACAACGTTGATTATCACGTCGAAGGGTTCGACGGATACGTGATCTTGTATACCCCAGTAGTCTAGCGGCTCGCCTAGTACTCAACCTTGGCTGATCAGAAAATATATCAAGAATCATCTCTTCTTCAACTACGGGCGACCGTTACCTCATCTATTAGGTAGGACATTTCCACTGTCATAACTTTTGCGTCGGGAAAATGTGCTCGTTGCGGGAATCGGACCGCGTACAATCGTGCGGCTGGTACAGCTTGTTTATCAGCCATACCATAACAGATAATCATATGGGATACTCCTTTGAGGTGTACTCAGCCATTTCTGTTACTAATTGACATACGCCTACTTTGAAAAATAAATAATGCGCATTTAGCAAACGAATACGCAATATTTCGTTTAGACCACTTTTATTCGAAAACAGCTTGCCATATGGCTAATTGTAAGGAGGATCTTTTTTTTGCACAATTAACCAGGGAATTATAGTCAGGGATGAAAATACTGAATATGTCAAATGGAATAATAAATATGTAGAAACAAAGAATACCGACCTCTCGTTTCTCCGCCCCTGGATAAAATTAATTTTGGCTAATACTGTAAAACAATAACCTTTAATAATCAGTCCCAAATCATTTCCGAGATAATTAGTAGAAACACATATTTTTGCGCCATCCTTAGAAAGCCGTAGCTCCCTTAGAAAGCATTTCCGGACACATATTTATAGGAACTTTTCTGACTATTTTTGCATGGGGAATTAGCACCTAAAAGGGAAGGCGGGAGTATCGGGACGCCCTGTATAAAAAGGAAGATAAACTAAAATGTGAAAACTACCGTGAAATATAATAAAATACGCGGATGATATCAGTATCATGAGTCGTAGAACAGAAGCAGCAAAGGAAACATACTTTGAAGAGACATACCAGGAATATCGGCTTGGAAATAAATACAACGAAAACATAAGTATTAACTCAAAAACGAGGAAATAGGACCAAAGTTCTATGAGAGGGATGCAACATAGTTTTACTCTCCGTTTTCGAGGGCGCTGAATATGATGGTGATATTTTTAAGGTTTCCACCCCTCAGCAACTAACCTTGAAAACCACCCCTGTTTCGCGGTTTTTCCATCGTGGGCATGCGGATCGATTTCTTGGGCAGGATTCAGGTAAGCCGTATGAAATTTAACCATACAACATTTTATCCCTCCAGGGGTTGAAAGTACCCCTTCCCCTAATATAAAATATCACCAAAAAATCAAAATGCATGAAAATTTGTTTATCCCCGTTTTCAAGGGTGCTCAACACGATGGTAATATTCATTTCTCCCCCACCCTTCACCAACCACTCCTTTTCATATTTATTGATACTGGGCATGTGAGGACTGGTTGAATCGGGCTTCTTAAGGGGATTTCAACATTCTAAAGGAAGTTGAGTGACGAGACATGCCACCAGCCCCGGGGTTGAAACTACCACCACTCCTAACATTTGGTGGAGGTTGGGGGAGAAACGTATATTACCATCGTGTTGAGCACTCTCGAAAATAGTAAATTCAAGTGTTTTTAACTATAATTTATTATCTTCTCATTTAAAAAGATACGGATAAAAATACGGTTTTTGTTAATTTAGTACTAATATTGGTGTGGCACTAGAGTGATATTGTATCCACGCACATAGCATTTTTACTTAATAGAACTTCAATAGTAATAGTTACGATAACTAGGACGTGTCGTGTACAAGAAGAGTAAAAGGCAGTTTGTTATACTGGCTATTAAATTATTAACGAAAATTATAAAAGAGCAATGAGCCCAAGGTACTATCTTATAGTACTCCTATTCCACTTAATACTATTTGAAAACATGCTAAGTATCCCCTCTTCAACAACTTTAAAAGTTTGTGTTTTTGTTAAAGAACACGCCAAAACCCTCGATAAATTTTTCGAAACTGTAAAAAAATCCGACTTTTCACATGAAAAACGCGCTTGACGTAAAAATACCGTTGGAAGAGGTTTTTATATTTTTAATCATATTTTCGCTCTACGGAGCGTTTCTTATGCAAAAATTTCAATAACTCATCAAGGAGTGTAATATTAGAAAGTGTAGTAAATGTCGCTGCACGGGGACGTAATGTCGCCCCAACCACCAAAATTTAGTGTAACAAAAATCGACTTTAATTTCGGAAATTTCAAAATTAAAAGCCCTTTTACGAATCCACGTTGTTAAGCACTGCAACTCATGCGTTGTGTTAAATATGAGGACAAGTTAATCGAGTTTCTATTCAAAGTATATCGAGAGTTTTAGCGAAAATAGCCTTTAGCGACAAGGGTCCCCTATCATTTCCTAGCAGTCGATTTTGATGGGGAAATAATGGGTTTTAACGGGATTTGCCCTAAACCGGCTCCTCAGTGATTCGGTGTCAGAAAAGTATAGTTACCATGTACTCATATTATGTGCATGGGGACCGCCTTGCCTGAACGTATGAAATTGTAGTTGCAAAATATAATTCAAAGTCGTTGCGATTCAAGCATTCTTAAGCTCCGAGGAACGATCAAAATTGACATTGAACTGAAAATACGTCAGTAGACAGGCAAGCAAAAGCCCACCAAAAATTTATAAACATTGAATTTTCTTGAATCTTTTTGTGTAATCCTTAGCTCAAAAACCGCATATTGGATGGTAGTTGGTACATTATAAATCGTCCGTTCCTCACCATGTGTTGTACACGGGCCAGATTATAGTACGTCAATACATTTTCTTGAACGTTTTTGTAAAACATGATTTTTTAAAGAGATTTAATATATATTTTTTGAATTTTATATTGTCTTTTTCTTGTGTTTTCAAAATTCCCTTTCAGGTTTAATTTTAAGAAAGTGTTAGATTTATAGTGTTACGACGTCCAATTGGTACCATCAGTGAAGCAGTTAAGCATAAACGAACAGTAAGTATAAATTTTTGGGGCGAGCGTAGGTGCGTCTTTACTATGTACATACTTCGGTATGCGATGTAAAGCAACGACAGGCGCAGTTAGTACTTGGATTGATGACCATTCCAACGGAAACCGCGTTCTCGCCTCACACATCTTCCAGCGGCTTGTATATCAGTGTATGCGCGGAAGCTATACAACCTTAGGCGAGGGTTGTATAGGAGATATACCATCCTTCGGAGGGGATGTAAAGCCGTCGGTCCCTTGTCTATTAAATGTTAGGCAAGTAAAAGATCCCTACTCTTCTTAAGGGAAGAGGTTCGGCAAAATTCCTGGTTGGGGGTAGCTCGTCTACAGGCGTCGGTGTTAGGCCTCAGTAGCGGAAATAGGCCGACGTTAAATAAATGTATAAAAAAAAAAAAAAAAAGTATAAATTTTGTATTATTCTCCGTCTGAAACAGTCGATTTGAACCCTTATTTGTGAACGTTAATATTCATTTTTGGAAAATATAGTAGAAGTCCTTCGGACGCGAAAATGGATCGTTCACATTTTCACCAATAAATCCCAATTGGGAGTTTCCCAATTCAATGCTGGACCACCAATACAATAAATCTCTATTTTTTTTAATAATACATTATGATTTATTGTGACAAAGTCTCACAACAGATAAAAAGTATATAATAGTTGATGTTAGTTTTCCAAAATTATTTAGTATCTGAGAATTCGATTTTTCTAATACTGCTTTCTATTTGAGGCAACTTAAAAGACAATCGGGCAGTATGGTCATTTTAAAATCTTTTTTGACACGATAATAAAAATTGCAATAGAAAGCAGCACAAACAAATTTTGAACCTTTAATTTCGAGGGTTTTTGTTAAGATTTTAGAGAGAAACTGTAAAACGTTCAAAGTTAGCTTCAGGTCTATATAGACTATTTATATTTACATTAAAATTATAAAGAGTATCCAGTATAGATGTCCCTTCGAATATTTGATCAGTGAGATCAACATTTGTGATATCCCTCGCACTATAAGAAAGATCTTTTCTTATTAGTATAGTGACACCGTCTCCTCTAATATTCTTTCTGCAATAACGGCTCAAAAATATTATATCTGCCAGTTTTAAATGTCTTGGCTTCATTAGTAGAAAGTCACGTTTCCGTGAGACATAATATTTCAAGATAACCTGATATTCAAAAATGCATTTAGTAGGTCACCTTTTTCCTCTTTGATTCTTAAAAATATTACCAACAACTTCTATTGAATCAATCGTACAGCACTCGCAAGTATATCAGTCACTGGTTTTAAGTTTAGAAACAAGCTGGATGTAGTTACATCTTCCTGTGAGCCAACAGCCAACATTTTTGTTAGTTATGTTAATAAATTTTAGGTTTTTGTTATGGCCCTTTATGTTTAGTAAAACATGCTTTATGCCTGAAACTATAACTCCGTAATTAAAATATTTATATTTATTAACTACAGTTAATAAAAATCAATTTTAATACAGCAGATATAGGGAGCTTGATTGAAGTGAATTATGATCCGTCTATAGCGAGTGTAATCATAATTTGTTGGGTCCCCAGAGGTAGAGCTCGCGCCACCATGTTGAAAAATATGGTTTAGAATCATTTATTAAAAATATCTTATTGTTTAATTTCTCATTTATAGATAAAGTATAGGCGTCGGGAAAAGATCCAAAATCTAGATTATAATGGGGACGTATTGAGGTCAGAAAATAGCAATTTTATCCGAATCGGCATGCCGTCTGCGTGTGTTTGTGTGCATGCACTTCTGTCAGTCAGTCAGTCATAAAAGAAATTGCCAGCCTCAGGAGTGGCTTTAAGGAGGACTAAAAATTTATTTTTTAATTTCCTCCCAAAAGAAAAAAAACGTATACAATTGAAACTCTTCAAATATAAATTTTATTCATATGAGAACTTGTATCGCGTCTTTTATAAATTTCTCGTCGGATAAACATTGAAAAAAAAAAATTGCGTTCAGGTGAATTTTAGGTTCTACCAAATTGTATTAAAAAGTTAAAAATGAAGCTTCCCATAGGGAACGAAAGATTAATAGAAATAGTCCAGTAAGTTGGTCACCTAGGTTATTTGATCTGAAATGGCGTAAATCAAAAATTCATTCTTAAAATACGCCATTTTAGGTCTGAAAATTTTATTTTTGAATTTTCACTTCAGATTCGTAATCAATGACCCCAAAAAACTCCAAGATATTAATTTTAGCCGATTTCGTTGTAAACTTAGTGAGTTATTGAATTCGGGGTGTAAAATGGGGGCTGCAACCCCCCCTGCTTCATTCAAATTTTTGATTGACAAAGAAATGAAGCAAAATCAAACAATATGAAACGATACGAGACGAGACAATATATCCTTAGACTATGTCGAAATGAACTGAAATTAAATGAAATAAAATATGCAGTTGTATGTTGAGGGTAGAGGAAAGTGTAATAAATAGTATAGGTAATAATTATGAATTAGTTAGGGATATATTAGTGTCTGGCTCAAATTTTTCATAGGCGTTGTTTGATCGCATTAAAATTCGAAAATCTAGTCGACGGACATTTTTCATGGTCAAGGGCCAAACATATGAGGTTAAAAGAAGTGACGTAAGCGACCGCTCCTGAAAAACTTACTACGAGAACAAAACGTTTCCTATCCTCTGAACTAACGACTAGTAAAGTTTCGGGCGAACACTACGTTTTCACCAACAAGTTCATTGGCCCTCTTGTTATATTTCTGTTCAGAGACAATCTGAACACGTTCTATCGAAACATAACTGATTGTCGAACAAATTGAGACGGACTTAGTTACGAAGATTTTTGTAAAGCCACGTTTTCTCTTATTTAATGCTGTCGTGCACAAATTGTATTGGCGAGTTTGGTTTAATGAACCATGTAGACTATAGACCTCTTGTGAGAAATCTCATACAAAGCAGTAAATAAAGCAATGACAAACTTTACGACCCTCTTAATACTTGACAAATAAAAAGGTAAGTGAACGTAACGAAAAGTTTAAAAACCGGACAAGAAAATGCAGGTTGACAATAATGAACTTTTAACAACACAGCTTTACTCCACAAAGCAGATTAACTATTGCTGTAAACATTGTTGTAAAGTTGCCGAATGTAAGCACGTAGAAAATTTATAAAAACTTTTTTCTGACAATTTTCGTAAGGGATGTGATTTACAGGATGACACACTTTCAACCGGGACATACTCATAAAATTCGTGTTTATGATCCAAATTTGATCGTATTTTTTTTAAATGTAGATCATGAACTATTTATTATACTAGAATAAGGTGGGATAGTTTTCTTACAAAATCAAAACCTACTGCTTACTGTTTGGAAAATCTGAACACATAATTGGTCTAAGTACGTTCTGAAATGGATCTGAGTCCTAATTCTCGAAACAGCGTCTCATGAGATAGATATTCGTGGTTCTTCCTAAAACCGCATTCTCGCACACAAGTGATCGTTCACAATCCTTCTATAGTAAGAGAGTCATTTTTTTGGGACGATAAATCAAGAAATTTTATTACAAATTAAAAATCTGAATACACAATTGGATTAATAGTGGAGTAGATCTGGCGGAAAAAAGGAGGTCAAATGCAAGTTTTTTTTTCAAAATAATTTTTTCCCCATCTTATAGAGGACGACTTCCGCCACTTCCCTGACACTGTCACATCGTCCAGGAAGGTGATGGGGAGACGGGGCATGAACATATGGAAAATCGTTTTTTTTTTCAGTTTGTGTGCGATCGGGGAACCGAACAAAAAAAAAGAAATTTTTTTCTGTTGTGGGTGGTCATAGGAAGAGGTCGAGGCCTAGGGGGGAGCTCTCCAGAGTAATTACGGAAGGGATGGGAGGGGGAAACATACAGAACGGGAAAAAGGCCATATCTCCGGATCTGCTCGTGCGATTTTAAAAAATTTAAACGGGATTTATTTGTATTTATGACAACTTCCATTTGGTCTGAATTGATTTTTGGCAAAAATTCAAAAATGGAAAGCAAAAGATAAAATTAAATTTTTTTCAAATTTTGCCAAAAATCAATTCGGACCAAATGCAAATTATAGCTGCTATAAAGACAAAGAAATCTCGTTTTGATTTTTTAAAATCGAACGAGCAGATCCGCAGGTATGGCTGTTTTCCCGTTTTGCACGTTCCCCCTCCCATCCCTTCTGTAATTGCCCTAGAGAGCTCCCACCGCGGCCTAAACCTCTTCCTATGACCACCCACAACAGAAAATATTACCCTCCTAACCCCATCCCTGTTTAAGAGAAACACCCCTGTCCGATCCCTTTTCCTACTCTGAAACTCAATCCCCTCAAACGGCCATATCTCCGGCCATAATTGGCCGATTTTAAAAAAACAAAACCCAGTTTGCGCGCCTCGAGGAGACCTTTTTTTGTACGAAATGTTTTTTTGTCCGGTTCCCCGATCGAATGTAAACTGGAGAAAACCGATTTTCCATATGTTCAACTGCCCCCCCCCCCACTTCCGTCCACCACCTGCCTGGACATTGTGAAAGTGTCAGGGAAGTGGGGGAAGTCGTTCTCTATATGATGGGAAAAAGTTTAAAAAAAAAGAAAACACTTGCATTTCAAATGACTGACCTACTCCACCATAAGTACGGTCGGAAATGAGTCTGGGTCCTAATTCTCGAAATTGGGCAACGACGTTTCATGAAATGGATATTCGTGGTTCTGCTGAAATGCCTAAAATCGTATTCGCGAACACAAGTGATCGTTCATCGCTACACAGTAGTTTTCTTGCTATTTTTTTTTTAAGGGAGAATACCTGTGGAGCTTGGCAAGTGTCATTTCTAATGGTTTCTAACCTTACAATTATATTTGATTTTTATGTAAATGTGTCAAAAAAATTCCCCTTTTGATAGTTTTAGTCGTGCCGCCTTTAATTTTCAATGCAACGGGTGTAATAAACGATGCGCGCAAAACGCCATCCTTTCTATTTCCATTACGTCACCGCGCAATCTTTCAGCTACAACCGCTTTAACGTAATAACCATTTAAGAATTACATGTTTGCAAAATCCCCAAATATCACCTGGCAACATTGTATTTCTGTTCTCTGAACGATATACATTACCTATGTTCGAGACTTCAGAGCTCAGGGCTCAGGGTATGTGAACGATCATTCCGATGATTTGAACATTCAGGACCTCTATTTTGTATTTATGGGGAGAGTGAGCATTCATCGTGCGAAGCGAGAGCTCACATCACATGCATCTCACCCGACCGTCCTAGACTGTATTCTGTAAGTGCAGTGAATAGGTGGTGAACATGAAGGGATTCAGCGAGAATAGCCGAATTTACAACCAATTAGGTTAGCGCAAAAGCATCAGCTGTTCAGTGCTCAGTTGTTGTCATTGTCATGTCAAACATGTCATTAATTAAATTAGGTAAAAGGTGACAGAATAATATTTTATTGATCAATAATTCCGTAAGGATATACGCTAGTTATTGGTAATATATATGTTAAAAAATATGACTATAATAAACTAAAAGAGTAATTGTAACATTTGTTATAAATTATGTTGGCGATGAGCAAATCCGCAATGTTCATTCTGATTCACAGATTTGACATTAATAATTCTTGGCCGACGCAACTGTCATAAAAGTACGGTTAGGATTACCGTTCTCCCGGGAAATTGGCGGATTCCCTCACGATCTACCACTACCAGTAGAAGTAAGTTCACACATTTTTCGCACGATGTGATCACTCCCGTAGTTACAGAATAGACTTTTATACATTTTCAAGTGAACTCCGCCCACTTCTCACGGGAATATGCTTTCACACTTTTATAGAATAGAGGCCCAGAGGCGCTATGCTCAACTGACGTTGATGACGAGTGATCTCATGAAAATGCGTTCACGCATTAATGCGAAGAGCTCATTGCGAAGGATCTCGTCCATTTTAATTCTCGACATAGCATTGCGATCTTACTGGAAATGCGAATAGTCGGTATGGCAATACTGTCTAGTTACGATTTGAACATAATTTTTTGATAGTTGGTTTTGAAATTATTGTGGTAATTATTATTCTATGGTTATTGTTATTATTGTGTTTACACAGAAACTTGTGTTTCTTTATACCTACTCAAAAAATGAATGCCCAAATCTGTAATTCCCACCTTGGTGTTAAGAACTGTTCTACTTTTGCTCTAATATATAATAATATAGATATTATGAAATTCTTCATTGTTCAACTAATTTACAGAATTTCTTATGTACCTAAATCCTTGAGCGGCTCTTCCAGCATTATTGTATTCAGCTATTACTAGTTGTTCTAGTACTCCAGGAAAAGTAATTCATCAATCTTCATTAGGCTTCAAATTTTCATTATTCAAGGTTAACTACTCGACAGAAGTTAACTCGCGATTGAAAATTGGACCGTTAATTGTTCTAACCTTTTTTTATCATTTAAGGCATGAAAGAGATTTGATGCCAGCCTATTCAATTTTAAGAAAAGGGCAAGCATCTATTGCAGAGTCGCTAACATCTGGTTTACACATCAAATACTCTGCAAAGTACGATATAAATAAGGTAAACAAAAATCCTGGGAGCCCTGTGGAGAATGAAGTAGTTGAAATTGTTAAGCTAGAATCATTTGGATGAGGCGAAAAACCAATTACATTAATAAAAGAAAACATTACAGTTTTAAAGAAACCTTTACCGCATATTATAAACTTATCACTTTCTCAGGGGATAGGTCCAGATAAATTTAAAGTAGCCACTATTAAACCTCTTTTTAAAAGCTTTTATTAAACGTGCAATGTTTGTTAGTTAGTTTGTTTAGGGCAAATCTTTCAATTAAAATTTCGATTAGTTTTAATTAAGCTAGAGCTTTGAAATATTGCACATGTGTATAAGTCCGGTGACAATACACTTTAATATTTTCATATAAGAAAAAACAAGATGGCGGCTTCAAGATGGCGGACGACTTTATCGTCTATGATCCGATTCGACTAAAAATCAATATTTGGGTGTTTTCGAGATCTCCAATTATGAATTCTTGGTTAAAATTTAGAAATTCAAAATGGTGGCGCCAATATGGCAGGCGACTTTTGTCATTTATGGTCCAAATCGATCAAAATTGATATCTGGAGGTGATCGGGTTCGCCGATTGCAAATTTCTAGTCAAAAATTTAGTTCAAGATGACGACTTCAAGATGGCAGACGACTTTATCGTTTATGATCCGATTCGACTCAAAATCGATATCTGGGGGTTTTCGAGATCGCCAATTATGAATTCTTGGTCAAAATTTAGAAATTCAAAATGGCGGACGACTTTTGTCATTTATAGTCCAAATCGACCAAAATCACTATCTGGGGGTTTTCGGGATCATCGACTGCGAATTTCTAGTCAAAAATTTAGTTCAAGATGGCGATTTCAAGATGGTGGACGACATTATCGTTTATGATCCGATTTGACTCAAAATTGATATCTGTGGGTTTTGGAGATCGCCAGTTATGAATTCTTGCTCGAAATTCAAAATGGCGGCGCCAATATGGCTGACGACTTTTGTCATTTAGATCCAAATCGATATCTGGGGATTTTAGAGGTCGGGGATTACGAATTTTTAGTCAAAAATTTAGTTCGAGATGGCAGACGACTTTACCATTTATGATCCGATTCGTCTCAAAATCGATATCTGGGGATTACAGCATACCAAAAGACTAAAAAGTAAAAAATAAATTTATATTAAAAAATATTAAAAAAAAGCTTTTATTTAAATGCTCTTAAATAAACTGAAGTAAATCAAACCCATCATTTTGTTACATTATATAATTTTTTTATGATATAGAAGCTTGTTGCGAGCAATCCTCTTTACATAGGAAAATCTCGCGACAATCTTTTATATCATAAAAAAAATTATATAATGTAACAAAATGATGTGTTTGATTTACTTCAATGTTTACTTTTTACTTTTTAGAGCATTTAAATAAAATCTTTTTTTTTATATATATAATTTTTTATTAAAGAGGACAAACATGACATTTCAAATTATAGACCTATATCAACGTTTGCCAACAATATAGAAAATATTAGAAACACTAGGTACTAAAAACAAATTATTTAAAAAAATCTGATGCGGCATTTAAGCTAATAAATTACATTAATAATGTTCTAGAAAATAAATATATTCCTATGGATATATTTTATGATTTGTCAATGGCATTTAACTTTTACACTGCTAAGAATCTACCTAGTTTTCATCTTTATACCGACGTTCTTTCATCTTAACATATCATATAAGAGTACCAAGTATAACAAATTATTAACAAATACAAACTAATAAAATTATCCAGCTTTTCTGCATTTATATGAACATTCTTACTTCTAAATGTATCAACACATTCAAGCCTTAAGCAAAAATTATTAAACATTTTCAAAAAATCAAACCATTGTAAGGTATATCAAAACAACTACCTACTTTCTTCTAGTTAATCGAGTCCTAATTATATGTGGGCGTAACCTTATTCCTCCCTCCCCTTAAGAATCCAGTTCCAGTACGCCACCTTGAACTCTCCGTATCTCTGTCAATTATCATTGTACAGAGCTTAGTAAAGAAGGTATTTGATGCAGTTATAGCAAAGTAAGTTTCCTTTTTTATAATAATTTCCTAGTTATTCTACAATGAAAGAAAAACTTTTTCATACTTTACCTCCTAAAAATCTTCAGTGTCCTTAAGAGTTAGCGACTTGTCAATTTCTTAATATTAAGGGCAAAACTCTAAGGCAGAATTGGTTGTTTAGCCAAGCGGCCGTCAAGGCCCTGGCATAAGTTAAAACCAACTCTTCTTTGGTTCAGGAGAGGTACTCTTCGAACTTGGTTCGTCCAACTGGGTCAAAATTCTCTGGGGCCTGGGCACAATAACATTGAGGGTAATGAGCAGGTAGATGCTCTTGCCAGGGAGAGCTCTCAGCAGCCTTTGAAAGGCCCGGAGCCAGCTCTGGCTTACCCTAAAGTAAACGAAAGAAGGTCGGTAGAGGACTGGTCTCATTCCTAGTTCATCTGGATCTTCCACCCAGGACTTTGGCAAGTGAAGCTTCTTATTTTAGGACCTTCGCCGAAAAGGGTAGAGCAATTACTCTGTTTAAGCAGAAAGCAAGTTAGAGTTGGTAAATCTCTTGACTGGACACGGTATTTTCAGAAAACACCTGCACACCATCGGAGTGGTTAACAACCCCGACTGCAGGTTCTGTGGAGAAGTAGAGAAAACTTCCATCCACCTCTTAACCTCCTGCCTCAGTCTCATGAACTTGAGGTATAAACCTATGCCGGAGGAATTTACGAATGCCTTCTGGGAAGGATTCTGGCCTTTAGTTTGGAGTCGGGTCTAGATGGGGACATTCACTGACCAGCTAGCGGATGCACAATGAGCCACAAGGCCTGAGTGGTGCGATTTATTACTGCGCCGCTATAAAGACGAAGAAGGACAAAACTTATAATCCTCTCAAATTTTCAGTATTTTGTTCTTTCAAATTCATTTTCCTTTACTATAGTGAAATGTTAGAAGGATCTGTCTCAGTACATTTTTTATTTCTTCCTTGTAATATTTCTTCATTAATTTGCGCTATTTTTGCATATGAGTTGGAAGAACTTCGCAAGACTTTCTCTACTAACAGCGGCTTTGATTTAAGAACTTTTTGCCTATGGATATCACAAAGGAAGGAATCGAGTGGGTTAAATTTCGTGCATGTCAACTTTAAATTATTTGGAGCACTGTTTGAACCTACTGATTTTCAAACTTAACATTCAACCACACTTTTACCACTATGGCATTATGTATAAGACACACTGGTAAGTTAAGTAGTGCGTCTCAAAACTTATTTCTCAAAACCTCTATTAATAACTCTCTAATGTATCTAAATTGCTCTCAAAGAAAATAACGATTCAATAAATCCATTTGTGGTAACAGTGGCTTTGTTGCTGAATAAAATTTGTTTAAAAAAATATTCAGATACGTATTCAGATAAGAATTCCATTCGTCTTTTCTCATATCCGGGATAAAATTATGCAAACATTCAGGCTTAATTCGTTTAATTTTGTCCTTGCCGTAAAGCATCTTCTAATATATTCTTTAGGGATATTTCAGTCTAGACAAGCCGCCCTCAAGCTCGGAAGAGGGTTATTGTGAAAATATTTCAATACTCGCTCATTATTTCTCGTTCCACGACGTGGGTTATTATTCAGGATGACTATCCAGTGCATAACTTCCTTGTAAAAAAAGATATCGATTTCAAATTTTGTAGCGGAAAAAACCTCAATCGCGCAGCGGAATTAAATATGGACTGTAATCCTGTGATATAAGACTCAAGTATCAAAAGATCGATTGCACCTCTTACCTTGCTTGTTGGTCTGGGTGGCCGGGTAGTATGGTGAGAGCTCTCGAACCACCTGTGGGACGTTAAGATTGACACAGCCTCTGGACACTTTCACCACAACTTTGACAGTTCATTTAAACAGCAATTAAAACAATAATAGATTTGCGTTGAGATTAAACCTCGAATAAGAAATTTCAATGCGGAGAAAACTTTGTTCTGTATAATACACGAGGGACGTACGATACAAATATGGCGACTTTCCTTCTCGTAGAGCCCCGCATGGCGCGGAGATAAGAAAGTACAAAAAATTCTTTGATACTTTTTTATTCAACAAGTAGGATTTAAGCGTGCAATAAAAATTTTATTGTACGCTTTTATTGCACGATTTCTAAATAGTTATTTAAAATACAAGTGTAAAAAGCCGAAGCTTTTTACAAGTGTGTCTTACAACGTTTTATCTTCGATGGTTCTAATTATTGTATGAAATGGGCAATTTTTCATGAATATTTGTAAAACTGTATCAACTTTTTGTGAATGTCACTTGACGGTTAGTATTATTCGAGTTGTAATTGAAGTCTCCATTCTAATTATCTTAGTTCATGGTGGTGACTGAAAATTTGTGATAGTAATTAAGGAAACGATATTATAAATAAACTGGCGTAGTTTTTAAATTTTTTAGAACTCGTGCAATAAAATTTTTTATTGTACAGTTTCTTATAAAAGGTCACTTTTTACACTGGAAATTGTGTAAAAAAACTGTTACTTTTTATACGATCGTAGATAAAAGCTACGCCAGTTTATTTATAATATCGTTTCCTTAGTTACTATCAACACAGATTTTCAGTCACGACCATGAAGTAACGAATTAGAATGGAGACTTCAACTACAACTTGAATAATACTAACCGTCAAAGTGACATTCACAAAAAGTTGATACATACAATTTTACAAATATATATGAAAAATTGCCCATTTCTTACAATAATTGGAACGATCGAAGATAAAACGTTGTAAGACACACTTGTAAAAAGGCATTCTTTATTGAACGAATGGATAGATTAAAAATACGAGCGAAGCTAGTGTTTTTAAAAGCCATGAGTATCTTGTATCTTAAATAACTATTATTGGTAGCTATTGATAAAAGTAGAATTATAAAGATATAGTAAAAAGCACCCTAAGCTTTTTACAATAAAATGAATTGTTTTTGTCAATAATATTTAAACATTATTTTTTACTTTCTTGTTCGGTTTGCTATTTTTTATAAACTATAATAATTTATAAAATATATATAATATTAATAGCGGCGCCTCCGGCAAAATATCGACAATAGATTAGCCATTTTTTAAATTTGTTTTATCCTGATGATCAAATTATTGTATTGTCATCGGTCCTTGATAAGTTTAATGTGACGTTTTGAAGTGGGTGAAAATCACGTTCAAAGATTCCGTTACATACAAGCAAACAAATCGTTGCCGTAGAATGCCGAGGTTCTCTCTGATTGGTCAGCACTCGGCTCTGACTCCTCGTGATAGATCCATTTCGGGCAGGTTGCTGTGTTTCTTCACTATTTGTCAATGCTTGAACGTACCTCCTCGTGATTGGTTCATCCACAGTGGATCGTCGTGTGTTTTCTGTTACGTATCTTCCTACAAGAGCGGGCTTCCAAGAACTGGGTAATCTCTGCGTATCATCTCGTTTATTAAGATTTTTGTGGTCTTTTTTCGATCTCTATGGCCTCTCTGGTAATCTTTGACCTATAATGCTCGATATTAGCTACTGTTCTGGTGTTGTCTATTTTGTGTCCTGTGGATTTTATATGCTGTGCTAGGGACGATGATTTATGAGGAGAAATCAACCAATGAGAAGTCATGTGGAGCGTGACGTTTCAGCGAGGCCACTTGTCGGGTTGGCTCAGCTGCCCGCTACGCCTCCCACAAGTAGTAGCGGACTAGTGACATGTAGCCAGGCGCGCCCTAGACCACAGCCTATATAAGGAGCCGCACAACGCGGAGAACGTCAGTTCAGTTTGAGCAACGAGGAGCAGCAGTAGGCAGCTTTCAGTGAGAACCTGAAGATGGCAGATGAGATTCTGCCGAAACGTTGTTCAGACAACCGTGGCTCCTGGAGGAGTCGACCATCGACGCGGGACAGCACCCGGAAGTACAATAAAACTTCATTTAACACCCGCGAAAACCTAAAAAACAACACATATATATATATATATATATATATATATATATATATGTATATATATATATACTAATTGTAATAAACAAAGTATGACTGGAAATTTAAATAAGCTAGTGTGGGCGCCAGCCGATTATATCCACAGAAAGATTATAAAACATTTAATAATATAAAATTTAAGAAAAATGTTGCACAAGTTTCAACGCGTGTAAAGAATTATATAATTTACAACATTGATGGTAAAAAAAGTAAAAGAGAATATCCCTCCTTTTAAGTTATCCTCTGTAATATAACGCAAGGCAATTATTTTAAACACATACACAACGCTTAGTGACTAATAAAAAATAAATAACAAAAAGCGATGTAAATGCCCGTCTCGAAATAAAAGAGGTAAGTGCTTAGTTTGAATCATATATGGCCAAATATATCAAAAAAACCCATTTAACAGCTGTTTCACGGTTTACAATTATGAAGTTAATTTGTACTCAGAATTAATACGAATCTGTTAACCAGAATAATATTAAGAAATAATTAATAAAATTTGACACAATTGATCTTGAAGTTAATTAAATTTTCATTTTATATCACTATTATAATAAATGTATCATGTTGTCCCTTTAACACAAAATTTCAGCAATTTGCTTGCCAGCAAAAAAATACAGAGTTCCTCTTGTAGGTGGTAAAATCTCCAGTAGGGGAGGTTTTGAAATACCAATAGTTGTAAAATATTACATAAATACCTTGTGAATCCGGTAAAGCAAATTATAAAAAAGAATTGTTTTATTGGGAAACCATTATGTTGTTGGATACGTTTAAAATTCAGCCTTTTCTCCAGGACTATCTTAAGTTTCGATTCAATAGGGTGAGTTTGATGATAATGCTTTTGTATGGGATTTTGAAATGCTTCATGGTGGTAAAAACAAAAATACAATGAATATAGTAAAATCACATAACAATATGGTATGATCAAAAACCTTAGATCTTATGAGGCCTTTTTACAAAAAATTCAAATTTACAAATTGCCACTTCACAAGAATTTCCCAAAATAACTTTCTCAATACTAGGCACCTTTCTTGTGTGATCAATTATGCAGTTTCACCGTACTATACATTTATAGACAAGTTAACTATAAATATGTAATACTTCACAGAGTATGCAGATGGTAATTCCTTTCTATCACTCAGTTCGTCTCCTCAGTCAGATAATTTCGGGCAAAAACGCATTTTTTTGTATTACCAGTTATTTTTCAGTTCTAATTTATAGGATATTAATGTTTAGATACTAGGCAACCCAAAATATCTTAAATATGTATGTCATTTAGACTGATATTAATTACAAATTTAATGTAATGAACTCATTTGTACTTACATAGGGTTTGCCCAAAAAGTGATCCGTTACACTATCACGCACATCTCTTGGTTCTTATGGCAAAATTTCACGATAGTTTAAACCTTTAGCAGTAATTACAGTTTTCAGCCGTTTCAATGCCTAGTTTTAAACTTCAATTGAAGATTGTACCTTGTAGGATCTACATTTTCCCTAAGTTTCATAGAAATGTATCCATTTTCTTCAAAAGAATAATAGTTTGTTTAAAAGTGCCTAATTTTGCAATATTTAATTTTTTTAAATAATATTTTGAGCAAAGTCTAGTTTATGTATATTTATTGTATTTATATTTAACAACAAAACTATATAAAGGTATAGAAGAAGGTAAGCCAACAATATGTATCTTTGTAGAACTGACTAAAGATTATGATACCGTTAGCTACTCCAAACTGCTCAAGGTCCTCGAACAAATAGGCTTCCGAGGTACAGCGCCGCTGATTCTTATCCAAAGTTATTCATCTGAAAGAATGCAATGAGTAAAAATACATAAAAGTCTTAGTAAACTGAGAAGTTGAATGCGGTGTGTTGCAAGGAACAGTACTCGGGTTCTTACTGCTGAATATATAAATTTATTAAAATATAGTATGGAAAATAGTAAATCAGAGAAACTTATTCAGAGCGAAATTCAATACAAAAAAATTATTAATGGAAGATATAATTTACCAATGTAGTCTTATGATTACAAACTGGATGTGTGCGAAGTTGGATACGTCCTGGTACAGCAAACCTGACTCCAATTGTCTCGCAGCAAATCTAAATGTTAGACAATTTAGTTCTATTGCTGGAAAGCATATGATTCCAAAGGATAAACCCTTGTGGATTTGAAGAATTATAGAATAGATTTCAATGCAGTATTCTTATAAATTCTTGGTTATTTCGATAACCGGATATTAATTAATAATAACTAATAAAAAACTAAAGGAATAAACATATTAGCATAAGCCAAAAATAAGTTATCAATCCCAACGGTTTGATTAAATAATATATTTAATATCATTACGTAAGTAAGTAGCAAGAATAGCACACGTTACTTTCTCGCCTTAGTTGGACGTAACCTACAGCATTGTCTCCATAGTTTTGACGAGTAGACCTTAAAGAATAATAAAAAAGTTATTTCAGCAGCTGTCCATGAAAAAAGCATGAAATACTTACTGCTGCATTTTGACACCCCTCATTTCGACACTTATAAAATCTCTGTTTGAGTTAAAATAATTCATTACCATTATAACATCCACCTCCGGCAAATTTGAAAAATCTGCTTTAATATAACTAGCATCGCACATTGTCTAACAGCAAATTTAACAGATTAAAATAATATTTACTATTATAACTTAAGAGTTGTTCGGAGTGTATTAGTCATCCATGCTTCCAATTTTAATTGTAAATGACTTCACGTCAATAAAATGACGCAGCCTAATGTACGGTGTGCTTGGAAAGAGAGTGATAGAGATGTAATAGAATATGACATTGGACAAATTTATTATACCTAATCTTTAAATTTCTCGGTGCACTTGAGGACATTAGGGCTAATTTTATTTTAGTTCTACAAAAGGGATACTGTTTATTTTAATAATACATATGTGGGATGATAAGAATTATTTTTGCAAATCGAAAATAGAAGAAAATAAAAATATTTTTTATATATACTTTTTTTCTCTCATCGTCCCACATTGTAACATGTTTTTAATGTCTTTTAGTGAAAGCCGTTTTTTTTAAATAATGATTTATATGAGAGTAAATTGCACCGTCTTTCCGGCTTATATCCGGTGCGCTCTTAAGTTGATCTTATCGTACCGTACCGGCTAAATTATAGAATTATACTGCAGCATACGCGCGCCGACCGATTCAACTGGTTCGACTGGCCGTGACGTTACATACTTCATACTCGTCGCGTCGAATATATTATTGTTTTAATGTGAATATCTTTCTTAATTTCTGTCAGATTGAGCTGAAATTTAAAATTTTGAGATTTGACTAAATGAGCCTATTACAAAATTTGCTGACTGCGAATTAAATTGCCAAAAGAAATAAAGAATATTTTATTAACATGTGGTTGCATATAGAATTTTAGTTACATAAAATTAAAGAAATTGAATCTAATTTTATTTAAATAGCGATGTACATTAATAAAATAATTGACAAAAATTAATAAATAAAATTTGCCTGTATGGTGTTCTAACATGGAAAAAAAATGTGGATACAGAATGTAATAGGTATTACGTGAGGATCTCAGAATAGAATAGCTCGTAGATGTCAATCAGTTCAGATTTGGAAGGCAAATGACTACTTCGTATATTTAATTAATAAAATTTTTTATATCACAATTTGGTATTGCTGTACCAATGTATAAACTTGTATATTGTGTCAGGGGACGTTTGGCTAGCCTTACTTCACTTCGATCTAAAAGATCTTTTGTGACTAACATGTATAAACTTAAAAGTACCTATATATTTATTCTAAAGTTAATGGATACTGTAAATTTTACGAGCGCAACATCTGTTGATGAGCGACTTAATTAAATCGATTTGGAAGTGCACTGTAATCAGGTTTCTTTTTTAGTTAGGTTTCTTTTTACAATAAAATTATTGACCTGGTATAGAATCGATAAAGATATCATCAATATTCAATAAGTAATGTTTATGACATCAATAAATTGCAAACATAACTAAATGACAATGGAATGTCGAAATAATGTAAATTGTTAGATACGTTTTCAAATTGTATTGTGATGATCCAGTAAATACATTATACATTATGTAACAGGTGCATCTGGCAGAAGTTTTAGAGGTAAGAAAAATAACTACATGTTGTACAGAGTAAATAAAGCAAAATATGAAATTTTAAATAATTGTAATAATTTTCCAGGGATGGAAGAGGCAATTGGTGACCTGAAGTGCTGTAACAGAAGTACATAATTTAGTGTAAAAAACATGATTGAGTTTTTAAGATACAAAAATAAACCTATAAAAAAATGTCAAGAAATTTAGCAGTGATACAAAGAAAATTCTGTTAGTTTGAAGTAATCTCACTTACAAAAATTAAATCAAAATATAATACAGATCGTGTTAAATATAAATAAATATCAGTGATTTTTATAAAGATGTTAAATGAACACAGGCCATATAGCAAACCACCACTCATGGATGGCACTAAAAGTATTTGTAGAAAAAATAACAGTATTTTTCTTCAAACGCCAAAAGAACATGGCTTTAATGACAAGTTTTGCGAACTTAAACTGTAATGGAAGGAGAAGACAAGTCTTTTACTTCCGCTTTCATCATTCTAACCGACAGTATAAGTGTATAAAATAATATACTATTATTAATATTAGTTTAAAATTCATAATAATGGAAAGTTTTATCGCTTAAGTAATAACTGAGCCACCGATTTTAATTAGATGTCACGCAGTTCCTAAAGTGGTCTAAAGTCTGTAAATAAACTTTGTAATATTTCAAAGCAAATTACATTTCAAAGCAGACCGTTCAGAGACAGCGTGTAACAACCGATTCCCCATCAAAATAAACCACATAATATCTTTATTTTACAGGATATTGTTAAGGTTACATAGCTGGGATAATTAATTTAGAAGATTCCGGATTATGTATTATCATAGAAGAATAAGTTAACTAGGGACTGTATCGGGTCTAGGCCTTTTCGTGCATATCCCAAGATACTATCTGGATAAACAAATTTATGTTTTCCTTTAACCCGAGTAACGAATGCTGGAAATAGTGTTCAGTATCAGTGTTAAGTTGGGTTCACAGCTCAGTTTTGCAGTTTCTTCGAGGTCAGCGTATTGTTTATTTAAGAAGTAAAAATATTTAGTCCGTTTTCCATCTCATTTTTTAAAAAATCTCAAAATTTATAATTTATGGAATAAACGGAAAAATATAAGGTAATAAATATAAACGTAGGAAAATGTAGCTCTTCGGCCCAGTTATTGAATTAAATACGCCATCCCGTGTAAATTGGGCCTTGTCTGTAAATAAAGTTCGATATGTAGCCGCTCTGTGATCAATAATCCACTGGCAAAATTCTAACCTATTTACATTGTGACCCCGTTGAAGCCTTTACGCTTGCTGAATATGATATGGATGAAATCTTCCTTTATTTAGAGTCCTCCAAACCCACCCATGAGGAACTCCTAATTGGCACTAATTCGTCGGGTATTTACTGCAGGGTTTTCGTGAACAATATTAATGATATTTTCTTGCTCCTGAACATTTTGAACAATATTTCGTTCCACTTTTGATGATGGAAACCTGCCGTGCTCCTTTGCATAGCGATACACAGTTGAAAATGTCCGATGATCCGGTGTTCTTCTGTTAGGAAAACAAATATGGCATTGCTCGGTGGCTTGTCTACCTTACCATCACACAATCTATAAACATAAATAATATCGGCATTTTCCTTATTTGTAAGATTATAAGGCATGATTATTTGCGGACTAAGTTAACCATTAAAAGTACACTAAGTCTAATGTTTATGACAACAAATATAGAAATGTCAAACTATCTAGGCCTACTATAATTATAGAAAAAAAAACTGTTTAATGATCCCTATTTTAAAATGTAGGTACGTACTTATTTATAAGCTACATTTTCTTTGGAATAAAGAAAAACTTTGGTTTTATTTTTTTTTCCATATTGAACATTATTTACCGAGTTTAAATTGACCATTTTTATTTATTTGGACACTTAATGTAAGCAAATGAAGCTGTTTTTCTTCAAATTCCCCATTTTGCCAAGTTTAATCGCTTGTAAAAAAATCAATAAAGGTGCGACAAAAAATCTAATTACATGATTTTGTTTAGTGCTATATGGGCTTTTAGAATTCGCAACTGAATGTTAAAAAAATATATACAGGGAGATTTTTTTACAGGAAACAGAAAAAACACATTACAAATGTCCGGCCCTTTAATTTAGAAAAAATTATAATAGCAATCTATCAACTGTGATAAGTGTATAAAGGATCTAAAATTTTAAAAAAATCCGATCAGTAGTAAGAAGGTTCTAGCCAAAATAAATTTAGACCAAACTCAGTTTATCACTCTGTATTTAAGAAATTAAGAGCGACAAGAAAATTTCAATGGCCCTTCCTGAATACGCAAGTGGTCCTCTAGCTCCCCTGGAAGTATGTACAGTTCCTCATGAAACACCCTGTATATCTGAAAACCTACCATAGATCGAGACATCTCTCAAAAACCGATGAAGAACACGATCTAAATAAAATTATTGTTTAAATACCTGCTCAGTGAGTCAACAACGCTTACATGTTAGACTTGCAACCAAAGAGTCGGGGTTCGAATCCTGGCTAGAATACGGATGTTTAGTGGGGATTTTCATGTGTTAACCGAGTTGGTGGCAGTGGAATAGACGAGGTTGTGTGAGAGATAACACGGCTAGTTGCTCTAGCATTTCAGATGGAAATTTCGGAGGGAGTGGTCATTGTATAATTTTATATGTGTGTGCCCTGGTTGAGTGGTGGAATAGCTGATGTTAAACTTCGCTAGGACGTTAATCTAAACAAGGAGATTTAAAAAAAATCAAATACGTATCTCTTCGCCGAAACTGTAAAGTTGAACTGAGAACTCATCTTGACCCCATGATAACGTTAACATAAACAACTGCACATTAAAATTCTAATTTGACTAGTATAATGCGTAAAATGAATGGATTACATTTGTGGAAAATTATTCATAGTGTACATTCACATACATGGAATAATTTTCCATCACGTCAGATGGCATTTGGAAAATCGTTCAAATTTTAAGTGAACAGAGAGGCAACTTTTCATTAGTTGAGACCTATTGTCTATAGAGGTTAAAATCCTCATCTCGCGCCGATTAGGAAACTTCAAAGCAGGGAAAAATCACCTTTCGTTTAACGTCGTCTGACCTCTGGCAGTGGTAAAATATATTTGTAATTAGCTTACATTTTCTTGAAGTTATTTACGATATAAGTCAGTTTTTCCAAATTTTAAAGCAAACTTAATATTCACTTAATGTATTAATCTATTTTTCAGTGTTCCAAAACGTTACCTCTATTTATGGAAATCCTTAAAATATGCGATACTTAATCATGTCTTATATTTCATAAATATTAAAATACAGGCTGTCCATTTTATCAGGGCCCTCGAGAATACCTCACTTAATATCGGTCGTACAAAAAAAATATTGTCACGAAAATTATGCCGTTTTGTATAACCTACAAAACGGTTTAAAGACATTTGAAATCTATGACCCATTTTAAGAGTTATGGCGGAAAATATCGAAAATGCGGAAAACGTCTAGGCCAAATATCTCCGTTATATGAAGAGATACGAGAAAAATTCTAAGGCGAAATTTTTTTGCAAAACAGAGTGTTTCAACGAAGTTTTATCTAATTCTTTTCAAAACGGCTGTATTTTGAGATTTACTCTTCAAGCTGCTAAAAAAATTATTTTGAAACGGGCGGGAAATGGCGCCATTAAATAGAGTATTTTCCTCCCTTTTCAACTATATATCACATGCCATACTTATTCATTGGTACTACGTTAGTAACTATATAAAAACCTTTTTTTTAAACCAATAAATTTTTTTTAACAAGCATTATATTTGCTGTGGAGAAGTATGATTAAATAAAACGATAAAATAATTCAATAAGTTGTTCAAATCTTTGCTATAATAAAACATTAACACAATTAAGAAGAATAAAGTAAATTCAGGTAACAAAAACAAAATAATAATCAAGAAAGCAACATGGAGCAATTATGGAAAGAGTATTCGCAGTTATGCCAAAGTATAGAGGTCCTCCATGAAAGCGTCACTCCTTGCTCAGAAAGTTAAAAAGTTTTTACCAATTAATTTATGTATAATATCCATTTGTTTGTATTTCATGATTTCACTATTATTTCAATTATTTTAAAATAGTTGGCTATGAACAAACTTGACAATTCAATTTTATGATAGATCATATCAGTTAATACTTAAACTCTTACTCAATCACACTCGTTTAAGAATTTAGAATTTTTAAAAATGATTTTCACTCACATTGATCGTTATATGTTCGTTACATATTGCCAATGCAATTTTAACTCTGGATTAGCTCAAGTAAAATATAGAAACAGATTTCCATAAGCACTATAGCCGAATATAACTCTGTTCAGAAAATTAGCTACGAAACTGAAAAATAATGGTTCATTTTTAAAGAAAAAGACAAGGTTGAACAGTGTTACTGATAATGTAAATAAAGTAAACCGAGTTATCAATTATGTAAGAAATAAAAATACAGAAAATTTGGAAACATGATTAAGAGAAATTCAAATTGCTTGTAATGTAAATAAAACAAGCGCTAGAAAAATTTTAAAGAAAAATGGTTACCGGTGTTATAAAGCCAAAAAAGTTCACAATTTACAAGCGGGGGACAAACCAAGGAGGACGACTTTTTGTAGGTGGCTGTTAAAAAAGAAGTGTGCCGATCCATTAATATGTAGTAAAATACTTTGGTCCGACGAGGCAAATTTTTCCAATAATGGATTTTTTTATCGCAATATTTATTACAAATGGACTTCTGAAAATACACACTGGCATAGACCGACTGGGTTTCAAAATCGTTTTTCAATAAATGTGTGGATAGGTATTTTAGGCACCAATTTAATAGGTCCTTATTTTTATGATGGTCACCTCAGTGGTCCAAGGTACCTAAACTTTTTGAAAAATGAATTTAATGAATTCTTAGATGACCTACCTTTAGAGAATCGACACAACTTTCAATATTTTCAACAAGATGGAGCTCCTCCCCACAATTCCCAGATTTGCTTAGATTATTTAGACGATTTTGCCTCAACATTGGATAGGTACCAATGGATTTATTCGATGGCCCCCTCGTTCTCCAGATATAACCCCAATGGATTATTTCCTTTGGGGGTATATTAAAGATAAGTTGTTTTCGATGACACCGCAAAATGTAGAGGACCTAAAAGCTCGAATTCAACAGGCATGTATTACATTTACCCCCGAAATGCTGAGTAATGTTTTAAATGCAGTGCCTCGCCGCGCTCGATTGTGCATAAGAAATCGCGGTGGACACTTTGAACACTTGATACGATATCTTAAAAATTATTTTGAGGATTAGATAAATATTAATGTTCTGTGTGCTATACTCTTTTTATTATTAATTTGTTTTTGTTACCTGAATTTACTTTATTCTTCTTAATTGTGTTAATGTTTTATAGCAAAGATTTGAACAACTTATTGAATTATTTTATCGTTTTATTTAATCATACTTCTCCACGGCAAGTATAATGCTAGTTAAAAAAAAATTATTGGTTTTAAAAAATGTTTTTATAACAACTAACGTAGTGTACCAATGAATAAATATGGCATGTGATATATAGTTGAAAGGGGAGGAAAATACTCTATTTAATTACGCCATTTCCCGCCGTTTCAAAATAATTTTTTTAACAGCTTGAAGAGTAAATCTCAAAATACAGCGGTTTTGAAAAAAATAAATAAATAAGATAAAACCTCGTTGAAAATTTTCGCCTTAGAATTTTTCTCGTATCTCTTCATATAACGGAGATATTTAGCCTAGACGTTTTCCGCATTTTCGATATTTTCCGCCATAACTCTTAAAGTAGGCCATGGATTTCAAATGTCTTTAAACCATTTTGTAGGTTATATAAATCGGCACAATTTTCATAAAAATTATTTTTTTTTTTGAAATATTCTCGAGGGCCCTGATAAAATGGACAGCCTGTATATTTTGCACCGCCTTGAGCGAATTGAACTAAATTATTATTTCCACTCCACTGGAGCTACTCAGCACCGCATATCACTTAATCACTTAAACTAGAAAACCAGTTACTGGACCTCGAGTGCACCCTTTTCTCCTCATCTTCAGCTAGAGTGGAGAAAAAAACACGTCACACACTTTGAGCAGCCCAAGAACTTTCATTTTTCGGATTAAGCGCGTCATGCTCAATTATTCAGTTATTCGTAAGAGAATTTACATTTGCAAAATTATGTCATTTAAAATCATCTAATTTCTGTGTGGACCGGAAGTGAAAATTGGCAAGGCATTTTCCTTAAAACAGCCAAAATACAAATATCCGCCATTTTGATTTTTTTTTCGGATTTTCGACTACAGCTTTTTTCTTTCATGCTCAGTTGTTTTGTTTCTTAGTGGCATCGGATCCCTTGGAAAAGACCGCTTCAGACTGGTTTTTCATCAAAAAGTGGACTAAATATTTAAAATATTTAATTGAAAATACGTAGCAATCACGGATAGAAATATTTCCCTTGTCTTGAGAAAAAGCAATCGTTTGTCACGCCTCGAATAAGAATAGCTGGTCGACTAGATGATTCGATTATCTTGCACTATAGCAAATACCTTTCATGCACTACCGATCTAATCGCAGTCACACGGATTAGGCGAAGAGGACATTAATTGTGAGTAAAGTTCACCTAGCTAGTTCCACGAGTTTCTATTAGCATTCTCAATTAATGCAAATTGGTTCCTGGGTTGTTGTCAATTTGTCGTTTATGTTCTACGGTTCGTCAATCACTGCAGGTGACATCATTTAGTCTGTTTGCTGGTTGATAATTACATAATACTCAGCTGGCTCATAGTTCAATAGATGCCGCATGCAATACTTGGTTAAACGGTAATACCATCACTTAAACGGACTACATTGATGTGAATTTAATTTGTAAAACTAATGGAATATTTTAGTCAATCTTTGTGTTATAGTCGGGTACAGTTTTGCTGGGCAGTCAAAAAATGCAACAAAAACTTTACGAGCTAATTACTAACGCTGACGAACCAGTTCGTACAGTGTCATCAAACAAGCCGACGTACATTAATAACCCATGAAGGTAAGTGATTCAATTTGCCGACGGTATAGTGTAAAAAATAACGGTATTTTAATGAGGTCGCAAAGTTTATGTTATGTTTTTTGACTGCCTAGCAAAACTGTACTGGACTATACAGTCATATATTCTCTTGTCTTGTGATGAGTAATGACGTTTTAGATTAAAAACTGAAAAATATGTTTTATAGTGTGGATGATTTTTTGTCTTTAATCACCATTATAATTTGAAATATATTCTCTTGTCTTGTGATATGTAATGATTTTTCAGATTAAAAACTGAAAAATATATTTTATAGTGAGGATGATTTTTTGATTTTATAATCTCGCCCTTAATTTCTTTACTTAAACTTCTATCACGGAGTTCTTAATGCATACAGGGAATAAGGTATTGAAATTCTACTCACCTCTTTTAATTGTCAAGGAATGGAATATATCTTCTGAAAATAAACAAAACTCCGTTAGGTAAATTAGTGTATAATTAGAGAAATATTGTGACTGCTATTAAGGAAATAAAAAATCCCTCCCACATATGTAATATGGAATTAAAATAGGATGTAGTAATTGGGAATTATTTTCTTAATCTGGTCCAGGGTACCGGGTTAATCACTATATTTTGACCCCTCCTTTAATTCTGTTACTATTGGAGATACGAAAAAAAGCTTCGCATAAAAGTTGTAAGATTGTATGTGTATTTTTTTAAATGTAATTAAAAACAATTCCTTGCATATATCACGTGATTATAACAATGAAGATTGCTTCTCAAATGTAAAACCCTGTATATTTTTAAATATCCTTTGAGACCATTTTCCCCTGGCCACAAATATATAAGGGTTGATAGATCTGGCTGTAATATTTTTTGACATATCGGATATACACAGCAACAAATATGTATACAGAGTGATCCTTTTAAGGTGGCCATTAGAATATTTACCACATGTAGATGAGATAGACATTTGAGATTTGATACCATTGCAAGTCCGCAATTAATATATCAAAATGGTGGCAATTATTGAAATACCGATATCAACTTGCTTATTTGAAATGGAATACCCTACATATTTTCGACTTTTCGAAATGACCATAAAATTCTGAGTCGAGACTGTAGTACAACCCATACCTAAAACGAGCAGTTTCGGAGATATTTGACATTTTATAGAAAATTTGACAGGTGCAACGGTTTGCAAGAACCGTTATAACTTTCTTCGTGTAGGATATCCTCATTTGCTCTCTGGCACGTAGAAAGAACACAAGATGAGCTACTCTCTATAATAAAGATAAATTCCATAATAGTATTAAAACATAATATTTTTAGTCGCAATCTTTATTTTACTATAAGGAACGTAACCAGACTGCAACCAAAAGCTACTCTCCGGGGTATGTGCCTCGCCGAGCGCTGAATTACAAGTTACAAGCCTGGCGCGTTAAGTGTAATAATTGCATGTTACCATCAAAACGCTAATGCTTCGATTGCAATACGCACCAGCTGAAAGATTGATCCTACTTAAAGGAACTCTCGTGCCAGTCATCACACACCACTTGCAGATTGCACTTTCGAGCTGTTGGCTCTCGTCAGTGCAAGGTAGGCATGTGACGACCGACACGAGGATCACTTGACCATTTAGTACATTTCGGTATCTTTGGGGTAGCGACATGTAAAATAGTCAGCAGGCGCCATCTAGCGGTCCAGTGTCCGTTGCAATCGAAAAATAAATAGCCTGACTGGGCTTAGCATAGTTCAAATGTGCTTTTAGAGGGCGGAATGTTAAAATATAATATTTTTAGTCCAAAACTCTTCTATAAAATCCTTATTTTACTATAAGGAACGTAACCAGACTGCAACAAACAGCTACTCCCCGGGCTATGTGCCCCGCCGAGCGTCGAGTTACAAGTTATAAGCCTGGCGCGTTAAGTGTAATAATTGCATATTACCATCAAAACGCTAATGTTTCGATTGCAACAAATACCAGTCGAAAGACCGATCCTACTTAAAGGAGCTCTCGTGCCAGTCGTCACACACCACTTGCAGACTGCAGTTTCGAGCTGTTGGCTCTCATCAGTGCAAGGTAGGCATGTGACGACCGACACGAGGATCACTTGATCATTTAGTACATTTCGGTATCCTTGGAATAGCGACATGTAAAATAGTCAGCAGGCGCCATCTAGCGGTCCAGTGTCCGTTGCAATCGAAAAATAAATAGCCTGACTGGGCTTAGCCTAGTTCAAATGTGCCTTTAGAGGGCGGGATATTAAAACATAATATTTTTAGTCACAAACTCCTCTATAAAATTCTTATTTTACTATAAGGAACGTAACCAGACTGCAACCAACAGCTACTCCCCGGGCTATGTGCCGCGCCGAGCGCTGAATTACAACTTACAAGCCTGGCGCGTTAAGTGTAATAATTGCATATTACCATCAAAATGCTAATGCTTTGATTGCAACAAACACCAGCCGAAAGACCGATCCTACTTAAAGGAGCTCTCGTGCCAGTCATCACACACCATTTGCAGACTGCAGTTTCGAGCTGTTGGCTCTCGTCAGTGCAAGGTAGGCATGTGACGACCGACACGAGGGTCACTTGACCATTTAGTACATTTCGGTATCTTTGGGATAGCGACATGTAAAATAGTCAGCAGGCGCCATCTAGCGGTCCAGTGTCTGTTGCAATCGAAAAATAAATAGCCTGACTGGGCTTAGCATAGTTCAAATGTGCAAAAGCAGGCATGTTCAAATCGTACAGTTTTCTGTAATGGCAATTTACTTGCAATTTATTTTATAAATACTTACAACAGATGGAGTATAGTATGCCAAAGCTATACTGCTATGCGTTTGTAAATCTGTTGATCATTTTCTTCGTATATTTACCACAACAGGTTAAGTTGCAATGTGTTAATAAGTTTTCTATTGTGAATAAATAAAAAGCTAATGAATTCTACAAGTTTGAATGTCCTGATGCGCAATTTCATTCAATGGCAAAAATATGTCAAACGGAAGCAAATTTTAAAAAAAGAGCAAGAACTTGGAAATGTAATTAAAAGTGAGAAAAAAGCAAATTTAAAACAGCTGCCGGAAAAACAGTACAGTATTGAAGAATATGTAATAAAATGGGAAAATTTACCACAGTTACAATTTTTCAAGCAAATAATTTATGATAATATCGAAATGGGAGTACTAGAAGATGCTGAACCAGATGAAGAGGAAGAGTGTGACTGTACAGAACCTGAATGTGGAACTATTCACATATAAACTAGTTTCTATGTTTTATGTCTTATTTTTTGTGTTATATCATTTTTCCAAAAAGAATATTAACTTGCTTTAAAATAAATCCAGCAAATTAAGACATGTCCTGCAATTAGTACCAGCAAAATCAGACATGTCCAGTGAGTCCAAGCAAAAACGGACATGTCCAAAATAATAAGACTTATTACTGCGTTGTTTATGAAAAATAAATAATGAACAAAGTATCCTTAGAAAGCACTATCATCACAAAATAATACCTAATGATTTGGTTGGTCAAAAATTAGTGACTCACCAAATATATATTTTTCGTGAATAATTCAGAACTATTTTTACTGGACATGACTGGATTTGCGTAGACGCTCCTCATTTTTGTGCCATTTACTGCACTCCTCCATTCCTCTGTATCGTAGGGAAAAATTCATCTTTAGAAATACATAATCGTAATATTAGGCATCAGCATCCATTCACAATGCTCTACTACTCGACTGCTCTTTTGCAACGGCGTCTCACTTACGTCGTGACAATGTTGTACAATTCTGTAAAATTAAATGTGTTTAAGCCTTTGTCTTTCTTTGACGCAAATGCTAATTGATCGTCAGTTGTAATTAACTTCCTGAAAATACTAAATTCACAAATCATTATTTTGTATAGAATTTTTTGCCATTTTAAATTATAATTTAGTGAATAATATGTAAATTGTTTGATATAGATTTGATTGCTTGAGTCGATATTTTTTATTATTATTACTATCAGTATACCTCATATTCAATTGCGCTGACTGTTTCAAACTGTCGCATAACTAATTTAAACTTTCTCGTTAACTGTTTTGCTAACTTTATTCAAAATTAATTTGAAATAATTTTCTACACTAAAAATTTCTTATAGTTTGCAAGAAGTAAGGCAGAAAATGTTTGTGTTAACAATATCAAGGAAGATGTGTAATTATACGATAGGATAATCTACTTCTTGTTTTACCAAAAACTACTTACTTACCAAAGTTTGTTCTGCTAATACAAACTTAATCTACGTCACATTAATTTGTGTCGTGTCGGGGAAAGCGATGCGAGAGTTAGTTTAAGATGTCCAGGTGTCTGCATCAAATGCTTTTGTAGTTATCAAAGGAAACTCCATTGTATACATCCTTTAGATAACTTGGCTTTGTTTCAGGTCTGGGAATAAGAGCTCTTCTATCCCACTACATTCCAGTAGTTCTACCCAAGTAAATAATAACTAAATAATTGCGTAACGGGGTTGAAAGGTAAACCTTATTTGGGTTACTAGAATATGCTCTGTGCGAGTTTATAGTCTGCTGCAAAATCATTCTGCTATTATTCCTAAGTGTTAAGTAAATTATATAAAAATAAAAAAGACATTATAATAATGGAAAGTAGAAATTTCAAACAACTTTTAAAGCATACTTTCTAAGGTGTTCAGAACTTGACGCACACATAATTGGCATACTGTAATCTTGCTCTCATTCATGAGAAAGTAATACTATTTATTATAATATTTGTTTTATACAAGATAATCCAAAATTGCCTCCCGATATTTCTGCAGCTGATAGTACGTAGTCTTTTATATATACTTATTTCTGAAAATGAATAATAAGGGAGATATACTCTTTAATAGGGCTCTTCTTTAAAATATCAAATCCATATTTTAAACTTAGTCATAGACCATCCGAACATCAGTTTAGATGGAGTCAATCAAAACCTATCTTCTGTTTAAGGGGTAGTTTTAGGGGGTGACAGTTAGTGCTTTCCTCATATATTTTGATTTTCTTCATATTTCTAAAAATTATTATAAAAAACTAATTTTTAGATCACTAGAAATAAAAAAGGTATTCTTATTGTGTTTCGATAAACCATGCCGTTTTCGAGTAAATTATGTTACTTGGTAGTCGTGTAATAATGACGTAAATTAAGCATTAGGACGCATTTTTCTTTTAAAAAAATACCAAATAACTAAACTTTTATTTTTGTAGTCATTGTAACTTAAACAATACTTTAAAATTATTACTTAAACAAAAATATAATTTTAAAAAGTAAATATTAAATATAATTTTTCTCTACTAGTCCTTCATCAATTCTGATACATTTTTCAATTCTTTTCTTATTATGTTTAACAACTTTTCTTAAATCTTCAATTGTTACTTCATTACATGCTTTTCTAATTCTGTCACATAGTTCCGCTCTATTTTGTGGCATATTTTTATAGACTTTATTTTTTATGATACTCCAAAAATGAAAATCCATAGGGGTGACGTCTGGTGATTAAAGGACTATTTCTTCCAATCCAACGCATAGGGAAATTGTTATTAATCCAATTTTTAACTATTACTCTGCATTATGAATGAAACCCCCGTCTAGTTGGAAATACAGGTTTTGTTGTACGGCTAAAGGTAAATTTTGAATGGCATCGGCATCTCAAAATTCATTTGTTAAAATATGTAGTAATCTCACACTATTTAATGTGACATCAAAGAAAAATGGGCCAATAAAAGTTTCATTTAAAATTCCACAAAAGACATTTACCTTTTCGGAGTATTGTCGTTAACAATTTATAACCCAGTATTGGTTTACCGTTGACCAATACCTTGAGTTTTGCGATGAGGCCACTTCATTTGTTGTAAAAGTAGCTTCATCATTGAAAATAATTTTTTTCAAAAAATTTGTGTCATTTAAAAACAAACCCTTTGCGCAGAAACAATATTTCAATCTCCTCTCTGCGTCTCCTTCTCCATAGTGTGTAAAAACTTGGACTTATATAGTTTTAAATTATGACGTTTAAGGCACTTCTAAATTTTATTTCTGTCTACATTCAAGATTAGAGATACATCTCTGACACTAACATGTGGTTCAGCATTAAGAGCATCTAATATTACTTGATCCAATGGACGATCGGTAACGTTGTATTTTTTGGCTCTAAGTTTGGATATATCTCCAGTTCTATTGAATATTCTATTAATTGAACCAATCGTGGTGTAGTGAATCTGTGGGTATTTTGAATGTCTCAAATTGAAGATACTGGCTGCATCTCTATAAGAGTGCACATTGTCACCGACAATTCTTATCATTTCAATTTTATCAGCAATATTTAATTGTTGTGCAGCCACGTTTAAGTTTAATTTGACATTCGATACAATTGTCAAAATCATCCCAAAACACTCCATGTTAACAAAGATATTGACGAGGATATTAGTATGCCGAGTTCTAAGTATTTTAAAAAATAGCTACCAATTTTCAAATATTTATTTCATAATAGTGATTTGGATAACAAATGTGCCTTAATGCTTAATTAGCGTCATTATTACACGACTACCAAGTTATGTAAATATGCGACAATCAATAACTCGAATAATAGGGTGATTATTATTAAAACCTTAGATATGATTTTTTTTGTAAGGGAATAAATATTTTTTAACGAAATTTGGTATCTGGTACAAGATTCTGTAAAATACAAAAACCCTATCTCAATCGCTAATATAAATCCCTAATTTTTGTCAATTTCTTTTGATCATAGTCGACGTATTTAATTTCGGAAAAAAAAAAATTAAATAACACTTTGATCACAATCTGAAACACAAGAAGTACACCAAATTTGATTTAAATCGATCAAAAAATGGCCGAGATATTGAGGTGTAGTTGTAAAAAGTAAGACACACGTATAATAATATAAGTAAAATTTAAACAAATACAAAACACTTCACTGTTTGCATATTTCTTGGTGTCTCACTTTGCCCTATCTTATGGTTGTTATATTAAATATTGTGGAGTACTTAATTTATTATTTTTCATATTAATTATTACCTTGCCTAACACATGGTTAAGAATATGAAACTCCTCAGGCCCCAAAACCCGCATTATCAACCCCCATCCTTTATTATTATGAAAGTAAATGCATAAATTAATTTCCTAAATATATTTTATTTGAAATAATTGCCGAAACATGAAAAATTATATTCAAAACTCTATTAAGCATAACGATATTGTAATTGTTAATTCATAAACAAAGTATCAAACTTGCATTTTTAAGTATTTAGAAGAAACAGAATGTAAAGTGCTTCATGTCAAGGTGGGAACTGCTCTTAATTTCAGAAATTAGGCACCAAAGTGTGTTTATCACGCCCCTCTACTAAAGAATTCTCTGTGTTGTCACGACGTTGCAGTGTGCATCGAGAGGTGACCGAGTGCAGACGTACCGAGCCAAGAAAGTGCACAGTGAAGTGGCAGCCCCACAGTTAGTGTCGTCGTCGACAGTTCTAAGAAGAGGAAGTACACACGTCTTTTTCAAGACGGTGTACTATAAAAGATAAATAAAGTCTCCCTCCCTTGGAGACACCATTTTTACTGTTATTAATCATAACTTTTTCCCATAATATTATAGGTATTCCCTTGCAGGACACCCACAGCGACGTTACCGTGGAGGACGGTAGCATGGACTACAGCGAAGACAAAACGTCCCAGAGCGGTAGCTCCCGAGGGGGTACCCCAACCCCAAGGGATGACAAAGAGACGATAAAACGTCTCACAGAGGAGAACAAAACCCTCAGAAAGAAAATAGAGGAGCTCACCGAGAGGTTGGAGCTAATGCAGAGGGAGCAAAAGTCCCAGCACGAAGAACTTCTGCGTGCGATTCGAGGAGAATCGCAAACGCGGAAGCGGAAAAACCCACCCGCCACTAATACGGACTCCGACGAAGAGGCCCCTAAGGCGGCAAAGAAGGTGGCTGAAGAGCCCCTCAAGTGCCCCCCAGAGCCATCCAGACGAAGCAGATCGGGATCTAGAGCTCCCCAGCAGGAGGCTAACGTCCCCAGACAAAACGCCAGGACAGAGGAGACTGAGGCCCCTCAAACAAAAACAAGAAGCCAGCGCATACCGCCGGTAGTGCTGAGAAACAAGGAGACATGGACAACGGTGAGCCGTCGTCTAACCGAAACCGGCATTAACTTTAGCAAGGCTAAAGTTACCGCGGAGGGAATCTCCATCGAGCCCGCGACATCCGAAGATTATCGCAAGATGACTAGGATGTTCGCAAACGAGAAAAGGGAGTACCACACGTACACCCTGCCAGAGGAACGGCTGCTACGTGTAGTCATCAGGGGGATCCCGAGCGGCGTTACTTGTACAGAGGCGGCAGAAGACCTCCAAGACCAAGGTTTCGCACCTACCGCAGTGCAACGGATGACGTCCAGACGGACGAAACAGGAGGTGCCACTCGTACTTGTCCTAGTCCCACAGGACCAGGACAAGATACTCCAAGTCACGAGGTGCTGCTCTCTAGTCGTAAGGACAGAGAGACAGAGAGCCAAGGTAGCGGCATCCCAATGCCACCGCTGCCAGCGTTTCGGCCACGGACAATTCAGGTGTACCGCGCAGCCGAAATGCGTGAAGTGCGGCGAGGCACACCGGACAACTGACTGCAAGAAGAAAGCAGACGAACCGGCCAAGTGTGCGAACTGCCAAGGGGCCCACCCGGCCAGCTACAAGGGGTGTCCAAAATACCCCAAGCAATCAGCCAGCGCCACTCAAAGGCCGGTACAGAGGCCGACGACGACCTCAACAAAGAAGGGCGGCGTAGCGCCAGGCACTAGCTACGCAAAAGTAGCCCAGAGCAAGGCAGGGCAGAACACCGTCCCTGCCTCAAAACAACAAGCATCGCCAGAGGCCAAAAACCTCACAGCGGTGCTAGCACAGATGCAACAAATGTGCTCAGCGATGAGTGCATTTTTTGCTCAAATGCCAAACTTTACTAATCTGTAATGCCTTTACAGATTAAACCGGAATTCCTGCAGATGGCGGCCTGGAATGTAAACGGCCTGCAACAAAGGAGACTTGAAGTCGAAGAGCTCCTGACCAGGTACGATATAGACGTCATGGCACTGCAGGAAACCAAGATGACCCCTGCCAAGGAGATCAACTTCCCAGGATACCACACGTACAGGATGGACTGGGTAAACATACCTCGGCGACCCGCAAGAGGAGTGGCTCTACTCGTTAAAAAGACCATAGCCCACCATCCGACGGTACTACCTGAGCTAGAAAATATGAATGCCACCGCCGTAGTAGTGTCCACAGCACGAAACGGCGACGTCCAAGTGGTTTCATGTTACCAGCCACCCCACAGCACGCTAACCGAGGGGGATCTGGACGCAATTCTACCCGCTAGGACACAGGTCGTCGCAATTGGCGATTTTAACGCCAAATCCCAGCAATGGAACAGCGGCGTAACCAACACTCGAGGACGAGAACTGCTGCGGTTCCTGGGACAGCACGCCGGCGAACTGCTGGTGGTAGGACCAGTCCAGCCCACCTTTGACAACGGTAGAAACAGGCCAGACGTACTGGACATTGCCATCCTAAAGGAGATGACCCTCGAAGCGGAGATCTCCACCAGAACGGAGGGATCTACCGAGCACAACCCGATCTTCCTAACTCTAGGAGGACAAGCGGGTGACGACAACGCTACCTTCACGAAGCGACGAACGGACTGGGAATCGTACCGGCTGCACCTGCAGCAGTACATTGCACAAATTCCCAGGCTAGATACCGTGGAAGACGTTGAGAGGGCCGTCATTACCCTAGAGGAGCAGATCCTGGGAGCAATAAGGGCCAGCACGACAGAAACAGAAGTAAGAAGACACCCAGCACCGATGGCGAACCTACCAGAGGTCACCAGGCAGCTGATAAGGGATAGAAGAAGCGCCAAGAGACGGGCTCAGAGGACGAGGCTCCCCGCCGACAGAAGAGAGTATAACGTCCTCAGCCGAAGAGTGAAAGCCGCCCTCCAAGAACACCGTCAGGAGGGGTGGCAACGCCACCTTGAGTCACTCGATCCACAGGACAGAGTATGTGGAATACCCAACGTGCCCTGCGAAACCGGAGGAAACCTATACCCCCGATTCATGGAGAGCGAGGGAGGATCGTCTACACTAACCAGGAAAAAGCCGAGGCGTTTGCCGACAGCTTAGAACTGCAGTGTAGAGAGAACGAGCTCGATGACGAGGACGAGGACTGGGTGGACGATGTCGAGCGCAGAGTACGTAGGATCCACCGCCTGCCTGATGACGACCACATCCGCCCGACTACCCCCGAGGAAGTAAAGAAAATCCTTAGGAGCCTAAAGCCGAGAAAGGCTCCGGGATGTGACAAGATAGGAAACATCGCTCTCAAAAAGCTACCCAGGAAAGGAGTAGCGGCGCTAGTCAACATCGTAAACGCGATGTTAAGGTTACGGCATTTTCCAGCCAGGTGGAAAAAGGCCGACGTCATTATGATCCCTAAACCAGGGAAAGAACTAATTTTCCCGTCTTCTTACAGGCCCATCAGCCTCCTCCCAGCCATGAGCAAGGTTGCAGAACGGGTCATCTTGAAGAGGCTCACAGAAAAGACAGAAGAGCTGAATATCATCCCGGATGAACAGTTCGCGTACCGAACAGGACATTCCACCGAACTCCAACTACTTCGCCTCACCGAGGAGATTACTAAGGGGTTCAACCAGCGGCAAGTCACCGCGGCGCTGTTCCTAGATGTTGCCAAAGCGTTCGACAGGGTCTGGCACGACGGCCTCCTAGCTAAAATGATGAGTATGGGTTACCCCATCGAACTCGTCAAACTAGTGAGGTCCTACCTGCACCGCAGACAGCTAAGGGTCAAAATCTCGGACCAACTCTCCACTTACAGGACCGTGGAGGCGGGAGTCCCGCAAGGTTCGGTGCTGTCACCGCACCTGTTCGCTATCTACACCTCAGACCTCCCCAGGACCGACCACACAGCCCTGGCCCTGTATGCAGACGACACAGCAATAATTGCCAGATCCTGGAAAGCCAGGAACGCAACCAGAAAACTCCAGGAAATGGCCACACTCCTGGAAGAATGGTGCACGAAGTGGAAAGTCGCCGTCAACGCCGACAAAAGCCAAGCCATACTCTTCAGACGAGTGCGGAAAGAAATTCCCACAGGACACGTCTCCATGAACGGCGAGGACATCCAATGGCACGACACCGTCAAATACCTTGGCGTGGTCATGGACAAAAGCCTAACGTGGAGACAGAACACGGACGCTATTACAGCCAAGGCGCGGCGCACAAGAGCCCTCATCTACCCGATGATGGGAAACGGTAGCCGTCTCAACCTGAGGAATAAGCTCACGCTTATCAAAACCCTCATCAGGCCGCAGCTGACGTACGCCTCGGTAGCGTGGGGTTACCAGGCAAAGTCCTACATGAAGAAAATCCAGGCAGTGGAAAACATCGCCCTCAGGACGGCGGTCGACGCACCATGGTACGTGAGAAACGCAGACATCGTCAGAGACCTGGAGTACACCACGGTCACTGAAGTCATCCGGGAACGAGCGAAGAAGCTGTACGCTCAAGCAGAGGAGCACGGGAACCCGCTAATCAGACAGGCCACTGATTACGACCCTGCCGACGCCACGAGGCACAAACGGCCGAGGGTACAGCTTCTGGACAACGGGTGAGTATAACTTATATTTCCCGCTAACCGATCTGTTTCAGATACCCCAGGACGGACCACCACTACCAGAGACATGACGTTTTTCTACCCAAACCCAACCTCCTTGCGGGCGTCGGACAACATACCGTCCAACGCCCGTTGTCCTACCTGCTCCGTGGAGTCCGAAAGTGCTAAAAAAGCACTTAGGGTCTCCACACTCCCGAGCTACACAGCTCATATCCTTACCTTTCCGATGATCCGGGGTAGGACACACCTTTACTGTGTCCTACGTACCGGCAGTCAATCCCAGCCAAAACTTCCTAAAACCCAACTAGACCGATGACTACCCACGGGGGTGACAAGCTGGCGAAGAAAGAAAATATCAAGACAAGAAGAGCGCCAGAAGAGACCTCTGCCAGCGAGGTTGAAGAGCCAGGACCAGGGGAGGTCCGCAGAAAATACCACGACACATCTCACATTTGCGGGCTGGGTCTGGTAGAAGTAAGCGGGCCCACCTATCACGAAGGCCGGTCCAGGTCTACAGAGATAATCTAGGAGCAAAGAGTAGTAGTCCTACTCGGCCCTAGTTATCGAGACCGTCATCAAGCCAATGGATATTGGCGCGACGTTGCTTTGCACCATCTGTTCCCATACCGGAGTACATCACCTGTGTTCGAAATATAGTCTAGTATACTTTAACTTGGCGTGTGTATGTATGAGTTAATATTTCCGTACGATTTCATTTTCTCTTGTACACAAAGACCCAGAAATATTGTCCACGTAGACAATGTTTCTGGACTATTGCTTTAACTTTATGTACAATATGGGAGAAAATGAAATCGTACGGAAATATTAACTCATACATACACACGCCAAGTTAAAGTATACTAGACTATACCAACGTCAGAGCGTAGGGGAACAACCTGGCATGTTCACGATCACTTACTTCTGTCAACATCGATTTCTTCCAACTGTAGTTGGTATGTTTCTACCTTACATTCTGTAGTAGATTATGTTTTGGCATTCCCTGAGAGGGTACTACTATTATTATTATTTTTCAGAAATAAATTTGTATTAGGTCTAGGTACGCAAATTTAGTTATGTGATATGGAAATTACACCTTGTTTACCACTATAATTATCATTAGTTACTCTGGATTAATTTAAAGTTCGAGCAATGTGCAGTTACGCTACTTTTACAGCGAATAAAGGTTAAAAGCATTTTAGAATTCGAAGCCCTGTGTTTACTTTTTAGTCATAATATTTCAGCGATGACAGGCATATTGATGGACGACCTAAGAAGGTCGGTATAAGTATCGTGTCTATGTCAACGCCTATTTTCTCTAGGGTACTCTTTTGTGTAGTAAGCAAAATATTGTGATATTAATGCAATCGAAACTAGTAGTATTTGTACAGGGATAAAATTGCTACCGTTTTGTATAGTTTTCTAACTCTTTGTAAGTATTTGGACTTATACTATTTAATAATACACGATCATCTACTTTTTCTTCACTTTTAATCATTTAGTAGGATTATTGGAATAGCGAATTGCATTCAGCTGGAATACATTTTACAAGTAAATATTTTGTTTAAATTTGAAGTCAAAATGCTCTGCAAACCTCAAAGACGGCGCCGGCCGCTGCGGAGAGCGCTCACTCACTCACTCATATCTAGCGTATACTTGCCACTTGATGGTTGAACTATAAATATAATTTTCGGCAATTAAGAGAGAAAAATGACAACAAATATTATTATTTTTGAGTTATTGAAAAGTCAATTACCTTGTTGATTCGTTGACAGGTTGATTTTTTCTTTTGCAGGGGGAGTATTCTATCTAGCGTATACTAGCACTTGACGGCCAACTATAAATATAATTTTCGGTAATTAAGATAACAACAAAAGATAATTATTGAATTTTAATTTTTGATAGATGTACGATATATTTTAAAAAACCATTATTATCTATTTAATCTGTTTATTTTTATGGTTCAACAACTATACGCCTCTCTTGATACTAGTTTCTTCATCTGGGGCTGAGTTTACGTTCTAAGCTACAAATCACGGTGGAGTGTAATTACGATGGTACAACTCGAGTTAGAATGTTTCAGTTCTTTTACCCTCGAAAATTAGGCCCCAGGTTAGTTATACTATATTTTCGAAAACAAGTGACCATACTCATGACATGAGAGTAAGTGAGCACCGTTGTCTTGCTATTTTTTGAGGGAGGGCGTCATTTTGATGTAATGAAGCTAATTATAAATGAGAAATTTGGTATCTGTTTTCAGTTTAATTTTATATCTGAAGTAATATATTTTTATTTTATTTTCAATATAAACCTGCTTCAAAAGCAATAATTTTATTTAGAATTATAACTAGTAATACCGGGGCTACTAAATTAATTTTTTTCCGATGTAATTTATTTACAACGAGTCCAGTTATCTAATCAATTAACGCTGCCGGTTATAAACATATTGATGAATGTCTAGCTCACATATGACCTCGCAATGTGCGCTCGACAGGATGAATTCTAGCTCAGTTACGCCGAAGTTTTGAACTATAAATTGCAATTGTTTTTATTTTAATTTTGTCTAATGAATATTTAATCAGTGAAATTCTCAGTCAGGGACGCTGCCTTTAAGTGGGACACTTCACCTAAGACGAACTGCAATAGATTAATATTTTACATGATTGTTCCGAACAAAGACAAATTAATATCCAGTAAAATAAAACTTGACGTTTGATCCTGTTTGTCATTTTTGAGTAATAGCCATTTCACCAGGCTATTGTCCGTGGCCATCTAAACTGTTAAGAAATTATTATTTTTGTATGACTGATGGTCGAGAGTTGAGCGTACTTGCCTCTCACCCTAAAGTTCCGGGTTCGATCCCCGATCGTGGCAGTGGAAAATACTGTGAGAGGGATTTTTCCACAATACACGTATATTGGGTGTGTGTCCCCTGTGTCTAAATGTGTAGCCTCCTCCCACACAAGGCTCTTCTAGAGCCTTCCGGGATATAGAGGGTCGTCATTACCTGTGGTGTATTTATTTATTATTATAAACTTTCTAGTACACCGTCGACTGACAACTGGTTGGCTCACATATGATGGAGCATTCTGCGCTACACAGGTTGAATTCTACCCCTGCACGGTGATATCCTGAAACAGTCCGCTGCTAACGGCCTCTTTGCTTTTCTGTGCCCGACGTGATCAGTCTGCCTTTTCATAAGAATTGACTATTTTGAATTCATATTTATTTTGTAGTCATTTTGGACTTTGTATATTTTCTTGTATTTATTTGAGTAATTTTTAATTTGTCTGTTATATTTTGAGAAGTTTCGCCTTCAGCAACTGTCATTAAATTTCAATTAACCGATCGTGATTAATAATAATCCGAGAAGATACATTGTCGTGAGTAATACCCTCTAGGGATGCTCCTTTAAGTGGGACACTCCAGCGGCGTCGTGTCGAAATTGTAATTTTAACTTTCTGTTGTATTTTATTTTGCTAAACCAATTATTTTCGCGAAATAATTAATTTGGGGAAGCTGCTTTTAAGTGGGACACTCCAATTGAGTCGAACCGTATTTTGAGATACACGGTTAAAGAAATTAATTATTTACAGCCACGATCGTTATATGCAAAGACAAATTAATATCTGTTAAAATATGACTTAATGTCCGAACCTGTTTGCCTAGTAGACTTTTTATGCACTAGTATTTCCATCGGGATATTTTCCGCGAAATTTTCAGTTGGGACGCTGCCTTTAAGTGGGATACTCCATCTGAGACGTGCCGTACTGTAATTAAAAATCCCGGAAAATTTAGCGTGAAATTTGTCATTTGAGGATGCTGCCTTTAAGTGGGACACTTCAAATGAGACGCGCCCCGTACTATATTCCTAAATTCAACTCCGGGTTTTTTACCGCGAAATTCTCAGTCGGGAACGCTGCCTTTAAGTGGGATACTCCACCTGAGACGTACCGATTGTTTAACAATTAACTATTTCTGCATCAGGTTCACCACGCCAAGTCCTAAAATCTAGTTATTTTTATGAAAGTAAAATTATTTGCTTCTGGTCAAATATTTCTTTAAAATTTTGATAACTGCCTGTCTATCACCAAAGAGCAGTCCAAGTCACTTTCTATAACATTTGCCAAACCGCCGCTTCGCTTTGCTTTGCTAGTCATATTTACCGCCTGTTTGCTTTATTTTGCATTTTGCCTTTGCATATTATCGTTTACTTGCGTAAAATCATTTTCTATGAAACTTAGTATATAATAAGAATAGAGATTCTGTTTTAAAAACTAAGGATTTAATTGTTTCGCGAAACTTGGGTAATTAAATTTTTTTTTAAATATATTTGAAATATTAATTTAATAATGTTGTGGTTTTCCTGTAAATATACACATTTCTTCAAAATTTCTAACACATCGTAATTTGCTTTATTTTCACTTTGAATTGTAAATATTTTTTTTTATACATTTAGTTAACGTCGGCTACTGAGACCTAACACCGATGCCTGTAGACGAGCTACCCCCAACCAGAAATTTTGCCGAACCGCTTCCCTTAAGAAGAGTAGGGATCTTTTACTTGCCTAACATTTAATAGACAAGGGACCGACGGCTTTATATCCTCTCTGAAGGATGGTATATCCCCTATACAACCTTCGCCTAAGGTTGTATAGCTTCCGCGCATACACTGATATACAAGCCGCTGGAAGATGTGTGAGGCGAAGACGTGGTCTTCGTTGGAATGGTCACCCATCCAACTACTAACCGCGCCTAACGTAACTTTACATCGCATATGTACATAGCAAAGACGCACCTACACTCGCCCCCACATGTAAATATTTTAAATATACTATTAAAACGTTTTGCGTGCCTTATTTTGAGTCTTTACTCTAGTCTGTACTGTCCTGAGAAAGTAAAAGTGTTATAAGTATAAAATATTTACAGATGTCCATTCTTTGAGAACGACGGCCTAAGTTTCTATCCCTGGTAATAAACCGTCTTCACTGACTATCCTCCAGGCTCTATTATAATGTTAATAGAGTGGTGTTACTGCGCTCGAGGCAAAAACCCGCTGGTACAGATATATAGTGCAAGTTGCAGCACCGAAATAGCGGCGTTACATTAACGCTTTCCAGAGATGGCAGCAGTGGGCTAGACCTGGGCTGTATAAGAGAAAACAAGAGTGGGCCGTCGTTATCTCTCTTAAGTTTGAGTCTCTCAGAAAGCAATGTGTAAAGAAAGGTTGTTTTGTAGTTATCTACGTGTGCGCCTATACTAAATCCCACCAGGACATAAAAAAAGATATATTGTGAAAACAAATGAATTATTGAAATAAAATTTGAAGAAATATTAGTGTTTGGGCTATAAATTTTAGTCGTGTAGATATTTGAGTATAGTCTAGTATACTTTAAGTTAAAGCAATAGTCCAGAAACGTTGTCTACGTGGACAATATTTCTGGATCTTTGTGTACAAGAGAAAATGAAATCGTACGGAAATATTAACTCATACATACACACCCCAAGTTAAAGTATACTAGACTATAAGACTTCTGTTCCTTTAACAATTTTATAAATTTTCCATGTTTAAATTTATCCTCTATCTTTTAAATTGAATGAGATTTAAATAACTTGATATATGATGCACTAGTGCTCATTAATTGTGTATACATAGAATTCTGCATTTAGATAAGGAAAATTGTCTAATCAAAGATCCTATTGAAGTATATTAAATAATGGATCTGGCGAAGTGTGAATGGCAGAGATAAATTGATCGATTGTAGTTGATATCTATTTAAGAAATATTCCAGAGACATTTCGAAGCTGACAAGTGACACAAAAAGTTATTCAATTTGGTTTACTCAGATTACAGACACGAAATAATAAATTCATAAGACATGCCAGGCAGACGGAAAAGTATCTTGAAATTGATATCTCACTGTTATTGACATACTTTACACTTGAATAGTTTATACATTTTACATAGCGCGTTGTTCAGCTCTAAGTTTTTCCTTCAGTATTTTTTCACTTCCAATAGTATTAAAGTGATATAGCTATATGATAATATATAAAAATTGTTATATGTTGTTATATTGTTATAGTATCGATCAAAGCTTTACTGCAATTAAAAAATTAAACAAAAACTTTACGAGCTAATTATTAACTCCGGAGAACCAGCAGGTACGTATCATCAAACAAGCAGACGTACATTAAAAACCTATGAAGGTAAGTGATTCAATTTGCTAGCGGAATAGTACAGAGAGTAACGGTATTTTAATAAGATCGTAAAGTTTTTATTCCCTTTTTTGAGTGCGTCGTAAATCTGAGCTCGACTATAATACAATGTGTCCACGGCAAAGCGATATTACAGGTGTAAATGGCAACTTTTTTTGGATTACAAAGACAATTTTTTGTATTCTGCTCTTGCTTCACCTAGAAACTATTTTTAGTATGTTAGACTTTAAACATTTATAGAGGGCGCTGGTAACAGCTTAAAAATAAAAATCGTTTCAGGTAAAGTGCCTTTTCAGTGCGAAATATTAAAAAATTGTATTAGAAAAACTTGCTTAGAATTAAAAAATATGACGTTGTACCAAATTACAGAACTATACTTCGGCCGAAATCTCTAGTCAGTGGAGCCAGGGGCGTGCAGATTTACAAGTTTTGCAAATTCCCTAATACGTTTACGCTGTTATCTATTTATTTTCCTTAAATTTCCTGCGTTTTAAGTTGTTGCTGCTCATCAGAATATTTCGTTGCTGCGGAGGGAGTTTAATCCGCATCTGTGCGGGATTTATGTGTGCATACGTGAGTACCTTATCATTGTTAACTTTTTTCGACCTTACCTACGTATTTCAAATATTTATATGCTGGTTGACCACTTTCCCTTGGGAGTATCTTCGTTGTCAATTAAGCTGCAGCATTGTACAATTTCGGTGGATTGTGTCCCTCAACAAGTCAGAGGTTTGTGGATTATATCTGTTTTCAATCGCTCTCATTAGGCACGTTCTTTGCCTTTCCGACTTACAAATTAAATGGGTATATCTTAGAGTCCACGGACTGGGTTAGAACATCCCACGGACTAGGTTAGAAAGTCCCACACACTAGGAAGGCTGATCAGTGGAGACTGTAAACCCACCACCGTCGTCTGTCCCCAAGTTACCACAGTAGGGCTGCAGTCTCATCACTTGTTGACGTCTGTGTATCGTACCAATTTTGTGATAAGTGTTATTGTGTTTTCTGCCAAGAAACCACCTTTAGTGGTTCTGTGTAATAATATTTGTTTTCTTTTAGCTTACGTTGTACATATAAGATTTTATTCACTCATATTGATTAAGTAAGTTATCTAATTTAATCTATTGTATTTATCTTTATTTAATGCTGTAACATATTTATCAGAATATAGCCACATAACTGAGCATCACTAGGTTCATATTAGAGAACCATAAATTGTAAATATCGTAATATAGTTCATTTCATGGTGAAAGTAATTGTCATTGTTTCGTCTGCGACCACTAAGAATGGAACCCTCAGTGATTTTACGTTAAATAAGTAAACTAACCACTGCTAATAGTTTATATAAGTGGCAGCCGGCTTCTAATAGTTTATGTTAAACTTGGGTTTAACGCCCTGAGATTTCTGAGCCAGTGAAATTTTGTCGGGGACACGTACACAACTTATCCGGGCTAGGTAGTGTCTGCGATCTGCTACGCACAGCAGCCCAACGTTTTTTTATACTAGATAATCTCTACTAATCTAATTTATGTGCTCGTAGCAAATTAACTCATGAATCGGGCAAAAATGTTTTTTTTTCCAAAGGCATGGCATTATTAATTTTATTTTGTACTGTGATCAATAGCAGTACTATTCAGGATTGCGCAACGAAAAGTAAAATCTTGGAATTGGAATTTTGTAGCTGTGGCATTCGAAATGTGAAAAGGTGATATCTAAAGTGTCGATTTTCACGAAATTCATAAAAGTGCCAATACCTCAAAAACTAGCAACTTTCTACTAATTTCATATTTTTATATTCTGGTCAGTCATGAGCTGGTCTATCAGCCCTCCAAGGGATGCCATTGACTTTTGGTACACCCTGTATTGTATTTGGTAAGTTTTAACTTTGCGTCCACTTTAATCAAAATTTTTCAGGACGCCAATATTTTTTTTCTATATATGAGAAAGTGAAATGTTATTTGCCGAACTGCAACTATAATTACAGGAGAATTCTAATTTTGAATAGAGTATGCTTGTGATATCTTTACAGGAGATTAACAATGTATAATCGAACTTCGATTTAGTATTATGTGCCTTTGATACACATGATATCTTTAGAGCACTAATTTGAATAATTTTAATGAGGAGAGTAATTATCAGATGATATTTTCAAAAGACGACGCTCCATCGAACAGCAACGAACTTTCAACTTTCAGTTTCATGCGTTCATGAAATAGCGCAGATAAAAATAACAGGCTTTGATTAAGCAAAACTGATATTTACAAAACACGCAGAGACGCAATTTGGATAATAGTATGAGAATTAAATATTTCTGTAAAGGCAGAACCTAGATATTTCATAAGATTGAGAAGATGCCGGTAAAGTTAAAGTTAAAGCCTTATTTGAAATTACTAGGTAGATAAATAATAAGATTAGGAATGCTTGGAATAATTGAGATTCTCTCGTAAACTGTTTCAATTTATAAGTACTCGCATAAAACCGAAAACTTCTACATTCACTGAATATCATGAGCTACAATGCATCGAAAACGTTAAATATTAAATTTGATTAATTTCCCATGAGTACCTTCTGAGTTACGGGGGAGCGATGTCCATAGATTTCAGTAAGGTCAAAACAGTCATATCAGTTGAATAATAATGACAGTAACATTGAACTCTAAATTTATTGAAGGAGTGAAAGTAACATTATTTATGAATTCGGGAGAATACTGTTATGTGATTTTCCTTTAATAAGAGGTGTATATTGTATAAGTTAATTGATGATGAAATAAATATGAAAATATTATTCGGCAGGAAACAATAAATAGATAAATAGAATTTGAATACAAAAATAAGCAAGAGATATACAGGCTGTCCATTTTATCAGGGGCCTCGAGAATATCTCACTTAATATCGGTCGAACAAAAAAATTATTTTTACGGAAATTGTGCCGATTTATATAACCTACAAAATGGGTTAAAGGCATTTGAAATCCATGGCCTACTTTAAGAGTTATGGAGAAAAGTATAGAAAATGCGGAAAGCGTCTAGGCCAAATATCTCCGTTATTTGAAGAGATACGAGAAAAATTCTAGGCGAAAATTTATTGCAAAACAGAGTGTTTCGACGAGGTTTTATCTATTTTTTTTTCAAAACCGCTGTATTTTGAGATTTACTCTTCAGGCCGTTAAAAAAACTATTTTGAAACGAGCGGGAAATGGCACCATTAAATATAGTATATTCCTCCCTTTTCAATGATATATCACATGCCATATTTATTCATTGGTACTACGTTAGTAATTATAAAAACATTTTTTAAAAACCAATAAATTTTTTTTAACAAGCATTATACTTGCCGTGGAGAAGTATGATTAAATAACGATAAAATAATTCAATAAGTTCTTCAAATTTTTGCTATAATAAAACATTAACACAATTAAGAAGAATAAAGTAAATTCAGGTAACAAAAACAAAATAATAATCAAGAAAGCAACATGGAGCAATTATGGAAAGAGTATTCGCAGTTATGCCAATGTATAGAGGTCCTCCATAAAAGCGTCACTCCTTGCTCAGAAAGTTAAAATGTCTTTACCAATTAATGTAAGTATAATATCCATTTGTTTGTATTTCATGATGTCACTATTATTTCAATTATTTTAAAATAGTTGGCTATGAACAAACTTGACAATTTAATTTTAAGAATTTAGAATTTTCAAAAATGATTTTCACTCACATTGATCGTTATAATACGTTCGTAACATATTGCCAATGCAATTTTAACTCTGGATTAGCTGAAGTAGAATATAGAAACAGATTTCCACAAGCACTACAGCCGAATAAAACTCTGTTCAGAAAATTAGCTACGAAACTGAGAAATAATGGTTCATTTTTAAAGAAGAAGACAAGGTTGAACAGTGTTACTGATAATGTAAATAAGGTAAACCGAGTTTTTAATTATGTAAGAAATAAAAATACAGAAAACTTGGAAACATCATTAAGTGAAATTCAAATTGCTTCTCATATAAATATAACAAGTGCTAGAAAAATATTAAAGAAAAATGGTTACCGGTGTTATAAAGCCAAATAAGTTCACAATTTACAAGTGGAGGACAAACCAAGGAGGACACTTTTTGTAGGTGGCTATTGGAAAAGAAACGTGCCGATCCATTAACATGTAGTAAAATACTTTGGTCCGAAATTTTTCCAATAATGGATTTTTAATCGCAATATTCATTACAAATGGACTTCTGAAAATACACACTGGCATAGACCGACTGGATTTCAAAATCGTTTTTCAATAAATGTGTGGATAGGTATTTTAGGCACCAATTTAATAGGTTCTTATTTTTATGATGGTCACCTCAGTGATCAAAGGTACCTAAACTTTTTGAGAAATGAATTAAATGAATTCTTAGATTACTTGCCTTTAGAGAATCGACACAACTTTCAATATTTTCAACAAGATGGAGCTCCTCCCCACAATTCCCAGATTTGCTTAGATTATTTAGACGATTTTGCCTCAACATTGGATAGGTACCAATGGATTTATTCGATGTCCCCCTCGTTCTGCAGATATAACCCCAATGGATTTTTTCTATGGGGACATATTAAAGATAAGGTGTTTTCGACGACACCGCAAAATGTAGAGTACCTAAAAGTTCGAATTCAACAGGCATGTATAACAGTTACCCCCGAAATGCTGAGTAATGTTTTAAATGCAGTGCCTCGCCGCGCTCAATTGTGCATATAAGAAATCGCGGTGGACACTTTGAATAGTTGATATGATATCTTAAAAATTATTTTGAGGATTAGATAAATATTAATGTTCTGTGTGCTATATTCTTTTTCTTATTAATTTGTTTTTGTTACCTGAATTTACTTTATTCTTCTTAATTGTGTTAATGTTTTATTATAGCAAAGATTTGAACAACTTATTGAATTATTTTACCGTTTTATTTAATCATACTTCTCCACAGCAAGTATAATGCTTGTTAAAAAAAATTATTGGTTTCAAAAAATGTTTTTATAATTACTAACGTAGTACCAATGAATAAATATGGCATGTCATATATCGCTGAAAAGGGAGGACAATACTCTATTTAATGGCGCCATTTCCCGCCCGTTTCAAAATAATTTTTTTAACAGCCTGAAGAGTAAATCTCAAAATACAGCGGTTTTGAAAAAAATTAGATAAAACCTCGTTGAAACACTCTTTTTTGCAAAAAATTTTCACCTTAAAATTTTTCTCGTATCTCTTCAAATAACGGAGATATTTGGCCTAGACGTTTTCCGCATTTTCGATATTTTCCGCCATAACTCTTAAAGTAGGCCATGGATTTTAAATGTCTTTAAACCATTTTGTAGGTTATATAAATCGGCACCATTTTCGTAAAAATAATTTTTTTTGTACGACCGATATAATAATAATAATAATAATAAATTGCCTTTATTTGTGGCGGAGTTCAGCAAAGCTTCTCTTCCACCCAACCACGTAGAAATAACAAAATACAAATTTATACATTGATTTTAAAAGTAGAAAATTAATAATGGACTAACCTAATACTTAACTAATCTAAGAATTTGTAATCAAGTAATAGAAAGTAATATGAGTATTATGAGTAAATGAACCTTATTGCGAAAAGTACAGAAAAAAGAAAAAGAAAATGCTTAAGATAAGTTGTTATATCAAAGTCAGCTGATCACTGAATAATTGAGCCATATATTTCTTTTTAAAAGAACTTAAACTATTAGATTTTATTAATGCTGGTATTGAATTATAATTTTGTGCTGCAAAATAAGAAAAGGACCTCCTGAATAAAGTAGATGAGTGTCTTGGTATATCGAGCATGTACACCGATCTTAAGTCACGTGCATGTTGCGCTTGTCGTGTGACAAGATGCGCCTTTAGGTACGTAGGTGTACCTGTTGTAATAATTTTGTGGGTAAGAGTGGATAGGTGTAATTTACGTCTATTTTTTATATTCAGCCATTTTGCTTCGTTGATTTTAGGTGACACGTGCTCTCTTCTACCAAGGCCATATATAAATCGAATGCATGTGTTTTGCATGCGTTGTATTCTATTAATAGAGACAACATCAAGACAAGGACCGTAGATTACGTCACAATAATTAAAAAGAGATAAAATCAATGATTCGTAGAGCATAAGCTTAATTTTTTTTGTTAGAAAATGCCTATTTGAATATAGATGTCTTAATGTTGAGTAGGATTTTTGAATATTTTTGTCTATATGTTGTTTAAAACGTAATTTATTATCTATATATAAACCTAGATTTTTGACATTTTTGTGTTCAATCTGCTGTCCCTCGATATAAATCTTAACATGATTCATGACATCATCATGAAACCTATCGCTACAAAAAACTATTACAGATGATTTAGTTGAATTTATTTTGAGAGCGTCATTTTGCGAAATTTCTGTTAATTTGAGAATATCTGTATTAATGTGCTCAACGTGTCTCACTATGTCTTTGATATTAAAACTCTGTAACAATTGTGTATCATCAGCATACTGGTGCATGTTACAGCTGACAAGTTCTTTTTGAAAGTCAGATACGTATATAATAAACAACAAAGGTCCCAGTATGGACCCTTGGGGAACACCAGTTTTAATGTCAATAAAATGTGAATGTTGTTCTTGAATGACAACCTTTTGCCTCCTGTTACTTAAATATGATCTTACAAAATTTAAAGCTGCAATATTTAAACCATAGTATTGTAATTTAGCAAGTAGTAGCTGATGATCAATTGTGTCAAAAGCACGAGAGTAGTCTATTAAAGTCAAAACTGCGATATCACCTTTATTCAAAGCTTGGATTATATCATTTATGACCTTGAGGAGGGCGGTGGTAGTGCTATGTTTTTGACGGAATCCCGATTGATTTTCGGGAATTATTTTATTCTCGATGACATAACTGTTAAGTTGCTCGTATATAATTCTCTCTAAAATTTTCGACAAAAGCGGCAAAATACTAATGGGACGTATATCACTGAAGTTTTCAGGATTATCTACTTTAGCCAAGGGTGTAACAATGGCATCTTTCCACTGGACAGGAAAAGTACTTTTTACTAAACATTGGTTTATGATATGGGTAACATATTTTATCAAAAAAGGTAAACATAATTTGAACATTTTTAATGAAATGCCATCCCATCCCTGCGCATTTGATTTTATTTTTAATATGGATTTAGAGATAGCTTCTTCTGATACCTCAGAAAATGAAAATTGCAAGTTATCATCAAATTTATTGTGCATATAAAATAAAAAAGTGTCATTATTAACAGGGGTTATATTTGCAGAATTAATAAAGTGATTGTTTAGTTCATCAGGTTTATTTAATTTTGATGGTAAATTTCTTTTTTGTTTTTTAGTGGTTACCTTCATATCATTCAACGCATTCCATAGTTTTTTAGAATTTTTTTTTCTATTTATGTACTCCAGATATGCTCGTTTTTCATTTCTTGATATAGTTGTAGTTAAATTTCTTAATGTTTTATAATATTCCCAATCTCCCATATATTTTGTTCTCTTAAATTTAATTAACGCGTTGTCTCGCATTTTGCACATGCGTTTGAGGTTGTCTGTCACCCATGGAGCCTTTGGTTTATTTATTCTAGCGCGTACTAAAGGAGCATGTATATCAAATAAGTGAGATACATTAGTATTTAAAACCTCCACCATATCATTAACATCGTCAAGGTCGAAAATGACATCCCAGTTTAACATATGCAAATCCCTTTCAAAATCTGGCAGGGAAAATTGTTTAAAATCCCTATATTTATTTATTTATTTATTTATTTATTTATTTATTTATTAGATACAATCACCCAACAGGTAACCAGTTACAGGGTGGGAACAATTACAATAATAATGTATATAAGGTACAAATATTACAGATCAGTAGAATATAATAAATATAATAAACAGCATGTAGAGTTATAGAAAACAGAATAGGTGAAAAAGACAGAGAAAAGATACAATTATCATACAAATAGTATTAAGCTTATTATACACTAATATTCATGTTACACAGATAATAGATTTTTTATCGAGGCAAGGCTACAATTAAATATATCAAGCTCATTTTGCAGCGAATTATAATTTTTACACATAAAATATATGGGTGAAGTTTTTAATAGATTAGTCCGAGGGGTAACGAGATAAAAAGTTTCACGATTTCTACTTTCTATACGAGGTACCCGAAAACATAGTTGTTCTAAAATAGATGAGCAATCAAAGATATTGTGAATAATTTTATATAAGAATACCACGGAGTGTGCCATTCTTCTGTTTTGTAGACTCGATATGTGAAACCTTTCTAACATAATGCTTTGTGGGTAACCGATTGTAGGATAGTTGCCATCTTCAACAAAACAAAGATACTTAACCAGACGACGCTGGATGTTCTCTATATTGTTTATGTATGTAGCATATCCCGGAGACCATACCAGTGAACAATATTCTAGTTTCGACCGCACAAAGGAAAAATATAACAGTTTCATAATGTCCGTATTATTAAAACCCTTACAATTCCTAATTACGAACCCTAAGTTTTTTAACGCTGACGATACAGTTAAGTTCATATGCTCATTGAAACTTAGATTTCTGTCAAAAGTAACACCAAGATCTTTAATGATATCAGGTCTTTGTAACTCTTGGTTATTTAAATGGTAATTGTAGGTGACATGAGTGCGGGCTCTACAAAATGTAAACGCGTTGCATTTAGATACATTAAGAGGCAATTGATTTAATATACACCAATGATTTATCTTATCCAAGTTATTCTGCAGCTTATCACAATCTGCCTCAGTTTCAATTACATGATAGATTTTCAAGTCATCTGCATATAATAGACTTGAAACATCCAGGTCTATAACAATATCGTTAATAAAAATATTAAACAGTAGTGGTCCCAGTACCGATCCCTGAGGAACACCTGAGCTAGCTATAATATCAAAAGACTTGAAACCACGGTATTCTACATACTGTCGCCTGTTTGTTAAATATAAAGTAATTAAATCTAATAATGCTAACGATAATCCGAAATTATTTAGTTTCTGTATCAGAATACCGTGGTCTAAGCGATCAAAAGCTTTGGAAAAATCAGTATAGATAATGTCAACCTGTTTGTTGTCATCCAGTTTTTCGGAAAGATATTGTGTAACACAGGTTAGATTAGTTTCAGTGGATCTACCTGGTACAAATCCATGTTGATTTGTTACGATCTGATTTTGTACGTGCCTGGATAATGACGCATTCAAGGTAAACTCAAAGGCTTTTGCAAAATTGCAAATTATTGTTATTGGCCTATAATTCTCAGCATTATATTTGTTATCTTTCTTATAAACAGGACATAAACGAGAGTATTTCCATACATCAGGGAATACCTGTAACTTCAGGGACAGATTAAAAATTATTTTAAGGGGCAGGGCGAAGACATGTGCACAGTCCTTAACTATAAATGCAGGTATATTGTCTGGACCTTTAGTAAATTTGGGTTTTATCTTCTTAAGCGATTTTAGCACGTCCGATTCCGAAAACGTCGTTATGCATAAATTATTACTGTTTACATCACCACAGGGGGGATATTTATTGCTGTTATTATTGGGATTAAGATAAGCCGATTGAAAAACGGTTCCAAAAGCATCAACAATATTTTGAGGATTTGTGTGTCGAATGTTATTATATGTAATATTATCAGGAATGGCGCTACTATTCCTTTTACTGTTTACATATGACCAAAATTTTTTTGGATCATTTTTTATATTATTTTGAATATTCAATAAATAATTTTCATATGATTTTTTTACGTCCTGCTTTATTTTCTCTCTCATGTTCCTGAATTTATTATAATCATCTTCACTTTTTGTTTGTTTATACTTTCTCCTCTGAATATTTTTTTGCTTTATATCTCTTACAATATCATTTGTGTACCAAGTTGGATATTTGGGTTGTTTGGGAATAGATTTAGGCACAAATTGATCAAAAATTTCAGTTAGTTTAGAGTAAAAAGCAGTGCAAGCCATGTTAACGTCATTTAGTTCAGTTAGAAATGACCAGTTTATCAGAAATAGATTTTCATATAAGAGAGGGTAATTGGCTTTTTTAAAGTTATATATTTCCGTTAAATTACATGGGAACTTTTCAGGATGAGAATTAGTAATTTTTAGTGATATTTCTAAGGGGGGACGATGTAAATCCTCTATTAATAGACACTCTAATGATCTGTTTACGTCACAATTTCCATTTGACAGTACCAAATCAAGAGTAGTCTCATTAGTATTTAGTACATTATTAAATTGTTTGAGGTCAAGGTATTCAGAGAAGTGTTGTACAGCAGCTACACGACTGGTTTGTGCAATATTTTGATTGTTATACTCTGGGACATTAAAATCTCCTATAAAATAAATATTTTCATCGTTTAAATAGTCTAGAGACTTAATACATTCAAAAAGACCTTGGTAGGATGCATACGGTAAATTTGGGGGGATATAAAGGATGAAAATGAAAATATTTTGAAAATAAAAGGTTACTTTAACACCAACGATATCTATTTGAGGAAATATCTCACGTATAAGACTGACATTAAGTTCCTCATAAATATACTTAATATTTAGCGCAATTAGTACACCGCCGCCTTTATTTTTATTAGTTTCCGTAAAGTTCCGGTCACACCGTATGATGTTATAATTAGAGGACAATATTTCTGTATTCAGTACTTGCGAGTTTAGCCAAGTCTCTGTGAAACCATATATATCATAATGGCATGCCATAGAGGCAAGAAATAAGTCTTTTAATTTTGTGTTCAACCCGCGTACATTTTGATAATATATGTTTATGATATGAGTTGGTGAAGAGGCAGTGGTTTCGATTGGGGTTATTGTAATACTCGGATCATTGTTATTTGAAATATTCTTGTTTGTTTTCACGCCTAGTTATGCAGAAAATGACATTTTTGCCTTAAACTCATTAATTTTTTGTTTATATACGAAACAGTTGTTGTCCCATGCAGCATGTTCGACATTAAGCTCAAGTTTATTAGTAATAGAGTAATCTAAACAGTTGGGGCACTTTAATGATTTATCATTACAATCTTTTACATTGTGCTCACCAGCACATATTGGGCACCGTATTTTAGATTTACATTGCTCTGATATATGATTAAAACCGCTACATTTGAAGCACCTTCGTATATCAATAGAATCGTAAACATTACATAGATCAAATCCAATAAATAACTTACCTTCTCCATCAGACAAGATTTTGTTATAGAAATTTACGTCGACTTGCATAATGGCTTGATATATTTTATCATTTTTTTTCGTTGACCACAATTTCAAGATTTTACATTCAAACTTTTCACCTATTAGATGTTTGTTCTGAAACTTGATATATTCAATTAAGTCACTTTCTTCCAGCTTCTCTGACATTCCTACTATTCTCACACGTGGATTTAAGGTTTTAACGTCCTTGATGTCATAATTTTGATTTAGTTTGTTCACAGCGATTTTCCTAAGTTTAGTAACTTCTTCTGCACTAGAACACCCTACTAGGATACCACCATCTTTGATATTTTTTACGCTTGAGATATTAATGTTATTTTTCACAGGGTTTACATTGCTGAGAATATCCGTCTTGGTTTCTGAGTTTTTTTGCGTCTGGTTTTTAGGTTTAATTATGATAGCCGCTTCAGTCTTTACAGCAGAGGAATAGCTTTTTTTAATTTCAAATTTTTTTTCGGCATTTATATCACATATAACTTTGGCAGTAGAGTGAGTTATGTAATTTTTAATGCAGTTAAATTTATCTGTCATTTCTTGCACAAGTATTTTGAATTTTTCTTCCAGCAAAGTTTCCAGGTGTTCGAGATCACAAGTCGGCAATTTTTTTACACAGTCCTCACATCTCCAGGATAGCGAAGAATATTTGGTCACTGCTGCTAATATTTCGTTTGGTATATCGACACATTGGATATGGTAACACGTTTTACAGAAACCATTGCAAGTAACGGCTGGCTTCTTCGTCGTGATTCCGCCATTGCACTTTGCACACTTTTCACTCATTTCACTATTTAATTATTATTATTGTCAAATGCATTTAGATATGACGCACTTATAAATTTCACGTGGCAATTTGGGAATTCCTTGGGATAATAAACCCACTAACTGCTTGCCCGGCCTCATGAGAGAAAAATCTGTTTTTGTTTAGTACTGTACAGTTAAGACTACACGATACCAGACAATGATCTGATATATTGTGCATATCAATGGCAAACTTATCCCTAACCAGAGATGAATCACTGATTGCAATAAAATCGATAAGCGTACTACTATATGGTGTAATACGTGTTGGCACGTCCAAAATTTGAATAAGACCATATGATTCTAAAAAACTATTAAAACTTTCGACTTGTGTATTGGTTAAATTATACAGATTTAAATTGATGTCACCAGCACATATAACGTCCTCGACTTGCGGTACTATTTGAGACAAAAAGTTTTCGATAGAGTTTATACTGGCTGCTACATTAACATTTGGTGGGCGATAGATAGCACCAACGGCAATTTTTTTCGATTTAAACTTACATATTACCCACAGCTGTTCAAGTCCACTTTCTACCTCCTCATCAATGTGCAAGACTTCGACATCCAGGAAGTCCTTGTAATAGATTGCAACACCTCCACCGCTCCAATCTATTAAGTGAGATATTCTCGCGTGCCCTGATAAAATGGACAGCCTGTATAGTCCAGTGCCCATAATTTTTGTAAAAAAAAAAAAATTCTTAGCAGTATATGGATGCTCGGAAAACTTAAGATTAATGGTATATAAACGGGCAAAAATCGATTGGAAATTTGGTGAAAATGGAAATTTTTATGCCTCAAATAAGTTGTAATTTTTTTGAAGCGAAATATTTATTTTTTTATTTTATGCGAATTTTATTTGAAAAAAGGCCTAATTTTCAATTAAATCAATTTTAACAACATTTTTGATTTTTGAAAATTTCAGGAAGAAATTATTTTCGTTGAAATCTCTACTTTAAGATGGTGTAAAAAAATCATACTGTTACTGTGGAAAAACATTGTCAAAAATGGGAAAACCAAAATAAAGATTTTTTCAAGATCGATTTTTCCGTAATTGTCACGAATTATTCGTTGTTTATTGAAATGAAATGTTGAGAGTAATGCAAAATGGTAATTTCAATGTAATATCAAACAATAAATCTTTGATTTACCAGGCAACGAATGATTATAGAGGGAAATTTTAGGGACAAGAAATTCGACTTCGAACTTTGTTTGGATTAGTCTGGAGATGAACATATCAAAAATCCCCACTCCTAGGTGGTGAGCGGAGGGACAGGGCACTTCAAAGGTACTATTTTTTGTTTTTTCGCTTATATCTCGGAAAATATGCGTCGTAGCGACTTGATTACTCTGTACAAAATTAAAGCTAACAAAATTTGCTATGTGTAAATAACTACTTACATTTGTCAATATGTTGTTTTTGCTCTATTTGTTAAGATAACTCTTCAAATGTTGTTACCACGAAAAAGTCGTGAGAAGAGAAGTTGTAGAGCATTAAATTTCCTTGAAGAATATATATTATTTTGATTTTTTTAATCAAATGTTCAAAAGTTAAAGTCATTTTAGTATGTTGTCCGAAATCCGAGGTTTCGCGAGAAAACACAACTTTCGTATTTTTAACTTTTTCTTTATTCCAACTCCAATGCACGGGCGAAAATATTAGTAGTCATATATGTACATAGTGTACACAATGCATAAATGACAAAAATACACACATATCATATTACCTGTACATGAATAAGAGTAGATTAAGTAATTAACAAGAATTTTATTTCAACTTTATGTTTATTATAATATAATACCTGCGTATAACATTAAACGTAATGTTTTAATGTAATGTTAATCCTAATGTTAATGTAATGTTTAACGTTAAATGTAGTATTTTCATGTGTCTTCATTTCCTCCGGGCTCTCTTTGAGTGGGAGGATTCTGGCAGGGTTTTATTTCATATGGGCCGGTTTGATCTTCATCGAGGATAACCGGGAGCGGATCTGTGTCCTCTTCTTCGTCAACCGTGTCAAAGACAGGGCCTCCATTGAAACAGTTGCCCTGGCAGTTTTGGCAGGTAAGAGAACACCTAAGACACCTAACCTAAGATTGTTTTGGCGCTTCCATCCATACATGTGAGGAGGCAGCTCATTTCCCAGCAACAATTGAACTTGGTGGAAGGTTCTCAGGGAATGTTGTTTCGCAGCCCTCTCAGAAGATAGAAGGCAACAAATGTCCGGTCTGATGTTAGCGACTTATTTAACGAAGGATTGGTACCGGTAAGCGTTAGGGTATGGGTAGGGTCCTATACCATTTCAAAAAGCACTTGTTTCCAGCTTTTCATATGTCCTCTTTCGTTGCTGAAGCATTTCTGAAGACTGCAGCAGCCTGTTGGAGCTCGGAGGACTTCAGATAAAGATTTGCGAATGCAATCTTGCTCTTAAGGAATGCAGACGAGGTCGTATCGCACCCTGTGAAGGCATACAAGAATAAAATATCCCGCGGGCCCTGCGCCTGAAGCTCCTGAGTAGAAAAATATGATGTGTTGATCTTTCCACGCCCAGGCTTGATAAAAATGATGTCTTGATCTGGAGGTTTTTCTGCCATCAAGAGTACTAATTTTATCAGCTTCAATTTTGTCAAGCCGTTACGGCGCATAATTTCCGAGATATAAGCGAAAAATAAAAAAATAGGACCTTTAAAGTGCCCCCCTCCCCCCCGCTCTCCACCTAGGAGTGGGGAATATGTGATACGTTCATCTCCAGACTAGCCCAAACAAAGTTCCGAAGTAAAATTTTTTGTCCCTAACATTTCCCTCTACACCCTTTTTTGAGCATTTGTTGCCTGTGTTATAACCGTTTAAGGTTCATGCTGTTGGGAAACAAATTGTTTAAACAATAGTTTTACATAAAAAAATTGCTAGAAATGACAGGAAAAGAAATTTGTATGCTTCATGGACAGAAGTAAATTGAAAATAGGTTTATTAAAACAAATATTTAAAATTATTTCAATTTACAAAGTAGGAATATAAAATCAAAAAAATATTTTAACATCATTTTTTTGAAAAGCTGCACTACATCGTCAGATTCAACATACTTTTCTGTTTCTTCAGTATCTCCGACAACGTCTCCGACATCGTCAAGGTCCTCCAGTTCATCAAGATCTTTATTTCCAATATTGATTATAAAATTTGTAGTTGCTTCGTCATCGATTTCTTCCGAATCGCTGATTTCCTCTAATGCTTCTGTTTTAGCGTTAGAACAGTTTTTGGATCCGTGACAATTGGAGTATAAAATGGAGCATTTTATTCCATGTTTGCGACAGCCGCATCTTTTACTATCACAACTAGTTTCACAGCTGCAGCAGATAGTTTTCAGCAAACTTTCTGGAATGAATTCTTTTTCTGTCAATTTACGCATTATTCCGGTTAGATGGTGTTTCCATCCCCAATCCGTAGCCGTAAGTTTGTTACCAAGCCAAGTTTGAATTTAAAAATAGCCCTCTAATATTGTTTTCAGCTGTTTCTTCAGTTGGTGGTAGTTTTTCTAAATTAAATGAACTTTTATCGTTACGGTTTGATACATTTCAAATCTTAATTCGTTCAGAGGCATATTTTATTACATTTATAAATAGACGCTATTAGTTTAAATCCATTTTTAGTAATTGTTTTTTTTTATATACATTTATTTAACGTCGGCCTATTTCCGCTACTGAGGCCTAACACCGACGCCTGTAGACGAGCTACCCCCAACCAGGAATTTTGCCGAACCTCTTCCCTTAAGAAGAGTAGGGATCTTTTACTTGCCTAACATTTAATAGACAAGGGACCGACGGCTTTACATCCCCTCCGAAGGATGGTATATCTCCTATACAACCCTCGCCTAAGGTTGTATAGCTTCCGCGCATACACTGATATACAAGCCGCTGGAAGATGTGTGAGGCGAGAACGCGGTTTCTGTTGGAATGGTCACCATCCAAGTACTAACTGCGCCTGTCGTTGCTTTACATCGCATACCGAAGTATGTACATAGTAAAGATGCACCTACGCTCGCCCCACAGTAATTGTTTGTTTGTCTGCATCTTTTGCCGCTATTTAAAATAATTTGCCGAGACTTCAATAACATTTCACATTGTGGTATCGTTACTGCGGCATAGTGCTGAGTATGTGGTATGTGCAATTGGTCTAAAATCGATCTGTTAATGTAAGATTTTAGGATGTCTATGCCATATTTTAATTTTTGGAAAATGAGAGCCAATGTAGATTTTCAAATGTGCTTTTAGAGGGCGGAATATTAAACATAATATTTTTAGTCGCAAACTCCTCTATAAAATTCTTATTTTACTATAAGGAACGTAACCAGACTGCAACCAACAGCTACTCTCCGGGCTATGTGTCCCGCCAAGCGCTGAATTACAAGTTATAAGTCTGGCGCGTTAAGTGTAATAATTGCATATTACCATCAAAACGCTAATGCTTCGATTGCAACAAACACCAGCCGAAAGGCTGATCCTACTCAAAGGAGCTCTCTAAGAGCACATTTGAACTATGCTAAGCCCGATTGCAACAGACACTGGACCGCTAGATGGCGCCTGCTGACTATTTTACATGTCGCTATTGTAAAAATACCGGGATGTACCAAATAGTCAAAGGATCCTCGTGCCGGTCATCATATGCCTACCTTGCACTGACGAGAGCCAACAGCTCGAAACTGCAGTCTGCAAGTGGTGTGTGACGGCTGGCAAGAGAGCTCCTTTAAGTAGGATCAGTCTTTCGGCTGGTGTTTGTTGCAATCGAAGCATTAGCGTTTTGATTATACTTAACGCGCCAGACTTGTAACTTGTAATTCAGCGCTTGGCGGGGCACATAGCCCTGAGTGTAGCTGTTGGATGCAGTCTGGTTACGTTCCTTATAGTAAAATAAGGATTTTATAGAGGAGTTTGCGACTAAAAATATTATGTTTACGCCCTCTAAAAGCACATTTGAACTATGCTAAGCCCAGCCAGGCTATTTATTTTTCGATTGCAACAGACACTGGACCGCTAGATGGCGCCTGCTGACTATTTTACATGTCACTATTGTAAAAATACCGGGATGTACCAAATAGTCAAAGGATCCTCGTGCCGGTAGTCACATGCCTACCTTGCACTGACGAGAGCCAACAGCTCGAAACTGCAGTCTGCAAGTGGTGTGTGACGGCTGGCAAGAGAGCCCCTTAAGTAGGATCAGGCTTTCGGCTGGTGTTTGTTGCAATCGAAGCATTAGTGTTTTGATGGTAATATGCAATTATTACACTTAACGCGCCAGACTTGCAACTTGTAATTCAGCGCTTGGCGGGGCACATAGCCCGGAGAGTAGCTGTTGGTTGCAGTCTGGTTACGTTCCTTATAGTAAAATAACGATTTTATAGAGGAGTTTGCGACTAAAAATATTATGTTTAATGTAGATTTTGTCTGTAAAATATTTTTTTTATCAAAAAAAAAGGAAAAAATATAATTTTACTTGGCGCTTAGGAAAAAATGTTATGCATGTTTGGAGTAGAGGTTAGTAAAAATATTTTGCTTTGAATTTGATTTTGGTCTTTGCAATAGACAAATCTTCTGGTTACAAATCTCTTACTTCTTCGTCAACTCAGTCATCGCTGTTAAACGAGTCATCATGAACCATTTTATTACATTATTGGGTTACATTAGATACACTATGACAAGCGCAAACATAAAATGGAAATTTATGACGTACCATAGAAATTCAGCAAATTATGTGTGATGAGAAAAACCTAAACTTAATATTGAAAATTACTATCAACAACGATGTAAACAAACTACGTACCAGTTGTGGACGCGCGGAAAATCAGGGATAAGTGGGTTGCATCGTGTCAGCAGAAACGACAAAAAAGAGCTGCGCATAAGAACTGCCCCGCCATTTCAATAATTTGAAATATTTATTTTAATGACATTATTTTTAATTTATTTTTGTCATTTCTAGCAATTTTTTTAATGTAAAACTACTGTTTAAACAATTTTTTCCTCAACAGCTCGAATCTTAAATGGTTAACCAAAATTCCCTTATTTGATATTATATTGAAATTACCATTTTACATGACTCTCAATACTTCATTTCAATAAACAATGAAAAATTCGTGACAATTGCGGAAAAATAAATCTTGAAAAAATCTTGTTTTGATTTTTCCAATTTTTGATAATGTTTTTCCACAGTAACAGTATGATTTTTTTGTACCATTTTAAAGTAGAAGTTTCAATGAAGAAAATTCCATCCTGAAATTTTCAAAAATCAACTTTTTTGATTGAAAATTAGGCCTTTTTTAAAATTTATTTCGCATAAAATCAAAAAACAAATATTCCACTTCAAAAAAATTACAGCTTATTTGAGACATAAAAATATCCATTTTCGATTCATAGTTAGGTTTCCGGGTTCTCTTCCGCGTTAATAGTTTTGAATACTTGACGTTAGGACCATTTTGTCGTGGTCTTCTTCTGAAGCGAAGTGAGCTCTGTTTGCCCGAGCTTATCGATTTCCATGTCAACGATAGCTGTAGTCTGGCGTCACAGTTGAAATTATTTTGATTTTTGTGTATTTCTATGGCTTCTCTGTATCTTCTGGGCCAGTAGTGTCTGGTGCTCGCCAATCTTTTGGCATCGTAAAATTTTATCCAGTGGCTGGTTTCCATTGAGTGTTCCGCAACTGCAGAATTAGTGATGTTTTTCTTCTTTGTGTGCCCGATATATTCTTCAAGACTGGTATTAATATGTCTCTTAGTCTCTCCTATGTAAACTTCTCCACACGAACATGGAATGGTATAATATAAATTCCTGGTAAGTTGAGCTCTTCTCGTGGCTCGTATTTAGGAAATTGTTGCCCGATTTTTTGTTTTGCGTTCTTCTTTTCTCTTGATGTTCTTCTTTGCTAGCACTCTTCCAATGTTGTCCGTACAACCTTGTATATATGGTAGGTAAGTGGTCGCTGTATATATCTTTTCTTCTTTCATATTGGTTGTGCTCTGTTTCTTGATGGCATTGTTTATGTCTTTGGGTCTATATCCATTTTTCTGTAAGATGTCTTTAAAGTCTGGTATTCCTCTTGGAGATGTTCTTCTTCGCATATTTGTTTTGCCCTGTGCACCAGTATGTTGACGACGGCCTGCTTCTGTGCTGGATGGTGGTGCGACTGCGCAATTAGATATCTGTCGGTATGTGTTGGTTTCCTGCACATCTTGTGTCCTAATGTTCTTTCCCTTCCTCTTTCTTGTAGGCCTTGAAAATATGAAAATGAGATTTAAAAAAAATGGTAAAATAGAGCTCATCGAGTACTATGTCCCCCCAAAAAAATTAAATCAGGCAGCGCGTTCCAAAATAACAGGATGTTGCGTGTTAAGTCGCATACACTGTATATCTATAAATTTGTTTAAAATTCCTTCATTTTTCTTTCTTATTTGCAATTTCAATCACTTCAACAAACTTCTTTATATGTACACTTCAAACTTTAACAAAATAATTCACACACCTAGACAAATATTTATTTCGAGTTTTGGTTCTATCTTTAGTCCACTGAATGTGACATGTTTAATGAAATTCTGTAATTCATACGGCCAAGTTTTAAACATTTCTTACGTTTCAAACGTCACCAAGGTAACTACTAGAAAATTCGAGTTTTTGAATTTTATGCACATCTCGGAGATAATTACTTTCACGTCCAGTGGAAGTATAGTAACGCAAAAAAATATATATAAAGTCGAGGCAAGAATTCAAGCAATGCACGTCACGAGTGATCTCATTAAAGAAATTTTAATACTAACATAATTTTTAATCATTAATTACGTTAAAAAGAGTAATTCTTGACGCCCAGTTATTCAGTTTTTTTCAGAAATAGGTAGAGTTTAATGGGGCTTCATGATTCTTAGCAGTATTGTCTTATTTATAGAATTGATCTGTGATGTGCATCGCTTGAACTCTTGCCTCGACTATATATATTTGTTGAAATAGGCTTAAAATGTCATGTAAGTAGAGATTTTAAATTTAAGCGAGAAAAATATGTTCTGTCCGTCGGTCTGTCTGTAACTTTTTTTTGTGTGCACGTTTACTCTGGAACCGTTTATGATAATAATATTGACTTGAAATTTGGTACACTGATGTATTATAACGAGATCTGGAACTAGATTATATTTTGATCCAATTCCGTTGAAGAGTTCGAGGGTAAATGGGGTAAATACGGGTAAATAGGCAAAGCAAGCAGGTAAGAGTCCATAAAATTGCAATTTAGGGCATCAGCCATCCCCCATTATCACCCCCAATACCACCCTTACACTATTATGAAAGTGAGTAAAAAAATTAAAACGAAACGTCTCAAAAAATTTTTTAGCATTAGCCACCCCCATTGCCACCCTCGCTCCATTATTAAATGGAAGTAAAAAATTTAATTGGGATTTAGTGTGTATACAAGAACCAAGGGACTTTAAAATTTTTTGGCATTAGCCACCCCCTCTACCACCCTCACCCTATTATTAAAGGGAGCAAAATATGACATTGGGATTTAGTGTGCATAAGACTTAGATACAAAATCTGGATGTGGAAGTAGTGATTCCCTGGGCAGCAGTTTTTTATATTTGAAATTATTTATATTTATGGAACCCGCTTCGCTAGGTGTCTCAGTTTGCAAGATAAACACACTCTTAACACTTGGCCTACCGCCCCAAAGTACTTTAGTGTTGTCCAATAATAATAAAACCATTAATTTATTTTCACTTTCTACGCTCAAAATATTATCAATAATAGGACTTAATGCGGTGGAACAATTCTGATTGGATGGGAAAATAGATTGGAATTGCGGTAAAATATCATATCTTTTTAAGTGGTCTTTTATTTGATCCGAATCTCTGGAATGGCTTGGGTAAAAGAGACAAAATACTCATTGGGCTTAAATCCTTATATTCAGTAAGTTGGTCAACTCTGGATAGGGGAGTTGCTGAAGTTGGAAATGTATTACTTAGTAAACAATAATATATTAAATGTGCAATAGAGGGAATTCTACATGGACAGCAGTATTTTAGCATTGTATTAATGATATCGCAGCTCAAAGCATTACTAGAAATTGATTGTATTATTTTTAAAATGTTTTCATTATTTATTAACATAACTTAAAATGTATATACAAAACTAGTTTTTAATATTATATACACTTCGACGCAGACGTATATATTTTAAAAACTCTCTCAAGTCTAGTTGTTATCGATAATCTAAAATACAGATATTCGAATTATTGAATAGGATTAATGTGTTATATTGCATGTAACAAAGTTTTGGAGTAATATTATTACGGAATAATTATTACCTTCAATAGAAAATAATATATTTATTTGAAAATGAACAAAGACCTGTAAATCACAAGCTAAGGGTCATACACGCCAGCATAAATTATTATCAAAAAGGAATAATTATAGCATAGAGCCATAAAAAATGTTCGGCCTTATTCACTATGAGAAATTGTTTAAAAATACAGTTATTTATATACTACGATTAACATATTAAATTCTTAAGAATAGACTATAATTAAAGTGTAGTCTTCAACATAATGTTTACATAATCAATCTATAACACACCCTCCAATGAATAATGCACAGTTATATCACGACAAGACTAAATTTTTCCCAAGGATTGAGCGGAATACCTTTTAAAAGCAAAAAAAATAAGTTTATAACGTAGAGACAAAGATATGTCAATTATTGGATGAGAGACTAAAAGAAGTATTGAAGGAGCAAAAGTAGATGGAGAGAAAAGCCAATGAAAAGCAAATGTATAGTACTTTTCGAAAACATAGAAACCGCCTAGCAGAATAATGACTAAACCAAATATTTATAAATGTAAAAAGGGAATACCCACATGTGTACTGAGACAAAATGCACGAGGAAAATGCACACAACTGCAATATTGAACCTAAAACAACAGCAGGCGTCAATATTAATACGAGGGAAAACGGCTATAAAAGGATTTAAACACACGCCTTGAAGTACTGGCAACAAGTTGAAAAGTGACCTAACGCACATCATAAAGAAAGCGCTAACACCGAACTGCAATAAACTGCAGGGATGGTCATACTGTGACAAATAGCAGGAAACAGACTAAGTCAGAAAAATAACGACTGTATCACAACACTATGCAACTTATAAACATCTGGGCTTCACAGCTTCTATTGCTGTACTACATGTGGTTCTCGCTGGTGGCAACAAACATAACCTCAGCCCAATTTAGCGTAGACTATCGTGCGGTATGTTTACAGGAAGTGACAGCAATGCCTACCGTACTCTCAAAAATCAAATCAAACCAATTTTTAAACATGTTCAGATAGTACGATTTTATTTTCTGTGTATATATATAATAGTCGAGCGCCATCAAGTTCACTGACTATGTTTCCTATTTGTATATTTGTTTTATATGTCAAAAATTATATTATAAGGAACTATATAGTGATGTACACCAGTGCAGTTGTCGTAAGCATTTAGCAGATATGGGTGTGAGTTGGTTGCTATGAGATGTAATGATTTGCAAATTATAACAGTCTACAGATCCCCAAATGGAGATATGGATATATTCCTGGAGATATTATCTCGCGCCTTACATGTATTATCCAAGAGTAATGAAAACACAATCATTAGTGAAGATTTTAATGAAAATTTTAATTCAGGTAACAAAGACACATTGCTATTGTTAAAAATGCTTAGTTCTTTTGGTTACACGTCAACAAATACAGCACTCATAAGAAATTTAAACTGTCTTGGTAATATCTCTTTAAACTTTAGTGAAACTCTATATCTACTATAGTTGTAAACACATTCCTTTTTGACCATCTGGGATTAAAATTAAATATAAGCGTCCTATAGGTAATGGACAAATTTATAAAAATTTATTATAGACCAATTACTACCTTGGGCTTACATAATCTACATAATATAACAACTTGCAATCTGTTAAATGGAGTGTTATAAAAGATTCATCTTTAGACGTGCATGACAAAATTAAAAGATTTATTGACACAATAATTTGTGCAGTTGAAAATAGCTTTTCTCTCAAATATAATATGATTAATAATTCTAACTTAATTAAACTGAACTGGTTCCTTATTGATCTTATATAAATAAGAGAATCACTCCATCTGCTAATCTATATCTACAAACTACGCCCCTCGGAGGATCTAAAAATCTTAACGAATACAAAAAAGATCATACTACAGAAATGAACTAGCCAAAGTGAAAAAATTGCTCCTGATACCTATATATCCCAGTATCAAATCCACGGAAAGCTATGTGGAAAATTGTAAATAATTAAAAAAAAGAAAACAGGATTGTTTAGATGAAATCTCACTAAGAGAATTCATTGTATATTTTGCAAACATTTTCACTGACCTCCTTATAATAATGCATTTGATGTTTATTTCCGGAATTTAAATACTGATAGTATAGCTCTTTTAACAAACCTAAAGTTTTACCCGATCTGTTCAAATTAACACGTGTTGTACAGAATCGCAAAAAAGATGCTACTAACAATTCCTCTAATTATAGACCTATTCTACCATTGTTGGGGAAAATATTTTAGGTCATACTGAAATTACAAATTTCACATTATTTTGAGGTTAATATCCTCTTTAGTAAAGACCAGTTCGGCTTTAGAAATAATATGTCAACAACGTGTGCTATAAACAAATTAATTGAAGTGGTAAACACTTGTTTTCAGGAAGGATACGTTATTCACATAGAATATCTTGATTTAACGAAAGCTTTTGACTGTGTGTCACATAAAATCTTAGTAGAGAAGTTAGTTTTTACAAATTTGGTAACAGTAGTATAGAGCTTATTAAATCTTATTTCACTCATCGTCTTCAGTTTGTGTCTATAGGTAGTAATAAATCGGAGCCAGGCGTTATTACAGAGGAAGTCCCTCAAGGTTCGGTACTGGGACCATTACTCCTCATTTATGTAAACGACTATAAATAACTTCTTACCAAATGTTCACGATGTGCATAGAATATTAGCACTAATAAATATATTATTATTATAAAAATAAATGAAAACATATTTATAATTGTAAAAGAGAAGTTTGTTTCTCACAGATTTCATTAGTACGCAATATAGCATTGCTATGACAAATTAACAAAAGAAACTTCTTTATTATCATCAATAAGGAGGAAGCATAGTTTTGCCCTGCCGGTATTCGTACTTCTATATGAAAATTGAGCAACTGGAAACGAGGCTGCTGGTCTGAATTTGGTTGATTGGCTTCCGGGGGAACATTTTTTATTTTTATTTTTTTTTATTTTAATGCCTTGTTTATATTTACGTCCTGGCGGAGTTTAGCAACAGCTACTCTTCCACTCAACCAGGACGGCGAAATGAGATGCCGTTCACCCATCCAAGTGACGGCCTCGACCAACGTTGCTTACTTCGCTGATCGAGGTCTCAACGCTTAAACCGATGACGGTACCTCACTTCACATTGATTTCGTCCTTCTAGAGACTCGTATATCAGTGTATATGCAAAAAATATGTAATTTTATTCGAGGTTGTTATAGTGAAGAGTCCTTAGAAGGGGATGAGAATAAGTCGGTTCTTGTTTATTAAATTTTAGATAAGTAATATATTCTTAGGCGTACCTCGTATCCTGGCACCGGTGATTGGCTTTAGTCGTAGAAATAAACCGATGATAATTTAAGAGTAAAAGAAATATCAACCCAGTGGTACATTCAGTACAGGGTTGACTATTCGAATCAATTTTTATACTATTGTTAATTTATAACTAAGTTTGCTTTCCCATTTTACTTCAATTTTAATCAATATTTAGAACCGGTATCTAGGAACACAGAGTTGACTGAACAATCATAACTTAATTTACCAAGCAAATTTCCTTTCTTAGAGGGTTATGCCATACTTATTTACTCTACCATTAATATGAATATCTCATACAGGTCCAGAAGTATTTGCTCATAGGCTTGATAAATGACTTGAAAGGTTCACCGATATTAAATTATACTACGACCGGAAATTCTGCTTTGAAATATTGAGCTTTCTTAGTTGCCATTTTGCAATCATCTTGTTGTTTAACTTAAGTTAACGAAACACGCAAGTCAACTGTTTTCAAATTTCAAAAAAGCATCTATTTTAAAAATTATCATTTTCTAAGCATTAAAGACTTCATAATCTCTATGCGGTACTTAGTGATCAATAGAGTTGCCATGTAATGAAGTTAATTTTAAATGGGAAATTTGATATATGTTTTCAGTTTAATTTTGTGTCTGAAGTAATATATTTTTATTTTCTTTTGATAATTGTTAAACCAGGGACAATTAAATTCGGCTCTTTTCAGTAACTAGGTAAAGATACCGATACCAAGGAGTTTCAACCGCAAAAATTTATTGTTTGAACCAGTTAACGCTCGAAATTGCCAATATAAATCGGCTTCAAAAATAATAATTTGATCTAGAATTAGGATTATTGGGGCTATTAAATTTATTCTTTTTCCGAAATAATATAAGTAATTTATTTGCAAGCGATCCAGGTCACTAAACTGTCAAGAAATTATTATTCATATCAATTGACGCTACCGATTATAAACATTCTACTACGCCGTCGACTGATGACTGCTTGGCTCACATATGGCCGCGCACTCTACGCTAGACAGGTTGAATTCTAGCCCAGCATTGTGATATCCTGAAGCGGTTCGCTGCTAAAGGCCTCTTTGTTTTTTTGCGCCCGGTGTGATCAGTCGACTGTTTGGTAAGAATTTCCTATGATGAATTCATATTTATTTTGTGGTAATTTTGGACTCAGTACATGTTCTTGTATTTATTCGAGTAATTTTTAATTTGTCTTTGTTATATTTTGAGAACTTTCGCCCTCAGCAACTGGTATTAACTTGCAATTAATCGATCGTGATTAATAATAATCCGGGAAGATATATTGTCGTGAGTAATACCCCGTGGGGATGCTGCTTTTAGGTGGGACACTCCAGAGGCATCGTGTCGAAATTGTAATTTTCATTTTTTATTGCATTTCATTTTGCTAAACCGATTATTTTCGCAAAATAACTCCTTTGGGGAAGCTGCCTTTAAGTGTGATACTCCAATTGAGTCGAACCCTATTTTGAGATAGACGGTTAAAGAAATAAATTATTTACAGCCACGATCGTTATATGCAAAGACAAATTAATATCTCTTAAAAGAAGACTTAACGTTCGAACCAGTTTGCTCGATAGATTTTCTATGCACTAGTATTTCCATCGGGATATTTTCCGCGAAATTTTAAGTTAGGACTCTGCCTTTAAGTGGGATACTCCAATTGAGACGCACCGTAGTTTCAAATTTCTAAATTCGATTCCGGGTTATTTTCCGTGATATTTTCAGTTGGGGATGCTGCCTTTAAGTGGGACCCCCTAAATGAGACGTACCTTGATTGACAACTAAATAGTCAATAACCAAGTTTGCAACGTTAAGTTCTAAAATCTAACTTTGCCATAATATTCAAAGTTGATGTATTTTGTCAGCAATTCTAAAATTTGAATAATTTTCTGTCTGTAATAAAGTTGGTCCTCAATTACCCACCGTTATACGTGTCGAGCCACCGCTTTGCTTTGCTTGTCATACTTGCCATTTGTTTTCATTTTTGCACGTGCATATGATCTCTTACTTGCTTGCCGTCATTTTGTACGAAATCTGGTCATCACAGTAGAAATTTTGCTTAAAAATTTGAAATTTCATCTCTTGCAGAAACTTGGGTAATAGACATTTTTAATTTGCTCGACTACTAAACTGCCTGTATTATTTAGTTGTTTTATTGAAAGTATATATACACAAGTATCTTAAAATACCTGTTACATATCTTAAGTTGATTTTTCTTTGACCTGTAAATATTTGCAATATATTGTAAAAACGTTTTGTGTGCCTTATTTTGAGAATTCGATGAAAGTTCATAAATTCTTCTATGATAATGAAATCCCTACTGTTAAGAAAATTTTACAGTCCCTGAATGATGATGAACATATACCCAAAATGGGCAAATTGACGTTAAAAAAATATTCGCATGATATGAACTTTGTATTTGCAAAAGGAAGGAGAAATAGCCTCCTACTTGAGAGAAATGATATTATTTGTTGGCGAAGGAATAACGTTCGGGCAATTAGAGTTGCCCGTGAAAGAGGAAGAAAATGATATTATTTAGATGAGACGTGGTTAAATGAAGGACATACTGTAACGCAATTTTGGCAAGATAGAAATGTAAAAAGTGTTCGTCAAGGCCATATGGAAGATTGGTCAACAGGATTAAAAATGCCAACAGGAAAAGGAAAACGCTTAATAATAACGTACATAGGAAGTGATTCAGGATTCGTGGAAGATGGACTTCTATCGTTCGTGTCGAAAAAAGTGGCGATTATCATGAGGACATGAATGCGGATGTTTTCGAGAAATGGTTTACTAAAACTTTCGCTAGGATTGAATCCGGATCTGTCGCTATTATGGATAACGCCCCGTACCACAGTCGATTACTGGAAAAATTACCAACCAGTGCATGGTGAAAAGCGCAAATTCAAGAATGGTTAGATGGTAAAGGTATCCTATTTGATCGTACTTCGCTGAAAGCCAAACTGCTACCTAGCGAAACAGCATTCGCCGATATATAAGAAATATATTGTGGATAAAATGGCTAAAGCTAGAGGTATTGAGGTATTACGGCTGCCGCCTTACCACTGTAAACTCAATGCCATTGAGCTTATTTGGACTGAAGTAAAGGGGAATGTTGTAAGAGAAAATAGAACTTTTAAATTACAACATGTAAAATGCTTTCTATCCAGTGCATTGAAAAGTGTTATAGCTAATTATTGGCAGAAATGCATAGGGCACGTTAAAAAAGTTGAAGAAGAATGTGGAATACGGATATTCGGATTGACGCAGTGTAGGAGCCAGCAGTGATAGTAACAGGAACAGTGGTGAGTGGGTGATAATCTGTGATAGTGTCATGTAGTGATTGTTATGTTATGAATTATTTATTGTGGAAAATTATTGTTGGTAAGTTTTGTTTTTATTATATTATTTTAACAAGAACGTTTATTTATGTTGTTATAGAACAGTTATTTATTTTTAACTTTGTTATGCTTTGTTTTTAATTATTCTATTTTAACAAGAAATTTTATTTTAGGTTGTTAGAACAGTTATTTAATTTTAACTTTGGTATGTTTTGTTTTTAAATATTCTATTTTAACGAGAAAGTTTATTTATATTGTTAGAACAGTTATTTATTTTTAAGTTGCAAGTATATTCATTTATTTTCTTTTTTAACCTGTTACTCCCTAATTAACAACCCTGTCACCATCCTTTCCCGGCAAGGAATATGCTCACGTTTCCACGTTGGTCCTTGCTGGGCAATAAGAACAACTGGCATGGTTAAAATTTTTATAAACATCAACTATTCAAGAGATTTAATGTCAGATTACGTAAGTATTCCACTCCTAATAAAATTATGCCTGCCATTAAAAATTTTCTAAAAAGAACTCCAGTTTTTCTTTTTGGCTGAGTTAAGCGTGAAAACAAATTTAATTATCTTTATTTTTTATTTTGTGAAATATTATTATTTTATATATACCTACATAAATACGTATGTAGCGCCACTGAGAGCCCGGGATATACGATTTCTTTCTTTCTTTCCAAATTTGTTTACGATTGAATAGTTAGTCGGGCAAATTATTAAGTATAAAGGCGGCACGTTAAATCATTTACTCTATGCGGTCGACTAGGTCATTAAAATTGTTTGTGGTAGTCATGGTTTCCATTTCTAGTAGGCGGATAAAACTTAATATATTTCTCTCGATTCAATGGGATTTTATATGGTAGAACGAGGTGCCGCTTTAGTATCAAATAAGAGCTACTATCCTTCGACGAGAGTGCCGTTTATTTTTTGCGTTAGTGACTCGAGTTTTCGGCCGAAGTATAGTTGTTGCGTGGGAACAGAGCAGGAAAAAACAGTTAATCTTGTTTGGTTACATATAAAAAATGATTCTCAGTTAATTATTATGCAGCTGATATTACGCCCTTTACAAATTAATAAAAAAATCACTTTTCCTAATTGACAATGATTTAAAAAACTATAATGTTATACATGAGTATAATGTCTTACAACACTCTACAACTTTTATTTCAGATTTTTTCCTATATCTTGCTTTTAAAAAATTTGATAACTAAAGAAAGTAGTGTTGGACCAGAAGAAAATTTAACGCGAAAACTAGGAAAATCAAGGAAACCTTGGTTGTAGCGGACTGCATTTTAAGAACGCGAAAAGACGAACACTTTTTAAAAAGTCATATCGTTTGATCCAGCCGTTTTCAAGATACCAGTCAATAATCATTTCGCGGGTACTACCTCTCAACTAACAAAATTAATGAAAATGAGTTTAACTTTAGAATGGGGCGAGACATCTAATGATAAGCTAAGCAAATAAAAATTTATTTCTAATAACATAAAGTAGAAGAAAATACCTCCTAAATTTTTCGTTCCAAATTGTGGAGGCAGGTCCTTGTAACTATTAAGTTTTATGCAGCTTAGTGTATGCTCGCCTGGTATGTACTGGTAAGTCCTTTAAAGTTTGATATAATTCTGGAAATAGTTGAAATTTGAAGCTGAAATTCATGTAGTTATATTCTTAAATTATTTTCAATTTAATCGTAAGGTGTTTGAGGAATCTTTAGTATAAAGAATATACTTGATTTTGTGATTGCAGACTAAAGATAAGAGGTCCTGCCTACTTATTTCTGAGGATTAATGAGGTTTTGCTCTGAAGGCAACAATGTTAAGTCAAATAAGAAAAATTGTCGGAGATCCAATGGCAAACCAAAAAAAAAAACGAGAAAAAAATTATAAAAATATTATGAGTATCACCAATATTTCTGAAAATTGCATTTTAGATCAGTCAAATAATATTTTTGATGAAGCCTTAAGCCCCGATGACGACGTGGAAAAAATGCTAAGAAATGCCAAAATTGTGCTTGAAAATAACTTTACCGACTTTCGAGACCATACCGGTTACAAAATGAATGAAAAGTTAACAAAAGAAGGTAGGAATTGTTCAGTTCAGAACAACGAAGAGGCAAATATCACTCAAGACAGAGAAAATATTCCAAGTATAAGTGCATTATCTGAATCTTTTTAAGACGAGTGTAGTGACGGTGGTACAATAACTATGAAGGATGACGTAACACTAGGGAAAAGGAAACAAATTAAGGACCAAAATAATAGAAAATTAAATAAAAAATTAAGAATTGCTGGCAAAGATTTTCTTGGTTCAGAAAGCCAAAACAGACAAAAACATTCCATGATACACCTAGAGGACAAGGAAATTTAAGACCTCCTTGAACTTGTAAAAATATATAAACGTCCCTAAAAGGATGCTCAGAAATTTCTGAACTTGATAGGGAGAGAATATATTCAAAATTGTGGCCAAATATGACTTGGGATCAGCGCCGGGTTTACGTGGCGAATACGGTTAGAATATGTGATAAAAATAGGGTAGTCAATGAAACATCCAAATGTTCCGTTACGTTAAAATATCATTAGTCGTGAACAATATAAATTTGCCTATTTGCAAACAAATTTACTTAAAAGCTCTGTCTCTGGGGGGATGGTTTACATGATCCTGGGTTTTGAGGGCAGAAGAAGGAATGAGTAAGAGCACAGGGACACAAAATAATTTAAAAACAAAACGATATGATGCTTTTGAGGGAGATCGAAACTATTTAAATCTGTTCCTTACGGAATTAAATAAACTTCCATCCCATTATTGCCGTATAGATTCCAGTAAACTGTGTTTGCAACAACGATTTTAAATTTTATAAAAATTTTGCGGAGAGGAGTTTTAAAGTATAAAGCTATCTATCTATCTGACTGATAGCTGAGTTGGTTAAGGCGTGAGGTAGCAGTCGCGATTGATCACACGGGTATCGCGCCACCGGCTTCGAATTCTGGCTCTGGCACTGTCGGAGGAAATGGTTGTATGCCCGCGTTTTTTCAATGTGTAACCCCCTTCCGCACAAACCTCTGGCTTCTGGAATTGGGGGTTGTCTAATTTCTGTGGTGAAAAAAAAACCAGGTTCGTTGTTGATTATTGAGTAATAAACGAAATATTTTCTTATTTATAAGTAATAAATGATATCTTTGGGGTGCATTACCTCGTAACTGAATCTTCGTCAAAGGCATTATGTCTTAAGCAGCATATATTTTCTTCATATCAATTTGAGAAAAATTTTTTTCATATAATCTTATTTTATAAAAAGGACATGAATTCTTTTCAGAATATTTTTACTCTAAACTCGTTTTTAATAGAATTAGTAACTATTTATGCTGTCCTATAAAATTAGCGCTTTCGAACTTACGAGTTCCAGCCTTTCCGCATTCGATTTGCAATGGGCATTTTCACCCCCTCTATCCTCCCGTGAAATATATGTTTTTTTGATCACGCGGGCTTTTTGTGATTCCTATAGACCAGATGCAGTGGATGCCAAAATATTATATGAGCTGCCGAGACATGAGAGATAACAAGAAAGAATTAAAAAAACATTGAGCTTCTTATCCTGTAACCTGCGCATTCGCCAGATACTATAATTCTTAAGATTGTTTTAAACTTTGCTTAGTGATTCCTCCATCTATAACTATTAACAGAAGACGAGTCCTTGAGGTTATAAATTATATTGTAAACTGATTGAATGATAATAAAAGATGTCTGGCAATGTTTCTAGATTTAACCAAAGCATTCGACATTAAATACTTTTAAAGCGACTAGATAAAGTAGGTATAAGAGATTCCGCGTGGAATATATTTCAGGATTATCTAACAGAGAAAATTCAGAGTTAAAATTAATGACTCATTCAGCAAATCTTTGCCCTTCACTATAGGTGTCCCACAAGTTGGAGTGTTTGGCTCAATTCTATTTCTAGTATTCATTAATAACATGTCGCAATTAAAAACAAAATAGGCCATATAATCTCATACGTAGATGACACCGTTTTCATATTTGTAGACAATTGCTGGAATATAATATATTTGAATCTGAATGTTAGTAAAACAAAACTCATCACTTTTTTCACTTATTCAAAGGATCAACCACAAAAAAGTGTTATAACTATTCATATACCTCTATGTCAACAAAATATTAACTGTAGCTTTCTCAAAGTTAGTCAAACAGACTCAGTAAAATACCTTGATGCTATTGCTGATCAATATCTACGGTGGAGAAACAATGTTAGAATATCTTGCCCCTTGACTCAAGAGAGTGAAATTTAAATTTAATAAGATAAGAGATATACTTAGTGAAAAATAATTACTTATTATACGATGCTTTGGATGAATCAATAATGAGGTATTGTATTATCATATGGAGAGGATTATATAATTGAGTGTTAGACAACTTAAAATTAATCAAAATAATATAAAAAAAGGAGAAGAGATATTAAACCCAGCTTTTATGTAATAATATCGATGTTCTTAATATTAGGAAATTATAGTCTTTCCAATCTCTATATAGGATGCTTAAGACTCCCACTTCTTATAGAAGTCATCAATATGAAACAGGAGCAATAGTCAATCTATCAGTAAATGTACCATTCTGCCGAAAATCCCATGCTCAGCGATTTGTTTATATTTAGTTATTAAAAATGTAGCAAATAAAAGTACATTAAAAAATTTAACTAAAAATCTATGTTAATTATGATTTTAGCAGCACGAAAATAATTTTCTTGCAATTGATAGATTCTATTCATTTTTCTTATACTTTTTCTCTTGATATTATTTACTTGTAAGCAAGTCGATTATTCCAAACAATTAAAATTAATTGCTTATTTGTTTTTTACAACAATTATCTTTTCCCGTAACTCTCCACGCACTATATATTATATTATTCATGTCCTTGGCTTTTCTTTCCTCTCTTCGCTACGTTAGCTCGCTTCTTCCTCTCTTAGTATTTTTCTCTCTAAATCTGTCTACTTCTTACTACAGGCTATATGTTAAATTAATCAGAAATATACTTACATTAATTATAAGTTCACTAGAAGTGATAAACTTATATCTTTGCCTTTATTTGTTTTATTATACAATTCTTACTTTTGGGGTGAATTTCGCAACACAAGTTACCCAGCTTATTCATCCTCAAGTATTTGATTACTTCTTATATAACATGCCATATGTACGTCATAAGCTTACCTGAATAAATTTAATTTTAATTTTCATACTTTTTCTGACTATATGAAATGATCATCTCAACACAACATACGTTTCACTGGAAGTAAAGTTGTAGATTAAATTTTCATTCTCATCGGGGTATGTAATTGTAAACTGGGGTAATAGTAATAACGTAGCTAGGGTATTTTTACTGCAAAAATATACAATTTGTACATTGTTAAGTTTGAGTTACAGAGAAACTTGTAGAGACGTTCAAAATTAAAAAATATTTTGATCATTGCTGGCCTATACATTCTGGAAGAATGTTCATATGTACATAAAAACAAATCCACCTTTTTAAGTAATCAAGCTGAACATTCACATGATACTACATACAACAACTTCTACTGCCTGACTGCCTTAGAACTACTACGTATCAGATAAATTTTCTTTATCGAGGTATAAGCTCTAAAATTCATTAAATGAAGATATTAAATCCTCTGGTAGTATACATTTTAAAGGGAAACTTAAAAAATTATTGCTAAAACAAAACTGTTACATAGCCAATGATTAGTTAATTAATTGTATTTTAATTTTTTTTCTCTTTTTAAATTCATATGACATAAATATAATCTGTTTATATGATTATTTTAGGGTATGACTTAAGTCCAAAAATGTCTTGTGTATTTTAGCCACATTATATTATAGTGTATTGTTTTCTATTTTTGGTACTGTTTTTTAAAATGTTTGTGTGGTTTCTTTTTCATCGACCTTATATATACTTTTTTGTGGACATATGTTTTTTCTATGGAGAAATAAATATTATTATTATTATTAAATTACCTTAAGTATACTTGACAATATATTTTTATTGGTAAGCATTAATTAAATGATTTTGGATAGGCAGTAATATAATATTGGACGAAAGCGAAATTAATATCTCAAAGCATTTATAGAAATATATTAAAAATAAACAATTTGTAATTGAAATTCTTGGAAAATTGGATTTTAATCACCACAGAAAGTTGTATTTCTGGAACAATATAATTAAAAAATTTATTTATTTATTATGAAAGGAGAGATTATTGAATATTGCAATTACTTTCTTGATTGAAACGCAATCACGTCATGATGATTGTATTATATGGATGCCGCCCTCATTGTCTCTATAATTCAAAAAATGTTAATTTCTCTCTCCTTGAAACTAACTAAGAACCTCGCGTTTATTACCGTGTTCATAGCAAAATCATTTTTGAGGAAATAGCAATCGATTCTGCTTATCATATTTCCACTAGTATTCCATTATTTAAAATTGAGACAAAACTATATATAATAGAGAAATAAATAAATATTTCACAAAGTAAAACGAACTTTTCGAGAAGAAAACTACAAATTTTTCTTTGACAGGTCTAGAGTTCTTTACGAAGTATTTGTTTTACGCTCATATAATTTATTGGATGTTTTGTGAAATATGGGACATAATCACGAAGACTTGTTTACAAAGCCTCTGATATACTGACAGAAAATGAAAATATACTTTTTCTATTAATATATAACGTTTCATTTGGCGAAATTGGTTATTAAGGACTTGTGTTTTCCCAATACATTAAATATTATAAACTTTTCTATCTTCAGCCAATAAGAGCCTATAGTATTTATTTACTTTCCTTCTATTTATTACTCTATTACTTCATCTCTTTGTTATATGTGGGAGGATTATGATATTTAATAATAATATGTAATTATTAGTCTTTTAAATCATTTTATCTAATATATTCATATAAAATCATATATTTGAATCGAATAGTTTAAAATGGACAGTATTCAATAATATTGACCTATATCCTTAACGCCTTTATTTTCAAAAATTATGAAGTTAAGTACAAAATATCTAGGATTATACTTATACTATAATTTTTTGGAAGGACCTCGTGGTCGTAGGCATGCCTGTAAAGTAACGATATGTAACGTACGAACGATACATAAAAATAATTATGGCAGTAACATTTTTGTAGTATTTCATGGCTATATTGGAAAATACACTAAATTTACAGAAAAATATCGTCGATCTTTGAAGAATTCTTCAATCGATTTTTGATATTCGAAGTTTGAAAATTCGGCAAGAAAAAGTTCTTGCGAAGAACAAAAATAAGCATAGACTTATTCAAATGCTAAGAATACACCTTGTTGATAACGACTTTTTAGTTGCCAAGCGGAAGGTAATGCTGACACGTTAATTGTACAAACACTAATTAATATGGAATAGGAAACTATAACATTAACCATTAAAATAATTTATTTAAAACTTATTATTTATATACTATGTAAAGTTAAGTTAATTGCTTGTAGTTTCGTTTGATGTTCTATTCAGTCGATATTACCGTCGTTAGCTCCAGTTTGAGGAGAAGTTTTGTTTGGCTAGTAAAAGCTGCCATGATTTATGCTGTAAACGGCGGGTCGGCCATATTTATTACGAAATGTTCACGATCACTTCTGTTATATTTACAGTTATAGTTCGATATTGTACTGTATTATCAAAGTGTAAACCCTAGAAACTTTCCCAGTGAAATAAAAAATTTCTGTGGTAATGAACCTTGTTTTGAAGAATTTTTTGAAGATTGTTGTCAGTGATTGTTATCGTATTAAGTGACAAAGTGCAACATAACTCGTAAGTACGTTCTAGTTAAGTTCCATGAATGGTTTTCGGCTTTTTAACAAAAATAAAATCCGGAGTGCCCAACTTTCCTTTTGAGGATTTGACTTTAAGAATTACAATAGTGTTACTGTCGGAGTATCTAATTATTGTTTGTATACTACAGATTTTGTCATGCTTGTATGTTCATTTTTTGTTACTGTGAAAATGCAAAAATTTGTTAATATTTGTAAATTATCTTTGGTAAAATTCACTGTACCTATTAGTTTAGTTATTTTTCTATGACTTGATTGCGTATCCGAATACCATATATTTTAAAGAACTCTTGATTAGCTTTTGACATAGATGTTTTTTATGTACCATGACCTCAGGGTCACCCATTTTTTTATAATATAGGATTACATTTTACGTTGTTCGTGTTTTATTAATCCAGTTTTCCCTCACGCCCGGCTCTTGAGCTAGCTAGGGCCTTTTAGGTAGAGACATTTTTATTGAAATTTTATAGCAAAAATTTTAAGTTGTTTCAATTTGTAAATGAGTAAATTCTGCCACATGGTATCACATGCTTTTTTATGTATGCATGGCTGTACATTATTTCTTGTTGTAGCTTAACAAAATATCCTGCACCACCTTGCACAGAGCGAGTGATCTGCTGTGGCCCTCTCTAAAACCAAATTCGTACGTCGGTATAAGACCTTTTTTATGTTATGTATTTATTGATTATATTTAAAATAATGTTTTCTATAATTTTAGTAAGGAATTATGTAGTGATATTGGCCTGTAGCTGGCACGGTAGTGGGGAAGTATAGCGGTTGTTGCCGAGGATATCGATGTTTCAGTTCTATTAACAGCTTTAACTTTTACCATCAGAGAAATATATTTTCTAAAACCAGTAGGAGGTCAAACATCGCAACAAGTTTATTCAAATAAATGTCTTCCAAAACTCTACCTGTCAGTAAAAACACGTTTCCGTTTTACATGCATTATAGGAGATACGACGTCTGCGTCGATTGAAATGCTAATTTGCAAGAAGCTGCTGAAGTGTTTGGAAATTCGAGCACCAATATTATAAATATTTTTGAATCCGGTATTTTATATATTTTGGTATTGTATAGTGCTCCACATACTATAAACTAGTTCAATCGATTTCGGTACTAATCGTTCATTAAAGCTACATCTCAGAATAGGTGTGTCAATCTATAGCTTCATTGATGCCTACCCTTGATGTAGCTATGGAACAGCTATACATTTCCAGTTATGGTTAGGTTATCAAAAATCTTATAAAAAATTGGGGATGGAAAATTGAAAGTGAGTTGTTACAGTCGTTTACAATGACTCAACCACCAGTCTCCGAAAATTCTCTGAAAATGATCCTTTGTTCGTGTAGGACCGGATGTGGACCAGCTTGTGGATGCAGGAAAAGTGGTTTGTATTGCCCTCCAGCTTGTATATATAAGCTACATGCGTCAATGCAATACCAGCGATATCAATCAATGAAATAGAGAATGAGGACAATGAATAAAGATACTATTTATGACAATCGTTTGCTTGTATTTTTTTTCGCGATTATTAATAAATATTTTACTACGAACGAAATTTCGTATTATTCCATTTGGACAATTATTCTTTAACGTTATTGACTAGTTTTCAATCAAATTATATATATTTTGTGTTATATTTGCCATTTTGTATCAGCCGTTTTTAATTTTGATTTCTTGAATACAGGTTCATACTCAGCAGTTCCAAAAACCATAAGAGTCATATTTTTGCCGGTCACATTTGAATTGTAGAAATTTTGAAATTTCAACATTAACTTTTTTCATAGTATCACTTTTCTCCAGAAATTTTTGGATTCTTTTAAGAGAAAAAATTAAAAACAAACAATTTTATTGGGAGGAATATGAAAGAAGATTAAAATTCTTCTTAATTTATGTTTTTGTTACTGCATATATAATACTTATTTTCAATAATGAATCAACACAAAGTATTTAGGAATATGCTTTAAAATAAATCAACTCGTATTATTAATCAATTTGAAACAGAAGACGCCACTGAGGTGTATTAAAATGGTTTCTACCACTACTTGAGGATAGATACCCCTATATCTAGTTACACTTATTTAAAACTTGTTTTCCCATTTAAGGGAATGTCATGATCGTACCAGACAATCTGTCAAGTCAAGGGTATCAGTGTTTTCTGAAGTCGAAGAACTCGATTTCAAATAATATTCTTTCTGGAGGGTTCTCTAAATATAAAGGGAATCACATTTCCAGCAAATCCGGTTGTCACGAAGTCACAAAGGATTACTTCTATTTGAATAGGATGAAAAATTCACTACACTAAAATTGAAATCGATTTAAATTTGTTCAACTCAAATAAATATTAACACCGAACGGTGTAATTGCAACTGCCTTGTTTAGAAGCAATGGCGATATATGAATGTAAGATAATTTTACGACAGACAATTTGCATGCGCAATGGTAGTGAGTTTTATTACTGTGCAATAAAATTATTACTTTTGCAATAAATTAGGATTCTCAAATAAAATCTTCATGAAATGCATAGTATATTATCGTAAAAGTAAATAGTCTGTTATAAAATTATTAGTTTCCTATATTATAATAACTAAACTTAATAGCCTGTTGTTCAGTGAAAGAACTCCTATATCTATCATTCAGAATGCCACACCAGACATTATTTATTACTTTCACGCCCAGTGGAAGTATAGCAACGTAAAAAAAAATAATTTTTTTTTAAAGTTGAAATAGGCTTAAAATGTCATGAAACGTCGAGATTTTAAATTTGAGCGAAAAAAAATTTCCTGTCTGTCGGTCTGTCTGTCGGAATGTCTGTAACTTTCTTGTGCGCACGTTTACTCTGGAACCGTTTGTGATATTGATCTGAAATTTGGTACATTTATGTATTGTAACGAGATCTGGAACTAGATTATATTTTGATCTAATTCCGTTGAAGAGCTCGGGGGTAAATGGGGTAAATAAGAGTAAATAGGTAAAACAAGCAAGTAAGAGTCCATAAAATTGCAATTTAGGGCATATACGAAAATTTAAGATCTTAAAATTTTTTTTGGCATCAACTAACTCCCCCCCACTATCACCCCCAATACCATCCCCACACTATTATGACAGGGCGTAAAAAAAATAAAATGTGAGTTAGTGTGTACACAAGAACGAAACGTCAAAAAAAAAATTTTTGCGTTACCTATCCGCTCTACCACCCCCCATTGTCACCCTCGCCCTGTTATTAAAGGGAGTAAAAAATTAAATTGGGACCAAGGGCCTCTAAAATTTATTTTGGCATTAGTTACTCCCTCTACCACCCCCATTTCCACCCTCACCCTATTGTTTAAGGGAATAAAGAAATGAATTCGGATTTAGTGTGTATACGAGAACCAAGGACTTCTAAAATTTTTTTTTCATTAGCCACCCTCTCTACGACCCCTAATCTATTATTAAAGGGAATAAAATATTACATTGGGATTTAGTGTGCATAAGACTTGGATACAAAATCTGGATGTGGCAGTAGTGATACCTTGGGCAGTGTTTTTTTTTGTGAATATTGAGTTTTGCGATTGATTATCTAATTTGGATTTTTCTCTGCCCAAAATCTACAATTCTGTGAGGAAACCACACCGATTGTGGCAAATGTAGCATCATCGCTATAGAAGGTTTTTTAAAAAAATCTGGGTCATTCAAACACTTGAACCCACAAGCAATACTCAAAACTAATGTAAAAAAATGTTTTTAGACGTTTCGTTCTTGTATACACACTAAATCACATTTTATTTTTTTTACTACCCTTCATAATAGTGTAGGGGTGGTATTGCTTGTTTTGCCTATTTACCCTTATTTACCCCATTTACCCCCGAACCCTTCAACGGAATTTGATCAAAATATAATCTGGTTCCAAATCTAATTACAATACATAAGTGTACCAAATTTCAAGTCAATATCATAAACGGTTCCAGAGTAAATGTGTGCACAAAAAAGTTACAGGCAGACAGACCGACAGATCGACAGACAGGAAATGTTTTTCGCTCAAATTTAAAATCTCGACGTTTCATGACATTTTAAGCCTATTTCAATAAAAAAAATAATAATTTTTTTTGCGTTACTATACTTCCACTGGACGTGGAAGTAAAAAATATATATCTAAATCGGATATTAAAGTTTTTATAATCGGTCGTTCCAAGCTGTATATTGTGCTGATATGTATACTCAGCAATCTATAACTCTTAACTCTTAATACGAGTTAATCTATTTGCTCTTGCTCAGTGTGAGTCGAGGTCAATCTATATTTTTATTTAAAAATTTTAACATCTAAACGACAGAGAAAAACTACTTATTGGGTTTTTACAAATTCCGTATATTGACAAAAGATTAACAATCGATTAATAAACAATTTAAAACTTTGCAAAAATTTCCTTTAAAGTTGTGAAAATTTGTGACAAGGTATAAAATTGAATTGTTTTTAGGTTAGAAAAATCTCTGACAAAATGTTTCAAAGTTATTAAAATTTATTAATGTATTTCTGATAAAAGAATATAATGTTTTAACTATAGTATACGACCTTCGCTGCACTATTATGACTTTAATTATCTTTTAACAGACTTAATTCCTCCTCAGTTCTCAAGTTCTAAACAGTATTTCATCCAGTCTTTTACTTCCGAACAGCCACTTTTCTATTTATGGTACTTTTCCCAAACATCTGCAACTTATCTATTTCCCTTTGGTTATCTGAACCGTCTTCTAAAAACTATCTTACACCTTCACTTCAAATCTGCTTACATGCTTTATATTTATTAGCTTTTATTCAATTTACTTCCATATGGTACTAGATATAATGTAAACTTCTATTTGGGTTACTTCCTTCCGGTTATTTTACGTAACATTTTCTTACATCATTTCTTTTCTCTTATTAAAATAAATAATTTGTAACTTCTATTTCATTTATTTTTTCTTATATTTTTCTTGGTTATGCTTTCTTATATAAATTTATTGCTTTTCGTAAGCTGAATAATTTGTAACTGAACTAAAAAATTCTTTTTGTATTTATACTAACAACTGGTTTTTTTCTTATTGCAACTAAATTTATCATATTTTAAATTACCAATAACTTCTATATTTTCCAAATTTGATCTAAATCGTTGTTACATTTAATTTAGCGCTCCATTGCCTACATATTGGTAAGTCAAAATTTCTGTTTTATACAATAGTTCATTTATGTCAAAATCTGATAAATTAAAATTTACCTACTTCTTATAATTTTGCCTAAACGGGTTATTTGCAATATATAATTTGTAAGGGATATATGCCATTAGACCTTGTCTGATATGTACAATGTGAAGTATTCTTAAATATAAATTTGTTAAAGGGTACTATTACAGGTTGTTTTTTTCTTAGGAAGATGCTTTTTCAGAACATTCCATTTTCAATTTCAAAGCAAAACAGATATTGCTTGAGATGTGACCTTTCAACAGTACATTCTATCCAGTGGATTACTTCCATTTTATTTGCCATTGTCATACAATATTATATATGCGCACGTAGAATAAATATTTATGCCTTTTTTATTATTAAAAGTTCAAATATGGTTTACCATCGTACACTGATACTAAGGAAGTATTCAACTGTTACATTTAATCAAAATTATTAGAGCCTTTTTAGAGAAAATATAAGAATTATTTAAACCCTATACCGCAGACCCCTCCTTGCATTTTCTAGGAGGAACTTGTAATGCCATCTTATACAGGTCGATTCTTGATTTTTGGGGGACAACTTTTGATGTCAAACTCAACTCAACTCCCTAGCCCCAGCAACCCCTAACTCAAGAATTTAAGTAGGGGAAGGGGATCAAGCAACCACTCATTTGAAGCGTCTTTCAATTCTCTATGCTACAGCATGGTTGAAATTAGGTTCTCTAGATTAACTAAGGTGGGGGTGTTGTTTGGGAAAATCCTGAAATACATCACCTTTTATCTTTTGAACGGCACATTTTGATGTCAAATTTCAATTTGTCAGGTCAACCCCCTAGCCCCAATAACCCCCAACAAAAACAAAAATTACGGTAAAGTGGTCGAGTGACCCCTCATTTTAAAGATCATTTGATTCTTTATGCGAGTGCATGATTGTTTTTAGGTTAATAAAAATGGTAAAAGCGTAGAAAAAATTAAAGGATCGAAATTCAACGTCAGAAGAAATTTTTATTAGTTCAACAAATGCTCAAATTGTGCGCCACCAACTCCCATACAATAATACAAATTCTGATCGAAACGTTTCTTTATATTTTGGAGGATTTGTGGCGTAATTGGCGGCATTCTTCACCAATGTATCGACGCAACTCTTCCAGAGACCATGGTTCCGTTGCGTAAATTTTACTCTTTAGATGATCCCACAATAAAAGGCTCAGAGGAGCCTGGTGAGCGGGCCGAGCTTTACAGAGAACTTCTTCGTCTAATCCAATGTCCCGGTCTAGATACTCCCGAACAGCAAGCGCATAATGAGGTGAAGCTCCAGCTTATTGGAAAGTCAAATGGTCTTCTAGATAACGATCATCATTTTCAACGATATCTAAAAGCAATGGTTGGACACGATCTTCCAACACTTCGAGGTAACGTTCGCCAGTCAGATTGCCATAAAAAAAATGAAACCAATCATGCGGTCTGCAAAACCGGCCCAAACATTTAGTTTTAGTGGATGTTGAGTATGCACTTCATGGAAAAACAAATGTTGAAAAGAAAATTCGCATCCGCAATTCTCTCTGTCATAACTTTGCAAAACTGTTGTCGTCTATCGAAATCATCCCGATTTAGCTCATGCACTAAATGAATATTGTACGGATGAAATTTATGCTGCTTCAGGATTCATCGAATGGTAGTTCTAAGGTTGTTGGTTATAGTGGCCAACTTCCTCGCAGAGTTGGGTGTACAGCCACTTGTCCCAAAAGTCCCACCACATTAGCCTCATTTGCCACCGGGAGTTGACGTTGAGGGTCTCGTTTTTTATTGGCTACTGAACCTGTTTCTTTAAATTTCCTGACCAATTCCAACACGTATTCTCTTTCGACGTGTTTATCGGGATGATCTTGATTTAATAAATCTGCCGCACGTTCGTCGCACTCACCATGTTTGAAAAACAAATCCTTTCGACCCTCTCCGCAATATAGTAAACCATTTTTGCACTACCAATGTTTATTTTGAATCACAATGACAAAGACAATTCACAAACCAGCTTAAACTGAAAACAAATGAGATATGTTAGGTGGTATAAGAGGCTATTAAATAGTAGAGTAAAAAATTATCTGCGGATTCTGACAACAAAACATACTTCATAAGAAAAATATGTGTACTACAGGTTTCTTAAAAAGAAACAATTTGAGGATTTGCTGAATTAATAGAAATTTCTTTTGACGTTAAATTTTGATGTTTCAATATTTTTTCTACACTTTTCCCATTTCCCTACAATTGAACAATTGAATTTCCTTTTAACGGCAAACGAAGAACGAGTTCATAATCTGAAATAAAATAATTCCGAAGACGAATCGATAAATATGAAAAATTTTAACCGTTTAGTACTCAGGGCAGAAACAGCTTTCAAGTCACTGTATCTGAGTCTCGGGAGGTCTATATTGTTACGTAAGGAGTATTCATGTTTTAGGAGAAAACTACAAATCAGCTTTAGTAGGTTACATATTGATACAAATTATTTTTCCAAATTCTAAATTGATATACTTTGCAATAATATTAAACAAATATTGAGAACGAGACCTGACTTTGAATTATTAAAAACAAACAATAATACAAACTTGTACTCAATAGGTAACCTGCTAAATAAGCATGTAGTAAAATTATAAAAGCGAATTTTATTAACGCGGGCGTCAGTCGAATTCTTAAGACAGTCCTATTCTTAACTGTTAAGAAGGGCGACTCCTTATCCTGACTCATTTCCCCACATCAGTGATATTGGTAAGAGCCTCCCATTTGTTGCTATTGTTGTTATGCCTGTTGATACTGTGACACTATTTGTTGTTATTTTGTTAATAAATTATATATATTTTAAACTCGTCTTCTATTTTGACTACCCAATCTCCCTCTCTCACAAGCCAAATAGTCATCAGTTACGGCTTCCCCAAAGGAGGGTCGTAACAATATAAACACCTAAGGTCATTAAAAATGTATTGCATACTTTTTAAAATTTAAATTGATAAGCATATTATCAGTTGTTTAAAACAAAACACAAGCAAACCGAAAAACAATCATGCTCCCGCATAGAGAATCAAAAAACCTTTAAAATGAGGGGTCACTCGACCACCTTACTGTAATCTTTGTTCTTGTTGGGGGTTTCTGGGGCTAGGGGGGGTTGATCTAACAAAGTCAAATTTGACATCAAAATGTGCCGTTCAAAAGCTAAAAGGCGACCTATTTCAGATTTTTTCCCAAACAATACCCCCACCTTAGTTAATCTAGAGGCTGGTTTTCATGGGGACGAAAAAAAAATTTAATAACGCGTCAAAAGAGGGGTCGCTCGACTCCCTTTCCCTATTTAAATTCTTGAGTTAAGGGTTGCTGGGGCTAGGAGGTTGATGTGTCAATGCCAAGTGTGACATCAAAAGCTGTCCCCCAAAAATCAAGAATCGACATATCCGAGCGTTTTTTCAAAAAAGTAGTCTAAGGGTCCCATAACGGACGTATTTGTTTTCAATGGCCCACCCTGTATTAGTATTACCTGTATTAGTATCAACATTTGTTGATTATACAGTCAAAAGATTAATTGAAAAACAGCAATGATAAACATAAAAATAACTAGTGATTCTAACAATTTTAGTTTTATGATTAGCAAAAACCAAATAACTTTGAAATGAAAAATTTGTATCTCAAGAAATAAAGGTGGGAGACTTTTGACCATCATCCTGTACAACCAGAACAAAATATATGAACCGACAATCTAGTTTTGCCTGTTACCTGATGCAATTGTTAATAGGTAGGCTAAGGCTTTCACAGTTATAACTACTTTGACAATTTACCAGATTACATAATATTTTTATTTATCAGAAAACCCATGTAAGAATGCGTCCACAGTTAAATAAAAAATATTCATACCCTCGACGAGTTTCGATATTATGAATAATTATTTTTGTTGATTATATCTACTGTACAATTATACATACAATATGTTGATTTAATATTTTGTTATTTTTGAAATTTAACTACATAGCATAAACATTAATATTTTATTTTGAGATGATTGATGTTATTGTAATTTTTGTTTACAACAAAACATGCAAGTAGTGTGCAAAAAGTCTTATCTGTCTACTTTTTGCTTTTTTCCCGTTAAACGATTTAAATCCTTTTAGAACTAAGAGGACATTAGAGAGCTGGGTTCGCAAGAATTTATTACGCTTCGTCGAATATCGATAGGAATTTGCTCAATTTCGACATAATAGAATCTATAAGACAATCAACATAAGAAAAATTTATAGCAAAAACGTTTAAGAGATCTCGAGGCTATTCTTTGTACATATTAAAATATACATTATACATAGGATATAAAACTGACTAAATTATAAATGTAAAATATAATGCATTAAGTAAATTACGTGGTAATTGATATTATTATAAATTTTGAAACGATTTAAATTTACTAAAGTTTAAATACTGGCGATTAGGACCTTGAGTAAAAAAAAATAGTCTACTTAAAGAATGTTACAAAATTATAAAACTCTTTTCTATTTCCACTATACAGGATTAGTGAATTTATTATTTATATTAAGTTTACTATTAAGATTTTTGATATAAACCATTGGATAATAAAACAATTAATTCTCTAGCATGTATAGTTATTGTTTAAAATCATTGCGCATTGAGCTTAATTTAATACACAGGGTGTTGCATCATAAGAGGGGCATGGCTTAATAGGAGTTACAGAACATTAGTTGTAATCAGAACCTTCCATAGGTTCCATAGGTTTGAGTCTATTACCTTTACAGCAGTCTGACAAATTTTTCGAAATCATGATTTATATGCTATTTAGTTGTGAGTTACGTGAGCGTATATCATATGTCTTCTTTGTTATAGTAAATAAATAAATAACACCACAGGTAATTACGACCCCCTTTATCCGGGAAGGCTGTAGGAAAGTCTCGTGTGGGAGGGGGCTACACATTTAGAGATAAGGGCCACACACCCAATATCCGTGTAGTGAAAAATCCCTCTCACAGTATTTTCCACCGTCACTGTGAACGATCCATCTTTTCGTGCCTGAGGGACTATTATATATTTTCCAAAAATGAATATTAAACATTCACAAAGAAGGGTTCAAAACACAGTAAATACTAACACTTTCTTAAATTTAAACCTGAAAAGGAATTTTGAAAACACAAGAAAAAGACAATATAAAGTTCAAAAATATATATTAAATCTTTTAAAAAATTATGTTTTTACAAAACGTTCAAGAAAAATATATTGATAACTATAGTCTGGCCCGTGTACAGTACACAGTGAGGAACGGAACGACTTATAATCCAACTACCATCCAATGCTTAGTTTTTAGCTAACTATTACACAAAAAGATTCAGTAAAAAGTTCAATGTTTATACATTTTTGGTGGGCTTTTGCCTGCCTGCCTATTGACGTATTTTCAGTTCAATATCAATTTTGGTCGCTCCTCGGAGCTTAAAAATGCTTGAATCGCAATGACTTTGAATTATATTTTGCAATTACAATTTCATACGTTCAGGCAAAGCGGTCCCATGTACGTTCTGAGTACATGGTAACTATACTTTTTTGACACCGAATCACTGAGGACCCGGTTTAGGGCAAATCCTGTTATAACCCATCATTTTCCCGTCAAAATCAACTGCTATCGAATGATAGGGCACCCTCGACGCTAAGGGCTATTTTCGCTAAGACTCTCGAAATACTTTGACTAGAGACCGGATTAACTTGTCCGCATATTTAACACAACGTATGAGATGCAGTGATTAACAAAGTGGATTCGTAAAAAGGTTTATACTTTCTAAATTTTGTGATCGGGGCGACATTACGTCCCGTGCCGCGACATTTAGTATACTTTCTAAAATTACACTTCTTGATGAGTTTGTGGTATTTTTCCATAAAGAAAGGCTCCGTAGAGCGAAAATATGATTGAAGATTGAATGTATAATAACCCCTTCCAACGACATTTTTACGTGAAGCACGCTTTTCATGCGAAATGTTTCCGGATTTTGTTCCAGTTTCGAAAAGTTTATCGAAGGTTTTGGCGTGTTCTTTAACATCGCACGCGGTTCATGCAAAATATTTTCGTTACAGTTCCGCAAAATCTCATCGAAAGAGGTTTTTGCTAACTTCAAGCGAGATAATCTTTGATACATTTAGGTAGGTTCTTTGAAATACGCGCATAAAACCGGATTTTGTTACAGTTTCGAAAAGTTCGTCGAGGGTTTTGGCGTGTTCTTTAACATCACGATCGGGGATCGAACCCGGAACTTGGGTGAGAGGCAAGTGCGCTTACCTCACGATCATCGATCATAATAAATGCATACATCAAGTCTACGATAAGACCGAGGTTATGGACAGTTGTTAACATGTGCATAAACTTCACTTCAAAAACTTACCGCTAATTGTAATTACTGTTATTTTCTGGTGTAATAAAATTTCGATTCCCTTTTAAAAATTTATTTTTCGGTCCAATGACCAAAACTAGCGCAGTAGGTAGGATTAGTAATAACAGATCAATCGCTGATTCTTTTTGAATTTCAATCCTTAAATTGCTAAACTAATCTACGAGGGGAGAAGAAGCTAACCAATTCGGTGGATCGAGTAGCCGAATGAGAAGATAGAAACACAAAAAGGAAGTCTATGCAAGTCACCTATAATTATCAATTAATATCGTTGTAATTATTATGTAATCAAGCCAGGCAATTATAAAAAAGCGATCATCGTGATCAAGTCAAAGAAGAGGAAAATTTGTCCAGGATATCTGGCATCGCCTAGACTCTTCACCGACATCTTAGAAGTAAGTTAGATTTAAGAAGAAAACCAGGTCAAGGAGCCGATTTTCAAGATAGAAGTATGTACATTTTAACGTAGCCGTAAGAAACGTCGTATCCAGGAGGCCCCAGGTCCAGGATATCAAGAAAGAAGTCATCAGTGATCAGGCTGTGGAGATATTATATATTTTCCACCCTATTCGAAGCAAAGAAGACATCGTGAGGCTTTGCACGTGTAACTTGTTTACACATACCCTCGAAGAACCAAGACAGAGCACTCACCTTTCAAAGACTACAAGTGATCGTAATTCTTGTATAGAAAGGTTTGGCCCAAGCTAGAAAATATCTTTAGCCATCAATGAAACCATCTATAGTTATATTGTAAGAATATTTTATTTTTCTAACTAACAACCAATTATAAACAACTAACCATTTTATTATTATTGAACATTTTATTTATATTAGTGACTATACATTTTTTGTAATATATCAAACTGGAAGACCTTTTGAATAACCTCGGAAATCTAGCTATTTCGGATAATTCAAATTCAGAAAATAATTCAAGTTGAAATAATTCAAATTCAGAAAATAATTGAAATATAACCGAACTGGTGGTCGAGAGGTGAGCGCACTTGCCTCTCACCCAAAAGTTCCGGGTTCGATCCCCGGTCGTGGCAGTGGAAAATACTGTGAGACGGATTTTTTCACTATACACGGATATTGGGTGTGTGTCCCTTGTCTCTAAATGTGTAGCCCCCTCCCACACAAGGCTCTTCTCGAGCCTTCCGGGATAAAGGGGGTCGTAATTACCTGTGATGTTATTTACTATTATTTATTTATAACTTTTCATCGACTTTAATTCTTTCCCGTCCCCCTCTTCCTTTGTTTTTGTGTATTTCTGTGTCGCGTTTGTTGTTCCTTCGTTTCTGTTTGTACATTTCTGTCTGTAAATTCATTCTTCCGTCACTAATATTGTAACAGAATCCAAATTTTATCTTAGAACAATCAAAATTTTTAGAATCACAGTTTAGGCCTGCCTTGCGCAACCCGTAGTTGAAGCAATTCGCGGATGGCACTTCGTGCAAATTATGGTGTCAGCGTCAGTGCCAAAATTAAAAACAGTGAAAGTGCGCATAAACGGCGAAAACCAAAATGTTCGTATTTCCATTTTTAATGTTAAGCTTTCTTTTTTTAAGCAATGTTTTGTCAGATTACCTATTTTTATTTTAGTATTGTTAAAAAGGAGTTTAGGTGTTTTTTAGTTCGTTCTAATTTTTATACAATTGTTGCTAACGCCAAACCGGTCCCGTCTCGGCCCGGCCTTGTGACGTACCGCTGCGTTAACGCGGCGGTCGCAGGGTCGGTCCCGGGATGGGTGCCGGGGAGGCAGCTTATACATTTTTACATGTTTACCCCCCTTTAATTTCAATAAATTTGTTTTGAATTGAACTGAATTGATATTGGGTGTGTCCCTTGTCTCTAAATGTGTAGTCCCCTCCCACACAAGGCTCTTCTAGAGCCTTCCGGGATAAAGGGGGTCGTAATTGCCTGTGGTGTTATTTATTTATTAACTACGCTTTATTACGATACCAAGCTGATAACATTTGAGCATTTGATTGTAACCCTAAGTTAATGCAAAGATTTATTCCATCTTCTGCAAATTTATTAAAAGCTTTTCAAAAGAATCAAAACCCCGCTGCAGGTATTAATGATTGTCTGTTAGACACCATATATTCCAAATTAAATGGACGGGCCGCAGATTTAATATATTCGCGATCGGAAATAAATAGCTGGCAATTAATTAAACATTCTAATAATCACATTTTCGTATCAAAGAAACATAGACTGTTTAACCCACGAATTGTTATCATTAAAAATAAATAAAAATAAGCACCCACTAAATTTGGGAATGTGAATTCAAGACACTCGTAATCTCTTGTTTTCAAAATTAAATGCAACAAACGATAATAAAGAAATGAAACTTATGAAAATAAATCACATTTGCTTTCTAAACTTATTTAAAGAATTTACCTTCTAATATTCAGTTAGATTCAGTGGTTAGATTGAGGAAGATAAGAAGATAAGAAGAATTAGATAAGATGAAGAACATTTTGAACAATTTAAGCTTAGGTCAAATTCTGATTTCATGCCAAAATCTGTACAAAAACCAAATCCAGGTAATTCTCCAATGAACTATCCGTTAATAAATCTTACATCTACAAGTTTTCAATCGTATTCACATAATTAATATTATCAGAACCAATCTCAAAGATTTAATCAACCGAATTTCGCTAACAATTTTCAAAACTTCCCTAGATATCAGAATCTACATCAAAATTTCAATATGCCCAATTTCACTAATAATAATTCTCAATATTTTCCTAGAGATCCAATACCAATTACACCCAAGTCAAATTTAAATTTCCCGCTATTAGAGAAGTATTCGGGAAGCCCCAAAATGTTTGGAAACCCAGAAATGCCCACCCTAATTATCCCAGTCCTATGAGTGTTAATACTAGAAACACTAATAGTTTTAAAAATAATCGTAAACCAAATCAATTATTTAACCAGGAGGTTTCGGAAAATTTAATTTTCGAGAATCCGTTCGAACAACAAATAACCGAAAATAATTGTGATAACCAATATAATGATTATACTGCTATTGATTTAGAATGCGATTATAATCCGGATGATTTTTACTCATTACATTCTACTTATAATAATGACAAAAACTTATATCCACATATTTATTATACTGCTAATCAATATAATATTAATCAAAACGAGCATTATGACTCAAACCAGACAGACAATAATGAACAACAATCACAACATCAGGATTTTTACCAGACTATCAAAACGCAAAATTTTACGTAATACATTTAAACAATTACTCTGCCGAACTTACATTTATAATTATCCCCGAAATTGATGCAAAATTCTTAATAGACACAGGTAGTACTCGAAGTTTTATAAACCCAAAATTAGCATATACATTTTTTCCAAATTGTATAAGGAATGAATTATTTCAAGTGTCAACCGTCCACGCAACATCTTTCCATAATGAAATTATTAATATATCTCTATCTCCCAGTTTTAATGCAACCGGAAATCATAAATTTTATCTGTTCGATTTTTCTGAAAAATTTAATGGACTAATAGGGTTAGACCTTCTCTCACAAATTAGAGCGAAAATAGATTTAGAAAATTATGAACTAATTACGCCCAATGCCGTATTACTAATTTACTCAATTTTTCCAAAATTTTTCTAATAAAAACCAACTACAAAAATGTACATCTTATCACATAACAATCCCCAGAAGAACACAACAAATAATAAAAATTCCAACAATACAGAATAGAGGCATAGGAATATTACATTACACGAAAACCCTAAATATGGAAATTCCCCGATCATTGGTTAAAATCGAAAATAATGAAACCGTAACAACCGTATTAAATTTAAGCGAGAAAGACGGTAGTCTAACAATCTCGAAACCTTTCAATATCGAATTATTTAAAGAAACCGAAGTACATTTTTTCGAAGAGCCACCACCTTACGAAAATACCAAACACTTTCAAATCTGTGGCAGTTTATTAAAACAAAATGGCAAACAAAACACCAACATGAATGCCCTATCGCGCATGCAATTAAACATGAATGAAACTGACTTTTTAAAACAACTCACTGAAAATCCAATTCGAAATTCATACACGTTAATCCCTAATGAAAACTCAAACTTAGAAGCCCCTACCGAAAATCAGACTATAAACAACCAACAAAAAATTACTGTACTTCAGGACATAAGAATTAATGACCAAGGCGCAACAGCCCACACAAATAGTAACGACACCGAAAACAACGGAATACCTATACTAGAATTTATTTATTAGTAATAAATGAATTCAAATCATAATTGACAAAAATCCTCACCCAGGTATCGAAATGGTTCAAACGAATATCGACGACAGGACTATTAAAACAATCAAAATTCCATTAAATGACCCGCGACCTGTAATTGACACCTTAAAAAAATTACGTCGACCCAAACAGACGGACGTACATATATTTTAGATGTAAACAATTAATACCATTATTTACTCAAATATACATGCAAAATTTCAAACCACTAAAACTATTTTAATGCACTAAATTAGTTAATAATATTACCGAAAAAGATGAACGAATTATTCTAATCAAACACCAACATGAAGGTAAAGCGAACCACCGAGGATTAATGAAACTTATGATAGACTAAAAATTAATGACTATTAGAAAAATATGAAAAATGACATAACAGACTATATTAATCAATGTGAAATTTGCAAACAGCCAAATACTCTCGACAAAATCCTTATGTACCTTTAGTTCTAACCGAAACACCTAGCAAACCTTTCCAATAAATACTTATTGATTATTTTCTCACATTTAATTTAAAATAAATTGTTCTGCCTATTTTTAATATCAAATAACTTAGTAACAGTAACTCCAATGAAAAAAAAAATATTTGGCTTTACGATTACTGATTTTAAGCTCCTTAATTCCAATGCCTCAAAAAGTTTAATTTAAAAAATTTTTAATTTGGAAATCCACATTTTTCTAATTTTTGCGTGCCCCGTACAAAAAAATCAAGTTTTCTCAACCTGAACATATTTATATAACAAGCAAAAGAAATTATGAAGAATAAGTTTTTCTAAAAATTGAAAATAATCATTTTTAAAAGTATAGTTAAGTCCATCCGTGGACACACTGTATATTTAAAAAATTTGAATATACTTATTTATGAAGTAAGCCAATTCTGAAGTATTAACACAAAGGTATTAGATGGCTTATGAAGTGTAGTTTATGGAAACATTTATTTTTGTTTTTCTTTTGTTTAAATTTCAGTTGATTCTAAAAAGCGGTAGTATTTTTTAGTGGAATATTGATGTATACAGGGTGTTGCATCATGAGAGGGACATAGCTTAATAGGAGGTAGAGAACATCAGTGGTAACCGGAACCTCCCATAGAAATGTCTCATTGGGCCTTCACTACGAAGTTACAGGGCGTTTTATAATTTTTGGCCAAACCTGTTTTTTGTCATAACTTTGACAGGGAATGAAATAACGGATTCGTATTTGGTACGGCTAATGTACTAACGAGCCCCAAGAGGTACATGTATAAAAAAAATATATCCAGGTCCGGACTCACTATAATTTATGTTTCTTCTTTGCATCAATAAAACATCACCCTGTATATATTTTTTTGAAATTTCGATACGATATTCGAAAAGAGCAAGAAAAAACAAACAAAATGGCCTATTTCATTTTTTTGTTACACCTTCGTGGTTATTTAAATACGTTGTTAAATGTGCAAGAAAATGGATTACAGAACCCTATTAAATGAGAGGCACGTGAAATAAATAGTTTTATAACTAAAATTTGCAAAAATTCTATTGAGCCTAGGTGGTCTGGGTGAATCCTAATTCCGGCACGTTTTAAAGGTCCATTTTGGTAAAAAACTGTGGTCCTAATAAGTAATCGGGTATGAAATAACAAAATTTTTAATCAATCACAGTAGGCTTGTTCAAAGTGACAGATAATAAAAAGAAATCTCCTAAACAGTTGAATAATTGTTTGTTAGTAATTCGTCAATAATCCGCATTTAGTTAGTGAAAACTTGTAAAAATATTTTAACTATGCCAGTAAAATTTACAAACGTGGAATATGCTGACATAACATTCATCTATGGTTTCTGTAATGGAAATGGTAGGTCGGCGGAAAGAGAATATCGGCTGCGTTTTCCTGGTCGTCGATGACCTAATCATAAAACCTTTAGTACGGTGTTCCAGTATGCAAGACAACACGGAAAGTTTCCTAATTCTGCAGTTGTGGAGCGTGTTTTACAACAAGGTGTGTAGGAACAAAACAATATTATAAACGTAGTTCAAGAAAACCCAAATATGAGCACTAGACGAATCAGTTTGGCAACTGGTATTCCTCATTGGCGAGTATGGAGAACCCTAAAAAGAGAACGTTACCATCCATATCATATCCAGCAGGTACAGCGTCTTCAACAAGGCGACGATATCCCCCGCCTGGCATTTTGTCATTGGTTGTCTAACCATCGCCCAGTCATTTACAGAACCTTATTTACGGATGAGGCACAATTTACAAGGGATGGAGTAAACAATTCACGAAATAATCATAAATGGGCACAGGAAAACCCACATGCGGTACGCCAACGCCGTTCGCAACACAGGTTTTCTGTAAATGTTTGGGTCGGACTTGTGAATAGACATTTGATAGGACCACATTTTTTTGAAGAAAGATTGAATGGTGAAATTTACTTTGATTTTCTTCAAAACATTTTACCGAATATGTTAGAAAATATCGGTATAAGAGGCATGTTGTTTCAGCATGATGGGACCCCACCACATTTTAACCTTCAAGTAAGAGAACAATTAAACAATGTGTATCCTAATAGATGGATTGGACGCGGGGGTTCACATGAATGGCCACCAAGATCTCCTGATTGTAACCCTTGTGATTACTTTTTATGGGGCCACTTAAAAAACGAGGTTTATAGCATTGAAATTGAAAGTAGACAACATTTAATCCAGCGCATCGTTACAACCTGCGACGAAATGCGGAATAATCCAGAAATGATACGTCGAGCAATTGGTGACCTTCCTAAACGCGCAAGAAAATGCACAGAATGTGGGGGAGGACATTTTGAAAATTTACTTTAGTGTCAATTACGTTTTATTTTTAAACACATTTAGTTATTGTTTTGTTATTTATTGTTAATTGAATGGAAAATATTTTATTTATTTAGATTTTAGTTTGTTCTCTTTTCCAATTTTTATTAAGTATAAAATGTTGATGATTTTCTTGATCAAAGTAACTGTTAGGCCTAAATGGTTTAAATTATCTGTCACTTTTATTGTTTGAACAAGCCTACTGTGATTGATTAAAAATTTTGTTATTTCATACCCGATTACTTACTAGGACCACAGTTTTTTACCAAAATGGACCTTTAAAACGTGCCGGAATTAGGATTCACCCAGACCACCTAGGCTCAATAGAATTTTTGCAAATTTTAGTTATAAAATTATTTATTTCACGTGCCTCTCATTTAACAGGGTTCTGTAATCCATTTTCTTGCACATTTAACAACGTATTTAAATAACCACGAAGGTGTAACAAAAAAATGAAATAGGCCATTTTGTTTGTTTTTTTCTTGCTCTTTTCGAATATCGTATCGAAATTTCAAAAAAATATATACAGGGTGATGTTTTATTGATGCAAAGAAGAAACATAAATTATAGTGAGTCCGGACCTGGATATATTTTTTTTTATACAAGTACCTCTTGGGGCTCGTTAGTACATTAGCCGTACCAAATATGAATCCGTTATTTCATTCCCTGTCAAAGTTATGACAAAAAACAGGTTTGGCCAAAAATTATAAAACGCTCTGTAACTTCGTAGTGAAGGCCCAATGAGACATTTCTATGGGAGGTTCCGGTTACCACTGATGTTCTCTACCTCCTATTAAGCTATGTCCCTCTCATGATGCAACACCCTGTATATGAGTTAGAATCTAAATATATTAACATTCTTGGCCAGTTTAAACGGTTTTTGGTAAAAGTTTGCTAAACGTAGGTATGAGAATATACAGAATTATTTTGTTTGAATATATTTTTTTCAATTTCTGCCACCGCTTTGCAAATAAAATTTTTTTTTGTTGAAAAAGATTTCCTTTGGTGGCCCCAATCTTATCCGCTTTTGTACTCACTATAACGAAATCTTACACAAAGCAGTTTTTAAAGGTGTTGACTTGGAATTTCCAACTAGATTTAAATTAATTAAATTAATTTTCGAAAAATCCAGCCTTACATTAGACTATGTAAAGGTACACGTCTATGATGATTCTCAAATTTTACTACGTAGTTGAGTTCTAATTAAAAGTAATTACCAACCATCCAAATTTCGATTAAATATTGTTAGTTGTTTCTGAAATATAAGTGTCTTCATGAAACCTGCGACGCATTGTATACGTACGTCTATCGTAAGCACAAATTGATGTAAGAGTTTATAGAAAATAATAATCCTTGACGAGAACAATAAAGCTCCCAAGATAAAAGTTGAATACATGTACTTCTTTCCAGAGTTTTTTGATTATTTCGCATCAGTAACAGTTGTCTGAAACAACTAGAGAGTTATGCGAGTCCAGACAGTGACCGGAATTATTTATCATTATTTAACTGAAACTTCTATTTTTATGCCTGTCCTTTTCAGTTGTCCTCAGATCTGTTATGTATGGAATATTAAACAGAAATTTCTCAATAATTCTATTTGTGATATGTTATTTAGTATATTTCTCCTGTTAGAATGATTGTGACATGTGATATAGTCTGAATTTTGCATTAACATGTATGTTTTACAAATTAATGTTAAGAGTAGTTTTATCAATTCTTAAATGACGGCAGGTAGATTTCAGATCTTACTGTTACACTTCCTTTACTATGAAATTAGAGACAAAGAATAAATTCTAGTTTTTCGACGTATTGGGCAACAAAGCATATAACTGTACAGGAAACCTCTATATCAGATACTTGCAATGTCAGTAGCAACATAACATCACTCAGTAAAAAAGCGAAAGTCGTAAACAGTGTAATACATAGAGCAAAGCAAACGTGCAAAAAAGGAACTTCTTCAGGAGTAACACCGAGCTTAGCATATGTAATTGCCGAAAAATGCAAATAAACTCAAGGACATAGACACCATCTTAAAACAAGGTGCGACCAGGATAAAAGAAGTAAAAATATACTACTAACTACTTATTAGCATATATACAAGGACAAAAAAAGATAGATTTTATAGAAAGATATCAAAGCAATCTAGAGTGCAAAACAGGATGTTGACATTTCATAAATATAATGCGCCGCAGAAACTAGAAATACTAGAAGTTTACAATGTTGTACCTTCATGTAGACTAAAAATACACCAAACACACAGAGCCAGACGTCACACACCACTTACAGACTGCAGTTTCGCGCTGTTGGCTCTCGTCAGTGCAAGGTAGAGAGCTCCTTTAAGTAGGATCAGTCTTTCGGCTGATGTTTGTTGCAATCGAAGCATTAGCGTTTTGATGGTAATATGCAATTACTACACTTAACGCGCCAGACTTGTAACTTGTAATTCAGCGCTCGGCGGGGCACATAGCCCGGAGAGTAGCTGTTGGTTGTAGTCTGGTTACGTTCCTTATAGTAAAATAAGGACTTTATAGAGGAGTTTGCGACAAAAAATATTATGTTTAATATTGCGCCCTCTAAAAGCACATTTGAACAATCAGTGAAGGAGTTAAGCAAAAATGAACAGTAATAATAGATTTTGTATTATTCTCCATCTGAAAGAGTCGATTTGAACCCTTCTTTGTGAACGTTTAATATCCACTTTGGAATATATAATAAAAGTCCTTCAGACGTGTAAAGATGGATCGTTCACATTGACAAGGAACTGCAACACGTCTGCACCTTCTGATGACATGTATAAATATAAGCAGAGCATACTTTGCTTTAGAAGAAGACCATGACAAGATAAAAAAAAGTTAAAAATTTAAGCATTCGAAAAACTGAGTGCGGAAATCAACACTTATGAAAGGTGTCTGGAAATAGTTCAAGCGGCGATCGTAGGCTACCTTACGTGATCAGATACCACAGTACGAAACAAATTTAAATCAATAATCAATCAAAACGGATTTACAGCGTTATGATTTGGCAGGCCATCACATACGCTTCAGCGCAGACGTGTAGACGTGTAGACGTGTAGAACAGCATAGCGGTCGACAATGAGAAAACCAAAAGTTTTAGAACATAAATTTAGGCACCTCATATCAAATTGTGGTAGATACATCTCCCTCAGAGATCACGTTATTATGGCATTACCCCAATAGCGGACTCTATTCAGAAAATTTCACAGAAATTTCATCCTCTGAAAGTAAGTGATAGCACATTGCACAAATTAGACAGCATAATGCACCTTTCAGGAAAGTATCTTTATCTGGTAATGGAAAACAAATTCTAGAAGGGCAAAATACTTCAGACTTGACGGAAATATAGACAATGCATTCAAAATAATTTGAAAAATCTAAAACCCTTTAATAAAGTATTTATTTATTTATTTTTTGCCTGTGTAGAAAATATTTTTCTACCTATATATCTAAGCCTCATGTTAAATTAAGGATATTGGAGTTTTTGTTTATTTTTGAAATGTTTTACTAAAATATTCATTAAGTAATTAGAAGTTTTATACTTGAAATTAGTCATATATTAATGCTCTTAACGTGCTTAGGAGGCACCCTCCTGTATGTGTTAATTTCTGTAATTTATATTTTTAAATCTCTATATCTCACCCTCTATGGTTAAAATTTTAAGGGTATTAAATTTTTTCTTTATATTTTCAAACTGTTGTCTGAATATTTATCTCACATGGAAGTTGGTTCTCATTGCCAGATAAAAATACTTTCAGATTTATATATTATAAAGATAACAAATTGAGTATATTATTATGAAGGGCATCTGTAATAAAAGGCGGAAAAAATTACAGAAAATAAGTGCTTTCAAATAAAAGATACAAAACACAAATACATCAACTCATTCTAAAAATAATAAGTTGGATATTTTTATGTTGAATAAATGAAGAATTTTTCAAAATTTCAGCTTAGATGGTGATGAGTTTCCCTTTCTGGGTGTAATAGTTGAAATACATTAAATTATCATATATAATTTTATAAAATTACATAAAAAATAAAAACCCCCTCTTGGGATTCAAAATGGTAAAGTAAATATTAATAATGATTTGAATTGAATTGAAGACAACTTTATTAACATTAAAATTCTTTCTTAGAATCCATCCCGGGAAGGGCCCTGCAACCGCAATGCTAAGCGTTGTGGCCATTTCAGAATTGGGCGGGGCGGATCTGGTAAAAATTTAATCTAAGCCTAACTCATTTTATCAAAATACAGCTTAAAATAGGAAATAACATCAAAACAGATTTAATTAAAATTAAAACTGTAACTGTTGGCGTCACTTTTTTAAATTTCAGAGTTGGTGCAGGTACTTCAAACTAAAACAAGACAATCCGCCGGGCTAAGCAAACGAATGCCTAATCTAATTTTGTTTTGTATTATTATTATTTATTGTTTTTATTACTATTGAAATTTGTTTGGAGTTTTAATGAAATAGTGAATAAGCTTTTAGAAAAAGAAACAAACAGGAACACAGAAACAATAAAGTACAAACTGAAAGGAAGGGACAGGAAAGAGGGTTAAAGATATAGAGGTATGAAATTTAAGAAAGGTGGATAGGATAAGCGAAAGGTATAGTAGATAAAAGTTGGCTACAGGAGCTGCCGGAAAATTGGTAACGCCTGCTAAGGTGTTTAACTCGAAATAGTGCATTATGCTGTCTAATTTGTGCTATGTTTCTGGTTAACGGGCTACCGCCCAGTTTGAATGAATTTTTGTAATGTATCCCAAACGTAGTCCGCTCTTCGAGTAATGTCGTGGCAACGTGCATATAAGTCTCTGAGGGAGCTGTATCTGTTAGAATTCGAAATGAGCCTCATAAATTTCTTCAAAACTTTTAGTTTCTTAATTGTCGTAACCGACGTACTGTATGTACCACGCCGGTGTTGGGTATGTTATGGCCGGTTTAATCACCACCGTGTACAACAGTTTTTAATTTTGTCCATTAAATATGTTTCCTTTGACCATGAGCGGATACAGAATCCTGGACAGAGAGTAGACTTTTTGTACTGTTTAGTTTATGTGAGCATTAAACGTTAATCGCTGGTCTAGCCTAACCCCCAATTACTTCATGCACCTTTTGATTTTAATTTGGATTCTCTGGACCGCAATTGGTGCCAAAACCTTATTTTAAGTAAATCGGCGCGTCAAGACTATCGCCCCTGACTTCTCAGTATTTACCCGAATCTTCCATCGGTCGTAATACGTCTTGGAATGGGCCACGTGGTTTCCAAAGCATGTTTGCTGCTTGTGCATTGTGAGAATGCACATACATGGCCATGTCGTCAGCGTATTTGGATAGTTAAATACTCAGGAACTCTGGGAAGTCGAGGACGTAAAAGTTGTACAGTTTTGGTGACAGACATGACCCTTGTGGGATTCCCACACAAACGTGTTGACTGTTCATTGTTGACCTGCAGGGATTTGACAGGAAAGAGTGGACAAGTAAGTCGGGACGTTGTAGTCGTGCATTTTGTACAGTAATTCTGGGGTCCAGATGGTGTCGAAGGCCTGGAATGGTAAAAACATAAGACACTAAGCTACTTATCGCACAAATAAATTAGAACTTAATATCTGTATGGTGTGTAGGTAACCAAGAAATAATCCGTACCGGAAGTATTTGATTATTTTCAATTCCAACCATAGAAAGTTAGGCACACCAGCGGTTTTATATTAAGTTAATATTCAATTATTGATTATTTTTCCAACCGGCATCTAATCACGCAGGGGGATCCTACATGTTAATACAGAAAACTTGAAATAGACAAGAGAGTGATGCTGGCCAATAAACGCTGTTATGGGATTAATATACAACTTCAAAGTCGCAGTTTGTTAAGGAAAACTAAGATGAACACTAATTCTCCCAATACTAACATATATCCCTCAGATGTGGACAACCACGAAAACAGATCGGCACAGGCTGCTATAGAAAGGTTCTGCGAATGGGTCTGAGATGGGCAGGCTAGCAAGGGCAACCGAGAACTACTCATCAAGTCGGGCCATGTATAGGATCCAGGCGGAGAGGCGGGCCAAAATTAACATGAAAGATAGAGCGAGTAACTGGCAAATGCTAACAGAAGACTAAAAGTAGTGGCGAAATAGACAAGGGAAGCAGATATCCAACTAGGGCTGCAAAACGTTAAACGTTTAACGTCAATTTAGTTAACAGGAGACAGTTAAAAGTTCTAGAGTTACTCAGGACAAAACCAGATTGCTTTGCTATACTTATGAACAACTGATGAAACCAGAATCAGTGTTTCTGTAGAATTTGAGTTGTAAGTGGTCGAAGTAGAAAAGCTAGGCTTCAAAATATAAATAAGGAATAGTGATATTTTTGAAAGCTTTGAGGAAAAAAGATTACTTTCCATCCATCAAAGCTTAACTGGTCGCAAGTATGTTGATTGGTTCTAGAATTTGTAATTATGTTGTGGAGATGCGCAACGGGAAACAATTTAATTTGTGCCCTGCACAGACTAGTAAGGCTGACTGGAAACAGAAACCGTCACTGTTCTGGAATAACCTGCTTTATCGCCAGATCTTAATCCCGTTGGACGTTTGCGAGATATGACAAAGGTTTGTAAGTCTTTGATGCGCCTTTCCCAAGCCTTAAATTAATGAAGAGAAAATCAATTAAAATCTGGTGCGGTTTAATTTGTTGAGCATCTTTTATGGGTTCTTTGATCACTGTCTGAAATAATTTAAACTATGTAGGCCTTTAACCTGATTTTCATGTAAAATATTTTACAAAACTGTGTTTGTTGAACCACTATAGTATTGAATTTGGTAAGATATTAATAAGAAATCAAGTTTCAAATTACTTCCTGAAGATAATGCCATAGGGTGGATCCTCTGCTGTTGACCTCATCAAATTATTTAATATAAGGGCGAATGAGAATTTCACCTCAAATACGGAAATCAGTAATCTATTTAACGAGCCCATTTCCACTTTATACAACAGCAGATACCCAAGGGAATTGTTGGTATGAAGAGGAAATAAGATAAGAACCATTTTAAAATTGCAAATGAACTTAACATATTTAAAATTTTTATTTTAGAATTACATAATATCCATTTAGTATCAGTCGATATTCATATAATTCTTCCGCATCAATTGTCAAGCGAAAATTTCTTATTCGTAAAAATATTTATCAGCATTGATTGGTTAAAGTAAGTAAAATATTACCTATTTTTCTCGATTTAACTGCGCGTTCGTTTAACTTAACATATAATATGAGGTATCTTTAGAAATAATTTAGTGTAAAGTTCGTATTTACTATGAAAATACTGTGTTATTACGGTATATTACAGCTTATAATAATAACGTAAAGACCCGATTATGTGAACCGTATGGTTTTATGAACACATCATATATTCTTATAATATGCATGTCAGGTTAATAAAAATTTTAAACGATATACTTATTATTCCTACAACGAAACTAATAAATCTACAAGAGAAGTAGCATATCGCTCGTGCCTAAAATCTCAGTCTTTATAAAAGGAGGTATAAATGATGTTGATAATTATTCTTCAATTATATTTATACCGCGTCAATGATTAGGTACTTGCTGGTAGCACAACGAATACTTTGAAAAGAAGTCGTAAGATATTCAGTGCTTTATCTAAATCTTTTAGAATACATATCGGAGGACGCGGCGCCGAGAAGAAACAGCATGTGGTAACTATAGTTCAAATTACGAATGTTGCTGTTCACGTCGTCGTTTAATTTTCGAATCAAATCAATTCAAGGTCACACAGAGTGACACGCATGGGCGTATCAACGTTTAAAAAAGACGAATATTTTATAATGAAAATATACGGACAATAATAACATGCTATATATTGAATTTTAATATTCGCTGCAACAATTAATTTTACAATTCACCTCATGGAATTCTGGCAAAGGTAAAAGAAGACATCAGTTACGTTATTCCTGATTGAAGTACTCATTTGACTTGACGATCATGCTTCTGGCCACTGCATTTAGACTTTTACCCGGCATTTTGAGGTTAGTTTCTTTACAAACAGTAAATCTAAAGCACAAATTATTTACCTCATTACACAAAACTTGAAATATCACAGTAAGAAACACTAAACACTAACTGACAGAATGTTGGTTGAGGCTACAACTACCGATTGCAAAATGCATAGTTAGTTGCAGAAGTCATAGCCTCAACATACGTGACTGATGTTATACTAAAAATTCCTCTTACCAACGTAGCTGTTTTTGTTTGATTTCTGACGTGTAAAGTAAGAAGTAAACCTATTACGTTTGGACTCATACACACACATATATATTCTGTTTGGACAAGCCCTGATTAACCTTAATTATCCGCTATTACTGAGAACAGGTCGAATTTGAACCGTTCCATTTGGATCAAAAGCATACTGTTATTTGCCATGCAACTTATAACATTGCAGGGTTTAGAATAGAATTAGACAAGCCAAAACTTGATTTCAATGGCACGTATCGCGAAAATCAGAATTTCATGATGAATAAACTAATGCAAGTATGAATAGGGCACTCTATTTAAAATAATTAATTTGGTATCATTTCCGGTTAGACTGACAACAACATCTTGTATCAAATTTTGGCTCTAGTAACCTATTATCCACAATCCAGATTTCAGAAGCTGACCTTTCATAATAACAGAGGTATTTCTTAGGTAATACGTTCGTGGTCATCGGGTAGAGTAGTAAATAGAGATAGATTTAAGTACCTCACAACTCTAGATTGAATAGTCGTAATGAACGTCAGACGCGGTTAGTACTTGACAGTTTCAAGTGTTATAGTATTTCGTTGTAGTATTTATGTTATGTGTTATGTTATGTTGTTATGTTATGTGTTGTAGTATTTCAGGCATATGAGAAAAAATAAAATTAAAAAATTGCACAATTCCTAAAATAAACAAGATAATCAGTTCATAATGTTAAATCATAATAAAAAAGTCATATAGATGTTTATATTCACAAAAAATCACAATTTTTCTAAACAAAATCTGAAAAAATTCGTAAACTTTCGATAATTCATAAATAACTCAAATTCATCAACATTAACTCTCAGTCGTTCAAAACAAACATTTTATAGGCCAATCGTTTCTAAATAATGCTCTAAAAAATGCCTCCCCCCATATAAACTTCAAACATAAACTACTTTTCAAACCGTTATTCACAATATTTTAATAAAAAAATAAAAAAAAAATATTTCAGTTCACCGTTTTCCAGAAATTAACTGTTTTATCAAAACTTGCTTCTACATCAATGCAGATCTGTACCAAAACAGCCTCTCAGTTAACTCAGTCCCGAGAGAGTTGACCTCTAAGAAGCTCGCAGAGGTCAGCCATCACGAAGTTAAGACCTTTGTGATACCGTACAGGACCATATCAATATAAATTATTTTAATTCCAAAAATTAATCGTAATAATTCCATAATTGTTTTAGATACCAACTTCATCCATGCACCAAAAGATACCTCTTTTTAATGCCGTAATTATCATGACATTTTTAGTTCCGAAATATTATGTTTTCTATGTAAAAATCGCAATCTGGCGAAAAGGAATTGACTGAGCACTCGAAACCTACCTAAAAAATGGGGGAAAACATTCGTGCATGACTACGTCCCCGATCAAACCAAACGCAGCGATACCTATACCGAGTGTTAGAAAAGTATGGGAACGGTCGAAAATCTCGAACATTTTGCATCAAATCAAAAAATATAAAAATACGTGTTCTGTGCCTTTGCAGAGACACCTTGCGAGAATCGAAAAAATGTCCGATATAAAATTTACATGTTTTCGGCAGTAGAATCCGAATCCGCTATAAAAAATGGGGATTTTCATTACAAATTTCAAAGTTGCCCCCGCCCCACCCACTGGGTTAAGGGTAGGAGAGTCGAATCCAATGTCATTGGATAGATTTCGTAAAAATAACAAATACGTGTTTTTCAGTTTTTGAATTGGGAGATTTTTTATGGGCACAAGACACTACTCTTGAAACAGTAATGGTTTCTTTTAATTTTTTGCGATTACAGCGACACCATGCAAGAATCATAAAAAATGTCTGGAATTAAATTTACGTATTTTTTGCCGTAGAATCCGATTCCGCAATAAAAAATAGGGGTTTCCATTTGAAATTTTAAAGTTGCATCTCGCCCCACCCGCAGGGTGGTGGGTAGGGAGGTCATTTTGGTATCAGCAGATAGTTTTTGAAAAACTTTTGACACGTATTTTTTTATTTTTCGATTTGATGCAAACTGTTCGAGATATTTCACCGTTCCCATACTTTTCTAACACACCGGGTGTTAGAAAGGCGAAAGAAAATAAGGCCGAGCTCAGCTCACTCAAATAAGTCAGTCAAGTCAGTTCTGGCTCTTCACTTTCCATTTTATATGCATTGTGAGCGAAGGCGAGCAATTACTACACAAACTTTTGAGATAATTCTACTTGCAGTAGATTTATGATTTCCCACGAAATCTTCAACCACGTGCAAAATGCTTCCTGTTGCCAGAAATCGAAGAGGTATTAAAACCGCATTTTTTGCACATACAGCCCGGTTTCTAAAAATGCACCAAATATATTTCACGCTGTTAGATCTATCATATTTATTCAAAAATATAACATACCTATTAGTAAGAGAAGATATTTCTTAGTACACTTGTATACAGCAAGGTGTTTTTTGACAAATGGAATCTTTGAAAAAATTCATTGTCATCTCATCTTAAAATCAAAAACTGGCGGAATTCCTGGATTTCTAATATGTTCTACCTCCTGAAACAAATCTTCAGCATCTGTCAAATCCCCAAGTATTCCATTATGTACGTAAAATTATACCTGGTGCCGATCTTAGTTTAAACTGTTTAAAATATTTAAAAATGAATTTATTTATTAATCCAATTTGGTACCACATAAAGATTAGATTAAACTAGGTTTTGTAGTTAAACCGTCTTTACAACTAAACATAAAACTAATAATAAGCTACATTACTGTTACGTGAGGATATTGTCCCCGGATCCTCCGCCATTTATTAGGATGTTAATACAAATTATTAACATTAACAACTAAAAATGCTCCTTCAGATACAGAAAAGTACATCAAAATTGAATCATCCGCTGAAGGGATATGGATCTACAGGCAGACAGACACACACTGCTCTATTTTGTATGGCGGGCTAAAAAATTAAAATAGTGTAGGGAAAGCGAAACCGTATGAAAGCATATAATATCCTAATTAAATTTAGTTATTTTGTCTTTTAATCCAGGCTATGCGTACAAAAAAGAAGGGTTGACTTGTAAAAGGTCAGACAGAAATAAAATTTGGTAGGATGGTAGATATAGGCCTTCTGATGGCACACCTAAGTTTGCGACTTCGAGGGGTGCCGCTCGAGGGGTGGGAGGGTGGAAAACTGTGAATCGCCGCACGTTTTGAGGAGTAGCGCCATTATTTAGAGCTATATCGAAAAAATGTTCAAATAGAAAATGTAGAATATGAAATTCTGCATCTTGTTGATTGCAATTATTTTCTGTCTGCGACCAACGGTTTCCGAGACACAGCGCGGCAAATTTGAGGGTTAATGTGCAATTTTCAACAAAATCATATTTTCGTCGCGGATTAGTACGAAGATCGACTGCAAACAATCCCTCAATATTTTTTTATAATATGTCAATATTTTGCGAGTCCGATGATGCCTGATTTGTAAGGTTTAGTTGTATACAACGAAAGATATGATTTTTTGAAGCGCGCCCCGACCTACCGAAATATGTAGATTTTTAAATTATCCATGTCTAAGGTTGATATTTATATATTTTTGTATAATCGGCAAATATAGTTTTGCGTACATGATGTAAACACAACAGGCGTAAGGTATGTGTACATGTATCATCGACAATTTATTATTTATTCTCGCAACAGGTACCACTTTCTTCATATAAAATAATATTCTATTCATCTGGAGTGGAAATATATCAATATTTTCTGCTCTAGGAACACACATAAACAAACAGAACCGGTGAAATTTAAACGTAAGGACAGAGTTCTCTCTTTAATCACTGCTAAATGTAGTGTGAAGTTTGGGTCGCTCCCTGTTGTTATAAATCCGCTGTTGTTATTTCAACGCATACGCATCGCGAAGAAAACTAACGAAGAATTGAAAGAGTGCTTCCAGTTCGAACTTGTACCTTTTCCACTGTCAGTGTTTACTGAGGAAGGCATGCGTAAGGGGACGAAATCCTCACTCTGCAAAATGCGCCAGTGACACTGACATCAGTCGTAGATGTCGACACGAGCATGCACGTTGTTGATGGTGGGTTTTTATTGCATCGTGTTTTGTGGGGCCGTTAAAATGCATCTGCAATAATATGTGTGAATTACATTCATTATATAGAAAGGCATTATGAGTCGAATACAATTGTTGTTTTTGATGGATATCCCGATAGTAGACACGAAGACGAAATCTGCTGTACGAGATCGCCGCTCGAAGCTGTATTCTTCGACGAGTCCGTGATTCCCACCGCGTCGCAAGAAAATTATTTATCCAACAGCTCCAACAAAAGGCATCTCATAGCATTGCTCAAGTTAAAGTTGGAAGAACATAATTACACGATTACTCCGGCAGTCGAAGATGCGGATTTTTTAATTATTCAGACTGCCATCAAAATGTCGCCATCTTTTTCGTCAGTATTCGTTGTAGGAGAAGACGCGGATTTGCTCGCGTTGTTGACCGCTGGGGCCAAAGATGTCCCAAATGTTTATTGCCGAAAACTGGCTAAGGGGAACAAGGAGGAAGTGTTCCATTCTCCCCAGAGTTTCCGATACTGTTGCGAAGAACGTCTTGTTTGTGCATGCCTTAAATGGTTGCGACTCTTCATCGGCTCTGTTTAATCAGGGCAACATCTGGTTTCTCAATACCCTACCGAAGAACCATAACCTTAATGACGCAGTTCAGGTATTTGAAGACCCTAATGCAGATTTAGCGGAAGTAGTTACTGCTGAAAGATTATTTTTGTTGAGCTATTATGATGCAGGGAGTGAACATAATTGCTTAGATTCTCTGCGATATAAATAGTTTGCGCGGGCTGTCTCGAGAAATTCATTCAACCTCGCTGCGTTGCCACCAACACCAGGATGCTTGCTAACAACATTCACTGCGGACTATTACGATCTAAAGTCAGGACAAGCAAACGAGACCCCAAATCCCCTGTAGTGAGAGCAAAAAATAAAAAGAACAAGTAAAAACAAATACAATTTATTATAACAATAAGTATGCAATGTACAATACAAGAAAATTTAAAGATAAAAATCTGTTTCCAAGCGCTCCAGAGTTGAAGGTTGTTGGTTGAGGTCCTTTTTCTCAGACGTAAAGTATAAATTATACACCAAAAATCGTGTACAAAGAATAGCAAATGATCCAAAAGAGCAAAATCCAAATAATCAAAAATATCAAAAATAGTTGACAAGTTCTAACTCAAAATCTGGCCTTACCAAAATCGTCTAGAATACTATTTCTAGACGATAACCTGCTTATTAATCTGAATAAATGAAAATTTCAATTAAATAAACCAAAATATCAATTGAAAATTAGGTCAAATTTAGTTTTTGATCCGGTATCAAACCGACTAGCAACCACGTGCCTTTTAACTAAATGAATCCCTAGCAAAGTTTTCGGCTCAATTGATTTAGAAAGGAAGTTGGACGGTTTTTGGCTGATATTTATAACTATTTTAACTCACAAAAATAAGGGAAAATGACTTAAACTGACAGTTCGACAATTTGGCTGTCAGAGTACCAACTCGTGAAGTTTTAAAAACTAAATCGATTTTTATGGACTTTCGATCATTAACTATCTTTACACTATAATTTTTTTAGACAATTTTTATACGCTAATTATAGTAATAGTTAATATTTTAGATTTCCCTGGAATACACAATTATTCTAATGAATTGATATATTTACCTAGTGGAAGCCATCTGTTGGCGAAAAGCTTAACAGTGGTAATTAAATAGTCAATTAGAGCGTGGTGACATATATCCAGGGCCCAAGGGTCCTTCTTAAAAGCATGTTGCCATAAAGCAGGATTAAAATACCTGGTGCTGTGCTTGCACTGCAATGGGACGTCCTGTGAGGACCTTCCCGACCAACTTTTAGACGACAAAAATGGCGAAAACGACTCTACAGGACATCTCAATCAGTACGGTTTTGCAGACTCTACTTCAGAATTGATGCCTGAAGATGATGAGAATGAAAGCGAGTCTGATTTGCAACATCGTATGCGACACAAATTGAATTAAACCTCGATTTTGACTGTGAATTAGGCCCTATTGGGGATACCACATAAAAAGAAACGCACCGATCAACTATACCTAAAGGGTACTATAGAATAAACGAGTTGAAAGAAATATATTTTATATCACGTATGCAAGAATATAATATATTTGTCGACTATACAAATATATATAAACAAATAATATACCAACCTTACATACCTATAGATAATAAACAAATCCACATATTTGTGCAGGTGGCGGCAGGTTTCAAATAATCATATCTTTCGTTGTATACAACCAAACCTTGTAAATTAGGCATCTGTATACTCACAAAATATTGCTGTTTCATAAAAAAATATTGGAAAATTGTTTGCAGTCGATCTTCGTACTAATCCACAATGGAAATGTGATTTTGTTAACAATTGCAAATCAACCCTCAACTTTGGCGCGCTGTATTTTGAAAACTATTGGTCGCAGGTAAAAAATTATGATGATCAAAAAGGTCCTAGAATTTTATAGTCTACATTTCTTATTTCAACAATTTTTTGTTATCTCTACAAATAATGGCGCTATTCCTCAAATAGTGCGGCGATGCACGGTTTTCCAGCCCCCACCCTTCCAGCGGCACCCCCGAAGTTCCAAACTTAGGTATATCATTAGAAGGACTGTGTCTATCATCCTACCAAATTTCCTTTCTGTCTGACCTCTTGCAAGTCAAAACCTTCCATCGCTTGGACTATTTCGCATCCATTACATAACATTTGGATGAAATTTACAGGATTTACGGAGATACTTTAAGTATATCTTTGTTAGATCCTGTATATCTTAGTAGAAATGCTTGGCTCAATATAATAAAGTGGCTCTTTTTTACATTATTAATGTGCCCAGAAAATGAAAAAATATATATCAGCCCAATCTTAATAAATTCATAACCTTTTCAAGAATGGCCATGAATAAGTTAATTTAATTACTATTAAGAAATATTACTAACAACGTTAAGATTGGACTTCCGTCATTTAATGGCGAAACTATACAGCGTCCATTATTTGATGCTATGCTATTAATTACTTCTCTAGATGCTGTTTGACATACAAAATGAGGTAGACCTTTGAGCGGTAGTGAAATAAATGCGCTTCATGTTATTTTGAATCAAATAGAGAGTAGCTCAACATAAATGTTTCAACTAAATTATCATGTATAGCAGCTATCATATATATATTATGAAAGAGGTCATTATAAATGTCAAACTAAATCTACTAACACTGATATATTTAATGGACCACTATATTACTGTTGCTGATGGGCACAGAATCAATTTTATTTGTTATCTTAAGTTACTGATTTTTAAATGAAGATAGTGAATTTTGTCTCAAGCCCTTATATAGGGTTTTATCACGTACACAGTTTAGGGGCGCATCCAACCTTTGACCGTAAAGGAAAGCTTAAAAAATATTTTTATATAACACACGATTATCGTTATTGTTATACTTTCCGAGATATTACGTTCGGCCTATATACCAAATACCAGATTTTATGAGGAACTAGAAGAACAAATACTTTTTTTTGATAATTCGTGCATTCGGCATTCAGTGTACTTATGTAGAATATATAGTGTACCAAAAGAGAGTTAGCGATCAGGACGGTCTGATTAGGAGAATCCTATATTATTTATTACGGTTTAAGGACTTCACCGAAGGGTACAGATATTTATTACCCTAAAATTTCGTGTCACTCGGGTCAAGCTTCAGCTCCAACAGTTAACTTTATAGTAATAAAGTTAAAAGAATTATTCTGAATTCCCTACCCTACCAACGCTATAACTATAAAGGTAGAAGCGGATTCTAAATGTTGTCTGCATAAATCTGATGTAAAAAAAATAAAATAAAAAAAATAGAGACTAGATATGTGCTGTTGGTCGCGAGTGTATCACGAATTTCTTTTAATCCGCCAACATCAAACTCCGCCGTGGATAAAAGTTTACAAAACGCCTTAAGCCTCTTAGTGAATCTGACGTATACAGGTCCTAAATTATTATATTAACCTTCGTTAATAGCAAAGGAGGTGAAGCGCACCCCAGTCGTAAAGTCGCTCGAGTATACAGGGTAATTCAATTTCAACCAGTATATTTTTTAGAAGTTATAGATAGAGTATAATAGAGGCGATTCATATAAAACAATTGCCTTAAAATATGCTATTAATAAAATGTAGGGTATTAAACTTTCAATTTTTTAAAATTTGTTTTACCTAACTCCCGACGAAGAAGTAAAATGTTAACTTTGAATTTTCTACAAACATTTATATATCAAGAACAATATATTAGTGCCAAATTGTCGAAGTAGATATACTGAGTGATTTTTTTTAGAGCACAGACTACCCACGCAATATTTTCGTTACAACAGCAACTGGAGCATATTAGGATCTTGTCTTACATGAAAAATAGAACAAGGAAAGTAAAAGTAGATGAATTTGAATGTGGAATGTATGGTATTGTTATTGGAGTTCCTCAAGGATCTGTATTGGGCCCATTACTTTTTTTATTATTTATTAACAACGTGCCTGAAAGTAGCTTCAGGAGAGATAACACTATTTGCCGACGATTTAACGGATACCTTGGTGGTAGACTCTCTTGACGACCTCCAAGTACTTCTCGACGAGACAATTGAGGAAGTTTGTACGTGAGCCCAACGAGATAAGCTTATCCCAATTGATAACAAAACGGTGCTTACAAACTGTGCGTTACAGAGGCCTTTGCCAAATAACTTGTTCATCAACGAAGTTACTAGGCATCTATGTCGACTTCCATTTACTTTGGGATGTACATATGAAACGTATTTGAAAAGCTAAATAAAATGTTTTTTTTGCTATGTTGCAAATTATGAATAGTCTAGACGAAGCAGATTTCCTAAACATCTATTATACTTCAGCATACTCCCATATACCATGTAATATAATATGATGGGGTAGCTCTAGAGACAGTGAAAGAGTATTTATATGTTAAAAACAAATAATCTGAATAGTTTTCAAACGAAATTATAATGAAAGTTGCCGAAATACATTTGTTAAAAAAAATATATTACTTGCACCTTATATACTTATTTATAAATGTTTAACTTATATAGAGTGTGTTTCTTAATGATGTGCTAATATTTCAGGGTGTGATTCCTTAGGCCATTTTATGAAGAAACGTTTGTATCAACATATGTCCGCAACGGTTTAAATTTTTGCTGCAGGGTGCTGAATTTTTTTATATAGTTACTTTTTGCAACTCCTAGTCACAGCATGTTGACAATTGTAGCACCGTCAGTGATGCCAACTTGTACTGCTGGTTTGGTAGTAGTAATTTTTCCAGGTGTGAGTTCTTCAACGTATCATTAAATCAGACATTGTACCAGTTCTTAGGTTCCCCACCTCAACAATGTTGAAGGATAGGCTTGGTTTTCATACCTAAAGACCTCATTTAAATCTCTATTCTTCAGTGATGTCAACTGTATCTGTTTATTAGAATTCCCACGAACAGGAGAATGGCTAAGGTGTGGAGGTTATTCCGTTAATAATCTCTGATATAGGTTTAGTTTTGTTAATGAGCCTCTCGCTGACATATTACTCATCCATTTCTTTCAATATATAACAATGTGTCTGCAACTGCCGTATGTGCGATATTTCTGCTATCAAGTACCATAAGGCGTATCGACAGAGGACGGAATATTGGACTTAACAACAAATATCTATTTAGCATTAGATGAAGGTAAACCATGTTTATGTACCTTCGTTGATATTAGCAAAGCTTTCGATACGGTCAGCATTTGTTTTTACAAACACTCGAGGATATTGGAATCAGAGGAAATTGCCTAAATATCTTTAAAACTTATGTAACTGGTAGGCTACAATCTGTAAAAATAAATGATGCATTGAGTAACTCACAAATTATAGAGTACGGAGTACCTCAAGGCACTGCATTAGGTCCGCTACTCTTTTCTGCTTACTTAAACGGACTATTTTCCTTGGGAAGTTTAGGTGATATAGTAAGTTTTATGGACGATACAGCTGGTTTTTATAAAGCCGATACTTGGAAAAAATGTCTATGTACGTACCATTTAGCTGCACAAAAACAAAGCTCCCCGGAAACTTCCACGAAATAAATATCCATACACATGGCAATCAACATATTGCATTACCTAAAGCTGAAATAAAATATGTGGGTATCATTATAGACCAACACTTAAAGTGGGAACCACATATAAACTATATAATCAAAAATTGCAATTTAAATTAACTTTTTTAAATTTAAATATTTGCAGAACGTATCTATATCACGCCTTAGTAGAAGCTCACATAAGTTACGGCATATTAGGTTGGGGTGGAGTGGCGAAAATACACTTAACAGCATTGGAACTGAAGTAGATTCTTCCGGGTCTTGCCGTGGTCGTCGAACTTGACTTGACGTTTCGCTGATCATCCTGTCAGCTTCTTCAGAAGGATTCTAAAGACTGAAGCTGTTGTGTTACACTCCTCGTTATATACCTAGGCGCCGCTTCGCTTCGCTGGTCATTGGTCGCGCTTGGTTCGCTTCGCTGCTCATTCGTCGTGTTTGGTTGACCGTGACTTACTACGGTGCTGGTACTTGGCAATACCAGTCTCTACGTCGATACCCATCCTCTCTGTTAAAGTTGTTAACGTTTTTCATAATTTCCAGTGATTCACTAATGATTCGCGGATAATAGCGCGTATTCCTGTCTAATATATTGACGTCCTCGTAGTCGATTTTATGGTTCTCGTTATTATGGACATGCTCTGCTATCGCCGACCTATCCGTGTATCCAAATCTGGTATTTCTCTGGTGTTCTTTGATTCTGCACTGGATTCTCCGTCCTGTTTGTCCGATGTAGCTCTTGCTACATGTGTCCTTCAATTGGTAAACACCTTTTGATAACAGCTTGGGGAGAGGGTCTTTGACTGAGGGAAGCATCTGCTGTATTTTCTTCACTGTTCGAAACCGTACACCTACTTTCTTTTCGAATAAAATCTTCTTCAGGCTATCTATGACTCCCGCGGCGTAGGGTAGGCATGCATACGTTGTTGCTTGTTGCTGTTCTTCTTCTGTAGTTCTCCTCTGATTATTTACTACTCGTTGTATATTGCTTTGACTGTATCCGTTCTTCTCTAAAGCCTGTTGGACATTCTGTAGTTCCTCGGGTTTGTTCTCGTCGTCGCATATTGTGTTGGCTCTGTGGACCAAGGTTCTAATTAATGCTCTCTTCTGTTGTGGATGGTGGTGAGATGTCGCATGTAGGTAACGATCGGTATGCGTTTTCTTTCTGTAGACACCATGGGCCAGCTTGCCATTGTGTGACCTTTTCACTAATACATCTAAGAAAGGTAAAGCTCCATCTTGCTCGGTCTCCATTGTAAATTTGATACTTGGATGCTGTTTATTCAAATGGTCGAAGAAAACAGATAAAGATGATTCTCCATGTGGCCATATGATGAACGTATCGTCTTCGTAGTGTAGCCAGTACTTTGGTTTATTCTCACTGCTGGCTACGCTACGTAGACGATACGAATGAGCAGCGAAAATATATATATATATATATATGAAAAATACTAGGTTCTCGGATTGAACCGCGTCTGAGATTATTAATGTCTCGACGTTTCGCCTCCCGTTTTGGAGCCATTTTCAAGAGAAAAAGGGGGACGGGAGCCAACAGCTCGAAACTGCAGTCTGCAGTGGTATGGGACGACTGGTACGAGAGTTCCTTTAAGTAGTATCAGTCTTTCGGCTGGTGTTAGTTGCAATCGAAACATTGGCGTTTTGTTGGTAGTATGTGATTATTACATTTAACGCGCCCGGCTTGTAACTTGTAATTTAGCGCTCGGCGGGGCACATAGCCCGGAGAGTAGCTGTTGGTTACAGTCTGGTTACATTCCTTATAGTAAAATAAGAATTTTATAGAGGAGCTTGCGACTGAAATATTATGTTTTAATATTTAATATTTCTAGAAGCACACTTGAACTGGACCGCTAGATGGCGCCTGCTTACTATTTTACATGTCCTATCGTAAAGATACTGAGATGTATCAAATAGTCAAGGGATCCTCTTGTCGTTCGTCACCTGCCTACCTTGCACTGACGAGAGCCAACAGCTCGATACTGCAGTCTGCAAGTGGTATAGGATCAGTCTTTCGGTTGGTGTTTGTTGCAATCGAAGAATTAGCGTTTTGTTGGTAATATGTGATTATTACATTTAACGCGCAATGCTTGTAACTTGTAATTCAGCGCTCGGCTGGGCACATAGCCCATAGAGTAACTGTTGGTTGCAGTCTGGTTACATTCCTTATAGTAAAATAAGAATTTATATATAGCAGCAACATATATATATATATACAGTAGCACACCTTCAAATAAATTCTGTATATTAGCCATTTACTCTCCATATACTTTATACGAGTTATTGTAAATTATGTACCAAATAACAATGAAATATATTTAACAAAAATAGGTTATACAATATTAATTATCATTAAATAAGTCGTACACTGATTTGTCCTCAGTCGTAAATTCTATTGTAAAATTTTAGGAATTATGTATTATATTTTAGGTCATAAACCTAGTTGTCCTCGAAACAGGTGCCTGCACACCTATTGAGCTGTACGTTTATTTACTTTATTTTTTTATTTATTTACGAACCTGTTGGTTTAGTTTTGTATATAAATAACACCACAGGTAATTACGACCCCCTTTATCCCGGAAGGCTCTAGAAGAGCCTTGTGTGGGAAGGGGCTACACAAGGCTCACAAGGGACACGCACCCAATATCCGTGTATAGTGGAAAAATCCCTCTCACAGTATTTTCCACTGCCACGACCGGGATCGAACCCGGAACTTTTGGGTGAGAGGCAAGTACACTCACCTCTCGACTACCAGTCATACTATATTCTGATATAACACAGATGTAAATGTAAATACACATTATTATTATAAGATCAGAGCTGTTTCCACTAAATGTATTTCTCATATCTTGTATTGCATAAGGAAACGACTTGAGATCTTTTGCAAATGCTATCTGTGAACGCCTGTTAGCCTCGTAGTGACGCTTATCTTTTCCCATCTTTTGGTCTTTTTTTTTTTTTCTTGACGAGGAGGGGAAACCCTCATGGGCTCCCAACCTAAGTTGGGTCAGTGTCAGACTCTTACTGACTAAAACCCCTCCCCACAGGGTCGTCTGTAACACTCCGAGGGCACTGCAGCCTCTTGGGCTTATTGTGCACTCCCTGTTCCGATTTACACTGCCCATTTTAATACTCCTGTGCCACTGACAAGGTGATACAGGTCTACGAATGGGCGAGTTTTAACGCTTTGCGGGTCTGTTTGTGTTTGCCCGTAAATATTATATCTTCTGCGGGCCAGTGCCTCACATTCATATATGATATGGTCTACTGTCTCTGGTACCTTGCCACATAATCTACAGTCAAGGTCGCCATCGAACTTGCCAATTCTATGCAGGTACTTCTTAACAGGAAAATGTCCCGTCAAGAGGCCTGTTAAAATTCTCAACTGTAGCCTGTTCTTTGGGAGCAGTTCTGCAGTTTGTTTTGGGCATGGCCTTCAATAAGTGTTTTCCCGGTATGTTCCTCCAGTAATCATTGTGTTTATTCCTGACCCAGTCTTTAATTACCCCTCTAGCTGAGCATTTGGTAATGCCCAGCACGGGTTCTGGGCCATAGAATTTGTTAGCTGCTCCTTGTCTAGCAAGTTCATCAGCTTTTTCGTTGCCGTCTATTCTGGTGTGTCCCGGCACCCAGAGTAGTTTAACTCTGTTCTGCTCACCCAGAACTTCGAGCTCTTTATGGCAGTCCCATACCAGTCTGGAGGACACTTTGTTAGAGGCTAATGCCTTTAGTGCCGCCTGACTGTCAGATGCAATGCAGATCTGCTGGTTCACATATCGTCGTTTAACATTCTGACGTATTCAAGTATAGCTAGAATTTCAGTTTGAAATACAGTGGCGTGAAGTCCAAGAGAAAGGCTTATACTTGCCCTCGGTCTCACTCCATGTATTCCTGCTCCAGCTCCTGATTCCATCCTGGACCCGTCAGTATACCAGGCCAGGCCTTTGTGTAGTAACTCAGGAGCTCCTGTTGACCAATCCCCTCTCTCTCCGATAGAGATACTGAAGGGCTTGTTAAATGTGATTTTTGGGACCATGTAGTCTGACCTCATGCACAATAGAGGATCTACTACAATGTTGATTATCCTCATATGTCCTGATTCCCCTGTGTGGAGAGCCACATCACGTGAGTTTTGCACCCTGTATGCCCACATTCTTGCCTCTCCCTGAATCACTACGCTGAGTGGGGGGAGGTCCAATAGGGTCTCCATGGCTGCTGTGGGGGTGCTTTTCATGGCACCCGTGATTCCCAAGCAAGCCAGTCTCTGTACCCGGCTTAGCTTGTTGGCTGCAGTTATTTGAGTGGCTTTAGGCCACCAAACTAAGGCAGCATATGTAATGGAGGGTCTTATTACACTGGTATAGAGCCAATGCACCATACCAGGCTTGAGCCCCCATGTTTTGCCATATAATCATCGACATGTGGCCAATATGGCCACCGATTTATGTGTTACCCTGTCTAGATGTTGGTTCCAGGTAAGTTTAGAGTCTATGATAACTCCAAGATACTTTACCTCCCCCGACATCCTCAGTATTGTACCTTGAAGAACCAGAGGACCCAATCCCTCCAGGTTTCTCCTTCTGGTAAATGGAACGATATTGGTCTTTGAGGGACTTATTCTCAGCCCTTCTTCATCGGCCCATTTCTTAACCATATTCAGGGTCATTCATCTTTTGGTCTTGGTAGAACTAAATTCTTCAACTAAGCGGGCCATTTCAGGGCCAGACATCGTCCAGTGGTGCAGAGTTTTAGAATTTCCATCAGGCTAAAATTTATAACATCAATTCATCCAAAATCGTATATCGCATCGCATATCATCAAGCAACAATGCGAATGATCAGATAAATAGATTAATAGAGGAAATCTGATATAGCCAAAATTAAACTATCATAATAATATATGCAATATATATGCGCTAAGTCGCATGCTTCTATAGTAAATAGCATAATTCTTACAAATATTACTGAGGCTACTGAGGCCTAACACCGACGCCTGTAGACGAGCTACCCCCAACCAGGAATTTTGCCGAACCTCTTCCCTTAAGAAGAGTAGGGATCTTTTACTTGCCTAACATTTAACAGACAAGGGACCGACGGCTTTATATCCTCTCTGAAGGATGGTATATCCCCTATACAACCTTCGCCTAAGGTTGTATAGCTTCCGCGCATACACTGATATACAAGCCGCTGGAAGATGTGTGAGGCGAAGACGTGGTCTTCGTTGGAATGGTCACCAATCCAACTACTAACCACGCCTAACGTTGCTTTACATCGCATATCGAAGTATGTACATAGTAAAGACGCACCCACGCTCGCCCCCAAGTCTCATCTACCTTCTTAGCACAGTATTATAATCATAAAGTTCATTGAAATTTATATAAGAGGGTGGACAATATAAGTGAGATTGTATGGTCCTTATGAAAATTGAAATATTTAACATTTAGCAAAAACTAATACCGTTTTCTATAAAAAAAAAATTAGCTTAACAGTTACATCATAAATAATATGTACATTGTCTTCTAAATTAGGGGTGCAAGTATTGCCAGCTCAGTTATTGTTAGTACAGACATTATTAAATTTCAAGGATGTATTTCAATGTTGGAAAAAGGTTAAATACTGGTGTAAAATTTAGAAAAATATTTTCTGAGTGGATTATAAAGACTTTTATTGAAAATAATTGCAAAGTATCTATTATCTTTCAATTTAAAAAAATACAAAAGCATTGCATTAAAATAAAATCCATTGTCCTTGATGATTATAAAATTTTGACGTTGATTTAAAATTGAACTGCACCCTCTTCCTTTTGTTAACAGCAGCCAAAGTATTTCGTGTGTAGCTCAATTGCATAGACAAATTCTTTGTGTGCCCTAAAATCCAAGGCCTAAGATCAGGCGATCTGGCTGACCAAAAAATATACTAGTACCTAACTAATTTTATTTAATATTATTATGATATTGTTGAAAGCGGAATTTAGAGTTCTATTCAAACATACAGTAATCCAATATGGCGACCATAAAAATTTCGAAGCTAGTGGAATTGACTCAATACCAAATGGCAGATTTTTTTGACACGGGAAGGAAACCGTCTTAAAAAATACCCATCAGAATGCCCAGAATGGCATAGACAAATTCTTTATGTCACCTCAAAGATAAAAATTTCAAGGACTAAGATCAGGAGATCTGGCTGACCAAAGAATATCGTAGTACTTAACTGATTTTATTTAATATTATGATACATTGTTGAAAGATGAATTTAGAGCATTATTCAAACATACAGTAATCCAATATAGCGACCATAAAAATTTCCAAGCTAGTGGAATTAACTCAATATCAAATGACAATTTTTTTTTTGATAAAGGAAGGAAATCACCCTAAAAAGAATGTGGTTCATACAAACACCAAAATATTTGAATATTACACTCGAATACAATACTTTACTACTACGAGTCATGTTTTCGAATATACTACTTAAGGGTTCTAGCGTCTGTGGACACTACATCAGAAGCAATGCCACATCAAAAGTTACAACTTCCTCCAGTATTACTCATTAGAATGCCAGAGACCATTAAATTAAAATGATATGAAACATCAATTAAACTCATTTCATATTGAAATTATCTCGTAAACAGAGATAGCTAGTTTAAATGTGCTTTTAGAGGGCGGAATATTAAAACATAATATTTTTAGTCGCAAACTCCTCTATAAAATCCTCATTTTACTATAAAAAACGTAACCAGACTGCAACCAACAGCTACTCTCCGTGCTATGTGCCCCGCCGAGCGCTGAATTACAAGTTACAAGCCTGGCGCGTTAAGTTAATTGCATATTACCATCAAAACGCTAATGCTTCGATTGCAACAAACACCAGCCGAAAGACTGATCCTATTTAAAGGAGCTCTCATGCCAGTCGTCACCACTTGCAGACTGCAGTTTCGAACTGTTTTAATATTCTGCCCTCTAAAAGCACATTTGAACTATTCTGTCCAGTCAGGCTATTTATTTTTCGATTGCAACAGACACTGGACCGCTAGACGGCGCCTGCTGACTTTACATGTCGCTATCCCAAAGATACCGAAATGTACTAAATAGTCAAACGATCCTCGTGTCGGTCGTCGCATGCCTACCTTTTACTGACGAGAGGTAACAGCTCGAAACGTATTATGTTTTTAGAGATAACTAGGTGAAATTTGGACATGGCGTCAGAAATAGAATGAGAACTTCCCTATTTAACCGCCTGTTTTCCTCAAACAAACGAAATAGAAATAAATGCGCTCCCTATTTGCCAATTTGGGACACCGGGTATATGACTGTCTCACTTGCTAACGAGGCTTCTTCCAGTTAATCGCGTGTTTATGTATTTATGAGGCCAATCTTTGAACATTCACCTTTCATAATTAAATGATTTTATGAGCTTCCATGAAATTTTTATTTTTATGAAAATGGATATCCTTAATAACGATTTATCGATTTCTGATTTTATTGTTTCTGACATTGAAAAACGAATACTTGTTTTTACTACAGCTCCTATAAAAATTGACTGGCTCTAATAACGACCGACGCTAGAGAATTACCTGTCATGAATTTCTTTGAATTAAGCCCGGTTAATAGGTAATAGAACGCAACAATATATTTTTATAGTGTGTCCCAAGAAAGCGGCTACTGCGTGTCTTTTTTAATTTTTGGGCTAGATAAAGAATGTAAAAAAAACACTGAAGCGTTTTTCGCCACAGAAATATGTATGGGATTCTTATATTTATATTTTTTACTATTTTTATTCTATTACTGTTAAAATAAATATTAAAATATATGTAATACCAGCTTGAGCGAACAAGCTTGAATATGCACCAAATAAATTTGCCAGTTTTAGCACAGATTAACTCAGGTGACGGGGGAGCGACGGGAGGAGATTCATTATTCACCCGAGCCCAGCAACTAAAGTTTCAGTGTGTGTCCTACCATCTCGCATATTATATGCGTGAGCCTCTTCTTCTTGTACACATCTATACGAAATAAACTAAGTATCAAAGTAAGATAATATATAAGGCGATCTGACGTCACCCGTATGACGTGATCCTCTCGGTAAAGGAAATAATTGAAGCTATCCGACATTCAGTTCACTAGTTCCGTAAGACGTGCCTGCCTGCCGCTCCGATCTGTGAAAAAAATATTTTCTAAGTAGCTTTGACGTCACCACGATCTGTGGCGCATTCGCTAACGCCGTTTCTCTCTCTTGTAAGTAAGTGAAGGAAATAGTTGAATTCGTCCCGTGTTGGCAGTCAGCCAGAGTGATTCATCGACAGCAGACGTGTCCACTCCGAAATCCAAACCCATGTACCGTTAGAATCATATATTGTCCCCGAATAGCAGGATTTCTATACTACGTCATAGACCAGCAGCGCACTCGCTTGGCGACTACTCCGAGAACACCGTCCAGTTTCATTCCATTCCCACCGCTCCACCGCAGCAGACGTGCCCGACCGTAACCATAGGAAGGAGTAAGTAACCTGATGTATTAGCCAAGTACTGTATATAACTTCTCTATAATTTTACACTGGAATTTTATACACATATATATATATATATATATATATATATATATATATGAAGTGTTGTTGTACTTCCGGGTGCTCTCCCGCGTGATGGTCGACTCCTCCAGGAGTCACGGTTGTCTAAACGACGTTTCGGCAGAATCTCATCTGCCATCTTCAGGCTCTCACTGAAAGCTGCCTACTGCTGCTTCTCGTTGCTCGACGTTGTTCAGTTCGAGCCGTGACTCCTGGAGAAGTCGACCATCGACGCGGGAGAGCACCCGGAAGTACAACAACACTTCATTTAACACCCGCGAAAACCTAAAAAACAACATATATATATATATATATATATATCTGTGGTCTTGTTCCTGGTATTCGTATTTAGACTGCACCCATTTTACCGCTTTGCTAGTTGCCCTGTATTATCGTTCACTATATACTGTGCTACAGTTTAACCGTTTATTCTGTGCTACCATTTTGCCGCTTGCTGTACCGGTCATTTGAGTTATCTCGTACCATTATTTCCATTACACCGCTTGCTCTCATAACTGTATTTAGTAATTTGTTTGGGGCAATCATTTAGTAACAAGTAGATTGCATATGGTAGGTTTAATTAAATAATCTAAAAATGTACCCACTGGAAAACCGTTACTCCAGTTGAGCTACTCAGCCTCGCGTATTCGACTTGTGGGTAGTGTGCCCTACTACTTAAACTAGAACTGGCACCCGAGTTAAAACCGTATCGTACCAAATACCCGTTTCCGAAGTTCGAGTATCACAGTGGCCCTTTTTTCTCCTCGTCGTCAGCTGAACTAGGGAAAAGCGCTTCACATAGTGCAAGAAACGAAATAAATTAATAACGTTAGAAGATATCGGTAAATACATAAACTCTAAGGCACTTTGTAAGAGAATACATTAAAAATTATAATAATTGTTACAGTGCGTTGATCATAAATAAGTATCACAATTGCCAATATACTAGAATGTCAAGTATAGCATTAGATTGATAATGTCGGGAAGAAAGGTCCTGGTGAAGATAATTACGAATTTTCTGAATTTTTGCTTATAGAGGTTTCGTTATACTCCAAGATGTGACAGTGAATTTACGATATACATTTTTCAAAGAACGAAGTTTTTAGTAAAGATATTATATATTACGATCTAAAATTCACAAAATGATATGAGATCCGAGGTCTTACTAATCCTTATAGTGAGTCAGAAACAATGAAGGAAAGAAAGAGTTTTAAAAATACAATTTATTACACATTATATTTACAGATAGATAAGTATTAAAATGTACAGTATGAAAATGATTTAGGGATTTTAAGCTCTGGAAAAAGACAATTCTGGACGCTAACTTGCTTCCTCACAGACCAACAAAGAACACAAGACCGAAAATGCCACCCAAGCGCTTCAGGGGACGTACCTCCCAAGCCACACACAATCACCTACCAAACAAACAACTAAACACAAGACACCACAGAAGATGCCTGCGCAAGAAGAACAACAAAGAAAGCAGCCCAGCCGGCAGGGCTATCCATGACCAGGAAGATCAGCAAAAACGCCCACATTCCTCACACCAGTGAGCGAGGGGACGAGAAGGCTGACAACACAAGAAAAAGTGACAGTCCAGGCCACCCCAAAACCTGTGGTTAAAGAGCAATAGTCCTGCTAAACCGCAGTCACCTGAAGATAAGGTGGCCAAGGAAGTGTTGGGGAGGTTTTAGTCGGTAGGAATCTGACACTATCCTGTACGCAGGGTATCCATCAGGATTTCTCCTACTCACGTTAATAGAAAAAACCCTAGAATATGATATTATGATGTACAAGGTAGAACCAGTTAAAAATTGATTTCGAATGATATGATTTTTAACATGCTTTTATTAGCTTCACATGTATGTTTGTTTGTAACGGAATCTTTGAACGTGATTCTCATCCACTTCAAAACGTCAGATTAAACTGAAACTTTGCACCCTTATCAAACACCGATGAAAATACAATAATTTGGCAACTTTTTCTTAATGTCCTCCAAGGATCATCAGGATAAAATAAAAATTAAAAAAATTACTAATCTATTGTCGAGATTTTTCCGGGGGCGCCGCTGTTATTAATATATATTTTATTACAAACGGCCAACCCTCCCAGAGCTCCGATACAAGGGTAAGGCTCTTCTTATACAACGGGCTGTGCCCGGTTCCCTGAGGTTGACGCTAGTGACATGACATTTTCAGTCACCCTCTTGCCGTTCATCCCTCGGCACGTTTCTCATCAATATATTGGATTGGGTGAATTTGAGAATGAGCGTCATGAACACCGATACATATAGAAACCAGCTGATACTCGCCCGCTTTTCAAAACCGCTGAGTATCCGTTAGTAGTACATAATTAATATTACATCATAATGTATGTATTAAAATTGGAACCAGCATTTAACAAGGGTTTATACAACGGCAAATACGTTACAGACAATTAAAAAAGAGAAGATTGGAAAAAAAATTATAGTTTAAAAAACTAAAAAAACACGCTTTAATAACAAACCGAACTAAAAACTAAAAAATAATGTTTGAATATTAAGATTTTGTTCAACAGCGACAGAAAGTCCACTAACTCAATATAATTAAACGATTTATAATAAGTTTAAAATAGAATGAAGTGATTGAAAATTCATTTTATTGTAATAAGCGTGGGGTGTTTTTTATTATATTTTATAATTCTACTTTTATCAATAGCTACCAATAAAATATGTATAACAATTGATATGAAAAACCCCACGCTTTTTACAATAAAATGAATTTTTTTGTCAATCATTTCATTCTTATTTTAAACTTATTAAAAATCAATTAATTATATTGAGTTAATGGAGTTTCTGTCGCTGTTGAACAAATTTTTAATATTTAAACATTATTCTTACTTTTTAGTTCGGTTTGCTATTAAAGCGTGTTTTTTTTAGTTTGTTTAAACTATAATTTCTACGTAGCTTCATCTAGCGTTAGAACAAGCGTCTCTTGAAAACCATTAAAATAGACCGAGTAATTTAGTAGTTAAAAATGTTTTTATACCCTTTTCGTATTTACCCATGTTACCAACGAGTGAGAATAGCTCACATACTCCGCTCGAACTATTCAATAGAAAATATAATTACCTGTTAAAAGTCTATTTCTTTTCTTTAATAAATTATAGCCCACACCTAGATAACTAATTCAATGAAAAATAATAAAAAACAGTTGCAATATTAACTCGAACTTAACCTTACAAGTAAGAGATATAATTTAACTTGAAATTTAAATCGCCATTAAAAAACTGGTCGTTAATGCTTAGTTCATTTAGTTTTCGTGTTAATCTAAAGTAATATATATAAGGCTAAACTGTACTTTATATACAATTCGTGTTAATATAATCAGGTACAATTTTACTGATTTTACTGGGCAATCAAAAAACGCAACAAAAACTTTACAACCTCATAAAAATACCGTTACTGTCTATACTATCTCGCCTGCAAATTGAATCACTTATTTTGATGGTTAATGTATATCGGCTTGTTTGATGAGACGATACCGAATGGTTCACCGGCGTTAATAGTTAGCTCGTAAAGTATTTGTTACGTTTTTTGACTATCCAGCAAAACTGTACCCGTCTATAATAATATGTTCCTCATATATTTCTATACATTAACTTTTTTTAGACTATATAAACATTACTACGTTCATAAGGATTGGAAAATTCATCTATCTTGATTTTGTTATGAATTTCATTTCGAACATTTACACTTCAGTCTATTTATAGCTATTTTATCTACACATTCAAAGCAGCCTTCATTAGCTATAAATTTCCATTTGTTGCCTTTCAAGGGAGTGTATCGTGGTTTCCTGGTCAAATATTCGCTTTCAAGTATCACTAAGGAATTTATAAATAACCATGAGAAATATATTTTGCATTTGTCGGTTTGAAAAGCGAATGAGGAAGTGAATATAAAAGAATCTGTGATTATATTTTAATGCGTTCTGCTTCATTGGCTGTGCCACTATTATCTAGTTAGTTACACGTGCGACAAATATTTGTGTTGAACGAATTACAAATTTAACGTTGTTAAATTGCAGATAAATTTTTTTTATAGAAGTAAGTTCATTATAGATGTTACACATATAATTTCTAATAAATAAACCTTTTAGCCGAAATCAGTTAAATAAACAGGGAATGGCAGTTTGCTTAGATATTTACTTACTCCTTGGTGAACCGAGGAGTGCAAATTTTTTTTATAGCGTCATCGGCGTCATGGCAAAACATTTCCGTTTTATTTTATATAAGAACTGTTCGGATTATTAGGAGGAAACAAAAACAATAATAATATTAAATAATCCCTTATTTCATCATGAAACTTCTTAAACGACTTATTCAAATTAGACCTTACTACTAATTTTCGGAATACACGAGGAATACATAAGTGGGAAAGATTAATGGACGAGGGATTTCGCGGAGCGTTTTTATATGCTGTAAGAGTAAATATTCTTATTTAAGTTGAGGAATAGTTAAAAATATATAAAGTCGGCTTTAATAGTACTACACAATATTTTCATTTTAGTTATACAGGGTGTCCGGAAACAAAGTAGCAAAAATTAACTGTAGATTCCTTAGCCCAAATTAATTGGGGTTCTTCATATAACATTTTTCAAAATACCCCTTCGTTTTCAAGGTATAGCCCGTTTAAAGGGGTACGTTAAAAACTATTTTAATTTTTTACTCAAAAAATAAAATTCCAAAAAATAAAATATTTAGCGTATCTACTACACTTATTGAAAGGCATCTTATGAATTTTTTTCATCCCCTTGAGTGCTTCACCAAGGGGTGGAATGGGCAACCCCTAATATATTTTTAAAAATATTTTTTAAATCCACTCATTTTACATTTCAGAATAAAATATTTTTTGATTCCCTTGTTGATTATAAAACTTTTTTTTCTATTTAATCACAAAAATCGTGAAGATTTAACGTGCTGATTCAAAAATACAATAATAGACAGAGTGTTCCATTTGAAAAAATTAAAAAAATTCACTTCGAATTTACTTCGTTCAAGGCCCTACTATAAATATACTGGGTGTCCCAGATTTAAACCGACATACTCTAGTGGAAGGTAGAGCACACTCAACTGAGTTCAAGACACCGCTATACTTACCGTTGAATGTGAACCGTTTTTGAGATACGGGACGGGGTGTTCTTTGGTTTTTGACCAGAATTTTAGTCCGACATATTTTTGAAATGACTGCACATATTTAGATAAAATTTGGTATACATATTATACTAAATAGCTTAATTGATTTTGGATAGATTCAAGGACCGACCTCCATTTTTTAAATACGGCTCTTTGGGTCGTTAACATCACACTGTATATTATTTTTTTGGTAAATGTTAGTAAACTTTTAAAAAGCTTATGGACCAGTTTATGAAATAATGTCATAATATTTGATGGCACGTTTATAGTTATTCTTCAATAAATTTTCAAAAGTATTGAAAGACCAAATTTGACATTCTACAAATAACACAATCCAGTTGCTAACATCATTATTTTATTAATTTTAGCTAAATACCCCGCCGAAGAGGTTATTTGTTTTTGTTTTAACATTCAGTGTTTCTAAGCTTTCTTTAGTTTAATTTCATCCAAAATAATGCACATTCCATTTATTTCATAAATTTATTTAGACCTTTAAATAATTAAAAAAAAAATTAAAACAGTGTAAATAATTAAAACTATAACAGGTTTTCAAAATAAATACCTCCAGCGTCAAAACATTTTCGAGAACGTTTTAATATGTTCTTCACTGACCTATCAATCACTTCCGGGTTATTCCTAATGTTATCACATACAGTAATATTTTTTCTAGAAGCTGCGCTCGTGTATTGAGCTCTTCATTGTCTCTGACTTGAGATGACCTCATAAAAATAAACTAGAGGTGTAAGATCAGAAGAACTAGGTAGCCAGTTTACCGGACCTCCGCCGCCAATCCATCTGTTGATGTAATGCTGGTTCAGATAATCCTGGACCGGTACAGAAAAATGGGGCCCATCACCATCGTGCTGAAACCACAAACCCCTAGTATTGATGCCTTCTAATAAATCTGGTAAGATATCTCGAAGAAAGTTTAAATGAACCCCACCAGTTAGCCTTCCTTCAAAAATGTGGGGCCCTGTTAGATGATTATTGTAAATATCACACCACACTGTTAAATCTGTATTGAAAATGTTTCTGAATCACTGCATGTGGATTTTCGGTTGCCCAAACATGTTGATTTATACAGTTGTTAATTCCGTCACGTGTAAATTGGGTTTCATCCGTGAATAGAACTCTCGATATTGTTCTTCTGTGAGCCAAAATCTACCTACAGAATGTTAAGCGGGGAACGTCGTCGGCGTCTTCCAGCCGTTGAACTGTTTCAACATGAAATGGACAAAAAATTTTCTTCTTTAATGTTCGCGATGCTCTTGTCTAACTCATTACTTATTTTTCTAACATTTCTGGATAGATTATTTTCCACAATCTGTAATATTTGCTCTTCTTGTGGAAAAGCTCTGGGAACACGTTCATATTGTTCATGCTTTGTCATTGATGGAAATTGTCTAGGTTCCCTACTAAATTGGTATATCTCTGAAGACGTTTTATGATCTGGTACACGACGATTTGGAAAACGCCTTTGATACTCTCTTTTTGCAGCTCTCCCATTTCCGTCGTAAAAGCCATACACAAAATAATATCCGCATATTCTTCATTACTAAATTGAAACATCTAAAAATTTTTAGTTTTATAACTGGTTTTTTTATCACTTATTCTAATAATTACTAAGAGCGAACAGCAACTCTTATTTGTAAAATTACACATTTTACATGTACCTACTTGCAACAATGTCATGTGTTAGTCGCATCGTTTTATTACTTATTTTTTATTCGTGAAATAAATGGAATGTGCTTTATTGTGAACGAAAAAAACACTGAATGTCAAAACAAAAACAAATAACAACCTCTTCTGCGGGGTATTTAGCTAAAATTAATAAAATAATGATGTTAGCAATTGGATTGTGTTATTTGTAGAATGTCAAATTTGGTCTTTCAATACATTTGAAAATTTATTGAAGAATAACCATAAACGTGCCATCAAATATTATGCCATTATTTCATAAAGTGGTCCAGAGACTTTTTAAAAGTTTACTATCATTTATCAAAAAATAATATACAGTGTGATGTTAACGTCCCAAAAAGCCATATTAAAAAAATGGAGGTCGGTCCTTGAATTTTTTCAAAAACACTTAAGCTATTTATTAACCAAAAAGAGTATAATATGTATACCAGATTTTATCTAAATATGTGCAGTCACTCCAAAAATATGACTAAAGTTCTGGTCAAAAACTATAAAACATCCCGTATCTCAAAAATGGTTCACATTCAACGGTAAGTATAGGGGTTTTGAATTCAGCCGAGTATGCTCTACCTTCAACTAGAGTATGTCAGTTTAAATATAGAACACCCTGTATGCTTGGTAGGATAACGAAAATATTTTTTATAACAATTCTAAAGGCTTATTTTAACTCAATTTTCATTAATTTTTTTTACTTACGCATTTTTAAGACATTTCAAGCTTTAACATTATATTAACATATTTTAAACTGAAGTAATAGATTGTTTAAATTAGTCATAAAAATTAAAATTTGGTACTTTTCTAATTTTTCAAATCCTGTGTATTAAAAAATATATTTTTAAGATGTTGTTCACATCATACATCTTCTTATTTATTACATTAAGGGTAAACTGAAAGTTTCAAATTTTTATCTTAAAAACAACGTCACATCAAAAACAGAAAATCTAGAGGTCGTCGGAAAGATAATTTTACGCTGAATTCATAAATGTAAAAATATATAGAATATTCCATTTAAAAAAAATTACCTCGAAGATGGTCCGCTGTAGCGAGTCACCCTATATATTTCAGAATACTTTTAAAATGTTCCCCTTTTGACATTATACCACTTTCATAAAAGAATAATTTTCCAAAGTCTACTAATAAGGTCAATATTAGAATATGACGCACTATTGGTACACCCTGTATATATCATACATATTGATACAATGTTTTTCAAATTTAAATATAAGGGTCGAATACCTATGGTCTTCTACTTTCAATTGAATTTTGGATTGTACAAATCTATCGAATAGTTAAAAAGTTGTAACAAATTTATTATAGCACGCCTGAACCCGCGCGCTCCTCGCGCACTGCACTTGTGTATCTTTATTATACGAGGACAATTGAAACTGGTCAGTGTTAAAGCACAGGACCATGCGCACTGAACTTGATATTTATATTTGAAACTGTGCAGGCGAGTCCGAGACTGGCAATGTAATTAGCCTGAATGAACCATCTACGACTGCACTGCTTTAAAGATAATAAAACGGACAGGCCTACTAGCATAAAAAAACTGGTAAATTGTTTCTCAGTAGCCAACGGTGGACTTAATGAGATGTGCTGTCAATGTGCTAGTGCAGTGCATAAATACCTGTTATAATATCAATATCAAGCGTAGGAGTTTAGTTAGTTACTGTTCATATTTATAAATATTTACTACTATATGAAAGGTAAAATATTTTAATTATTTACTAATTTACCATGGCTTTCTGGAGACCATTTGAAACAGAGGATAATATAATAACGCCTGAAAATCTTATAATTTTCTTATGACAAGCATTTCTATTTACCTCCGCCCATGTACAATAAAGAGATGCCGACTGTTTTTGCCGGCTTTTAGTTTTTATACGGTTTCAATTAGGTTCGTATACACTTTACTGCCGAGGCATATGTTCGGGCGTTCAAAAATAAAGTTTTACAGTTTACAATTTTGATTTTTCAATAATACGATTTTTCTATAAATAAAAAAATATGATTTTTCTATAAAATGGCGATAATAGTTTTTTACAAAAATTTGTATTTTAAGAGATTTTTGAAAAAAATTGTTATTTCGCAAATAATTTGTTAAATAAATAATAGAAGCAGGCAGCCTTTTGTTGATAATTTTTTATAATACGTTGTTCGTAAGATACTTACGAATGTACAGTAAAATCTACTTTGACTCCACTATTCGCATCACTTTTATAATTTATTTTCAAATCGAAGATTCGTAAACTGAATTACGGAAATGTACGTGTCTAACAACTGGGTCACACCTAGTATGGCACCCCAAAAACGTAATAGGCAAGCACGTGTAAAAGAAACGATGCAGTCGACCTATGGTCGGTTGGCGGACAAACCCGGCTACACAGGTAATTTACAGAATAGAAAAACAGGAGGAAAGTTGAGCTACTAAATGCGACAGGATCCTAATACTGCAACGATCCGCTTAACGATAGCGGAACGACATTTTTGCCGTTCATTTCAACTTCAGAAAGTGACTTATGGAAAAGATCCTAACAATGAACCACAATTTAGTACTATATAAGTGCTTGTTCCTCTAATTATATACACTCCATTACTTCTGCAGTGAGTATAAAACATAAATTATATCTGAAAAGCATCGAATTGCCATTAATATCTGTGAACTTGTGAAGTTTGAAAGGGATCGAAGCAAATATCTAAAGTTAACTGTCGCATTAAATTGGAATTAACGTTAATTCAGTCGATTAAAGTTAATGTAGGTTAGTGCTTAAGTTGCAGAGACATGACATGCAATAAAAAAACTTATTTTATCGAACGCTTAAGTCCGTGATGAGGATTTAACTAAGATTCAAAGTTTTAAAGTCAATCTCCGGTTACTAAAATTTCCGTAAATTGATATTTTATAAAATATTAATCGAGATATCGGAGGCATAGAAAGTTCGACTCATTGATACGGCTGGTTTTTGCCTTTGTCGCAAGAATATTAATTTCGAGAATCTGAACTTTATTATGATAATATACTAACAGCAAGTTTCTCAATGTGTGGATAACTTCAAGGTCTTGGCAATCTTATAGTTAAGTAAATCAGAAGATGAGGTACTGGTTAACTAAAAATAAAACATAAGTGTGAAGTCAGTTACACTGTATTCTTGTTTCGTAAGAATGTCAATGGATTTCTCAGATTATGATGTGAATGCTTACATTGACTGCAGTAATGCCGAAGAAGTTAGGAGGTCTAAAATACTTAATATTTTTAGTTTTCAGGGCAGTGGGAATTTGATACAGAAAAATATCTCAAATATATATTTTATTTTACTTTAACGCCTTATTTAGATGAACGTTCTGGCGGTGTTTGGCACTAGCTATTCCATCACTCAACCATGACACATACACATAGACAATTATAAAACGACTATTCTCTATGACATTGCCATCTGCCGCAGCTGAGACTTGAACTCAGGAGTGGTACAGCAACTAGCCGTGTTGTGTCTCACACAATCTCATCTAGTACACTGCTACCAATTCGGTAACACATGAAAAACACCACTAAACATCCATACCCTGGCCAGGATGCGAACCGGGGGCTCCTTGGTTGCAAGCCTAACACGTAAGGGTCAAGTCACTGAGCCGGCTATTCAACCTTGTTTTTACAAGTCATGAAAAGGCTCATTAGCATATTCTACTTTCTGTGAAATAAATATATTTACGGGGATTAAAACATGATGCTTTGATAGTATTCTACTAAGGCTGTAACTACTCACTTTAATATTGCATATCGTGTTGGTGTAAAAGTTTGGAAATAAAATATGGATTTATTTGACAGGAAAAAAAGCGTCTTTCTTAGTTTTAAATACGTTAAAACTAAGTAGCGGTGCTTAATCCCCAGTACTCACCGACACGAAAACTTGTCACGTCGCTACGCACAATGTAACATTCCCCAGGGAGGCTACAATGTAATCACATTTTAATAAGTTAAAAGATCAGAAATGGCGAGACTTCGCTTTTTCAATTGGCGGTACGCTAAAATATCAGGGATGTCCCGTGAGATTATAATCTTGCTAAGCTAAACGAAATTTTAGTTTAATTATGACATTAATATCATTAATTTATTTAACCATTTGTGCGACATAGAAGCACATTTGTAGAATTGGTAGAGTAGCTTGCTTACAAACAATTTATTTTCACGAAGGCGAAGTATAAAAATATGATTAACTTTTTCATACACAGTTCAGCGTCATTTTGAGCAAATTTTTATTATCCTCCAAACTTGCCAAAAAAATTGTTTTTTAACATAATTCACACATCTACAGACATATTGTTATATAATAACTACGATAATACGACATTTGTTACCTAAAGTATAATTAAAAATATTAAATTAAAAAGCTTAGAATATATTACATATCGAATATGATCCTTTGCCTTAAAGATGCCAAAAAGATGTTACTTTTATCTTTGTCCGATTATCCGAGCAAATATTCAAATTGTGAGACAACAAATTAAATCGCCAATAAAATTCAATTTATAAACTGGTCTTACTTGTGTTCCCGAGTAGTTATTCGTTTGTGCAGTAGGTGTCCTGGCGAGTTTTGACGGTGCAATAAGTTGGCCAGTGAATGTGAATAGAGTTGTCGGCGTCTATTCATATTATATATATGCATCTATACTCTATTTAATGTTGACTTGTTCAATATACTTTATTATTAAACAAGCTGTGTGAATCATTTCACCCTACAAAATTCATTAATTGATGATGCCTAAATATCAACCTTCGTGTTCATAGCATTGGATATTTAAAACTTGACACATGAACTTGATGATCCTTATTGAGTAGGCGAAGTGAATCTGATCATGATATACTATGCATCGAATACGATCGTTTACCGTAAAAATGCAAAATCTTTAACTTTATCCAATTTTAACTGAGAAACGATTAAAATTGATAAAATAATTAACTCAACAAAATCGCAGGTGAAAATATTTTTGATGTCAGTAACTAAAAATATTTATCCATTTGATAATACCTAAATATTGGCATATTAATTTCTTTAAGTTCACGATATTGAATGTGAACCTGATGATACCTGCTGAATAGGCGAAGTGAAACAGTTCATGAATGCGAATATTTCAGTTTCACGATGTCTATGTCTGTTCAACTAGGAGGACTGAAAGCACCTGCGCTCCTGGATACAACACTAAGTTTCGCATCAGAAGTGAAATACCTTGGGGTAACCTTCGACGCCAAACTAACATGGAATCTTCACATAGATAGAAGACTAAACAAGGCCTGCATTTCTTATGAGCAGTGTCGTAGGACCATGGGGAAAACCTGGGGAAGGAAACCCAAAGTGGTCATGTGTATATACACTGCCGTCTTAAGACCAATGATAACCTATGGAGCTGTGGTTTGGTGGCTTAAGAGCAAACTGACTACAGCTAAGGTCAAGCTAAGCCAAGTGCAGAGAGTTGACTGTTTAGGCATACCGGAGCTATGCAAGCAATGCCAAAGAGAGCTATGGACTTAATGCTGTGTTATTACATTAGATATATATCTTGGAGAAGTGGCTCTGATAACAATGGTACGCCTCAAATCCGTTGGCATACAACCAAATGTAGGCTGTGGAGAGGTCAGAAGTTACCTGTAGAATGAGGTCAGGAAGGTGCTTTTTCTACAGGCGTGCACAGACAAGATTTCTCCCCGGTTTGTCTTTGACAGACCCTACATAATACAGACGAATAGCGAGACTACTGGCGAAGGTGTGATCAACATCTTCACAGAAGGATAAAAAAAGAGGGATGAGGCAGGACGTGGAATATACTCCAGAGGTCTGCAAATCCAATATAAAATGGGCTATGGATGGGCGAGCCAGTGTAGTACAGATGGAACTGCCGGGCATAACCATAGCCGCAAAAGAGATTGTCCGTAGACAAACTACGAGCAAAACAATTAGGATCTACACAAATTGCAGACAATTATTACTAGCCCTGAGAAGTTACAATATTACCACAGTAGCAGTATGGCAATGTCATCATTACCAAGCACTTGTGGGTGCCTCGAGCATGAATAAACATATTGGTATGCAGGGTAAAAGAACATGCACATTGTAGTGGTAAAAAAGTAACTGACAGACTGGCCAAGAAGGGAACAGGCCTAGCCAGTCTGTTGCCGATCAGGGCGATAACACAAATAATTAAAGAGAACACCCATAATGAATTCAAGAAACTGTGGGATGAAACAAACAGCTATCAGCTTGCTAGGAACTACTAAAATATCCCAACAAGAGTACAGCAATAGACTATCAGAAGGAACCTACGTTTTATAACGCAAATCCAGACCGAACATTATCCGTTAAGAAAACATCTACATAATGTGAGATTAAGCAAAACACCTCTCTGTAGAAGTTGTGAACGAGAAGATGCGACGGTTCAACAGGTACTCTGTGTCTGTTCTGCCGTCTCGTCAATCAAAGAATCCATTTTGGGAGAATGTTGGCCTACTTTGGCTGATGTAAGGGAGATGCCGATAGGCAGCATCACCACCTACTTGGCAAGATTAGGCTGGTTGGAGGCCTATGCGAAGGTCTGCCTACAGGGAGGATGTACAAAGGGCCGAATGGGACATATGTGCTGTGGTTTAATAATTTTCATTGACCGCCCTCTCAACCAAGAATTTATGTCTGCTCGAAGTAAAATTTTACGAGGGTATACTATGCATCGAGTATGATCGTTTGCCAAAAGGGCCTTAGCTTTAATTTTGTCTGATTTCAATCAAACAAAGATAAAGAATTAACTGAACCAAATCACAAGAGAGAGCATGTTTGCTGAGTCAATAACTAGATATATTTGGTTACCCGATGATGCCTAAATGTATGTATATTTCGTACTTCGAGTTCATGCTATTGGATTTCACTAAAACTTGACAATGCCTTAAAAATGATTTAAGGTTTCTAAAATTTGTATTTTAAATGAGAAGTTTTGCAGCTGTGTCAGGTATTTTAAATATACCTACGATATTTGTGTATGATGTAAGATTTGTGAATTATTTTCATCGAGTTTTCATGTAAAATTTTATAAACTTCGTTCAAAATTGTATCACTTCAAGAAATTTTATAGTTTTATTTTAAACTTCCTAACTTTGCAACAATTCGGGAAAACCCTGTAAAAAATATGTAATTTTGAAATTAAAAATACACATGCTTTTTGACTAATGAAAAAGTTTTTTTTTCATTTAAACAATAAAATGTCAAAACTCAATATGTCATTTTCTGATTTTATCACAAAATTGCAAAAATTCTTGTATACAATATTTGCAGCAATGAGCTTGTCAAGGTTTTAATTTACTTTAGTCTCTAAACAAACCTCTTGTTACCTTCTTTTATGAATAAAATTTTAAAAACATGAAGTTCTGAAAATGTTAATAGAATATACAAGCTGTCCATTTTATCAGGGCCCTCTAGAACAGTTTATTTAATATCGGTTGCGTAAAAAGATAGTTTGTTCGAAAATTATGCCCATTTTTATAAGTTACAAAATCGTTTAAAGACATTTGAAATCCATGGCCTACTTTAAAAGTTATGACGGAAAATATCGAAAATGTGGAATATGTCTAAGCCAAATATCTCCGTTATTTGACGAGATACAATGAAAATTCTAAGGCAACAATTTTTTGCAAAACAGTGTATTTCAACGAGGTTTTATCTAAATGTTTTCAAAACCGCTATATTTTCAGATTTTCTCTTCATGGTGTGAAAACATTTCTATGTAACGGGCAAGAAATAGCGGCAATAAATAGAGTATTTTCATCCCTTTTCAACGATATATCACATGCCATATTTATTCATTGGAACTAAACAATTAATTATAAAAACAATTTTTTAAACCAATATTTTTTTTAACTAGCATTATACTTGCCGTAGAGAAGTAAGATTAAATAACTAAAAAATTCAATCGGTTTTTCAAATCTTTACTATAATGAAACTTGAACAAAATTAAAAAGAATAAAGTAAATTCAGCTAACATAAAAAAATTAATAATAAAAATGAATACAGCACACAGAACATTGATATTTATCTAATCCTCGAAATAATTTTTAAAATGTCATATCAAGTGTTAAAAAAGTCTATCGCGATTTCTCATGAACAATTGAGCTCGCCGAGGTACTGCATTCAAAATATTTCTTAGCCTTTCGGTAACTGTATTACATGCCTGTTGAATGTCTTTAACATACAACCATAGAGAAAAACCCATTGGGGTTATATCTGGAGAACGAGGGGCCATCGCATTAATTCATTGGTACCTATCCAATGTTGAGGCAAAATTTTGTCTAAATGATTTAAGCAAATACGGAAATTGTGGGAGGAGCTCCATCCTACTGAAAATATTGAATGTCGATTCTCCAAAGACAGGTCATCTAATAATTAATTAAATTCCTTCTTTAAAGAGTTTAGATACCTTTGGCCACTGAGGTAACCATCATAAAAATAAGGACCTATTTATTAAATTGGTGCCTAAAATACCGAATCACACATTTATTGAAAAAAGATTTGGTCCATGCCAGTGTGTATTTTCAGAACTCCATTTGTAATGAAAATTACGATAAAAAAATTTACCTCGTCGGACCAAAGTATTTTACTACATATTAATGGTTGGCACGCTTCTTTTTCAACAGCCACCTCCTTGGTTTGTCCCCCTCTTTTAAATTGTGAGTTTTTTTAGCTCTATAGAACCGGTAATCATTTTTCTTTGAAACATTTTTAACATTTACTTGCTTTATTTACACGATTATACGAATTGAATTGAATTTCTCTTAATGATGTTTCCAAACTTTCTGCATTTTTGTTTCTTACATAAATAATTAATAACTCTGTTTACCTTATTCACATTATCAGTAACACTGTTCATTCTTGTCTTTTTCTTTAAAAATGAATCATTTCAATAGTGAAATAAGAGAACCTCGGAGCAAAAGCAGGTTCATGATCAGCTATCAGATTAGGGGTGAGGGATAATTAGAGTGGTGGAAGGTAATTAGACGGAGCTTAGGGGGCGGAACGTTAGAGAGCAGGGCCTAGGAGTGGTGGGGGGAGGGGCAATTGTAGTGGTGGGAGGTAATTGAAGTGCTGTGATGATTAGAAAGGTGGGGTAATTAGAGTGGTGGGGGGTAGTATAAGTATAATTAAGTGTGATTGAAGTAACAATGAGGGTAACTGCAGTAACAATGGAGTAATTGCAGTAACAATGATGGTAATTGCAGTAACAATGAAGGTAATTGCAGTAACAATGAGAGTAATTGCAGTAACAATTATGGTTCAACAGTCGGTCCGCCCGCGCGCATGTTCATCTGTCCGTTATTGCATTGTCCTATTGCACTTTGTATTTTTTTAAATATATATTATATAAAGTTTTTGTAATATTGCGAACCATATGATTTATATGTATGCTTATGTAAGCTAATAATTGACTGGTCATATAGACTCGTCCAACACCTCAAGTTTTTCACTAGATGTAATTAGTACCATTGTTAATGTATGATCCACAATTCTAGCTTCTAGCTCCTAGGGCCCGCCTTCTAACGTCCCGCCCCCTAAGCTCCGCCCCTAAATACCTCCCACCACTCTAATTACCCTTAATCTGATCATTGGTCATGAACCTGAACCTGCTCCTGCTCCGAGGTTCTCTCGTTTTTTAAAGCGAAATTTTCTAAACAGAGTTTTATTCGGCTGCAGTACTCGTTGAAATCTGTTTCTATATTCTACTACAGCTAATCCAGTGTTAAAATTGCATTAACAATATGTAACATATTTTAACGATTTGTAAATTCTGAAAAGAGTGTGAGTGAGTGAGGGTTTAACAACTATTAACTGAGATGATCTGTCAAAAAATTAAATTGTCAAGTTTTCCATAGCCAACTATTTTAAAATAATTGAAATGATAGTACAATTAATTTAGTAGATAACATGAAATACAGACAAATGGAAATTATACTTAAATTAATTGGCAAAGATACTTCAACATTCTGAGCAAGGAATGACGTTTTTATGGAAGACCTCTATTACAATGGCATAACTGTGAATACTCTTCCCATAATTGTTCCATGTTGCTTTCCTGATTATTAATTGTTGGCTGAATTTACTTTATTCTTTTTAATTGTGTTAATGCTTTATTATACTAAAAATTTGAAGAATTTATTGAACTTTTTAATCATTTTATTTAATCACACTTCTCCCCCTCGCTGGATCTTCACCTTGTCGTGGTGAGGGGGCTTGAGTGCTTCGATGAACCGAGAGCTATGCCGGCGGTAGCTCAGCTACTAGTAGGGACACCCTTGCCGGACAGATCGAGGAGAGAAGTGAGACTAAGAAAGATCCAAGCACACATTCTCGCACACACATACACGTACACACATTAACATAAAATACAACACATGTGCCTGGGCGGGAGTCCGATACACTCTGTACTTATCTAGGCAGAGCTTCGAGGCAGGACCCTGGATTGGGATCGCGTTTGGAGAGGTAGCAGTGAAAATCTCGGGTCATACAGTAGTGCCAGATGGCAGTGGATAGAGTCCTGCTGTTTGACTCGGGGGGCTTCACTAGCGGCTGCCAAACTTTTCCGCCGGGAAATGTCAAGCCACGGAGCGCTGCTGGGAGAAGAAGGAGGTATGAGGGCTCCGACAGTTCGGGCACATACCAAGTTACACATCCACACACACCATTACACACACTCACACACACATTTAAACACACGTTCCGTCCCCCCCAAAATAACAGAGCAAAATAAGGTCTAGTAGGAATGAACGGTTGAGGGGACGACAGGGGGTAGGTAAAAAGGGCCCATTTGTGGCCTACTTGCCAGGCACCAGGCCTCCCCCAATAATTACTACTACTACTAATCACACTTCTTCACGGCAAGTATGATGCTAGTTAAAAAAATATTGGTTTAAAAAATTGTTTTTATAATTACTTGTTTAGTTCAAATGTGCTTTTAGAGGGCGGAATATTAAACATAATATTTTTAGTCGCAAACTCCTCTATAAATCCTTATTTTACTATAAGGAACCTAACCAGACTGCAACCAACAGCTACTCTCCGGGCTATGTGCCCCGCCGAGCGCTGAATTACAAGTTACAAGCCTGGCGCGTTAAGTGTAATAATTGCATATTACCATCAAAACGCTAATGCTTCGATTGCAACAAACACCAGCCGAAAGACTGATCCTACTTAAAGGAGCTCCCTTGCCAGTCGTCACACACCACTTGCAGACTGCAGTTTCGAGCTGTTGGCTCTCGTCAGTGCAAGGTAGGTATGCGACGACCGACATGAGAATCCTTTGACTATAGTACATCCCGGTATTTTTACAATAGCGACATGTAAAACAGCCAGCAGGCGCCATCTAGCGGTCCAGTGTCTGTTGCAATCGAAAAATAAATAGCCTGACTTGGCTTAGCACAGTTCAAATGTGCTTTTAGAGGGCGGAATATTAAACATAATATTTTTAGTCGCAAACTCTATTATTATTTTTCGATTGCAACAGACACTGGACCGCTAGATGGCGCCTGCTGGCTGTTTTACATGTCGCTATTGTAAAAATACCGGGATGTACTATAGTCAAAGGATTCTCATGTCGGTCGTCGCATACCTACCTTGCACTGACGAGAGCCAACAGCTCGAAACTGCAGTCTGCAAGTGGTGTGTGACGACTGGCAAGGGAGCTTCTTTAAGTAGGATCAGTCTTTCGGCTGGTGTTTGTTGCAATCGAAGCATTAGCGTTTTGATGGTAATATGCAATTATTACACTTAACGCGCCAGGCTTGTAACTTGTAATTCAGCGCTCGGCGGGGCACATAGCCCGGAGAGTAGCTGTTGGTTGCAGTCTGGTTAGGTTCCTTATAGTAAAATAAGGATTTATAGAGGAGTTTGCGACTAAAAATATTATGTTTAATTACTTGTTTAGTTTTAATGAATAAATATGACATGTGATATCATTGAATAGAGAGAAAAATGCTCTATTTAATGCCGCCAATTCCCGCCAATTCCAAAAAATTTGTTCACACCCTGAAGAGAAAATCTCAAAATACAGCGCTTTTGAAAACATTTAGATAAACTCTGGTTGAAATACTCTGTTTTGTAAAACTAACCCTTAAAGTAGGCTATGGATTTCATTTGTAGAAACAATTTTTTTGCGCGACTGATATTAAGTGAAATATACTAAGAAATAAAATATGTCTTGATTCATCATTCTTAAAGGTATCGTATTGTTTATAAGTTAAAATCAACATTAACATACAAATCGAAATAAATACTGAGGAAGGTTAAGAAATATGTGTATATTTTAGTATCAAACATTGAACAATTTTTTTGCGATATAAATGTTAAAAATCCTTCTGTAGATGGAAAATTATGTTACTTAAAATTAAATTATAATAAATTTTAGATTGAATTCTTCTGTATGAAACTGTTGATATTGAATTACCCCAAGTCTATACATAATTTCCTCTCCAACGTAAACTGATATTCATAACTCTTAACCGCAGCTGGTATACCAGGAATTTCATATCATCCATCTTTTCAAAGAAAAAATAACGAAACGCCGACATTAGCATCCCAATTATTCCTCCTCTTCTCCCTCTATTTTCTTATGGTATTCAACCTATGTCGTCGACTGGAAATTGTGAAGTAAATCTTACCAGCCATATAGGATGTGTAAGATAAGTCTAATCGTAAACAGGGTAATAAGAACAAAATAAGTATAATAAACAGAACATGTAGAAATTATAAGACTGTCAATATAGAGACAGATGCGTTGAATAGTTTTCGCAGCTGGCACCAAGTGAAATATTATTAAGAAATATATATAAATAAAATATTATGCTTTTTAATATTTCAGAAAGCTTTGATAAAACTCGACACGTTTCGACTTCATTAGAACTTTTTCAATAGTGAAGTTAGTTACTTAAATTTGTTACTCAAATTTCTTCCACTAATACCGTTTATAAATATATTTTATAACGGACTTGATTACTCTTTACCTTTGATGCTTTAAATATACTTGCATTTCCACTTGCACGAAACTTAATGAAATTTATTTATACTAAAAATAAAATATTTTTTGGAATAAAAATATTATATAAACCGCCATCAACAAATTTTAACATGTACATACAATAATTACATAGTTATCTCATTGAGTTAAGAATACAGAATATAGAGGTGTTTATTGGAGATATAAATATAAACTTAAACTTCTCCTACATCAATCAATGTCTTAACTGTTCTTGCCGAACTCGCTTCGCTCGTCAGTCAAGTACATCCTCGACACAAAAAATTTCACTTTTGCTCCACCCACGAGAGGCATTAAAAGTATTTGAGGAGAAAATAATTGTATTTATTTAATTTAGATTCGACATTTGAAATGTGTATATCCTCGACAAAAAATGTCACTTTATAAAATAATACACTATTTTCTTCAAGCGTCAATAGTGCATGATTTTAATGAGGAGTTTACTGAACTTGAATTGTAATTTCTCTGACACTCCATCTGAGTGGCAGTAAAAGTGTTTCATTGCCTTTCAAAGCAGTACTTGAAGTATTTGAAGAAAAAATAACAGTATTTATTTAATTCATATTCTACATTGAAAGAAAAAATAACATGTTTTATGAGAGGTAAAGTGATTTTTCTGTATCTCAGCTATTCTTGACGACATCCTCGATACAAAAAATGTCACTTTTATTCCATACGAAACAATGTACTATTAATTTTTATGGTTAGCAGTTGCCATATGAATGTAATTAGGCATTGCACCGATCAATAAAGATATGTATACCTCATATGCCATTTAGAATATTTCAGTCACCATATACCCTTAAATAATACGAAATTAGTTAAATACATAAGTTTAGTTAAGTTATTAGACAATTAAATATTCTATAAATAGCAAACTCTTTGCAATTTTTATAAATTTCACAAATTGTACTTAAATATTTATATTCAACTAGTTTATGTTTTACAGGAATAGGGAACGAACTTAATGTTATTATGACAACAAAAATATAAAAGTTATTTTATATCTGATATTTTAGTGATATTCATTATTTTGCTCATATTTTTTAAATATTTTATACAGAGATATGCCGATTATTATATACCTATGTATGAATAATAAATCTTATAATACTTTCTACTGACATAAGTCAGATCTCTTTCGAAGTCTCAAATTTATAGTTTCCTTGAAATTCATTTCATTTCTGAATATATTTCATGACATAATTTGATGCCTATTTTAGATTCACACTATATTAGGGATGTTACTACAGAACTAGGGTTCTCCAGAAATAAAGAATAAAAAGAATCTTCAGCTATCTAATAGAGCACATTTTATAGGGATTAGAATATTAGAAGCATTAGTCTCAAAGCAAACAAAATAGCTGTCGAGTATGAAAGACCACCATAATTAGTGACTATATATAAATTAATTCGTTAATCCGCTGGTTGACATTTCTGTCGACTATGTGCAACTCATATTTCCGTATATATTTTTTCGTATTCCATGACGTGACAGATATCCCCCAGTAAGGGCAAAACATCGTTTGCGGTATCTGCACTCACTGATTTATGGCAAAAAGTTAATTCCAGTATATCCAAATATTGGGGCTATATTCGTTTGTATTTAAATTTGTAGTATAGTTCAAGTAGGAATATCCCGAGACATAAAAAAACGCAATAAAAACTTTACTACCACTACTCTTTGTGCTACCCCGACCGGAAATCAGCTCGCTTACCTTTATAGGTTTTTAATGTGCATCGGGTCGTTTGATGCAGCATTCCGTCATGGCCCACGGCGATAATAATTATGTCGTAAAGCTTTTTTATGTATCAGGAACTTATTACTTGAACTATACGTCTGGATAGGATTTACTTACGGATACAGGGCTTGAACATACTTGTAAAATATTTAGTTAAGAATATTATCTGATTTAAAAAAGTTTACGTGACTTTACAATAATTATAGCACGATAAAGAAAAGAGTGTATGATCTTTTTTTGGTTTGAACAAAGAACGGCGCGCAGTAAAGCAGCCTCGCGCCAGTATTAAAAATTAGTTAAATTAATATTTTATGTACAGACAACCAGCAATACACAACACTATTAGATAGATAAAGATTTGGAAATTGTAACAAGATGTTTTATATATTTTTGGCGGTAAACCAGTAATTGTAATTTTCTGACTTAATAGCGTCACGTCAGTTTCTTGTAAAAAAGCTGTTTAGAAAACGTTTACTTTCATTTGGTCTAAAAGGGAATGATTTACAGATTACTTATTTGTTATTAGTAAATTGATATATGACGAACGGTTAGTAGAACTTTAAATCTTTAGCAACCATTGCCCTAAGTTTACGAGTAAATTATGTGCAAATTTTCAGTTCTCCACTGAGGCAAACTCGTAATACATTACAACTATTAATTTGCTATGACAGTTACTGATCTGTTTAGAGATCTATTTATGTGTAGATACGAGACGAGGAGAATAAATCCAAAGCAATAATTTACGCATTAGTATAGAACCTAGACTGAACAACAAAACTAAGGATTAGCTTATAATTTTATATTCAATTAAAAAATACATTTCGTGTTAAAATGCTTTGGTTGGTAAGGTCATCAACTTTACTTTGAATGGCAGACTGCGTTGATTTTTATTGATTTAAAATTGAAGCAATTTCTAATTATGGTTTATTATAAGGTTTATTGAGATTAATTTGAACAATTTCAAAGATATTCTTTCCTATTACTCGGGTTTTCTACCACATGTATTATTATTCTCTTCAAAAACACATCACCGAATCTACAAAATAATAGAATTATTGGAAAAAAGCCTCTGCGCCCATGACAATATTTAAATTTCAAAGATGTCCAGCAAAATTAAAGCTTTATGTAAATGTAAGTTACTCATTTAAAATATATAGCAAAAACTTTAAAAGTACACCCTCGTCCCTGCGATGGATAAGTTATATGCTAAAAAAAACCTTTACGTGAATTATCCTGGATTTTAAATTTATAACTGGATGGACTGTAATTTATCTTCTCCCCATTATTAAAAGATATCAGTGACGATGAGATGAAATCACATATTTAAAGCGACTCAGTCCCTAATTGGGATGTAACATACAAGACATTCGCATTCCCAGTTCACACACAGGCAGTTGAACGGTGTGCGAAAAATAAGGAAAAGTTTGCGGAGCTGAACCTAGGGATGGTTTTATCAGATGACTCTGCTGTCAAGGTCAACCATGCTCAACTTCGCCCATAAATCAGATTTCCAGATACCTTCCTTCAGCTAAGAATAAGTGAAAACGGAGATGTTCAATTGTTCAACAATTCAACATGAATTTTATGGACTTACGACAAAAACTTAGTTTTCTCAATGAAAAAATCTGTTTATAAATATTACCAATGGTCCAAAATAATTTGTTTTTAAACTCTTAACCTTGTATTCAATAATGAAAACCAAAAACAGAAAATATGTAAGTTGTTAATATTTTTTTCCTTGGACTGTGATCTACCTTTACTTGTAATTTTTTTTCAATATTTCATTAATTTTGAAAGCAATGTGCCACCGGAAGATGTTGATGGATTTGAATAATATTTAAATATTATTTTCTGTGGTTATAATACATATGAATTTGAGATATTACATTCGGGAAGAGGATAATTTAAAAATGTTAAAAATCATCGTAAGAATGTGAATTTTTCCAAATTTCGGTAAGCTTTAGAGCACATGCGCGACCGGAAGATATGAACCGATTTTATTTCCTTTTTGCCCCTTTCTAGTCTCCACAATTAGCAACTTTTCCGCGGTAATACGACTTGAAAAGAAAAAAAAATGAATTTTTTCGGCCCACCCTAGTATACATCGTATCTCAAAAAAGTGTTCAAGGCGTGTGTGATTGGCCTTAGTAACGGAAACAGGCCGACCGACGTTAAATGAAAGAATAAAAATAACAAATTGGACCAATTTAGGTATATTAAAAGTTACACAAGTACCAAACACATTTTTGTTCCTTTAAAAAATTCCCTCCATAATTCAAAACATAATAAATTTACATAACATTTGTAAGAGATGACAGGAAATAACCGGGGTGAATTATGATTAAGACTTATAAATATGAGAGAAGTTTTTCTAGAACTCCGAGGAAGTCAATGTACCACCGAATTTTAATAAGTTCTTTTATAAACCACATTTGCCGAGCTATTCGAAATTAAATTATGGAATATAATATTTTAAGTCAATAGTCTTAATTCTCATTCAAATCTATATTTTTCTCATTCCCTTATTTATTTGGGGCAAAGAGGGCTTCATCCCAAACACAATTTATAGTTCTAACTTTTGGCTTGCTTTTCTTCCATGTATACTGTTTCTCGTTTGCATACAAAATGTGACAAAGTTTTATTATTTAATTTTTTACTTTCAGTAAACAATACCTTGTACATGGAAGTTCGCTAATATTATTAGCCGACAAGAAAGTTTTATGTGACAGGAATGAATGAAATTTGTTGTGTTCATTTTGTTTGTTTGGCTTGTATTATATTAACGGATATGTAGCGGCGTTTAATTAACTTTTTGGCTTTTTTCGGTTGGCGTCGCTCAAATGAAATAAAACTCAAATAAAAATGATAAATTCAATCTTCTAACGTATTGGTTTAATACTCTGATATTTTTTATACATATTACAGTGCGATAATGATATATGAGTTGAAGAAAGTAATTTTTTATGTATACACACTGTAAAATGGATGACAAAACAATTTCAGGATGTTTTATATTGGTATTCGAAGATTTTCGAGAATTACGTAGAACTACGAATTGTCAGCTAAACTATGGATCCAAAGCAATTAATTTAGGATTTAAGTACAAACATTATCCCACCACTACTGAAAAAAAATGTTTCAAGTCACACCAAAATTGGGGTGAATTTTGTACCTCCCAAAAAGGAAGTCACCAAAAGAATGTTTGAAGGAAAAAGTTTAGTCCAGTTGTCAGAGACCAATTTTGATGAAAAGTTAGAATTAATTGTTACTCGCAGATTGTTTCATGAAAGGCTAGTTTCTGCTAATATCTCGAAAAATAACGAAAAAAAAAAAAAAAAAAACGAATAGCGAGAAATTTTACAAAAAATTAGTATAATTTTTTTAAAGCTATTTTAGCCCTGAAGAGAAAATAATTAAAAAAACACGCAATCGAAAAAATAACGAAAATGACATATAACAACAAATTTACATATAAAATGTTAATAGGTAAAATATGCCAGATATCAATAAAATAAACAGATTTATGAAAGAAATGAAAAGTGTTTTAATTTGATCCGCAACTACCCCCAAAAACTACTCTCTGAAACGGAAATATACAAATTTTTGCTAATATCTCGAAAAATAATTAAATAAATTAAAATATAAATTTTCTAATTAAAAAAAGGTAATTGTATTAAAAATAAGGATATAAGAGTAGATAAATAAATAAATAATCAGATTTTGTTATAAAATACATTTATTATATTTGCGTAAATGAAAATGTTGTTTACAATTACTCATGCATTTATATATATATATATATATATATATATATATATATATATATATATGAAGTGTTGTTGTACTTCCGGGTGCTCTCCCGCGTCGATGATCGACACCTCCAGGAGTCACGGTTCTCTAAACGACGTTTCGGCAGAATCTCATCTGTCATCTTCAGGTTCTCACTGAAAGCTGGCTACTGCTGTTTCTCGTTGCTCGAACTGAAGTTCAGTTATATATATATATATATATATATATATATATATATATATTGCAATATGATGGATTATATAATAATTAATTAAAACTACAATTTAATGATGTGGACAACAGCTCTATGGCATCATACTTTTTGTAAATGAAAAAAAATAAGCTCACGCAATTCAAAGGACAATGTATTAGGTATATAAGATAGTTTTGTAGTTTAGAATTAAAAACAACAAACGGAAATGTGATTGTAAATATTGTGTTAGTGTACGGGATGGAATGAACTAAAATATAATAGAAGATTTCATGTGATTGAGAGTAATGGTAGAAAGAAGCTGAGTAAGAAATAAAATTAAAAGTTTTGAGAAGGCAAAGAAATACAAAACATTGAAATTTGGTTGCTAGGAGAAAATTGTTTGAAAAGAAAAATGAGAGAATGACAAGCTTGAAGGTGACATATGAAAAATAAAGTATTAAAATAAGATTATATATTAAAAGAAAATGTAAAATAAAACCAAATACTGAAAAACAAGGTGGCTGATTTGTTACAAAGATCATATTATCACGCTATAAAGCTATAATAATAATATATTTAGCAGTAGTTATGCAGCAAAGTCGGTAAAGTGGTACCATACCAAAATAAATAATCAAAGTCAAGGAAGAATATTGGAATTATAGAAAAGTGTCTTAAACAGGAACATTTCGTAAGTGTGTTATAAATATTCAAACAATCGAAAACTATATTTTGTGCTTAACTTTTAATTTGAAAGTAAAAATAAAAAAAATATATATACAAAAGTTGTAGAACTTACTACATTCAAATGGAATATCATCATGCCAAGCAGTATTGAAATTAGTATAAATAATAGATAAATGTAGCTACTTTTAGTTAAAAGAAAAAAGTCAATACTGGTTGGTATATTTACTTTTAAGTTATTTAGTGACGGATATATTTTAAGGATTTTGAATATTAACATGTTCTGTTTGGTTTAATTTGTAAAATAAATGTTATTTTCTTTGAAAGTCATTAGAGAGAGTTTCTTGTTATATCATTTATATTTGGAATATTCAATAGTTAAAAAGAACCGACTTTTAGACCTTGAGAAAAGAGCTCGCGCTTATTGACAAAATATAAATTTAAATAAATATATAATAATACGACTGCTACCCAATTTTAACTATTTAAAATTTCATATATACGACTATAAGCAGTGTTACCCAACTTCTCATACATACATACAAATTATATTTGTATTTTTCACCTTTATAAAACCTTAAATACTTTTAAATATATACACATATGTATATACAAATAAAAAATTACCGGTAACTAAAAATAACAATTCATTAAATGAGCTAGAAATTCGAATTCGATTATTACAATAAATTTTTCACCTTATCGAGATGAGGTCCGATAACGCTGCTGCTTTTTTATAATCAGTAAAATATTTTTTAAATTTTTCATCCAATAGAAAATATATTTATAAGTTAAAATGCTTATAACCAGTTATTTTTCCTATCTTAAACAACTGGAGTTTTTATGTTTATAATACTGTTTTACATCATTTTTTTCAAACTTTAATTGAAAATAAATTGTCACTGATTCTTTAACGTCACTGACTCTATTATCCAAACTTGCACTGAAATAAAAATAGAATATACTTATTGACATTTTTAACATTTATTACACTATTACACTATTAACAGGCCCGGCCCTACACAAAATTTCCACATAAGCGACTTCACATTATCGCGCCCCCTCTTGCCCCAAAAAAACAAAAACTGTATTTGCTGAGAAAAGTAATTTTATTTACATAATAGAGCATGTTTTTAAACTTATTTTTTAAAGACAGACTCTTCTAGCCTTTTTGCGAGCAAAATCTGTAATAAGATCGTCGATGTTTATGTAACTTAGTATATCGTTTTCTATACTAACTGTAACCAAGCCATCGAGTCGATCTTGTGAAGTAGTTGAACGTAAATATGTTTTAATTAATTTTAGTTTCGAGAAAGATCGCTCTCCAGAGGCCACACTTACTGGTAGTGTTAATAAAATTCTGAGTCATACGCGCACATTTGGAAACGATGAACTTGAATAATTTCTTACTATGTAATTTAGGACATCCCTGGGATTTCTTTCCATTTCCTTTTTTTCAATCATTTCGTATACAATTTTTGACAATACAGTTAATTCGTTTTTTAATTCTACAGCATCTATGTCAGAATCTATGTTGGCGCCATTGTCGTACCCTTGGCCTCTCAATTCAGCCCAGTAGAGCTCTTAATTTGTAGAAAACCAAGACATCTTTCCTCCACTAACACTTCATTACCATCTTCGGTTTTTACATAACGAACCACAACTGTCATTTGCTCGATTTTGGATACGTCGGGAGTACAGTTGAGTATAAGAGAATAATATTTATATGTCTTAATTTCTTCCAAAATAAAATTTTTAATCCTAGTGGATATAGAACACTAATAAATTCATTTTGTATATCTTTGGATAAGTAACTAACATGTCTTTCATTTGATTGTATTCGCGAGGTATGTTCCAACATAACTCTCTCAAATTTTGATACACACTCGACCAGCTTCAGAAAATTGCCGTTATTTGGAGTAAAAATTTTGTCGCTACTTCCTCTTAACGATAGGCATTGAACACTCAAAACTTCAATTATACGGAATAATCGTTTTAAAGTCTCTTCAGTGCTCTGTTTCAGCAGATATGGCGCGTTGATTTAAAGCGTCGATAGTACAGTTCAACTTAAGTCTTTGTTTTAACTCCATCCAAGCCATGTATGCGTTTATATGATCAGCAGAGCCTTCATTTAGCAAGAGTGCGGCAGACATGTTAATCCAGTCGGAGAAACCTTTACATCCAGCCAGAGATGATTTTGATTTCAAAGAAAATATTCGGCAGCAGTAACAAAATATTGCATTTCCATGTACACTGTATACCAACCAATCACGTAAAACTACTTCACCATTCCTTAAACTTCTTTTATAATTATTTGTCGTAAAACGTCATCCTTAGTTATCAGTTGGAAACTCTATGTCAAACACCTGTCGTGGTCCGGATTCTACTAATAATAATCTCATCGCGTCATTAATTCTAAGCGGCCATTTTGCTGGATCATAAACATCCACATCAAAATTAGTGCTCAATGTACTCGTACTCGGTGCCTGACTAGACATAGTACATTCCTAAAATGGAAATGTTAGTGTAAGAGTAGTCTTTCTGACTGAACTCCGCCCAAATAAACCCACTATTATTTTTTTTTTTTTTAACAAAAAACCAGTCACCCTACTCTGTGGCTCCGACCCTCACAGAGGGGAGCTGGTAATACCAATAGCCACTCCCCACGCCCGTGGGGTGAGTGACTACCGGGTCCGCGAATCGTGTGCCCTGAGTAGACGTAATGAACCGAGGATGACAGCCTTCTGCATTCTGCTGGCTAAGATCTCTGCCGAATCTCGGCATGCCGGTATGATCTTTAGTTTAGTTCTATTATTATTATTATTTTTTTTTTTTTTATTTTTTTTTTTTCTTAACAAAAAAACCAGTCACCCTACTCTGTGGCTCCGACCCTCACAGAGGGGAGCTGGTAATACCAATAGCCACTCCCCACGCCCGTGGGGTGAGTGACTACCGGGTCCGCGAATCGTGTGCCCTGAGTAGACGTAATGAACCGAGGATGACAGCCTTCTGCATTCTGCCGGCTAAGATCTCTGCCGAATCTCGGCATGCCGGTATGATCTTTAGTTCTGAAAGCAGCGTCTGTCTCATTCCACCGAGGGCTCCTATAATCAGTACCACTATTTTAACAGAATGGCCTGGATAAAGCCTGCGGAGTTCGAAGAGCAAATCTCGATATTTTGTCCGTTTTTCCTCCTCTTTCAAGACAATGTTGCTCTCAGCGGGAGCTGAGAATTCCACGACATACATTGTCTTGAGTTGGTGGTCGAGGAGTACTATGCCAGGCTTGTTGGCTTGTATTTGCCTGACGGTGGGAAACGAGTAGTTCCAATAAATTAGGCACGTCTCATTCCCCACAACGGACTCAATATCCCCCGGAACGTAAGGCAGCACTGGTATTTCATCTATCCCATACGAGTGCCTTAGATGATAGTAAAGCACTCGTAATGCTGCGTTGTGTCTATGAATATAGGCCGAGACTGCGTATGTCGGGCAAGCCGACAGTAAGTGCATTACAGTCTCCGGCGCCCTGCGGCAGGCCCTGCAGCTGACATCAGGGACCTCCATACCCATGACACGACGTCGATAGACGAGAGTGTTAAATACACCATCCTGGCAAGCCATTATGAATCCCTCGGTCTCAGACTTCAGCCCAGCTGACCTTAAGAAGGCGAAGGTCAGCCTTTCGGATAAGCCGAGGTCTTCTATATTTTTATAGAAGACCCCGTGCAATGGCTTATCCTTATGGAGCTGCAGAAGGATGTTGTGTTCTGCAGCTCTAATGTGGGCTTTTAGTCGAACGGGTTCCAACTCGATGACAGAGTCGGGGTTTACCCGCTCGACGTCGAAGATGAGACCAAGTTCATCGGCTGCTCTCTGTGCTGCCTTAATGAGAAAAGCTCCTACCTCTGCATTTTCATGGTCTCGGACCATGCAGAGGAGGGGATCCGAACTCCTGATGACCTTACATGCTCCCTCCAGAACCATCCTGCTATGGAGACTCTCCAAGCTCAAGAGTCCACGGCCTCCCCGATGTCGTGGGAGATATAACCGTGGAACGGACGATTTAGGATGCAAGCTCCTATTGAGATGCATCTTCTTGCGGGTTACGACATCGAGTTGACGCAGCTCTTCTCTAGTCCACTTCACTACTCCGAAAGAGTAGAGAAGGATCGGAACGGCAAGCATATTTGTAGCAGACACCTTGTTCTTCCCCGACAGTTCTGAAGACCAGATCTGTCGGAGTAGGTGCTGATACTTACCGCGGAGAGCGTTTTTCACTACACTCACTTCTTGGGTGGAGCGTTGCTCGACACCCAAGTAAGTGTACGACTCTCCGGCATCTAGATGGTGTAAGATGCTTCCGTCCACGAGCTGCGCGTCCTCTCCATAGTCACCGCATCGTCCTCTCTTGAGATGGATCAGTGCGCATTTGTCCAACCCGAACTGCATACCGACAGCCTGCGTATACTCCTGTACCACCCTAAGGGACTGTTGGAGATCCCTCTCTCCAGAGGCATAAAGTTTAAGGTCATCCATATAAAATAGATGGGTGACCTTATGCCTCCTGTCGCCGGGGGTACCGCAGTTGTAGCCACGGGTTTTCCGGAGCGAGACGGATAATGGCAGTAGTGAGATGCAAAACAGAAGGGGGCTGAGGGAATCTCCTTGAAATACTCCTCTTCTGAATGTTACCGACTCTGTTTGGACTCTATCGTTACCCGATGTTATGGTAAAGCGAGTCCTCCAGAGCGGCATCAGTTGTTCAATACATCTCACTACGGGACCGGGTACCACAAGACATCGGAGCAAGTGAACAATGAGCTCATGCGATGTCATGTCGAATGCCTTGCGGTAGTCGATCCAGGCCATAGAGAGGTTCCGCTTATACTGCATGGAGTCCTGCGTGACACATCTGTCAATCAACAGGTTCTCCTTGCAGCCAGCGACACCTCTCTTCGACCCTCGTTGCTCATATATCCGTTCGTAAACCGGTTCAACTGCGTGGAGCACCCGCATGTACAAAATGCGTGTAAATACTTTGTAACATGCGTTTAGACAGGTTATCGGTCTGTAATTCTTTGGGTTGGACAAATCTCCGTTCTTGGGGATCAGCACTGTCCGCCCCTCAACAACCCAAGAAGGGATTTGCTGCTCCCCATTTAACCAGGAATTAAATATTCTGGCCAAATGGTGGTGGGTGCTCGATAACTTTTCCCACCAAAAGTTATTTATCCCATCGGGACCTGGAGCAGCAAAGTTCTTAGAGCCATCAAGAGTCCTACGAACCTCTTCTGGGGTTATTGGTTCGCACACTTCCTCTGGTTGCTGAAGCCTTTGACAAAAGGCTTTAAAGTGTGCAAGGGCAGGAGAATCTCGGTTGAGTGGAAGCCTCTCCTCGTACAGCGTTTTCCAGAAGTTCTCCACCTGATCTGCAGTCGGCGGATTGTCTACAACATGCGGAGGCGGTTGGAAAAGGCGCGAGGGCTTCTCGCGGAACAGTTTATTTTCCGCAAGCCCCCTCGCCCGCCTCACTAATGACTTTTTGCAAGTCACTAGCATCCGTATCCTGTCGAGACAGTGCTGTTTGGTGGTTCGCAGCACTGCCTCATTGAGTGTGTGATGGACGCGTCTTAAGTTGGCGGCTAATCGACGCACTTTAGGCGTGAACGGCCTGTTGGCCGCCATATAGTCCATCACACATTGGATACGGGATGCGTGTTGCCTCGCCGACTGGATCTTGGCTTCCATCTTTTGTATGCGCCGCTGCGCTCTCTCCTGTGGGGAAGATGTATTTCGCCTCTCCACCTGAGACGAGCGTTGAGCAGCGGCATACACGGCACAATTTATGTGCCAGATGTCAGCCTCTTCTGGTAGCGCTGTACGAAGTTCAGCGTCCACTCTGGCCAGGTCTTGTGGCCCGGGGGTTTTCAGACGGTGTAACCCCCTTCTGGTACTGAGGCCCTCTGGTATTGGCGGAACGAGGAGAGCCACGTCCTCAACCGGTGAATGTGGCGGCTCTTCGGCCACCTCATTCACCGGCCCAGGAGCAGCCCTCACGTAGCCCCTACTACGAAGGTGGGATACATAGTCACGCAGATTTTGTGGCGTGAAGGCGCTATGCTCTGGTAGCCTCTCACACCACAGAGCATGCATCCGCCCCATGTACCCCCTCCGCGCGGGCTCACTGCTTTCATAACAATGCAGAAGCTCATCCCTCAGTTCATCTGTCCACTCAAAGCGTCCTTGTTCGTTGCGTACGTCGTCAACGGGCGGTCTATCCGGTTGGGCCCCACCACCTTGCCCTTGACCCCTATCCGAACGGGGTGGATCGTGGGGGCCCAGTCTTCGGCCTGCTGGAACCAAAGGTTAGAGCCTGTGGGTGGTTAGCCCCGCCAGCTAGCTTATTTCGTCTTTTCTTATAAAAAGCGCCTGACCGTTTTTCCTTTCTTATTCTTTGCGACTCGGACATTATTTAAGAAATATAAAAATGTAAATTAACATTAAAGAATAATTAATTATAGGCACAAGCACTAAGCACACGGGATAGACAGAGAGCAGAGAGCACGCCTTCCGACCTATCTAACCTATATGTTTTTATCGCAGAGCACAGTATTACATCAACATGTCGACAATTAAACTGCTAAATATCCGTCGCGTACGCACTTGTTCAACCCAGGCCGTGCTAACTGCAAATTCTGTGACGTCATGATAGTGAACGGCGCCGGCGTTTTGTGCGTATGCTGTGTTGGCTTACGGCGCATTGATGGATTATAATAATTTTAAAAAAGAGAACTAATTTAAAAATATATTGCAAACCGGAGCGGGCGTTGACTTGTGCTGCACTACACACGAGTGCACCACTATTATGGCTCGACGTGCGACGCCTTTGGCGCCCCCTTTGCTCGGCGTCCCAAGCGGCCGCTTGGGGTGCTTGGCCCTAGCGTCGGGCCTGACTATTAATATATGAAAGTAAGACGCAAAATAATAATAGATAACACGGAAAATATTAATTTATAATTATTCGATGATTTATACTTTAAAAAACCTAGCACTATCAAAATTAATTCATTTTATAAACAACTCCTATTTATGTTTATATACAGCATATAAACAACAGTGTGGTCCAAAGTACTCTTGAAACCTATACCAATGCACGTGTACGTGTTTTAGAAAAATCAAGCGTCGGTATAAGCGCGCTCTATCGGCTCTTGATACGACCTGGATTTCGTCAATTTTGCTTCACTTCAAGTATCATATACTCGAGACCTGGACATCAAACGATAAAATAAATATTTGGAAGTGAAAGTTTAGACTTTTATCTTTCTAAAAAGTACGTTTTTTTTCCAAGAATTATTTTCGTAATGATGACGTATGACGAATGATGACGTAAAAATGAAATAAAAATATTTCTGAAAATAAAATGATATTTACTTATTAAGTATATTCTACTTTTCACGTTACAATTTTTTTTACCTACAAGCCTTTTTTGACCGCTTTAGATAAGTTTTCAAGTGAAAATTTCCTTATCGATATTAGAGGTGCATTTACCCCCAGTCACCTTATTTGTTTTAATAAACTTATTTTCAATTTACTTCTGTCGATTGAACAAAAACTGACATTTCTAAAAATTTCCTTTATGTAAAACTATTGTTTAAACAATTTGTTTCTTAACAGCCCGAACCTTAAACGGTTAACCAAAGTTCCCTTATTTGAAATTACATTCTGCATTACTCTCAATACTTCATTTCAATAAACAAAGAAGAATTCGTGACAATTACAGAAAATCGATCTTGAAAAAAAATGTATTTTGCTTCCTCCCATTTTTGACAATGTTCTTCCATAGTAACAGATGATTTCTTTACACCATCTTAAAGTAGAGGTTTCTGAAAAAAATTCCGTCTTGAAATTTTCATTTCAATTCATCAACTTTTTTGGTTGAACATTAGGTTTTATTTCAAATTAAATTTGTATAAAATCAAAAAAATTAATATTTCGCTTCAACAAAAATTACAGCTTATTTTCACCAAATTTCATAAAAATCGATTCATTTCTGTGGGAGATAGAAATAAAAAATCAAAAAAATTGGTTTTTGACGTTTCTCTCAATAGTTTTGAGGTTATGTTGGAAAATAAGAGAAAGAATATAATAATAAAAGTTATAGATCTTTCAATTAATTATCAACAACTTCTGCATTTAACTTTTTTCGATAGGATATCTAGTTTTGTCGAGAATTGTAAAAAACTACGCTTTACCCCTAAAAGCACATATTTTTCCACCCCCACCCAACTTCCGGTTATTTGTTGATGTCCAATCGATTTTCCCCCATTTATATACCATTAATCCTAAATTTTCTGACCATCCATAGTGATATTTTTTGTCTGGAATGTACACAGCCTAGGCACAATAAATCACTATACTCCACATATGCCACACTATTTGTTCTTCAAGAATTAAATAAACACTTGTAATTTTTTCTTCAAATACTTTTAGTGCCGCTCATGAACGTCTATAATAGTATATTGTTCTATTAGGAGTAAAAGTGACACTTTTGTGATAAGTCAGTAGGTTTGCCAGGAATTACAGACAAGTCACAAAAGTGGCTTTTACGCCGGATAAGACATGTTATTTTTCTTCAAACGACGACTAGTTATAAAAAAATAAAGGCAAAAAGTGTGTTGTCATTAGCAACGGAAGAAAAAGTCCGCTCGAGCGGAAGAAAAAGTACTTTTACCTCCGTTGCTAACACCAACGCGTAGCCGTCTGAAATGTCAAACTTTAATGTCATCAAATGAATAAGTCATGATTTTCCGACGTTTGAAGAAAATAATATATTATTTTATTAGGAGTAAAAGTGATAATTTTGTGACGAGTCTGTAGGTTTGCCGGACGAACGAAGCGAGTCCCGCAATTACAGACGAGCCACAAAAGTGGCTGTTACTCCGAATAAGCCATGTTATTTTTTCTTCAAACGTCGATTAGCTATAAAAAAATAAAGAAAAAAATTTAGCTGTGCGTTGTAATTAGCAACGGAAGTACAAGCCGCTCAAACGGAAGAAAAATTACTTTTACTTCCACGTCCAAATTAGTAAGAAATGTCACGATTTTCTTACGTTTAAAGAAAAATTTTTTTATTGCCGCATAGACCTCGTGGGCGGCAGTAAATGATTTTGCCGTCGCTTAAATGAAGTGTCAGAGAAATGACAGTTTAAGTTCACGACCTAATCATATAGTGTCTGAGAAATGACAGTTTATGTTCACGATAATTTTTGCAACACCAAAAAATGTATATGTTGTGCCGAACGATTAAATCTGATATGTGACTGCAAATGCTGCAAAAATTAATATGTTGTTGAAGTCAGCGACGGTGACTATGACATATACAGTGAGGTCCATAAGTAACGAATAAATTCACTACCTACGTTTGCAACGTTGTTAGGTGAAAAATGCGGCGCACGGCACTGACCGGTGCGGCGAAAAAGATAGTCGAGAGAGATCACGTATTTGTAAAAGTACCGAACATATCGTCCTCTGTCGAGGGAGCTAATTTTTATTTGTTAAAAATAATAAAAAGTAAACTAAACACCTGTACAGTGTATTACGCTAAATAGGCGGCCTTTACTAGTATAGTATATTAAGTGTATTTGGGGGTGCCCAAACTATCGAAGTCCCGAAAGATCTCATCACTTCCAGCAGCAAATTTGGACCACGACATCTCCACCGAGCTACCGAGCCACCCACATGGTGCATGGGTGTAAAGCATTGCATTTTTATAACTGTTGGTTATAACGTAATTAACAATTTATCTGTTTAACTGTTTCATGTCATTTTTTGTTTATATAGTAATATTAAAAGTGTAATATTTCTCAATAAAAATTTTAAGAAATTCAAAAAAGCTTATATTACTGGACTGAAGCACCCTACCCTGTATATAGCCCATATACAAATTTAATTTTTTTGTATTTATTTTTCAAATTCAAGTAGTAAGTCATTTCAGTTTTATATTTATCTAGTCATTTAATACTGAACACAGTAAAGTTACCAGAAATGCATTTTAATTTACAATTTACTTTTTAAAGCAATATTTTACGAAAGAATCCAACAAAAATAAGCCAAGTAATAGAGTTTGTTTATAATATGGGCGATAAATTTCAAGTACTTCTATTGCACCAGATAGGGTGAAATTGCTTGCCTTTTTCTAACTTACGATTGCAAGACACAGAAAGATAAAGTTTAGAGTCCAGGAACTACGACGCACATAGGCATCGGAACTTTGGGTAATGTAAACAATCCAGAGCGTGAGACCAAGAGTCCAAAACTTTCTGTAGGAACTGTGACGTCATTTACAATATAAAAAGAAGATCAGACTGTTCACCTAGGGGAGAGGCAATTGTAATCACACCCGAGCTACATTGCACAACTTAACTGTTCGCTGGTATCCTGCGATTGTAGTGGAAATACACCTGAGTTACATCGCAGAACTTGACTGTTCGCTGGGCTCACGGTATTATTTTGTGGTCATTTTTGCCAAGTAATGCCACACAAAAATGCACTCTACGTTTACACAAACTTATCTGACTGCTTACCGCGCCAGTTACACAATGTCAACCTATTTGCAAGTATTTTTACTTGATTAATTCTCAGTTTATCATTGACTCTGCGTTCTGGTTACGGACGGGAAAATTGACACATTTGTGGTATTAAAAGAACATTAGATTTTTTTAATGAAATATTAGCTTTGATTTTTTTTAACAAGAAAATATGATAAGATTATATTTATAGAGAAATTTGCGTTTGCAAAATAACCAGTTTATATTCAAGAACTATATATTTCCAGCGTTTATGCAATAGCAAGAAACTTTCACTTCCATTATTATTATTATTAAGGCTACCGTGTGCTTAATTTTAACATGCAAAATGTCACAGGGATGTTTGCCTTTCAAACCATTGTGTGAGGTTTCTCACCAGCGACCTATCTGGTTTTCTATGATTGTTTAATAACGATCCATCCACTTAATTACCTTGCGTACGCAAACTGTACAGGTCATCGGTCAGTACTAGGTTAATTAGCCCGTAGAATTTTCTCTAAATCTGAGAGATTTACTTTTCGACGAGTACTGAACCGGGACGTGGCGTACCACATGTGTATATCATTTAATTTTTGTATATCATGAAAATAATTAGAACAGAGCTTCCAATAATGATCACAGGACACGTGATTTTTTAGTTCATCTTTTAGGCTTGTCATGTTTTAGCCGTCTCAGAACCTTCCATACTGGGAATATTTTAATTCGTATGTATCTAAGGGTGCGTTTTCAATTATATTTGCTGACGGTTTTTTCGACGAAGTTACACGACATAACGACGGAACGCACGGTTTAATTGGATCTGAAACTGAACACGCCCAGCAGAGCCAATAAGGCAACGGTTTGTCTACGCAGAATATTTAGCGCCGCACAGTCTTCTTGTAGGCATATCCTAACATTTAACTATTTATTTTAATCTGTAATGTCATATCATAGGCGTAGTAGTAGTGTTTTTGTGGATATTGAGTAATTATCAGTTCTTTTTCACGAGTTTTGAATTGTTTTAATTATTATTTGAGTACTAATCAGTTCTTTTCAGAACTACATAATTTACATCAGTTATCTTCTGGTAAGTAATGATAAAAAGAAAAAGAATGTTAGGTTAAGTAATGTTTTTAAATTTTATTCTAGTCCTGTCTTGCAATGGTTTTTACGCCAGAGCAAGATGCCTTCATTTTGATGGCTCATTTTCGAAGTGGAACTCGCAACGAAGATGGATCATGGAAGTATCCATTGCAATCATGCATCGAACAATTTATGGAAAAATTTCCTGACACAAATATTCCATATGACACATTTTCAAACCGTAAATATGTACTCGTTGATCGTTTTGCAAAGAAACACTGCCTTTGCAAGCAAAAATCCACTGACAGGCCAACTGTTTTAACTGAAGTGGTTATGAACGAGAATGAATCAAAGCCCGACAAAATCCATACCAAAGTTGTCCGCTCAAAGAGGTAGGTACTTTTACACCAAATTTTTTAATTACTGAATACGTTACATACCATTTAACTTTAGTTTGTTGAAAATATAAAATATGAATTTCTTTAGAGAAAATTATTATCAACAACTAATAACGATACCTACTAAAACTCTTGTTTATATATAAAACCTGAATGCAAATAAAAAAATATATAAAACTGTGAATCGGTTCTCTTCAGATGTCTTAATATACCTAAACGACAAATCAACGAAATTTATTTTTTTAGGTCTTTCATTTGGAACAACCCATAAATTACTCAAAAAACTCCATTTGCATCTGTACAAGGTAACCGTTGTTCAAGAACTATTACCCTCTGATTTTGAAAGTCGAGTAAGATATTGTCGTTGGTTCAACGGAAATTTAAATAACAACAATGTATTGGATTTAACCTATTTTATTGATGAAGCGTGGTTCCACTTAACAGGTTATATCAATAGTCAGAACTACAGAACATCGGCTACAGAAAACCCTCATACTTACGTAGAAACAAGTTTTAACCCCTTAATATCCAGAAGGCGAATTATAGGCCCTATATTTTTTCGTGAAACAATTAATGCCCAAAGGTATCAAACTCTTATTTTAGAGCCATTTCTGGCGCAGTTGCATGATGATGAACTGCAAGACGGTTATTTCTAGCAAGACGGCGCTACTCCCCATACAGCAAGAGCTTCACATTTTTTACGGGAGTTTTACGATGACCGATTAGTCAGCCAGGGACTATGGTCTGCACGGTCTCCAGATCTAACGCCCTGTGATTATTTCTTATTTGGACACATGAAGAACAATGTTTTTAAAAATAGATTACGTACCATTGATGAATTACAAGAGGTAATAGAAAGAGAAATCCGCAATATTACTGTTGATCAGTTACAGAACGTATTCGAAAATATGAAACGAAGAGTCCATGTGTGTTTAGAAACTCAAGGCAGCCATTTTAAGCATTTTTTAAAATTTCTTGGCATTTCGTATTAAAATGTATTCATTCATCTCCTAATTTAAATCTCATGTAACAAGAGTTTTTATTATATAATTTCTTTTATTTACTGTGAATTGTTCGATTCGAATGTTTATATTCATGTTGTCTGTGGAAATAAAGATTATCTTGAATTAGGTGTAATAATTTATTTCTTGCGGACATTTTTTTTTCAGATAAAAGACCCCATTTAAATTTGCTTTTAATGTTAAAATATTCGTCAATTTAATGAATAAATGAATTATCATAAATTGTTTACCTTTAACTAGAACGCCAATGGATTTAGGGTATTTCTGTTTAGTGCAATACCATCGTGTATAGTTGGTTGTCTATATTTTTGCGGTCACGTGTCCTGTGATCATTACTGAAAACTCTGTATAAGAGTCAGCACGTCTGCCTCATGCATTTCTCTGAGTTTTATATTTCAGTAAACAATTTGGATGAAGGGGTAGGCATGAGCACGTAATGAACATAGAAAAATTACTTTTTTAAACAAGTTTAATGAGCTCTTTATGAATAAAGTCAGAGGTATTATGATTGCAGAAGTAATCATAACCGTTATTCGAGACTAGCTCCTCATAATTAACAATAACGTCTGCTCCATAAGCAAGATATTTAAAAATGTATGCCACGAGTTCCCTAACTATTTTAGAGAGATTCCACATCCCAGGATGCCAGAATTGGCACCTCTACCTTCTACCCAAGGATATGATGGAAACAACAAATTAGCTTACAAAGGCTTGATTATTACAATTCATATAAGTACACGATGAGTATTTCGTTTTAAATTTGAATACTGGATATTAAATTGACTAAAAGATCTGAGAGAAAACCAACTTTACGAAAATTTAGCCTTGCCTGAAATATATTAATATAAATTCTTCCACGTAACTTATAATCACTGTAAAAACTTTTCTTTGGGCAATCAATGAATGACATGCTAAAAAGTTTGATAAACTGCGGAGGTAAATTGGTTTTTTGTTTGGTAGTATGTCTGTTATCCTGGAAATTATGCAGAATTAAATCGAAAATTATTCTGAATGTCAATTCTATCAACACTTTTAACGTTATAAAACTCTTGATATTTATTTAACTTGAACTTTCAGTAAATAAACTTTAAAAACAAGCTTTACATCTTCGTATTTTCGTGGAAAATATTACAGTTGTTTTCAGTTTAGTGTTGTGTTAAAAATAAGTAGATGTACAAAATATCCGCACGAAATATTTAACAAACTTTCCGCTCGTGTAATTCCGCAAGGATTATAGTTCTAACAGGACGCAATTAGAAATTTATAAATATTCGAAGGAATTAGATAAGTATTCCAATATGAAAATCCAAAATGCAACAATTATGATTATATTATATATATATATAGTAAAAAAACTTGGGAAACAATAAATGATGCTACAAACTGTAGTTCAGAAAACAAAATTTCAAGGAATATTAGAATATATAAGGATAATAATATACTAGTAGCGAATAACAAAGAAAATGCCAATATCTTTAATAACTTTTTATTAACATTGGTACTAAAATAAAAAAGAAAAAATTAACAAAGAACTACCACCCGTTCCTAAAACTACTAGTGTTCAATCATCTATCTTCATAAAACCTATAAATAGAAATGAAAGGATATTACTTATCTCTGAATTCAAATCAAATTCAGTGTCAGGACCGGACGGTATTTCAGCCTCGCTCATTAAAAAAATTCACGAACATATCATAGAACCATTAATGCATATAATAAATATATCCTTTAAAACTACCCTGTTGCCCAGCCAATGGAAAGAAACTATGGTAACATTAGTGTTTAAAACAGGAGATTCGAAAAACAAAAATAGTTACAGACCTATTTCTGTGATAAATAGCGTTACTAAAATATTTGAAAAATACTTAAAAAATATATTAATTTAATTCTTTGAAAAACTTAACATAATTACATCGAGACAGTTTGACTTTAAAAAGAGTATTGGCACTGAACACGCAGTAATTGATCTTATAAAAAAAAATATGAATGAAAATAAAAAATGTCTTAGCGTGTTTCTCAACTTAGCTAAGGCATTCGACAATGTGTCACATGAGATTCTTTTAAAACGACTTTTTAATGTTGGTGTAAGAAGGCCCACCTTAAGTATAATAAAAAAATATCTTTCAGATAGGATTCAGCGTGTTAAGATAGTCGACTCTCTAAGTCAGTAATTATCAATAACCACGGGTGTGCCGCAAGGAACAGTGTTGAGCCCAATACGGTTCCTTGCATATATAAATGATATCACAAACATTGATATCTTAGGAGGCCATTTAATATCATACGCTGTTGGCACAGCACTGATTTTTGTCGATGACTCATGGCAATCTGTTTAGAAGATGTCATTAAATGGTATATCAAAAATATATAGTTGGTTAAATTATAGTCTACTAAGTGTAAATATAGAAAAAAGTAAATTCCTATCGTTTCCATCTCAGTGGATGATTAAATGGAAAATCAATTACTAATAGTTCATAAAAACAATTGTGATTATAAAAATTGAGATTGCCCTATAATTGGACCATCACCTGAGATGGACTGAACATGTTAATTCTGTTACAAAAAAAGTGAAATATATAACCTCCGAATTTTACCAATTAAGATATATTCTTACAAGTGTTTGCTTGCTGTGTATAATACATTGGTAGAATCGATTATAAGGTACTGTATTATTATTTGAAGTGGACTCTTCAATACTACACTAAAAAAATTACAAATCACCCAAAATACAGTTTTAAAACTAACGTTTAAGAAATCTATACTACACTTAACTAATGCATTGTACACAGAAAGTAGGCCACGTGACATAAGTAGTCTACTCATAAAATTGTCTATTATTGATGCATAATAACAAGAATTATTGTGCACAAACTGAAAATACCTGTGACACCAGGGCAATGGTAAATCGACTTGTAGTTCCGTTCTTTAAAAAAACTCACCTCCAAAGATTTATTGTCTATTTTGCACCGATACACTATAATATTCTTATACAGTCTTTAAAAAACATAAATAACAAAAACATGTATAAAAAATAACCGAAAAACTATAAACAAAATAACCCCATGAAATCTGTACAATTCTTCTGATATAAATAATAATGATAATAATAGTCTTACTACTTCTAGTTTAGTTAATTTTAACAGAAACAAATTATGTATTTCTATTATAAAAAAATGTGGTTTCAGTCAATTGTGTAACGCACAAACAGGCAGGTCATGTGTAGGTGGTTGCACAGCAGGCTAACTTCATTGTTTCTTTCATTTCTTTTTAACCGTTTAATAATTTTAAATGTAACCTAAACATATCATATACTGGGATTAGAAAAGTACGGGAACGGTGGAAAATCTCGAACAGTTTGCATCAAATCGAAAAATAAAAAAATACGTGTCAAAAATTTTTCAAAAAACTATCTACTGATACCAAAATGACCTCCCCACCCACCACCCTGGGAGTGGGGCGAGGGGCAACTTTAAAATTTCAAATGGAAACCTCTATTTTTTATTGCGGAATCGGATTTTACGGCAAAAAATACGTAAATTTTATTCCGAATATTTTTTCCGTAATCGTAAAAAATGAAAAGAAAACATTACTGTTTCAAGAGTAGCGTCTTGTGCCCATAAAAAAACGTCCAATTCAAAAACTGAAAAACACGTATTTGTTATTTTTACGATATCTATCCAATGACATTGGATTCGCCCCTAACCCAGTGGGTGGAGCGGGGGGCAACATTGAAATTTGTAATGAAAATCCCTATTTTTTATAGCAGATTCGGATTCTACGGCCAAAAATACGTGAATTTTATATCGGGCATTTTTTCGATTCTCGCAAGGTGTCGCTGCAATCGCACAAAATTGAAATAAACTTTAAGCGTCCATAAGTTTGTAAATATTTACAAACTCTAACTCGTTGTGTTGACAAGAAAACCTTCAGTTTAAAAAACAATATCTGTGATATCTTGGTTTTTATGAATGTTTTTTTAACGTGTTCTTAATAGCAGTATTTGTTTTGTAAAATTTCTACGAGAACGTTCAGTTTCTTCCAACTTTTGTAGAGGCAGGAGCGCACTTTTGAACGGAAAAAGTTATTTCATTTTTCATTAGTTCTCGCGTTTTTTTCTGCATAATGGCTACTTTAACAGAGGAAGAGAAAGTTTCTCTTTTAATGATGCGAGGGTGGGGCGAAAAAGAAAGGTCCTATGATGAAGTTGTGATTTTATTCAACGAAACTTTCCGTGTAGATCAAGTGGGAATTTCGAAATCTACTGTGTCCCGTACCATCAAACGATTCCTAGACACAAGGACAAATAAAAATCGCCCAAAATCTGGAAGACCAAAATCTGAATCATCGGAAGCTCGACAAATGGAAGTGGCCCAGGCATTTGTTGAAAATCGAAGGTTATCAATCGGAAAAGCCAGTCAACAGCTTGATATGAGTGCATTTTCAGTTTATAAGAATTTGAAACTTTTGAAATTTCATCCTTACAAAATTCACCTTCACCAAGAGTTAAATGAAGATGATTTTGATCGGCGACTTGAATTTAGTGAATTAATGATGGAAAGTAGTAACCAAAACCCAAACTTTTTGTCATCTCTACTTGTCTTCTTAGATGAAGCAACTTTCGAACTCAGTGGAAAAGTTAATAATTTCAGATACTGGAGTGACGAAAACCCTCACTGGATGCTTGAAACACACACGCAGTATCCACAAAAATTAAATGTTTGGGCAGGAGTTTTCAGGGATCAAATCATAGGACCGTTTGTCATAGATGGATATTTGAATGGAGAAAAATACCTGGAAATGTTGACAAATCAAATAGTTCCCGCAATACAAGAGATTGCTGGTGATGATTTCGATAATGTTTGGTTCCAGCAAGATGGGGCTCCTCCACACTATCGGGATATTGTTAGGGACTATTCGAATGGTATTTTCGAAAGTCGATGGATAGGTCGAAGAGGAACTATTGAATGGTCAGCAAGATCTCCCGACCTCGCGCCACTTGATTATTTTGTTTGGGGTTACGTGAAGGGTAAGGTTTATTTCACTAAACCTCGTCATTTGGAAGAGCTGAGGCAACGCAAAATAAATATTTTTGCAGAAATACCACCTCAAATGATAAGAAGTGCTTTTAGAAATTTTTACGTTTGTCTCGGACAATGCCAAGAAGTCAATGGGCACCATTTTGAACATCTGCTATAAATCTTGAAATTAAAACCTGCTAGTGTAGCAGTTAAGCTGTAGGCTAATTGCCTCAACTGGCCGAAATCCTCACCTTGCCTTAAATGGCGGGAGAGTCGAATCCAATGTCATTGGATAGATTTCGTAAAAATAACAAATACGCGTTTTTCAGTTTTTGAATTGGACGTTTTTTTATGGGCACAAGACGCTACTCTTAAAACAGTAATGTTTTCTTTTCATTTTTTGCGATTACAGCGACACCATGCAAGAATCGAAAAAAATATCCGGAATAAAATTTACGTATTTTCTGCCGTAAAATCCGATTCCGCTATAAAAAATAGGGGTTTCCATGTAAAATTTTAAAGTTGCCCCTTGCCCCACCAACAGGGTGGTGGGTGGGGAGGTAATTTTGGTATCAGTAGATAGTTTTTCAAAAATTTTTGACACGTATTTTTTTATTTTTCGATTTGATGCAAACTGTTCGAGATTTTCCACCGTTCCCATACTTTTCTAACACCCGGTATGTTATACACTATATAACTGTATAATTCTATAACTGTTATTGGAAATATATTTGAATTTCAATATTATAGTTATATTTGACGTTCCTACAGAGACCTAGCAATACTTGATTGTGAACTATACGACTAAATCATTATCTGAACACTTGTTCAGAAGCGTTCGCGATTTTTCTTCCATGAAAAGACAGAGTGGTATAATCTTAGCTTTAAATAGAACATTTAATGTAGTTAAAGTTACACGTTTTCATGAACCCTGAAGTCATTAAAAATTATATTTCTGCCGTCTGTGGTTGCATCTAGAGCCCAAACCACTTGATCGATTTTGCTAAAATTTTGTATATATATTCAGGATGGCCACACCTTGAGGAAAAGTCGCAAAATCGATCTTAGGTCAAATCCCCCCACATTTATTCCGTAGAAACCGATTAAAAGATGTAAAACAATTTTTTTCTCAAAAACAGCCCTAACGATTTTGATCAAACCTAACACATGGATACTCAGCATTAGTATGAGATGACATAATCCGTTACTCCCTAAAAATGCAGAGACGGACGCTGTGGGGGTAAAATTAAAATAATGAAATTATTTCCCTTCTCTATATCTAAAACGGTTTTAATGATTTTGATTAAATTTGATGCATGAATACTGCTTTAGTATCAGTACAAAATGGTGAGACTAGTTGCTTCTAGAAAATTCAGAGAGGGATTTTGCTGAGGGTGTGGATTAAAGAATTAAATGACACGGATACACAAAAATGTCTTGGACGGGCTAGTGTATTCCTATGTATTTTTAATCGTTGAATTTGAATTTGAGGCCAAGTAAGCTTTAGCCCGAGAGGAACGATTTCATCAGAATATTAAGGGAATAGAACGTCAATATCAAGGAAGGTAGGATGAAAAGATGATGTTGATTTGTGTTGGTCTTGCTCTCAGCACTAATAAAGGTCAGCGTATGTATTTATTTATTTCTTGTAATTACAGGAATTAAGTTCTTTATTACTCGGATAATTAGCATCTCAAATCTGAAATACTATTCGTTTTATTATTCAATAATGCAATAATCCTGCTAAATATCAATGGTGACCTTTAGTACTTATCTTATATTTGCCAAAGATTGCTAATTAATTTTGAAAGAAGCAAAGGCACTACCCTCATGAACTGTTTTGCATGGTAATAGTAATAAATTTAATAATAACAACAATAGTATTTATTTCGGGATATTTGATTTGCTACTTGCGAATACTGATTTAGGATGGATATCTTATATAACAAGATCTATTTCAACATGACTGCAATCTGTCTATAATTATTTTTATTTTCACCTTGTGTGATGTTGAATAGATTTCCTGTATCTCCGACATACTCACGGTAGAAGAAGATTCTGTTACACGCTGCGCTACTAAAACTGTGACAGAAGTAATGGCATCCGATTCAAATTACGGATATATTGCAAGTGTTACGTAAAATGCATTGAATTGAAATCCGCAGAATAGCATTTGTGCGAGATGCAAGAGATTTGCTTTCTGATGCACAATGTATTTGCTTTCTTATACAAAATGTATTTGCTCACCACATTATATACTTTAGGAAAATAGTTTCTCGTCGATATTAACATTTTCAAAGCTTTTAAAAATGTACTTTGATATCTCAGAACGACTTTTAAAAGCATCCGTATGTGAAATTTGTTCAGATACAAAGTCTTTTGTACTTTCTAAAATTAAATTTGCCAATGTCTGTTTTCTACTTCTTTGTTAATTTACGTTCTAGATATTATTTATGCTTTTACAATTTTCGCTTTAGTCCATTACTTTCCTTGTACCTGCATAGAAAGAAGTTCACACTTGTCCTTCTAGTGATTTTTTTGTTAACTTGTCTTCATTTTCATTAAATTGTCATAATAACGAGTTTCCTCTAGGTCTGATAATAGTTTATGTATTTTAAATCTGTTGAGAGTTCATGGTTGTTCTATATTTGAGATTCTATGAGTATATTATAACTTAGATGTTAAAATAAACAGAATTATAATAAATGTTCAAATAGGCCCCATTCGTGAGCTGAACAATAACCTAATCTATCATAAAAACTTCTTCTGACAATTAACAACATATTCAGGCTAATTTGATTGAAAGTGCTTGCAATTTTCAACCGCAACTCCTCGAGATTATTGGCTCTGTTATCCTGTCAGATTTTATGTGGCTTCCATAAAAAAGTAATTTGGAGCCAGATCAGGAGATCTAGGTAGTTACAAGATGGTTCCCGGTCCACTCAATAAACGACATGGAAATGTAGTGTTCGGAGAATCCTGAACTGCGGCACAGTCCTGAAGACGACAATCATCTTGTTGAAACCAGGTCTCGTTAAATATTTGCCCTGCTATCCATCTAATTTACGGAACAGTAGACTGCTGCAATAGATTTAAATTCTTAAGGCCGTTTAGAGTACCATCAATGAAAAATGGATCGATTATATGATCCTCCAGCATACCACCTCATACATTTAATTTTGGGGATACTGAGTTCGTAATGAAAAAACTCAATGCAGATTTTCCCGAGACCAATAACAAACGATTGACGTATTACGTCGATCATGTAATACAAAGCTAGATCCATCAGTGAAAACAATATTTTTGATGAAATTTTCATCACGGCCCGCCTTTTCCATTACATAAAAGGTCATTTGTCTGATATTGTCTTTGGGAATATCTCACGAGTTTTTCTTACTTTGGATGATCGATAACTATTTTTTCTTGAGAATTCTTCTTACGGTCCTGTCATCTAAATCTACCACCTCAGCAATTGCTTTAGCAGAAACTGTGGCATTTTCATTAAAGGCGGTCAAAACCATTATTTCCCTCATTTCATTATCATTATTGCGTTGCGGGACTGATTCTTTTGCAGAAGAAACGCACCCATGTTTCTCAAAGTATTTTATGATTCGACTGTTTGTGCCTAGTACAGGAGAAGGCCTATTTGGATATGAACTTTGTCCTTCTCTTCCTGTCTAACCATTTTCTCTTGCCAATTCTCTTATACTGCGATGAGGATCTTCAATCACGCTCAAATCACGCTCAAATGTATGACTGCTTTCGTTTCATGTACTAAATTTTTTGTTCCTTTTTCTCATATTCCACTTTCCCTGTCTTATCAAATCGTTCTATCAATCTCTCAAATGATTTTTTAATAGGGCTGTCTTCTTTCCGGATATCGCTCCTTATAAATTCGAGTTGATAGCAAGCAATTTTTACCACTCACACCCAGAACATAAAACATATCGACCATTTATTCTGTCGAGAAATTCATTATTGGAACGTGCTAATTTTAAACTAATTTATAACTTAACGTAAGTGTAAATACTTTGTTACGATAGTTAATAATTAAACGTCAATAAGATCTTTCAATTATTCTTTCTTTATGTCAAAATCATGGCTACTAGATCAGTTCGAATTGAAAAGTATTATAATTTAACGGTTTTTAATGAAAAAGTAAAAATAACTCTGGAAATATCGCCTTTAGGTATAGGATATTATTCTCAAAAATCGTAGATAATTAACGTGCCACTTCAAAAATATAGAGAGTGTTCCATTTGAAAAAATTGAGAAAATTCAGTTTGAAATGTCCTGAATTAGCGCCAGTATAAAATACACACTGTATAATTATAATCAATATTTGGTGGATGTATCGTTGTAGTATGCCCCTCGTCTACATAATTGCAAAATAAATCTTCTTAAGCGAATTAATTTATTAAATCTTGTTCCGACCAAAATTTTCACATTTCTTCGAATAACTCGGCAACACCACGTCAAAAACAAAAAATCTGGAAGTCATTGGAAAGGCAATTTTACGCTGAATTCATAAATGTAAAAATATATAGAGCGTATCATTTAAAAAAATTACCTCGTAGATGCTCCGCTGTAGCATTTTTAAAATGTGCGTCTTTTGACATTATAATACTTCTATAAAAAAATAATTTTCCACCTAGTTTTCTTAATAAGACCGATATTGGACTTTGATGCATTATTCCGACACCCTATAGATACCCATAAATTTGTCCGTGTACGTACTTGGCTGCCGCCGGTGCCGTCTGTATAATCGTTATGGTTATTTTTCTTATTTCTAAGGCCTCTTCCCCACAGGGCGCGATCCGAACGCTTGCAATCTCGTGTTATAAGTATCACGTTTGTACTCAGTATATCCCCTCCAAAAGATTCGAAATTGATCGTGACGATCTCCGTGGAACCAAAACGCAGATTGCGCTCTGTGTGCAGGGGATATACTGAGTACAACTGTGATAACTATAACACGAGATCGCTAGCGTTCGGATCGCGCGATCAGATCGCGTCTTGTGGGGAAGAGGCCTAATCTATATAGCTAGTGATCTAATTATTAAATATCCATCGATACTGTACATACGCACGATCGTTGCATTATGTGATATTAGTTAATTTGTCACAATTTACCTGTTAAATTTGATCTTTACTAATTCCCATAATCGCTGAAAATTTGCATGCTTTTATGTTATTTTTTGGGGAATACTATAAAACCGCACGAATAATGGTGTAACTTTTTCAAAAACTGCATTTAAAAGAGTTACAGTTTTTAACTTAAAAAAAAGTAAAAACAAGAAAAATTGATATCCATAGTATAGATAGTAGGTAAATAACCCATCTCGTGTGAAGTGCAGTAACAAATTTATTTATCTTCAACGATCTATATGTAGTTATATATACATTTGATGGGACGACTAGTATACATCGAAAGTAAGGCTGGCTCAATTATTAAACCTTGGAGTACACCTCTTGTAAATTATCTCCCATCTGAAATATTTCCCTGTATTCTAATTCTTTGTGTACGACCTTCCAGCTAGAACTGATATAGTATAAAGCCTTGTTTCCGTATTTCGCAAGACTTCATAATAAAGAATAGGATGTAGTACAGTTGGTGCCATCAAGAATGTCATATTTTCCTTTAATAATGCTGTAGAACAACTATGGACCGTACGAAAACCTGATTGTGTTTTAGGTAAAATATTCTTAGCATTTAGATATTCCTATGCTGAAGTTTCATGAATCCAGAAAGACAACTATAAATCTTAGGTCTCAGATTTTGTTGATCTTTTTTCGCTAGGTAAGAGACAAAACAATTCTTGAGAACAATTTACTATCATCAAGTATATTATTGATCATACTTGATATGAACTTTAAAATGTAAGGAAAATTTGATGTTCATCCTATATCAAAACTGTCAGAGCCAGAAGTGAAAATTTTAAGTTTAGCAAAATTTCCTCGGGCACAATATTAAACCCAAATTTGAAGTTACAGAATTATTTGTTTGATAATAGTTGAATACACCTTATTACAAATTTATTTAAATCGGGAATATAATCAATAATGTAGCTATCGAATCAAATATGTACATGCGATACATCGCTGGATAGTACTCATCTAGACCTACAATTTTTATCTAAAACATTTTTTGCTGAAACGCACAGGAATTTTTTTTTAAATGGCGGTTGTTCAAAGTTTTCAATAAATACTCAAAATTTTATTTCGAATCAAATATGTACATGCGATACATCGCTCGATAGTACTCATCTAGACCTACAACTTTCGTCTAAAACATTTTTTGCTAAAACACATAGAAAAAATTAAAAAAATATATTAGTGACCTAAAGCAGTACAAAACAATATAGAAAGAAATAAATTGAGTTCAACTTTGGTCTATCATAACACCGGTTCTAATAAACTAATCATCGTGCTTTTTATTGCAAAGAAGCGCCTTTCCGACTACTTTCAAAATTTATTTTAAAAATAAGAATCCGCTGATAATTTTCAAAGTTATTGCATTTGTTTATAAGCAAAAATTTGACAAATCTTTAACTGATTCCCTAGGCTCTCCTAATTAAAGGATTTTAGTACCTCAAAATGGATTTGAAAATATGAGTGCCCTTTTATATGGCCAAAAATTTTCAACTTTCTATATGCTTTAGTTTAGCCTCAGTAACATTTTGAAAATTTGCAAATTTTCAAAACCAAGTTTAGATTGCAAAATTATTATGCAAATTATTGTATCATGTTTTGGTCGAATCAATTCTTAGATATGGTGTAATAACATGGGGAAGTGCATATTTGACAAATTTAACATATAATAACAATTATCTTAGGAAAAAATAAGTCTCCACTGAATTACTATTCAAACAATTTAATGTGCTTAATCTGCAACTCCTATATACAAATCTGTACTAATATTTACACATAAACATAAAAGATTACTGAGTATAATACAACATGTACACAACACAAGACAAAAATATAATTCAAATGTCACAATACCTCAGATTAGATACACAACAACACAAAGATTTATAACGTATTATGGTCCAAAATTTTATAATAATATTTTACCTGTCAATTTTAAGCAATATACATAGGGCTATTCTGTGTGAAAATTTGCAAATTTTCAAAACGAAGTTTAGATTGCAAAATTATTATGCAAAAACTAAAAGTCCGATCTTGATGAAATTTGGTGGGAAGATTTATTATCTTATATCTTATTATTATATCTTATTAAATGAAGATAAGTGCGTATCGAATTGTTCTGTAGATATTTGTACAACCTGGCTACCAATGTTAAAAGAAGAACTTAACAAACTCAAAATTATCTAAAAGAAAATATCATCAGTTCTATGTTCTGTGTAAGTAGTATGTAACTATGGAAATAACATAAACAGAATCTTAAAGCTGTGTATTTGACATACACAGCAAAATAAGAGTTCTTCCATAAAAAAAAGCTTTGAAAACGGAAAGAGATTACTTTCCGAAACGTCAGCAAAATACATTATTTCTGTGTTTATTCTGATTTATATTATTTGCAAAACATAACCTCTGACTTTTCCTTTGGCGTAAACATCACGGGCGCAGAGGCTTTTTTCCAATAATTCTATTATTTTGTAGATTCGGTGATTTGTTTTGAAGAGGATAACAATACATATGGTAGAGAACCCAAATAATAGGAAAGAATATATCTATAGTATATTGTGATAAAAGCTTCAAAGAATAGATACAAATTTGTCTTACATAAAAAAACAATAATTTTCATATAGAATTCAAGAATTTTTTTCTCGAAATTTATCAACTTTAGAGAAAAATGTCTAAGAAGGTTTTTTGTTTGCTTTAGTGTGAAAAATACGAAACTATTTTTTTCTACTCCCTTATGTAAATTTGCTGTTTTCCATACAGTCTGTAGAATGGATAAGTGGGCCATTCCAGTTAACTGAACGGATATATTTCATATACGTTCTAGGATGGATATGGAATCGACCAATCACAGTTCGTGTATTAAGTACATAGGCAACTATTCGTTTTAAAAAATTCAAGTTGGTGCGTAAGCTGTCAAAGTAATTGTCAGTAGTTGTCAGTGTGTATATTTGTGCAGTTTGGGCTAAAAAATAATTTAAAATGAGTGATTCCAGCGAAGAATCGATAAACAGTATATCACCTAAAATTTTATTGAAATTATTATATTAGACAAAATTTTAGAGGTATATTATGACAAAAAAAGTAGCTATATGGGGGGATTGAACCTATGATCTCTTGCTTTTCGAAGCCAATTGAAGAAGATTTTTTATTCATTGTTCTAATTTACATTTTATTCCATTTATGTTGTTTTTCCCTAATTTAAAAGTTGTTATAACATTCCTGCACGGCGTGCTTACAATAACAAATTGTCCCTAGTTTAAAGATTATCGTTTTCTTATACTAGGCTGGCCGATGGACGCCGAAAAAAAAACAACTGCTCCTTGGATTTTAGTTAATCTATTTATATATTACCTCCCAGAGGTTTGATAAATTTTTATGTAATTGAATCTGCTTAGCAGTTAAAGAAATGTATAAGATATCGGTCTGGAAACATTTTCTATTTATATGTGTTTGTGTAGGAAAAGAATTTTGATAAAAACCTACTTTAATTTTGGATCCTTTTTTTTTAGAATTAAAAATACTTCATGTACATATTTACAATAGGGGGATTATGTGGGGAAAAGGGGTAGGTAGATATGTCCGTGTTATATGTACTTTGTCCGTCGTTAGTCTCTCGTGTCGTAAATAGGTAATTTTTGGTGGAGGAGACGATGGGCGTGGGGAGGATCATTATGTCTGCGTCTCTGTGTCAAGTGTCTGGTCAGCTCCGATTGCTAAATTTTTAGCGTAAAGAATTTTTGAGCTATTTCATCGATGTACTCTCGCATGAAGGGGACTTTAGCCCTTTCATGCAATTCCGCAACCGGAGTATATCTGTCCGCGTTTAGTAGTAGTCGAAGTAATTTGTTTTGAGCAGTCTGTAGTCTTAAGTACTGTGCATCTGAAATGCAATTCCAAGACGCACAGGCGTATATCAGTAGTGGTCAAAATATAACTTTAAATAAGCGTAGATATAAACACTAGGCTACTGAAGCTTTTATAAAATGTTTGCACCTAGAGCATAAGATTAAGCAGTACCTATGTTTGTATATTAAAATTTGATTAAAACTATTATTTGTAGTTTTTTCTTAATCCGGTCGTAAAAAAAGTATACTATACAACTCGAGTTGATTATCCATATCGCAGTCGAAAGATTGAGGCACTCCGCCTACGGCGTCGTGCTCAATTTCCTTTCTCGTGCGATATGGCTATCATATCCACTCTTATTGCACAAACTACTATTATTTCATACTGTCATGTGATTGTTTGATTATGTTATTAATTTGTGTCCGGAAAGTGGGTTATTACGGGATCAGAGTTGGAAAAAGGTTGCTAGGCAACTTTCCGGACTGTTTTCTTATTAACAAAATAAAACGTCAAAACGTAACTTTTTTTCCATTTTTCACAATTCAAATGACATTCAAATAAATAAATTAACAAATAAAACATGCCGTCGCTAACCAACCTTAAAAACAGGTAATAATGTGACTTTGGTTAAATCACGGAATATCGAAAGTACAAATCAATCAATCAAATTTATTGCATTTTTCCAATTACAATTCGATAATTACAATGTGCTTAAGATATAATAACAATATACATTTAATATATATTTTAATATATATTAATTAATCGTTATTGATATGTAGTACACCTAGATTGTATAAACATTCTGCGTGTGTACCAGCAACAACTTAATTCTATTGTAAAACCTTAATTATTATTTAAAATTTCCCTACACAATGACCGCAAGCGAAATATACGATCAGTAGATGATACTATTATATTATATACAAATTCAATATTTTAACTACCTACCAATAATTTCGTAAGTTTCTGTTTGTTATTCATTAAATTATCAGTTATTTTATCACAGAATAACCCTATGTTATTATATTTCTTAAAATGGACAGGTAAAATATTATAAAATTTTGGACCATAATACGTTATAAATCTTCGTGTTGTTGTGTATCTAATCCGAGGTATTGTGACATTTAAATTATATTTTTGTCTTGTGTTGTGTACATGTTGTATTGTACTGAGTAAATTTTTATGTTTATGTGTAAATATTAGTACAGATTTGGTATATAGGAGTTGCAGATTAAATACATTAAATTGTTTGAATAGTAGTTCAGTGGAGTAGTATTTATTTTTTCATAAGATAATTTTTATTATATGTTTTTGAGATATATTTAAACATTCCAAATTTGTCGAATATGCACTTCCCCATGTTATTGATCCATATCTAAGAATTGATTCGACCAAAGCATGATACAATGACTAAAGCGTTAAAAGGCAAAATATTTTTTAGGTTATAGAATTTCCAAACCAACTTGTGCAATTTGTTGTTCAATTGTTAAATGTCCTCTGTCCATTTTAAATTTTGATCTATGACAATTCCGAGTTATTTAATGTTCTTTGTTTGCTGCAGTTTCATAGCACATATACAGTCACGCTTTCGTTTATTTATACATGAGTATGTATGTAACTGAAGTGTATCTATCATAGGTACTTTTCTGTCATATATACTAAAGCACATAAATTTAGTCTTATCTAGGTTAACTACAATTTTCCAGTTTTCCAATTTTCCGATAACCACTGTTGTAGTTTTGAAAACTCTATCGCCGCTATATTGGCAACATTTTCCGAGGATTTATCCTCAACCAGAAGAACAGTGTCATCTGCATATGCTACTACTCTTCCATTAATTGAAAGTTTAAGTAATTCATTGACATAGATATTAAAAAGAATTGGTCCTAGAACCGTTCCTTGGGGAATGCCATATGAATAAGTCGGTTGGTTAACTTGTATTGACTTTTCCCTCCTGAGCGCAAACAATGTCAGTAGTACACATAACAATCTTATAAGAATAGCCGCCATCTTAGATAACGAACTTCCTGTTGGCTATATGAGTAGGATATTATTAAATTTGGCTTTAACGGTGTCGAACGCCCCCGATACGGCCTGAATCCTCTTTTTACATGTTCATATTCGCTATATTACAAACATATTCGCCATATTAGTCGCCATCGTTAATTAAGGACTTCCGGTTGGAAGTGTGACTAGGAAATTATTAAATTTGGTTTTAGCAGTGTCGACAACCCCCTGATACGCCCTTGGACGCCATCTTGAATAACGGGCTTCCGGTCCATTTTTCGATCTGGAAACAGGCATTTTCGGATTCAGCGGGGTCAAAAACCCCTAAAAGTAGCGCTTGCAAAATTGTTATATAAAATGCTTCTAGTAAGCTTAAAAACGCTTTTAGTAAAAAATGTTCCTAGTCTAATACGCATCACACGAGTTTTTAAGAACCTCTGGAAAATATTCAGTCAAATTGACGCAAAGGCATATTATCAATGTTTACTAGCAACGAGTTTTCCCTATTATTGCATCATATTTATAAATGAAAGATAAGTACTTATACTAAAATAAATATGTCATAAATGCTTGCACATATTGGTGATCTGATATTTTATATAAATTAACACCCTTGAACTCTTCAAGATAAATTTCTCGATATATATTTTTCATATTATTTTTCCTGTTTTACTTTTATTTATTTACTTTAAAGACATTAACAATATCGTATCCTATTACAGACAAAAAGCCTTTTCGTTTCCAAAGCCGCTTACTCGGGTAGTAAGTATCTTAAAATTGATATAAAATAAAGTCTCGTGCTTTGTGAATTTTTCTGTCTATATTCTATTGCTTCACTATGCTTTTGAAAGGCAACTACTACATATATTTGCAATAGGTTTCGTCAAAATCTTTTCTGCGTGCCGGGCGAGATGCGTTATAAATTACCCGAAAATACACTCTACTTTTAGTATAATCATTGCATAAAATGATATATTGTCTTATTAAACATTCCGCAGACGTCTAGCTCCTCAGTCACGATGTATAATGAGTTTCAATTTTTATACTAAGTGCATATACTTTATTTTGTAAAGATTCTTGGTACCGCCACATGAGATATATTGTGATCCATTTTTGAACATTTTCGTGGGCAATGAGAACTGCTTGTAGTGAATACTGTAATTGTACGAACATAGTTCGTAAACTTTGTAGTTTGGGTAAAGTCTTCTAAAAATGACACGATTTGTAACTGGCCAATAAAGACCGTGCAAAAAAATGCGTTGCCTTGAATGTTGCTTCAGGGTTTTAGTGGTCCACTATGTATAGTCGCCGGCAACAAGATTTTATTATAGTGTGTCTGCTACATGCCCTGAGAGTATACATGAAGACAGTACATTGGGTAGATGTTTCTTCCGGAAGCCGGTTCGTTTTGAGGTGATTTAGGGTAGTGGGTGGTAATAAGGAAATTCGTCTAAGTAAAATATGAACAAGCAAATTTATTACACTATAAAATATTGTAAGGACGTAAATACAATATCTTATAGGACGCAAGAAAAAAGGAACCAGTTAACTCGTATTATATAAAAAAATGATGGTTGATGTTAAAAATAAGGTTCGCCGTCGGTCGTGATCATGTCTGGCGTGCCATACAATTCTGAGCACTTATATGTGTTTGTCTAGTCTAAATAATCAATTTGCTAAACACTACGAATTTTTCCTTTAAAATTTCAGAACAATACAAAAAAATAAGGAATACAAAGATTAACACTGGTTACATAACCTAAACAATAATAATATAATAATAATGTTTATTTATAAATCGTACTTGTTCATTAACAATGTCGTCACGTACTCTCTTATTATGTATTACTTAGATCAACACTAATATGTAATCTACTTAAAATATAGCTATTTTTATATTGATTAAGGAATGTATAAAACATCTGTCTGAGTTTAGAATATACACTTTGCATTTAGATTTAAATTGTTGTAATGATTTAGATTGTCTTATGTCAATAGGCAAAATATAAAGGCGAGGTGAAAGAAAGATGTAGCTTCTTTGGCCTATAGCTTTAGCAGACGTGGGAATTTTTGCTTGTAAGTTTGATTTATTTCTTGTTGTGTATCTGTGAATGGGTAACTCCAAAGTATTTTAATTTTTATATTGGTTAACAACGATTTGTAAAAAAAATATTTGTCTAATATCAAACAGCCTGGATTCTGCGTACAGTAAGTCACTCGAGTAAGTTGTTGTTTTATTTTGCATTATATTTAAAAACCTTTTTGTACTATTTCAGACTTTTTCAGATGAGTATTTAAAGCACCGTCCCATACCAGAATTCTATATGATAGTCTCGACTCTACTAGTGTGTAGTATTGTAACGAAGTATTTTTCGTTACGGAAATCTGCATAAGATTTAAGTTTAACTGAACTCTGTATAATATTTTTTGTTCAACTAAAACCATATTCTACCGCCTTAAGCACACGATAGTATGTATATTAGCAGGCAATATTTACTATTTGAACACCGGGATATATTTATAAACAGAATTATTGTTTATTATTTGATGTAATTAATTTAATAATTAGTTATCTGTGGCCGATTAATTTCATTTCTTTTTCGTAGTTGGTTAGAATAATTATTTGAAACCGATTCCATACATTAAAAAAGTCAGAATACTTTATTTATACTAACCAACGCACGTAACAATAATTTAGCAGTAGTTTAATAACTTAATATAGCTGTCCTCACTGGCTTGTATTCAATACAGTGGGCCATGCGCCATACTAAAGCACGTGGGATTCCTCGCGATACCCTGAGTGGGAATCTGGCTATAAAACTGACCGAAAAGACCTGTAAAATGACATCACGTGCATCGAGTGAGCGGACGTGTACCGAGCATCGAGCAACGAGAGCACAGCGACGTGGAAGCCCCACAGACAGCGACGAGACAGCGTAAAGAAGAGGAAGTTCACACGTCTTTTTCAAGACGGTGAACTAAAAAAGATAAATAAAGTCTCCCTCCTTTGGAGACACCATTTATTTACTAATAATTGTTTTTTCCCCAATAACAAAGTATAGGTATTCCCTTGCAGGTTAATAGCGACGAATTTACCATGGAGGACGGTAAAATGGACTACGACGAGGAGGAGAAGTCCCAAAGCGGAACTTCCCTAAGCGGAACTTCCCGTGAGAGAACCCCCGTCAAAGATGACGAAAAGGACGAGTTAATAAGAAGACTCTCAGAGGAGAACAGAGAGTTGAGAAAGCAGATAGCCGATCTGCACGAACAAATGGCCAGAATGCAAGATGTGCAACACACACAGCATGAAGAGGTCATGAAAGCAATAAGGGAAGATTCGAAAACCAGAAAGCAAAAGAACCCTGCCGTCGTAACCATGGACTCTGACGAAGAGGCCCCTAAGGCGGCAAAAAGGTGGCTGAAGAGCCCCACGAGTGCCCCTCTGAGACACCCAAAAGCCGACCAGAGCCCAGAGCCCCCCAACAGGTGGCTTGAACCCCTCAACAAGAAGCCCGGAAAGAGGAGGCCGAGGCCCCTCAGAAAAGCCAGCGAATACCTCCGGTAGTCCTGAGAAATAAGGAATCGTGGACGACGGTCAGCCGGCGGCTTACGGAAAGCCGCATAAACTTTAAGAAGGCCAAAGTAACAGGCGAGGGCATCGCGATAGAGCCATCCACCCCGGATGACTATCGCAAAATGACTAGGCTGTTTGCGCAAGACAAAAGGGAGTACCACACGTACGCCCTGCCCGAAGAGAGACAACTACGCGTGGTAATTCGAGGAATTCCCAGCGAAGTGACCCCCGAAGAAGTCAAAGAAGACCTCGTAGGACAAGGCTTCAACCCATCCTCCGTGCAGAGGATGACATCGAGGCGTACAAAACAAGAAATCCTTCTGATGCTTATCCTAGTCTCCCAGGACCAGGAAAAAATCGTGCAAGCGACACGGTGCTGTTCACTTGTAGTCAAGACAGAGAGATAGCGGGCAAAACTTGCGGTGTGTCAATGCCACCGCTGCTAGCGTTTCGGCCACGGGAAAACAAGGTGTACAGCCCAGCCGAAATGCGTAAAGTGCGGTGAGGCTCACCGAACGAAGGAGTGTCGCAAGAAGAGCGACACACCAGCCAAGTGTGCAAACTGCCAAGGAGCACACCCGGCCAGCTACAGGGGGTGCTCAAAGTACCCTAAAAACACAGCTGGCACAACACAAAAGCCAGTACAGAGGCCGACGACGGCCTCAACACAAAAGGGCGGCGTAGCGCCAGGGACAAGCTACGCAAGAGTAGCCCAGGGCAAGGCAGGACAGAACACCGCCCCTGCCGCAAAACAACGGGCATCGCCAGAGGCCAAAAACCTCACAGCGGTGCTCGCACAAATGCAGCAAATGTGCTCACCATTTTTTGCACAAATGCCATACCTCACTAACCTGTAATGCCTTTACAGGTTAAACCGGAAGTCCTGCAGATGGCGGCCTGAAATGTCAACGGCTTGCAACAAAGGAGACTTGAAGTCGAGGAGCTCCTGATCAGGTACGACATAGACGTCATGGCACTGCAGGAAACCAAGATGACCCCGGCCAAGGACATCAACTTCCCAGGATACCACACCTACAGGATGGACTGGGTAAACAACCCTCAGCGACCCGCGAGAGGCGCGAAATGGCGACATACAAGTGGTCTCATGCTACCAGCCACCCCGCAGCACGCTTACCGAGGGGGGATCTGGACGCAATCCTGCCCACCAGGACACAGGTCGTCGCAATTGGCGATTTCAACGCCAAATCCCAGGAATGGAACAGCGGCTTAATCAACACTCGAGGACGAGAGCTGCTGAGGTTCCTGGGACAGCACGCCGGCGAACTGCTGGTGGTAGGACCGGACCAGCCCACCTTCGACAACGGCAGACACAGGCCAGACGTACTGGACATCGCGATCCAAAAGGAGATGACCCTCGAGGCAGAGATTACCACCAGAACGGAGGGATCTACCAAGCAAAACTCGATCTTCCTAACCCTAGGAGGATAGGCGGGTGAGGACAACGCCACCTTCACGAAGAGACGAACGGACTGGGAATCGTACCGGCAGCACCTGCAGCAGTACGTCACACAAATTCCCAGTCTAGAAACCGTGGAGGACGTTGAGAGGGTCATCATTACCCTAGAGGAGCAGATCCTGGAAGCAATAAGGGCCAGCACGACGGAAATAGAAGTAAGAAGACACCCAGCACCGATGGCGAACCTCCCAGAGGTCACCAGGCAGCTGATAAGGGACAGAAGGAGCGCCAAGAGACGGGCTCAGAAGAACAGGCTCCCCGCCGACAGAAGGGAGTACAATGTCCTCAGCCGAAGAGTGAAAGCCGCCCTCCAGGAACACCGTCAGGAGGGGTGGCAACGCCACCTTGAGTCACTGAATCCACAGGATAGAAGTATGTGGAACACACAACGTGCCCTGCGAGACCGAAGGAAGCCTATGCCCCCGATCCACGGAGAGTGAGGGATCGTCTACACTAACCAGGAAAAAGCCGAGGCGTTCGCCGACAGCTTAGAACTGCAGTGCAGAGAGAACGAGCTCGATGACGAGGACGAGGATTGGGTGGACGACGTCGAACGCAGAGTACGAAGGATCCGCCGCTTGCCAGATGACTACCACATCCGTCCGACTACCCCCGAGGAAGTCAAGGAAATCCTGAGGAGCTTAAAGCCGAGAAAAGCTCCGGGATGTGACACGATAGGAAATATCGCTCTCAAAAAGCTGCCCAGAAAAGGAGTAGCGGCGCTAGTCAACATCGTAAACGCGATGTTAAGGTTACAGCACTTTCTAGCCAGGTTGGAAAAAGGCCGACGTCATTATGATCCATAAACCAAGGAAAGAACTAATTTTCCCTTCTTCTTACAGGCCCATCAGCCTCCTCCCAGCCATGAGCAAGGTTGCAGAACGGGTTATCTTGAAGAGGCTAACAGAGAAGACAGAAGAGCTGAACATCATCCCGGATGAACAGTTCGCGTACCGAACAGGGCATTCCACGGAACTCCAAGTGCTTCGCCTCACCGAGGAGATCACCAAGGGATTCAACCAGCGTCAAGTCACCGCGTTGCTGTTCCTAGACGTCGCCAAAGCGTTCGACAGGGTCTGGCACGACGGTCTCCTAGCTAAAATGATGAGTATGGGTTACCCCATCGAACTCATAAAACTAGTGAGATCCTACCTACACTGCAGACAGCTAAGGGTGAAAATCTCGGACCAACTCTCCACCTACAGGAGGCGGGAGTTCCGCGTGCTGTCACCGCACCTGTTCGCCATCTACACCTCTGACCTCCTCCGGACCGACCACACTGCCTTAGCCCTGTATGCAGACGACACCACGCTGATTGCCAGATCCTGGAAAGCCAGGAACGCAACCAGAAAACTCCAGGAAACGGCCACACTCCTGGAAGAATGGTGCACGAAGTGGAAAGTCGCAGTCAACGCCGACAAGAGCCAAGCCATTCTCTTCAGACGAGTGCGGAAGGAAATTCCCACAGGACACGTCTCCATGAACGGCGAGGACATCCAATGGCACGACACCGTCAAATACCTTGGCGTGGTCATGGAGAGAAGCCTAACGTGGAGACAAAACACGGACGCCATCACAGCCAAGGCAAAACGTACGAGAGCCCTCATCTACCCAATGACGGGAAAGGGAAGCCGACTCAACTTGAGGAATATGCTCATGCTTATCGAGACCCTCATCAGGCCGCAGCTGACGTACGCCTCGGTAGCGTGGGGCTACCAGGCGAAGTCCTACATGAAGAGAATCCAGACAGTGGAGAACATCGCCCTCAGGACGGTAGTTGACGCCCCATGGTACGTGAGAACCGCAGACATCGTCAGAGACCTGGAGTACACCACGGTCACTGAAGTCATCCGGGAACGAACGAAGAAGCTGTACGCCCAAGCCGAGGAGCATGGGAATCCGCTGATCAGACAGGCCACTGATTATGACCCTGCCGACGCCCCAAGGCACAAGCGACCGAGGGTACTGGACAACGGGTAAGTACAACCTTTATTTCCCGCTAACCGATCTGTTTCAGATACGCCAGGACGGACCACCACTACCAGAGACATGACGTTTTTCAACCCTAACCCAACCTCCTTGCGGGCGTCGGACAACATACCGTCCAACGCCCGTTGTCCTACCTGCTCCGTGGAGACCGAAAGTGCTAAAATAAGCACTTAGGTCTCCACACTTCCGAGCTACACAGCTCATCCTTACCTTTCCGACGATCCGGGGTAGGATATCAGTTGATGTCCTACGTACCGGCAGTCAGTCCCAGCCAAAACTTCCTAAACCCAACTCGACCGATGACTACCCCCGGGGGTGACAAGCTGGCGAAGAACGAAAATATCAAGACAAGAAGAGCGTCAGAAGAGACCTCAGCCAGCGAGGTTCAACAGCCAGGACCAGGGGAGGTCCGCAGAAAATACCACGACACATCTCACATTTGTGAGCTGGGTCTGGTAGAAGTACGCGGGCCCACCTATCACGAAGGCCGGTCCAGGTCTGCAGGGATAATCTAGGTGCAAAGAGTAATAGTCCTACTCGGCCCTAGTTATCGAGACCGACATCCAGCCAATGGATATTGGCGCATGTAAAATGAGAATTTGTTCCAATTCTCGAAACAACCGGACGTCTACCATCTGCCCAGGGTCCACCGCTGCAATTGTAAAGAGTAAGAAAACTTATATATATTTGGCTAGTGCATTTATTATTCCGTATTTATTCTGATTGAAATTTTTATCCTGTTTGAATATTTTTGGTATTTACTTCATATTAACTGACTGATAATTTTATACTTAGTTACCAAAATTTTACTGCCTTTATTCTGATTGAAAATTTTTACACTATTTGAATATTCTTCATGATTATTTCTATTATTTCATATTTTCTAACTGAAATTTTTATATTTAACTGTTTGAATTGAGACTCTGTAAGTTGGCTAGTACAGTCATAGATAATTTTTATTAAATTTTATATTCTCTTAAACTGATTGCCAATTTTCTGATATTTAACTTAAATTAGATACTTATAATAATTTGTTTATTTTGTGGCTTCCTTCCGCTCCGACACCTGATCAAGATCTTTAAAAGTCGGCTGGTGTCACTCCTTTACACCTGATCATGTACTGTAATAGTTCGGCTGGTGTGTACCCTTCTCAACCCAAATTACCTTTAGTCACAATACTGTTCGTCGAGGGCTAGTAATTTTTATTGAACCCGGGAGTAAAACTATCTCAACTAAAGTCGCAATAACTGCCCATTTCTTAATACTTAGCTTACTGTCGCATTTAACATCTAGAACTACTAGCCAAGTTTCAAGTCCGTCTCATTTTTTTTTCCTTCACACTGTTTGAATATTATTAGTATTTATTTCATTCCTTCATATTTACTGACTGAATTTTTTTCACTTAGCTTGTAAATTTAACTGTTATTTTCCAATACCAAGCACTAGCCAAATTTCCGGTCTGTTTTATAACCTGTTGTAACACTGTAAATAATTCTGTTTGTTTCGCATTTTCTGGTATCCGTACACTGACTGTCTGCTTAACAACCGTTTTTTATAAACTCGCTAAATTTACCGCTTATACGCATTTGCCGTTAATATTGTTTGATTGCTTGCTACTCTCCCTCTACTGCTTAAACCTATGTATATACATTTTTGTTAATTTTGATTTTCTGCTTTATTTAGGAATGTTAAAATTAGGATTACTGTAATATACTTAAATATTATCAAATTTCTGCGTTTTACTGTTGTGTTTGTGAAAGTCTATGTTCCCTTATTCACCCACTGGAATTGACTGTGTCTTCACTGAGTTGCTCAGTCTCGCTTATCGACTTTTGGGTAGTGTTGTTCAACCACTTTCAACTTGAACTGACGCCCGAGTAACAAATAAAGCTCGAGTGCCAAAGTGACAGCCTTAGTTCTCGCACTGTACGAGAAAAAGAGCGTCATAGTATATGATATTCATTTGTTTCATGTCCAATATTTTACTTAAAAATTTAAATTAATATAACAAACTTCTGAGTGTTTTAGTGACAATATTAATATGTATATCCCATCTTAGATGTTTGTCAATATATACACCTAAATATCTAGTAAAATCTGAACTCTTTATTTTAATCAAGTCATCAAGAAAATGTATTTCAAGTTTATTATAGTTCGGTAGATTGTTTGCGTTACTGTCCCCGGACGACATGATAGAGAGAATGCTGGAAACAGAGGAGAACTGAAGAAAGGCGGAGGAGGCGATAACTTGCATTATCAAAAAGAAGGAAGAGGATGAAAGAGAGATGGGGCTGACCCCATGGAGGAATTCATAACAACTCAAATGACCAGCTGGTTTGAAGATAAGCGAAAGCAGTTCCAAACTAGTCGGAAACACTAAAGAGCCGGAGGGGTTTTAGCCGGTTGAAGTTCGGCACTACCTGTAGCGCTAGACACTAAGCTCAGGTGCTCATGATGAGTTTCCCCTTAAAAAAAAAAAAGATTGTTTGCGTAGCAATTGAAAGGGACGTAGGTGGTTTTTTATAGCTAATGGTCAATAGCTTATGATCAAATCAGTTTATTAATTTCTTTAAATCATTCTGTGCTTTTATTTTTAGATCTGCCCAGGATGATGCTTCATAAAATATTGCCGTATCATCGGCAAAACTAATTATTTTTCCAGTGCTGCAGATAGTCAATAAGTGGTTTATGTACATTATAAATAGAATCGGTCCTAATACGGTTCCTTGGGGTACACCGTATTGCACAACTTTGTAATCACTTATACTGTTATTGATTTTAACAAATTGTTTTCTGTCACTTAAATAACTGGTAAACAACTTATGCGCTATTCCCCTTACTCTAAAATGTTCCAACACCTCCAATAACTGTACATGACTGACAGTATCGAAGGCCTTCGCAAGACCTAAGAACACACAAAGCGAAACATTGCTTTTATCTAGAGACTCATAAATTTTACCGGTGAGGAAGGATATAACATCTTGGGTGTATTTACCCTCTCTGAAACCAAATTGGTTTTCTGGTATCAATTTATATTTGTTTAAGTATTTTATTAATCTAATTTTAATAATTTTTTCAAAAATTTTTGTTAAGTTCGTAATTAGGTATATGGGACGGTAATTTGATACCAGTTTTTTGTCCCCGCTTTTCAATAATGGTTTTATAACGACATTTTTAAGTTCAGGTGGGCAAACTCCGCTTTGTATAATTATGGTGATCAAGTGAGGCAAAGGCGATGCTATTTCTTTCGATATCTCCTTAAGGGTCTCAGATTTGAGTAGGTCCAGTCCTGGGGCTTTGTTCACTTTTAACGAGTGTATTGTGTTTATGATTTCTCTTTCATTTGTAGGTTCCATAAAGATTGAAAACTGTATTGAGGGCATATTGGAAGGAGGGAAGGTTTACAAATTTTTTCTGATAACTTTTTCCTACGTTTGCATAATACTCGTTAAAAACATTGGCTATTTCGAGTTCGTCAGTTATACATTGTTCTGTTTCATTTAATATTTCCTTAATGTTATTTTCTCTGTTTACTGAATTAATATTCTTTACTGTAGTCCACAAATTTTTTACACAGTTTGCATTTTTTTCTATTTGGTCTTTATAATATTTTATTTTTGTGTTTTTAATTAATACATTTAGATGATTTCTGTAAATTATAAACTCATATTTAAATTCTTTATTGGTTGGATGTTTTTTATGACGTTTGTAAAGTTTATCTCTTGTATTTATCGAATTTACTAATCCGTTTGTTATTCAGCATTATCCTTTTAAATTTATTCCTTTTCGGTTTAATTGTTTTTGTGCATTTACTAATCAATTTCTAGGGGTAAATTAATAATTGTCATAAAATGATCGATAATATTTTCATTTCATAATAGATGAAAAACTTTTGTTTATTATATATTCTTTGCTGTTTAGGAAAATATGATCTATACATGAATCTCCTGTTTCTCCAAGTCTTGTATGTTTGTTAATTGTGGAAATAAAATTGAATTCATATAAATTGGTTAAGTAATCAGAAATGATGTCTAATTCTATATTAATGTTTATATTGATATCTCCTACAAGTACATGGGTGTCTACATTCAAGTTGCTATTTCTTACAAGTAGTCTCTTAGACTGCTTACAAATCTCTCTACACTAGTAGAAGGTGATCGATAGATAGCTGTTATTAGTATAATTTTATCCCTTGCATTTATTTTGATCTCTATAACTTGACATTCACTTATTTGCACAATTCTGTAAGAGTAGATTAATGATTTCCTTAAATAAACTACTAGGCCATCGTTTTGATTTATACATCCTTCACTGTGAATAAAATCATAATTTTCCATCTGTAAGAAGTCACAATTATGAATTTTCCAACTTTCTGACAACAATACATTCAGGCGCTTCATCAAACTGGTCTAGGTATATTTTAAACTCGTCAAGATTTTTACATATACTTCTAATGTTCTGATGTATTAGTTTACATGTATTATCTATTCTGTTTTGTTTACAAAAGCTGTTGAAATGTGATATATTTTCTAGTTCATATGTAAATATAGGTTTGTGTTCATAGTCGTGAATATATGGATCCATTCTTATTTTAATTACCTATAAAATCCCGAAAATATATTTGATTCGACAATTTCATACCCTATTATATAACTACATATAAAGACATAAATATAATATAATAATGAAATTATTGACAAAAAAATCATTTTATTGGAAAAAGCGCGGGGCGCTTGATATCAATAGTTATAAATATTTTATTGGTAGCTATTGATAAAAGTAAAATTATAAAAATATAGCTTTTTACAATAAAATGATTTTTTTGTGAATCACTTCGTTCTTATTTTAAACGTATTAAAGATCATTTAATTATATTGAGTTAGTGGACTTTCTATCGCTGTTGAACAAAATCTTAATATTTAAACATTATTTTTTACTCTTTAGTCGGGTCTACTGTTAACGCGTGTTTTTCTAGTTTTTTAAACTATAATTTTTTTCGCCAATCTCCTCTTTTTTAATTGTCTGTAGCTTATTTGCCATTATATAAGCCCTTGTTAAACGCTAGTTCCAACTTTAATACATACATTATGATGTAATATTAATTATGTACTACTAGCGGATACTCAGCGGTTTCGAAAACCAGGCGAGTATCAGCTGGTTTCTATATGTATCGATGTTCATTATGCTAATTCTAAAATTCACCCAATTCAAAATATTGGTGAGAAACGTGCCGAGGGATAAATGGCAAGAGGGTGAAAAATGTCATGTCGCTAGCGTCAACCTCAGGGAACCGGGCACACCTTGTCGTATAAGAACCTTACCCTTCTATCGAACCTCTGGGCGGGTTGAACGTTTGTAATAAAATATATCGACAATAGATTAGTCATTTTTTCATATTTTTATTTTATTATAATGATCCTGGTAAGGACATTAGGACAAAGTTGTAAATTATTGTATTGTCGTCGGTCCTTGATAAGTGCGCAAAGTTTCATTTTAATCTGATGTTTTGAAGTGGGTGAGAATTACGTTCAAAGATTCCGTTACAAACAAACAAACATACAGGTGAAGCTAATAAAAGCGTGTTAAAAGAAAATAATCATTTAACATTGGTAATTACATGCGAAATGAGTTGTTTATTATTTCATCTTTCAAATAAATATCTGTCTTTAACTTGTCATCTTATTACAGTATTGCTATTGATGTTTGAATTTTGAGAAGTCGCTTAATTTAATCCTGTGACAGTGACATTTATAGATAACGTGAATATAGACACAACTTGTATAAACATAACCTAAATTTTTTTGAAGACATAGTGAAGTTAGGCGCGAGTGGGTTCTCTATAACCTAAAGATCGAACATTTCAGTAGGATTTTTAGCAAACATCCCCCCGGTCGAAAACTGTCGGATTTATATAACCTCAAAGACGTTTAGAACAATTTTTAGAGAAAGACGGTCGGCGTCCTCCGAATGCAAGCCGGGACATTATCTACGGAGACCCGAAGACGTACAAGGTTGGGTGGGGTAGCATTTTCGACTATACCGACCACGATGAACGATTACGACAGTTATTGAATCGATCCGATCACTCCCGAGGGCTTATTCACCGTTTTATCAACGACTTGGAGAGTTGAAAAACCGAAACAAGTTTCAGGGGAATTTACACGTGCGGATGCTAGGATATTAACCGAAAATAAGAACTTCGCACGAATAATTCCGAAGTTTCCGGAAGACACCCGAAGACACACGAAGGCACGGGAGATATCGTTGTCGACTAAGTCGACAACGAGGAATAGATTCCGACCATTGCCGAATCGATCCGACCAACGGGAAAAGTGTGCTGTGGCCAAACTAAAGGTCAGAAATAAGTAAAATGTTACTGGAGGACAACTAGGACCCCAATACGTTCTTTGCACCACTTTTAACCGACCGCCCATATTTTAACCGGGATACTTTTACTTAGTGACTCCGGAAAAAGAAGTTAAAGGCAACGCGGACCTTCATTTTCGAGTAACTTGAGATCATAGAATCAATCGCCACCAGTTTCAGTCCGATCCAACCAGCCATTCTGGAAAAAGTGTGCTGCTGTGACCAAACTAACGGTCAGAAATGAGTAAATTAGTGATACTCATTTTTTCATTGTACTTGTTGACTGGATTAAAGCATTATGTTCATTTTGTAATAAATTCTATTTATATACCTTTAATGACTCACATTTATGAGTATGGGTCATATGCGTATATTTATATTCCTTGTAAACACGTGTATTGATAAGGGTTCATTGTAGACCTGATGCACGGGGTGAAGATTCCAAGATTTCAGGCCGGCGACGACATGACTATGAGCAGGTTCAAAATTCCTAGCAGAACAGATGCGTTTTTATTCACAGTTTCACAAGCACAAAAAGCTCAACTTTTTTTATTCCTGGGAAGCGGGCATAAATGTAGCGGCCCTGCTGAAACACTGTCGAGTCGAAACACTGCCGACAAAATAGTGCTGCAGTTCCGAAAAAGATGCCAAATAAGGGTAATTTATTGTTGATTTCGGAACTAAAGCGCTGTATTTCGCTAGTGTTGCGTATCGGTAGTGACGTGCTGTCGCCTCGATATAACGTTCCACATCGAATCTTCGGTATCGATAGTCGATACTTACACACTCTCGATTCGAAAGTGCCGCATTAGTTTATTTTTCCCGTGCAGTAATGCCTGGTACTTTCTATATTTTCTTTCTTCTTCTAGCATTAAGGTTCATTAATGATAGAAAAAGACGGAAGATATCGAAAGTGCCAGGTATTATTGCGTTAGATTGTACATGTATTACACTACATGTATATGTATTCCCGTATGTAAAGGAAATTCTATGGAATTGTTTGTATGTGGAAAAAATGAGTAACGCTAATTTTTTCTATTCCATATGGAATGTGTTTTGTGCTACTGCTTTTCTTGCGTAATTCAATGGATATCCCAACTAGCGAAACAGGTACCCCTACTATTCCATATTTCAACAGTTTTGTTACGGGGCCATGATATGGATCCTAACAACTTAATTTGTTTAGTACAAGACAACAAACTATTTAATTATATTCATTATAAAAACAAAAAAAAATGAGTTGCCTTGTTCAGTCAATAACAATATTAATTTTAAAAAAAGAAATCAAGTAATGCTGTTCGAAAACTAATATTATTACAGTCCAGCAAGAACCGAGTGGACATGGGCATTGCTAATTCAATTCGAGTAACTTTACACACTGAGCTACATGAGAACAACAATTCTACTATAAAACGAGTTATGTAAGTACTAGAAAATTATAATAAATTTAGCGGTTTGACAATGTCCGTTTGTTGGATGAATATCTACTATTTAACTCTGAAAATAACTTAATATTTCATATAAAGACCAATTTAATTACAATATGAGAAGACTATTAACTTAAATAAATAACAATTCATAATATCGATTGACAAATTTTGAGAACAATATATTATTTGTATCTCTCAATTCAGTGTATTTTTCATATTTCCGTGTCTCTTAAAAGGAGACAGAAGCTTGGTAGAGTGAACACTGAACAAGGTATTTAGGTTATTGCTGTAGCTATGTCTGCAAGAGAAATAAAGTACGCGTAGTCAGTTTACTAGACTTTACATTACTATAACAATTAATATATTTTCATCTCGTTACAACATTTTTTCGACAAATGCAGGCGGGTTGCCTGCATTATCCAAGCTTATATTCCCTACAGGTCCATAACCCTGTCATGCATTTTTCTTTATCACCAAAAAAATATTTTAGGAAGTATCGCACGAAGAGAGCGGAGAAGCTGGTAAAAACATAGTCTTGGGTCAGTAACTCCAAACCCTTCTTAGTTAATGGCCTATCGTGAAGTATCTAGACCCACAAATTTACTTAATGTTATAAATATTTCAAGAAAAATATCTGATAGTAAGATGGCTATGTTTGCTCAGCAATTTTATACCACTTAGTAACAGCTTACACTGGTTGGTTTACTAGATACTGGGAGGACAAAATTCATTATCAAATTTTATAAAATTGTAAATATTGGTGGGTAGTGAAATCTCTGGAAAATTCATAATGCATAATATAAGTACCCCTAGTCAGCATAGTGAGAACAGTTCGCATAAGAAAAAGTTATATAACCCTAATAAGTCGTATAGTAAATTCAGTTCCAAATGATATGCCTTGTCAGTAAGGTGATTTCTTGTCGTGCTGTTCGATAGTGTGTTTTTGTACTACGGATAATTTAGTTGAAGATAACTATCGTACATTCAAAATCTAATATGAGAATTCTGTAGTATACTGTTGATCTATATCTAATCACATTAGCATATTAATAAAGTTAAATCGATGAAAAGATGGCTTCCCCAACGAGAAGAAAATAAATGTCAAAAAATATAGTAAAAACTTTTTATGCATTCAAAATCTTATATGAAAACTCTTATACTTTAAATCTAAATGTGTAATTTTTGAATAAAAATAAATATAGGCCAGACGTCAGATATATTAACATCGTTTTAAACCGGACAAAAGATATTCTTGTTGGAATCAATTCACTATATGCCTCTTTTAGACATACTACTCTGTTTCATACTGGGATCCGAGCAAGGTCTCAAAAAATATTAGCACTCGGTAATTTTGATAATTTTTTAATTTGTCCATATGATAAACCGGCATTCGCAGATGTTATACATTGGATTCCACTCATTGAATGAAAAGTATTTGCATCATCTATAGTATCGACGTTTACATCCGCATTATCAAATACAAATTGTGATGACGAGCTTGCCATTACATTATTTTGCAGTTGCGTCAATGCAGATATTTCGTGTTGCTTCGTCATAAGTGGCACAAAAGCTGACAGTACATACAAAAGATCTTTGGAGCCATATTTTCTAGACGAAAAAGCTGCAAGGCCGACTAGAAGTGCACTGCGTAGTCCACTTCTTCTTGTCCCCGCGATTGTTTTTACACTTAATTGTTTGTATATGAACATAAAGGCTGTCCGGTATGTCATTTTCAACGTTTTCTAAGAATGCATCTGATGCGGGGTAACTTTTCGGAAATGTAACCATTATTTCGTGAAGTATGTCTTTCAAGGAGAACTGACATTCATCCCGATTTGTCTGAAGATATTCAGAAATCTGGTTAATAACGGTTTGAATGTCGTTATCTACCGGTCGATCTTTCTTCTTATCTGTAGCAGGAAGAATTTTCTGTAGCATGAGTAATGGTACCCAGCTTCAGTTGCAACTAAATCTACTTCACTACTAGTACGGAATGAGACGTCGCGCGTCGGCACCCCACCGATCATCTCTCTCTTATGCAGCTCTTAAAATATTGTCTTTATTTAGCAAAGTTCGTACCTTGTCAACTGAATCGCGTTTACTGGAAGGTTTTCTCGATTGTTTATTTAAAGTCACCTGCATGATTTTATTTCTTTAATTATTTTCCAATGTTGGCGAAATTTTGACTTTATGTAAACATTCTTTTCATTACTCATGAGGCATTTTTTGCATAAATACCAGTTAGTATTGGCGCCAATTTTGAGCATTTTGAATGAAATTTAATATAGTTATTGACAATATCCTGTTTCAATGCGTTTACATTTTTCGATATTTGGCGCCGCACCGTCATCCAAAATTGGTACAAGATTTAGAAATACATGCATATGTTATAAACAAGTTTGTACTGAATATAGCTTCTGATCAGTGCCAAAACCAGTAGAAAAATGTTATAAAATAATGCTCTCAAGAAACCAAAGAAAAATGGTGCAATTGTGGAAATAGAGTTAAAATGTGGACAGTAACATAAAAGAGAAAATAATATTTTTGAAGGAGGAAAAGTTTGAAAGTACACGAAATTAATAATAGTAATAGCAGTAACAATAATATGTGGTTATGTTCTATGGTATGATGGGAAATATTTGCTCAGCAGCTCTAAATTTATGTGTTTTGAAACCAAGTTTTCCCGTGTTTGAATTCTGGTTAGGATACGGATGTTTAGTGGCGTTTTTCATGTGTTACAGAGTTGGCAGCAGTAGACTAAAAGGGATTGTGTAAAAAGCAACAAGGCTAATTATTGAACCACTCGAGTTCGAGTCTCAGACGCGGCAGATGGCAATGTCTGTTTGTATGTGTCCTGGTTAAGTTATGGAATAGCTTAACTATGCTAAACTCCTCCAAGACGTTAATCTAAATAAGGCGATCAAAAATAAACAAGAGTATAGTATATAAGAGATATAATATTTAACACAGTTGCTCATCCATATAACCATATCAATTAAAGCAGACATACAATCCCAGGTAGAACACTAATATTGAACCGATATTGGTTTAATATTACAAAAACCTTGGCTCAATGTAAAAAGCAACATAAGGCCAATAAAAACTAGCGAAAGGTGGATAGTATTAGAGAAAGGTATAGTTGGTGAAACTTGGCCATAGTGGCTGCCGGAAAATCGGTAACGTCTGGTACGGTAGGGGGCGATTAAACCGATGACGGTACCTCACTTAACTTTGCAATCCATATGTTCATTGTTTGCGTATGCTGAAAATTATTACACAGAAGAATTTCTTCATCGAAATTTAAAGCATTTTAAGGTTACCCCGTAATGTAATGAAAGTGTTAAGATATATACACGTGATAGTAGTTATTACTACGGGATCAATTAGTATTTAAATAAGAAGTTTCACACATATCACTTTCAAAAAATAAGTACATGAATGTTATGGGAGAGGACTTTATCAACCATTATAAATGTGGCCTATAAATAGGATTTCAAATTTCAAAAACACTCTAATAAATGAAACCCTGAAAAAGTGTGGATTAACTGAAATAGAATGTTTGTCATTTCCAGTTTAATTCAATACTCCATTTGTGAGATGAATCTGTATTTTAATTTGATATCAGTCAACTGAGCTCACCTACAAAACCTGAAATGAAATAAAATGAAAAACGACAGAAGTGTAAATAATATCGATTAATATAAAATTCTGCTTTTAATCAACTTATAGTATAAATATTACAGATTCGGAAAATCTAAATATCATCATATTTATATAATTTCCTGTTATATTTTTACCTAAAATCATTATTTGAGGTAAAAATATAAGCACTACAGTGACGCAGCTCTGCTATTTATTGTCAGTAAATTGTAGATCGCAATATATATTTGACACTTTCCCTAGAAATTTACTGTAGTGATGTTATGGAGATATGTATTTGCGAGGATGTAACACCTGCTGTAAAATTATACATTAGTTAAGGCTATTTTTATACCTGACTGGATTTTTCATTTCAATTCATAATTTAAAAATAAGGGATACTAGGAACAGTATTTACTTATTTATAGAATTGTGCGTGTAATATTTCTGAAAGTATTTTTACTAAACTGATTTCTTTGTGAAGGAAGAATAATTGTCTATTTTAATACATTTAAGACAATTATAATTCTTAAAGGGTACCATTTTCTCTATACCTACCCTATTTCTCCATTAAAATTCAATACTGTCATTTCCAATATTTGAATTTTGAAGCATATTGTATCCATGATATACTTAACAAATGTGATAGGTGTATAAGGTTGATTGGTTTACTAAAATATGACTCTTGGTAACATTCAGGACGAATTTTACCAAAAAGGTAGGTAGGTATCCTCGGTTATATAAAGTTCTTCCCCAAAGTCGGATTGTATTTCCATAATGACTGGAAATTACTTTCAGCAATTATGAGTCGGTGTTCTACGCCGAGGTTTTATTTACTAGATTAGTATAAATATGGGTTGGCACGATGTTTTTCGTATGTCACACACTGATTATTGGTTGTGAATCCCAACATTGATTCGACCTCAGAATGTTGCTTGGATACTATTACACGAAGCGTCAAGCAAAGGGTGTCACAGTTAGGATTTGAGTGGATGACCTTTAAAGAAATACAGCGACCTCGCTCCACCTTCTATCACCTTGCATATCAGCATGTATGCAGAAGCTATACGATAGTTGCATAGAAGAAAGGATGTAAAGCAGCCAGTCCTTATGTATTTGATGTTAGGAAAGTAAAAAATTTCTACTATTCCACAGAAAAAAGAATTATATCAACAGTATATGTAGAGAGTTTTCATATTAGATTTTAAATTAATGATAGTTATCTCCTAGAAACCCAAAAAAGAATTTTTAGATAAATAGCCACTTTAATATGACTATCAGTACACAATATTTTTATTGATGCATTTACAGTATTTCAGAAAGACTTAGTTTTAGTTATGAAAATATTGACTTTTTTATTATTCAAATGTCATTCTCTCTCTCAAATTATGCTGGATTTCTAATGAATTTTTTAATTGTAAGTTTGGCCCTATTATTTAATATTTCATGGAATATATTAATACAGGGTGTAATTAGTTTCATGCCATTAAAAAAACTGGAAGAACGACCAGACAAACAAAAAAGTCTTATATAACATAGGATCTAAAGGCCAAAGCCTTGGGGAAAAAAATGTTTGAAAAATTAATTCATTGTTAATAAAATTGGTTGACAACTTCTGGAATATTGAGGTAGGCAAAGTATTCCAAAATAGAAGTGAAAGTTCAACCAAGTTCAACTCTTTGTATGCTTTACCGGCTGTACATCTTCCTAATTGGCAAAAAAGTCTAAAGGCGTGCCGTGCCGTCCTTATGGAGTGTTGAGGTAAGCATATTCAGACATTTACGTATGCTGTGATATTCGTGTAACTACTTACAATGTTGCCAGTGGCACCGTTTTAAAAGTATTTATACAATTATTTTCTGTTGCATACCTGCACATTTTTAAGCATTAAATTATACTATTATTTAGAATTTTTTACCTTTTTCTGCCATTTTTATTAAATTAATAGTAAAAGTTGACAAAAATGTCAAATTTATTTTGAAAGTCAGTCCCTTCACTGTCACGTATTAATGAGCAAAAGTAAATGAAACTTTGTTGTACTTTACAAATCAGTGCGCCTAACTCAATTCAATCTATATTCTGAAGAATATGGAGCCATTATACATCACAAAATATTTTTTTCCTTAAAAAGGTTAGGTTAGGTTTCAAAATATTTTTTTTACTTATTTTTGCTGAATAAAGTTAAATTTGCGTTAAATACTTAACTAATAAAAAGCAATTATTGTCATTTCGAGTTTATCAAATATGCGAAATAAAGTATAAGTACCAAAACTACCATGATTTGTTACAAAATACCATGAAATATCATCACTGTACTATGTGAAAATCTCACACATCTAACAACACTGGTCAAGCAGTGAGCATTAAGATGTAAACGAGTGTCACCAATTAAGTAGCGGCCGGCCGGCGACGGCAGCTGTCTTTCTGTTTTCACTTTTGCGGTTTTATTATCTACCTAGTTAGCCGGAATACGTATGAAAAACTGCACTGATACACCTTCCATTTTAAATTATTTAGCCAATAGCATCAACTAACGTGGACTAAGAACCAATAAAAAACACTTCAAAAAATAGAAGGGACAAAATGTTCCAAAAATTAGCGTGAAACGGAAGGACAAACACCGGTTTATCCCCGTTTTCGAGGATACCGAGACCGACGCGAGCCTTGAAAATCATCCCCGATCAAACCCACCCCCCAAACAGCCAAAATTAAACCGGAAAAGGGGGTGAAACGCGAAGGAGCGGCCTTGTGTCCGACAAACATTGGCTAATCCCCGTTTTCGAGGATGTTGAGACCGACGCCAGCCCTGAAAATCTCACCTGAGATGAGTCCATCTATCAAACGGTAAAAAACCGTTACTTTGACGAATGTCTGTGTACGCGAAGTATAGGAGATGCAAGGAAATCATCTATTCTTTCGTACTGCATGCAACTAATATGTCCCTGGATTAAATTTCAAACAGAAAAAATCGACGTACACTGCGTCTGTAGAGTTGACGTGGAAAAATCATATATACAGAACTACACATAGATTTTATTTATAAAATTAAATCAGCCATAACACTTTTATAAATGAATACAGTGACTTATTTACTACATATAAAATACGAAATAACTATATAATCTTATTAATACAAGAAAAATACAATCATTATTAATCAAGTCCATTATATCTATGTATTGATTAAGTTAATTTAATCTAGAACGTCACACCCCTCAACGTTACAAGATTCATCAGCCGTTTCGGTATCCGAATCGGTGAACTGAACTATGGGTTCCAATACCATAAAATCTGCAATATCGTGCTCAGTATCGTTCTGGTTATCATTCTCAAAGTTCAAAAGTATGAGGATTTCGCTTCTCGCCCGATATGCTCTCACTTAAACGGTCGTAAGTTCCTGATAGATGAATTCGCGATTTACGGTCACTAATAAAAAATTTAATGGCGCAAACCGGAATTCTCTATCTTATTCCTACTTCAAGATATGGCCGTTCAAAGTTAACGAACGTGAAAATTATGGATTTTTCGGTTTATCCGAGATCGATATCTCAAAATAGAAACGCGAGAGAGTTGCGCTTTGCGCCATTCTAATTTTCTCCTCGAGTTAACATATCCATGAATTATTTCAGATTTTTACGACATATGTTGATTTTGATTTTTCATAACAACCACCCGATGACGATACTTTTCAGATCGAAACCAGAATATGTCGGAAAGCAATGACACAATAAAATCAATCAATAATCGCTAATCGATAGACAAAAAATATGAAATTAGTAAAAAAAAATAACCACATGATGATGATCCTTTTCAGACCGAAACCGAAATATGTCAGAAAAAGTAACACAATAAAATGAATCGATAATGACCAATCGGTAGACAAAAAAACATGAAATTAGGAAAAAAACAACTACCTGATGTTGATACTTTTCAGAACGAAACCAAAATATGTCGGAAATCAGTAACACAATAAAATGAATCGATAATCATCAATCGGTAGACAATAAAACATGGAGTTAGAAAAATACAGCCACCTGATGATGATACTTTTCAGATCGAAACAGAAATATGTCAGAAAGCAGTAACACAATAAAATTAACCAATAATCACTCATGTTTGCCGGACGGAAGTTCGCTCCTGCGCGTTTAACCCCCTTTTCCGGGGTGTTTTTGGCTGTTTGGGGGGGGGGGGTTGCATCAGGGAATGATTTTCAAGGCTGGCCTCGGTCTCAGCATCCTCGAAAATTGGGATAAACTGGTGTTTATCCGACGGGAGCGCGCTCCTTTGCATTTCACCCGAACTTGGAGGTGTTTTTTGGCCATTTGGGGGGTTACGCATGCTTAAAAACAATTTTGTCCATCACCATCGTTTTCAGCATCCTCGAAAACGGGAGGGGAAGGTGGTCTTGTCGCGTCAGAAAATACTTACGTTTTCGGGTTTTTTTCCGACTCACAAAATCCACTATAATAAGAAGGTCTCACTTTCAATGACGTTTCACTGTTAATAATTGGACCAACAGAATTACCCAATAGATTAAATGGTGAAATCTATTTAAATTTCTTGCAACAAACATTGCCATATTTGCTGGAAGAAGTACTTTTGGCGACGCGCAGACTTATGTGGTATATTCACGATGGCGTACCAGTGCATTTTAGTCTGGCGGTTCGAAATTTTTTAAATACACAATTTCCTCAACGATGGTTTGGACATGGTGGACCGGTGGGATGGCCTACTAGGTCACCCGACTTAAATCCAATGAATTTTTATTTTTGGGGGTATCTTAAATCGCTTGTTTACTGTGATCCAGTTGAAACTTTGGAACAATTGCAGCAATGTATTTTAATGTGCATAGAGACCATAAAGAATTATCTTAATTTACCCAATGCAATGTGTTGAACGGAGTGCGTATTTCTTTAGTTCGTCGCTCTGAAAGTGTATTAATGTATCTACATTGAGGACATTGAGGACATTTCCAACAATTTATGTGAATAAACAACACTGGTAAGTTATCATTTGTTGCCTGTCATTGTGCAATTTTTTTTTCATGGAAAATTATTTTATTTCGCTTCTTTAAGAACCAAGAAGTCGGTACCCTTTCTCTCCTTTGTCAATCCAAGCCGCGAATGCCGGCATGGAAGTCCGGCTCAAAAAGAAAAGCCCTTTTCCGTTTTTATGAGTTTTTTAATAGTAAGTGAGAAATGTCGTTCATTGACCCATAGTGCAGAGGTTCTCAAACTTTTTTGTAGACACTATTGAAATTGTTGACCTAGGTCAGTTTTTTCCAAAGTACTTCTAGAGGAAAAGTTATATAGGTTTTTTATTTGTCTGGTCGTTTCCCATTACCAGTTTTTTTGATGACATGAAACTAATTACACCCTGTATATTCTTTGTACCGTGAGATATTCAAAAACAGAAACTGATAAAAGTACTTAAAAAGACCCAAATTATCATTAATTATATATAAAACTTCGCTTTTGTTTAGTCGCTTTCAGAATGTAATTATTTGCGATTGCTAATTTGGCAATTAAAACTTTCCTTTCATTATGCCAACTTCAATGTTATCACCCTGGGGTCAGGTCTTGTGAAATAAAACGAAAATATATAGCATTTGCTTTCAAATAGAGTTAAATTTGACTTGCTTCATAAAAATGAATGTACTTTTTTCTGGTTAATGGACAAATAAATCCATGCCTGGAGAGAATTCAACCCTTTATAACATGGAAGTGATACAATTCCATAGAAAAAACATGTATTTTAAAACACTCATACAGGAGTTTTCCATTAATTATTATCATTTCTTTATTATTCGAGGCATATAAATGTTTCCTTTCAGGTAAAGAGACCCTGTTTTGAGAGATATGAAAAAAAAACACATTTCTAGGGCAATTGCAACCAATTTCGTTTTATTGAGCAATAATTACAAAATTCAAAAATAAACTTAAAAAAGATGTTTTTTCAAATAACTCAGTAGAAAAAATTATAATAAATGTGCCACATGTTGCCCATATTGATTGAAGTTTTAATAACAAAATACCTAAAGATAAATTTACTTCAAATGTAGCCGCCTTGATAACATTGAATTTTTAGTACTGGTAATTCGTAAATAATAATTGTAGCATTTTACTTGTTTTGCGTATATTTAGTTATATTATAAACAAATATCTTAATCACGCACAAGCAGGACTTTTCCTGTTTCAGTAATTTTCTGTTATTTATAAAAAAAAATTATATCATACTGTAGATATTGTTATTATTATAAACAATTTGTTATTATTATATTGAACTTCCTGGTCATTTTTTAGAAGATATGGCGAATGCGCTGGTGCACAAGTTTATTTAAAATGCAATTAATGGGTTAAACGAGTCAATAGAGGTTCAAAAATCATTAAAACCTAAACAGAAGAAATATAAATTGTTTGTCGAAATATTTATACACGTCATTTCTGACATTCTCATTTACGCGAGGACAAAGAACAAAGAAGTGAAATTGAAAACCATCCTTTTTTATGGTTAAAAATTCTTATTTCAACCAAATGTTTGATAGGCTCAACACAAGGACAATCATACAACACCTCCAAAATTTTAAATTTTAACTTCTTAAATAGCAAAGTTACAGACTGTTACATGTATCCTGTATCGTCCGGTATAGTGTCCATAAATGTATGTGAATTTTAGTTACTTCATTATAAGCGCATCATAGTATATTGAGTTTAATTTTATATGTTGTTATATTCTTATCAAATGGAAGATATTCTAGCGTACGTTCTTAATAAGCAATCATCTTTTATTTTCATGAATTATTATTATAGTACAGAAAATAAAAGTCATTCACGATCACGAACGATAAAAAGGATGAATATTAAAGAATTTTTGGCCACTACCATAAAGAAAGATGATTGGTAAAGTTATATAAAATAATGAACTTTACATCAAATAAAGTTTATAAAGTAATCAATCTTACGAAAAATGGTTATGGCTGAATTTGGTGTAACATTATGTGATATATTTTTTGTTTCCCTCCTTCAGAACGAGGGAAGTAATATTATTTTATAAAAATTAGATGGATCAAGTTATGAAAATTGATATTTTAAGCAAGTTATATCTTGATTATTCAGTTTATAATGTTTGCCATTAGGGGTGTAAAATCTATGCTTATTTTTTTTTACTTTACTTGTTTTTTATACTCGGACTCGAGTAACGGCTAATAATAAAAAAATCTATGTAATGTAATTGGCTGAAAATTTCTCCTCCACTGTGGTGTTTATATAGATTACATCATTTTCATCAAGAAAACTTGACATTTGTAAATGTAGGAGGATGCTGTAAATTATGTAGACGAAAAGATTTTGGAGAGGTTAAATTGTTATATTGTTGATCTCTTTTAAGGACATAACTATCACTTCCAGTTAAGCTCAACGGAATTAATATACTCAATGCAGTTTGACCGATTGTTCAGCGTACGGTAGCTATTATTGCCAATCTCACAAAACACATGGATTGCGTTTACACTGAGTTGAGCAGAGGTAACGTTCCTTGAAGTCAGATGGCGCATGGAATAGGGATGGGATGCATAAGGCGTTTGAAAAATGCATTGCAGCGTTGTATCGGGATTAGAAGAAGGACTCATCTTTTTGTGCTTTTCTTCTAGAGTTTGTTTGTCCTAATTGTACTCCGTTGTTTTTTCTGCTGTTCATTTCTAGTGTACCTAATCCTTTCCTAACCTACTCATTGCCTTTTTTTTTATGGCTTTGGGTCATAGACCATGCAGCCAGTCACAAGAGTATTATTAAAAAAATATTTTAAAAATCAGTGGGAAAAACAGGGTCACACGCTTCTCGCCCAGGGGTCTTTCAGGGCATTAAGAAAATAGACAAACAAGAGGGGACCACGGAAAAGCTGGGAAAAATACAAGGTTAAACATAGGGATGTAAAGCTATAAACTAAGATTTGTTTTTATCAAGAAAGTAATAATAGCTTCGTAAATTTGCTGTGAGTTGAGAGATAGTAGGTTCAGCATATTCAGCATAGAAAGGTCCCATGATATTGCAAATTAAGATTAAATTCCTGATTCAATTATCGGTAGCAATCTTATTTTTTGCACATCCAAAAAAAATGTGATCAAGGTCACCGATGGTATCGCATTGTTCGCTTAATTGAGATGGTAGTACTCCGATTTTATATAAGTGGGCTGGGTAGCATGCATGTCCAAATCTGATTCGATTAATAGATGTAACATATTTTCTGGGTATATTAAGATAATGGTGCCAAGAATGCCTTGGGATAAAAGGTTATATCTTACAATATTTGGAGCTACTGTTTGCAACATATCTTTGCCAGTAGGCTTCCCAATTATTTCTTGAATCTGCTTTAAATAAATGGTAATAGTCAGTGAGACAGATGTTATGTTTTACTTCCATACCAGTAGCAGCCTCCTTAGCCAAAGTATCGGCATGCTCATTGTGTTTTAATCCTATATGGGCTTTGACCCACACAAATGTTACCTCTCTGCCAGATTGCGTAATATTATAAACTATTTGTTTGATTCTAAAGATATATGGATTTATTTTGTACGAAAATGTGTGTGTGTTATTTAGGGCTGTAAGGACTGAAAGTGAGTCGGCTAAAATTACTATTTCCATGACTTTTAATGATTTGGAATAGCTTAAAGCTTTGTAAATAGCAATAGCCTCGGCAGTGAAAATATAACATTTTTTATCCAATGTAAATTTGCCTTCAATATGTACAATCGGACTGAAATAAGCACAACCAGTTCTTTCTTTCGATTTAGAGGCATCCGTGAAGATGGTTACTAGGTTTGTAAATTAATTGAGGATATAAAGCAGTATATTGTTGCAGATAATTGGGTTTTCATTATATAAAGGAATTATAACACGAGGTTTAAATAAAATTGCCCAATAGTCGAAATCCCTGTATGTTATTATATTGACATTATTTACATATATATTACAATCTCGAAATGACCTTCACATGGGTGGAGAAGGCTTTTTTATCCAGTATGTGTTGGTTAAGTCCAAAATGTTAAAACAAGAAATTTTATCCAGTAAGGAGTTATTCAAGATGGCTAGTTTTAATAAAAACTTATCATTTAGGAAATTGCGCTTAAAAGACAGTGGTGGTTCAAGAGATTCAACGTGGAGGGCCTCATTCATAGTAGATTTCATCGCGCCTAGGCAAATTCTAAGAGCTTTACGTTGTATAACATCCAAAGTATTTAATAGGTTTTTACTAGCAGAGCCATACAATATGCACCCATAATCTATTATGGACCTGATATATGTTTTATAAAAAGTTACAGCAGATTTGACGTCTGCTCCCCACCAGGTTTTAGTAACAAATTTTAAAAAATTTATACCTTTAATGCATTTGTTTGTGATTGATTCTATAAAAGGTTTCCATGTGAGCTTTTTATCAAGGACTACTCCTAAATACTTTATTTTAGAATCAAACAAAAAATTAAAACCACCCAGCTGAACGCTTGTTGGCTGCAATAGGTTATGTCTGGTAAAGACAGTGAAGTTTGATTTTTCCTGTGAGAGGTCAAAACCATTTTCGAAGATCCATTGTTTCAAATATTCAATCCCACTTTCTAATGTTACTAGTGAATCATCCCATTTCCTATTTTCTGCATACCTGCAAAGATCGTCAGTGTATTGTACGATATTAAGATTCGGGATATTTATTTTGTGGATGTCTGCGGTGTATAAATTAAAAAGGAGAGGGCTGAGGACAGATCCCTGTGGAATACCTGAATTGTTTTTTCTAGGGCCTAGTAGTTCATTTTTACTATTCCTGATTTATATTACTCGATCCGAGTAAAAGTTAACAATATTTCTAGCAACAATATTGGGAATGAAATAAAAATTGCATAGCTTTTCTTGTAGAATATTCAGGTTAACTGATTCGTAAGCACCTTTGAGGTCTAAGAAGAGTGCACTTAAATAATTGTTCCGGAAAAAACACATCTGGATATCTGTGGTTACAGCAAGAACAGCATCGAGAGTGCCTACACCTTTTTTATAGCCGAACTGACTGAGGGGCAGTAAGTTTTGGTTGTATAGCCACCATTCTAATCTAACTTTTATCATGCGCTCTAAGGTTTTAACATGCATGACATAAGCGAAATGGGTCGGTAAGAGTCAGAATTATCTGGGTTTTTTCCTTGCTTTAGTATGGGAATGATAATTACTTTTTTAAGCTCCTCAATGTTGCTACCTGAAAGATACACATCGTTAAAAATGTCTATTAAAAATTTTTTTGCGTTAACAGGTAGATATTTGAGCATAGGGTATTTGATGTTGTCATATCCGGCAGAGGAATTTCTAGTATTTGACAGAATCGCTTCTAATTCATGGTATTGAAATGGTTGACATAAAAAGTGATTGTTGGTTGGAACATTAACGTTCTCAGATCCAACTGCGTTAGGTACCGAAATTGGGGCTACTTTAACAAAGAAATCATTAACCCAGTTGTCATTCTCTGCATAAGTTTGATTGGAAGGAATGCGTTGCATTTTTTTGGCTTGTCATCATCACAAGCTTTACACCACCATGGTGAGGGTGGGCGAGACCTTGTTTTAAATGGTCTATAGAAAGGTATATAAAGAGAAGCAGCTTTATTAATAACTTCTAGCAAGAAGTTATATTTTTCATTAGTATTGGTAAGATGAGGTAGATTGTCAAATTCTTGTTCTATCAAGCTTGTATATCCCACCCAGTTAGCTTTGTTTAAATTCCATTTAGATTTGGGAAGAGTAATGTTGTTTATTTTATATTGAATGGAAAATTCAAGGATAATTGGAAAATGGTCAGATCCAAGTGTATCAGAACATGTATTCCATGATATTCTGTTAGCAAGGTCAGTAGAAGTAAAGGTGATATCAACAACAGATTTCTCTTGTGAAGGCCTCTGCATACGAGTGGCCTCGCCATTGTTTAGAGATATAAGATTAAGGTCATCAATGACATTTATTAGTTGATTACCTATATTGTCATTTTTTGAAGAACCCCAAAGTGCACTGTGGGCGTTAAAATCTCCACCTATTATACAGGGAGGAGTAGCTTGCTTAAAAATATATTCCCAATCTTTATAATTAGTGTTAATTTTAGGAGGTTTATAGATGGAAAAAAGGCAATAGTTTGATTTATTAATAGAAATCTTAACTCCACACACACAAATTTCATCATTGAAATTATTAACAATATTTATTTCCTTAAAATGGAAATTGTTTTTTATCAGAATAGCAACTCCGACTTTACCGTCGACTCTGTCTTTGCGTACTATATTAAATCCTGGAAAGTGAACATTTGAACCTGGTTTATACCATGTTTCACTAATTAAAGCTATGTCAATATTCATATCATTTAAAAACTTGTTTAGGCTGGGTTTATCGGCAACAGTAGAACGGGCGTTCCACTGCATTATCTTAATGTTATTCAGTGATTGAGAGAATTTTGTTTATAAGATGTGCCTTCCTCCAAGGCGAAATTCATTTTTTGTTTAATGATATCAGCACTAAAATTTTTTATTTCATTCATGGATTCTAAATTTCCCAAAAAGTTAACTATAAATTTAGACAAACAGTCAAGAATTTTATTTTTGTCTTCCTCGCCATTAAGAGAGGAATGATTGGTACTTTTAGATACAGTGTTAGATGCTTTGAAATGGTACGGTCTTTTAGAATTTGGGTTTGGTGTCTGAAATTTGAAAGACGGTGTTGGGAGAGTGGGAGAGGTAGGGTTTATTTTCCTCTTTTTTGTATTATTGCAGAGGCTTTCCTTAGAAAGAACAGCGCGACTGCTGGAAGGTTGTGAAAGCATAGCTCTTTGTAAGTTAGCTGTATTAGCTTTTTTTGCATTCGTTGTGATGAGGAGAAAGCATTCCCAGAAAAAGTGGGATCATGGTTTGGAAGTTTAGGAAAGTTAGCGTCATAGTCTGATAGGTCAGATAAAATATCAAACTTATTGTTGGATGCAAAATTGGCAAAAGAATTATCGCAGTATTGTTTGGCTTCGGCGAAAGTAGCATTATTATCTATCATTACTTTTTTTATTTATTTTTTTATTATCAAAGGTGGGACAATTTTTAGAGTTTGATTTATGATCATTACTTTTACAATAAATACAGAAGGTATCTTTATATTGACACTCATGGTTATCAGTTCTTGGTTTGGAACAATTAATACATAATGGGGTAGAACTACGGCACTGCTTTGAGATGTGACCATACTTCAGACAGTTAAAACATTGAGTAACTCTACCATAGAAAGTTTCAACAGGAAAGAGAACACTGTTAGTTACAATTTCCTTAGGTAACAAATTACCTTCAAAGGTTATAATAACGGTTTGTTTGGGTATAAGTGTGACTTTATTGTCTTTTATTGCTTTTCTTTGCATACGTTGAACATCCAACACCTTCATAGGACAAATAATATTTTCTTTCAGGTAACCATTGTCAAAAAATGTATCAACTCCCCTGATCACACCCTTTTTTTCCAATAAATGTTTAGGTATAAATTCAAGTAATTTGTTATTTACTAATAGGTTAGCATCATTTACAGTTTTAAGTTGGATTTTGATTCTATTTTTTCCAGCACTTTTGATTGCAATAATATTTTTAACGTGCAATTTTTTATGTAAAATGTGACCTACAACTAATAGGTGTAGTCTACCCATATTATCGGAATTAGTTTTTTCGACAAAAACAAAAATATTATCGGAATAACACTTATCAGAGTCCAGACTAAAAAGTTTAATTGGTCGGTTTTTCTGAGGCCTGCCGTCATTTTCCATTGCTGTTGTAGCAAGATTATTTTCTTGATTATTAATATTAGGAACAATCTCCATCAAGTTGGTTGTTACATTGTGTGCACTTTTAGAATGATAAAATTCCTCTTCATCAGACAATACAATTTGAGCGATATTAAACGTCCCTTTCGACCACCTTCCCCTTTTGGGGGGAAGGACATCACTAACACTTAAATTTCAAATCGTAAAATTAACTTTATAGTTTCTAGTTCAAAACAAAAAAAAAGAAAATAAAAAAAACACTTATTTTTCACTTTAGTTAAGAGCTCTGCCTCGATGTGTACACTGTACTACTGTTCGCGACCGAATGATGGTCTTCTTAATTGTTGTTCCTTGTGAAGGACTATTACTAGTTTGTTGCTGTTCAGTACTGTCGCTTTCGCCAGTAGACATGTTGGGCGCATTTTACCAACTGGTCCTTAGTACTTCATTGCATATATTTGTATCCTTATGCCTTTCATTCATTTTCCTCCTATTAATGTTAATCTTATTGTTTTTACTGTGAGAAATTGAGGAATTTGTATAATTGTTCTATCCAGCATTTAGATGTGTGGTTCCTCTATGTTCTACTGATGATTTCTACTTTTTGCTCCTTTAGCCATCCCGGTCATAGCGCATGTATTTGTTGTTTATTTGTTGTAATACCAGGTGCAGTATTTCTTCTAGTTATAACCATTAGCACTTGATGCATCGATGGTGGTTTGTCAAAGAGCCTGGTTTCTATTTTATGTATTTATTTTGTTTACTATTTTTTGTGTTCTTATATTCCTAAAGCTTCTTATTTCAATGTTGCTATTCTGTGTATCTTCTCCTAAACATATTGTTGTTTCTTCTATATACATATACCGGACTTCCTAGGTGCTTCTTTATCTATTCATGTGTCTATTGGAACTGAATAACTAAATATCAAATAACAGAAAATTAACATTTAGGATTTGGTGATTACTAAGGAATAAATTGAATATATTTTTAATAAAAAATTTATTCAGTAGCAAGCTAAAGAAAACGATATTTATTCTTATTTTTCATTTACAAGCAACACAATTATTATAATTTTATACATTATCAAAACTATATAAATTCAGTATCATTGAAAATTAGTTTTATTGGAGTGTGGGAAACATTTGGAAAAAGATCATTTTCATTCCAAAAAGGTTTAAGCAGAATCACTTTAATAAAAACCTATTAAAAGTACAGGTAACTTTAAATGAAATGTTTTTTATGTGACAGATTTATTATGGTTGTATCAGTTTGCTTGTTTTGGCAAGTATCAAAGCTTATACATGCCAAGTAGTCACTTATTACTTTTCCACTAAGTGAAACAGAGTTTACTAGAAGTTTGTTTTCGATGTTGAAGACGAGCTCCGTAAATTAACCAATCATTCAACAATAAACAACTTTGTAATTGCTTTTACGAGAGACGATAAGAAATGAAAGTGAAAATGTTCCAAGTAGCCAACTATATGCAATCAGGACACATTACATTAAAATCATTCACTAAAGGACACGATTACAGAATATCAATATAGGCACTATCTGAATGAATTATAAAGGTATATATAAATGAGTTTTTTCTTGCTCGTCCAACTACAGAATTGAAAGTACTTCTATATTCATATGATTTGTAGACCTTGCAAATTCAAAACTTTGTTACTTGGATATGCAAGAAACTTTGTAGAACAAATCTAGAGCCTATTATGCCAGAAAATCGAGTTGACCAAGTAGTAATAGTCGGTGATAATACAATTCTTGCAATTTCATTGTATTTTTTAAACCAGTGAAAAATATCGGGTCCGGCATGTCATAATATAATGAGATATAAATTCAAATCAAGTCGCCATGATTTCGCGATAAATGTAAGACAGTTTTCAAAGCGTTTGCGAGAAGTGTCAGTTTAGCTGTGACTATGGAGCGTTGGTCAAATATTCAACGTTCTTTTGCGGTTGAAACTTATTATAAATGCCTATTCTGTTGTAGTCACCCAGCGTTTATTTCGTAATTACTTTTATTTAAATCCACGAGATCCAACTCCTAGTCGAATAACAATTAAAAAGTGGGTAGACAAGTTTCGCAGTACTGCTTCATGTGCCAAAAGGAACAACTCGTTCTGTATATTCAAGGAATGGAAAGGGATGGAAAGGAATGGAAAGGAATGGAAAGGAATGGAAAGGAATGGAAAGGAATGGAAAGGAATGGAAAGGAATGGAAAGGAATGGAAAGGAATGGAAAGGAATGGAAAGGAATGGAAAGGAATGGAAAGGAATGGAAAGGAATGGAAAGGAATGGAAAGGAATGGAAAGGAATGGAAAGGAATGGAAAGGAATGGAAAGGAATGGAAAGGAATGGAAAGGAATGGAAAGGAATGGAAAGGAATGGAAAGGAATGGAAAGGAATGGAAAGGAATGGAAAGGAATGGAAAGGAATGGAAAGGAATGGAAAGGAATGGAAAGGAATGGAAAGGAATGGAAAGAAATGGAAAGGAATGGAAGGGAATGGAAAGGAATGGAAAGGAATGGACAGGAATGGAAAGGAAAGGAAAGGAAAGGAAAGGAAAGGAAAGGAAAGGAAAGGAAAGGAAAGGAAAGGAAAGGAAAGGAAAGGAAAGGAAAGGAACGGAACGGAACGGAAAGGAACGGAAAGGAAAGGAACAGAAAGGAATGGAAAGGAAAGGAAAGGAATGGAAAGGAATGGAAAGGAATGGAAAGGAATGGAAAGGAATGGAAAGGAATGGAAAGGAATGGAAAGGAATGGAAAGGAATGGAAAGGAATGGAAAGGAATGGAAAGGAATGGAAAGGAATGGAAAGGAATGGAAAGGAATGGAAAGGAATGGAAAGGAATGGAAAGGAATGGAAAGGAATGGAAAGGAATGGAAAGGAATGGAAAGGAATGGAAAGGAATGGAAAGGGGTGGAAAGGGGTGGAAAGAAATGGAAAGGAATAGAACGGAATGGAAAGGAATGCAAAGGAATGAAAAGGAATGGAAAGAAGAGCAACGGAATGGAAAGTAATGGAATGAAACAGAATCACTTTATGTGATATATTGGTAGCAAGTGCATACAGTATCAATATCAACTATAATATAATGTAAATATCAAACAATACAATGCAATAATAATAATTAGTAATATTACATATTAATAAGAAAGTCAGTAAGTAAAGAGTCTTAAACATATAATATGTTGTTAAAGCAATTGTCTCAAGGTATAGTAATTTAAAAACACTAAGCAAATATGTTCCAAACAGGTGGAGTGTTTAACTAAATATGCCTGTACACAACAAGTGCTCAAGCATGTCATATGTTTTCAAAAGTATTTCATCTATTTTTGGTGATTAGAAAAGTAAATAACTACCGTTATCTATGGGTAGTCGTTTTATTCCCAGACGGAGGCCCAGAAGGTTGCAAGAATCCTAAACTATTGCAATATTTGAAAAATACATGTCAAGAGGACAAGACAGAGATGGTAGGCTTTAACAAAAAATTTACTAACATTCGGACTGGAAATAGGCAGGACTATTGGGGAAAGAAAATTGGTCAACGATCTAGGGGATGATTCTGGATATGACACTGGGTTTGAGCCCCATATTATTCAGTCAATTAACAGAACATATATGACGTTAAGTAAATTTATTGAAATGGAGCAAAAAAATTCGGATCGAACAAGCCTTCGAGCGCCCAGACCCAAAAAACAGGAAATGGAGGTGATTTTTTCATAAAGGGGTAGTTTGCGCTAAACAGGGAGGTAAACCATTGTCACAATTGTATTCTTCACCCTCGAAAACGAGGAGGGAGATGTCCTTTGTTGCGTTCCCAATACCTTGACAATCTTTGCATTCTACAGGGGACTATATAGAAATGATTATCTTAGAAGTGTTACCTAACTTGCAGTTGATAATGTTCCACGTCTCTTTCGTTTTATTGGAGGTGGAATTGACTTTGTGATTATAAAAATTTGTTTTGCTTGTTTAATATTAAATTTATATTCCATTGTTTGATATCATAAATATTTTTGATGCAACGCTGTCAGAGTTTGACATTAACCTCAACACAGCCTTGCTAAAAAAGGATCTGAAGCACCATTTATTGGACCTGAACCGTTTTGCGGCCTGACCCAGGGAGATAAAATGGAGGAGATCCAGAAATTGGACAGGATCAGAAAAAGTTCTTCCGGAAGAATACTCCAGGTCAGTCCGAATTGAGACTGATAACATGCCATTTAACTGACTACTGCCCCTTGAGATATCATCTCAAGAATTTGGGCAAGGCAGTAGACAACAAATCCAGATATTGTGATACTGCAACTGAAACTGCGGAACATATTCTTTGTGGATGCAAGGTATTAATCCGCGCTAGGCTAAAGTTCATAGAGCAGGCGGAATTAACGCCTGTAGACGTAAGGAAATTAGCCCCCAGGAAAATCACACGCTTTGTAAAAAGTCTTGGAATTCTGGGGAACAACTAGATGAAGGGTAAATTATAAAAGATCTGCTAGATCAAAGTGAAGTAAGGCTACTCAGAGCCAAGCGACTCCTGAAACAATCTACAACCTCAACATATTTTTAAAATTTTCTTCTTATGTATAACACATTTTCATCATTCATAATAGTAATCATTAAAACTACGTTTTCTAACTGGTCCGTAGTGATATTTATGGAAAGAACCTTCCATTCGTTTTCTTAAATTCCTATATGTTGTTTATACTTGGAGAAGCTTATTATTACGGATAATATAAAAATGCCATTATGTGAAAAATATAACGAATGGCCAACAAAGCTCTTGTAGTATCATATGAATAGGCTGAATAGCGATTCTAACTTTCATTCATAAAAGAATATGTATTAGAAAATTTTAAAAAGAATTTTAACTGAGCCTAATTTAAACTTTAATGTTTTCTCTGCTGTGAATGCTTGCTATTAATGAGTGAATTTTAAACTATGCATAATGGGGAGTTTTTTATAATACACCTTAATAATTTGCTAATGGTAAAACCACGTAACTTTTAAACGTCATTATCCTATCGACCACATCTGTATAATTTACCCCGACATTTTAAATTTACGTGATTATATTTTTAATGTTTATTATTAATGTAGATTATAAAAGAATGCTTTAGTCGGCATCAATTCATCCGCGTACATTAACTGTCGATGTTGAAAGTTGCATTGAAAATGGTTACATGATTGAGTTAACCTAGTTTCAATAATTATTGATTACGATATCAATAGCTTAATAATTTCTTTTATACTCCATGTCTTGTAAGACGTGGAGGAAATCGAAGCTAAATAGGCCTTATTATGTAAAGATATTTTGTCAGAAATAGAAAAATGAAGCAACTGAAAATAATCTTGGAATAGCTACAAAGACAATTACTAATGATCTCAAAAATTATATTGAATCACGTAATCACCAAATACATAAATAAGAACCCAAAGAAACTGACATCATGGATTACTGGAGGTATACTTAAATTTTTAAGAATTAGAGATGATTGATTTATAATTTCTATAAGGAATTCATTGAACAAAACGGAACGATAAATATAGGAAATTATCATACATTTCACTCTACTCTATTACATAACCTACTTTTTTGTAAAGGTTAATGGTCATGTGTTAATCTTTGCCTCATTGCGGTTCACAGAGCCATGTAATGTACATAAAAGTTAAGAGATAAAATGTTTACAAAAGCCCAAAAAGAAGAAATCCAGGATATTATTCAGGAAACTATTCAAAATCTGTTACTAAACGACACGTTTCTTAAAACCATAGCAGCAACTTTTGAGGCCAAATTTAAAAGTGTCTCCGATAAATATGATCTGAAATTACGTGAGTCCCACGAAACAATTGTAACCTTAAAGAAACAGCAGGAAACCATGGAGGCAGAATTAGATCAACTAAAACAATATAATAAGAGAAATAAATTACGTATTTATGGTGTCCCAGAAAGTGATCAGAACACAGTAAGTGAGCTGAAAGATATTTTTATTAGAAAATTAAACTTTCAACTATCAAGCAATGTATCTGCTTATCGTGTTAATATAAATAACATTGATAAGAAGTCTAGCAAGAAACCTCGGCCCATTATTATTGCTTTCACGGATATCAGTGAACGACAGAAAATATTTAAGAGCAAAAAACTTTTTAAGAATACAGGGATAGTCATCAAAGAGGACTTAACCGTCAGCCGAGTAAATATGTATCAAAAAGCCTGTACTAAATATGGTTTTCAAAATGTCTGGACCTGGAATGGGGATATTTTCACCAATAAAAATGGACGGAAGCGCGCAATTAGGAAATATGCAGACCTGGAAGATAACTTATCAGAGATGGAGCTGGAACTACAATCTGCCTAAGCGAATAGAACAAAAAGAGGAAAAAGGAAGAAGGAAAAATATTACAATTTATATTACACACTGTACATTAATTTTACTTATTTTGTCTTGTAAAATAATTACCCATATTATATTATATAGAGACGATTAGTTCGTTAATTATATTATACAACCAGCGCTATGAATAAACTTAGTTGCTGCCATCTAAATGTTCGTTCACTAGTCGCACATTTCGATAATTTCAAACAGCATGTTGTCTCACAACAATATGATTTAGTGGCACTTACCGAAACATGGTTAAATGAAAATATTCTATCATCCAGTGTAAGTATACCTGATTATAACCTTGTTCGTTGTGATCGTCAGACGCGTGGTGGGGGCGTTGCATTTTATTTAAAAAAACACTTAAGTTACAAGTTTGTAGAAAGTAGTAAAGAAATAGAGCAGTTATGGATTGAGGTTAGAATAAGTAAACAGTTAATTTCATTTGGAGTTGTTTATAAACCGCCAAGACTATACCATGGGGACTTTTTGAATCATCTAGAAAATGCTTTCTCTGCAGGTATGTTAAATTTAAACTGTATGATATGCTTGGGTGATTTTAATATTGATTTTCTAGACTGTGACAAGCAGTCTTCAAATGATTTAAATATATTACTGGAAAACTTGGGTCTAACTCAAATCGTGTCCAAACCTACTCGCGTTAATGATAGCTCAAGCTCTTTAATTGACCTTGTTGTCACAGATAATCAGCATATCATTAATAACTGTGCCGTAATAGACTCAGGCGACATATCCGATCATAGCTTGGTTTTTATTGAGTTAGCAATTATTAAACCTAAGTCGATACATAAGTTTAGAACGTATAGGCCACTAAAACAAATAGATTTCAAACAATTTGAACACGATTTAAAGTCAATCCCATGGAAAAACATACATGATCTGGCAGATGTGGATGATAAGCTTAGCTTTTTAGTAGACAACTTAACTATATTGTTAGATATTCATGCCCCTCTAAAAACCTCCAGATTCACAAAAAAACCTTCCCCATGGCTCACAGAAAACCTTAAGCACATGATGCTGTTAAGAGATAAAGCATTAGCAAAATATAAACCAACGAAAAACGAACAAGATCACAACCAGTATAAAGCCCTGCGCAATATGACCAACTCGACAATAAAGTCAGAAAAAAGAGCATATTTTGACTATCAGTTTAGAACCAATAAAAACAAAATCTGGGATGATATTAAATTCCTTAACTCTAATAACAATGAAAGTAACCTACCTGAGACTCTTGCAGACTGTAATACAATAAATAACTATTTTATTGATAGCATTCCTGTTCCCAATATTAATTTTGATGATATTATAAACTTCTATTCAGCAAATAAATTACATAATAGCTCTTTCAATTTTAAAACAGTTTCAGAAATCGATGTGTTAAAAATAATTTATGGTATAAAAACTAAAGCTGTGGGTTGTGACGAAATATCAGTTTTTATTTTAAAATCATGCCTGCCTTTTCTACTGCCTATTATTACCCATATAATAAATTTCTGTTTACTAAATTCAGTATTCCCTAAGCAGTGGAAAAAAGCTCACGTCATAGCACTTCCCAAAGTGAATCCCCCCACTGAACTTACCGATCTTAGGCCAATTAGTATTTTACCTTGTTTGTCGAAAGTTATTGAGAAGATTATGGAGACCCAGCTCCGAGAATATTTTAATTTGCACAATATCTTACCTTTAACTCAGTCGGGTTTTCGACCCGGTTACAGTTGCAATACGGCGCTGCTAAATATTACTGATGACATTATCGCTGCAACAGATCAGGATAAACTCTCGATACTGGTTCTCCTGGACTTTTCAAAAGCGTTCGACACAATTAATCACTTGGTGCTCATTTCTATTTTAAAATATATTGGTTTAAATCATGAGGCTCTAGCTTTAATAACAAATTTTCTTGTCGGTAGATCACAGGCTGTTGTCATTGGTAGGGAGATTTCTCACTTCCGAACTCTTAACAGAGGCGTAGCGCAGGGGAGCATATTAGGACCTCTTCTGTTCACGCTTTATACATTCCAATTTTCAGCCTCGCTCCAATATTGCACATCACATGCCTATGCCGATGATTTTCAAATTTATAAACACTTTAAATCAGCTGATATAGATATCGTAAACACAGAAATAATGGCAGACCTAGCTAATATTGACAAGTGCGCCACAGAGCACGGATTACTATTAAATCCGCGAAAAACTAACGCCATTATATTTGGTAAAAAAACACGAATACCTTTAATACAGGATTCTGTAAACATCTCCCTAAGAAATGAATTGTTAAATTTTAATGATAAAGTCAAAAATCTAGGTGTAGTTTTTGATCAACATATAAGATTTAAACATCACGTTTCAACTTTGATATCTGGTGCATATTATAAATTAAGGTTATTATTTCCCCATAGGCATGTACTAAACAAAAGTGTCAAAGCTATGCCATGCAATTCAATCATTCTGTCTAGCTTGAATTATTGTGATTCTCTTTATGGACCTTGTTTAGATAGCCTAGATATTAGAGGGATTCAGAAAGTCCAAAACAGCTGTCTAAGATTCATCTTTGGAATTAGAAAGTACGAAAGAATATCTCACAAACTTGTAGACTTAAAGTGGTTGAATATGGCAAATAGGCGCAAGCTACATGCAGCTTGTCTATATCACAAAATAATTTGCAGCAAATTTCCAAGCTACTTATACAACAAAATTTCTTTCAGGACTGGCGTTCACAATGTGAATATAAGGTATAAAGGTACAATTACACCACCGCAGCATAATACTGAATTTTTTAAGCGCTGCTACTCATACACTGTGTCTAATATCTATAATAATATCCCAAGTTCAATAAGAATGCTAAATTTATCAAAATTTAAAACTGCTTATACGAAAGAACTCATGAACGAACAATTTTTTACCTTGTAACTGATTTTAAAGCGAATAATGTATCTATGTAATGTATATGTGTGTTTTGTATATTTAAATTATTATTACCTGATTTCTCTCTTTCTTTCACTTCTTTTGAGCATACTTTTGGGTATGCTATGTACCTTGTATTTATTTTTAGGATATTTAAATACTTTGTAAGTGCATTGATATATTTACGGGGTTAAGTGGAAGAGCAGAAACCTTAAGGTTATCTGAACTTCGCCCTATTTATGAAACAGCTAAATATTTGTATATTTGAATGAAATATGATAAAATAAAGACATTATTATTATTTTTTTTTTTACAAAAAACCAGTCACCCTAATTTGTGGCTCCGACCCTCACAGAGGGGGGCTGGTAATACCAATAGCCACTCCCCACGCCCGTGGGGTGAGTGACTACCGGGTCCGCGAATCGTGTGCCCTGAGTAGACGCAATGAACCGAGGATGATAGCCTTCTGCATTCTGCCGGCTAAGATCTCTGCCGAATCTCGGCATGCCGGTATGATCTTTAGTTCTGAAAGCAGCGTCTGTCTCATTCCACCGAGGGCTCCTATAATCAGTACCACTATTTTAACAGAATGGCCTGGATAAAGCCTGCGGAGTTCGAAGAGCAAATCTCGATATTTTGTCCGTTTTTCCTCCTCTTTCAAGACAATGTTGCTCTCAGCGGGAGCTGAGAATTCCACGACATACATTGTCTTGAGTTGGTGGTCGAGGAGTACTATGTCAGGCTTGTTGGCTTGTATTTGCCTGACGGTGGGAAACGAGTAGTTCCAATAAATTAGGCACTTCTCATTCCCCACAACGGACTCAATATCTCCCGGAACGTAAGGCAGCACTGGTGTTTCGTCTATCCCATACGAGTGCCTTAGATGATAGTAAAGCACTCGTAATGCTGCGTTGTGTCTATGAATATATGCCGAGACTGCGTATGTCGGGCAAGCCGACAGTAAGTGCATTACAGTCTCCGGCGCCCTGTGGCAGGCCCTGCAGCTGACATCAGGGACCTCCATACCCATGACACTTACTTCTTGGGTGGAGCGTTGCTCGACACCCAAGTAAGTGTACGACTCTCCGGCATCTAGATGGTGTAAGATGCTTCCGTCCACGAGCTGCGCGTCCTCTCCGTAGTCACCGCATCGTCCTCTCTTGAGATGGATCAGTGCGCATTTGTCCAACCCGAACTGCATACCGACAGCCTGCGTGTACTCCTGTACCACCCTAAGGAACTGCTGGAGATCCCTCTCTCCAGAGGCATAAAGTTTAAGGTCATCCATATAAAATAGATGGGTGGCCTTATGCCTCCTGTCGCCGGGGGTACCACAGTTGTAGCCACGGGTTTTCCGGAGCGAGACGGATAATGGCAGAAGTGAGATGCAAAACAGAAGGGGGCTGAGGGAATCTCCCTGAAATACTCCTCTTCTGAATGTTACCGACTCTGTTTGGACTCTATCGTTACCCGATGTAATGGTAAAGCGAGTCCTCCAGAGCGGCATCAGTTCTTCAATACATCTCACTACGGGGCCTGGTACCACAAGACATCGGAGTAAGTGAACAATGATATTATTATTATTATTATTATATATATTTTTTTACATTTATTTAACGTCTGTCTATTTCCGCTACTGAGGCCTATCACCGATGCCTGTAGACGAGCTACCCCCAACCAGGAATTTTCTTCCGAACCTCTTCCGTTAAGAAGAGTAGGGATCTTTTACTTGCCTAACATTTAATAGACAAGGGATCGACGGTTTTACATCCCCTCCGAAGGATGGTATATCACCTACACAACCCTCGGCCTAAGGTTGTATAGCTTCCGCTCATACACTGATATACAAGCCGCTGGAAGATATGTGAGGCGAGGACACGGTTTTCCTTGCGAACACGCACTCGCCTCTCAGGTTGTGGGAATATTCAATGTGTTACAGAGAAATTCGAAGCTGAGACTCCTGAGGCAGTGTGTGCACTTTATTTTTTGAATTTACGAAGTTCGGGGGGGTTCCTCGAAAGCTGCTGGTCAGGGTCAACGACTACACCCTGTGTATGGAAATAACGACACTTGGTTGTTTAAACGATTTACAAATTTTATTTATTTAAATGAACAGAGTTTCGAAGTGATTTAATTTAATTTTACAATAATTTTTTAATTAAGGTAACTGTTCGACATAAAATTTCGACTAACACGTCTTCTAAGTATTCTTTTTGAATTATTCAAGTTAATTCTGGAAAAAGATATTTTAGCGCGAAGGCCGGTTTGATTTAAGTAAGACTTAAAAGATTAAAATAATATTTTTTACAAGGAGTAGCCTTGGAAGTAGCGCGGGCACTGTATTCAAATTCACGAGTAACACCGAAGAAACTAACTTCACGAAGGCGGGTTTATATAAATTTAAAATAATATTTTACAAGGGTTCACCTTGGAAGTAGCGCGGATACTGTATACAAAATCATGAGTAACGCCGAAGAAACTGACTTGGTTAGAGCTCGTGGAGCTCGGGTATTTATACCATTCGGAACTCTTGCGTTTAGCGTGCCCCATGTAGTCCAGCATCCCGTTTTAAAAGAGCTGGAAACGGCACCGTGTAGTCTGGATCGGCTCGATTGCATAAGATTGCACAACATTGCGCAACCTCTTGTTAAAGTTCAAATTTCGAAAATGAAAGTTACATTGAAAAATCCGTCTTGAAGAGTGGAATTTTTTGGTGTAAAAAGAATTTTGATATCGACATTCGTTTAGAAGTTATGGGAGTTTGATTGATATTAATTTAGACGTTTTCGGATTGACCCCGTAAAGTAGTAACGAAGGTCCGATGTTTACGAGTTGAAACGATAATTAAAAAGGTGCGATAGGCGGGCTGTGCCTGGAAATAAGATAAGATAACGGGTCGAAGATAATGCCGATATGGAATTTGATATACGAGGGGTGATTGAAAAGTAAGAAAATTTAAAGTAGAAACGGATAGTATTATTTTGATGAATCGAGAAGTATGGAGAGCAATTTGAGGTATACGGGGGTGGTCGAAAAGTGTTGAGAATTTTTGAAAAGAAAATTGTTTATAGAAAATGGCCGTATTGGCTGGAGATGATGAAACGTTGGGTTTGGATGGTGAATTTGATTAAGTTTAAGATTATACAGGGCGTATATTTTTAAGGTGAGTTTTTTGATGATTTTGAGTTCCGAAAGGGCGAATTTGAGTTTTTGGTATTAATTGACGATGAAGATGAGTTGATTGGGAATTATCGGTTACGTTGGTATTCTTTCCAGAATTATTTTTGAGAATCTTTATATTTTAGTGAATTACGGTATCGTGACGACTTTTTTTATTGCTTTTGGCAGGGCGTACGATACCGTGGTTTATTTCCGTAATTTTTGAAATTTTTGTATTTTTTTATGGTGCTGAAAGTAAGAAGTACTATAACACTTGAAACGGTCGCCCATTCAAGTACTAACCGCGCCTAACGTTGCTTTACATCGTATATCGAATTATGTACATAGTAAAGACGCATCTACGCTCGCCCCAAGTACATATTTCTATGCAAAAATAAATGACTAATTTTATTATTAGTACGATTACAACCAATAAGTACAATTGATAATAAGGATTTGGATATTGTGACGGAGGATAATTATATTTGGTAAGTATAGTTCACGAATGTTTTCATTCACGTCATCAATTTATGTACTTATAAACCACATGCAAATTTTCTATTTTTGTAAATACAAAACACATATGAGCTAAACAGCAGAAAATCACGTTTCCTAACTAGTTAAAATTTCAAGTCAAAATATCTAATACAAGTCTCAGAAATTGACTTCAAATTTTAAAATTGATTGGTTAATTACTTTTGTGCATCGCATCGTATGAGGTTCTTTATTTTTATTGTGGTTTTTTATGATGGTGAACAAGAAAAAAAATTTAAAAATCGATTTTTTATTTTTTATTCATATACCAATTCAATTATCCATTAGATTAAAACATAATTTTTCAGTCGCAAACTCCCCTATAAAATCCTTATTTTACTATAAGGAACGTAACCAGACAGCAACCAACAGCTACTCTCCGGGCTATGTGCCCCGCCGAGCGCTGAATTACAAGTTACAAGTCTGGTGCGTTAAGTGTAATAATTGCATATTACCAACTGAACGCTAATGCTTCAATTGCAACAAATACCAGCCGAAAGACTGATCCTACTTAACGGAGCTCTCGTGCCAGTCGGGGCACACCACCTGCAGAGTGGAGTTTCGAGCTGTTGGCTCTCATCAGTGCAAGGTAGGCATGTGACGACCGACACGGGGATCCTTTGACCATTTGGTACATCTCGGTATCTTTAGAATAGCGACATGGAAAATAGTAGCCTGACTGGGCTTAGCATAGTTCAAATTTGCTTCTAAAAGGAAGAATATTAAAACATACTGAGAGATACTCATCTATATTTAGAAAGAACGACCAAAATGGGCGCTTTTTCACAGAATGGCTGGTGACTTGCGTAGCGGCGGTTGCTAGAGGTAGAAAATGTACATTTCGTATAGTATTCGATGTAACTAACATGTTGAAAAAAAAATTGACCCCTGGAAACAGTTCCTTATATTATTTTTTTTACCAATTATCCTAAAACTTTAGTGATCTTTTATGGATAATAGGAACGCTAGCCACTTTGTAAATTAACTTGCGAGGTGTGAATTTTTGATTTTACTAACTTTTTTGAGCTACACGTGGACGATGGGTATATATCGTCAAGATCCTGTCAAGAGTACTTTATATGTTTTATTCATTAAACATGAATGAATATATCATATATTTTGAACAACTCCTTGATGAAAACACAGGCACATATCCATTCTCATCAACGTTGCCAGGTATCGAAGCTGGGAATCGAACCCCGACCACCCGACAGTTGACCAAGCATGCTCGCGATAAACCTGTTCTACCCCGTTGTACTATTGTGACGAAAATGTCAGTGCATTAATTTTTTTGAGCATTGCACTGCATTTTCCTTCCTATTGACTGTAGGTTACTATTTCCTTACATTACGTAGCATTAACTTTTATATACCGAAACTTTTCTTAAACAATAATCTGTAATATGGAAAAATGTATGCCAAAATCAATTCCCTGAAATTAACACGTTCATACAAATGGATAGACAGAGAGGCATAATTACATTCTCGACTATACTATGGATTGATAATTTAATTGTGTTTTATCGTGATAAAATGTTTGTCAAGTAGTTACGCCCAGTCGGCCATGGTGGACTGTAATTTTCTTTTATTTCTATCGGAGTTATGTTAAACATATTCAAACAAAATTTACATTTTTATTTTTCCTTTACGTTTAATCTCGGTTTCTACAAATACAAGAATAAATATAAAGCATAATTGCCCATAAACGGGAACTAGTAAAAATGTAGTAACAAATTTAAAATGTAAAAACCACGCAACTCGAGTAAATTACATTAAACCTGAATGCGGAGTAAGCTTTTAATACCGTTCAAATAAAATACCTTTTGTGCCATATATTTTTATACTTGTTTGGTAGCAGAGAAGCGTGTTTTGAGTATTTGAGGTTCTTAGTGTCTTTTAGAAACAAATTGGAATACAAAATTGATCTAAACTAATAATTGTATCACCGTCGAAAGGGTCATAATAATTGCATTATCTTTGAGAAGTTTCAGTAGCCCGGATTTTGCAGTTTCCAATTCTCTCATTTAGTAACTCGCTAAACAGAAGAGTGGATTAAAGGAATGAACATGGTTGTTAAAAAGGTAATGTTGAGATTAGAGTCCATTAAATTGATTACCAGGCAAGAATTTTAAGCTTCCGTACAGTCTTTAATTTTATTTTTTTTGTTTATTTTAGTTATTTAATTAAAAATACATCCAGCAGGCAGAAGCCCAATTACAGGAAGTATATCATATATATAGTACAAGTATAAGTAGCTAAAACTACAATATAAACTATTTTGTAACAAAGCAGAAAGATATATTAAATATTTTCTTACAGAAGAAATTAACTTAGCTAGTATTAATTTTGAATCCTTAACTCCGAAGTAAGCCAGAAATCTCTATTTTAAACTGTTTCTTAGTACAGTGGAATATATCAACACAAGCAACACTGCTATGACTTCTGTATACAGTGGTTAACGGACTATTAAAATGATGGAATGAATTTGGAATTGATAAAGTGTTTGTTGATTTCTTGATATTTGTCTCGGAACGCTAAAATAAATGTTTTCTAGTAGTCCAGGTGAATCAATTAAATTATGTAAAATTTTATATAGGAACAATAAGCTCGCGATTTCGTTCCGTTTACTAAGCGAGTAAAAGTTAAACTGAAGAGTGGAAGTTACTAAAGTGCTAGTTGCTAAGTGCTAAAATCATAATTTTGAGTTATTCGATAAAAACTTTATGAATACTTGAAGGAATAATCCTACCAAAATTTTATTAAACACACTGGTGCAGTATATAACAGAAAACAAATTTCAAGTGTTATGGGAAACTTAAATCAAAAGACAACTAAAAAAAAATATATATAAAAAAAAAATAGAAACGTAAATGTGTTAAGTGCCAAGAATTTTGTGATCTCTGATCTACAAATCGAATCATAACCGCTTTACTTATATTGCAGCTGCAAGAAACACGTGGAGATTAACACAATGGCACTTGACATCTTTTTACAGAAACTGGCTTGGCTAATACTGGTAGTACCATCTTTTAGTGGATATAACAGACTTAAATGCTGAAATGGCACATAGCGCTTTTGCAAGGACATGCGGCATAGTACATGTCACCAATTCATGTTAATATCTTAAAAAGTGAAAAATTGGCATTTAGCTCCTTTGTAACTTCCACTCTTCAATTCATCTAGTAAAAGTTGATAGTTATAGTTTCTTAAGGGGTAAAAATTGTGTTTTAAAGAATAGATATTTTAGGAATTTTCTTTGAGCAACTTCAATCGCAACATATTTTGCATTGTGAGGGTTCCAGACAGTACTGCAATATTCTAGGTTACTTCTGATAAGTGTGAAATAAAGCATGCAAATAGGTTCATTCGAGGTGAATTCTCTGCTGCTACGTGTAATAAAGCCCAACAATATTAAGGCGTGTTTCTTAATATTTTCAATATGATTGTTGAAGGTAAACCTCGTAGTAAAAGTGACACCTGGGTTAGTAGTTTCAGATAGTAGAGTTAAGAGGATGGAATTAATTGCATTGCATAAGCATAAGTGATAACATATATTTTACAGTAATACGTCATTATTTCACAATTGCTAATATTTAGAGATAACATATTTACTCTCACACCAGTTATTTAGTGTTACCAAATCTTCTGCAGAAGATGAAAGTCCGATATATCTCTTATTTCTCCGAGAATTTTCATGTCGCCAGCATAAAGTAGTTTTGAGGAAGTTATTTTATGGCAAATAACCGAAATGAACAAAGTGAACAATAAGGGACCTAAATTTGAACCCTGAGGTACTCGGGAGCATTAGATTTCACACCTTCAATTTCTACAAATAGTTTCTTATTGAACAAATATGATTTAACAGATTTATAATGTGACTAGATAATCCGCAAATAGATAATTTCTCCAACAAAATGTTATGATCGATCAAAAGCTTTGATAAAATCAGTGTAAACGACGTCTACTTGATGCATTGCGCCAAGCGAGTTTGATATAAATTGCGTCAGAGGGCAAGTATACACTTTGAAAATGTTCGGCGAATCCATTAGCAATCCTGTTTGGAGAATACATTATATGACATTTTACCAGGTATGATTTTTTTTTAACTTATTTAACGTCGGTCTATTTCCGCTACTGAGTCCTATCACCGACGCCTGTAGACGAGCTACCCCCAACCAGGAATTTTGCCGAACCTCTTCCCTTAAGAAGAGTAGGGATCTTTTACTTGCCTAACATTTAATAGACGAGGGACCGACGGCTTTACATCCCCTCCGAAGGATGGTATTTCACCTACACAACCCTCGCCTAAGGTTGCATAGCTTCGCGCATACACTGATATGTGAGGCGTGGACACAGTCTTCTTTGTGACGGTCCCCCATCCAAGTACTAACCGCGCCTAACGTTGCTTTACATCGCATATCGAAGTATGTACATAGTAAAGACGCATTTACGCTCGCCCCTTACCAGGTATGTGTGATGTATTTTCTTGGAATTAACAAATGCCTAGAATTGATTTGGATTTCGTTTTATTTAGTCTCAGTTTTTTCTATGGTGTTCTTCTACGCGTTCCTTGTATTATATCTGATTTCTTGACTGGGACTCTTTACCCACTCAAGATAAAAATTAAGTGTATATTTTTTAAATAATTTACGATAGTGATTTTCAGCTTCAATTTGATCAATTCTTGTTTTGTACCAAACAGGATACTTAAAGGATTTACAATTTTGTACCGGGATATATTCAACACGAATTCATTGGAGTATATCATTAAAATCAATGACTTCAGAATAGGATAGACAAAGCATGTCCTATACATTAACACATGAGTTGTTGTGTTTCCTTATGATCTCATACATTCTATTATTAAAAAAGGATGGAGATAGTTTTGTTTATGTTTTGGAACTCGTTGCCAGTGGCGTATATGTTAACGAGGGTGATTATTTCGTATAATTAAGGCAATTCTAAAGGAGAACGGAAACCTCGAATTTTTGCGTGATTTTTTCAGGATACACCCTATTTTGGGGTCGTAGAACACGAATCTGAAATTAGTTTTGCGTGCATATGAACCGTTTGTCAAAAAAAAATTTTGAAAATTTTTCTTATAACGCACTTTTTTTATGCACCTATTTATACTCCAACAGCACTTATATATCGTCTTTTTCCTTATTAAGATCACACTATGGCCTTTATAGAACAATAAACCCTTCACTTATGGCAGAAAACTTATTTTCCTTTAATAAAAAAAAACAGATAGTTTGTAAGACATCATATGACAGCTACTAAAAACTGTACAACTGTCAACCCGATGCGCATGTATTTACAAATTTGTGTCTAAAGTACCGACACTGACCAATATTATGAGGCGATTTTTCACATTTTCAATGTTAAACTAATATTCCTTTTGAAACCGAAAAAACAGAAATACTAAACGACACGGATTTCGAAACGTCGACCGGCCGCGAACGTGTGTTGATTTATGTTTATAAATAATACTTTAACGCCGTCTGCCCCAGATTGAATAAGGTGCTAAGTACTAATATATATCATTTGCCTTTCAAGACACGTTCGCGCCCGTCGACGGTTCGCAATTCGCACGCGCGGATTTTGTAGCGTCGACTGTGTTTGGAAAAATGACGTCGCATAACCAAACCCGTCGTGCCTTTAGACACCAAGCCTTAATATTGCACACATGCGCAAATAACGCATGCAAATACATGTAATCAAATGACAGATGGACGTTCAGCTAATACAATTTCAGCGAATAAAATTCTGATTTTTATGCAAAAGAAAGTGAGTTTTCTGCCATAACTGAAGGGTTTATTTTTCTATAAAGGCCATAGTGTGATCTTAATAAGAAAAAAGGCGATATACAAGTGCTGTTGGTGTATAAATGGTGCATGAAAAAGTGCGTGTTATAAGAAAAATAAAAAAAAAATTTTTTTTGACAAACGGTTCGTATGCAGGAAAACTAATTTCAGATTCGTGTTCTATGACTCCAAAATAGGGTATCCTGAAAAAAACACGCAAGAATTCGAGGTTACCGTTCTCCTTTAGAATTACCAAAAACATTTTCGATACTTCCAATATTATTGCACTGAACATTTACAATTTTGCTTATTTGTCGTTCCAACCCGAGGTTACGCTTATGAGATAATTTCACCTACCTGTGAAAAGATCGATTAACTCCAATTTTAAAGAGACATCTACATACAACACAATATTTTCTCATTGTTTATTCACAATAATAAATTCTGTCTTCAAAGACACTACAAAACCACTGTAATTACAACGTTTAACTTCGGTTTGTCACAAACACTTTAGTGGCGGCCAACGCTGCAACTGAATTGTAAACAAAATGTGTTGAGAGGGACTGCGTGCGCATATACCCACGTGCCTTTAGCCTATAGAATGCTGAGTAGCAGTATTTATTTTTAAAGCAATGTAAACAAATAAATGATACACAACAAACCAAGAGGATGATTTGTCTATCCTATTCTGAAGTCATTGATTAAAATAGTCACATGCCACATCATCAAATAAAGTTAAGCAATACCAAGCATTTAATATTGCGTACAGTTTAACATAATCTGTTTTCTGAAGTTCAACCTGGGTGAACCCGATGCAAATTTGCTCAATTTTAATATCACATTTGATTAGAAGCACTGGACGATGATCATTAATTGGTACTAGAGAGTCTTCCTCACGATACTCTTTGCCTTTAATATAACTACAATATAACACTAGATCTAATAGACGATTATTTATGTTTGTTGCAAAGTTAATTTGCGTAAGGTCACAGTAGTTTTAAAAATTGTCAAATCGTATTGAAGGATTTGTTACTTGGTGATTGTCACTATAATCTGTTGTGTTAAAGTCGCCTAAAAGTATAACGCGATTGAAATCCAATGCCTGTTCCATAAAATCAAAGAAATGACACGATTATGACTATTAGTAACTGACTTCCGGAACCAATTTTAACACCTTTAAAACCTAGTCAACTTTTCCGATCAGGGAGACTATGTTGAGGAGATCCGAACTGTAACAGACATCAATTGCTAATAAGACATCAACTCATCGCAAACCATAACTTCTATCGTTTCTATATACAATATAATTTTCCGGAAATAGTTCACTGTTATACATATGTCTAATTCATGTGACGATGATAGTAATAATTTTATAATCGCAAGAAGTTATATTTTGGTAAAATATATAAGTTTTGTATTCAAATTGTTGTTATTACTTTCAATAAGCCGACTGGATGTATTTAGGAGTTTTTTGCCGATATTGTCGGAAGACTATAAATATATTTAATATACACATTACTTTGTCCATCGGCAATAAGGCTGTTTAGTTCATCAGGGACTTTAAAATAAAATTTCCGCTGGAATCACACAAAACTAATCCGAAAGAGTTTAAGAAACTAGTTAGACAGAGGCAAAGAGGTGCGTGGAGAACCTATTGTGAGGAAATCGAAGACTGGTTGCTAGGTTATTGTAAAATCCTCGCCAAAGACAAAAACCATGACCTCTGCCTATTAAATAGGAGTGAAAGCCTAGGGTTACTCATGGAGACTCACTTCCTGGGATCTGTGATAACACAATGGAAAGTCTGACCAAACGGAGTTGACACCCAACCCTCGGATTTGGATTGGCAAATGGCCAACCAAATAGTGAGTGAGGACAGAATAAGATGAACAATACAGAGCTTCACCCCTTATAAATCTCCAGGCACTGACAGTATCTATCCAGCCCTACTGCAATGGGGATTGGATAAATACTGCCGCACCTGGTTGGAGTATTCAGAGCGTGCTTAGCACACCTTTATATTCCAGAGATATGGAGAGAAGTGAAAGTTGTGTTCGTCCCAAAGGCAGGGCGAATGGTCTATACCACCCCCAAAGCGTATATACATTAGTTTGACCTCGTTCCCGTTCAAGACGATGGAGGAGCTATGTGAACGATGGGAAGATCCACCGACACCGCTCTCCATGCAGTCGCGAGTCGGATTGAGAGATTCTTGGACAATAAAGTATCCACCCTAAGTGTCTTCATAAACATAGAAGGTGCGTTTGACAGGACCACATTTCTAAACATTATAGTGGCCCTAGTGGAGAAGAATGCCCCTACGATCAAGGGAAGCTGGATATCCAACATGATCTCGAAGAGAGCTGTACAAATCAGTGCTACTTCTGTACGAGAAATGGTCACGAGAGGCAGTCCGCAAGGAGGTGTAACATCACCACTGATTGGGAACCTCGTTCTTCATAGCCTCATGTGCCACCTTAATTCAGGAGGATTTCATACAATTGCCTACGCAGATAACATAATGCTTAGCGGAAAATTCGAAGGAGTCCTCTCTGAAAGAATGCAGAGGGCCCTACGAATAATCGAAAAATAGTGCAGAGGACACTCCCTGTCTGTCAATTCCAGGACGATGGAGATGGTTCACTTCACAAGGAAAAGGAAACTAGGAGCACTGAAGGCACCTGCCTTCCTGGATACAACACTATGTTTCACATCAGAAGTGAAATACCTTGGGGTAACCTTCGATGCCCAACTGACATGGAATCTTCACATAGATAAAAACTAAAGAAGGCTTAAATTTCTTATGAGCAGTGTCGCAGGACCGTGGGGAAAACCTAGGGAATGAAACCCAAAGTGGTCATGTGGATATACACTGCCGTCATGAGACCAATGATAATCTATGGAGCTGTGGTTTGGTGGCCTAAGAACAAACATATTACAGCTAAGGTCAAGCTCAGCCAAGTGCAGAGAGTTGCCTGTCTAAGCATAACCGGAGCTATGCGAACAACGCCAACAAGAACTATGGAGGTAATGTTGTGTCTGCCACCACTAGATATATATCTAGCAAAAGTGGCTCTGACAACAATGCTGCGCCTCAAATCCGTTGGTATACAACCAAATGTAGGCTGTGGAGAGGCCAGAAGTCGCCTGTGGAATTTCTCCCCGGTTTGCCTTTGACAGACACTTCATAATACAGACAAATAGTGAGAACGAGGCTGCTGGTGAAGGTGTGATCAACATCTTCACAGACGTCAGAAGTCTGCAAATCCAATATAAATGGGATATGGATAGGCGAGCCAGCGTAGTACAGACGGAACTAGCGGGCATAACTATATCCGCAAAAAGGGATTGTCCGTAGACAAACTACGGGCAAAACAATCAGGATCTACACAGACCGAAAATAATCATTACTAGCCTTGAGAAGTTACAGAATTACCGCAGGAGCAGCATGGAAATGTCACCAAGCACTCATGTGTGCCTCCAGCATAAATAACATGGACTCTGTGACCGTTCTGCCGTCTCATCAATCAGATAATTCATTTTGGGAGAACGTTGGCCTACTTTGGCAGATATAAGGGAGATGCCCCTAGGCAGCATCACCGCCTATTTCATAAGATTAAGCTGGTTTGAGGCTCAGGTGTGGGTCTGCCTACAAGGAGGATGTACAAGGGGCCCAATGAGGCCTAAGTGTTGTGGTTCAATAATTTTCATTGATCACCCTCGTAACCAATTCCAGATTCCCGTTGTCCAGTCTAATATACACACCCATATAAGCAGATTTGATTTTTTTTATTGTTTTTTATTAACATTAGCGCATCGTTCTTATTGGAAAGTACGAGCTTGACTGAGCGGGATTTGTTATTTTCAGAAATATGGACCAATTATTCCAAGGACCAATATCAACAATGCTGTGAGCTTACTGTACCATTAGTGATAAAAATTATATTTTCGTGAAAGTCTCTATCACTTAAAGTATTCTCACCCATCCATAAATAGAAGACCAATCTTTTGGTGTCGTCATTTTCTTCAAGACTGTGTACAAATGTTGGTCTATATAGATGAATTTGATTGGCCTTGAATATTTTTAACCCTTAAAACTTTTAGAATTTCCAGTTTGGGCTGCTCTTTTTCTAAGAAATAATTTTGGGAACTCACTCAACGAATCCGTTTTAATTATAGTAGTACCATCTTTATTAAACCCCTTCTTCTTATTCTTTATATTTAATACATTATCAGTTCTTTTAAATTTGCCGAGAATTTTTTAACACCCCTATTATTAGTACTAACTGATTGGCCAATGTTCATTGAGTTTTTCAACGACACCCTTATATCGTACCACTGAACAATGAAATGCTCTGCTGTAAGCATAATTTTTAGCCAATAATTATTATTAATTTGGCAAATAAACACACAAACACATTTGTTTTTCATGGATGAATTGCAGAATATGCAGTGAAAGTTTTAAAAGATAAAAATATCCTTAATTAATATCAACGTACGTTGCTCCTTCCAGAAAAATGTATATATCCTGATGTGGTTGACCTTATTTAAAAAAAAAACGCAAAAGATGTCAAAGTAAATCAAAATCGTATTTGTATAAAATATTTGGATTACCTCGGAAATATATCATAACGCATAGGATAAAAATATACGTAAATAACTAAACAATTTCCTTTCAAATAAATAATGGAGTAAACCGGCATTTTTTTTTCTTTTTTCGTAAAATGCAATTATATTTATAATAATGATAATAATAATAAACTTTATTTTCCTTTTGTGACAATATGATATAAATATTGTATAGGAATGGTCATACTTAACATTTAAAAGAAATAAGGTACAAAACACACATTTTACATATTAAAATATTCGTCTAAGTTATAGAAGGTTTTACTTACTAAAAATAATTTAAGTTGTTTTCTAAATAGCGGTAATTCGTTACAATTTTTTATATCTATAGGAAGGTGATTAAAAACTCTTGGTCCTAGGCAACTGGGTGATTTTACAGATACATTGAATTTATTGAAGGGTACATGGAGGTCATATTTTTGCCTGGTATTTATTTTATGTAAATCCTTATTACAGACAAATTCACTCTTATTTTTGAAGACATATAAACACAGTTCAAAAATGAGAAGTGACGGAAGTGTTAGTATATTATATTCCTTGAATGCATTTTTACAAGTGTCTCTTGTCGTTAAGCCTGCCATACATCTTATTACACGCTTTTGAGCTAAGAATACATTATTTGATAGGGTGGAAGCCCCCCCAAAAACAAACACCATATCTTAACCGAGAATCAACCTCAGCATAATATAAATTCTTAAGCTGAGTCATATTTAGTACATTCTTTATATTTTTGAACTGGTAAACTACCGAATGTAATTTAGCTATCAGTGATTCACAATGAACTTTCCAGTTTAAGCTACTGTCTATATTTATACCCAAGAATTTTACATTGGACATTCTTGTTGATATTGATGTATTATCAAGTTGTATATTTGGATAATCACATTTCTTTTGCCTATTGTGAAATATTAATGCCTGCGTTTTCTCAACATTAAAGTAAAGAGAATTTTCACAGAACCAGTTACTAAGAGTCTTTAATAAAATATCACATTTGGGTTTAAACATTGAAATCATCAAAGTAGGCGTATGTTCTTGAAATTTTGCATAGGACTATAACTTTATATGAATAACTTCCCTTAATGATATTTTGCTGTATCTTTTAATAAAAAGGTACTTTACCTAACAAGAAATTAATTTTTGCTTAACTATCATGGCCTACGTGATTTAAAAAAATACCCAAAATTACTTCTTAGATAAGCAAGGGTGAACCCCAAATATGAAAAAAAAAATCAATTTTTTTTGTCCATTTTACCAATAACGAACTCAATCGGAAGACACACTTTAGACAAATAAAAAACAATGCGCTTTTATCAGTGCGATGGTTACACATAATTAAGTTTACATTTATTATCTGTTGAGAAGATTTTATTATTTCCGCAACAAGGATTTATTTAATATTCTGTATGCATTTCAGAGATTTTTATGGCAGGCAATAAACCTTTTAACACAACGCTTCGCTAATACGATTGTTATACCCTCCGCAAAACGGAAATAAAGAGTACCCATGATGCATTTAATCAACACATTTCTAAAACTCTATATATCGCTCATAGAGGAATATTCTTTAATATCATTTTTTCAACCAAACAATTCTGAATGCTTTTAGTTGGTTCGTCTTGTTATCTGGAAGTCTGTTCATCAGACGACACTATATAAATAAAAAGAAAATATGAGGTCAGTTTATTCCCTTTTTAGTTATTTTGGTAAATAAACAAGGCAACATTTTCGTACGACTAGCTGATCTTAGCCGGAGCAAAGAGTTGTGGGTTCTGCGTATTTTCAAGAGACGTGAAACTTACCGTTTTATATATATGACATACAAGATTTGGTAAAAAGAGACAATATGTAATATTGATGTTAATTTTACAACATAAATTTAAGAGATAAATTTGTAAAAATGGAATAAAAAGTTAATATTAAAAAGCAGTATATATTTATTAAAATCTATATAAAATTTTGAATCAAAAAAATTGTAGAGAGAAAATGGAATTTAATACAAAAAAATAATAAGATATAATACCAATATCCTATGATTGCAAAATGGGCGTGTGTGATATGAAGCTGAAACGTCCTGATACAGCAGTCTAGATTCCTGTTGTCACGGTAGCAAATCTAGATGTTTTTGACAGTTTATTCAACCATCAGGTATTAAGGAATAAAGAGAATTAAAAGCTTGAGCCCCTTAGTATAAAAAATAGGATGAAACCTAATGGTATCATTTAAATAATATATTAAATATTATTTTACCAAGATATATATATGTGGCTAAATAAAGTTGCTAAAATACTACAGAAGTAGTAAGTACAGCTTGCAATATTCAAATAATTGCAATATGCTTGCTAAATGCAAATGCCTTCAATAATGCTCTCAATAAACGAAATGAGCTTTTAATATAGAGTTCAATATATATATATATATATATATATATATATATATATATATATATATATATATATTATTCTGTTTTTATTATTATATAGTATATTTTATTTTGGGCGCCACGATATCACCTGAAAGATATCGAAAATACGTGAGTTTTTAATCTGTTTTAGTAGATACTTTTGTAAAACTCAACAGAGCATAAGATCTCTTATCCTAGGAGCCGGTTCTAGTATCAATATTACCTAAGTTTAGAAATGAAAAACCTTCGTTAAGTATACAATAATTACATGTATTACTGAGAGTAATGAATAACAAACTAAACTATATTAAAGAAATTACTTAGAACTAGAAATGTCATTTGAAAACTAAAATTGCTCGAGACTTTAATTATTTGCAAATAATGATGATGTTGGTATATATACCTTTAGAGACTAGGAATCTCGACGATGCTGCAGATATTATCCGGTGCTGTGGTACGTACGTGCCATTTACTCCCTCCAGATTTCTGTCTATTACCAGTTGATCTGATATCTGACTAACCTATTTATTACGATATGTTGATACTCTGGAACTTTATATTGTGTTAGGTAACCAACCCACTTTATATAAGTCTTCACTCTTTATATTGGAAATATGCAACTTCATATAACACCAATATATTATAACTCATAAAATATTTTTCTTCTCTCTTCTCTCATTTTTTTCTTATTCCCGTTTCCTAGCAAACGTTATTGTTTTTCATAACGACCACTGTTTTTTAATTACCAATACATATTATTACTACAAACTATCTAAAACTAAATATTACTCTCAAGGAATGTTTGTTTCATTAATTTTACTTTTTACACTTTCGAAAACGTTATAATGTGACATTGTTCTTCCATTTTATTGTTTTATCACATTATTTTAAAATCACTGTTATTTAGTGTCCCGTTCTTATTTACCCTAATTTACTGTCTATTTAATTATTCTTTAAACGTCTTTGGATACTACTTACTATTACATAATTTAATTTTGTCTAGATTTAACGAAAATTCCTCATTTCTCTAAATACTACAGTCATCCTGAGCCAAAATAAGGTTTCACTACAATAAAGTACAGTCCTATTGAGCTTTACAATCATAAACTTAGCATTGAAAATGGCGACAATATTTAAAATCTCAAGTATTATTTTGGAAACTTTCATGGTTGGCTTACCCTTAGTAATTTTAGTTATCCTTGAAATTCATATCATTTTATTTACATCTGCTAGTGTGAATGCCCATGACATACCCCCCCCCAAACAATTATGTTTTGAACCCGTTGAAAATTTAGTTGATTTGTCATAACGACATGTCATTCACACTACCACATTTATTACCTTATCTGAATTATAAGGATACAGCAATTCAATATGAAATTTCCCCCTGATTCCGTCGTTATCAATGTTTTTAAGCTCGTATGTATTTTGATTAAGTACTCTCTTAACTAGATATGGGCCCTCATACGGCAACATCAATTTGGCACAGATTTTATTTTTGTAATCTGATACACGTAACCGTTTTATCACTACCAAGTCTCCTTCCTCGAACATTACGTGTTTTTTTATTTTCTTATTTTCGCGTTTTATGTATTTATCTGCGTTTCGTTTTAGTCTATCACATACTTGTTTGTGTATTGTATGTAAATTCTGTATGTTATTATTTGTCCATGGTCTTGTCGGTAGTTGTCCCAGCATTGTCGTCACAGGCGGGATTAAAGTTACTGTGTTTGGTACGTTGTTCATATAATTTTCCACCATTTCTGTTACTGCAGGCCATTCAGAATGATTATGCTGCACCATCAAACGTAAAAATCTTATGACTTCTTGAATGTAACGCTCAGCAGGATTTGCCTGTGGGTGTCTGATTGTAGTAAAAATAACTTGTATATTTCTGTTTTCCAAATGGTTTGTGAATCTAATATTGTTAAAATACGTGGCATTATCTGCGAGAATTTTCTGGGGAGTTCCTATTGTTTTACAAAAATGGCTGATTTTAGCTATAGCGGTCATAGTGTTGCAACGTTTAGTTGGATATACCTTAACAAACTTTGAAAAACCGTCTACAAGTACTAAAATGTGTTTGTAACCCGTTTTTGAAGAAATGAGGTTACTTATAAAATCTATTGAAACTAGTTCCAGTGGTTGTGTGGTAACGATACTGTTTACTAAATTTCTGTTTGTGTGGTTTTTGATTTTCCCTAAACAACACTCATGACATTTTGAAAGTAAATTTTTAGTTAACTGTAAATCTTTATTGGAATAGAAATTTTCCCGGAAAATCAACCACGTTTTCCGAATACCAATGTGGCCATATCTGTGATGCAGATCTATAATTATTTGTGTAGCTAATTCGCTATCAATAACGTATTTCTCCTCATTTAAAATAGTTTTTATGATAAATTGGTTTTTGTAGGTGAAGCCTCTGTGTGTTCGTTTTGAGTGTAATTTCTGTATTAAGTTGTGTAACTTCTGTTGACTGTGTATTACTTGTTCTGAAGTATATAAATTGTGGTTGGATGATAAGATGTTAAGTGCTACCATGAATGTGTCTGATTTGTCAGTGTTAATCTGTCGATTACGTGTGAGTGCGTCTGCTGTTATATTGTCTTTCCCCGGACGGTGTTTTATTGTGAATGAATATTCCTGAATAAGAAGTGACCAACGATAAATTCTGTTGTTTGCAAATCGATTTTTCATAAGAAAGCATAGGGCTGAATGATCGGTTTCTAATATGAAATATGAGGCGGTAAGATAAAAGGAAAATTTAGATATTGAAAATACTATGCTGAGCATCTCACGTTCACTCACGGAGTATCGAACCTCGTGCGGTTTTAGTATCCTTGAAATAAAGCATATAGGTGTTTCTACTCCCCTTTGCATTTGCGTTAATTCCGCTGCTACAATGTATTCAGATGCATCAGTCCTAAGTATAAATGGTATATCAAAATCGGGACTGTGAAGCAGTAAGTTGTCATGAAATGTGTTTTTTAAAATATTGAAGGCAATTTCCCCTCTGTCAGTCCATTCCCACGTAACATTTTTCCTAAGTAGTTCTATGAGAGGAATTTCTAGTTCCGATAGTTTTGGAATAAATTTTTTATAATAATTTAGAATGCCTAAAAATCCTCTTAGCATTTTTAAAATTAGTTGGACGTGGATACTCTTTTATTTCACTAATTCTTTCTTGTCCTATGCTGATGCCCTCTTGGCCTATTCTATACCCTAAATATTTAACAGAAATTTGGTAAAATTCACACTTTTCTAAATTTAGTTTTAAACCGGCCTCATTTAAGGCATTTAATACTGTATTTAAATGATTATAATGTTTTTCTACTGTTTCGGAGAATATCAGAATATCATCTATGTAATGTAGACAGAAGTTTTCAAATTTATCCAGTATAGATTGCATTGCCCGAACAAGTGCTGACGATGCCGACTGTAAACCAAAAGGAACTACCCGAAACTGAAAAATATGCCCTTCAACACTGAAGCCTGTATACCTGCGAGATTCAGGATGCAAAGGAATTAGCCAAAATGAATTTTTTAGATCTAATTTTGAAAAAATCGTGGTTTTACCTACTCTAGAAAGCATTGATTCTATGTTTTGTGGTGCATCAAATTGGGATTTTGTTATTTGATTTAGTGTTCTAGCATCTAAGCATAGTCTGATAGTATTATTTTTCTTTTTAACAATAACCAGCGGATTAATATAATTAGTTTTTGCGGGTTCTGTGATATTTGAATCTAACATGTTTTGAATTTCGTATTTAACTTGGTCTCTAAATTTGTATGGAATAGGATATGTTTTGCTCTTAAAGAATTTCGATTCATCAACCTGTAGTTCGTGTACATAGCCTGATGCTACACGAGGCTCGAAATCGATAAGTGATTTATATTTATGTAATAAAATTTGAATTTGTTCGCTATATTCAGAAGGACAACTTACATCTAGACTGTCGGCCACGTTAAAATTATGCATGTTATATGTGGTCGTTCCCACTATATAATTCTTGGCTCGTTTGCCATCAAACTCATGACTTTTTTCATCATTAATTTGTATAATTGGTATCGTATGACCGTTCAATAATAAAATGCGTTTCTCTAGATCAATTGTAGCCTTAATCTGACATAATATGTCCTCACCAAAGATAACATCAAACTTCAAATTAGGAATTATCACTAGATCCCCTTTAAAAATGTAATTTTCTATCACAAAATTAGAATTGAAGACCTTACTGCATTCTGCAAATTTTTTGCCATTAGCATTTACAAGTTTAATTTTTGATATTTTTATGCAATTTTGTTCAAATTTATATTTATACTTTGCTATAACGTCTTCATTAATTAAACTAATCTCCGATCCTGTGTCGATCAATGCTGTTAATTTTATGTCTTGTATTTTTACATTAATTATAGGTAAGTGGCTAATTTTTATGTCGTTTGTATGTCCGTCTTGTGTTGTTTCTACGTCAATGTATTCCCGCATATGTTCATAAGTAGTATTTAAAATATGTCTAGTTAAAAATCCTGTTGTTGTGACTGTAAGTGTACCTGTGCCAATGTCTGTATTTTATCTGTGTCTCCGTGAGGGTTATAATCTTTTGATGTGTTATCTGTTAGACTGTTTGTATTAGCAACCTGTGCATACGTACGTGTGTCTCGTTTTCCTTGCTCTTGATTTTGTGTACGTCTGTCATCCCAGTGTACCTTTTCTTTGTCTAAAGTCTGTGTGTTTTGTTCCCTGTTCATATTTTGGTTATACCTATTTCCCTGTTGTCTGTTTTGATTGTATTGTGAAATATTATTGTTATAATTGCTGTAATATGATCGGTTTTGACCTGGGTTTGAATTATGTTGATTTTGATTATTGTAGTAGGTTCTGTTTTGTCCATTATTTTGCCTCATTGTATTGTCATTAGTGTTGTCATGTCTGGTATCATTCTGCTGTTCATTGTCTCGGGGCGATGATTTCCTCCACCCGAACTTGTGATCATCTATTACTCTCAAATATTCTATAAAGGAGTCTAACGTAGTAATACGCTGTATGATCACAACATCGTGAATATTTTCAGTGAAGTGTCTGGCCAAATATCGTACCATTTCTGCCTCGGTGAGTTTGGGTTCCAGGTATCTAATATTATATATCTTGCGCATAGCATATCTTTCCCTGGACATACCAAATGCCTCATTGTATTTACCATTAAAAAGGTTCAACCTGACCTTCTGTTGGTTATACTCTCCCCAATATTGCTTTATAAATAGCTCTTCGAATTGCTCGAACGTCTCAAACTTCCCCTCAATCATTTCATACCACAGCTCAGCATCACCACGTAACATGTTCTGAATTATTTGTTTGATGTCAGTATTGGGGTGTAGTGTGCGTATGTGCTGACGTAATCTCGTAATGAAAACCTTGGGGTGGATTTTTGCGTCTCCTATAAATTGTAAGTCTGTATTTATATTTGTTTGTGGCTGTGTGTGAGTGCATGTTGTGTGCGTTGTCGTTACTTCCGTTATTCTTTTGGAGTTTTGCTCAAGTTTCCTTTCTTGTTCCTTTAACTGCTCATGTACTGTTTCCCTTTGTTTTTTTATCTGTTCATCTATATCCGTGAAACCTTCTGTAATTAATGTTTCTACTTCTTGTCGTACCTTTGTTCTAATTTCGTTCACCGTTGTTTGTAATTTAGTATCTATTTCTTCAGTTACTTCTTGTCTTATTCTATCCAATTTTTTTTTAAAATTTTGTACTTCTCCTTTAACTTCCATTATGTTTTCTCCCATATTCTTATAGTTTTCCTCCATTTTAATTATGTTTTGATCTATTTTCTCATTTAATCCATTTATACTGTTTTTGATTTCTGTTATATTGCTATTTAATCCTTGATTCATTTGTGTCATTATGTCCATTATTTGTTTAAACATATTTGGGTCAGATTGTGTTTGTAAAGTCGAATCGCCAACATTTTGTGTTGACATTTGCGTATGTGTTGTAGTGTCGCTATCGTGCTGTACAGATGTTTGTGGGTGATCTATGTCATCCATACTTACTACTTTACTTGATCTTAATTTCATAAATAATCAGATGACAGTAACAAAATTTTGACAAAAACTGACAAATAAACCAAACTTCAACTTGCCAAATGTAAATTTATCCCTACGCGTTAGCTCGATATGAAATTATAATACAACGCCCCACGTTTCGGCGACATATATTCTGTTTTTATTATTATATAGTATATTTTATTTTGGGCGCCACGATATCACCTGAAAGATATCGAAAATACGTGAGTTTTTAATCTGTTTTAGTAGATACTTTTGTAAAACTCAACAGAGCATAAGATCTCTTATCCTAGGAGCCGGTTCTAGTATCAATATTACCTAAGTTTAGAAATGAAAAACCTTCGTTAAGTATACAATAATTACATGTATTACTGAGAGTAATGAATAACAAACTAAACTATATTAAAGAAATTACTTAGAACTAGAAATGTCATTTGAAAACTAAAATTGCTCGAGACTTTAATTATTTGCAAATAATGATGATGTTGGTATATATACCTTTAGAGACTAGGAATCTCGACGATGCTGCAGATATTATCTGGTGCTGTGGTACGTACGTGCCATTTACTCCCTCCAGATTTCTGTCTATTACCAGTTGATCTGATATCTGACTAACCTATTTATTACGATATGTTGATACTCTGGAACTTTATATTGTGTTAGGTAACCAACCCACTTTATATAAGTCTTCACTCTTTATATTGGAAATATGCAACTTCATATAACACCAATATATTATAACTCATAAAATATTTTTCTTCTCTCTTCTCTCATTTTTTTCTTATTCCCGTTTCCTAGCAAACGTTATTGTTTTTCATAACGACCACTGTTTTTTCATTACCAATACATATTATTACTACAAACTATCTAAAACTAAATATTACTCTCAAGGAATGTTTGTTTCATTAATTTTCCTTTTTACACTTTCGAAAACGTTATAATGTGACATTGTTCTTCCATTTTATTGTTTTATCACATTATTTTAAAATCACTGTTATTTAGTGTCCCGTTCTTATTTACCCTAATTTACTGTCTATTTAATTATTCTTTAAACGTCTTTGGATACTACTTACTATTACATAATTTAATTTTGTCTAGATTTAACGAAAATTCCTCATTTCTCTAAATACTACAGTCATCCTGAGCCAAAATAAGGTTTCACTACAATAAAGTACAGTCCTATTGAGCTTTACAATCATAAACTTAGCATTGAAAATGGCGACAATATTTAAAATCTCAAGTATTATTTTGGAAACTTTCATGGTTGGCTTACCCTTAGTAATTTTAGTTATCCTTGAAATTCATATCATTTTATTTACATCTGCTAGTGTGAATGCCCATGACAATATATATATATATATATAATTCAATGCAGGTCGGGGTATTTGCCCGCTGAGTAGTTGTTTCCTGCAAATCATGTATAATAACAGTATATGGGTTAAGTCCACCGAGGGCTAAAGGTCACCGCTCTCGGTACTTGCAAAATAGCAAGTCGCTATACACCATGGAGACATCTATGATGTCTGGTGTATAGTAGCATTTGACCACATGAGGGTATTCACTTACCTCTCACCGGTACACCATTTACTTAAGTTTGTATAAAACTAACAGGTTGGCCACTGTCATTTGTCTGTTCCATGACCTATGGCATACTGCTGAGAACTAATAAGTTCGAAACCGGTCTATGTCTGGTCGGGGAATTGACAAATGACATTGGCTACCAATCTTTCATGATTTGTAAGGTATAATTCAATGCAGGTCGGGGTATTTGCCCGCTGAGTAGTTGTTTCCTGCAAATCATGTATAATAACAGTATATGGGTTAAGTCCACCAAGGGCTAAAGGTCACCGCTCTCGGTACTTGCAAAATAGCAAGTCGCTATACACCATGGAGACATCTATGATGTCTGGTGTATAGTAGCATTTGACCACATGAGGGTATTCACTTACCTCTCACCGGTACACCATTTACTTAAGTTTGTATAAAACTAACAGGTTGGCCACTGTCATTTGTCTGTTCCATGACCTATGGCATACTGATGAGAACTAATAAGTTCGAAACCGGTCTATGTCTGGTCGGGGAATTGACAAATGACATTGGCTACCAATCTTTCATGATTTGTAAGGTATAATTCAATGCAGGTCGGGGTATTTGCCCGCTGAGTAGTTGTTTCCTGCAAATCATGTATAATAACAATATATATATATATATATATATATAGAATAAATTAAATACTGATTAGAACTAAATTGCCAAAAGAGAATAGAAAAAATATTTTGTTACCATGTGGTCAGATTTGGAATTATATTAATTTATTTAATAAAAGTGAAAATACATTAATAAAATAATTGAAAATCATTGACAATGAAATAATTAATAAATAAAATGTACCCGATGGTGTTCTCTAACACAATGAAATGTGGATTTAATTGTAATAGCAATTACTGGAGGATCTCACAATTCAAAAGTTCTTGGTGTTAATTAGATTAGATTTGGAAGGCAAATGCATACTTCCGAGGATTATCAATAAGGTAAACTTTCTTATATTACTATTTTAACTACAGTACCAATATATAAACTTTAAAAATATATTTTTACTAATGAAAATTAAAACTGGAATATTTTACAAGCGTTGCGCCATCTGCTGATGTGTGATTTAAGTGCACAATCGGACTCCTTTTCCAGTTATATTTCTATTCACAATTAAATTACTGCCAGGTATAGAATCGATTAGAGAAATTTTTAATAATGATTGAGGAATGCTTCAAACAATAAATTATAAATATAACAATATAACCAAAAGTACGCACTGTCCAAATAAAGCAAATTATCTTCGAACTATATTGTGATGATCCAGTAAATACATTACATTATCTAATATACACTATATACGACGCGTGAATGAAAGAAGAAATTTTAGAGGTAAGGAAAATAAGTACATGTACAAAGTAAACAGAGTAAAAAAGTGAAATTTAAATGAATATAAATGTTTTTGCAGGCTTGGTAGACAATAGGATATCTGTAGTGCTGAAACAGAGACATATTACATAAATTATTGTTAAAAATACATGACTGGGTCCCTAAGATACCAAAAATAACTATATACACAATGTGAAGATATTTAGCAGTGAACTCATAATTCTGCTAGGCTGAAGTAGTCTCAGCTACAAAAACTAAATCAAAGTGCTACTAGATCAGTTATTTTAACAAAGTTGTTAAATGGGCATAGGTTATATAACAAGGTTTCCTTGAATCCCTGGTGATTTAATTTTTTTTTATTAAAAACCTATGACTTGGTCAATCAAAAGCTCTACCTAAATCAAGTATCAAGTATTATATTTAATAGTTTCTAGATATTCGTAAATTAATTGTACAAACTCATGCTGCTGCTATGGTTGAATATTTAGACCTGAAAACGTGTAGGTTAATAATAGAAAAATTCTATGTACATATCAATTAAAAGTATTGTTTTGCTAGGTCCGGTAATATAAAATATATAACTAATGCACATTGCACGTGCATTAGCAACAAACTTGGTAGTGATCTCTCGATAAGTCGCTCTGACTATGGACACCTATTAATTAAGACAATTCTCTCCACTCTATATTCCAATAAAAAAATCGGCCCAAAAAATATAGACATCACAGGCTTGTTATACTTTTAAGTGACACACCCTAAAAAATAATGCCAATGGCTCCCTTGTCAGTCATTATGCCGAAGAAAACATTATATAAATAATCAATCACTATATTTGTGTATTTCAGGCTTAGACATGGATTTTACACATTTAACGATAATTTGTTTTGTCACTAATGTCTCATATCCCTACTTAACACTGCTTTATTAATTTTATCTTTAGAACTCAATATCCCATAGAACAAGAGCCGTCAAGAGACAGCATTTGTCTTATTATCATCAACAATGTCGTCTATTGTTTGATTCGATTCCGTTTTGAAACAAATGTTATTGATTGTTGAAAATATATAAAGGACTAGGCATATATATAAGGGGGTTTCTAGGCATAGATAGAATTTGGTGCTACTGTAGCTTGTTACAGATAAAATACATTAGATTAATAATTACGTTCTACGCGACCACAATAGCGATATACCGGGTGAAATAGAAACTCCCGATTTTAATATAATTTATTTGGGGGCTTATATAGGCAATAGGCCCCCATACAGAGAAGGGAATTTTAAACGATTTCTCCCGCCACGGATCACTGTTGTCGATGTTTCGATCGATGTTTGCTTAGTTACATGCGGCGGATTTGATAGGTGAAACATCTGATGTGTGACAGGGCAGATCGTTGCAAATTCAGTTCTGTCGGTACGGAGATATCAATTCCGCTCGGATATTAAAGGTGTCAGTGAAACAGTCATTGGATAACAAAATATTAACTGACTTTATAGATTTATATGTTTGTCGAAAATTAATGACAGTTCGTACTTAAATTAAAATATGAAAGGAGAAGCTTATGACGATTAGGTTAATTTTTTGAAAAACTTAACCCAGCATATATTTTATTTATTTATTTACTACTGCAACATGTTTATAAGTTGTACATTTTGTGTAATTATATAGTTAATAATAACATTTATTATTAATCTTACAATTCCATTAAAATTATGTGTTATGACACCTGAGGGGACCTCGTGTTGTGTCTAGCAGTATTTAACATTTTGTTCATAAGTTAATATTCGTTGCATTTTCTAGGAATGTTACGATTTATAAGTTTATAGTTATAATATAATATAAATTGAAATAATTAGACAGAGGAAGACAAGGAGAATATATAGTTAATTGTATTTAAATTTATTATACCTTTGTTTTCGACTTGGTTAGTTACAAGAGTCGGAAGTAAACGGGGAAAGATTTGTTTTGTTGTTAGGCCAATAGTTGGAGTAGTGTGGTATAATTATACTTTTTACACGTCCTTTTGAATTTCTTTTTATTATGGACTTTAATGTGTTCAGGTAGTTGGTTTTATAATTTAATTCCATCGAAATTAATTTGTTTTTGGCAAATTGTTTTGTTATATTTTGAAGTTTGATAAGCGTTTTTAGATCTATTTCTTGTTTCATATTGATGGTTTACAGACGATCCAAATGTATGTTTCTTATTGTGAGTATAAACTATAGCCGCATGCATATACAATCCCTTCAGTAGTTTATTATCAATAAACATATTTCTACAGTTGTCTCGACTTTTCCTGTTAAAAATTGTTCGTAGTATATAATTTTGTGTTATCTGGAGAGGCTGGAGAGTTGTATTGTAGGCTGAGCCCCAGACGGTAATACCATACCTAATTAGGAATTCCGTTAGGCTGTTCTATGCCACTAAGAGAGTCTTTCTATTTAGTATACTTTTCAGGTTATAGAATTTATCTATTAGTTTTCTTATGTATTTTTATTTCGAGGAAGTAACTTTTATTCAGGTACTTGATGTAATTGAAAATTTGAACAACTCTGATACTAAAGATCCCTATGACACTAATCTAAAAATTCTTAAAAATATTAAATGTATTATTATCGTTCTACTGACTAAACTTATCAATCAATGTATCAGAAATAATGTATTTCCAAGAAGCCTTAAATTGTCAAAGGTCAACCTTTAAAAAAAAAAACTGTGTCGACGACCCTGCAAACTATAGACCGATTTGTATTGTGCCTTTATTTGCCAAAATCTTTGAGATAATTTTGAAAAGACAAGTTACTAATTATTTTGAAAGTTCCCACTTATTTAATAGTTGTCAATATGGATTTAGAGCAAAATTGTCCACAACTTTTGCAATTAATTCGTTAATAAATGTAATAAATAAATGTTTTGAAGCCAAAGAGTCTGTAGACGTGCAATTTTTAGATCTCGCTAAGGCTTTTGACTGTGTGTCCCATAATATTTTAGTCAGCAAATTGAAATTTTATAAATTTTCTCAGGCAAGCCAAAAATTGATTATGTCCTACTTGACTGATAGATCTCAGTTTGTTCATTTTAATAACGTCAATTCAGATCCAATTGACACTAAGTTTGGCGTACTCCAGGGTTTTGTTTTGGGTCCGATTCTATTTCTTATTTATGTAAATGAGTTGCCCAACACAATATTAGCCCATACCCATAATGATAACGAAATTTTATTATCTGAGGCATAAAACAGTCCCTCTAAAGTGCATGAATGGTTTTCTAATAATCATCTAACCTTAAATAAAGATAAGATAGAGACAATGATATTTAGTTTAAAACATATTTCCTCACAGTCGAACTACCGTCACTCCGTGAAATTTTTCGGTGTAATCTTAGACAGTAAGTTAACATGGGAAGAACACACGGTTTTTGTCTGCAAGAATGTATCCCGTAACATCTTCCTACTGCGCAATCTAAAAAATTGCCTGTCAAAGTCAACTGTGTTAACGGCATATCGTGCACTGCTCCACTCCTCTATAACATATGCTATCTTGGTGTGGGGCCCCTCGGCACATACTCCCACAGTTTTTTCGATTCAACGAAAAGCTGTGAGAGTCATTGCAGGTTTATCATACAGAGATGATTGTAGATTTTTTTAAAAAAGCTTGGTATACTTAACCTGCCTTACGCATATATACTGCAATGTCTTGCCCTCATAACTGCATTTAGTAAACAAGTAGATTTGTTTAATTGAATAAACTAACATTCTTTATCAAATTCTGAGTTTTACTGTTTATGTGTGAACGTCTAATTTCCCAAACTGACCCAATGGAGTACCGTTTCTCCACTTGAGCTACTCAGCCTCGCGTATCCGACTTGTAGGTAGTGTGCCCTATCATTTAAACTAGGACTGGCGCCCGAGCTTAAACCAAAAACTTGTTTCCGAGCTCGAGTTGTCAAAGTGTACCCCTTTTTTTTCTCGTCGGTAACTGAGATGGAGAAAACTCATCACAGTACCTTTTGCTGTTTGTTACTCTAGCGTATAAAGTAAAGGCCTTATGACCGAAACTTTATATTAGTTGGATTCTTAATTTTTTTTCGTCTAATGTATTTGCTTTAGAAAAAAATTGCACATTTCCATTAAAATTAATTTTCACATCAGATTCGTAATTGGCGATACCAAAAACATGGATACTCCAGATTTAAAAAATAAGTCGGCAATGCTTTTTGAAACATTAAACTCAGTTTCCACTCCTTCAGGTAAAAGCAAGTGTCGAAACAGGTACTAGAAAAGGTATGTATCATTTACTACAAAAATCCATCAAACAATGGTTATTGTATTTCCCACCCCTATATACTGTACTATTAGTACGAGATATAAAATAAATCATCGTAGTCTATTGCCTTAGTTTGTAACAGTACCACTTTGAACAATAGTTGATAGTTAATTTTCATCCATCCCTTTAGAAACCACAAACAGGATGCTGAATCAGACAGGTTATTTGTCCAATTATACTAATCACTCTTTCTCTGAATGGGATGCTTCATTTACTGACACATTTTAGAAATTTGTGTAGAACATCAAATGCCAAGTCTGGGAATTTGTTTTATCTCATCCCAATTAAGGAAAGTCAGATGCTTCTCATATTGTGTTCTGTGAAGTATAAAATAACTTTCGAAGGAGTTGAATGTAAATAGATATGCAATATTTAGTGGGGACAACGTAGATGTTATATGGCGCATATTTATTGGGCGAATACAAATAAAATACTTGGAACAAAAATTAATTATTTGATGTATGAAGATAGCATGTACAGTTGTGCAATCAATAGGAGAATTAATACTGTGCAAATTGTTGCGAATGATTCACGATACACAATCTTATTTAAGAAATAAAATCTCTATTTAATTAATTTGGTTCCTACAAAATTTTTACTCAATGCTAATTTGAAATTTATCATTATTATTGATTAATATTCACACTTTTTATAATTATATATGCATCCAAAATACTGTATTGGTCAGTTTATGTTAATAACAATAGAACGTGTATTTAAATTATGCCGTTGTATTTCTGCATGACAAATTGTAGCAATGTTATAAATTTTTTTAGTAACTCCGTTAGTTTACATTCTAAGCGTAAAATTAACATAAACTAATACATAATCTTCAAAGATGTACTAGAAACAATTATATACCGTAATAGGCAAAAAAGTGCAGTTATATGCTCCAGGTACTTTATTTCAGGTAAAATAATAAAAATATATATATGTGGTTATCGAGCAAGTTATATAAACTTATTCAACATCCGAAAATCTGCAGAATTAACTCACAATGTAACGCGAGATCTCACGCCAGTAGTTGACGTGCCCAAGTGACCATTAATTTGATCGTTATAACAACAAAATACAAGAGAAATACTCATTTATTATTAAGCACTGGTTATCAGCAACCAATTTTGGATGAAATTATTCGTCATTGTCTGTTAGTTGTGCGTTATTGATTTTGTGACCAGTGTAAAGCAAATAGAATCCATTGTAGTTAAAATATGTCATTAATTAATAAACAAACTTCAATAAAGCGTTTATTTTATTGTATACATACAGGGTGAACCATTAGTGTGAGGAAGTCCAATATCTGGCTCATCATAATAAACATGAAAAAATGTTTTGAGTAAAAGCTACATGGCACATATTGTATTATTACTAAAATACTTCGAAAAGCACAGGGCGCTCCTATACTAGGTGTTCCATTTGAAAAAACGAGGTTCTGGATGTTTGAAGATTGACAAGTTGATGCCTACGTATAAAATCTGCTGTACATAAAAATAAATGTTCGCTCCTCCGAGACATTTTGTCTGGCCTTTATCTTTGCACTTAGTATACAATTTATCTTAACTGTCACTAACAAATTTTTTTATATAATTTGTGATGCACTAGTTTTCAGTGAATTTTCAAATTTTTCGCAATATCTTGACAACGCCGCAATGTTTCCAAAGCAAAAAATAGTATCGAACGTAGAATTTTACACTGAAATTAATATATAGGATGCCTTTTAAAAATTCGACCTTAAACCTCTCCCGCTTTATAGAAAAACCCTGCGATTTTCAAGTATTTATAAATAAGCAACAATGAATGCCATATAGCTTTTATTTAACATGCTTTCACATTTCTTATTGTAGGCCAGATATTGGACTTCCTCGCACTAATAGGCCACCCTGTATGTTCATTCATGAATCCTGAAATTTAATTATTGTAAGTAAAGTAAAATACCTAAGTATATTCGCGAAGTACGGGAAAGTAAGAAATGTATTACGCCCCTCTGATAAAAATAACCATTTACAAAACTTAAGATAATTTATTTCACAACAAAATTAATTATAAAAGAATAAAGCATAGCATTAAATTAACAATTATTAATAAAAAATCTTCAGCAAAATATAAATCAAAACCTAGATTAAAACATTTTAATGGAACATAATTGCATAACAATAACGTATCCATTTACTGCAACTATAGTAATTGTGAACGGTCCATCTTAACACGTCTGAAGGACTTTTATTACCCTTCCTAAAGTGGATATTAAAATATTCACTAAAAGGATTTGAAGCGACCGATTCAGAAGAAAAATACAAAATTTATACTTACTGTTTCTTTTGCTTAACTGCTGTCACTGATAGTATCAATTGGACGTTGTGGCACTGTCTTAAATCTAACACTGTAAATACTAACAATCTCTTAATTAACCTGAAGGGGAATTTTTAAACACAAGAAAAAGGCGATATTTAAAGTTCAATATATATATATATATATATATATATATTGTGTTTTTAAAAAAATGTTTTTACAAAATTCAAGAAATGTGTATAAGATTAACAGAGTTTGAGCCGTATACCACACATGGTGGGGAACGTCGACAACGATAATGTCTCCAAATACCATCCAATATTTGGTTTTTAGCAAACGATTGACACAAAAAGATTCAATGTAAAAATTCAATGTTTATGAACAGGTGGGCTTTTGCTTGCCTGTCTATTTACGTATTTTTAAAATTCACAGTGAAAATTTTGGGCGCTCGTTCTGGAGCTTAAAAATGCTTGAATCGCAACAATTCAGAATAATATTATGACTTATATGTATTCTTACGTCCAGGCAAGACGGTCCCGTGTACATGTGAGTACATGGTAATAAACCTTTTTTGCCACCTAATCACTAAGGAAGGTTAAGGACAAATACGCGGAAAACACATCGTTTTTTCGCCAAAATTGATTGCAAAAAATGAAAATATACCCTCAAAAATTTTGTCTTTCACGCCAAATTCCCCGTAAAATTTTGAATAAAAGCTTTTTTAACCCCTCCTCATATTTAATAAGATGTTATGAGTTGCAGTACATCACAACGTCGGTTAATAAAAAGACAGTTAATTTGGAAATAAAACTCAGATTTTATAGTAATTTCTAAAATGTTGGTGGCCGGTGCGACGTTACACTAATAATAATAATAATAATACCTGGGCAATCCCTACTCTCACTTATTCTTTTGGAGTGGTCAAATGGAGCGAGGCAGATCTAGATGAACTCGATCGATTAACCAGGCGTCTATTAACCAAATTCAGATATCTGCATCCAAACTCGGCAATCGAACGTATGTATTTATCTAGAAAAGAAGGAGGGCGAGGTCTACTAAATTTAAAAGGCCTATGCAGATCCCAAGAGGCCTTGATCAGAAAATATATGAAAGAGCATCAACACTCTAACATCAAAAAAATAGTCAGCTCGGACGATGCATTTACTCCGCTTAAGCTATCCTCTCCAGATCCAGTAGTCCCGCTTATAGATGCCAAGGCAAGGTTGATCTCATGGCGTGAGAAGTCTCTCCATGGAAGATACTCAACTCAGTTGGCGGCACACTACATCGATAAAGAAACATCTCTGTCTTATCTAAAAAAAGGCTACCTTCAGCCAGAGACTGAAGGTTTCATTATAGCCATACAGGACAAAGTAATAAGAACAAAAAACTATGAGAAAAATATCCTTAAGCTTAACGTCATCGATAAGTGTAGAAAGTTTAACCAAACAGGGGACCCTATTGAACATATTACAAGCGGATGCCCAGCATTATCAGATACTGAGTACCTTTGCAGGCATAATCAAATAGCTAAAATTATCCACTCCCAATTAGCGTCAAAACATGACTTACTACAGACTACAGTACCATACTACAAGTATACTCCAGCGCCGATACTTGAATCGAACAATACACTCTTATACTGGGATAGGCAAATAATAATAGATAAAACAATAGACTTCAATCGCCCAGATATAGTACTGATCGACAAGCAAAACAAACGAGCCCGGATAATTGATATAGCTATTCCAGTCACGCATAACCTGCAGAAAACCGAACAACATAAAGTACAAAAATATGCAAACCTTGCTATTGAAATTAAAAGACATTGGAAACTCGAAGAACCCATGATAGTCCCGATCGTAATATCAGTAGATGGAGCCGTCACGAAGTACCTTGAATCAAATCTCACCATCCTTGAACTGCCTACGTACATAGTCTCCTTTATGCAAAAAGCTGCCATTTTACAGACATGCCACATAGTGAGAAAATTTCTCTCTCTCTAATCACAGCTGGTCGAAGTGAATTCTTCTCCAACTGGGATAAGAAGTAAATTAGAAGCTCCAGTACGAACTGTGTTTTTTCATCACATAATAATAATAATAATAATAATAAAAAAGCAGGAGGGGGCTAACTTCCATCTATTAAACCTTTGGTGAGTAGCGCCACCACTTACTCCAGCTAGGGGTGCAAAACCGATCCGGCAGCTCTAGTGCACCCGGGAGGGGAAAGCATCTTCCTTTCTGGTGTCGGTCTTGGGCCTGCTGGGCTAACCACCCACAGGCTCTAATTTTTGGTTCCGACAGGCCGAAACTGGGCCCCCACGATCGACCTCGTTCGGATAGGGGTCAAGGGCAAGGTGGTGGGGCCCAACCGGATAGACCGCCCGTTGACGACTTACGCAATGTTCAAGGACGCTTTGAGTGGACGGATGAACTGAGGGATGAGCTTCTGCATTGTTATGAAAGCAGTGAGCCCGCACGGAGGGGGTACATGGCGCGGATGCATGCTCTGTGGTGTGAGAGGCTTCCAGATCATAGCGCCTTCACGCCACAAAATCTGCGTGACTATGTATCCCACCTTCGTAGTAGGGGCTACGTGAGGGCTGCTCCTGGACCGGTGACTGAGGTGGCCGAAGAGCCGCCACATTCACCGGTTGAGGACGTAGCTCTCCTCGTTCCGCCTATACCAGAGGGCCTCAGTACCAGAAGGGGGTTACACCATCTGAAAACCCCCGGGCCACAAGACCTGGCCAGAGTGGACGCTGAACTTCGTACAGCACTACACGAAGAGGCTGACATCTGGCACATAAATTGTGCCGTGTATGCCGCTGCTCAACGCTCGTCTCAGGTGGAGAGGCGAAATAACTCTTCCCCACAGGAGAGAGCGCAGCGGCGCATACAAAAGATGGAAGCCAAGATCCGGTCGGCGAGGCAACACGCATCCCGTATCCAATGTGTGATGGACTATATGGCGGCCAACAGGCCGTTCACGCCTAAAGTGCGTCGATTAGCCGCCAATTTAAGCCGCGTCCATCACACACTCAATGAGGCAGTGCTGCGAACCACCAAACAGCACTGTCTCGACAGGATACGGATGCTAGTGACTTGCAAAAAGTCACTAGTGAGGCGGGCGAGGGGGCTTGAGGAAAATAAACTGTTCCACGAGAAGCCCTCGCGCCTTTTCCAACCGCCTCCGCGTGTTGTAGACAATCCGCCGACTGCAGATCAGGTGGAGAACTTCTGGAAAACGCTGTACGGGGAGAGGCTTCCACTAAACCGAGATTCTCCTACCCTTGCACACTTTGAAGCCTTTTGTCAAAAGCTTCAGCAACCTCAGGAAGTGTGCGAACCAATAACCCCAGAAGAGGTTCGTAGGGCTCTTGAGGGCTCTAAGAACTTTGCTGCTCCAGGTCCCGATGGGATAAATAACTTTTGGTGGAAAAAGTTATCGAGCACCCACCACCATTTGGTCAGAATTTTTAATTCATGGTTAAATGGGGAGCAGCAAATCCCTTCTTGGGTTGTTGAGGGACGGACAGTGCTGATCCCCAAGAACGGAGATTTGTCCAACCCAAAGAATTACAGACCGATAACCTGTCTAAACGCATGTTACAAGGTGTTTACACGCATTTTGTACATACGGGTGCTCCACGCCGTTGAACCGGTTTACGAACGGATATATGAGCAACGAGGGTCGAAGAGAGGTGTCGCTGGCTGCAAGGAGAACCTGTTGATCGACAGATGTGTCACGCAGGACTCCATGCAGTATAAGCGAAACCTCTCTATGGCCTGGATCGACTACCGCAAGGCATTTGACATGACATCGCATGAGCTCATTGTTCACTTGCTCCGATGTCTTGTGGTACCCGGTCCCGTAGTGAGATGTATTGAAGAACTGATGCCGCTCTGGAGGACTCGCTTTACCATAATATCGGGTAACGATAGAGTCCAAACAGAGTCGGTAACATTCAGAAGAGGAGTATTTCAGGGAGATTCCCTCAGCCCCCTTCTTTTTTGCATCTCACTACTGCCATTATCCGTCTCGCTCCGGGAAACCCGTGGCTACAACTGCGGTACCCCCGGCGACAGGAGGCATAAGGTCACCCATCTATTTTATATGGATGACCTTAAACTTTATGCCTCTGGAGTGAGGGATCTCCAACAGTCCCTTAGGGTAGTACAGGAGTACACGCAAGCTGTCGGTTTGCATGTCGGTATGCAGTTCGGGTTGGACAAATGCGCACTGATCCATCTCAAGAGAGGACGATGCGGTGATTATGGAGAGGACGCGCAGCTCGTGGACGGAAGCATCTTACACCATCTAGATGCCGGAGAGTCGTACACTTACTTGGGTGTCGAGCAACGCTCCACCCAAGAAGTGAGTGTAGTGAAAAACGCTCTCCGCGGCAAGTATCAGCACCTACTCCGACAGATCTGGTCTTCAGAACTGTCGGGGAAGAACAAGGTGTCTGCTACAAATATGCTTGCCGTTCCGATCCTTCTCTACTCTTTCGGAGTAGTGAAGTGGACTAGAGAAGAGCTGCGTCAACTCGATGTAGTTACCCGCAAGAAGATGCATCTCAATAGGAGCTTGCATCCTAAATCGTCCGTTGCAGGGTTATACCTCCCACGACATCGGGGAGGCCGTGGACTCTTGAGCTTGGAGAGTCTCTATAGCAGGATGGTTCTGGATGGAGCACGTAAGGTCATCAGGAGTTCGGATCCCCTCCTCTGCATGGTCCGAGACCATGAAAATGCAGAGGTAGGAGCTTTTCTCTTTAAGGCAACACGGAGAGCAGTCGATGAACTTGGTCTCACCTTCGACGTCGAGCGGGTAAACCCCGACTCTGTCACCGAGTTGGAACCCGTTCGACTAAAGGCCCACATTAGAGCTGCAGAATACAACATCCTTCTGCAGCTCCATAAGGATAAGCCATTGCACGGGGTCTTCTATAAAAATATAGAAGACCTCGGCTTATCCGAAAGACTGACCTTCGCCTTCTTAAAGTCAGCTGGGCTGAAGTCTGAGACCGAGGGATTCATAATGGTTTGCCAGGATGGTGTATTTAACACTCTCGTCTATCGACGTCATGTCATGGGTATGGAGGTCCCTGATGTCAGCTGCAGGTCCTGCTGCAGGGCGCCGGAGACTGTAATGTACTTACTGTCGGCTTGCCCGACATACGGGGTAGACCAAACACCAGTGTTGCCTTACGTCCCCGGAGATATTGAGTCCGTTGTCGAGAACGAGAGGTGCAGGATATACTGGAACTACTCGTTCCCGACCGTCAGGCTAATTCAAGCCAACAAGCCTGACATAGTACTCCTCGATCATCAGCAGAAGGCAATATATGTCATTGAGTTTTCAGCTCCGGCTGAAACAAACATCGTCTTGAAAGAGGAGGAAAAACGGGCTAAGTATCGCGATCTCTGGTACGAGCTCCTAGTGCTGTATCCAGGCTACTCGGTCAAGTTGGTAGTCCTTATAATCGATGTACTCGGAGGTATGAAGCCCACGCTGCTCTCGGAATTATGAACAATATCGGCCTGTCAACATTCGGCCGAATGGCTGGCAGGCCAGATGCAAAAAGCTGTTATCCTGGGTTCTCTTCGTTTACTTAGGGCACACGATTTAGGAACCTACGGTCGCTAACTCTGCAGGTTGCAGGGAGTGGCCGTAGTGAATTCGCTGACGCATCTTCCGTGAGAATGTCGGAGACACGGCAGAACTGACCAGCATCGCTCTCGCGAAAAAAAAAAAAAAAAAAATAATAACACTGTGCAGCAACATTTATGCTATTACCTAAAATTTCATCGCCGGCGTGACAATTATGATAGTTTCTAAAATTGCACTGCACGTAGCGACATGTTTATTTTTACATAAAAAACGCTCCGAAAAGCTAATCTTTCTAGTACTTCCAAAAACCATCCTACGACGGTGTTTTTACGTGGAGTACGCATTTCATGCATTTCGTTATAGTTTCAAAAAATTTCTCGAAGGTCTGGCGTGTTCATTACATAATTACAGAATAAATAAAACATTAACTGACTAATTTACATTATTACCCGGAAGAAAACCTAAAGCATTATAGCTTAATTCACTGTTTGTTAGAGAATATGGGCCCATATTATTTACTAAAGATAGTTTTTGTGCATATCGCGTCGCCGCGTTCCCATTTTATGAAATAATTACTTTAAGCTTTAAAAACATGGAACACTTATAATCCAGTCAGTAGGGGTCAAAAATACCTTTCCCTTACAAAAGGTGGAGTAGTAATAATTTTTAAATAAGTTATTCAGGTCTAGGCCTTAACAAAAATCCACGTTTTCAACCATTGAGGGGACCGCTCGAGCCGCCATCTTGAATAAAAGTATAAAAAAATAGTTTTTTGAAAATAAGCGGTTGATCCAACGACGAAAATGTCTACAACAAAGTTAATGAAGACTAAATTTTTCACAATTTTTGTATATATATATATATATATATATATATATATATATATTGTTAAGTGTAATATGTAACTAGTTACAGATGCGGGATGATGAACATATCTCCCAAAAAATAGTAAAACCCCTTTTCTGACGGTAAATTTAGTAAGAACAAATTACACTTATTTTTAGTGTGTTTTCCATACTACAATAAGATTATGCAGTGATATCTATTTCAAATTATAGTGATTTCTCTTGTGGCATAAAAATTTTCTTACCGCTTCAGTGGCGCAATATATAAGTTAGCATAGAATATTTATCCATTTGAAGTTTCTTTCTAGTTTCTGGAATAGAAGATTCCTAGAGTAGGTGTAGCAGGTATATACCTTTTCTGGTACGTGTTTTTGTTTCTTTTGAAAAGCTCAGCCCTCTCTCCACTCCAAAGAGCGAGGAGTACGGCAGGATACCGCGCGCTCCTTTACAGCGAATTTTTTTCGCTTGTTCAGAAAACCGCAAGACTCAGTGCCACCATTAGCATCTTTAAGATGCAAGACCAGAGCACATCGCAGAGGCTGTAGCATTCTTTCTCTTTGCGTTGTATGGTGGAAACATGGTAGAGAAAACCTTGGAAGAAGTCCGCTACGAAGATTTCGTTAAATCTCTAACAAAAAGCAAAATAAATTCAATCTTGCTTCTTTGTCACAACGAAGGATGCTGCGCGGTATCATGCATTCAGGACGTACCACCAAGTCCAAAAATGGTATGGGACCCAAAAGAATTCCAGAAGACTGGGGCTGGAAACGTAGCAGTAATGGGCTCACTCCACTCACAATGACAGAGCAACCAGCACCAGTATGGAAATTCATTTCATGCACTTTTCGAAAATGATGCGGCGGAGTATGTAATTGCAGGAAAGCGGGGTTGAAGTGCTCTGTTGTGTCTGGCTTCTGCAATGGACAGTTATAGGAAAATGTGCCGGAGGTTCATATCCACAGTGAGGACGAAGTTGACAAAGATTTATCAATGGAAGTACAATAGATTCTCAGAAGCTCAAATGATGACGATATCGAGGACATCAACCGATCAGGACCATTAAAAAAGGGAAAACATTAATAATATATCGTCATTTATATTTAAGATCGCGAACCTGTAGATTAGGCCAATCGGGGATACCACAATAAAAAAAACGCCATTTACTCTACCTCAAGGTGGTGTGGAAATGGGTATACTTTGAATTTACGAAATTAATATAACCATGTAATAAATAGCGAGAAACAATTGAAAAAACCCACAAAAATGGGGTTTTACTATTTTATGGGAAAGATGATAATCTTTCCGCCGCTGTAACTCGTTACATATTTATACAAAAAATGTGAGGAATTGTGTCTTTTTTAACTTTAACTACAAACTACATGTTTTTATTATCCTCATGCCAAAACGAATCTGCTTTTGAAATTGCTTATCTATACAATATGTAGTAATTACAATAAAATTTCTCATATATGTGATATTAATATTTGTACAAAAAACGAAATATCACACAGAGATAATTATCTGTAACCTAATAAATTGGAACTTTTATTAAACATCACTGAAACCTCATTTGTTATTTTGTAATGTTTTAGGTAGTGTTGTTTGTAATTTTTAAATATTTTTTTCTGTTCTCTCTTTTATATATGTTTTACTTATTATATTATTGCGAGCATCCTTTGTGTTGTTAAATAATTGTCCTCTTATTGGATGTTACCTGTTGGGCAATAAAGGGATTATTATTATTTTATTATAATGACTGACCTTTTTGGAGAGATAGAAGTGAACGATTATTTTTTCAAAATATCATTGTTATGTCATTGGCTGTCCTTATTAGTGTACTAGCATTGTAACAAACTACGCTTTGCCGCTGTAGTTTCGTCTCCCCAAACTACTGGTGCGAGAGGGTGTATTATTTTCAAAGGTGTAGCGTTGCTGCTATCAGTTAAGATACTTTAAGCGACCCCACAAATGTTTTACATATACTGGCCAACATGTATGTGTTCTGCATGGATTGGTTAAGTTAGAATATAACAAATATAATAAAAACTATAACGGGTTTTGAAATCGGACATTGCTTCTTTTCAGTATTAATGTTTTATTCAAGGATTAGGTGATTTAAATCTATCTATGGACTTTATTTACAATAGTTCTTATCATTAAATCAACTATTGTTTAAATAGTTCTTCATTATTCTAGTAGGTATTTGTAATGGAAATACAATTTATATGTAAAATTGGAACTTTGCATCTCATGTAATTTTAAATTTAATAATCTTTTCAAAGAACGTGAGGAAAGTACTAACTTTACTTTTCTCAGAATTAATGCAAGGTAGCACGTCTGGAGAATAACTGAAAATATATTGGAAAAGTAATAAAAGAAATACTGAAAAACTAAAACCCGACTACAAAAAAGGAAATTCAATCTGAAATATACTAGTAGTGAAGTCAAATTAGGATTTACTTGGTAGGAGCAGTCCTCTTGTCTCTTAAAGCATTCAGGGGGTCAAGTTGAGTTCACAGTTCACTTTTACAACTTCATCGTGGCCATAAACAACTAAATTTTTAGACCGTGTTTTCTATCGGATTCAAAATATCTCGAGATCTGTAGCCGCACGGTAAGCATTTATACATTAGTACATGTATTTGGCACCCAGCGCAATACCATTGGTCAAATTCGAATTTATAACCAATCAGAGTTCGAGTGCGAAATCTGTGTACGGAATGCAATTCGGTGCCATACGCGCATAAGGACTGTCGGTTTTTCAGTCAGTTTCCCATTGCCATGGATGATGCAACAAATTTACCATCTAACTATAACTTTTATGAATAATGACGGGAAAATATAGGGCAGATTTATTTATTAAATCAGAGTGATGCAAAACAGTAGTTGGAAGAATACGTTTCTTTAACAAATACCAATGGGAGAATATTTAAGACCAAAACTAACACGCCACATGACATATGCAGGGAGGTACATAATTCTGTAATTGCTTTAGGTTGGTATTAGTAAATAGTCTATCAGTGCGATTCTGTTTGTTTCTTGTTATATAGCAAGAGCAAGAATTACTTTGCAAAAACGCATTCAAATTGAAGTAATTATCGATTTTATTCAAAAATTATATCTTTTCTTTCTGTTGTTTAAAGAAATACCTACTTAATTAATAAATTAAGCGTATAATTTTAAAACTTAGAATTCCATAAAGCAATATGACATGAAATATAGATAAGCTTGACACGTATTTCGATAGCTGAAGCGTTGAGTTAGCCAATGCATTGTTAAATCTATTACCAGTGGCTTTTTGGCACAACAAATGGCAAACTCTTAATTGGGACCGCGACATGGATGAGGTGTTTTGGAGGTACGTAAAATATCACTATAATTTGTATTTAATTTCTAAAAATAGTCTTTCAGTAAATACAACAAAAAAGGGGGCGAGCGTGGGTGCGTCTTTACTATGTACATACTTCGATATGCGATGTAAAGCAACGTTAGGTGTGGTTAGTAGTTGGATTGGTGACCGTTCCAACGAAGACCACGTCCTCGCCTCACCCATCTTCCAGCGGCTTGTATATCAGCGTATGCGCGGAAGCTATACAACCTTAGGCGAGGGTTGTATAGGAGATATACCATCCTTCGGAGGGGATGTAAAGCCGTCGGTCCCTTGTCTATTAAATGTTAGGCAAGTAAAAGATCCCTACTCTTCTTAAGGGAAGAGGTTCGGCAAAATTCCTGGTTGGGGGTAGCTCGTCTACAGGCGTCGGTGTTAGGCCTCAGTAGCGGAAATAGGCCGACGTTAAATAAATGTATAAAAAAAAAAAACAACAAAAAAGAAAATGTATGATGAAAATGGAATAATTGTAAAATTTCAAGAGAATTCATTTGCTGTTGTAGTAATAACAAAAACTATGCAACGGGCGCACTCCTTACCATTTTCTAAACATATTGTACATATTCAGAAATAGTACGTCTTGCTGTGAACCACTATTCACATTTATGCTTACACCTTGTGAAATTGGAGCCGTTCCTCTAAGCATCATAATAACTGAGGGACAAACTGAAAACGAGTATATTGCCGAATTTCAGCTAATTAAAAATAACGTACCCAATACGTTCTGTGAAGAAGGGCATCCTAGGATTTTCATAACAGACGATGGTGACGCAGAAAGAAATGCCCTAAAGTTATCAATCAATTTTGCGTCGATTTTGAGAAAAGAAAGACAATGTTCCCAAAGAAAGCCGTCAATCGCTTTACAAGAATTTTCAAAAAATATTGCAAGTATTTAAAAGCGCTGTTAACAATCGTGAGGATCATCCAAAATAAACAAAATATACTACAAATTGTTATTGGAATAGAACAGAAGATTGGGCATTAGCTAACGGAGATGCATTAACACACAGACACCAAACAAACAATTTTAGCGAGAATACAGTACGATTATTCAAAGACGTTGTTAAACAGGAATATAGCATATAATGCAATAACATTAACAGACGTTCCTGTACACTTTTGGAAGAATATTACTAGCGTCGGTTTAGGAATTTCATTATTAACCGAGATAGTTCCAATAGTTTATTTTTAAACAAACAACTGAAGATAATTGATTATCTACAGAAGGAAGACATTTTAAAAAATCATTTTTTCTTTATACAGTTTCAAGCAGTTAAAATAGTGGAACATACTATGATGTGGACGTCCAAGCAGGCTTTTACAGTTGTGAAATGGGCAGGCTGGGAAGGTTCTGCAAACATCAAACTGCTGTTCTGCATTTCTTCGGAGCCCCTCCCAACTAGCAATTTGATGTTTTGTAGAAGCTGAAAGAATGTTTATGGAACATTTTTTATAAAACAAAATTTTTTATATAAACATTTCTAAAACGTTTATACAACGCTTATAGACGGGAAATGGGCACAGTTTATAAAACAATGCAGTTCTTTAATTTATTTTATTATGGCTCTCACAGGTGTTATAAAATAATCGTATAAACGTTTACATAGAATTTAAAAAAGTGGTAGACGATAATTATAAAATAGTTTTATAGCAAACAGTTATAAAATTTAAACCTGTTTTTGTAATATACCAATTATAAAATTTTATAAGCATTGTGTTATTCATTGCTGCTTTTTTATTATGTGAAGTAACAACAACAGAGGTTATTTATTTTTTAAATGGTTTTACACACAATAATAATCGTCAAAATAGTCTTAAAATATTACAAAGGTAGCTAGATTCTATGTGACTATATATGGCCGCGTAACTAACAACATATTTAGTAGAACATGAGATAAAAGTTAACTGATTAAGACTTCGTTTCACCAACAGCAGAGCGATTTTGGACTGCGAAGGAAATTTTTCTGTGAATATGTGGTATATATACAATGAAATTTTTGAGCGCCCTAAAAATAACGAATATTTATCAAAATTAAAAAAAATAAAGTTAAAATAAATTTTTTGTATTTTATCTTTTTGTGGTGTTGCACCAATTGTGTTTCGCTGATAACATATTTCACAATAATAGATTATTGCTAAAATGCTTATATCACAATAATTTTTATTTTTGAACTATTTTTATTTTAAAGTCCAAAATGGCCACTATACAAATAGTTCAAACATAATAACATTATGGCGTCCATCTTATAAAACATATTTACAATTATAAAAACACTTATAGAACAAAGATATTTTCCGAAGAATTTATATATCAATAAACTGACAGTCTCCGACGCAGTGCTTATGGAAGTTTAAAGAAATATATTTGCTCCGAAAGAGCATCTTAACAGTGGAAATAAAGATAATAATTGTGTGTTTGTCTTTAATCCAGGTTAGTATGTAATACTGTGTACCTACATATATAGTTTTAACTTTAGATGTGAGACATTCGTTGACGGGCGCATTAACACCTACCCATGTTTTATAAAAATAACATATTAGAGTCTTTAAGGACAATGTTTTGTTTATCAATTATTTTATAAGTGTTTTATGACAGCAATACGTGCTTCCTTTATATAACAATTGTTTAACAGTTACAGCAGAATACAATATGTTCCCTGAAATAATATGTGTTATGAGGAACCCTAATAAAATTGTGTTTATTATTGTTTAGCTAAACTCTTACAGAATAGTATTATAGGCGTTCGTCAATTGGCCAATAAGTGCTAGAGGTCTTTATTATAAATCAATTTTATTCCGTGAGCTAAAACATATATATATAATAATTGCTGTATAAACGTTTATAAAACAGGGAAAAACAAATTCTACAAAATGTTTTATAATTTAGCTGTAAGAACATTCTTAGCACTTATTTATATGATAATTTAGTTGTGAAGACTAAATAATCACTTTGGGGGTTTTAATAAAACAAAATAGCTTTTGCAGAACAGTAATGCAATAATAATAAAATAATATTATCCTATTAGTTTAAACGTATAGGACAACATTGTTAGTTGGGCTTGTACTAACGCGCCGACAACCTCACGTTTTTCGATGGCTAAACTTGCCTTTGCCGCTGGCTGCCAAATATATGTACGGGATGCATAAATGCGCGCGGTAAGCGTTAAATTTGGGAAATGTTCATATGTGTTGAACAATAAATATGCAGAAACTATAACTCATTCCGATTGTTATTATTAATATTTAAAAAAATAAATATTGCATAATTAGTTGTTTTTAAACAATTATTATCCTTTCGAATAAAATGGATTTCAATGAAATTTAGCAATAGTGTAGTCCTTTGGGATCCAAATCTTCGCTTAATATTTAAAGCCAAAATATTTATTAAAACATAATTATTGCTACAGAATTTTGCAACCTTGTGAGATCTTGACATCGAAATCTAGAATTGTACACTGTAACTCAAACCGTAACACTTTAAGGTTACTTCAACATCACGTAGGGAGAACATATGTTTTAAATTTTCATTTTATGTAATTCAAAAAAATTAATTACTTATAAAGAAGTTAAATTTTAACTCACAGAAATACATATTAAAAAATATTTTTACATAATTTAAAATCTCACAAAAAAAACAATAAATTTAAAAACAAGTTTTGCTTTGATATTTCAACTTTTCTATTCTAGCATTATGCTAATAAACAAATTAACCATTTGACTTGAAATTTGAACTGGTTGTTTCTAAATACTTTCACTGCCATTAAGTCAAAACTATGCTACCAAAAGTTAAGTAAAAGAACACGCATGAAATTGTGCATACTGGATTTTTCCTACATTCTTTTTATGTGTAAATTAAATAATTTGTTATTGATAGAATATTAAATATATAGGGTGTCTCACCGGGAACTGAATCGATCAATATAGAGAAAAGTACGCATCAGAAAATTTTGAAAATTTAGATAATTACTAATGTCGGTGTGGCCAATCCAACTAAAAAAATTACAAGCAGCTGGCACTTCCGCTTATACCGGAAGTCGATACCAACTTGCTTATTTCAAATAGAACACCCTATATACTTTAGGGTTTTCGAAAAGAGCAAGAGTCGAGAATGTAGCATATCCTATACCTAAACCTAGCCGTTTCAGAGATTTTATAGGAAATTTTACAGGTGCAAAGGTTTGCAAGAACCGTTATAACTTTCTTCGTGTAAAAGATCCTCATTTGCTTCTTGTCACGTAAAAAGAACACAAGAAGAACTACGTACTACAACTGAAATAAATTCAATAATATCATATCAAGTGTTCCGTTTTTTGCGTTACATCTTGTCAACTTTAAACCGAGAAAAACTTGTTTAGGTCACATGGAACACCCTGTATTTTTTTACGTCAAGTTGTGTAAAATTGAATTACCTTTTTTCTGATATTAGCATTGTGGGGGTTAAAGTTACAACTTTTTGAAAGATTTGCGATTTTATTAGAAATTCATGAATTGTTGTAATCATTTCATCAAAATAGCCATGATTAGAAACAATTAGTCATTATCTTATGTCAAAAAATGCCAGCACGGTTAAATTATACCAACGAAAACTTTTTAAATTTGTTTATTATTTATGGAGAATGTGATAAGGTAATATCAAGAACTAGCAGCACATTTCCTACTCGATATCCAGAAAAACGGAAACCGTCACCAAACACTGTAAAACGCATACTGGAAAATCTTAAAAATTATGGCTCTGTCAAGGCAAAAATGCAAAGAAGAAAGCCTATTGTTGATGACGAAAACATTGAAATAGTCATTCTGGGTATTTTTATGCATTCCAAGGATGTCATTAAGACAAGCTGCTCTGGAATCGGGACTATGCAAGGATTCAATTCACAGAATCTTATTAAAACATAAGTTTCAACCGTTTTCATTCCATATGGTTCAAGGATTAAAAGAAACAGATTTTCTAAGAAGACAGAATTTTTGTGAGTTTATTCTAATAAGGTCTGAGGGTCACGATTCTTATTTGGGAAATATTATATGGACAGATGAAGCAAAATTTACTAAAAATGGACTTTTTAATAGACACAATTCATATTATTGGAGTGACTCAAATCCTCATATGTTCAAAGAGCGAAACTTTCAGGAAAGTTGGCAGTTCAATGTTTACTGTGCCATAAGAAACGATAGAGCGGGGCATTACAATTTTATCAGGAAAATTTAAACGGTAAATTAAATTTTCTCTTCTGCTAATATGTATAGGTAAATTTTTGTTTTTTTTTTTAGGTGAAAGATATCTGAATATCTTCCAAATTTGAATAATAACTATTTAGAAAATTTACTTATCGCCGAACATAGAAACATTTTTATCAGCACGACGGTGCTCAGCCACATAACGCATATTTAATTAATAATTATTTACAAGAAACTTTTTATGATCAATAGATTGCCAATAATGGATCTTTCTTATGGCCTCCTCACTCGCCCGATTTATCAGTTCTGGATTATTTCATTTGGGGAACTATTAAAAGTAAAGTTTATGAGAGCCCATTAACAACCATTAAAGATTGTATGCAAAGAGTAAGAAATGCATTTCAAAACATATCACAGGATTCAATTAGAAGAGCTACCCATGAGGAACTAATCCGAAGGTGCGAAAAATGTGTCGAGGTTCGAGGGCGGAATTTTGAGCAATTATTAAATTAAAATGAAAATCATATTTTAAATTGATCTTATCTCTGCTGTTCTAGTTCATGTCATATCTTCAATTCTGATTAATACGCATGTTATAGTGTTAGTGTTATTTTGCGTTTTTAGCATATCGAGTAGCAAATGTGCTGCAAGTTCTTGATATTACTTTATCACATTCTCCATAAATAATATACAAATTTAAAAAGTCTTCGTAAGTGTAATTTAAACGTGCTGGCATTTTTTGACATAAGATAATGACTGATTGTTTCTAATCATGGCTATTTTGATGAAATGATTACAACAATTCATGAATTTCTAATAAAATAGCAAGTATTTTAAAAAGTTGTAACTTTAACCCCCAAAATACTAATATTAGAAAAAAGGGAATTCAATTTTACACAACTTGACGTAAAAATTTACAGGGTGTTCCATTTCACCTAAACAAGTTTTCGCGGTTTGAAGTTGACAAAATGTAACGCGAAAAACATACTTGGTATGATATATTGAATTTATTTTAGTTGTAGAACGTAGTTCTCCTTGTGTTCTTTTTATGTGACATTAAGCAAATGAGGATTTTTTACACGAAGAAAGTTATAACGGTTCTTGCAAACCGTTGCACCTGTCTAATTTTCTATAAAATGTCAAATATCTCTGAAACGGCTAGGTTTAGGTATAGGATATGCTACATATTTTCGACTCAGAATTTTATGCTCTTTTCGAAAACCCTAAAATATATAGGATGTTCTATTTGCAATAAGCAAGTTGGTATCGACTTCCGGTATAAGCGGAAGTGCCAGCTGCTTGTAATTATTTTAGTTGGATTGGCCACACCGACATTAGTTATTATCTAAATTTTAAAAAATTTCTGATGCGTACTGGGAACTGAATCGATCGATATAGGGATATCGGTCGATTCAGTTCCCGGTGAGACACCCTGTATATACAGATTTGTCCGTTAAAAATAGCAAAATTTATACTATATCCGGTTAAACCGGTAACAAAAATTAGATGTCAAAACAACCAAAATATGTATCTTATTCAATCACACAACTTCCCAGAATTTTAAATGGATTTCTTTTTTTTTTAAGAAAATTATGGGCTGGCTAGCAATAGTAATATGGCTGGCACACTGTATACATTTTAAAATACGAACTCTGCCGAGTATCTATGCTTTGTAATGTCTGCTCTATATGCACAATCTTATAAATGAATTCTGCATACATGCAGATACTAAAAGCAGAAACAGTGTTTATTGGGTAAATGCGTTTAAATAGAGGTCAAATAATTTTTATCTACTATGGTAGTTCCTCCATTACATTCTGCATATTTCTCACCTATAATTGATTTAATTTACTTTTCGCTCCGATGATTTTGGATGTCTCCATTCAGCAACGATGTATTTCATGAAATATGCAATGCTAATCTAGCTAGTCATCCCATCAAATTTCCTAACTCTAACCCAACATATACCCAAACCTAACGCGAGAGAAACAAATAATATTGAAATTCAGGGATAATAGGACAGGGACATAAGTTCGGTAAATTTATCGTGATATTCATTTGTACGTAAGGTAAAGAACACATTCGGTTAATTTGAGATGTTTATTGTGAATAAGATGCATATTATTCTGAGTAGAGAGTTGCATGCATGTTTTTGACTTCTTTTCTTTGTTCTGTTTGATAAAATATTAAGGTATGTTATAGAAGACAGATATTTTCAATAAATTCATGAAATCTTTATATTTCAGCAATTAAAGACAGATAAAGATGTTTATAATATCCAGAATGGCTTTAAATAGATTTGCAACTATTTATAACACAATTTAATGATAAATATAATCAATTATTTTAAATAAATGCACACAATTATTGTTATACAAATTATTAAGACGTTTAAAACATTTGTTTACGCATCTAATATATTCAAGTAGATATAAGATTTTAAATTAATTTTTGCGGGAAATTAATAAAAGTGAAAAGGCTCAATATCACGTAATGAAAACCAATTTGTTTTGTTAAGTCTATGTCACGAAAGATTCAAGTTGGCGATTTTTATATGACAAAAAATATGGTTGTGAAAAAATTGAAAATTTGGGGTTGCCAGGGGATAGAAAAATAATAAGAAAATTGAAAAATTGAAGGAGAGAGAAAATTTTGGAGAAAAAAGATTAGAATAAAATAGAGAATAGATTGATGTTGGTTTAATTGGAGAAAAGTGAACGAAGAAAGAAAAGTATTTAAAGAAGTTTCAAGAAAGAAATAGAAAAGATTTGACAAATAAAGTGAAAGAAAAGTAATAGTAATTTATTTTAAGGTCCTCGATTCCTGGTGAAAATGTTCACCATTTTAGTATATGTTCCATCGACAAGTTAATAGCTTAGAAATAATTAAAAATATTTTAAATTGGAAAATTTTGACAATTAATTTTTATAAATAAATTTTTGTATCGACTTAATTATGTCCAAATTATAATTTTAGAATCTTAGTTTGTTTATTTATCTAGATAAGGGTATTTTATCTTTTAGTTGTATGACATATCTGTTATCACAATACATTGTTCAGTTGATTTGAATTTATTTTATTGTTTATGTGTTTCTATATGCGTTTCTTCATTGATTCCGAACTTTCGACCTTAAGATATATTTTAGCTTTAGCAGGTGGGAATATTATAGCAATATATATGTATTTACTACTTTAAACAATGCACAAATTTATCAATGACGTTAGCAGACTTTGTAAATTTCATCCACTTAAGCATCGATTTTTGTTAATTATGAAAGAAAACAAAAAATAAACTATTGTATATTCTAGCTATTACTTTCTATAGTTGTCATGTTACTCTAACTATAAAATTATTTGATTATTGTCAATAATGTACCGAGAAAGTTATGGGTAAGGGGATGCTTTGCATACTGATATTGACATTATCATATTGTACCATAGAACAAGGCTTCCAATTTGCCTCCGAGCTTTCCATTCCTCTATGAAAACAAATACACTACTGAAAACTTGTTGCGCTGAATAGCAAATTCATTAAATGTTGATTACACCAGTATAAATTTTAATAGAATTTCACACTTGGACTAGGAATTTCTATATTATACTTTGTTCCAACTGTAAATTAATAATGTTAAAACTAAGGCGGTGGATTGGATAGATAATATCAATATTATTATTATTACCTCAAGATTTACAGATGGCTTAGTTATTACTCTTCTATATATGGTTTGGCTGGCATTCTTTATGGACAGACCTCCAATGTTGAAAGTTACCTTTATTGTATATGATGGGGGTGTAATGAGGTAGTGAAGCGCAAGTTATAGCCTCTCCTACTCAATTGTTAACCTCGCCTTCGCGATGAGTTCAATTTGAACTTGGTGCACCCTGTTTTCACTAACGAGGCTCTAACGACCGAGTAAGGGCGGAATAACCCTTACCTTTTGCCGTGAGCACATCCACCTTCTCACGAAGAGTGCGGTAAAAATAACCCACCGTACACAAAGGTTGCTTTTGGAATCGTTTGGTTACCCCATCGTCGCAGTCTCCTTCTGTGCCATGGGACCACACCACTCGCCTTCCGCAACCGAGCTGGTCAGTTGCATACCTGCTCCAGCTAAAACTTCAAATGCAGCTTCGTTTTCAGTCGATTAAGGCTTTAAAAAAATGATGGAGCGTTCAAGTGGGACAAAATCATCCGGAGGTACAATACCCTCCCGATCGGATCTCCGGGGGAGGGTGCCCACAGGGACACCTCATCGAATGTCGAAAAAACACCGACAAGTTAAATCCAACAAAACGAATTCTTTCATCTACGGCGCTTGGAATGTTCGTACTTTGAACGACAGCACTCGCACCGATCGGCCTGAAAGAAGAACTGCTCTAATAGATAGAGAACTTCACCGACTCAACGTTGACGTTGCAGCTCTCAGCGAAACTCGATTTTTGGAGGAAGGCTCTCTCACAGAAAAGTACTACACCTTCTATTGGAAAGGTCTTCCCACCAATTCAAGAAGACAACATGGAGTAGGATTTGCCGTTCGGAATCAACTTGTATCCAACTTAACACAAGTACCACAAGGCCTATCCGAGCGTCTAATGCTGCTACGCTATGAGCTATCAGATGGCAACGCGGTAAATCTAATAAGCGCCTACGCTCCCACTCTGGATGCAAGTCACGAAACCAAGGAAAGCTTCTATCAACAGCTGGAAGAAACCCTCTGTAGAATACCTAAAACGGAACGACTCGTTATTCTTGGCGATTTTAACGCTAGAGTAGGGAGAGATGCAGACACATGGCCAGGCATCATAGGCAAGAACGGTTTGGGCAACATGAACGCTAACGGTCAACTACTCCTAACTAAATGCGCCGAACATGATCTAGTTATAACAAACACCATTTTCCGACAAAAGGATAAATTTAAAGGCACCTGGCGTCACCCCAGATCAGGTCACTGGCATCTACTGGACTATGTTATCGTACGTAGGAAGCATCTCAAGGACGTCCAAATTACAAAGGCGCGCATTGATAGCGAATGTTGGACCGATCATCGTCCTGTTGTCTCTAAAATGAAAATTGTTATGAGACCCAAACATCGAAGAACTCAAGTAAAACGTAGACTCCGTCTCTGTATTAGTAAATTGCGTGACCAACAAACCGTCGAACAGCTAAAGCAAAAAGTTCAAGAGAATTTGAGTGCACTAGAAGAAACCAATTCTGTAGATGTCGCTGCTACCTGGACACAAATTAAAGACAGTTTAAAAAGTGCGAGTGAGGAAATTCTTGGCACTGCAGCAAGTAAAAAACAGGAGGACTGGTTCAATGATAATGAAGCTTTTATACAAGAACTTCTTGACCGCAAACATACTGCCTTCCAAAACGCTATCAACCACCCCAACGACTCATCAAAAGCAGAAGCTTTTACCTAATCTAAGTATGAAACGCAACGCGAAATCAGAAGAATAAAGAACGAGTGGTGGGCAAGCAAGGCCAGAGAAATTCAAAGGTACGCCGATTCACACGACTACAGGAATTTCTTTCAAGGAGTAAAAGCAGTGTACGGCCCCAGTCGGAAAAATATGTGCCCTATTAAAGATTTAAATGGAAATCTCCTCAAAGAAGACCAGGAAATAAGAGCCCGATGGAAAGAACACTACTCTAATATTCTTAACCAGCAAAGTCAAGCCGATCACGATATTATAAATCTTATCCCTCAATATGACACCTTCGAAGACTTAGATAAACCACTAACAACGGAAGAGATCTTAACCGCCATTGGGCAGCTAAAAAATAACAAATCTCCCGGCGCCGACTCACTCCCAGCTGAGATCTTTAAAGCTGTGTCGTCAGAGCTCATACCCTACCTCAAAAAACTGTTTGATGTCGTGTGGGAGAGTGGTCAAGCTCCGCAGGAGTTTCGTGATACACTTTTAATCAACCTCTTCAAAAACAAAGGGAGCGCTGCGGACTGTGGAAATTACAGGGGTATAGCTCTCCTGGCTGTTGGTGGGAAGATACTCACTAAAGCGATGGCAAATAGGCTAACACCTGTTATGGAAAAGTTACTTCCTGAAACACAGAGTGGCTTTAGACCAAACCGAGGCACATCGGATTTAATCTTCACACTTAAACAGCTTCAAGAAAAAGCACTCGAACATCAAGGAGAAATTCACATGGCCTTCATTGATTTAACCAAGGCGTTTGACTCGGTGGACAGGGAGGTGCTCTGGAAAATTATGTTCCGCTTAGGTATCCCTAGAAAATTTGTAGAAGTATGTCGCAGTCTACATACAAACAACAACGCCCAGGTTATGTATAATAATGAGGCAACCGAACCTTTCCAAACCCTCACTGGAGTTAGGCAGGGATGTGTCCTGGCACCCCTACTCTTTAATTTGTTTACCACTGCTCTAACAATTATTGTTGACAACAAACTGACAGTCAGAGGAATAGGTCTCAGATACCGTTTTGATGGCGGTCTCTTTAACATAGGGCGCTTTAGAGCTTTCACGAAGACACGCACACGATTCATTTGTGATCTCCAGTATGCGGATGACTGTGCACTTTTAGCCTCTACGCCGGAAGAGCTTCAAGAACTTTTAGATGTGTATGCCCAGAGCTATGATTCCTTGGGACTTAAAATCAACATTGGAAAGACTAAGATTATGTCAACTCCTCATCAAGTGAACCAAATAGACATTACACTTAACGGAAATTCTCTTGAAGTGGTGGATCAGTTCAATTACTTAGGCAACGTTGTTAATGACAAAGCAAACATGGACAGCGAGATTCGCAATAGAATTAACGCTGCATCTAGAGCACTCTGGGGACTTAGAGAGAGAGTATTTGACAACCACGACCTTGCTTTGTCAACGAAAATGGCTGTCTACAGAGCAGTTGTCATTCCAACACTGCTATATGGATGTGAAAGCTGGGTCACTTACCGTCGTCATGTGAAAGAATTAGAACGTTTTCAGCAAAGACACCTCAGAAGTATGATGAAAATCCGTTGGTTCCATCACATATCAAACGTGGAAGTACTCAGGAGAGCAAACAGCCTTCCAATTGAGGTGCTTATTTCAAGAGCACGCCTAAGATGGGTAGGTCACGTTCATCGTATGCATGATAACCGCCTTCCTAAATGTACACTTTATGGTGAATTGCTAAGCGGTAGTAGAAGGCGTGGCGGTCAACGAAAGAGGTTCAAAGACGCTCTCCATGAAAATCTAAAATCCTGCGGTATTGCAGACGAGCAATGGGAACAACTTGCAGCGGACAGAACCGAATGGCGAGGGGTTGTGGCCAGCTATCAAGGAAATGTTGCTGCAAGAAGGCCGAATCCAAGACCTAACCAGGTCTATGTTTGTCCTGACTGCGGTTGGCATGTGCTCTCCCGAATTGGCCTCTATAGCCATAGTCGTGTGCACCGTAGATGAATGGGAATTACAATAGACTACACCTTTTACTTGTTTTCTATTGTACACAATTTATCGACTGTAACATTTTTATACTCGGACTCGAGTAACGGCTAATAAAAAATATGATGCGAAAAAGGGAAATACAATTTCCTTACAAAATAACATGAATAATTGTGAATAAAGCAGCAGAGATCATGAAGAACTTTGTTTAGTTCTTGTTTAGGAGTAGTGTAAATTCTATTATTAATTCTCCCTGTCTAGATTTCAAAAAGAATTACAAATCAACTGAAATTAAAGTACTTGCCAATTTAATTAAAAGAAACTGAAGCAATAACGGGAAAGAATATTTATAGACCGTGATACCGTTGCAAAAAGTCTCTACTAGCTTTTTTCTGTCTATTTGTCAATAGGTGCAGGGGAACGGGCGGGGGAAGCAGAGGCGATAGCTGGTCCCGCTACCATGATTAAGCTCTTTTTGTCAAAAATTGAGATATTACTCAAGCGTGGCTTTCATGAAGTTAAGATGCCATTGACAGCAAATTTTTATCACCGAAAGAGTTAATATGCAAAAATGTGTTTTACAAATTCGTCAAAAGAAAGCTGTTCTTTGCAGAGGGTGTAATATCAGAACCGATAATCTAAATAAGATTTTTTACACTAATGTTTGTATGAATCCTAACTAAAATCTAAAATATCCCTTCTTGAGTTTTCTAGAAGCTACTAGAAATATCCATGTGTCAAGTTTAACCAACATTATTTAAACCGTGTTAGGGAAAAAATTATTTAATTATTTTAACCTAATCTCCACAGTTTCTGTGCCTGCATTTTTAGGGCGTAACGGATTATGTCGTTTCGTACTAGTTGTTAAGTATCGATGTCATAAATTCGATCAAAATTGCTAGAGCTTTTTTTGAGAAAAAATTCTGTTACGTTTCTTTATCAGTTTTTAGAGCCAAGGATGAATTCCGCCTCGAGGTATTATAACCGTCCTAAATACGAGCAAAATCGATCGAATAGTTTGGGTTTGTAGATGTGACCACAGACGGCAGAATACAGATGGCAGACAGTAGACAGACATTTTTAAAAATGCCTGTTTTTCTTCAGGGGACTTGAAAGCGTGTACATATTTGATTATAAGTGAAATCTTGAGATTTTTTAAAATATTTTAAACTGCCGTCCTTTTGAAACGAAGGAGGCGATTTGGCCCATCTTCGAACATAACCAAGATATGGACCCAAGTATATGTTTACCAAATTTGGCTTTGATCCGTTGAGAAATGCGGCCTCTAGAGTGTCTACAAATTTATGCGCCTAAGAGATCTTTACTTACGTTGCAACGCCATAAGCCCAATAGCGGACTACGTTCAGGAAATCTCCCAAAAATTCTACTCTTTAAAACTGGGCGATAGTCTGCTTATCGCAAACATTACACAAATTAGACAGCATAATGTACCATTTAGGATCAAACACACCTTACCATACCAGACGTTACCAATCTTCCGGCAACTACTATAGCCAAACCTTCACTTACTATAACTTCCGCTAACCCTATCCACCTTTAGAGTGATATTTCATACCTTTCATATCTTTAAATCTTTCCTGTCCCCCTATTCCTTTCTGTTTGTACATTTTGACTCGTGTTCTTGACCTCTTTATGTGCGCTTTTGTCTTTGTACTTATTATAGTTATCTTTTTTGTGCATTTTTTTTTCACTCAAAATTAGCTTCTCTACACAATTTCTAAGAAGCTCCAAATTTCGATAAACCACAGTTTAGGCAGCGTTGCGCAGCCCTGCAATACCTCATTTGGATGAAGGTTCTCCGTTTTAGATTTGGGTACCTGTGTCAGCAGCAAAATTAGTTCAGTGCAGTGCGACAGCTTCGAATTTGTGTTTAGTTTTTAAGCTTTGTTGAATTTTATTTCTAAAATGTTTTTTAATTATATTGTCCTTTTTAATTTGTTTTTAGCAAACGGAGTCAGGACTTCTCTCCCCATTTTCTTTTAGCAGAACCGGAGCCGCCCCGCCTGGCTATGTAACCCGCCACCGTGGTTGCACGGTCGGTCGAAAGGTAGTCTCCGGAGATGCAATATTATGTATTAACTTTAATAAAATTTTGTTTGATTTTGATTTTTTGTATCAGCTTCTCGCACGTGTGGTCGATGGTTCGAATCAACTTCTTTTAGTTTTTTTTACTACGTTTTGTACGAGATGTATTCCGACTCGATTAACAAGTAAAATACGTAATACGAATATTTCCTTAGGGTAGGTTAGATTGATTTGAAATCTTACAGCGACAAGTTTATTTTTTAAATTTTTTTGACACAAAAATATAAGGGCTGATGGGTTGATGATGTGCAGGGCTGAAGCCTGCCAGGTCATGATTTTCATGCTTATTGTATTTTAATTCATCACTACACAAATTTCTAACCTTACAGGATGACCGTTATATAAAAGGTTCACGAGCCCTCCATCTATTAGCAATAAGCTACTTGCATTTTATATTTTTGGAAAAACACTGTTGACTTTGACAACTGACCAAAAATCGATGACATGACATTTTAATAAATTTATTATTTGTCACTGAAAAAGCATTTATATGAAAGTGTTGGAAAAATGTTGTATTAGACACATGAGTTATTACATATAGTTATATGCCCATTTAATCACGTAGTCAGTAGTTAAACATATGATAACAAAACCTATAAATACTCCCTGAATATTGTCAAACGAGACATTCAGTTATCTACCCTAGACTAAGTCACTTAGCAGATAAGATATTATTGTATTCGAGACTAGAAAATTAAAGTTCTTAGTTTTCAAAAACGTGTTTTCCTGGTCGAGAATTATAACTGGCGCTGCGAACAGGATCATCCTACGGCAGTTCATCATAATTGGAAAAAAAAAGAAGTCCTTGTGAAAAATCTGTCGGCGTGTCTCAACACCTTAAGGAAGATAATTCAAGAACCACAAATCCTAGGAATTGGTTAATTGACGACGCAAAATCTTCTGGGATGTACATTATAATCCTTTTATTCCTGTAAGTTTATACCATTTCCTCACTAGTTAAGATCATTACAAATAATTTTTTATGTCTAATTCAGACTCAGAAGTAGAAGTCGAACTAGTAGAAAATTTAAGCAAAACAAGTGTTTCACTAATAAATAATAGATTTTCACCCTATAAAATTAAAATGAATAATAATACTCAGCAACAACCAGGTACCTCTCTGCCTAGCGTACCTGTAATTTCTTTTCAAATGAACGAGCTTACAGCTCTTACAAACACTCTACCCGAATTCTCTCCAGGTAGTAATCTATCAACTTTTATTAGTGCTGTCGATAATCTAATAAAATTTGTAGATAACAAATTAACAGTTACTCAGATATACTTATTTAACGTCTCTATTCTATCCAAAGTAAAAGGAGAAGCTAGAGATTATCTAAATTTCCAAAACCAAACCGAATGGCCGGGTGTAAAAACGGCTCTTTTAAGAAAATATGGAGATCAAAGAAACGAAAAACTATTAATCACTGCTCTCAAAAACACCATACAGAAACATAACGAAAACTATAACAATTTTTATGATAAGATTCTTATTGCACAAAACGATTTACTTCAGTATGTACAACTACATGAAAAAGACCCAGTCGCTCAAGAACTAAAAAAGGCATTTTACCAAGCACAAGCATTACAAGCATTTTTAGTAGGTATAAGTGAACCATATAACACGCATTTAATGAATTTTGACGTACTCTCATTAGAAGAAGGTTTAAATAAATGTCGTAGTTATGATAACAAATTACAAGAAAGGGAATATATTAATTACGTTAGACGTTTACAAGACACAAAATTCACAAAAAATAATGCAACACATAAACCCCAGATAAATAGAACACAGCAAAATTTGTCACATCCAAATTATAATCAATTCTCTCCTAATAGCCAACAAAATTTTCATATCAAGCCTCAAATACCGAGACAATTTCCATATGACATTAACAGACCTTTACCTCAAAATCGTATTTTCACTAATAAAGAAGTATTCGGAACTAAGCCAGGTAGTAATATACATAAAAATTTTAATCAACCTACACCTATGTCTGCTCAAACAAGCAATAGTTTTCCAAAACCAAGTTTTTCGCCTAATACCAATTTTTATCCACAAAATCGAAAAAAACCCGCCTTTATTGCGCAAAAACTACATAATTCCGAGACAAATCCATACGTAAATTATTGTGAAGAATTTGAAAATTTAGAATCAGGATGTAATAATTATTTAGATCAAAATTATGAAAATAATGACTACGAAGAACCACAATTTAATAACAATTTAGAAAGCTCAGACAATCATTTCAGAACAAGAACACGGGTAAACTTAAATAATATCTGTTCTCGAGCTAAATTACCTTTTTTCTTTCTCCCACAAATAAATTTAAAAATTTTAATTGACTCAGGTGCTACAGACTCCATTATAAATCCTCAAATAGCTCAGAAATTCCAAGAATACTTCCATTTAGAACCTTTTTCAGTTTCCAGTTTAAATAAAACCGTAACTTCAAATCAAAATTTAATTATCCCCTTATTGCAAGAATTAGGTATCAGTCAACCGATAAAGATGAGAGTTATTAATTGGCATAAACGTTTTGACGCATTAATGGGCACCAAAGATTTTATGAAATTTAAAGCCAAACTAGATTACGAAAATAGAACATTAACACTAAACAACATTAAAATCCCATTTTACTTAGAATACAATGACAAAGAAGTTCAACAAACAATTAGTAATGAACAAATAATAACAATACCAGTATCAATAGATAAAGGAGACGTGTTTATACCGTCAATAGAAATTAATGATAATTTAACTTTGCCCGAATGTATAGCAACAGCTGATAAAGGTGCTTGCCGAGTGCCTAATCCTTATCATCACAAAGTAGAAATTTGCTTTACGGAAAGACTTAATGTGATTCCACTTAGTTATTTCAACATCGAAATTAATAATCATAACTTATCAGAAACTAGAGTCAATGTTTCAAAATTGATAAGAACTAATCATTTAAACGAAGAAGAAAAACAGAAAATCACTGACCTCTGCTATAAATTCAAAGACATTTTTTATTACGAAAATTCCAATCTTTCCTTTTCTAAGAGAGTTAAACATAAAATAAGAACTAATGATGACGAAAAGGTTTATGTAAAATCCTTTAGACATCCAAGATCTATGCAAACCGAAATACAGAATCAAATCCAAAAACTATTAGACAATAAAATAATTCGACCTTCAATCTCTCCCTATTCTTCACTGGTTTGGATTGTCCCGAAAAAGGCAGATGCTAGTGGTAAAAAGAAATACCGCATGGTAATTGACTATAGAAAACTGAACGATAAAACTATAGAAGATAAGTACCCATTGCCAAGAATAGATGAAATTTTAGACAATTTAGGACGTTGTACCTACTTTACTACGTTAGATCTTGCGCAGGGATTCCATCAAATAGAAATGGATCCCCAATCTATTGAAAAAACGGCCTTTTCAGTAAATCACGGACATTATGAATATTTAAGAATGCCCTTTGGGTTGAAAAATGCGCCTTCCACATTCCAACGAATGATGGACGACGTTTTAAAAGAGCACCTTTATCTTGCTTTGTCTACATGGACGATGTTGTAATTTTTTCTAAATCATTGCAGGATCACTTAATTCACATCAAATCGATATTTCAAAAATTAAGAGAATCTAATTTGAAAATTCAGTTGGACAAATCAGAATTTATGCGCAAATAAGTGTCATTCTTAGGTCATATTATAACGCCAGAAGGTGTTAAGCCTAACCCTAATAAAATAGAGGCAGTACAAAAATTTCCGCTTCCAACTAACAGTAAACAAATAAAATCATTCTTAGGACTAGTAGGTTACTATAGGGGATTTATTCAAAATTTTGCCAAACTAGTGTATCCAATGACTAAATGTCTTAAGAAAAATGCTAAAGTAAATATTGAAGATCCAGAATATTTAGAATGTTTTAATACTTGTAAAGAACTCCTAATTAATTCACCAATATTAAAGTATCCGGATTTTGACAAACCTTTTAAGCTAACTACTGATTGTTCAAATATTGCCATATGCGGAGTTTTAAGCCAAAATAATCAACCTATAGGATATTATTCTCGCACATTAAATTCAGCTGAAAAAAACTATTCAGTGATCGAAAAAGAATTAGCCTCGATTTTAGAAAATATCAAACATTTCAGACCATTTCTTTACGGCAAAAAATTCATTGTAGAAACTGATCACAACCCGTTAGTTTGGTTGTATAAAATCAAAGAGCCGAACTCCTGTTTAGTTCGGTGGAGACTTAAGTTAGAAGAATTCGATTTCGAAATAGTGTATAAAAAAGGAAAAGAAAATGTTGTAGCGGATGCTCTGTCTAGAATCGAAATAAATATAAACGAAAGCGACAATTTATCTAGACACCCCAGGCTAACGATTTAGCGGACCTTAGCGACCTAAACGATATTTTGCAAAATACGACAAATGATAATTCACCCGAATGTAATAAAATTGTTCAAGATTTAGAGAATACAATTCATTCAATTAATCAAAATGATGACGGAAAAATTATACCAATCTCCGAATTACCAGTAAACAATTTCCAAAATCGTATTATCATAAATTTTGCGGACAAATTTGAAATAAAGTTAAAAAGACCATTTCAGAAATACCATTACCAAGTGACAATAAAAAATAGCAACATAGAAAAAGATCTCTCTCAAATGCTAAAAGAAATATTCAGACCAAATTTAACTTATTGTATTTTCTCAAAAGATGAATTAATTAAAGATCATATAAGGAAATTATTTCAAACATTTTTAAATAATTCAGTAAAAATTATTTTTTGAAATCAAATAAAGCTAGACATAATTAAAGACACTGATCAATTACAAATTATCCAAAATTATCATGACGAAACACACACTGGAATAACAGAAACTTGCAATCAACTCAAAAACAAATATTTTTGGCCTAACCTGAAAGCTATGGTAACAAGTTATATAAATAAGTGTGAGCTATGTTTACAATCAAAATATGAAAGAAACCCATATAATACAATACTTCATGGACCGCTTTTGGCACGGAAACCTTTTGACACTTTATTTATCGATACATTCTCATATGAAAAACATAAATTTCTAACAATAATCGATTCTTTTTCTAGATACGCGCAAGCCTATCATGTACCTCAATTAAGCGCTGTCTCCATCTTAAATAAACTTAGACATTACTTCTCGCATCACAACTACCCTAAAAAGATTGTATGTGATAAAGGAATTGAATTCAACAATAAAGCGTTAAATGAATATTGCAACTTGCATAAAATAGAACTGCATTTTATTACCACAAACAACCCAAATTCTAATTCACCAATTGAACGGTTTCATTCTACATTGGTCGAAAAGCTTAGAATATTAAAATTAAAAGAACCTAAGGAAACACCACCAAACCAAGCTATAACCGCAATTTTAATATACAACCAATCTATACATTCAGCCACCGGGTTCTCACCTTTTTCAATACTTTACGGCCCTTACGAAAACGAAATCGATATAGACTTAGATATGACAATCTATGAAGACTATAACAGTAAAAGAAAAGATGAATTACTACCTTTCATAGACCAAATTTATAAGAAAAACCTTAATAAAGAACAAAATATTCTAAATAAACGTTATCAAAATAGAGAACAAACACCAGAATTAGAAACAGATGAAATTTATATAAGACGACCAAAACCAGGTAAAACGGACCCTCTTTATCAAAAAGTTCACATCATAGACAAAACACCCGATAAAGTTATTGGGATGTCAAAAACAAATAAAATAACTGATTTTAATATTAGAAAAACAAAGAGACTAAGAAGAACTATTTCTTTACAGGACGACCCCGTCCCTTCAACTTCAAGTGCAATCAATACGTAGCAATGGCTGTTTTCTAGAAGAAGTTAACATGGCTCAAGTACACAGTCACTTCCACAAATTTTATTTTTATTATAATCTTACGATGTTAGAATTAGGATTAAGTAAGCTTACGGTAAACACAATATTTTTAAGAAACAAAATAAATACTAGTATCGAGGAGCAAAGTTTGAACAAAATTAATCAAACCATTTTTCAAATAGAAAATGAACTATATAAAATTACTAATAAACGCCAAAAACGAGGTTTATTCAATTTTCTCGGAGGAGCTATCAAATTTATTACCGGAAATTTAGATAATGATGATCTCCAAAATATAAATAAAAATCTACAAATTTTGTTTGAAAATCAGAAGCCACAAAATAAAAAGTTTTCTGAATTTACTTCCTTTGCTCAACATATAACAGAAAAATTTGATAGGGAATTAAAAATGTTAAATCAATGGCAGAATGAAACAATTATATTTTAAACAATTTAGATCAACAAATTACTCTGAACCAAGTCTTAAATTTCGAACAACAAAATGCTTTCTTATATTTGTCACAAATCCAAATGATCGAAAGAACCATTAATTTAGCGAAGCTAGAAATACCCAATCTAGAAATAATTAGTTTTTCGGAATTAACCCAAATCCACAATTCTTTATCAGAATTATACGATAGTCGGAAGTTGTTCAATATAGATGAAACACATGTTTTCGAAATATTAGATTTCTCTAAAATGACTTTGATAATTACAAAAAATAATGTAATGGTAATGATCTTAAAAATACCTATCTTTAACCCAGAACTATTTCGAGCCTATAGAGTCTATCCTATCCCAAACTTAAAATCTCAAATAATTATCCTACCCTCTTCATGGTACCTTAATGGAACAAATGAAAAATGGATGAAAACCTGCATAAAAAAGCCTTATCAAACAATCTGCGATCAAGAAATTAACACCAAATGTAGTCTTAATAATTTAACTACATGTCTAAATGCCAAAGTTCCTGACCGTCATCAAGTATTGACAGTAACACCTCATGGAATATTAACGAGTTTCTCCAATCCAGAAGAAATCATAGAAAAATGCCCCCATCAAATTCACCAACAGAGAATTCAAGGAAACAATTTAATAACATCCCCATGCGACATTATTCTTCAAGAACAAATAATAAGTAGCAGATACATGAATTATACAATTCCAGTCCTGGAGATTAACGTACCCGAGTTGAAAAGCATGCACTTTGTCAATCTTAACAGTCGTCACCTCCTAGATATCCAGCAACTCCAAGACGATGTTCAAAAATTAGAAGAAGAAGCTCCCGAGATTCACCCCTTGATACATTCTGTACATTTTTCAATTACTCTTATTATTGTAATAGTCTTAATAATATTTCTAATTGTTGTATTTAAGTTTAGGCAAACGATTTATGATAGATTATTTAAACCTCGAAAAATAATCAAAATTACAAAAGATGAGTTGCAAAAAGCAACCGAATCATACTCTTTATCTCTGTCTGAGGACAGCCAAAAAACTTAGGGGGGAAGAGTTATATGCCCATTTAATCACGTAGTCAGTAGTTAAACATATGATAACAAAACCTATAAATACTCCCTGAATATTGTCAAACGAGACATTCAGTTATCTACCCTAGACTAAGTCACTTAGTAGATAAGATATTATTGTATTCGAGACTAGAAAATTAAAGTTCTTAGTTTTTAAAAACGTGTTTTCCTGGTCGAGAATTATAACTATATAAGTCACTTAAGAAAATTAGTCTATCACTCTTCGAGCTCGCGGGCTAAACTTTTCTTGCGGGACTTATATGTAACATAACTCACTAGTCTATTATTAGGGCACGACGAGACTCGATGAAATCATGACTCTTATTTACCCTTACCCTAAACGACTTTTTCAATGTTGATCGTTACAAAGTGACCTAAAAACGTCGTATTTTCACTCGTTTTTACCCACCCAGCACCCCTGCTCGCTCTATTTTCCCGTTTTATTAGCCAAAAACGCTTCACATAACTCTCTTATTGATGTTTCCACAAAAGAAACCTTAAAAATCAAAAAGTAGACCAACTGCAGAATGACATGTTCTGATATTATGTTGTGATTGATAGTTTTTGTAGATCATACCACAGTCTAGTAGGTTATAAACATTCCTTGGGGAATATTGTGGTTTTCACCAATATATAGTAAGAGTAAAACGAGAGGCATTGTGCCGTGTGCTGCTATGGAGTAGTTGCTTAGTCTAGCAGGCTGTGATTAATATAATTATTACTGAAACATATTAAGTTACCTGTGCTATTCATGTTCAAAGAGAGACTATATATGCGCGTGCATTAATTTTCCATTAGAATAGTAAGTTCAAGTGTCACCAAATATTAGTATTTTGCAAATAACTAAGATGTCAGCCAGAGGGAAAGCCAATGCAAGTAAACCAGATGATGACCTACAAGCCATTGTGAAAACATCGGTCCTTAAACTATGTTCCTCAGAGGAGTTTATAAATCAGATTACTGCAGCAATTGTAAGTACCATAAGCGAAAAATTCGAAAAAAGAATAGAGAAGCTTGAAAAGGTAAATACTGAATTACAAACCAAATTAAATGATCAAGATAAAATAATCCATAAACTTCTAGAAAAAAGTGAATACTATGAGCAAGCAATCAAACGTAAGTCTATTCGAATTTATGGATGTAAGGAATCTAAAACAGAAAACTGCACAAAGATGGTACTTACTTTATTTACAAAAAAATTGGGAGTAACCGTAAATGAAGCTGATATAGAAGCTTGCTATAGGATTGGAAAGTTCATGCAGGGTAAGAATCGTCCTATCCTTGTCAAATTTGCGCGCCTTGCTATCAAACAGAGTATTTATAAAACTAAGAAGGTACTGAAAGGAAGCGGAACTGTAATAAGGGAAGACCTTACAGCACAGAGGGTAGTAATTATAAAACTCTTAATGGAAAAAATGAATGGAACTGATGGTATGGTCTGGACTATAGAAGGGAATATTTTTACCAAGGTTGGGGAAAGTATTACAAAAATTCACTCCATAGAAGATGTAGAAAAACTGAATTTAGTATAGTGTATGTTGGTATTTTTTAAAAAATTTTATGAGCTACTTAAATGTTTTCAGTTTGTATAGTATTTGCTTTCACTTGATATGTTTTTATTTGTAACTTTATAAAAACAGCGTAGACTAAAGAAATATTAATAGAAGCTTTTTTTTTCTTTCTCTTTTTTGTTATTGTATCTTTTCACATTTCAAATCTTTATCTCACTGCTTAAATATATTGAAGAAATACAATATAAAAATACTTGGGCTATATTTTACACTGACATTGAAAACAAACTCTAGGTTAATTGTATTCTTTACTAAAGCTTTTTACTGGACTCACTCATTTCTTTCTTATTATATTTGATATTCTGTTTTAAAATATGTGTCTTTCATCTATTAAAATTGGCAGTATAAATATAAGATCACTTTTACCGTCGTTGAATGAACTAAAGCATTTAATATCATACAATTCATTCGACATTTTTTGTATCTGTGAAACTTGGTTGCACAGTGATATAGATGATACTTTAATTAATATTGATGGGTTTAAACTGTATAGGCATGATCGAGGAACCAGAGGTGGTGGGGTGTGCATATACGCCAATAATTCCCTGAATACATCATTAATTTACAAAAATAATAATATTGAGCAACTCTGGATATCTTTGAAGAAAAAAAGGGAAAACATTGCAATTGGCGTCAGCTATAGGCCACCATCTCAAGATGTCGAATATTTTTTGTCTCAGTTTGAGGACGCTCTGGGTATTATATCATGTAATGCTACTAATATTATATGTACTGGAGACTTTAATATAAACTTATACAATTTAAATAATGTACATGTTGAAAATTTTTATTCGATTCTAGATGAATTCAGTCTTTCTCAAATAGTCGATTCTCCGACGAGGATTACCAATACGTCCGCTACGCTAATTGACCTTATACTTGTTTTAAATGCAGAAAATATTTTTGAAAGTGGTGTCACGGATAGTGAAGTATCGGATCATCAATTGGTATATTGCAAGGTAAAGGTATATGGTAAACATAATGAGCCCAAAATGGTTACGTACAGAAACTTTAAAAAATTTAACTACAATAATTTTGAACGAGATTTATTTGCTATTCCTTTTTACAGAATTTTTGATTTCAATGATATAGACTCAAAAGTTAACTTCCTTGTAGACAATTTAATGCAATTGTTTGACCATCACGCTCCACTAGTAACATCAAAATGTACAAAACAATATGCACCTTGGCTTACCGATGTACTAAAGATAATGATAAAGTTAAGAGACCGGGCATTAAGTAAATATAAACGTACTAAAAGTAACGAACACTGGTTATTTTACAAACAGTTACGTAATTATACAACTCAAGCAGTACGTAGGGAGAAGAAAGCATATTTCAATTTTAATATTAACAATGTGAACGCCAAACAGTCTTGGAAAATTTTAAAATCAAATAATATTATTCCTGCTTGCAAAAATAGTAACATTCCAGATCACTTAAACGATGCTGGTCAAATTAATAACTTTTTTGTTAACTCTCTACCCGCCACATCAATATCAAACGTTGTTCTAGACAAATATAAAAATGATACATTAATTGATCCCACTTTTAAATTCCAACAAGTAGATGAATTTACTGTACTAAAACTCATTAGTGAAATAAAAACTAATGCTACAGGGTGTGATGGATTAAACATAAAAATGATTAGTCTCTGCTGCCCACATATCATTCCTTACTTAACACACATAGTAAACGTTTGTTTGCTTGATAGCGTTTTCCCGACTGTGTGGAAAAATGCCGTGGTAACCGCATTGCCCAAGAAGCCAAATCCGTTGGAACTAAAAGATCTTCGGGCCATCAGTATACTTCCAACCTTGTCAAAAATTGTTGAAAAGGTTATGGATATTCAAATTAGGGAGTATATTTGTGAAATATCTGTACTGCCTCTAACTCAGTCTGGATTTAGGCCAGGACATAGCTGCACCACGGCACTTCTTCATATCGTCGATGACATCATGAGAGCGACAGATCAAGGTTTATGTACAATCTTGATCTTACTGGACTTTAGTAGGGCTTTCGATACTTTGAATTTTGAAATTTTATTATCAATATTAAAATATATAGGGTTAACAGATAGTGCACTTAAATTAATTCAAAATTATATTGAAAACAGACAACAGAAAGTTGCAATTCAAAATAAAGAATCAAATTATCTAACCTTAAAGTCTGGTGTACCACAGGGTTCCATTCTGGGTCCTCTGTTGTTTACCATATACACCAGCCAATTAATTAAATGCCTTCGTTACTGTATACACCATTTATATGCTGATGACACTCAGCTTTATATTTCATTTAAGTCTGCTGATGTAGATAGAGCTTGCTACCAAATTAATCAAGACCTCAATATGTTTGTTGCTTTAGCCAGGGATCACTGCTTGATCATAAATCCAACTAAAACTAATATTGTTACATTTGGTCCAAAAAATATGCGTAATAATCTAAAGCAACATATCAATATAACTATAGACCAAAATAAAATCCATATAGTAGAAGAAGCAAAAAACCTAGGAGTTGTGATTGATAGTGATCTCAGGTTTAACAGTCACATTAGCAAACTTATGCAAAAATCATATGCAAAAATAAAGTTAATTTATGGCAGCAGGCACTATCTCACAAGGCAAACTAAAGTTATGTTATGTGAAAGCTTAGTGTTGTCATTATTAAATTTTGCAGACTCTATATATGGACCTAACTTAACCTCTGTGTTTAAACACAAAATACAAAAAATTCAAAACTCATGCCTGCGTCTAATCTACGGTATTCGTAGGCATGAGAGAATAACTTATAAGCTGACTCACACAGGGTGGTTAAACATGGAGCGTCGGAGAATGTTACACTCAGCGTGTCTATACCATACAATTATTATACGTAAAATACCTCATTATTTATATAATAAGATACAGTTTAGAACAGATGTTCATACTATTAATATAAAATTCAAAGGTTTATTAACACCACCTACTCATCAGCATGAATATTTTAAACGGTCCTTCAGTTACCAAATATGCAATGTTTATAACAAACTTCCAAATTGTTTGAAAGAAATGAGCCTGAGTCAGTTTAAATCAAATTATAAAAAGATTTTATTTAAAGAACAATGTGAACAAAATTAGCCCTTTAATATTTATTTTCATCTATATGATTTTATGTATTCTTCTTAATTTTTTAAGTATACTATTTGAGCACTAAAAAAAATTATCAATACTGTAGCATGCGGTGCAATTTAGGTTAAGTGGTAGAACAAATCTATAATTGTATTATAGATTTGAACTTCGCCTTTTATGCCAAATGTATTACATTAATCTGTAAATTTATTGTACAACCAAAGTTGGCTAATAAAGACGTTTATTATTATTATTATTATTATTATATAATGAATTATAACTTTCCTTGTGGAAAAATTTTTTTTTTTGGTCTAAGAGACCTTCATAAGTGAGTAGTACCGGTTTCTGCAGACACTTTTAAGCATTAGAGTGCGAATTTTCGAAGACGATTCGATCCAGCTTCACGTGTATTGCGTGAGTTTTTTGGCAGTCTGCCGTAAGTAGCAATATTCCTATCTTTTGGTATAGTACGAGTTCCTACACACAATATAAGTAGATTATTGCTACAACCTATTTTCGACTAAACACATTAAAAGTCCAGCATTTCTGTTCGCGATATAAATAATATATTTGAAGTGGTATCAACCCGTACCTGCCTTTTTTCTAAATGCTGTTTGAGATGCCGTTTAGTATTTTTTTTTTGTGAAATTTGTCTTAGTATCTCTATCTTTAAATAAGTTTTAGCTCAATCCCTAGTTGTGAGACAAAAGATTACTTGTTTTTAATATCCTTTAATGCAGTGGTTTTAATATCAGTATTATTGTACAGTCCATTATTAAGTTCTCGATCAACGTACTTGAATACGGTTAATTTATAAATTTCCTTGCTAACTTTGGACGTTGTCTTGAATAATCGAAATTTTGTCATCCCTAGTATAACTATTGATTTATTTATGTTCAAATCCCTCTAGCTACAGAATGCTGTTTATGTAATATACGACTTTTCGTTTTATTCTAAAATTCAATTCTCCTCCACCCCTGATATTGAGCTAGTACAGGCGCCTTTTAGATAATATAACTTTTAAATAAGAAAGGAAAACCATAAGTTATTTCATAAGCCACAGCGGCATGGTTTATACTTGAAGTGAGTTATGCCATTCTGTTTTGGATCGACATTTTTTCTCTCAATCCAAATTGTTTGAGAGATTAAATTTGGTATTTTTTTGTTTGTATTTGTTTATCTTAGATTTTAGTACTTTTTTCAGAATGTTACCAATTGTATTTGTAAATGTAATTGAGAGATAACTAAATATCTAAAGGTGAGCCACTTCTAAATAACAGTTTAATTACACCTTCACACCTATATGTAATATGTGTATCAAAAAAACGCAGCATGAAAATTTAATTCATGTACCTAATGGCATATAAATAATGAGACTATTGTTCTTGCAATGTGAGATTAATTTTCAGTGTGATTAACTTTTTATTTTTTACGTGGTTCCTTTGTTACTCGTTAAAGATTTATATTACTCACATGGAACACAAGGGATCATATTTGTTCACATCATTGCCAGATACAAAAAATAATAAATCACATGGTTCCACTACCATCAAAGATCGACCAATCTTGTTGATTTTACAGAAAATATGTGCCTCTACATCCTATTCACATCTCATCATCATAGTTTCCTATATGCAATCAAGATAAATGCAACTGGAATTAATATGTTATCAATAAATCCATGGGTAATTGCAACTTACTTAAATCTACTACGAAAAATATTTTACTGGACTTGTAGGCTTCCATTGAAAGTGACAATTGCCAAGTTCTTTACTATGAACTGCCAGTTAAATTATATTTTTTGGTCTTTATACGTAGTATATTATCAACTTTATTATATCATTTATACTTTACTTTATTTACATGTGTGTGTATGTTATACTGTCATGATTCATGAAATTTGTTACTGTATTGTATCATTGTAAAGATTTATAAGATGTGGGACTTCAGGTTCATTTGTAATTTAGATCCTAGTAACACAGTTTTATTATTATATAAACAAACAACTATGTATACCTCACTGTAATTCCTGCAAAAGCGGACGTTGTGCCACTAACAGATAACTGAGCTATTAGATAAGGGTCCTAAGCCTAACAAGGATTGAAACACAAATGTTGCTGATTGCATTGTGCCTTCGGACTACTTGGTGAGATAGTCTGAGGGCCAGCCGTAAGCTCATTTTAAACGTGCTGAGCTGAGTGTATTTTCCTATTTTACAGCTTTGCTTTTAATTGCCTTTTATCATTTACCGTTAATTATTTTATTATGTTACTGTCTGTAAGATATATATACAGTAATGTATTTACTGTATGCAAAATATAACGGCGAGTTGATTTTTAATCTATCTTGTGCTTCTACATTAATGTATTAAAAATGTCAGCTAACTAACAGAGCAACATTAACATAAAACAAAGAGAAAACCTATTGTCCAATTTTTCTAAGAAATTAACATTAATTTCACCGACTTTTAGACTAATATTGATTATTGTATAGTACGTGTTAAATTATTACATTATTTGTCTTTAATTACTTTGAAAAATAATTCCTTAGGCCGTTTGTATAAAGAATACCTATAAGTTAAGTTTCTATACATTAAAAATATGGAATTTTAATTTAGCGAGGTGACATTTAAACAAGTTCTTTAGTATGCAAAAACCCGCTGCGATTCATCAAGAAACTCGGTCGGATTTCGCAGCTAATTTTCTGTCTCTACCACGCGAAAACGAAGGAATTCATATACAGCAAGATATTGCTTTCTGCACCATCTGGATATTTCATTTCTTTTATATATAAAAAAAAACATATTCATTTAATATAAATGAGTTGTTTATTGTTTCATCTTTCAAATAAATACCTGTCTTTAACTTATCATCTTATTACGTCATTGCTATTGATGTCTGAATTTTGAGATCTGTCATTCCGGTTATATTTGTGTGCTAGACGGAAGTATGTCTTCAAAAACGGAAGTACGGCGTCGACCAATACGGAAGTCGCTTAATTTAATCCTGTGACAGTAACATTTATAAATAACGTGAATATAAACACAAACAAACTAGTATAAATATAATCTAAAAATATTTAAAGACATATTGAAGTTAGACGCGAGTGGGTCCCCTAACCTAAAAATCGAACATTTAAGTAGAATTTTTTGCAAGCATCCTCCCATTTACGGAGATCCGAAGGCGTACAAGGTGGGTGGGGTAGCATTTTCGACTATACCGACCACGGGGAATCGATTACGATGGTTATCGAATCGATCCGATCACTTCCGAGGGCGCTATTCACCGTTTTATTAAGGACTTGGGGAATTGAAAAACCGAAACTAGTTTCAGGGGAATTTACATGTGTGGAAGCTAGGATTTTAAGCAAAAATCCGAACTTCGCACGAACACTTCCGAAGTTTCCCGAAGACATACGAAGGAGCGGGAGGTATCGTGAACGGCGAAGTCGATCACGAGGAATCGATTCCGACCATTGCCGAATGGATCCGACCAACGGTTCCGGGAAATAATGTGTCGTGGCCAAACTAAAGGTTAGAAATATGTAAAACGTTACTGGAGGATAACTAGGACCGCCTTTTTCATCACGTTTGATCGACCGCCCAAATTTTGACCCGGATACTTAGTGACTCAGGGAAATGGAGTTAAAGGCAACGAGACCTAGGAGGTCAAAAGTGCTAAAATCGAAATCGGTAAGTTCTTAGGCGCCAACAAGAACAGTAGCAAGGCACCCAGAAAAACATGACTGACAGTCCTAAGTTTGCAAATGGGTAGGGAGTGTTATTTCTTCTTATCTGATGCAACTAGTGAAGACGAAGAGTATTGTTTGAAGCAAATGGAAGAAGTATGCTATGGAATTGTACTTTACTACTAATTGCAGTGCTTTTCTTCTTCGCATGTTAGAAATAAATTAATAAGTATGTCTATATTCAATTTTCACGGTTCTTTTGCATAATCTATCTTAATGGCTAATTGTGAAACCACGTACTGTTTCATAATAAAAAAATAAACCCCCCTCCCCTCCACAACACTTCCAATGTATAATACTACAAGCTAATTCTCTATGTGGCTTCTCCGTACTCCCTGACCGTCCATCATGTTTATCTTTTTGACTATATACTTTATGATGAGCAACATAATCTTTGCTTAAACCAAACTGGAAGATAATATCAAAAAGCGCTTTACCGTTATCGTAGTCCCCTGCACCTTCTGACCACCTTTACTTTCTAATACAGATTAAAAATTCATGAAATCGTGAAAGCTCATTTTTATTCTTATTGCTAATTGCTAATTTTTTCTATTGAATGTGTTTTGTGCTGCTGCTTTTCTTCCGTGATTCAATGGGTATCCCAGCCAGCGAAAAAGGTACCCCTACTACGGTAATTCTACTAGAAGTAAATACAAAATAGAAATTCAAGTAATGTAATGTAATCACTTATTTACCTACGTTTGTAAAATAAAGTTTTTCTCCAACAAGTCCCGTGTTAGATTCCAATTGTAAAATCTAGCTTCAGATTTTTGGTTGTATTGTTATGAATACAATGTTGAAACATTAACTGTACATGATTTCAACAATTTATAACCTAGTTCAAATGTGCTTTTAGAGGGCGGAATATTAAACATAATATTTTTAGTCGCAAACTCCTCTATAAATCCTTATTTTACTATAAGGAAAATAACCAGACTGTAACCAAAGTTACAAGTCTGGCGCGTTAAGTGTAATAATTGCATATTACTATCAAAACGCTAATGCTTCGATTGCAGTAGGATCAGTCTTTCGACTGGTGTTTGTTGCAATCGAAGCATTAGCGTTTTGATAGTAATATGCAATTATTACACTTAACGCACCAGACTTGTAACTTTGGTTACAGTCTGGTTATTTTCCTTATAGTAAAATAAGGATTTATAGAGGAGTTTGCGACTAAAAATATTATGTTTAATTTATAACCTGCAATATTTTGCTTTTAGCTACATTATGTATTAATAAAATGTATTTCACAATAAATCAGGTTTAAGATAAGCTCTACACGATTTTAGAAATTTCTGGTCGGTAATATTTTTTTCCTTACTATCAGTGTATATTAATAGGAAAAATAGAAAAAGAACTTAGTCTGTTAAAATGAATAATGGTAAAAATCAGCTCTACATGATTTCATAAATTTCTAATCTGTACTTTGTTATGGTAACAGTAAAGCGATTTTTGTTATTCTTTATTCTTTACCGTCACCGCACGTTAATAGGAGACATTTTAGTCTGTTAAAATAAAATAAATAAGGATAAAAATGAGCTTTCGAATTTTTAATCTATATTAGAAAGTAAAGGTGGTTAGAAGGTGTAGGGGACTACGATAACAGTAAACCGCTTTTTGATATTGTTTTCCAGTTTGGCTTAAGTAAAGATTATGTTGCTCATCATGAAGTATATAGCCAAAAAGAGGAACATGATGGATTGTCAGGGGGTGCGGGGAAGCTACATAGGAAATAAACTTATACATTGGGAGTGTTGTGGGGGGGGGGGGGGTTGATATAATATACTTAAATAATGGTTGCTGAAAATAATCGTATGCATATATTTCTACCTAATGTTAATCAATAAGCGCAGACCAAAATCAAGTAGTTATTGATCTCTTTGGTTTCCCACCCCTAATAAATGGGTCAAGCTCATCCCCTAGACTAATTAAACCTCCGGATAGGTTACGAACGTTTTTAAGGCCCCTTGTTTTAGATACTTTACTACCGATTTCTAACAAAAAAGCGAAATCGGTCTGGCATCTCACTTTTCCGATGAATGATAATTACTCACTGATGATCTAAGAAGAGTAAGTGTAAAGTTGTTTGGAGAAATTTAAACGTTCCTATTTATATCAAAGTTTAGTCCTTGTAATCTGAAATGAACATGAGCACAAGCTGTAGGCTTACATCAAATTTCTGCTAGCGAATTTGTAGACATCGCTGATAGACTAATTCGAGAGCAAAAAATAAAAATCGTTCCTCTAATTTACTATTGCATCGAATTTATACCAAAATTACTAATATGTGGAACTAGTCTCGGATTTTAGTTAACATCGTTTATTAATTGACTATTGAAGCAACATTGAAGTTCAACGTACTGTAGGTAGTGTCACAGAGCAAAAGGTAAGTCCCGGGGTTCATTATCCAGGAGCAAGTCAATGTATAGCAGCATCTCAACTGAAACATTCTCAAAAACTGGTATGTCTCTGTGTTATTGGTGTGTGAAATGGACGGCCTCAGCCGAATTAGGAGACCTTTCATTTTCCTCTGAACCTATTCACAGAACTACTGAGGAGTGAGGACTGCTTAAGATTGCAATTTGCAGGTCAACGGCATATACAATTCATGATTGTGAGACATGTCAGTTTACTATAAGAGGGTATGACACAAATGTCTCGCTTATGAATGTGTACTGATTGGATCACGCTTATATGAATAAACTTCTCAATGTGTCAATTACGCAGGTGCGGTGGTTCGTACATACATTACTGTATACCAGGCGGAATCAGTGGGACTCATGTAAGAGGTAATATAAACTGCCAAAGCAAACACTAGTGGAAAAACAGTGCATATATATCAGGAGAGTAGAGGACTCTGTCTTCCCTATACAATTGCTGCTTTCTCTAAGCAATTCTAAAGAAGATTCAAGGGTTGGTTAAGCAAATCCGAAAGGCTTCAAATCTGCTTGGGCAAAACAGCAGTATTTAATTCTGTTAGGAAGGAATACGATGGTATTCAGGGCAACACTGCAAGTTAAATAAACTTCATCACATATTGGAAGTTTCGGACTATCCCAAGTGTAGAGGATATAAGGTAGAAGATAACATTGTTCTTTTAACAAAAAGATAATTCATGCTGGGGTATTTATTAGCATCTCGCCAAGCTTCCTGTTCAAATGTTTTGGTTGGCTTGAGGAAAGAGGAGCTAACAAGATAACCTAACAATTCAAAATTCAGGTATAAAATTATAATTGATATCCAGTATAATTTGAAACCTTACTAATCTTGATTTGTGCAGCTTAGGGATAATCAAAAATTATTATAAAAAGCAACATTTGCCCCAAATTCTGAGATTTGGCGGGCAACTCAAGAAAACTCATTGTGGGAGCCACTAATACCGGGTGTCAAAGAATCATGGTAGATCCCCTTTTTCTCCTTATTTTTAAGAATATCGCAATGAAATTTGGTAGGTGTATTATATGACCAAGAAGACACTTTGTGGCATAACTGTCGTTTTTTCCCACTTCCGGTTTCACCGGAAATTACCCCAACTTTCGATTTTTAAATAGAACGCCCTCTATATTATTATATTTTTGGAATCTTTGAAAAATTCATGTACGGTGATGCCCCACAAGTGACATTGACTCAAAATTTAAAAAAAGCAAAAAAATCAAAATAAGAAAAATTGTTTTTGGGTACATCCACCGATTCCGTAGAACCATACCATAAAATAGCGGATCTATTTTATGGTAGTACTCTACAATTGTATTGGAAAAATTAAGTTTTGCTAAAAAACTATTCAGGCCAAATTTGATAGCCCACAAAATGCACATTCTCGAATTTTTATTCTCGATTTAATTTTTCTGATATCACACTGGTCCATTAGAAGCAATTTTTTCTAGTCATGGCACTTTAGATGTACCAACAAATTTCGAGTCAATTTTTTTTCATGGAGTCGATATGTCACTTATGAAGCATCACCGTACTCAGAATTTTTCAAGGATTCCAAAAATATAATAATATACAGGGTGTTCCATTTAAAAATCAAAAGTTGGGGTTATTGTGAATGATCCATCTTTACACGTCTGAAGGACTTTTATTATACTTTCCAAAATGGTTATTAAACGTTCACAAATAAGGGTTCAAAACGACTGTTTCAGACGGAGAATAATACAAAATCTATACTTACTACTTCGTTTTTGCTTAACTGCTTCACTGGTACCAATTGGACGTCGTAACACTATAAATCTAACACAGTAAATACTAACACTTTCTTAAAATTTACCCTGAAAAGAAATTTTGAAAACACAAGAAAAAGACAATATAAAGTTCAAAAATATATAAATTAAATCTTAAAAAAAAAATATGTTTTTACAAAACGTTCAAGAAAAATGTATTGACAAACTATAGTTTGGTCCGTGTACAACACATAGTGAGGAACGGAACGACTCATAATGTAACCAACTGCCATCCAATGTGCGGTTTATAGCTAACGATTACACAAAAAGATTCAGTAAAAAGTCCAATGTTTATAATCTTTGGTGGGCTTTTGCTTGCCTGTCTATTTACGTATTATCAGTTCAATATTAATTTAGTTCTCCTCAGTTGTCCTCATATTTAACACAACGCATGCGCATGAGTTGCGGTGCTGCACAACGTGAATTCGTAAAAAGGTTTTTATTATTTTCGTTATACTTTCTAAATTTCGTGGTTGGGGTGACATTACGTTCCCGTGCAGCGACATTTACTACACTTTCTCAAATTACACTCCTTGATGAGTTTCCAAGATTTTGGCATAAAAACGGTCCGTAAAGCGAAAATGTGATTGAATGTATGTTAAAGAACGCTATAACCCCGATATACTTTTCGACGTTGTAACAAAATCCGACTTAGGAAATATTTCGTAAGAAAAGCGTGCTTCACGTAAAAACGCCGTGGAGGAGGTTTTTAATTCTTGGAAATATATTTTTGCTCTTCGGAGCGTTTTTTATGCCAAATTTTCGCTAACTCTTCGAGGAGCGTTAATTTGGTAAGTGTAGTAAATGTCGCTGCACAGGGACGTAATGTCGCCCCGACCACCCAATTTTAGAAAGTATAATAAAATTGGACTTGAACTTCCAAATTTCCAAGATTAAAAACCCTTTTACGAATCCACGTTGTCAAGCACTGCAACTCTTACGAAGTGTTGAATATGAGGACAAGTTAGTCCAACGACTATTCAAAGTATATCGGAAGTTATAGCGAAAATAGCCCTTAGCGACATGGGACCCCCATCATTCCCTAGCAGTCGGATTTGACGGGGAAATGTTGTATTTTGACGGGGTTTGCCCTAAACCGGTTCCTCAGTGATTCGGAGTCAAAAAAGTATTATTACCATGTACTCACACGTGCATGGGATCTGCCTTGCCTGAACGTAAAATTTGTTATTGCATAATACAAACGAAGTAGATACGCTTCAAGCAATTTTAAGCTCCGAGGAGCGACCAAAATTTATGTGAATTAATAAATACGTTTATAAGACAGGCAAGCATAAGCCCACCAAAATTTCAGTTACATGAAACTTTCCTTGAATCTTTTTGTGCATCGTTAGCTTTTCAAACTGCATATTGGATGGTAGTTGGTACCGTATGAATCGTCCCGTTCCTCACCATGTGTTGTACACGGGTCAGACCATTGTTTGTTAACATTTTCTCTGAAGAAGTTGTTGTAAAAACATAAATTTTTTAAAGATTTAATATACATTTTTGAACTTTATATTGTCTTTTACTTGTGTTTTCTAACAAAATTTCCCTTTCAGATTTAATTTTAAGAGAGTGTGAAACAGACAGTGTTAGATTTATAGTGTTACGACGTCTTCCAATTGATACCATCAGAGCCGCAGTTAAGCATAAACGACAGTAAGTATGATTTATCCATTAATCTCCGTCTGAAACAGTCACTTTGAACCCTAAAAATTTTGTGAACGTAATATTTTTATTTAGAATTTAGAAAAGGTTGAGGAAAAAGAAAATTAATTTTTTCTTTTTCCTATTTTTTTTAATTTTTCTAAGTTTTTCGAGCAGAAAATACGTCCTTCAGACTTCCATCAAAGCATGGATCGTTCACATGGCGCCCGAGCAGGGACCATGCCGTCCCCAAACCCAACAAATCCTTTCTCATTCATGGCGGAAGACTCCGAGGGGTCGACCCCAAGAGAATTTTACGAGCGAGTCACCGCACCGCTCGTCGACGACGGTTCTAGAGGGATAGAACCACAGCGACTGTTTCCGGAGGGAAATAATGTAAATTTATCTGCTTCACAGCCACAAACTGCTAATTCGATGGAAAGTATGTTTCTGAAAATGGCAGAGGGCTTCGTGCAGGCGATACAGAACGTGTCGACCTGTACGCCCCATGAGAGACAAAGATGTCCGAACGTGACGTTCCATGGGCTTGATCATGAAGATCCAGAAGCATTTCTGAAAATTATGGAGGAATATTTCGACAGAGCTCGCATAAGCCACGACTATGATCGCCTCCATAACGTAACCGGCCAACTCAAGGGCGAAGCTCAACGATGGTCCGAACAATTTAGGACGTTGACTACTTCGTATGCCTTATTCAAGGAAAGATTCCTTACGAGATTTAATTCTCCCGACATTCAGTCACGAGCTATTGCTCAACTGTATGCCGTCAAGCAAACGTCTTTAGACGACACGGCAGTGTTTATCACAAGGAAAACCTGTCTTTTCGATCGTATTGATCCCTTTAAATCCGAAGCCATCAGAGCTCGGGTCATCATGGACCAACTGCGTCCAGAAATTAGGTCACGCTTGAGAAGCAACCTAATTTCAACCACAGAGATGTTAATAGCAGCGGCTACTAACGTCGAGCGGGATTCAGCTGACGAACAGACGTCGCTAATCCAGCTTATAGATCAACGTCTGTCCCGCGCGTCTTACTATCAAGAGCCGGGACGTTTAAGTCAACAAAATTCAAGTATAAGGAGCAATGGAAGCCCAACTCCGACAGCACCGAGGGTGCATTTCCGAGAGGATGTCTCTCGACAGGACGGTCCAGGTAGAGCACCTGGTCGTCCTTTTTTTATGCCTAATTTTTCAAGCGGATCAGCGAATCCTGACCGCAGGCAAAACAATTTCAATGGCGGATCGAGGAAATTCCGAGTACCCGACCGACCGGCTACCCCGTGTCGATACTGCACAGACACAGTGCAGTGGCACTTCCATAGTCAATGTGCGAATAACCCTCATCTCAACAGGAGACCGGGAAACTTTCGAGGGGCCAGAGACCCAGGCCAGGGTCCATCTGCAAGATCCCCGGCACCACGGCCGAACCAAGGCGGCAGCAATGTCCAGTAATTTTTTCCGATACTCATGACCACTACGACGCTCCTCTGCACAAGACAAGAGAGTCAATAAATTATATGAGCGAAGCGTTCCCTTTGCCTCGTATAAAAGTTCAAATTAATGAACATGCGGTCGACGCACTGATCGATTCAGGCTCGACGCGAAACGTTATCCATCCGAGGATGTTGGATAATTTTAAAAATCTCACGACACGTCGATCATTTGCTATGGCGTGCGGAGATCGAATGGTGGACTCTCTTGGCACGACAAAATTACAAGTAATAATTTCAGGCACCTCTTTTGAAATAGATTTTCAAGTAATCGAAAATTTGAACGAAACAATAATATTAGGATCACCATTCTTATATATGAACAATGTCGCATATGATTATGGCCGAAAATGCCTATATGCCGGCACGGAAGAGCGTATTACCGTCTTCTGGAATCAAGCTTCTCAGAGGGAGAGACAGCAGGCAAAGCTTCCTGAAGAGCTTGTTATTAAAGACAAATTTCTACGGCCGCTGTTCGAAGAATTTGTCGATCTGTTCACTGCGGAACCGACTCAAGCAACCACAGTGACTGTGAAACACAAAATTACAGTAAAAGACACGAAACCATTTAATATCAGACCATATCCGATGTCTCCGAGTACTAAGAAAATCATGTACGACCAAATCGAAGAGATGTTGAAAGCTGGCGTCATCGAACCTAGCACTGCCCAATATAGTTCACCACCCGTGATAATAAAACGCTCGGACAAGAAACCACGATTTTGCATCGACTATCGCCATTTGAATGAAATGACTGAAGACGAGGCTTCCGTCTTACCAAAAATACACGAAAGTATTAAAGATTTAGGCAATTCGAAGATTTTTTCTGTGTTGGATTTAAAAAGTGGATATTGGCAAATACCGCTAGATGAAGCATCAAAAGATTTCTCGACTTTTACCACTCCTGATGGGGCAGCTTACAGATTCAATGTCATGCCTTTCGGCCTCAAGACAGCTCCCTGTACCTTTCAGAAATTCATGGCAAAGGACGTTTTAACGGGTTACCTGCACCATTTCTGTAAAGTGTATTTAGATGATATAATCGTTTACAGCGTAAACGTGAAGGAGCATATGTCCCACTTGAGGTTAGTCTTTGAAAGACTACGTCTGCACAATCTGAAAGTGTCACCGGAAAAGTGTGTAATAGCGACGAATAAAATTCAATATTTAGGCCATACAATTAGAACTGATACTTCCCAACCATTAGAAAAACATGTCTTACAAATTCAAAATTATCCCGTTCCAGCTACAAAAAAGCAGCTACAAAGTTTCCTAGGGCTTTGCAACTGGGTACGAGAATATCTACCAAATGTGGCGATGATCACGAAGCCACTAACGAAACTTCTTTCGAAGGAAAATCGTTTTCACTGGAACCATACATGCGATGAAGCGTTTAGAAAATTAAAAGAATTATTATCCGGACCGCTGGAACTCCATCGGCCGGATTTTTCACGTCAATTCATTTTGCAAACAGATGCATCCCTCCAAGGCCTTTCGGCCGTATTATATCAATTAGGCGACAACGGCGAAAAATATATAATTTCGTATGCAAGCAACACGTTATCTCCAGCAGAGAGACGTTACCACATAAACGAGCTGGAATGCTTGGCGGTGGTGAACTATATTAAAAAGTACAAGATGTACTTAGCAGACAAACCGTTCTTGGTGAAGACGGACAACAGGGCGTTACTTTGGTTAAACAAACATAAGGACGACAAAACAAAATTTACACGATGGTCATTACTATTGCAAGAATATGCATTCAAAATTGAACACTGTCCAGGAAAGGAGAATTTGTTAGCAGATTTTCTCAGTCGTAACCCACAAAATCAGTATGTCGAGACAGACGATGAAGAGGAAAGAATGTTCCTACCAAATTATAAGTGTCCAGAACGTATTTCTGTTTTAACGCACTCAGAAATATACGAAGATATCGTACAGGCTCAATTGAGTTCAAGAGATATTCGAGACAAGATCCGCCGTTGGAATAACCTATTTCAACAGGAACAACGTTCCGATGCGGATCTTATTTTTATGAAAAATTTTCACGTCCAAGACGATGTACTTTTTAAAGATTGTGATCGAAATTTTAAATTGATAGTTCCAAAGAGGAAAATAAAAGAATTGATTTACCATTATCATGACCGAGATGAAGCATGTCATCCAGGAAGAGACGAGACTCTCAGGAAAATAGCGAAACGCTACTATTTCAATAATATGGCCAGGATCGTAGGCAAATACATAAACGACTGTCTGATATGCCAGTCTGTAAAGACAAGACAAGCCCAACCCAATGCTCCACTTAGAAGTCATGCACCACAAAATGCATTTGAAACCTTGAGCGTTGACGTAATTGGCCCGCTGCAGAGGACTAAAGACGCCGAAAACAGATACATGATTATCGTCGAAGACGTTTTCAGTAAATGGATAGAGGCAAAGGCATACATTCAGGTCGACGGCAGAACGATAGCCAAATATATCGACGAAGAAATAGTAGCAAGATTCGGAGTCCCTCGAGTCATAATTTCAGACAACGGTGGTCATTTCAATTCCGAATGGTACATCACATTTTGCGAAAGGAATGGTATCGAACGATACTTAATTCCGGCATATCACCAACAGTCCAACCCCGTGGAACGACGGGTTCAGGAATGCAAGAAAATTTTAAAGACTCTTTTATTCAAAAAGCCAAACGACACTTGGGATCGCTACGTGCATCAGATGACATACATCTTAAGAAATCGTAGGAACGCCGCTACAAATCAAACACCTAGCATGGTCGTGTTAGGATATGATCCCGCCGAAAGAGGCGAATGGGATTTGTATGCCAGGAGGCAAGAAAGAGCCAAGCAACAAACGCTTCCACGATACGAGCGAATCAAGGAAGCCCGTCAGGCCCAACAAAATTACAAACAGAAATATGCGCCGAAAGAGGCCGTCACTCCGATCGTTTACAAAGTAGGAGACAGAGTCATGAGTAAGAGAAAAAAGAAGGTACATACCTTCACGCCGTCTTGGTCAGGCCCAACCAGAATTCTGAAGAAGTTTTCAGACGAGGTGTATCTCGTGCAAAAGGGAAATGTAACGACAAGAGTACATGTCGATGATTTGAGACCAGCCCCGCCAGAGGAGCACAACTTGGAAATCGAATCTTCCGATGAAGAAAATGCTAGTCCAGGCGGAACATCACTCGATGGAAATGATTCCCCGTTCTCAGACGATTCCACAGAACCTCCACCGCCGGAGCAAACGGTTGTACAAATTCATGCACCGCCACGAGATGCTTCCACTTCTGATTCAGAATCAAGTTCTGGAGATTCAATCATATTTTTATAACATTTTTCAACCTAGGCTAAGTTTTAACTTAGTGCTAGGTTTATTTTATATCAAAATTTCCATACCAACTTCTTGTCGTGTCAGGCAAGAGTTGGTATTTTTTATGCATTTTTTACAAGTTATTTTCATTGGGGATATTGTATCGTCCATACAAATCTTCAAAATTCACTGCAGCAACTCTGACCGTGTCCGGCAGAGTTGGTATTTTTATAATTTTTCTAAGTCCTCATATGTTCAAAACATATACATCTGTAAGCAGAGTCCGACCCAAAGGGTCCAAACAAATGTTCCATTGGCACGGCATGGAAAGACGACGACTCTGACGCAAGAGCGCGATTCAGACGAGTCTAGCAACTCAAGGGCGAGATGCCGCCACGTCTGCTGGAGGGGCAGATGCAACGATCCGACGGATGCAGATTCTGTCGCAGATTTCTCACAAGAAGAGATTTTAATAAAAACCATTTCAATCAATATAAGTCAACAAAATTCAATGTTCCTATTCTCAAAGACGACGATGTGATATCGGTCGCAGATTTCTCCCAAGAAGAGATTTTTTAACTACACGGAAACCATTTCAATCAATATAAGTCAACAAAATTCAGTGTTCCTATTCTCAAAGACGACGATATGTTATCGGTCGCAGGTCCCCAGACGGGATATGAACAAACATATTACTAAAATTTTGTTTTATATTGTTTCATATAAATGAGCAGAGCCATAGTATAGCTGGAGCCAAGCAGTCCGAGGACCACCTAAGCTGTTCCAGAAGGCAGTTCGACACCGAAGGTGATCGACGAGGCATAGACACGAGGAGGAGCAGACGCAAGCCCGCATTAGTGAAAGAACACTAAGAAAGATAAGTGCGTCGAAAGTGTTTGTGTTGTGTCATCGAGAATCCGAGGATTCTCGATTTTTTTCTTTTTTTTATGCCTTTTTCATATACAATGTTCAATTATTCAATCGAATGCTATGCATCGATATATGTTCAAAAATTTATCATCATTTTAGATTTGCATCTATGTTTTGTTCAGATAGGCCGGTCTGAACGATAACCGAATACAACACATGGGAGACTACATCCAATGATCCATTTTATTTTCAAACAACCAATTTACCAAACGTTACACAAAAAGATTCACGGAAAGGAGGGGAGTGTTAAAGAACGCTATAACCCCGATATACTTTTCGACGTTGTAACAAAATCCGACTTAGGAAATATTTCGTAAGAAAAGCGTGCTTCACGTAAAAACGCCGTGGAGGAGGTTTTTAATTCTTGGAAATATATTTTTGCTCTTCGGAGCGTTTTTTATGCCAAATTTTCGCTAACTCTTCGAGGAGCGTTAATTTGGTAAGTGTAGTAAATGTCGCTGCACAGGGACGTAATGTCGCCCCCACCACCCAATTTTAGAAAGTATAATAAAATTGGACTTGAACTTCCAAATTTCCAAGATTAAAAACCCTTTTACGAATCCACGTTGTCAAGCACTGCAACTCTTACGAAGTGTTGAATATGAGGACAAGTTAGTCCAACGACTATTCAAAGTATATCGGAAGTTATAGCGAAAATAGCCCTTAGCGACATGGGACCCCCATCATTCCCTAGCAGTCGGATTTGACGGGGAAATGATGTATTTTGACGGGGTTTGCCCTAATCCGGTTCCTCAGTGATTCGGAGTCAAAAAAGTATTATTACCATGTACTCACACGTGCATGGGATCTGCCTTGCCTGAACGTAAAATTTGTTATTGCATAATACAAACGAAGTAGATACGCTTCAAGCAATTTTAAGCTCCGAGGAGCGACCAAAATTTATGTGAATTAATAAATACGTTTATAAGACAGGCAAGCATAAGCCCACCAAAATTTCAGTTACATGAAACTTTCCTTGAATCTTTTTGTGCATCGTTAGCTTTTCAAACTGCATATTGGATGGTAGTTGGTACCGTATGAATCGTCCCGTTCCTCACCATGTGTTGTACACGGGTCAGACCATTGTTTGTTAACATTTTCTCTGAAGAAGTTGTTGTAAAAACATAAATTTTTTAAAGATTTAATATACATTTTTGAACTTTATATTGTCTTTTACTTGTGTTTTCTAACAAAATTTCCCTTTCAGATTTAATTTTAAGAGAGTGTGAAACAGACAGTGTTAGATTTATAGTGTTACGACGTCTTCCAATTGATACCATCAGAGCCGCAGTTAAGCATAAACGACAGTAAGTATGATTTATCCATTAATCTCCGTCTGAAACAGTCACTTTGAACCCTAAAAATTTTGTGAACGTAATATTTTTATTTAGAATTTAGAAAAGGTTGAGGAAAAAGAAAATTAATTTTTTCTTTTTCCTATTTTTTTTAATTTTTCTAAGTTTTTCGAGCAGAAAATACGTCCTTCAGACTTCCATCAAAGCATGGATCGTTCACATGTATAAAGACCTCTCAAACGGCATTTTTACGTGAAGCACGCTTTTCATGCTAAATGTTTTTGATTTTGTTACAGTTTCGAAAAGTTCATCGAGGGTTTTGGCGTGTTCTTTAGCATTATATCCGGTGAAACCGGAAGTGGGAAGAAAATGACAGTTATGCCACAAAGTATCTTCTTAGTCATATAATACATCTACCAAGTTTCAATCTGATATTCTTAAAAATAAGGAAGAGAGGTGTCTACATGATCCGTTGACACCCGGTATATTTAATGCCTTTTGTTTTCAATTAGACCACAAATGGATTAGATTAACGTTTAATAATTAAGTAAATCGCTGGCTTCTCTCAATTATAGATCCAAAGCGTTTAGCTCGAATCACCCTGGATTTTCTCTGCTTTGCTATGTGCAATATATTACAAAGATTATTAAAATTATTCATATCACGAACATCTTAGAAAATATTTAATAATTCAACATAAGTGTCTTTAAGGATGGCCATCATATCATAAAATTCTGAGTATAATATCAATATATTCCCGTTTAAAGTTCAAGTGCATCTCCAATGTGTTAGACATAATATCGCAAAACATAAAAACACAGCGATTCGGAAGCGATAAACATAAACTCGATTTATTAGACTTGAAACAGCTGCAAATTGGTTTCAAGTAACATGTCGACCCACATATAAATATGCACATTCTTTGGGAGGGTCGTAGAATACAAGTCGAATTTTGCTCACCAACATTTGTCCTAAATTGGTTTATAAATTATCACATCTACATTTTCATGAAACACCTGGGGATATATAAATAAGTAGCCGGGACGGTTACAGTAGCAGCCGATCACGTCAATGCCAATTTCTTCAAGTCGTTAAGAAAAATACTTTAACGATTTACATAGGTGATGAATTTCATGTTTTGTATTTCTGTAAACAAAGCTCTTTTTGGACAATTCTTAGTTTAATAACATTATATATTTTGACAATTATTTCATTAGATATACTTTTCTAGAGGTAATTACGGAATGGGCAATAGGCAAACACTTTTGCCCAACAGAGTATTTGAAAAGTGGGACTCATTGACAAATAGTGTTGTCACTGCTCCGTCTCTAAATTCATTCAAAAGTAGACTTGGCCATTTCTTAAATACTATGCAAATAATACATTAATATAAATAAACGTAATAATAATAACATATTGATCAGAATTAGATACAAATGTGTACATATGGCAAGTCAATATATTTCCATGTACACGCAAATTCGTGATTTCATGTTATTTCGAGGGACAGCTTACTTTGTTAAATCTGTTCGAGAATAAGAGTTTGTGAATTTGTTTCTTTCCTTTATTAAAATTCAAACTTATTAAAGGTTTTATCTTGAAATCCGAATGGAGTGTTACTGATGGTTTTCATTTTTTTGTTTGAGATTTGTCATTATGACAGCCTATTTAATTTGTTCCATTTTATTAAATAGCCATATTTTAAATTGGTACTTTGCTATTTTGATTTAATTCAATTGACATAATTTAAATTAGTTTCAACTTGTTTTTATTTTATCAATTTGTCATTTTGTTATTTGATTATTTTAGTTTAGTTGATAAAACTTTTATATACGAAGCATGTTCAACAAATCATTTAATGATGACGCATGATAAATAAATCTGGTTAATTGTTTAGTAATTTTGAGATTGAAGATAGGAAAGTGAAGTTTTGAATCAAAGTAAAAAAAAGATAAATAAAAAAAAGAGGTCGTTAATCGAAGGGATTAAAAAAAGATAATTGAATTTTGAGGGAGAATTCATGTAAAATTTGCTAATAACATTATTAATGATATTTTATGAAGTATAATTTAAAGACGATTAAGATCAATCAATCAATCAATCAATCAATAAGACTTTATTTCCTATTCTAATATAAAACAGTACCTCCCCAGAACCCACACCGGGTCCGACCGTGCAATCACCGCGCTAATGTGGTGGCAGATTGCATGGCCGGGCGCGCCAATATCCATTGGCATGATGACGGTCTCGATAACTAGGGCCGAGTAGGACTACTACTCTTTGCTCCTAGATTATCTCTGTAGACCTGGACCGGCCTTCGTGATAGGTGGGCCCGCTTACTTCTACCAGACCCAGCCCGCAAATGCGAGATGTGTCGTGGTATTTTCTGCGGACCTCCCCTGGTCCTGGCTCTTCAACCTCGCTGGCAGAGGTCTCTTCTGGCGCTCTTCTTGTCTTGATATTTTCTTTCTTCGCCAGCTTGTCACCCCCGTGGGTAGTCATCGGTCTAGTTGGGTTTTAGGAAGTTTTGGCTGGGATTGACTGCCGGTACGTAGGACACAGTAAAGGTGTGTCCTATCCCGGATCATCGGAAAGGTAAGGATATGAGCTGTGTAGCTCGGGAGTGTGGAGACCCTAAGTGCTTTTTTAGCACTTTCGGACTCCACGGAGCAGGTAGGACAACGGGCGTTGGACGGTGTGTTGTCCGACGCCCGCAAGGAGGTTGGGTTTGGGTAGAAAAACGTCATGTCTCTGGTAGTGGTGGTCCGTCCTGGGGTATCTGAAACAGATCGGTTAGCGGGAAATATAAGTTATACTCACCCGTTGTCCAGAAGCTGTACCCTCGGCCGTTTGTGCCTCGGGGCGTCGGCAGGGTCGTAATCAGTGGCCTGTCTGATTAGCGGGTTCCCGTGCTCCTCTGCTTGGGCGTACAGCTTCTTCGCTCGTTCCCGGATGACTTCAGTGACCGTGGTGTACTCCAGGTCTCTGACGATGTCTGCGTTTCTCACGTACCATGGTGCGTCGACCGCCGTCCTGAGGGCGATGTTTTCCACTGCCTGGATTTTCTTCATGTAGGACTTTGCCTGGTAACCCCACGCTACCGAGGCGTACGTCAGCTGCGGCCTGATGAGGGTTTTGATAAGCGTGAGCTTATTCCTCAGGTTGAGACGGCTACCGTTTCCCATCATCGGGTAGATGAGGGCTCTTGTGCGCCGCGCCTTGGCTGTAATAGCGTCCGTGTTCTGTCTCCACGTTAGGCTTTTGTCCATGACCACGCCAAGGTATTTGACGGTGTCGTGCCATTGGATGTCCTCGCCGTTCATGGAGACGTGTCCTGTGGGAATTTCTTTCCGCACTCGTCTGAAGAGTATGGCTTGGCTTTTGTCGGCGTTGACGGCGACTTTCCACTTCGTGCACCATTCTTCCAGGAGTGTGGCCATTTCCTGGAGTTTTCTGGTTGCATTTCTGGCTTTCCAGGATCTGGCAATTATTGCTGTGTCGTTTGCATACAGGGCCAGGGCTGTGTGGTCGGTCCTGGGGAGGTCTGAGGTGTAGATAGCGGACAAGTGCGGTGACAGCACCGAACCTTGCGGGACTCCCGCCTCCACGGTCCTGTAAGTGGAGAGTTGGTCCGAGATTTTGACCCTTAGCTGTCTGCGGTGCAGATAGGACCTCACTAGTTTGACGAGTTCGATGGGGTAACCCATACTCATCATTTTAGCTAGGAGGCCGTCGTGCCAGACCCTGTCGAACGCTCTGGCAACATCTAGGAACAGCGCCGCGGTGACTTGCCGCTGGTTGAACCCCTTAGTAATCTCCTCGGTGAGGCGAAGTACTTGGAGTTCGGTGGAATGTCCTGTTCGGTACGCGAACTGTTCATCCGGGATGATATTCAGCTCTTCTGTCTTTTTTGTGAGCCTCTTCAAGATGACCCGTTCTGCAACCTTGCTCATGGCTGGGAGGAGGCTGATGGGCCTGTAAGAAGACGGGAAAATTAGTTCTTTCCCTGGTTTAGGGATCATAATGACGTCGGCCTTTTTCCACCTGGCTGGAAAATGCCGTAACCTTAACATCGCGTTTACGGTGTTGACTAGCGCCGCTACTCCTTTCCTGGGTAGCTTTTTGAGAGCGATGTTTCCTATCTTGTCACATCCCGGAGCCTTTCTCGGCTTTAGGCTCCTAAGGATTTCCTTGACTTCCTCGGGGGTAGTCGGGCGGATGTGGTCGTCATCAGGCAGGCGGTGGATCCTACGTACTCTGCGCTTGACATCGTCCACCCAGTCCTCGTCCTCGTCATCGAGCTCGTTCTCTCTACACTGCAGTTCTAAGCTGTCGGCAAACGCCTCGGCTTTTTCCTGGTTAGTGTAGACGATCCCTCGCTCTCCGTGAATCGGGGGTATAGGTTTCCTCCGGTTTCGCAGGGCACGTTGGGTATTCCACATACTTCTGTCCTGTGGATCGAGTGACTCAAGGTGGCGTTGCCACCCCTCCTGACGGTGTTCTTGGAGGGCGGCTTTCACTCTTCGGCTGAGGACGTTATACTCCCTTCTGTCGGCGGGGAGCCTCGTCCTCTGAGCCCGTCTCTTGGCGCTTCTTCTATCCCTTATCAGCTGCCTGGTGACCTCTGGTAGGTTCGCCATCGGTGCTGGGTGTCTTCTTACTTCTGTTTCTGTCGTGCTGGCCCTTATTGCTCCCAGGATCTGCTCCTCTAGGGTAATGACGGCCCTCTCAACGTCCCCCACGGTATCTAGCCTGGGAATTTGTGCAATGTACTGCTGCAGGTGCAGCCGGTACGATTCCCAGTCCGTTCGTCGCTTCGTGAAGGTAGTGTTGTCGTCACCCGCCTGTCCTCCTAGAGTTAGAAAGATCGGGTTGTGCTCGGTAGATCCCTCCGTTCTGGTGGAGATCTCCGCTTCGAGGGTCATCTCCTTTAGGATGGCTATGTCCAGTACGTCTGGCCTGTTTCTACCGTTGTCAAAGGTGGGCTGGACTGGTCCTACCACCAGCAGTTCGCCGGCGTGCTGTCCCAGGAACCGCAGCAGTTCTCGTCCTCGAGTGTTGGTTACGCCGCTGTTCCATTGCTGGGATTTGGCGTTAAAATCGCCAATTGCGACGACCTGTGTCCTAGCGGGTAGAATTGCGTCCAGATCCGGAGTGGAACTGGTTCGGCTAAAAAGAAAATTAAAACAACTAGGCTCCTTCCGTCGCAGACGGATTATAAAAGGTGTTAGAATTAGGAACATGTTTAAAGAACAAACTTAACAAAACTGAATAAAAACTACATACTAAATTAAACGTATCTAACGCTAGCACCTCAATTTGAACGAGGCGCCTTCCACGAGATAAGTCAATGCTGGGCTGCGCATGGCTGGCCTAAACTTTGATTTTAAGAAATTTGGGTTGTATATGTTTTGATTTTCTAAAAAATTGTGAAGCGAAATGAATTTAGAGATAAAAAATGTACAAAAAGAAAACAAGAAAAAACAAACGCAACAAAAAGGTTACAGAAAATAAGAGGGGGACAGGAAAGATTTAAAGGTACAAAAGGTATGAAATGTCAGTAAGGGTGGATAGGGTAAGCGGAAGTTATAGTTGTTAGACGATTAAGAAAAGAGTATTAATTAATTGAAGTATAAGAATACAAGAACGAAGCATTTGGTAATATTAAATAAAAATTTGGAAGTGGATAATAGACATCAATCGTTACATATGATGCAAAGAAACCAGTAATTACGAACGAAAAAAATAAGTGTAATAGTAGCAGAGCCCAATAGAGGTTTTTGGGATTTACTCAAGTGCGGCAGATTAACATATGGAGGATACCTTGCACCCTGTTGAGTACCTCCACCATATCTAGCCCTCAATATAGGGCCGCGCGTGTAGGGCAGTCGATGAGAATAGTAAAAAAAAATCGATAGTGCGAAATACTCGAGCGCGTCACAAACTTGAAAAAAAACTCATCACCTCGACATTCTCGAGCGCGGTCGAATTTCTTTTATTTTGAAGGAGATAATTCAAGGGTAACGGGAAGAATATAATCTGTCGATTTCCACAATCTGAAGTAACAAAAATCGTCAGTAAAGCGCGTACACTGGAAAATTGGAAATGACTTGGTTCGTTGGTAATCAATTACCAGAAGCGTATGAAGATGTAGTCATAACACCAGATATTCTAAGGGATACTCAGATTCAGGTATATTTACTTTTCAATACTTTAATAACACGCTTTCCATGAAATAAAAAAAATATTGTCAAGTACTATAACAATTTCTTGTTACAGATATGCAAGCTGTGGATGAAGTTGATGACCAAATCGAACCAGAGTTGCTGAATGATGTTAATTCCACGGATGACGATGAAGATTAGAAAAAATTATTTTAAAAATTTTTATTTTATTTTTCTAATTTTTTTTTAATTCTGTAAAGTTATTACCCATCAATAAAACTATCAAAAAGTTTTAAAATATCGTTTTTTATGAACCTCGGCCATATATTTTTTTTACCTCTTATTTATCTAACGTTTGTAATTTTATCAAAGAAAGAGATTACCGAAAGTATATATATAATATATGAGGTTTATATGTATTATAATTAAAAGAAATAGATTTACACGTGCAAAAAATAAAATAAAAAACTTTTTTACAAATTTCGACAAAATTTGTTATTTTTTTATTTACATTTTCCGTGCATTTCATTTGTCTGTTACGGACCTCTAGCGTATGCGACCCACCATACGCTTTAGCGTTTTGTGGGCCGCATTATAACAACTGCTACACGTCCGAAACACATTTCGCTATTCTCCACGGGAGGGCGACACGTGATCAGAGAGCGAAAAACGAAGGGAACCATTTTTGTTGGCGTGGTTGCTAATAATTAGTTGATAATTTTGTGAACCTCGGTTTTATCCAAGGCATCCTCGTGGATTTTCGAATTATCAACACAAGAAAATTTCCTCAATCTGTTGTTGTTCCGTTTAGCGGAATATTTTGTGTTTGTGAGAAAATTTTATCTGCGGAAGCAGGATATTAAATTACACAAGGTAAGCTAACCTCTTCACGCCATCTTGCCCGTTCTCTACCCACGTGTTTCGCAAATTTGCAGGCTTTCCTTTGGAAATACAGTGTCAACTTAAAAGGCGGACTCGACCCCATTTATCCGACTGTGGCTTCCAGGAGTTTTGGTGGATTGTTCCCTCATCAGTGAGGTAAATTATGTTTCATTTGTAGGTTATGTCAGAATTGCTCACATTAAGCACGCTTCACGTGCATTTCTGACTTTGTAAATTTAAATCGTGATATCTTTAGGGTTCCACGGACGGGGCTTCTACACACGTCAGTGAGAGTTCCACGGACGGGGCATCCACACACAGTGGAAGGTTCCAGGGCTGGTGGGGCTACCATCAACCCCATCCTTGGGTCCATTTCTTGTGTCCCGAAGACATCTACGTAGGGCTACAGTTCCTCCACGTCCGGACTCGGTATCGTACCACCCTAAATAAGTGTGTTGTGTTATTTGTTTTACTTACCGGGGACCACCTTCAGTGGTTCCGCTGGACATCAATTCATACTTTTGGCGTTTTAACCTGTACATATTTAGAGATTTTATGCATATATTTACATATACTTAAGGAGGTTCTTTAAATCAAACCTTTGTGGCAGAATCTATGACTATTTTTGAGGACATTGTAAACCGATGTGTAGCTACACGAGGCATTTTTTTGAATGTTGTAACTGATTAATCGTGAAATATTTGCCACACTTTGTGAACATCGCCAGGTTATATGCTAGAGAACCAATATCTGTAAATTGTTTAATATAGTGCATTTCATTTTTAAAGAAAGTGTCATTATTTCGTCTGCGACCACTACATATGGAAAAACTCAGTGATTTGTTAAGTAAGTAAACTAATAATTTATCATAGTTTATGTAAGCTTGGGCTTAACGCCCTGAGATAGTCTGAGCTAGAGAAATTTTATCGTAGGCACGTACATCACTTTCCGGGTAAGTCAGTGCCTACGATATCTGCTACGCTACAGTAGCCCAAGTGATTTCGTTACGTAATATCTGATAATCATTAAGATCCAACGTAATTATTTGTTAATGTACGTGAAACTCGTAGCATGTCGTTCAGTGATTTTTTAAAAAATGGCAATTTTTTTTGCATTTTCAAAAAGCCGCCACATCCGAATCGTCAGTCTTTTGAATGGGAGCTTCGTTCGGGTTCACTTAACGTCCCCCCTGAATATCTGACGCGCTCGAGTAATTTTTTTTTCCTCATTTTTAACCCTTCAGTACGGCCGCCCCCACCATGCAAACCGGCAGATTAACATACCTCGGTCATCAGAGACACGTGCGGTATATACACTATCAATATTTGACGCGCTCGAGCATTTCTATGAGACTGTTTCTTTTACATTTTTGAAAGCCTGTAGACACCCCCCTCTGTTAAAGAACACGCCAAAACCCTCGATGAACGTTTCGAAACTGTAACAAAATTCGAAGCATTTCGCATGAAAAGCGTGCTTCACGTAAAAATGCCGTTGGAAGAGGTTTTTATATATAAATTCACATTTTCGCTCTACGGAGCGTTTTTTATGCCAAAATTTTGGAAACTCATCAATGAGTGTAATTTTAGAAAGTGTAGTAAATGTCACTTCCCGGGGACGTAATGTCGCCCCGATCACAAAATTTAGAAAGTATAACGAAAACCGAAATTTTGAAAATAAAAACCTTTTTACGAATCCACGTTGTTAAGCACTGCAACTCATGCGTTGTGTTAAATATGAAGGCAAGTTATCTAGTCTCTAGTCAAAGTATTTCGAGAGTTTTAGCGAAAATAGCCCTTAGGGTTGAGGGTGTCCTATCATTTTCTAGCAGTCGATTTTGACGGTTCCTCAGTGATTCGGTGTCAGAAAAGTATAGTTACCATGTACTGCTCCGAGGACCGAACTAAATTGATATTGAACTAAAATATGTCAATAGACCGGGAAGTAAAAGCCCACCAAAATTATAAACATTGAACTTTTCTTGAATCTTTTTGTGTAATCGTTAGCTATAAACCGCACATTGGATGGTAGTTGGTTACATTAGGAGTCGTTCCGTTCTCACTATGTGTTGTACACGGGCCAGTCTATAGTTTATCAATACATTTTTCTTGAATGTTTTTGTAAAACATATTTTTTTTTTTAAGATTTAATATATATTTTTGAACTTTATATTGTCTTTTTCTTGTGTTTTCAAAATTCCTTTTCAAGTTTAAATTTAAGAAAGTGTTAGTATTTACTGTGTTAGATTTATAGCGTATAGTGTAAGTATAGATTTTGTATTATTCTCCATGTGAAACAGTCGTTTTGAACCCTTCTTTGTGAACATTTAATATCCATTTTGGAAAGTATAATGAACGTGTAAAGATGGATCACTCACAAGGCCACATACCTGCCCTCGTGCAGGCACTGATATAGATGCTTCAACAGATGACAGAATGCAGTCTCAACTGATTTTTTCGATCTGAAACCATTCTGAAATAACGTCAATATATGTTTTTTTCCACAAAATTTGAATCCTTGTTATACCCCATACTTTCAAGTATTTTAGATAAGATACTAAAAATAGATATTTGACGATAATTTTCGAGATCAGTGGAGTCGTCTTTTTTTAATAGTGGAATATCAGTAGCAAGCTTTATCCATTTTTTTATACATTTATTTAACGTCGGCCTATTTCCGCTACTGAGGCCTAATACCGACGCCTGTAGACGAGCTACCCCCAACCAGGAATTTTGCCGAACCTCTTCCCTTAAGAAGAGTAGGGATCTTTTACTTGCCTAACATTTAATAGACAAGGGACCGACGGCTTTACATCCCCTCCGAAGGTTGGTATATCTCCCATACAACCCTCGCCTAAGGTTGTATAGCTTCCGCGCATACACTGATATACAAGCCGCTGGAAGATGTGTGAGGCGAGAACGCGGTTTCCGTTGGAATGGTCACCCATCCAAGTACTAACTGCGCCTGTCGTTGCTTTACATCGCATACCGAAGTATGTACATAGTAAAGACGCACCTACGCTCGCCCCATTAGCTTTATCCATGTTGGAAAAATTTCATCTCAACTAACTTATTTATCAAATAGACAAAATGTTCTAAAATGTTAGTTCCAATGCTTTTGATAATTTTAGCTGTTAAACCATCATAGCCGCTTGAATTTTTGTTTTTAGGTTGTAAAATAATATTCTTCTACTGCGACAGTGTCAAAGTATATTGAATTTATAACGAATTTGCTTCGAGTACACGGTAAAAAGAGGTTAAAAAAATCTTCATAGATTTAGATGCAACACTAGAAAAATGACATCCAAATGTTTTGGCTACTTCTTTTTTGTCAGATATGACGGTAACATTAACCTTAATATCAATTTGGTCTGTGGCACTCTCATTTTTCCTATCTAATATTTTGTTAACAATATTCTATTTCTCTCTTTTGTTTTATATTCTAAGGAGTTTAAATTTGTCATAAGCCAGAACAATTTTTTTAAATACGGACTTTATTGCTTTTTTTCGCAAGTCACCCATGCTTTGTTATCTTTCGTTAGTATTTTAGGTAGATTTCTAATCTACCTATTGCAGAATGCAGCATGTAACGACTTCGGAAAAATTTCAATATAGTTTCTTCGAATATGGTCACCAGACCCCGTAAATGCCCTCCGTTCAAAAGTTTATATACATATGCTATGTAACGAAATTTGTAAACACTCTAGAGGGCGCATTTCTCAACGGATCAAAACAAAATTTGGCAGGCATATATTTTCTGTCTATATACTTGTTAAGTTCGAAGATTTGCCTTCTTCGTTTCAAAATGGCAGTGGTTCGAGGTTTTAAAAAAATTCTCAAAATTTTATTTCGAATCAAGTATGTACATGTGATACATCTTTCGATTGTGCTCATCTAACCCTACAACTTTTATCTAAAACGCATAGGACAAATTTAAAAAATGGCGGCGTTTCAAAGTCTTCAAAAAATCCTCAAAATTTTACTTCGAATCAAATATACATATGTGATACATCTTTGGATAGTGCTCATCTAGCCCTACAACTTTTGTCTAAAACATGGGGCAAAATCTACCTTTGCGACTGGCCCCAGCCATCGGGATTTTTTAATTGAATATTTTTTTTGAGGACAGTAGAACTTCATATCATCATGTGATACTGTCAATAAAATATTGAAATGCCTTCGCAAATTCTAAATATAATATATACGTGTTCAATCAGTTTGACTTAAATGATTATTAAAGTTATTTATAGTATTTTCGTTTATAATTCGCCGTGTAAAGCAAGTCTTTATTTCAGATTGTTGCTGTTTAGAAATTTTTACAATAATAATATGAGCTAAGTTGAATAATACTGCAAGTATATGTATTAGGATCCAAACTTGTAATCCTGCAATCAATACAACTACTACTAGTACAGCCATTGGCGTTGGTATATATGCGAGTAGGTTTTGTCAATGTTACAGTTAAATCAAATGAATTTATTGTATCGCATAGAATATTAGTATGAAAACATTTTTTGCTAGAGTCACTATTGAAGTCACTACATAGATTTATTGGATACTCTCATCGCAATATTTAGAACTTCAGGTAAGTTAAGAACAAAAATATTGATATCAACATTAGGATGTCTACATAGACAGATGTTTACTATCTTAACGTGTTGCCCTGTGTCTTTACATTATAGTAAATAAAACAGATGAATGTATGTGATTTGTATCAATATTTTTTCCTCTAAATATTTGTTGACTTAAGTTTATAGAATGTTACTTCATTTTTAAAATCTGAGTTAGACAAGCTTTCGAGCTTCAGCTCTTATATCTTGGAATGATAAAAATAAATTATTATTCTGCAGTAGTATCCAGATACCTTTATATTTATAAAACACCTAATATAAACATGATCATAGTGGCAATAAACACGGAACTTGCTTGCAGTTACAAACTACTAATGGTTTTACATATTATCACAAATATTTAAATACTAAGGTGAGAGAGTGTGGTCAGTGTGTTGGAATAACTAAAAAGTACCAGCACCATTCCTAGTTGGAATATCATTAAATTTGAAATATTTCTGAAAAAATCATCTGATTTTTAGTCAATAAATAAGGAAGATATAGAAATTCTAAACTCGACATGTTTCCAGCCCTTTGAAAAGAGGCTACTTTTAAGAGCGTATTTTGTGATTTACGTAATAATTGCACTAACTTTTCAATAGAAAATATAATTTCCTACAATTAGTTTTTCTTTATTATTATATTTGATCATTTTCACGGAAATAAGTCTGGGCAGAACGCGAGAAACATGGTTCTCTTGACTTGGGGGTGAACCCCAGAGATAATGCCTCGAACTTTCTCTTCTTTATAAATACCTAAAATAATGCAAAAAATCTGACGTTCCTAGCAACTGTTTGCAAATATCTTATTTTACTAGGTTAACAACCCTCCATCTCTCACTGAAATATTAAAGACTCTCTTTTCTGAGACACTTACGTTGTGTATAAACTAAAAATTCTTAAGAACTGTTTGCACTCAGTAGGGTAAATAAGTCCTGTCTAGTTTTTGGACTAATAGTTATTTGTAATAATTGAGAGAACAATTGAATCAGTAATTTTTTGTAGAGCAGAATATTAAAATAACAATATTTCAACACTATATTTATAATATTTGCATTTGTATTCTTCCCTACTCTACCATGAATAAATATTTTCTTTTTGAAATCGCGGAATTTACCAAATAACAAAATTATTTAATATATTAGTGGAAAATAACCTCTATGATTGTAATGTTGTAATGTTTACATCAAAGGAGCAGCCAGAGGGTATTTTTCTTTTCTATTTGTATCAGAGTGGAAACAAGAATAACGTATTTTGCTGACGTTTCGGAAGCGATATCTGTTTCCTTCTCAAAGCTTTCATAAAGAACCCTTATTTGTTGTATAGTAACAGAATGCCACATACAATAGCAATATTGTGATAAGTGAAATCTCGTTTCTTAAAAGATATTTTACTAATGTACGGATACATCCTTTCCGTCAATAATGAATGAGATGGCAATTTTTTATCAAATTCAAATTTATTTTAATTAAACCCATAAAGGGTATTGCAGCGCAATGTTGAAATTGTGTAAATATTAAAATATACACCACAATGAACTTACTAATAGACCAAGAGCTACAGCAATTTCCAATAACTGTCTGAGAACCTCCTTCAACTTTTATGGTGAGTAGTCTGCTCTTAAGGAGATAACCTTACGCTGGCGCTAGTTCCGGGTCTTGGCGGTGGGCGCGCGTTTCCGTATGAAAGTTATTTTTCAAAAATCAATATCTTTGGTGTCTAAAAACCACTTATGAAACTCCAAAATATTTCAACATTACGCTAGAATATACTACTTGACGCAAGTTTCGCTAACCATGCCAACATCATTGAGTGACGAATAGGACTAGTTTTCAGTTTTAATCATCTTCCACTATAGTGGGTGCAGACATTTAACTCGGTGCCTTTTAAAATTGTATGTTCAATATTGTAAAGTTACATAAGTATACTTTCTCACTGTTATAATTTGAATCATGATCTTTCTTTTTTTCTTTTTTCTCGTCTGTTAAATATTTTAATAAACAGTTTTCATATCTTAAGTTATTATTCTTGATGGCATATATTGTGTTGCTTTAATTTATGTTTTTACCTATGGTAGTAAAGTATATACGACCAGAATTGAAACCGTATAAAAACTAAAAGCCGGCAAAAACAGCCGGCATCTCTTTATTGTTTTTCTTATGACAAGCATTTGTGTTTACCCCCGCAAGAGATGCCGACTGTTTTTGCCGGCTTTTAGTTTTTATACGGTTTCATTTGTGGTCATATACACTATATATGATTAATTTGTTTGGGAATATAAAATATTGAGTAGTAAAAACAACAGTTGCTAAAAAAATGTAAGTAGAATAAAGAGATAAGTTCTTTTATTTTTTGTTAATCTCTATACTTCCATATATTATTAAGGTTATTAGAATAACTTTTAATTACTCTTTTTAAATAGATACGCATTTATATTTTTACATATACATACACACTAATATCCATTATCCTTTGCTCTGTTTACATTTTAGTGTTTACCAATAACTAGTTTGGTTGGGCAGGAGACTTAATCAGTTCAGTACAAAGTACAATGAAAGTCGGCCATTTGAACATTAGATCGATATTTACAGGATTCGATGATTTTAGAAATGTATTGGAAAATAATGACTTTGATGTGATGATGTTATCTGAAACATGGTTAACCGAGGACGAAGATTCATTCTATTGCCGTAAATATTCCCGGATATCGTTTTTATAGGAAAGATAGAATAGGAAGAGGCGGTGGTGTTGCGGCATATGTAAAACAAGAATTGTCTTGTGAAATAATTAACTTTGGTTTTATTGTAAATAGAGACTTGAATTTCTTTGTATAAAATGAAAACTTAGTTCACATAATATTGCAATAGGAGTATTTTATAGGCCACCCAATACTAAACTTAATCTTAAAATTAATTGGATGGAATCTGCGGTAGGTTCTTGATGAAACATATTCAATAGAATAATTATAAATATTCAAAAGAATAGTTACAATACGCACTTGGTTTATTGTTTCATTAGTTTTGTTCAGATTTCTCTGACATATGTTTCGGCCTTGCGACCATTATCAAAGAGTCTTAAAAACTAACCTGAAAGTGGTGGTTCACAGTATATATCTTACAAATCCTCTACCCACCTAGAGGGGGATAATAACTTGACTTGCTATTTCTTAAAGTTTAACAATACAGGCCGGAACTACGAACTTAATTTTAATTTTATTACTGTGTCTAGTACAGGATTATTTATAAATTCTGTTTGTGTATTTGTAACATTTTTGTGGTTTCTTAGGGCCTTCTTAATTCCTAAAATTTCAAGCATATCTAGGATTTTTCCTTTGTCTGCATTATGCAAAAGTTTAACACTACTACCGTTAAAAACGTGATTTTGCTCAATGCAATGTTCGGCGAAACCAGTTGATTTTTTATTATATGAAATAGACTCTATGTGTTCTCTTAACCTTACATCTATGCTACGGCCACCCTGACCTATATATACGGCATCACAGTCGTCACACTTTATTTCATATACCCCCGATTTTTTAATATTTTCTGTCTTTTCTTTATTATTAACCAACAAGCGACCTAAATTATTTCTATTCATTGATATTGTATTAATACCTAATTTATTTAATCTATTACATACTGAGTTGCTAACCTTATTTGCATAATTTATACTGTGCCACTTTTTGTTTTCTATATTTGGCACGTTATAAAAATGTTTTTGTAATAATTTTCTCTGTTTATTTTTTATTAATTTGTCAATAAGTAACTCATCATTGTAACTATTCTTTTGAATATTTATAATTATTCTACTAATCTTAATCAGTTTATAAACGATTTTGATAACATTTTTTCGTTTTTATGTCAAACTGTTGATGAGGTTATTTGCTTGGGCGATTTTAGCGTAGACTTTTTTAAATCAGTAATCCTTTGAGTGTTTTGATTCATACAATCTTACTCATGTTCTAAATGAACCTACAAGAATATCTAGTCATGCCAGCACTCTCCTTGACCCAATTTGTGTTACGAATACTAATATTGTTACTAACTCTGGTACATTAGTTACGGATAATATATCGAATCATAGGTTTGTGTATTGTGATTTCATATTAAAAAGAACAAGAAACAGAGTCAAATTTGTAGAATATCGGTTTTTTTCAAAATTTTAACATACATTGCTTTCTCACTGATCTTCAAGAATTGCCTTGCTACAGCATTATTATGAATAATAATATTGAGTATAATATTCATATTTTTAATAATTTAATTTTAACTACTTTTGATAAACATGCTCCTCTTAAAAAAGTTAGGGTCACGAAGCCCAAGGCGCCTGCCTTGGCTGACACCTGATTTAATAATTTTCTTGAAACAAAGAGATTTAGCTTCAGAAACATTTAAACGCACACATTTGGATGTAGATTGGGAACATTATAAGCGATTACGTAACTTTACATTGTCAATGGTTTGGAGGGAAAAGAGAAATTATTTAAATTCGGTTTATGGATAAAACAATCCTCGTAAACTGTGGATGACTTTGCAGGAATTGAATATTCGTAACAATAATAATTTTTGCCATATTCTACCAGAGTTGGCAAACCCCACTGAAATTAACATTTTTTTTGGGTCCCTTTTACAAAATGTCTCGAATAAATGCGATAACAAAATTAATTTTTATAATAATAATTCTTTTAATAACGACAACTTGTTTAGTTTTAAGTTAACTTCTATTGAAGAAGGCAGTGCAACTTTAAAGAATTTAAAATGAAATGCATATGGAGTTGATGGAATATCCCTAGTTATGCTAAAATATTGTATTCCTTTTATTGACAAATATATAACACATATAATTAATTGTTGTATTGAACAAAATTATTTTCCTAACGTGTGGAAGCAATCTATAGGTAAACCACTTGCAAATAATTTAAACCCGAAAACATTTTCAGATTTAAGAATTATTAGTATACTTCCTACGCTTTCTAAAATTTTTGAAAAAATCCTATATAATCAAATGTAGTTGTATATTCTTGCTTGTGATATTCTTCCAAGCTGTTAGTATGGATCTAGGAAGCACTTCAGTACCGCTACAGCCTCATCTATAACCACTAGTGATATAATAACAACTGATGACAAGAAGTTGGAAAGTACTTTGGTGTCATTAGACTTTTCGAAAGCTTTTGATATCATAAGCCACGGAGTAATTTGCAGTAAATTAAAATATTTTGGTATCGTATCTTGTCATTTGATAAATTCGTACTTGACTGGTAGATCACAAAAAATGTTTTGTAATGATACATATTCACCTGCTGTAGATAGTTTATCTGGAGTTCCTCAGGGCTCCATATTAGGACCGCTCCTACTTATAATATACATGTCGGATATTTTAAAATCTATTAAAAGTTGTACAGTTCAGGCGTATGCAGATGATATCCAAACATATCTCCATTTTAATCACAATGATTACCTTCAGGCAACTGATCTTATTAATGCAGACCTACAAAAAATCAAGCAAGTTTCCGAAGAACATAATTTAAATCTTAATTCTTCTAAATCATATGTGATGATATTCGGTAATGAAAATAATGTACTCTTTTTAAAAGATAACTTAAATATAAAGATAGATGGAGTTGCTCTACCCATTGTAGATTCTATAACAAATTAATTATTGATAATGACTTTCGTTTTAAGGGTCATGTGAAGAAAACGTTGCAAAAATCTTCTGTCACTCAAACTTCTGTACTCTAATCGTTATATATTAAATTATAATTTAAAAAAAATCTCTGTGAGTCACTTGTACTTTCAAACTTCAATTATTGCGACTTCATATATGAACCCTGTTATACAGTACAAACCGTATACAGAAAATTCATGTGTTCCTTTAAATTACAATTTAAGAAAATATGATCATATACCTTCAGCAATTAATAATTTAAAGTAGTTAAATGTGGAAAACCGTAGGTTATTTCACTTGGGAATTTTTTTAGTTAACTTAATACGAAAGCCACAATCATCTTCCTCTCTTAAAAATATGTTTCTTTATAGGTCTTTTATTTTTAATGCAGTTAAATTATACAATGCTTTACCTATAAATCTGTCTACAAAAAAAAAATATATATAAATAAATAATAAATACACCACGGGTAATGACGACTCCTTCCCGGAAGGCTCTAGAAGAGCCTTGTGTGGGAGGGGGCTACACACTTAGAGACAAGGAACACACATCCAATATCCGTGTATAGTGGAAAAATCCCTCTCACAGTCTTTTCCACCTCCACGACCGGGGATTGAACCAGGAACTTTTGAGTGAGAGGCAAGTGCGCTCACCTCACGACCATCAGACATACATGAATTTAAAAAATATCTTCTGGCCAACCAGATTAATTAACTGACCAGCGACATTTATATTTTATTTAAATGTATATTACTATGTGTGTAACTGTTATTATTTGCTTGTTCTTAATTTCTTGCTTTGCTTATTTGAACCTATCTGCTATTTTTGGTTAAGTAGAGTAGCTAGATAGCTAGACTTCGCCAAACCTAGCGGAATTTCTAAATTAATTTATTTTATGTATTTATTTTATGTCTGTGTAATTTCCTTAATAAAGTCGATTTATTATTATTAATATTATAATTTTAACGTTTTCCATGGCGTATCCTCCGTTTATTCGACAGCGGCGAATGTGAGCACTGCAAGCCTATTTTAAAAAAATATGTAAAATAATAACAATCTATGCGCTCTATTTCTTTAATTTACTTATATTCACGATGAAGAATATTCTGGATTTCGAAAGAAATTCTGATGTTAATAAAAGTATATAAACACGGTACGGTAACCAGTTGAGCATATCATTAGATAAAACAAATATGCATGAGCATAGTTCACATTATATGGGACTATCACTTGCTTGTTGTTTTTGCCAATCGTATCAATTTTGTTGGAGAATTGAGTTCAAACATTGCTTCACGTAGCTTTGGTCTTATGATACTCATATGCAGTTCTGGAGGCTATAAATAATGTAGATGTTGAACTCTTCAGTCTTTTTAAGTATTTGACGTGCCACAAATGTTTGGTTAATTTTAAGAATTTTCTTTGTACATTTTCAATAGTAGATTTTTTTGTTATTATACAATGGATAGCAAATAAGCGAAGCGTATTCTAATTTAGATCTTACAAATGAGTAATAAAGAACTTTCAGTGCTTGCATATTATGAACATTCCGACAGTTTCTAATAATAAAGCCTAATATGCATAGTGAAGATGATACAGATTGACTAATGTGTTCGTTAAATGTGAAATTGGTGTCAAAAATTACGCCGAGGTCTTTTATGACTACACATCGATTTAAATTTTTTGAATTTATTTTATATGTAAATTCGATTAGTTGTTTTTTTTAAAGTAAAGCTCATAGTTCTACATTTCTGAATATTTAACTGTAATTTATTCACCTGGCCCCAAATTTCAAGATTTTCTATTTTATTTGACACTGAATAAACACATAAACCTCAATATCGTTCACAGTATAATATATTTTTAAATCATCAGCAAATTCAATCAAGTTGCAGTGAATGATATTTATAATGTCGTTGATATATAATAAAAATAACAAGGGCCCAAGATTGGATCCCTGAGGAACTCCAGATATGGAATACAAATATTTTGAATTAAAACCACTATATGACACAAACTGAGATCTTTCGTTAATGTATGATGTAAATAGTGTTAAAAATCTATCACTAAATCCGCTGGCATTTAATTTGTAATAATGATGGTCTATTCAGTCAAAAGCCGTAGAAAAATGTGTATATTTACGTCTACTTGACCTCGATCGTTAATTGCCTCAGATACGTATTGAAAAAATGGTGCCAGGTTTGTAATTGTGGACCGGTTTTCCATAAAACCGTGCTGAAGGGGAAAATTACAATTTTAACACACGGATACATTTTATTATATGGAGAGATCTCTAAAATCTTTGCAAAATTACATAAAACGGAAATTTGGCTATAATTAACTAATAAAGAAGAATCTCCAGATTTGGACACAGGGCAGATTCGGACTGGTTTACAAACTTGGGGAAACATATCTGTTTTAAGAGTCATGTTAAATAATATGAGTAAAGGTTGAACGAAAATATATTTACAATTCTTGGCTAGAAAATTTGGAACTTGGTCGTGCCCTGATGTCATTTTATTTTTTAATATTCCAATGACATTTCAAACATTATTTTCAGTAAATTCGCTGATATTCAAAATTAGTATATTAAACATTACTAAAGTAATTACTAAACCCATTCACTATCAATTGAGGCGTGTCAAATATATCATCTTCGTTGGCTAATTTCCTTGGTATTCTGGTACGACTATTTTTTATTGGATGTAAGATCAGAAATAGTTAGAGGATGGGTTTTCAATTTCACTTCAATAGAAACTAAGTATGATCTATATACAGCATTAATTTCCAATTTTACTAACGACCTTTTAACAATTTGCCTGAACAAATGAAAAATCACTGAATAAGCAATTTTAAAGCAGAAGGAAATTTTATAAAAATATAAAATATAGGAATTATAATATTTTATTCCTATATTTTATATTTTTATCTCGTTTAATTTGTTGAGTCCTTATTTATATAAGGCACTTGCAGATAGGTTGGAATATTATAATTCCTATATTTTATATTTTTATAAAATTTCTTTCTGCTATAAAATTGCTTATTCAGTGATGATTATCAATTTTATTTTCGATTTGGATTGTTTTGAGACTACTGAGAGATGGCGCTAGTTACACTCTTTTGCGGTGGAACTTAACAGTGTCTATGTGATACGAACTCCGGGTATTGAAGGTACAGTTGCACTCCACTGACGAGACCCAAAACTAGGTTGAAACCGGTCTGCAGTTAGTGACATCCTGAGATGAAGGAGACCTCGCATATTCCTCGTAGCATTCGAGCATTCCAAGTCATTGTATTTTAGTGCTAACTGTGTTTAGACAAAATACGTAAATTTTACCATATAATTCACCGCTCGTGAGGGGAAATAGCTGTTTTGGTTTAATTTGTTGAGTCATTATTTATACAAGGCACTTGCAGATAGGTTGGAATAATATAAATAAAAAATATTTGTAATCTAAAGAGTTTCAAAAAGAGTACAACAAAATAATTTAACAGAAAGTGTTCTGTATAATCACTGTGAATATTTTAATATCTTTTAAATGTTTAGAATACGTATAAATAAGATTTTAATACAAATTTAAAAATTTTCCTTCGATTTATATTGTATCTTATTAAATATTTTATTTCTATTAGTTTGTAAGGCTTCTTAGATCTATTTTTTTGAATCTTATAATAATAAAAATTATTATTGTTTATATTGTTAGTATCGAGGAAGAAATCGACAGCAATCAAACGGGAATATAAAAAACAGAACAAGATAGTTTAATAATAAAAAAAGCATTAATATGAAGCAATTGGGACCAACCGTGGGTTAGGTCTATTAAGGACATCACGAATAGAACCTTGAAGCCAAACTCTGTTGTGGCGTGGGAAAGAGTTTCAGTGAAATATTTCTCTAGGCTACATAACACTCGAGAACTTTCGTGTTTATGTCACAACTTTTTCAGTGCCATATAACTTCATAATTGCACACGAAGAAGTTGTTTACTTGTTATTCATTTGCAAAACGATATCGATATTTATCAAAACAATGTACAAATGTTGAAAATCACTCTTAACTAGCTACTGACAGTGTATAGGTAGGGTGTCCTAAAAAAATCAATGTAATTTTTTTTAAACATTTTGTTTTATGTCAAAACAATTATTGTAAATAAAATTTCATGTAAATTGGACTACGGCAACCCGTGCCGAATTACATCTAAACTTTGTACCGATTTACATCTAAATGTTTACGAGCGAGTGCTTGCCAATGTGTTTATATTGAAGTGGATCGGGCAGAAAAAAGCTCCTCAATTCGTAGTCCTCAAATTGAAATTTTTTTTTCCCAATCGACTAAGTCGGGTTTCGGTATGGTTTCCCCACTTACGCTCTACAGATCTGTGAGTCGAGAGGGGGGAGAGGGGACCATTTAAAATACGGGAACCCGGTTTTTCGTCAATAAGTCGGCGGATGTTGTTTCCACAAAAAATATATACTTCCCAAAACTGAAGAACTTGAAAAAATACGTAATTTTGGTTCTCAGCCTCATCGACGACGGAAAATTATTTAGCGAGATATCGCGAATTAACGTAACACGAAAGAAAATTTTTCAATTAATTTTAAGAGGCCGGAGGCTGGGGGTGGTGAGGCAGTTAATAGGGGAGGGAGGGAGGTAGGGCAAATTCTTTTTAAACCCCGATAGCTCGTGGCCGGAGAGGTCGATCGCAAAAATCAAAGTGACATTTCTTCAGTTTTTCACGTAGAACTCAATAAAATTGGCAGAAATCGACTTTTGCGAAAAACACGCGGCTGGCGCGCGAAATAAATCTTGACCTTTTTTCAAAAAATGTTTTTGTCATGAAGGGAAGGGGTGGGGGAATTTTATGTCAACCGATAGCTTTATATTTTTGCTGTATAACGGGAGAACGGAGAGGAGTGGGGGTTCTAGCGGGGCTCAAAACAATGGGCAAACAGTTTTCTTTTTATTTACTCACTTTTCAATTTTGCCCTGTCCGTATCTTGCCCGCCCGCGCGAGTTACAATTAAAAAGACGAATGAAAACGGGTGATTGAGTCAGTCGGCAGAGCAACGAGCAGCCGGGGGCGGAGCTTACTCTCTCCACTTCTCTCTCTCTCCTGTCAGACAGAAGAGAGAGAGAGAAGTGGAAATAGTAAGCTCCGCCCCCGGCTGCTCGTCGGTCCGTGGACTGACTGGATCGCCCTTTTCCATTCGTTTTTTTTTAATTGTAACTCGCGCGGGTGGACAAGACACGGACAGGGCAAGATTAAAAAGTAGATGAATAAAAATGAAACTGTTTGCCCTCTGTTTTGAGCCCTAGTAGAACCCCCCACTCCTCTTCGTTATCCCGCTATACAGCAAAAATTTTGCAGTCTCCTCCCTCCCTTAATAATTATCGATTTGTGGTCTAGTTGGACGGAAATTGAAGATAAAATATAAAGCTATCGATTGACATGAAAATTATTCCCCCCACCCCTACCCTTCATGACAAAAACATTTTTTGAAAAAAGGTAAAAATTTATTTCGCGCGCCAGCCGCGTGTCTTTCGCAAAAGTCTATTTCTGCCAATTTTATTGAGTTCTACGTGAAAAACTGAAAAAATATCACTTTGATTTTTGCAATTGACCTCTCCGGCCACGAGTTATCAGGGTTTAAAAAAATTGCCCTACCCCCCTCCCTCCCTTACTGGTTGTTCCACCACCCCCAGCCTCCGGCCTTTTAAAATGGATGACCTTACCATTCTATGGAAAATATAATAAAAGTCCTATGTGCATGTCGAGCCGAGAAAAAATTAATTGAAAAATTTTCTTGCCTATAATCTTAATTTGCGATATCTCGCTAAGTAATGGCCCGACGTCTATGAGGTCAACAACCAAAATTACGTGTTTTGTCAAGTTCTTCATTTTTGGGAATTGTATATTTTTTTGTGGAGTCAACACCCGCCGACTTCGGTTTCCCATATTTTTAAATGGTTCCCTCCCCTCGTCTCGACTCACAGATCTGTGGAGCGTGAGTGGGAAAATAAAGTCGAGATCCGGCTTAATCGATTGGAATAAAAAATCTTCAATTTGAGGACTACGGATTGAAAATCCTGATTCACTGATTAATATAATTTCCAGTTGTTTTGTTAGTAAACGTAATACGTTTAATTAGTGAACATTCGTGGAATTAATTAGTTCTAAAACAAGTGTATTTTTAATAGGGGATGCAAAACATCAAATAATGGGTTCAAAACTTTCCTCAAATGGACTAATTCTCGCAGTTTTATTTTACAATATTCGGAAGTGCATTTATCTATTAATGAAAGCGCAGATCTCACTATTCACGAGTTTATTTTTTGGGAAACGGCACAAATACCTACCAAATCGTTGCCACATTGTGTGAAGGAACTTGTAAACTTATATTAATTTTGGAGAGAAAACTGCAAAGAAATTTTGTAAGTAATTTAGATAATTTGTTTGATATTTCAGACTAGTTTCGAGCTTGTTAGCTCTCATCAGTGCAACATAGGTATTTGCGTTTTCCGATTGAAGACGTAGTATGTTGGAAGTTATAGGACATTATTTTCCGGTGCACTTCAATTAATGAAAATAGAGGAAGAGAGAGCGTCAGAGAGAGCCAGGTCGACCTGGTCACTTAGGTGGAGTAAATAAAAACTGACTACTAAAGTGGATAGGGCGCGATTTCGAGCTATTGAAGAAGGTAAGCGACGAATAAAATATATTTCCACGTCAATTTTTGCGGCATCATACAAACCATTTCAAGAAGATTCTTCTTATAATTCTAGTAACAATATGGATTCACAAGAAGATTTGCCAACAGTGATCGAGAGCACAGAACCTGGATCAAGTAAAACAGTAAGGAGGAAATATTTCATTACTCCAAAGTTAGTAACTGCATTAAACATGTATCAGTTAAGTATGAGAGACTCTGTGTTCTGTATTCTTGAAGCTACTATTGAGAGAAGAACCCGTACGGGAAAACCGAGGAAACGCGAGAAAGTCATAAAAACTCATTTCCAAAACGAGATACCAGACGTAGTGACTGTACACTGGTATGTTTGCCTTTAGTTATTTCATATGCAAATAAAGAATAACTTATAGATGTGCCGAGATTGGGGACTTCTACATTTAAAGAACAAGTGCAAAGCCGTTTGAAAGGCTTTCTTAGATTGGAATCTCGAAGACAAATTACGAATTCTCTGTTTTGATACTGCGGCTTCGAATATTAGTTGTATTAAAAAAGGTGAATGTGTTCTCTTCGAGCAAAACCTTGATAGAGAAATGCTTATTTTTCACTTACCACCATCACGTTTACGAACTGGTGTTGTAAGGCGTATTCGAAGTAAAAATCAGACAAACAACAACAGGCCTGATGATACAAAGCAGGTAAACTATTGCCGTTAGGATTTAGTTATAATTTTTATTTAAAAAAATGTGTAGAAATGAATAACAAATAATATATTGTACATCACATGCAAGGTAGCAATTTTTATTGGCTCTAGGACGTTACAGGCTCGCCAGTCTTATCACCAGTAAAAGCTGTTTGTTATTTAAAATACTATAAATATGCTCTCAAAATTTGATAACAACTGTTTTTACAACAAGATATACTAAAAACAAGAAAAGTAGGAAAAATATTTTCCAGAGCCTACACTTTTATAAATCACACGCTATAAACTGAAAAATATTAATCTTACAAAAAATGAAAAGGGAAATTTGTAGTTATTTTCAGTGTCTAAAATTGGCAATGACTATAATTGTCTACATAATTTTGATGAGAATATGAGAAAATTTCCGTTTTAGAGGGTACTCAACACGATGGTAATATTCATTTTCCCCCACTCTCCACCAATCACCCCTTATTTGGGGGTGGTTGATGGAGAGTGGGGATGAAATAGTATTGACATCGTGCTTATCGCCCTCGAAAACGGGGAGAAGACATTTTCCATTATTTTGTATTTTTCGGTGGATTTCAATGTTCGGGGTGTTGGTAGTTTCAACCTCGGGATTGATAGCATGCCTTGTCATTCAACTTCCTTTACAATGTTGAAATCCCCTTAAAAACCCTGATCCCCACATGCCCAGTATTGATAAACATGAAAAGGGGGTGGTTTTAGGGGTGGTTGGTGGAGGAGAAATGAATATTACCATCGTGCTGAGCACCATCGAAAATGGGGATAAACAAATTTTCATGCATTTTGATTTGTTTTGGGGATATTTTAGTACTAATTAGAGGAGGGGGTAGTTTCAACGCTGGGGGTGCATAAAGCATTTTATGGTTAAATTTCACATGGCCTACCCGAATCCTGCCAAAACGGAACGCCAAATAGGAGTGGTTTATAGAGTTTAAGGGTAGTTGCTGGGAATCCTAAAAATATCACCATCGTGTCACCACTGTTGAAAACGGGAGGTACCCATGTTTCATCCCTCTCACAGAACTTTTGTGTTTTAATCTTTTTTGCAACTTTTTCATGGACTAGTGGTCGAAACTTGAATTTGCACTCGTTATAGATCCCTCCATCACTACCCAAAACTGTATAATTATACAATTTGCAACCTAAGCCGTTCTTTAGGAACAAAATCACTGGATTAATATAAAACAACAAATTTACCTTGAAATATATTAAACTAAGTATACCTAATAAAGAATGAAATTAAAGCAGGGTCTAATTATTTAATACGTTTAAACATTTTAGGATCTAAAGCAACAAATGTAATTTCTTAGGAATAATTATTTTGCGGAATAATTAACTGTTTTTGTTTTGCATATCCATTTAAACGGAATGTTATTGCTATGTTGCAGGGATGAATGTTGTTAAAGAAAATTGAGTTTGAAAGTTAATTTTGTCTCAAAATTACTTTTACTTTCTCTCTCGGCAATATTCTACAAAAGGAATAATAAAATCTTTGATAATTGAAAGAGCGTAATAATGCAATTAAATGTTAGACATGTTTATAGATCGATATTTTAATTTGAAACTGATTAACAGCTTTAAAATTAATTTGTCAGGGAAGAGATTACATAATAATTTAAATTAAATTAATGTTGAAGATATAGATATATTGATAATTGTCAAATTATAAAATGATACATAATTTACTTATTTAAGTAAATTTTAACAAAATGCGTGGTACATCGCGTGATGCATGGTAAAATAAAATAATAATCTTGTAGATAAAAGTAGGGAACGTAGATAAGATATACAGGGTTATTCATGGAAAGCGGGTTTTAGGCGTTTCTCGGAGTTTAGAAATTTGTATAAAGAGGGTTTTGGGTACGCCGAATTTAACGAAAATATTTTCAACTTTGTGTCAATTATACCGGAAGTATTGTTAAAGAACACGCCAAAACCCTTGATGAACTTTAGTAACTGTAACAAAATCCGACACATTATCGCTCTACGGAGCGTTTTTTATGCAACAATATCAGAAGCTCATCAAGGAGTGTAATTTTAGAAACCGTAGTAATTGTCGCTGCACGGGGATGTAATGTCGCCCCGACCACAAAATTTAAAAAGTATAACGAAAGCCGACGAAATTTTGAAAATAAAAACCCTTTTACGAATCCACTTTGTGCAGCACTGCAACTCATGCGTTGTGTTAAATATGAGGAGAAGTTATTCAGTCTCTAGTCAAAGTATTTCGAGAATTTTAGCGAAAATAGCCCTTGGCGTCGAAGGTGCCCTATCATTTTCTAACAGGCGATTTTGACGGGAAAATGATGGGTTTTAAGCATATTTCCCCTAAATCGGTTTCTCAGTGATTCGGTGTCAGAAAAGTATAGTTGCCATGTATTCAGAACGTGCATGGGACCACCTTGCTTGAACGTATGAATCTCTAATTGCAGAATATAATTCAAAGTCGTTGCGATTCAAGTATTTTTAAGCTCCGAGGAGCGATCGAAATTGAAATACGTCAATAGACAGGCAAACAAAAGCCCACCAAAATTATAAACATTGAACTTTTCTTGAATCTTTTTGTGTAATCGTTAGCTATAAACCGCACATTGGAGGGTAGTTCATTACATTCGTTCCGTTCCTCACTATATGTTGTACACGGGCCAGACTATAGTTTGCCAATACATTTTTCTTGAACGTTTTGTAAAAATATAATTTTTTAAAAGATTTAATATATATATTTTGACCTTTATATTGTCTTTTTCTTGTGTTTTCAAAATTCTTTTTCAGGTTTAAATTTAAGAAAGTGTTAGTATTTATTGTGTTAGATTTATAGCGTTACGAAGTCCAATTGGTACCATCAGTGAAGCAGTTAAGCAAAAACGAACAGTAAGTATAGATTTTGTATTATTGTCCATCTGAAACAGTCGTTTTGAACCCTTATTTGGTGAACGTTTAATATCCATTTTGGAAAGTATAATAAAAGTCCTTCAGACGTGTAAAAATGGATCGTTCACAGTATCACAAATCTTTATTATTTTTAATAGAAACCCTGTATATTATTGCATATTTGGATCTCTCATAAAATTTTAGCTTGGATTTGTGTGGCCTTAAACCTACTATTTTCCTAGATAATTAATATTTTTGGAAAATTTTGACGGTTTCTATCCTTTGAAAAAAAAAATCGATTTCTTTTATCATATTCTAGATTAAGAAATTTTCTTTTTAAGCTCATGCAAGTCTCCTACGGTCTAACTAAAAGTGTCTTTATGTTTTCATAATTTTATACAGTTTGTTTTCACAGTTGAACTTTATTTTAATTCAAACCTCGAAAGTCATTTTTACTGAATCTAATAAATTATTGAATTCTGCATTCTCTATACTTATCTCTCTTGGTTTTCTCATAGACAAATATTTGCAAAATGTACCATATCAGCACTGTTTGTTACTAAGCAATACAAGTTATAACTTGGTTCCTTTCTTACCATGAGGGAGTATAATCATGTGGATATCTGATAATTATTTGTTAGTTATTAAGAAAATAAAATCGATAAACATCAAAAGCAAAAGATCATTTTATTATTAAATTTATTTAAAAAAAACTTGCAACAAAATTTTTTACAAAATTAATGGACACATTGAAGACATATTTAATGTAGCAACTGTTCAAAATGCCTTCCATTTTGCTCCAAACAAGTCAATATTCTGGGATTTACGACACGTGGGGATCTAATTGCAGCTTGTACTCTGCATTTTAGATCTTTTCTGAAAGTTGCCGGGGTGTCATAAACAATATTTTTGATTTCAACCCAAAGTTAAAAGTCTAAGAGGTCAAATCAGGGGATCTTACTGGTCAGCTTCAAGGTTCTCGGTATCCAAATTAACTATCTTCGAATAAAGCCACTAATTCGTCATACACTTCCCGTGTATAATGTGGGCTGCAACCATCCATATGATGATACATAGAATTATAAAGATTCAGGGGAAAACTATCAATAAACGTATTAACTACTGTTAATTACTCTTCTAAGATTTTCACGTATTTATTACTATTTAAATACTCATCGAAGATATGATACTTAAAAGTATTATCTACCAATAAACAGAAAACTTTAAAACTAAATTTGGTGCGGAAATTCCATTCCCGTAACACATGAGGATTATGTTGTGCTGAGGGGTGCAAATTATGTGTGTTAAAAATTCCTTTGGAAAATTTAGCCTCGTCTGTCTAAATAATCCTTTTCAAAAAATCAGGAATTTCTTCTGTTCTTTTTTGAAAATCTTCGGGCTTCAATGATTGTACTTTTTGATACAGAAAGTTATCCATCTTGTGCTTATTTAGAATTCGATAAATAAACGAACATGAAAGTCCCAACTAGCACCAGGAATAGATCTTTCTTTCCTATTATTTGGGTTTTCTACCACATGTATTATTATCGTCTTCAAAGACAAATCATACATAATGCATGTGGTAGAAAACCCAAATAATAGGAAAGAATATTCGTAGAATGCCACAAATAACTTTCAGACCCTGCGGATTTGCATGAAAGTAGAGCATTAATTTCATTTTCTTCATGAACTAAGATAATATTAAACTGTGAATATAAAACGCCCTGTATAAAAGTACGAAAACAAAAGAACACTCTTAGTTAGGGTACTTGTATGATTTTGAAAAGAAAATTAGTTAATGTGGAACATGATAGAAGACATCAATTTTTTTTCCAAAGCAAAATTAACTATACTCAAAAACCTCTATTTGCGAATTTTCAGATTTCTAAACTCGACAGATCCCGAGAAACGTCCAATACCCATTTTCCATGAATAACCCTGTATAATCGTTGTTTTATTATTTATTGGGGAAATTCAACCATGAATCTATTCAAAATCTATACAACTTTCAAATAATAATAATTTAAAAAAAGTTACATTTTGAATAGATATTAAGAGTATGTTGTATAATTCACGATTCATGTTTCACTTCATCGTTTAAGAGTATAAGAGAGATATTGTCTTTTATGACCATTTTCTCAGGATTCATTGTAATATTTCTTCTATCTATTGAGTCGTTAAATAAACATTGTTTTTGTTTATAACAGATAAAACTTGATTAAACGTGGGCGTGAATATATTTAGGTTGGACAGTTTTCGAAATTAATGCTCTGTTAGGTAAACTGTAAAAGTATATACAGGGTGTCAGCTAGTTGGTGGTATTACTTTCAAAGAATAGCCGTGCAATGTTGCGTGATACATTTGTCATCGCTCGATGTTGGTTGATCAGTGTCTAAGAGTTTACCTACGTTATCAGTAGAGCAATGCGGTTTTTCGATAGTGAGGTTTAAGATAAAAATGGAGGGACTGTACATTTCTTTTAAATAAATAGTCAAATGCGGGCCTAGGATCAACCCTAAGTATTTTATGATGTCGGCACTATGTACAGAATTGTTAATCGATTTATTAACGAGTATAAGTTCTTGCACTTGAGGCATTCCAACTTTTATTGGGGAAAAGGACATATATTTAGTTTTCGAAATATTTAATTTAGGCGACTGTTATCTAACCAAGTTTTTACATTGCTGATTGCATCGGTAGCTTTTTATTTTGTGTATTCCCATGTCTCCTCTGCACAGATTAGCACTGTGTCGTCTGCATATGAAATAATATTGCATCCCTAGTTTTTCTGAGATCGTTTATATATATAAGGAGTAAGCTAGGACCTAGGATAGTTCCTTGTGGAACGCCAGTTCCTATGTTTTTTGCTTCGCTGTACGAATTACCTATTTTAACTTGTTGTGGTCTATTGGCCAGGTATTCTTTAAACAAATCTTGTTCCCTCCCTCTGATGCCTATTTTGTTTAGTTTGTTGAGTATGGGATACTGTGTCAAAAGCCTTTTGTAAGTCTAAAAAGATGGCTAAAACATTCTTGTTCGATGCAAAATTAGTCAATATTGTGTCTGCTAACAATTGAAGAGGTTCTTCAGTGCCAATATGCTTCTGAAACCAATATTGATGTTTTGATTTTATTTTTATCTATGAATGATCGGAGTCTATTATTTAGACACATCTCAAAAATTGGACTGCCATTTTTATATATTGGTACAACATTGCTTTCTTTAAAAATTTAAGGGACGGTGGAATTTTGAAACATAAGATTAATAATGTAAGCAATAGGTTTACTAATGTGTTTATATATGAGTTTTAAGGTTTTTGTGGATATACCGTCTTTCCCCGGTGAGGTGCTATTTTTCAGGTTAGATATTACCTCTTCTATTTCGCGGTCATTCACGTCCTCTAGGAACATTGAATTAAGATTTTCCTTTAGGCTTTCGTTTCTTACCATATTTTGTATTTGTTCGGGAATATCTCTTGTGATTTGTTCGCCAATTTCAATGAAAAAATCGTTGAAGGCGCTAGCTATCCCTTTTTATCAGTTATTTGCTTATCGTCCTCAATAATGTTGTCAATGCTATCCATGCATTTTTAATTTAGATTTGTAACTTCATTGATTAATCCCAAATTTTTCTGTAGTTCTTTCCGGAGGATTGGATTTTTTTCTTGTAGTAGTTATTTTTTGTGGCTCTAATTAGCATTGTTACGGTATTTCTAAAGTTCTTATAGCACTCTTTTAGTTGTCTGTTTCCTTTGTCTTTCATGAGTTTCCGCTTTATTTTGTCACGTTTTGATATGGAATTTAGTATCCCTTGTGACATCCATAGTTTAAGTTTGTTGTTTCTCTTTGTTAATTTTTATTGGGTCCTCTATTTTTAAATTTATATTATTATGGAATATGTTAGCCTGTTACAATGGTACTCTATTATTTCTATTAATTATAAAAATAGCCTTGTGTATTGTAACTTGTAACGGATTGAATATAAATAAATTATTATTATTATGTTATTAATAAATAATAAACTTGCAAAAAATAAGGTATATCAATTATTGTAATAGCTTAATGAAAGGAGGGTCTACTGATTGTGACTTGGAGCACTTATTTTAATCACATATCTCTATTTGAATATCCATTCATGATATACTGTATCACAAATTTGATGATAATTTCATTTCCTCCAAAGTAAATTTAACATAAATTAAATACGCACTTGAAAAACTATTTATTGATCATTCGCACAACTTGTAGAACTCTTGGTCTAGACAGGCAAACTATAGTATTATCCCTGAGAGTTGATTAAATTCACCCGTAGCGATAACAATCCGAGCCAGGTTGATGGAGTAAATGCGCGTTAGTATGAATTAAACATACCACTGATTTTTTAATAAAAGAGTTAATTAAATTTATGATTAGGTTTTTTTTACAAAAAAACTTATTTCAAATTCAGTTAAACCAATATACAGATTGTGATAAGAATATCGGGTAACAATTTAAGAGCATTTAGTTTTATTTTCATTTGCTAATAATGACTAAATTTTCTCGGATCGTCAAATCACACATCGCACAGAGAAGTCTTGCGTACCTGCAAGCAGTGTTGCGAATTCAAATAATAAGAGCACTTAGGATGATAATTGAATAGAATAAAATTGCAAAATAGTACATTTGTTTCAGAAGAAAAGTTTACATATAATAGATAGTAATATTAAAAGCTTGCAAATCTTATGGTTGTAATGGATTTGCGGCTCTTTCAAACCGACATTTGTGAATAACTATACGAAACTACACAGTCCATTAATATGCACAGTGTACTACAGTTTATTATTATTTGCCACCGTATGAAAAAATACTGCGCGGGCTTTTAATTCTTACAACCATTCATATGCATCCGAACCATTAATATGAATGACTATTTCCAATATATGCTGCATGTGTTCCCTACATTAATTATTTGATTAGGTACCCTGATGATGCATGTATTATACTACCTACTAAAATTTTTCAGTTCTATAAAATTTATTAACTTTTTGCAAACTATTAATTTATTATACACATCGATAAACTTTTAGTATAAATTTTTCGTGGGATATGTTTTGAAGTATTCTTATTTTCACGGCCTTGAATCAATATTGCTTTAGAAAGTTAGCCTTATTGCTTATTCGAAGTAATTTCTAGATATCAGAGGACAAAATTTAAACAAAAGTAATAAGGATGGCGCTGAAGTAATGCAGCATCCACAACATTCTAATAGGTACAAGGAAAATTCAACAGATAACGCATCTTGTTCTAATATTAAAACTTTGGAACCTACTGGGTCAGGCAAGATAAATAAAAGAAACGGTATCAATAAATAAAGTCATTGAACTGCATGGAGAATCTCAATAAAAAATGATCACTGATATAGTAAAAGCCTATAATGAACACCAAAGCAGAATAAACACTACTAATTATAAACCAAAGTCAAATCCAAGGAAAGCAATAAAGGTAGCAATGAAAACTGTGTTCTTAAAGGAGTAGAATATAGGAAATTGTTTTTTATATCGATATTGGACTCTGATGCAACCAAGGAAGGGCTCAAGGAATTTCTAGAAAGAATAAAAAAAATCAAGTGATGAGTGAGAAAAATTGCATATTCAATCAAATAATATTGCAGCTTTTAAAATAGCTGTGCTTGAATCATTTGAGGACATAATTCTTACACCTAGTACCTGGCCAAAAAGAACAATTATATGACTATTCGAGAAAAACCGGCTTTTTGTTCACCGACAAACATTGACAGTAAAATTGCCACGGGAGCAAGAAGACTAATTGTCGAAGATATGAGCAGTCGGATCAATAACCTGCAACATATTAAAATATTTCATTGGAATTGCCAAGGATTAACTAATAAAGTTTTAAATTGTAGATTGTTTCAGGGGTCGTTTGGCTCTGAGTAGATTTACTTCACTTCGACCTAAAAGATATTTTGTAATATAAAGTTTTAATATTGGAATCAAAATTATTAGATTTATCGCTTACAGTTGTACGTATTAATGAACACTGGAGCAATAATATTCACACCGCCGTAACAATTCGTGGGTACACTGTAATAAAGACTTTCTGTAGGATCAAACAGGGGTGTTGCTATATTTTGTAATACAGATATTAATCAGATTTGTATTGTGTTGTATTAGATGAATATATATGTGTTTTGTATTTATATAGAACCCCAAAAAAAGGAAAATTTAGAGTAATATTTATTACATCGCAGATAATAATAAAGTAACGTTCTACAGGAAATTAACAGAGAGTAATATGTTTGACTTTGCAAATATGTTTTTACATTATTATGACTTATCTAATCAGCGTTGATACTCTCAATGACTATTTTCTAGAATTCTATGAACATTTCAGATGGTGTTTTAATGCAACTTGCAAAACCTTTCATATACAACAACAATAACAACGAACACAAAAAATATCTAATTTGTGCAAAGAGGAAACTGAGAAGCTCAAATTTTTAAGTTGGGTAGCTAAGAAGTCAGAAAGTTCAAACTTAATTGACTCCTAGAAGGTTAGCAGGAGAAATTTTCAAGCTAAAATCTCAGAATATACCATGGAATCTAACACAATTAAAATTTGTAATTCATCCAAAGCCAAAACTGTATGGAAGATTGTCAATGAAAAACCAGTGACCAACTCGTAACTAATTTTGGTGATGGCATCTCACAAAACTGCACATTTCCAGCTTATATAATCCCAAGCATTTTCTAAGGCCAGTTAATAATGCAGATGTGATAGAAATTATAAATAAAATGCCTAATAAAAATAGTACTGGTTTAGATGAAGTGGCTATCAAAATATTAAAATATTGTATAGATGTACTTGTAAATAAATAATAAATAAATAAATAAATAAATACACCACAAGTAATAACAACTCCCTTTATCCCGGAAGGCTCTAGAAGAGCCTTGTGTGGGAGGGGGCTACACATTTAGAGACAAGGGACACACACCCAATATCCGTGTACAGTGGAAAAATCCCTCTCACAGTATTTTCCACTGCCACGACCGGGGATCGAACCCGCAAGTGCGCTCACCTCTCTCGACCGCCAGTCATAGATTCAACTGTTTCTCTAATAAATAAATCTATAAAATTTCCAGATATATTATAAATCGGTCAAATCGTACCAGTCTATAAAAAAGGCGACCCAACATAATTGGTTAATTATAGAGCAATGGTGTTGTTAACTTATAATGCCAGGATTTTACAAAAATCAGTTGCTTTACAAATATAATCCTTTCTAGAAAGAAGAATATATTTAGCTCATATCAACCGGTCTAAAACACCAACGGAGTTAGCTACCTTAGGTAGCTAGGATTATTTTTTAATTTATCAGTAGCTTTTGATACAGTTAATATAAGTTTTCTACTGTATAAACTTGAAAGGATGGGACTCCGTGGCACTCTTTTAAAATGGGTGAAGTCATAAATGAAAAATAGGAAAACCATGGTATCCATTTTAGAAATTACATTTGAACTCTTTGATGTGAATATAGAAGTTGGACAGGGTTCCATTATGGGTCCCCTTCTTTTCCTACTTTTTATTAACGACTTGTCAGAAAATATTAGTACTGCAAAGTGCTTATTTATGTGGATGATATTTCTGTAAATCGCATGAAACACTAAAATTAAAAGCAGAGGATGATATCAACCAATACCTAGACTGGTACTATAGTAACTCGATAATAAATACTTAGAAAATAGTGTGTTTCATTATTCTGCATATTTAATATAATAATTAGTCCCGCTTATATTCAATAGAAACCAGAATAATAATAAGATTTGGGAAGGAATGCTTCAAAGTAATATTTTTTTTTATACATTTATTTAACGTCGGGTATTTTTTGGCTACTGAGGCCTAACACCGACGCCTGTAGACGAGCTACCCCCAACCAGGAATTTTGCCGAACCTCTTCCCTTAAGAAGAGTAGGGATCTTTTACTTGCCTAACATTTAATAGACAAGGGACCGACGGCTTTACATCCCCTCCGAAGGATGGTATATCTCCTATACAAACCTCGCCTAAGGTTGTATAGCTTCCGCGCACACACTGATATACAAACCGCTGGAAGATGTGTGAGGCGAGAACGCGGTTTCCGTTGGAATGGTCACCCATCCAAGTACTAACTGCGCCTGTCGTTGCTTTACATCGCATACCGAAGTATGTACATAGTAAAGACGCACCTACGCTCGCCCCATATTCAAAGTAATATCTGTGAAAGATGAAAGGTTCGTAGGGTCAAGCAATTACAGAATAAAAAATAGTTGCCCTATAAAACTTTACATAGACTACGCTATGCTGATGAGGAGAAATAACTCCGAAACATGTGTCCATAACTGCAATGTTGTTTTATTTTTGGGGTACAAGGAAACTATTTTTTTTTAACGCATCAATTGCCAGCTACTCTACCACTCAACTAAGACGGCGAAATGAGATGAACACGAACGGGCCCTCGAGATGGGGAAAATGAAAGCTGACTCAGCCGGACAGCAACAGTTGAGACCCTTGAGGGTATTCGTGCACTTAATTTTGTTGTGAGAAGCCTTGGGGTTCGAATTTTGGAGTGGTGATTAGGGTCAATTACTCCCTATATAATATCGTCTGGAACTGTTGTAGCACTTTGTTTTAAAATTTTAATGTATTTAGCATTGATTTAGTCTTTTATAGTTCTGCCAGAGTCGAAGGCTATACCCCGTATATGATATTCTTGAAATAACAACACTTGGATTTAAACTGAACGAACAAAATATTTCTTTAAGTTTTTATAATAAAGTTTTAGAACGAGTTGTATTTTATTTAATAAGTCATTTTTAGAATAGGTAACAATTGGATGGCATACATTCAGTCTAGCTGAACTTTCTCAAAAAATATTTATTGAAAGGTTTGCCTGAAAAAATTCATTTTTTGTTGGGGCCACGAAAACGTATTGCAAAATCATTGGGCCACGAAGGCGAAATGATTAATTTAAAATTAATTAGGGCCACGAAGCCTAACTAGACGGTAGGAAGCTACAACGTAAGTTAAATAGAACCAAACCGATTACACTGGTATATAGGCTTATTACACTTTAGAATCACATTTAAAACAACTACTTGGGTTACTCGCGAATACTTACCATAGGAGTCACTCTCAAAATCTGAAGTTGCCTTGGGTTTGTGGTGTATCGGTATTTTATACTATCCATATGTTGCATTTTTCGTGCCCCGCGAGTCAGGCACGAACGTTTTTACCCCCTATTTAGAGCTGGAAATGGTACCGTCAAGTCTGAATCGGCACGATTGCGAAATATTACGCAATATTGCCCAATAGTTTTGCAAAAAGTTAAATTTGGAAAATAAAAATTATATGAAAAAATCGGCAAAGAAAAGGGGAATTGTTTGGCATGAAAACGAAGTTTGAATCTATTCGGGTTTGGAAGTTATTGAAGTTTGATTAATTGAGAATTTAATAATTTGAAATAACCCCGTAAAGTCGACTCGAAGGTCCGACGTTTCACGGTTGAAATGATATGAGAGTATTCCCGATAGACGCGAGGTGACTGGAAATAAGATATCAGAATGTTCCTAATATGCGTGAGTTGAGTTTGAACATCGGTTACAAGTGGAATCGAGATATTGTATATGATACGAGGGGTGATCAAAAAGTGGTGAAATTTAAAATAGTAATTGGGCTGCAGGAATTTGATGAAACGAAATAGAATGTTATGACTTGAGGTACGGAACGTAGTTTGATGTATATGCGGGTCTATCAAAAAGTCGTAAAATTTGGAATGTGAAAAGGGTTTATAGAAAGTTCACGAAATGAAGTAAAACATTGTAATTTTAGATACGGATAGTAGTTTAGGTCTTGTTGATGATTATATGGGGGCTGTATTTTTTATGGTTGTTTTTTGTAATGAATCCTTTGTAAAATGACTAGAAGGAATGTTGAAAATTAGGTATCGGTGAAGTTAGATTATTTTAGAATTACCGATTACTCGTGAATTTTTTCAGATTTGTCTGACCTTGAATGTGGTTTTTTGGTGTAAATGGTATCTGGCTGACTTTTTATCATGGTTTGCCATGGTGTGTGAATCGATATGGTTTTTTTGTTAATTTTAAAATTTTTTGTTTCGATTTTTTGACTTGTAGGGAAAATACCCTACAACAGAGAAACCGGTGAACCATCCAAGTGTCGGACTCGACCAAGGCTGCTTAAATCCGCTGATGGAGATCTCGGCACTTAAATGGCAGTATCTCACTCCAATCACTTCTGTTTCTGTATATATTTGTTCCCACTATCCTTTCATCTTTTGTTCCATTTTTGCCAGGTGAAACAGAGTAAGTAGTACACATGGAATTCCTCGTACTGACCTGAGTTAGTTTTACTCGTAAACTATAAAGCTTTTCTTAAGCTGCATTACGCTGATGAGGAGCATTAACTCCGAAATACGTGTCTGTATCCGCATTGTTGTTTCTTTTTGGAGTATGAAAGCAACTATCCCTGTTGTCGGAGAACTATAAAACGGCACCCTTTTTTTGTTATGTTTTTATGCCTACTACACAAGGAGTAAAATACTTCCGAAAATCATCTACAAATGTGTGCTATTTTTGGCTTCTCATTTTTTTAATAGCAGCCGTTGTTCTGGATAATGTTTGAGATTACTTATTTTGTTAAAATTTTTTCAAAATTTGCATGGCGTATCAAGCCAGCGTGTTACTGAACATGTATTTTAACACAGTAAAAGTAAGTTTTTTAATAAGTCTTTGCATGAAATCTAGGTACCACATGAAAAACTTTTTCTACTAGTTTCTCCGTTATCTATTTCTTATTTTATTAATCTGTAAATTGCTGTTTCTAATATCATCCTACCGGCGAAAAACAATTAACGCCCTTACTACAGCGAAACTATTTTACTGCTCCCAGCTACTCTTCAATAAAGTGCAAGGTGTAGCGGTAATTAGAAGCCATTTCATAATCATATTACCTGGTGTGGGCAATACATAACTGTGTTATAGTTAGTGTGCATAGCATCGGCATTTCGAGCAAATATTGAACAAACAAAATTTATTTGTTGTTTTCTTTGGCTTACCCATACTGACTGATAAACCACAGAAAATAGTCTAATTTGCGTTTGATTTAAAGAATCGTTTAGCTTATCAAGCAGAAAGTAAAAAAAACACATTTACTTTTATTTAATTTTAAAAATGGTTTAAGTATAACTTTAATTTCTATATCAGTTTAAACATTTCTTAAAGCAAGAATATATATTATTAAGAAATATATTCAAGTCTGAATTACTAAAAATAAATTTATTATAGAAAGCCAAGTAGATAAATTAAAGCAACAAAATTGGTACAACAATTTAAAAGAGAACGGATCTGTTCAATATAAAGAATAGGCTTCTCAAATGACAATTATTCCAATGAAAACAAAAAAAATCGGTCTGACACTACTCGGACAAACTTTCCCGTTAAGGAATAGGTCGGACCTATATAACCTGGTACTGGCTTTCAAAAATAATGATACATATATTTTGCTATTATAAATTGCACTCCAAATCGTGTGAAGGATTTGATCAAAACCGTTGGAACCGAATTAGAAAGAAACAATTTAAATCCTTTAAACACTAACCCCCACAGCCTCTGACCCTACATTTTTTAGGATCAACTATCTTATGTTAGTACTAAGGGATTATCTATGTATTAAATTTGATCGCAATCGTTAAGAGCCGTTTTAGGGAAGGAATTACTTAGTACCACATCCCTTGCAACATCCCTCCTCGAATTTTTTAGACGCAAATAGTAGAGCTATCCATGTACCAAATTTGATCACAATCGTTACAACAATTTTAGAAGAAAAAATTATTTAATTCTTATAACCTTACCTCCCACAGTGTCTTTTAGGGCTAACGAGTCATGTTACCTCATACTAGAACTAAGGGAGTATAAAAAAACACATAAAACAGACAACCCTTATGTCCAAAGCCCAAGGCTACCCGCCTGTCATCTGTTAAATTTCATTAAAGTCGAGTGCAAAAAAGTAAGGAGCTGCGCTCGTTTATGTAATTACTCTATCCAACAGGTAAATTACCCAACTACAGGACAGGAGGTATATCAAGGTATTACAAATATAGATATAATAGTGGAATACAAATACAAGATTTATAGAAAAACATACATCCGACATAAGGCCCTTACATTAAAGACAAAAAGAAAGTACAAAATAGGTTAACGTGCATTACGTAACGAACGATAGTATAACAGAAAAAAAGTAAAAAAAAAAACAGATCAATCAAACTCATCGATAATAGTAAGTTTTTAAAGCAGTAAGGCTACAGTTGACTATGTCAATATCAGTACAGATTGCGTTGTGGTCGTCACAAGCTACATAAATTGGCGAGAATTTTAAGACATTTGTACGTGGTGTAGCCAGGTAAAAAACACTGCCGTTACGAGTTCTGGGAACATTAAAACTAATTTTTGACAGCAATGGTGGCGTGTATGAGATATTACATTACATTTTTGAGTATTTAACGATAGTTTATATTTAATACACCAGTCACTTACTTTTTCTAACTTTTCTTGCAATCGAATGCAGTCATCAATGGAATCAATTTTAGAAAAAACTTCCAAATCATCGGCATACATTAAATAGTCAATATTATCTAAACCATCTACAATATCATTGATGAATATAATAAAAAGTAGTGGTCCAAGGACAGACCCTTGCGGCACCCCAGAAGTAGCCATGTATTCAACAGACTTGAAACCATTAAGCGCCACGTGTTGACTCCTGTTTGAGAGATAGGAACGTAATAGGGATAGTAAACTATGACAGAGCCCGTTATCATCAAGTTTCATAAGCAACATAGAATAGTCAAGTCTGTCGAATGCCTTGGAAAAATTCATATAAATAATATCAGTTTGAGTTTAGTTATCTATTGATTCTGATATAAATTGAGTCACACTAAGCACATTTGTTGTTGTAGAACGCCCCCGCATAAAACCATGCTGGTGAACTTAAATTTGGTTATGTACTTGAGAATATATAACTTCATGCAATAGAATCTCAAGGACCTTGGCAAAGTTGCATATTATAGAAATAGCCCGAAAGTTGGAAAGATCAAATTATCGCCCTTCTTAAAAATTGGACAAACCCTAGAGCGTTTCCATATATCTGGACAGCTATATGTTTCAGAATTAAATTTAAAATAATTATCAATGGTTGAGCGCAAAAATACAGGCGCAATCTTTTAGTAAAAACGCGGGCACGCTATCTGGTCCGGCTGTCATTATATTCTTTTTTTTTAAGCTTTTAGTACATCATCCTCTTTAAATTCCGAAATATGTATTGTCACTTTATTTCTGAAATTGTTATGTGTAACTAAATTATCAGGGAGATGACTACTAGGAGCGAAAGTGGTACTAAAAAAATCAGCATCTTTAATAATAGTAAAAATAAACAACGGAGGATACCTCTTGGATTTATTAGGTCTGAATTTCGGTACACAAGCTTCAAAAATGTCATAAAATAGTTCATAAAGACTTTCGCAAGTGTTTTCAACGTTATTTCCATTATTAAGAACAGACCAGTCGACATTAAGAAACATGTGGTACAGCAGGGGAAAAGGAAATTAAAACAGCTTTGAAAGTCCTACGAATATTTATTTTTGAGATTGGTGCTTAAATTCATTTTAACCAGAATGTCTAAAGCTGGATGGTGCTTATCCTCAGATACCCACGGATCTTCAGACCTTTCTACTGAGCACATTTTACTATGAATCACTAAGTCAAGAATTCTGTTGTACATATTAAAAAATACGGTTATGCTCCGAAAGATTAGAAATATCCATAAAGAGATGTAAATATGTAAATACGTAAATATGTAAATACGTAAATACGTAAATATGTAAATATGCAAATATGCAAATATGTAAATATGTATATGTATGTAAATATGTAAATATGTAAATATGTAAATATGTAAATATGTAAATATGTAAATATGTAAATATGTAAATATGTAAATATGTAAATATGTAAATATGTAAATATGTAAATATGTAAATATGTAAATATGTAAATATGTAAATATGTAAATAATGTAAATATGTAAATATGTAAATATGTAAATATGTAAATATATAAATATGTAAATATGTAAATATGTAAATATGTAAATATGTAAATATGTAAATATGTAAATATGTAAATATGTAAATATGTAAATATGTAAAAATGTAAATATGTAAATATGTAAATATGTAAATATGTAAATATGTAAATATGTAAAAATGTAAATATGTAAATATGTAAATATGTAAATATGTAAATATGTAAATATGTAAATATGTAAATATGTAAATATGTAAATATGTAAATATGTAAATATGTAAATATGTAAATATGTAAATATGTAAATATGTAAATATGTAAATATGTAAATATGTAAATACGTAAATTAAATACGTAAATAAGTAAATATGTAAATATGTTGTATAGTATGTATTAATTGAAGTATTGCGTGTCTAATTATTATAAAAGTGTTAGATCTACTGTAGTTTTTTACTTGGATGGAGATAAATGGAAGAGCAGATGTCAGTGTTTACACACAATTTTGCTCCGTAGTTTCTTTCCTTGTGTTTATTTTTTATGAACATATGTTAATTTAAAAGAACTATAATAAGTGTTACTCCATATTTGTAAAATAAGGAAAAAATAAAAGGCACTTATTATTACTATTATTTGCCATTTTTTAGCCTTTTTGTCGTTTTCTTGAAATATTCGTCATTTTCTTAATAAGAAGCGCGCAATGTACCAATGACAATTTCTGTTTATATGTAAGCTTATTGATTGTACATTTACAAATGACAAAATCATAATGCTTTGTTAAACGCTTTTTATTAAAATAATAACTAATATTTCAAATAAGGGCGAAAACGCTAAAATATTGACAAATCTAACTTTGGAAGACCATGAATCTCATTTTCGTAAATATTTATACAATGAAAGTTATACAAGCATAAATGGCATACCTTCAACTTTATAGAAAAGCAATAAAAAGTTTAGGATGTGGAAGTGTTTTTCGAGATATTTCCTGTTTCAATAAAGGACATCCTAGGAACTCGGAGTTGGTATATTTAAATCTAGTACTCTTGAAGATCGATGTCATAAGTTTCGTATTGTTTAGTTTTCACTTAATTATGAGCATACCCTGTATATTTATTTTACTTACTTTTTTGGGTATTAATTGAGCAATTTTTGTTTGGGCATTAATAATCAATTTTCATTTTACTTTCTTTATTCAACTTATTTCGCACTATTTACCAGGCATATTTCAGTGGTACACAGCTGCTCTCTACATGAGGACAGCTAATTGCGCTCAAGAGAGAGAGAGAGAGAGAGGGAGGCGATTAATGGCGATAACGTGAGAAGATGTAAATGTGATAATTTTTTTATCTTGGTACAGTGCTGTTGCAAAAGAAATAAAAATTGCAATATGTTGGTTTATGGTATTTAGAATTGATTACGCCCGCCGGCCGAAGACAGAAAGTGGAAAATTGCTATCTCCCGCTCGGAAATCTCACTTGGAACTATGTAACCTGTTCTATTATGCTGAATTTCGCATAATAGAAATTTATTATTCGTACCTTATATTTACTTAACTACACAGCACACTTGCTCTAAAATTGATGCTAAAATTACATGAAAATTGCAAAACCATTTACCGGTCTCTAACATATAGTAAGGCACAAATTCGGCAATGGTTTTCAAGTAGAAATTGGCGAAACTACCTTTTGGTGGATGAATTAAGATTTTAGGCCGTAGTCCTTATACTGGCCAAGGTTAATCTTTCCTCAGACACCTTATTTTATACATTTATTTAAGTATATCGATTTTATAAATAAGAAAAGGATCATGTTCATGGGCATGGATGCGGAAGGTTAGACGCTGGAATTAGGGTACGAAATCGTATTTACAATACGTGCCATTATTTGAAGCGCTTGTAAATTTATTTATTGAGACACTTAATCTCCCTCCTTACTCTCAATATAAACCTGGCACAAAAGCTCTGCATCTTTCGTATTTTAGAACAGACTTAGATGTTAAACATAATATTTTTAGTCGCAAACTCCTCTATGAAATCCTTATTTTACTATAAGGAACGTAACCAGACTGCAACCAACAGCTACTCTCCGGGCTATGTGCCCCGCCGAGCGCTGGATTACAAGTTACAAGTCTGGCGCGTTAAGTGTAATAATTGCATATTACCATCAAAGCGCTAATGCCTCGATTGCAACAAACACCAGTCGAAAGACTGATCCTACTTAAAGGAGCTCTCTTGCCAGCCGTCACACACCACTTGCAGACTGCAGTTTCGAGCCGTTGGCTCTTGTCAGTGCAAGGTAGACCTGTGACGACCGGCAGGAGGATCCTTTGACTATTTGGTACATCCCGGTATTTTTACAATAGCGACATATAAAACAGTCAGCAGGCGCCATCTAGCGGTCCAGTGTCTGTTGCAATCGAAAAATAAATAGCCTGACTGGGCTTAGCATAGTTCAAATGTGCTTTTAGAGGGCGGAATATTAAACATAATATTTTTAGTCGCAAATTTCTCTATAAAATCCTTATTTTACTATAAGGAACGTAACCAGACTGCAACCAACAGCTACTCTCCGGGCTATGTGCCCCGCCGAGCGCTGGATTATAAGTTACAAATCTGGCGCTCCTCTCCTCCTCGCGCTCCTCCAAGAGAGCTCCTTTAAGTAGGATCAGTCTTTCGGCTGGTGTTTGTTGCAATCGAAGCATTAGCGTTTTGATGGTAATATGCAATTTTTACACTTAACGCGCCAGACTTGTAACTTGTAATCCAGTGCTCGGCGGGGCACATAGCCCGGAGAGTAGCTGTTGGTTGCGTTCCTTATAGTAAAATAAGGATTTTATAGAGGAGTTTGCGACTAAAAATATTATGTTTAATATTCTGCCCTCTAAAAGCACATTTGAGCTAGACTTAGATGTAGTTCATTATACGTGTATGGATAACTTACAATAATTATATAGGATGTTCTAATTTTAAAGAGAAAGGATGCTTGAAGGAGGAAATTACTCCATATTCATTTTCTAACCCTCTTTATTTCAGAGAATCATGATTTGAAAAAAAAATTATTTCAATTCAGAAATTAATGTACCGATAGTTTTCAAATATAATATTACAGGCGTTCATGACAATAATTCGGGGCAGTTTAAATTGAATTAATACAATTCTAGTACCAATTTATAGGTTGATAGTGTCTTTCTATTAATAATAATGATAATAATAATTCCACAAACACCAAAACATTTGAACACTACACTCGAATACACTTCTCGACTCCTGTATCATGTTAGATTCATCGCCGGAGCAGTTTTAATCGTCTCTTGATAAAGTAAATATGGTTAGCGAACGTGCGTGCGTCGCATAGTGTATTCGAATGAAGAGTTCAAGTGTTTTGATAATGTTTGTGGAAACCAAGTCAGAGTTATTGTCACACCGTAGGTTTCAACTCTGTTCTCAACTCTCTTGAGGACACCAGGACTAGAAGATTCAGGAGTTCAAGAATCCAGAAGTTCAAGAATTCAATAATAATAATAATAATAATGATATTGTAAAATAGTTAATTGTTTTTAGACTATCATTTTAAACTTAACAATTTGTTGATTTAATGGATGCACACACAGTTTTTCAAACAGGTGACATTTTAGAAATATAACGGATTATACACAGTGATGGGTAAATTGGCATATACATAATAGGAATATAAGAGTAAAATATAACAATGTAAAGTCCGTAGAGTGTAAAGTTCACTTGAGAGTTCCGCAGAGTACTGTACTGGGCCCACTACTATTTTTGTTGTACGCCAATGATTTGACAAATTTTATTGCGGATACTATCACTGCTGACGGTATATACTGCTCAATAGTTTCCTATTCTCTTGCTAGATAAAGTTAGTGCCTGGTGTCAGTGTAATATGCTTATGTTAGTAAGCAATACTACCTTCCTAAATTTCCATTTTGGAAGGCCCGTGTCAGACTTTATTTGCTCGGTTGACACTAAAACGAAATTTTTAAGTCCTTGATAGATGACAATTTGATATGGATGTCACATATCAACCACGTGTGTCTAATGTTACACAAGGCTTATCATTCTATTCTTTATTGAAATAATATGCTAGACGAATCGAGCATTCTTAATGTACACTATACACTAGCATATTTCCACATGTCTGCTAGGAATATAGCTACTGATTTCAGTAGAGTATTCATCATTTAAAATAGCATTAGTGTGTTATTCAATATGAATCCAAGAGACAGGTGTTAGCCAAAATTCATTGTAAAGAAAATTGTTTCCCTTCCTTGCATTTATAAATATAAACGTAGGGTTCAATACAAGTGTTTAATATATGCCAAAGATAATATTAACAACTTTCCTACATTGGTCGTTTGTCATAACCGACGAAGGAACAACATAATGATCCCGGATCACGTAATAGCTACCTTTAAAAGTCATCATACTATAATTATTGTAATAAACAGTTTAATAGTTTGCCGGCAAATGTGATATATCTTCTGTTAATTAGGTTTAAAAGGGAAATTAAAACATTACTTACTAATACCAATATATTTATTTGTTGTTTAAAATAATACAATGTATTGCAAGGCCCCGGCCAGAGCCAATCCGCCAACCGCGGTGCGAAGCGTCACGGTAAATGACGGGTTGTATGGGGCGAGGCTGGTTCAACTTAAAACTGAGAACAAAAATGCCTAAATCTAAACGTATAATCTAAAAAACCCTAATAGACCCAGACACTAACATAAACATCCATCACCTCTCACACAAAAACAATGAATAAAACGGATGAATAGCATTTAAAATTCCAAAAAGGCGGATAAAACAATTAAAACTTAAAACTAAAACTCGCGAATTTCACTGATTCGATTTTGATTGTTGAAACGGGTAGATACAGACAAACGACAAATACCGTTTGAAACAATGCAGGTGGGGGGCGAGCGTAGGTGCGTCTTTACTATGTACATACTTCGGTATGCGATGTAAAGCAACGACAGGCGCAGTTAGTACTTGGATGGGTGACCATTCCAACGGAAACCGCGTCCTCGCCTCACATATCTTCCAGCGGCTTGTATATCAGTGTATGCGCGGAAGCTATACAACCTCAGGCGAGGGTTTTATAGGAGATATACCATCCTTCGGAGGGGATGTAAAGCCGTCGGTCCCTTGTCTATTAAATGTTAGGCAAGTAAAAGATCTCTACTCTTCTTAAGGGAAGAGGTTCGGCAAAATTCCTGGTTGGGGGTAGCTCGTCTACAGGCGTCGGTGTTAGGCCTCAGTAGCGGAAATGGGCCGACGTTAAATAAACTTATATATGTATATATATATATATATATATATAAAAACAATGCAGGTGAGGGTAGCATCCCAGCCACTCAAAATTTGATTAAAAATGTTGTGATTTTTTTGAAATATTTGATAATTTTGATGATTTTATGGGAGGGGGTTTGAAAAGAATTTAGAAGAAAACAACAAAAAATAAAAATAACAAACAGAAACGAAGGGAGGGATAGGAAAAGAATTAAAAATTTAAAGTTGAGAGTAAAATAAGCTAAAAGTGCAAAAAAAAATTATGGGAAGAGGAAGGTTGGCTAAAGGGACTGCCGGAAGATAGGCAACGTCTGGTATGGTACATTGTGTTTGATTCGGAAAGAGGCATTATGCGCTCTGATTTGTGTAATGTTTCCAGTAAGTGGATTATCACCTAGGTTGGTGCTATAAAATTTTTGAGAAATTTCTTGAACGTAGTCCGCTATTGGCATTATGTCGTTACAACGTGAATACAAATCTCTGAGGGAGGTGTAAATGATTTTCTAGGAAGGACTAAACAAATAATTCCCTGATTTATGCGAAAATTGTTTATATTTATATAATTTTAACAACTAAAAAATATATTCTGTCATTTCATTATTGTTGCTATTATTATAGTTATGCAACAATTCTAAGGGGTTGGATATATTTGTTTTTGTTTATATGTGTATCTACCTGTATATGCGAATAAATATGTATATACATATTTGTACTTTTTATATTGTATTTTCATATAAATACATTTGTACTGTCTACTTTTATGTTTATTTAATGACGTACCAAATGTACAATTTTTGTATCTTTTTACATTTGGCAAATAAAATATACTACTACTATGCGATACAAGCGATAAACGTAGTAGCAAACTTCGCAAAAAAACACCAACAGAAGATGGTTCGCAGTAATAGCTCTGGACGTGCAAAATGCATTTAATTCAGCCACTTGGGGCAAGATAGTCGAGGAACTTTACAACAGAGGGGATATCTCAGTATCTCATAAATATCATGCAAAGCTCTTTCTCTAACAGAAAGATCAGGATATCTAATTCCAAATCGATGAGATGTGCGTGGGTGTCTCGCAGGGATCAGTATTGTAGCCACTACTCTGGAATATCCTATATGACAAGGTTATTAGCGCTGCGTCTTACAGTATAGCCTGTACCAATGATATGGCTATTATGGTGGAAGCGGCGGATGACCCCGAACTTGAATGTAGCGTAAACGAGTTCCTGGCGAGAATAAATACATGGATGAACAAAACTGATTTGACCCTTGCTCTACAGAAAATGGAAGCGATTATTTTGGAGGCACCTCGAAAGAGAGATCACATCCAGTTCGAGATCTTGGGCACAAGATACTGAAATACTTGGGATTTACTATTATAGTTTTCCGATGCATATCACATAACTCTTTAACTCGTTTCTGTCAGCTAAACCCTCGCAACAATACACTCTCCGCACATCGGGGTATTTTCATGTAATAATCTTCATGAGCCATTTCATAGAGAACAGAGTTTTAACATCAATATCGGCCAAGTGCAACCAAATTCCTATAGAAAGGTGAGCGAAGTACTATGGGTTAAACAGGATCGATGACTGAGGTTCAATACCCATATTAATGAGACGATACGGACAGTCTACTCATTTTTCAATAATTTAATCCTGATCAGGGATAGCAGACTCAGTCGACAAAACAAAAGATTTATTTATACCATGGTGGTTAGGCTGGCCATCATACACGGCAACGGTGACGAAACTTAGTCTTGTAGCACAAATGTATACAGGGTATTTCATTTGAAAAAAATGAGAAAATTCAATTTAAAATGTTCTTAATTGAAAAGTAATTTTTGGCCACCCTGTACATTTTCATGAAATGAAAATTATTGAAAAATATTAATTAGATGTCTCGTAACTCGTATTCATGTAAGTTTTTCTTAAAACCCATAATTGTGACTGTGGCGATTTTTTTAATATCCATCTGCAGATTGCATTATTTTAACATTACATCCAAGTGGTTGGGAGATATTCAATTCTAATATAGGAATGAGTAGAGTCTAGAAAGAGGCTTCAAAAAGTGTACTGATATACATAGCATTCCATTTAGAAAAAAGGCACTTGATCCTATAATTTCGTCTTGGCTTGCCCTGTATGTTCCCAGTTATAGACTTTTTATCTAGTTTACTTCCAATTTTTTAAAACAGCTATCGTAGAACTCGAGATATCGAGGTTCAACGCACTATTGCCCTACCCTGTACCCATTTTTATTTGAATATCTCTTTATGATTTAATACATCATAAACTCCATGAATAATTTTATTTTCTCTAAAGGGAAATTAAGAAAAATCTGCACACTTGAAAAAGGATACCTCGCAGAATTAGTTGATCTCTTGGTCTAGACAGCAAACTAGTATTCATTACTCCTGAGAGTTGACTAAATTCACCGCTAGCGATAACAATCGTCCGGGACACGTTTACGAAGTACATGTGCGCTAATAGGTGGAAATATATAAATACAGGTTGGCCCAACGAAAACTTGGCATAGAGGTTTTGGGTGATAAGAAATAGCGCGCACGAGAGATTTAAAATTACAACACTAGATAGCGCACGTAAGAGTGCAAAATATCACCTGATCGTATCAACTAGTTTGTTGATCACACGAAATTATTTATTATTTTGAAACTGTCCTTGATTCATATTACCTTGACACTGACATATTAATAATCGAAGTGTAAGAAGCCCCGCACTTTATATCAAAGTCGAAGAACATGATGACATAAATATAAAAGAAAAGCTCTGGATAGGAGGAGACTGTGCCTAAATGGGATGGATTGAATAGACTAATGAATAAAAAAGCTAAGAATATAGTTGTGAACATCTATATTTAGTAAATATACATTGCTTATTTTAATTCTTCTTTTTTAAATTTTATCATACTGCTAAGATACACTTTCTTGGGAGAAATAAAATAGTTTTTGAAATATTTCCTCACAGATGTTTCTTTCATAGTACTTCTAATTGCTTCAATATCATCAAGAAGGCATTCATGCAAAGAATCCACAAATCGTACTCCGCACACAAAATGTTTTATTATAACCTCACAAAAATTGGTATGAACACCAATAGTACAATGGAAAATTCGCCATTTATTACAAAGTATACCAAACGCACATTTCACCATTCTTCTTGCCCGTGTTAACCTGTAAATATTTGTGCACAGGACTATACTTAAATTTCGACGTGGGTATGAGCGTAACACATTTTTTGCGAAGGCAAATGCTTCATCTCCCACAATTATAAATGGCATAGGTTTGCTGTGATCAACTTCAGGTAATGCTCTATGTTTAATCTACTTTTTTTCTATTTTTTAGATAGATTTGACTGCTGAAATCTAACAAGACAAATGTATTAACACTTCTGAAAGACACAAATGGCCCTATTTGACTGACATTATTGAATATGAACAATATGGCGCTCTTCCGCACAATGCTCTGCCTGATCGTCAGTATTTGAATAGTCACTTTCCAGGTCACTAGATTGGAAGAAGAGGTTCTGTAGAATGACCTTCAGGACACCAGATCTTTCTCCATTAGATTTCTTTTTAAAGCAGAATTTATTCCACTCCATCTGCTTCATTAGAAAATTTCTCTCGGCGAACCACCAATGAACGTCGCCATATCACCCCAGAAATAGTTCAAACTGTGCGAGAACATTTTCAGCAGAATATGTATTATTGCGTGGAAGCTGGATGTTGAGAGTTCGAGAATTAATTATAACAACGGGGATAGCAATACATGTGGCCTCAATTTGGGACACACTGCATACTTCGAGATGAATTATACATTCTCGATGTTTTTCATAATACTTTAAATGATAATTCTTCAGTAAAATACCGTAAAATAAGTAATAAGTGGTTTATAGAATTGGATAAAGAGAAAATTATTCAAGATACGCTTACGGCAAAAACCTGAAAATTCATGGATTGTAAATGAAATTAAGCGGCTGAAATTTATTGAGTGGTAATTTAAAATTACGATCTTTTAAATTGACTTTAGGATGTGCCTGAAATCATAAGGAATCTATTAAAATTCACTTACTGTTATGTTATTTTAATATTTTCACAGATTTGGCGTAAAATTTTTATTTAAGTCTTCGTATTATACTGAAGTACATAAAAATATTACATCAGCAAGTGATTAAAATTCAATATAATCTTTAGACATACTGCATGTACATAAATAGTTATAAAATTTCATTATATATTTTATATCACGGATTTCATAAAAGACTTTTTAAAAACTTTATTTAAATTAATAAGAGTCAACGTTGACTCTTTGAATAAAATAGTAGTTTAAAATATAGTGTGTTTAATTAGACATGAGTATCAGAACTGATTACAGAAGTGCTTTGTGGTTGTATTTATAACATTCTAAAAGCATCGTTAACAAAATGTTGAACAAAGGAAAGCAAATACAATAGTCAGTATGATTGTGAGAAGCTAAAATGTAATATGATACAATATGATATGAGCGATAACGATAAGAGGGAATTCGTTATCCGCACGTAGCTGAAATATGACACTCTGGGATAATTTGAAATGAAGCAAAAGTCACGTATCGCTTTGTATACGGTGGCTACTATATAACATATATACAGTGTGTATCATTTTGCTTGGAACGATTCCCATAAAAAGCTTATTTAATGTCTGATTTAGAGCTTTTTCTAAACATAGATCTTTGAAAACCACATCATTGTGTCATATTAAGTTCTACAAAACATAAACTCGTGGCATATTATGACTTTTTCTCGGGACAGAAACAGGTAAAATCTCATTAACAATTTTTTATTTCAAATCGTAGTACACCACTGCATTCGACAACCATTTACCATTACCATTTAAAAAGTTTTTATTAATTGATATATACATATCATTGTTTGTATTTCATTATCTTATTCTTACTTCATTTTACAATGAATAAATAAATCCCGGCACTACAAGGCGGCGGGCGGCAGGTGTTATGCCCGAGATATATACACACAAATTTCTACTTGCTACGGTACCGATATGGCGTATTCTCTTTATGAATCTCAAATGAGTTTAAAAAATCTAAATTGTAAAGTTTATATTAATTCGTTTTTTATGTTATTTTTGTAGAGAAAACAAAGAAAACCCTACTTTAATGTCGCGAAGTTAATAAAAGACAAGTTTATTTCATAATAAAAAAAATATATGGCTGTTTATTTAACCGTAATATATATACATCTATATATACATATATACACTCATATATACATTTTGTGTGTTTGGGAAGGGGAAAGTGCGGGAAAGAAGAGGGAATGGGAAGGGAAGGAGAGGAAGGGGTGTTTGTCCGTCAATCAGACTAAGTATATGTGATAGTAAGTTCTGTGTGTATTCGTAAGGTTATCTCCGTTCGTAGTAGATAGGTAATGTTTGGTGTAGTAATTTATGCGTATGTGTACTATTGTCTTGTTCACGTATGTCTGTCAAGTTTTGAGTCAGGACCGATTGCTGTATTATATTCTTGAAGAATTTTTGTGCGCTTTCTTGTATGTACTCTTTGATTAACATGATATTACAGTATCTATGAAGAACAACAATAGGTGTATATTGGTCCGCGTCTGTCAGTAGTCGAATATTTTGTTTTGTGTCGTCTGCAGTCTTTTATACTACGCTTTGCTGAAAAGTCGTATTTTCGGATATTATCAGAAATTGGCGAAGAAAATTTGCTGTTGTATAAAATTTTGTGTTTTCAAAAAGAATGCCTTGACTGAAGTAACTGTCAAATGAATTGTTATTGATGAGATATTGCTTATTTGTATCCCTGCTTATAGCCACGATTAAGTTGACGATTTGTTAAAAATGCTGATGTACTATATAGGGGCTAATTTCATCATATATTTAATTTGGGAGAAACATTCTAAAAGCAACATATTCAAGAAATATATTAAACTTTGGTCATTTGAATATGACCCGAAAAAGGCGGTGACATCATAATCGTAGTTCATTGTGAACTTAGAATCAGACCAAATTGAGAGGAATAAAATGACAATTACAGCCATAGCGTCGTAAGTGAGAACCGATTAGCTTATTATGTCAAAGTTAAATGGGTGTTTAGCTAGTTCTGTTTATTATAGTGTTATTATTAATATTGTTCTAAATGGTTGATGCAGCCTTGTAAAAGCTAATTCTAGGATGTCACTCTACCTGGGTAGAATGCAGAATGCGATTTTTTAAAGACATATTTTTAGCATTGCAAAGTGTGAAGTGTCATTTTTCTCTGATTTCCACAAATTAATAACAATAGGATGTTTAGTAGATTAACCATAGTAATAAATTACCCATTCAGCGATAGATGTCACCACGTTTTAATTTCTTATCGAAATTACTATCTAAATTTTAAGTTTTCCGCCAACAGATGGCTCTCACTAGGAAAATATATTAATTCATTAAATAGATATTGTAGAAATCTAAAATGTAAACTTATTTTTATAATTAGCGCATAAAAGTTCAAACTAATATGTACTTATATATACTAATAGTAGTAATGATCGAAAAAGTTTTAACATTTCTCAGGTTGGTACTCTGACAGTCGAATTGTCGAACTGTCAGTTTAACTCATTATTGTTAAAATTATTATAAATATTACCCAAGTACCGTCAAACTTCCTTTTTAAATCAAGAAATTGAGCCGAAAACTTTGCTGGTGATTAATTTAGTTAAGAGGCACTTGGTTGCTAGTCGGTTTGATATCGGATCAAAAACTAAATTTAACCTATTTTCAATTAATACCTTGGTTTGTTTAATCGAAATTTCGATTTATTCGGACTAATTAGCGGGTTTATCGTCCAGAAGTACCTATTCTGGACAAGTTTGAATTTCTTAGATTTATTATAGACACGTGTTCACATTAGAGGTTAATTTTGGAACTAATTTTGTAATTTTAAATTATAGACGATTTTGGTAAGGCCAGATTTCAATTTTGGTGCGTCAAAATTTTTATTTTTGACTATTTTGGATTGGAATTTTGGATCATTCTACAGTTCTTTTTACACGATTTTTGGTATATGATATTGCACTCTACGTTAGAGAAACTCTATCTAATTATCTGTGAAGATTTCTGAAAAGCCTTATTTAATTATTTGTGATGATGTATACAACAGCAAGGACCTCGATCAACAAGAGCAACCTGGAGCGCCTGGAAACCCTCCAAATTTTTGTAAAATCTAAGTAATATCTGCATATTATTTTCATTGTAAAATTGTTTAAATTAATAAATTTCTTTTATTAGCGTTAGCTTAACAATCCTAGACTGATATATCTTGATATATTTTATAGTAAGTTTATTTTTTACCTTTAAATTTTTGTACTGTATTTTGTTTATTTTTATAATAAATTGTATTTGTTTTTACTTGTTCTTTTTATTGTTCACTCTCACTACAAGGATTCATAAGATCTGGAACCTCGTTTGCTTGATCCGATTTTAGATCGTAATAAAAGGTGGAAACGTCGCAAGGTAAGTTATAAATAGCTTTTATCTAATATATCATAAAAAATAACTAATTACACGAATAATTAAATGTATTGACTAGCTCATACATATATTTTATACTGATTTCAGTTCAAACCGAGAATATTATGGTGATAAATATTTGTTAGACTACTTCAAAGCGTTTGATTGTTTAGATCACAAGTTGTTATTCTAAATTGAAATATAATGGAATTTTGGAGTGGTATGAAACGTATTTAAACGTATAATTAACAGTAGATGGTGGCAAAATAAATTCAGACCTACAGCAGATAATAAGAGGTGAACCACAAGGGCCAATTTTAGGACCTTTGCTATTTGTGATATACACTACTGATATACAAAGCATTATACAGGGTTACTGGTAATTCGATACATTCCTTTGGAGTTGTGATGGGGCATGATCTAAAAAGTAAATTTAGCCCTAACATATATTATGCAAAACTCAATAGTTTTTGAGATATTTAATTTTTTTGTTTTTCTCAAAAAGTAGATCTTAATGTCCTAAAAGTTAATTTTCGAAAAATCTATTTGACATTTTAAAAATTTTTTTTACTGGATTACTTGTCCAATATTATAGATATCAGTTTGGAATGAAAAATATCTGGAAACATTTCGATCATGTGAACATCTGAAATAAAAACTTTAAAATTTTTTTTTTAAATCAGCTATGACATTTACCTATTAGGTTTTTTCGAAAAAATATTAACGTAACACGCGTATAAATTATTATAAAAACTGCCTTATTTCAATAGATATCTAACAAGGTACAAATGTTCAATGTACCCTTAATAGTTCTAAGAAAATACTAGTAAAAACACACACAAGTAGTACGAATTTTATTTTTAGATAAACTAAAAAACATTTTAAAAGTAGAGTTTAATTCTTCATTAATTTCAAAGTTGTACTTTATTTTTTATATGTCTTGCTCAAAATGGGAGCCCCAATTACATATACAGACACGGCAGCGTCTTCTTATTTCCGTCCTTGTTACTCTGGTTGTCAGATTATGCCTTATGTGTTGGGCAGCATCGACTATCCTTTGTCTAAGCTTTTCTATAGTATTATCTGGTGTGGCATAGACCATCTCCTTCATATGACCCCATACGTAATAATCAAGGGGTGTTAAGTCAGGGCTTCGCGTTGGCCAAGGTATTGGGCCCGCTCTTCCAATCCAACGGTTAGGGAAACGTTGATCAAGTAGCTGTCGTACTGTCAGCTGATAATGTGCTGGACAACCGTCGTTCTGAAAAATCATTCGCTGTCTGACGACGAGAGGAACATCTTCTAAAATCACCGCCAGATCATTTCTTAAAAAATTTTCATAGATTTCCCCGTTTAAATTTTGAGGAAGAAAGTGTGACCCTATTAAATAGTGGCCAATAACTCCCAACCATACATTAATAGAAAACTTCATTTGGAAACCAGTTTCACGTGTTAACTTGGGATTTTCCTCTGCCCAATAATGTAGGTTGTGGAAATTTGTTATACCCTCGCGATTAAATTTCGACTCGTCCGTCCATAAAATACTTGTTAAAAAATTTTCACTTTCTGCATTTGAATTTAACATAAAGCGGCAGAATTCCACTCTCCTTCCAGGATCACCTTCCTCCAAGCCTTGGACAGGGGTATAGTGGTAAGGATGACATCCAACTCTACGTATCGTAGACCAAACTTTCCATTGTGACGCTCCGGTTAGTCTTGCGACTTTATTAGTTGAAATAGTTGGGTCTTCCTCAAAATACCTCAATATTTCTTCCTCATCATCTGGTTCATAAACGGGAGGAGCACCAGCGTTACTTCTTCTACATTTCACGGAGCCAGTTTCAGCGATATTTCGATATGCCGTACTGAATACACGTACATTTGGTAAGCGGCGGTTAGGGTACCAAAGACCATATTCTCGGCGAGCTTCAGCAACGTTGCCGCCACAGTATCCATAGACAAACAAGATATCAGCGTATTCTGCGTTGGCATACGCGGCCATGGCACAGAAAATACAATAACAACTAATAACAACAACTACGAGCAAAATCAAAATCTTCGATAACTAATTTAACAAGACCAACAAACTTAAGGGACACGGAGATAAGAATGTCAGTTAATGACATATATGCACAAACGTTAAAGTCAAGGACTGACTGACTTAAATGAAAATGAACGATTAGTCGTTTAATAAATTCCGCCATCAGCATTATCTTTACTAATTTTTTATTAGAAATATCAAGGGTATATTAAACATTTCTACCTAGTTAGATAGCTATTGAAATAAGGAAGTTTTTATAATAATTTGTACGCGTGCTACATTAATATTTTTTTGAAAAAACCTGATAGGTAAATTTCATAACTGATTTAAAAAAAAAAAATTTAGTTTTTAGTTTTTATTTTAAATGTTCACATGATCGAAATGTTTCCGGATATTTTTCATTCCAAACGGATATCTATAATATTGGACAAGTAATCCAGTAAAAAAAATTTAAAAATGTCAAGTAGATTTTTCGGAAATTAACTTTTAAGACATTAAGATCTACTTTTTTGAGAAAAACAAAAAAATTGAAATATCTCAAAAACTATTGAGTTTTGCATAATGTATGTTAGGGCTAGATTTACTCCTTAGCTCATGCCCCATCACATCTCCAAAGGAATGTATCGAATTACCAGTAACCTTGTATAGACAAATATGCATCTATACGCAGATAATTGTTAATTGTTTATCCTGAATCGTACTAAATGTCAATCAACAAAATAAATGAGGATCTTTCTGAAGTGCAAAATTGGTCTCGGAAAAATATTTTGTAGTTAAACCCATTAAAAACAACTGCAATCATGACTGGCACTGAAAGACAGCGAGGAAATGTGAATATTAACAATCGGCTTTTTTCAGCTAATGTGCCTCTGACTGTCCAAGATACTTGTAAAAGTTTAGGAGTTATCTTTGATAAGAGTTTGTGCTTCACACAGCATCTTTGAAAATATTATATAAATACAAATGTGTACTGAGTACAACGTTAAACCTAAACTGGTAGAGTTACTTGTTTTGTCTATTTTTGGTTATTGTGATGTTTTCTATGGACCCTTTCAGTATACGATCAATATAGAATTCAGCTACTACAAAATTCTTGTATGAGGTTTGCGGTAAATGTTAATCAGAGGGATCACATCACCCCATATTTTAAACAGCATAGAGAGACGAGTAGAGTACTTCATTATATTTGTCTTATTAACAAAATAATGCAGTCAAATAGACCACCCTACTTGAAATCTAAATTATTATTTGGTAAATACAATCGTATTAGACGAGATGCACACTTTATGCTAATTCCTGTGCACTCCACCTCCTCCTTCAAAGGTTCTTTCTTCTATAAAGCACCATATCCCTATAACTCTTTCCCTCTGCCAATAAAGAATACAAAAATCTTAACATTTTCAAAAGAAAATTAAAAGAGTATTATAAGGATATGTAGAGGAATGCATTTATTTTGCGGAATGTTGTCACAGTCGTCAGCTACATACACATACACTTTCTGTGCTTACTGTAGAAAAATTTATTTTATGTTTGTTTTCTTACAATTAATTAATCATACCTTATGTAAGTATATTTGTTATTTTGTACATGTACAAGCCTTTTCGGGTGGGCCAAAGCAGCCTTAGGTTGAGCTCCGCCTAAATAAAGTCATTTATTATTACTATTATTATTGTTATTGTTATAATACCATCAGCTATGCACAGTTAAGAATAGATAGATCTAACTATCTAATCTAATACATTGCACTTTCTTATGTGGGTACATCGAAGAAATGAAGATCCTTCTCCGAGAAAAATAAAATGCCATTAGCTAAACTTATGGACTTTTTATCCACAAAAGCATCTGTACCAGAAATACCTCTAGCAGATCGACATATATGCAGTTACGGTTGATTTTGTTGTTAAAGTAAAGTGTTCATTTAGTAATAAAACCGTGCTGAATTATATTAGATGTAGTTAAATCAAAATATAAAAAGCTACTTCTTGTGTACGTGAAACAAAACATGTCCAGTTATTAAGGATCACTTATGAAGAAAAGAATGAAGAATATACGAGATTATAAGAAAATCTGAAAATTGTTAAACAAAAATAAGTTGCCATTTTTGTGTCAAGATTTATTTTTTTTTTCTTCGCAGCTAATTCCATTAGGAAATAGTTAGCAATATGTTTGTGTTAAATTAGTTCTAAAATAATTAATGTAATTTTTTTTTCAAGTAACGCAAGTAGAAAAACATGTATATAAGAAATTAAAACGCTTTACCTTTCTAACAATATTTTTAATGATGTGGCTTCGTTAACTATTCCCTAATTAATTTCCTACCTAAATCCAAAGAACACAGCACTTACACAATTTTTGTCGGATTCTGTTTTATATTAATCTATTGTGACAGGACTATATATCGACATGGTGTTACTACGAGAGATTTCCAGGTGAAGAATTCCTGATAGGAATACTTTTCTATTTATTCATTCATGCATAAAAGAAATCGGAACTTTTAACAAAAGGTTTAAAACCGGTGTCCGCGGTGAGTTGCGATGTGGACTTTCACTCATTTTAATAAGCTTAAAAGAACTGGAGGAAAATGGTGTTCAGAATAGCTTATAACATCTGCTGTATAAACGTATTCGTAATTTACTTACAATATTCTATAGATAAAATTCGCATCTATTCGTTTCACCAATGCAAGATTATTTTTTGTTAGTATATTCTCTACGATATACAGTGTGTCCAACCGGGAGCTTACACCGTTTTTTGGATCAAAGTCTACGACTAAAAATATGGACAGTTTACATTTACCTCCCTATATTTAACTACCGCGGTCTTTAAGATATTTACGAAAGTTCAGAGAATCCTATTATTTTGTAAGAATTGGGTTGGGTGAAGATTTGGGTTTATTATGAAATCTCAAATCAAACATATCACACGTTCCTGTTAATACTTTGTCGCGTGAATAATTAATACATTTAAATAATCTCCGAATAACACAGACGAGCCATAATGCAATTAAATTTATAAGGAACAACTTTTAGTACACTATAAAATATTAAACAACTAATTTGACAACTCTGCTATTACTTGTCCTGATAATAACTGTTTACATAAAGATTTCTTACAAAATAATAATGGGATTCTCTAAACTTTCGTAAATATCTTAAAAACCATTATAGTTAGGTACAGGGGAGTAAATGTAACCTGTCCATATTTTTAGTCGCAGAATTTGTAAAATAAAAAAATGGGGGTTTCCATTTTAAAAATTGAAGATATTTGATGTTTCTGAATGTAAAATTGTGACAACTTTCGTACTTACGTTGTATAATATATAAATGTTTTTAATTATTGTGATTGTGCTGATTACTTCCACAGTAAAAGATATTTAATCTCTTCGGAGGGTTATTCACAGGGAGAATTTCTTTAGGGGTCAGCAGCTGTAAATTTTTCGTTACAAATATTAATATTTCCAAAACTATAGATTTTAGATATGGGGTGTCCCAAAAGTCTCGGAACGGTCAAATATATCGCAAACTGCTAATCTTTTCAGAACACAAAAAGCACGTGTTCAATATTTTAAAAAACCTATCCAATTACACCAAAGTTGAATCCCCCCACCCCCTCTTCAGGGGGGAAGGGACAACGCTTTTAAAAAATTAAATGGAAACCCCCATTTTTTTATCGAAGAAACGGATTGTACGGCTAAAATTACGTAAGGTTCGTCTGGAACATTTTTTTGGATTCGCTACAGATGGCACAGTAATTGCAAAAAATTAACATAAAAGCGTAAGTTTGAAATAATCGGTTTACATCGGGAACAAAAAACACGTGTTTAATACTTTTAAAATGAAACTACATGTAATATTTGCAGAAATGTTATTAAAGCTAAATGTTTTCAACAATAATCCAGAGAAAAAACATAATGTTTATTTGTAAAAAAGTTTGTTTGGTTCTTTGAAAAATTAAATGGGAACCCCATTTTCTTTAAAAACGTGGTGCTTATTTTAGGTGGCTCACGTAACGTGAGTCACGTTGCCTCAAACTAGCTTTAGTTTTTTCGTGCTCGAATTGATAACCACCTTTTTCTTGGCAAAGTCCAAACCGAAAGTAAACTTCATAGGTAACTTCCTGCAATACCTCTGGAGTTATTCCATTTAACACATCGCGTATTCTATTCTTTAGTTCCTCGATATCATTGGGTTTAGTTTCATAAACTTGGCTTTTTAAGTATCCCAGTAGAAGAAGGAGAGGACTTAGATCAGGTGACCTTGCTGGCCATTCTATGGAGCCTCTTCTACCAATCCACCTCTGAGGAAAAACGTTGTTTAACAAATTACGTACAATTAAAGCAAATTTCTCGAATATTTTCGAAGGCACGCCCCAATAAATTTTGTATTGTAGGTACAATATTATCGGTCAATAAATCCACGTACTTCTGGGAAGTCAAATTACCGTCAATGAAAAATTGTCCAATGATATGGTTACATAATATTTCCGCCCAAACATTAACTTCTTGCGGGTATTGTGTGTTTCATCCAATGGGAATTTTCAGTGGCCCAGTACCTCAAGTTTTGCCGGTTAACAGTGTCCATCATGTCAAAGGTAGCTCCGTCGGAGAAACAAGTCCAGAACAGAAATTGATAATTTCTGTCGCATTTTCGCATCATTTCCTCGCAATATTCCAGTCCGCGGTCAAAGTCATTTCCAATAAGTTCTTGCACTAATTTTATTTTGTACGGAAAATAATTATGCAACTTTAAAATTCTCTGAACAGTAGATTTATTTGACTGAGTTTGTTGCGCTACTTTTCGAAATGAGGTGTGGGAATCATCTTCAAAACTTAACAGAATTTGCGGCAGTTTTAGGTCTTCCAGATCTTGGTTCATCTTCGATTGATCCAGTTTGTAGAAAAAGATAAACTGTACGATAAGCAGTCGATTTAGAAATTTCATGATCAGGAAACGTGATGTTGAATAAATTGGCAACCTCTTGGTATGACTTTTCCCCCTATCGCCATACCCACGCATCATGAGAACAGTTATCATTTCCCTCTCTGACAAGGATATCGTTGATTAGAAAAAAAGCAATTATAATTTAGAAAATTTTCACTTCAACAAATTGCGCTCTTGGCTCCAAGTAAATTGGAAGAGGAATAAACATTGAAAAATTAAAAATGATGAAACTACATGCAATACTTCGCAGAAATGTTTTTAACAACAATTCAGGGAAAAAGAATCAAACAAACTTTTTTACAAATAAACATGTTTTTTCTCTGAATTGTTGTTCTTCCAACTTTCTTGGAAACAAGAGGTCAATTTGTTCAAATGAAAATTTTCTAAATTGTGAGTACTTTTTTTCTAATCAACGATATCCTGGTTTATTTGTAAAAAAGTATTATTTGTAAAAGTATTTATTTGTAAAAACGCAAATTGGAAATAAAAATGTTGGTTCCCATTTAACTTTTCAAAGTTGCCCCCCCTGCACAGGGGGATGGGGGGTCAACTTTGGTGTCATTGGATAGATTTTTTACAATACTGAAAATGTGTTTTTTTGTTTCCGGTTTAAATCGATTATTTCAAACTTACGCCTTTATGTTAATTTTTTGCGATTACAGCGCCATCTGTAGCGAATCCAAAAAATGTTCCAGACGAACCTTACGTAATTTTAGCCGTACAATCCGTTTCTTTAATAAAAAAATGGAGGTTCCCATTTAATCTTTCAAAGGTGCCCCCTGCAGAGGGAAGTGGGGGAGTCAACTTTGGTGGCATTGGATAGGTTTTTTAAAAATAATAAACACGTGTTTTTTTGATTTCCGAAAAGATTATCAGTTTGCATTTGACCGTTCCGGGACTTTTGGTACACCCCGTATAAAGTTTATTATACAGAGTGATCTTAAAATTCTGTAAACTATTAACTATCAAAATATGGGTTTTTCATTTAAAATGACAAAATTGACATTTACCTCCGGTATAATCGGAAGTGACAGAATTATCAAAATATTTTAGTTGGATAGATCATGTATCATACTCTTTACAATACATACGTAATTTTACAAAAATTCATTCGGTAGTTTTCGTGATATGGATCGTGTAAGCTCCCAGCTGGACGCGCTGTATACGAGCTAAATCTAAAACGCTTACCGCCCTACTTTCTTTAGAAGAAAAGGAAAGGGGTAAATGAGAGGTAATAAGTATTTAATTAAAAAGTTGCTAAATCCACTAAGTTGATAATGGATAGCTTATTTAATTTACCGATATTCTTGTCTTCTGGAGCTGTAGAGAACTAAAAAATATTTAAAAATATACATTAGTCGAGGCCTATGCCATTTGGAATCTTAGTAATGCGATGTCCACGACTAAAATGTAGTGTGAACAAATACTATTGTGAAATATAGCGATGATTTTCTTGAAATTAAGATATTCATGTAAGAATTTATTCAATCCTTATTGCACCGACGAGACCTAGAAGGTTCGATCATTCTTATGTTCATTGAATTTAACAATAACATATGTCGACCCGTCCATTCCCTAATCAGACATCAGAGAACCGATATGAGTGACATAATTGAATGGATTTCAAGCGAACTGTCACTTGGTTAGAAACGGCACTAAACCTGTTGATAATATTTTGTGGTTCTTATATTATATTTGTCAGACGAGTAACCTACCATAATTATTTGATTGGGGTAAGTGTTTGCGAAACAAAACGACAATGGTTATTAATACAAAAATGTAATTTCATTTAGCAAACACTTTTTTCTACTATGGACTATAAAGTTCCGTCATGTTAGGCCAGAAGCATCCATTGATAATAATATATTTTTTAGGAGACATATTTGTCGTTGAGGGTTATAATTATTTCAGAAACTCGACGCCATAAATCCTCATGGCTACGCGGAGACAATCAATATACGTCAATGACGAAGAATTACTACACGCGCCTGCAGAAGTTGATTCGGAAACAGAAGTAGCTCTTATTCAAGATGACTTACCATTACATAATAAGGTAGAAGACAGTACTGAAGGTGATGATCAGAAAACATCGAATATGTTCCATGAACAGAAAACAACACAATTACGGAAAATGTACAACCCATAGCTAAAAATTGACCCAGAAGGAGAAAGTACGTTCGAAAAAGATACACCCCTGAAAAAAAAAATGAAAAAAAATATCAAAATCATCAAGAGAAAGCAAAAATCGCAATTAAAAAAGGAAGAAGAATGCCGCTAAAAATGCTTTATGTAGAGGAGAATGTTGAGAAGAAGAAACAATGTCGCACTTTTACCATGCCTTGCCTAAATGTATGAATGTAAAAATAATATTCTAACCTGCTGCTATTCAAGCAGTCGGTTGCTTTAATGTAAACTATTGGATGGTAGTTGGAGACTACATTGCTCAAGTTGTCCTAATCCTCACCATGTGTGGTATGGATCGACACTCTTCTTAACCTTACCCTTCTGCATAGACATAAATCGTTTACTAACAAATATTTCCAAAAGACCAACAACTTTACCTGAACCCTATCCTTTTTCATTGTGTCTCAATGAATTATTACTGACAAAATTCCCCTTCAGCTTAATCAAGAAGAGTTAAAAATTAAAGTATTAGTAGTAAAGTGTTAGATATAAGACAGTGGACCAACGTTGCAGTTGATACCATTTGGTGAATTTCTGTTGAACAAAATCGGAGTAAGTAAGTTTTGTATTATACGTGTGCTTAAGTTAACTTCTTTTTGTACATTTTTGTCTCTAAATTCATTTCGCTTCACAATTTTTTAGAAAATCAAAACATTATATACAACCCAAATTTTTAAAATCAAAGTTTAGGCCAGCCATGCGCAGACATTGCGTTTCTCGCGGAAGGCGCCTTGTTCAAATTGAGGTGCTAGCGTCAGGTACGAAATTAAAAGTGATCAGTGGGCGAGTATTTCAATTTAGTATGTAGTTTTTATTCAGTTTATTCTTTAAACATGACCCTAATTTTAACATCTTTAATAATCCGTCTACGATGGAAGGAGCCCAGGTTAAGTTATTTTTTTTAACCGAACCAGTCCCACTCCGCCTGGTCCTGCAATATGCCACCACATTAGCGCGGTGGTTGCAGAGTCGGATCTGGTGTGGGATCTGGGGAGGTATTTTTTTGTATTAAAATAAGAAATAAAGTCTTATTGAATTGAATTGAAATAGTTGGAGCATCCTTAATGAAACACCGCGTATATTTCTTACGTTAACATTTAATAAAAGAAGGTGTAGATTATGTCAGACAAAATGAAGTGGATATATTATTAAATCGATATAGACAAAAGTCGAAAGATAATAATAATATCTACAGGTATTTATATTCCAGACTTGATGTCACATATTCTACGTGGAGTGTTATTTCTCAAGTAACCGCAACTGCAGTTGAAAAGGGTACATCTGTTAATTATTCCATGACTACACCCTAAACTTTACTTACGGAACACTTTTATTACCTTGTATATATTTTATTTTATTGCATGCTTCAGTGGGAGCAATATAAGGTGAAATAATCCTTTCAAAAAAAAAATCTTGAAATAATGTAATACTACATACTAAATTTCTAGCGAATTGCTTTTTAAATTTTCTTTCTTTTCCTTTGGTGTCTTCAAGCACGTAATGTATATGTTCATCACAAAGAATGGTCAGGAATGCATTTGTTTTAAAAAAAGTATATTTTGTGCTCCTTATCCCCCATGGAATGTAAAAGATGTATGTGCTTAGATTTTGATCCTGTATATATTTGTAAATTACTCTATGCTCTTATAACTTCAAAACGAATTCATCAGTTTTATGGAAGTATCTTTGTAATGTTAAATGAATATTTAGAGCAGGTTTTTAAATACCGATCAATACACAGATCCATCGAGGAGGATTTAATTTTTAAAATGATCAATTTTTTCAAGTTTTTAGAAAATTACAGTTGTTTTATTTTAGTTTCTTATTGTATCAACTCCATAATACTGCTTACTCCAAGACTATCTTCCAGTAGGGTCGGTTTTGTTTTCAAAATATTTATGGGATTTTATCAGATTAGTTTGAGATTCTTTACTACTCAACTAATTAGCATACAGACAGTTTGAGACATTTGTAACGTTACGGAATTTATTTGTAGTAAAACAGTTTGGTTATAGTCAATTCATTATAGGAGGGTAGTAATGGTTGAATGTGATCAGTGCGCACAACAAAGCCTATTGGTGTTTGAATTTGAAGAATATAATTCAAAATAAGGTTTACAAATGCAAGATCGCTCTGTCACATGTGCTGCAGCGAACATGCTGCTGAATGCGCCCATAGCTCGTGCCACGGCTTATAACGACCAGTAGAAGATTTGGGTGAACGCTGAGAAGTCCGAGGCGATAGTCTTCACGCATTGCTTTACTGGGAATAAAATTATTACTCCAATTTCGATAAGGGGAAGCAAAATTCCAACCAAAAGATGCGTGAAGTACTTGGGGGCGAGACTCGACCAAAGACTGACGTTAGATATGCATATAAATGAGACAATACGAACGGTCTACTCCATATCCAGGAATCTGCATCCGCTCATGGTCAGGGGTAGCAGACTTAACAGACAGAATAAAAGACTGTTGTACACGATGGTGGTCAGGCCGTCCATCATATACGCGGCGCCGGTGTGGTGCAGCATACCGGCCACGACAATGAAAAAACTCCAAGTGTTTGTTGAACACAACTTTATGCGCCTCACAGCGAACTCTGGAAGGTACATCTCCCTCAGAGATCTCTACGAACGCTGCAACGTCATAACTCCGATAATGGACTATGTTCGGCACAACTCTCAAAACTTCTATTCGTTCGAGCTGGGCGATATATACATATACATATAACGCAAATTAGATAGTATAATGCAACATTTCCACCTTTGGCTAGTATTTCATACCTTGAGCTCATCTTTAACCCTTTACTGTTATCCTCTTCCTTTTTATTTGTGTATTTTTGTTGCGTTTGCTAGTTTTTCTTCATTTCTTTTTGAACATTTTTGTTTCTAAATTCATTTCACGTCATCAACCATTTTCAGAAATCCAACCTTTTCGAAATCGAAATTTTTAAAACCAAAGTTTGGTCAGCCCTGCGGCAGCCCCTCATTGCAGTATATCTTGAGGAAGGCACCTCGCTTGAGTTGTGGTGCTTGTGTCCAGATACAATATTTTAATAGTGTTTTTGTGCGCGAGCTCTTTAAAATGCAAGTGTAGTTTTAAGTTTAGTTAAGCTTGTTTTTTGAGCATTGTTTAATGTTAATACCTATTTTAATTTTATATTTTTTATAAAAAGGAGTTTAGGTTTAGTTGTTTTTACTCGCCATTCTCGCCGATCCAGACCAGTTCCGCCCGATTCTGTAATAATTTCTTAATTAATATTTCATTTAGCTGTACAAATTTTGACATTTTATTGAAAAGTTATAACACAATACTCTGTTCATAGGTGTTTCCGTACAAGTATGTATATAATACTCAGGGAACGCAAGGAAAGGGGTGCATTGAGGCAATTAGCATTAAAATAACATATAAAAACACTAATGTTATAATTAAAACAAAAAATGTATAGCGCTTTGAAATTGAAACCCTGACCATTAATTTGCGGAATGAACTCTCCGCCGTGGAGAGACGTTCACTTTGCGATATTTTTTTAGTTATACAGGGTGTCCCAGATTTAAACGGACATACTCTAGTGGAAGGTAGAGCACACTCAGCTGAGTTCAAGACATCCCTATACTTACCGTTGAATGTGAACCGATTTTGAGATACGGGGTGTTTTATGGTTTTCGACCAAAACTTTAGTCTGCCATATTTTTGAAATGACTGCACCTATTTAGATAAAATTTGGTATACATATTGTACTCTTTTAGGTTAATAAATAGCTTAAGTGATTTTGGAAAAATTCAAGGACCAACCTCCATTTCTTTAATATGGCTCTTTGGGTCATTAAACATCACACTGTATATCATTTTTTGGTAAATGTTAGTAAACTTTTAAAAAGCCTATGGACCAGTTTATGAAATAATGTTATAATATTTCATGACACGTTTATGGTTATTCTTCAACAAATGTTCAAAATACCAAATTTGACATTCTACAAATAACACAATGGTGCCAACATTTTACCCCGCAGAAGAGGTTGTTATTTGTTTTTGTTTTGACAATCAGTGTTTCTAAGCTTTTTTTACTTTAATTTCGTCCAAAAAAGATACATTACATATCTTTCATAAATTTGTTTGGAACTTTAAATAATTGAAAAAAATTTTTAAAACGGTGCAAATAATTAAAACTAAAACAGGTTTTCAAAATGAATGCCCCCAGCGTCAATACATTTTCGAGAACGTTTTAATATGTGTTTCACTGACCTATCAATCACTTCCGGGTTATTTCTAATGTTATCACATACAGCAATAATTTTTTCTAGAAGCTACTCTAGTGTATTAAACTCTTCATTGTACACCTCTGACTTGAGATAAATAAATACACCACAGGTAATGATGACCCCCTTTATCCCGGAAAACTCTAGAAGAGCCTTGTGTGGGAGGGGGCTACACAATTAGGGACAAGGGACACACACCCAATATCCGTGTATAGTGGAAAAATCCCTCTCACAGTATTTTCCACTGCCACGACCGGGGATCGAACCCGGAACTTTTGGGTGAGAGGCAACTGCGCTCACCTCTCGACCATCAGAGATGACCCCATAAAAAATAATCTAGAGGTGTACGATCAGGAGACCTAGGTGGCCAGTTTACCGGACCTCCGCGACCAATCTATCTGTTGGTGTAATGCTGGTTCAGATGATCCCGGAGCCCAGCGTGCTGAACCAGACACCCCTAGTATTAATGCCTTCTAATAAATCTGGCAAGATATCTCTAAGAAAGTTCAAATAAACCTCACCAGTTAGCCTTCCTTCAAAAATATGGGGCCCTATTAGATGATTATTGTAAATACGACGTCACACATTAATGTTAAATCTGTATTGGGAATCCTTCTGAATCATTGCATGTGGATTTTCGGTTGCCCAAACATGCTGATTTCTACAGTTGTCAAATCCGTCACGTGTAAATTGGGTTTTATCCGTGAATAGAGCTCTCAATATTGTTCTTCTGTGAGCCAAAATCCACCTACAAAATGTTAAGCGGTGAACGTCGTCACCGTCTTCTAGAAGTTGAACTGTTTCAACATGAAATGAATACAAATTTTCCTTTAATGTTCGCCATACTCTTGTCTTAGGTACTGCTAACTCATTATTTATTTTTCTAACACTTATGGATGGATTATTTTCCAGAACCTGTAATATTTGCTCTTCTTGTGGGAATGCTCTGGGAACATGTTCATGCTTTGTCATTGGCGGAAACTGTCCATGTTCTCTACTAAATTGGTATGCCTCTGAAAACGTTTTATGATCTGGAACATGGCGATTTGGAAAACGCCCTTATACTCTCTTTTTGCAGCTCTAACATTTCTGTCGCAAAGGCCATACACAAAAATAATATCCGCATATTCTTCATTACTAAATTGAAACGGCGTCTTAAAATTTTTAGTTTTCTAACTGGTTTTTTATCACTTATTCTGATAGTTACCAAGACGAACAGCAATACTACTTGGGATTTTTAATGCAACAATGTCATGTGTTAATCGCATCGTTTTATTATTTATTTTTTATTCGTGAAATAAATGGAATGTGCTTTATTTTCGACGGAAAAAATGTGAACGATCCATGCTTTTGATGGAAGTCTGAAGGACGTATTTTTTGTTCGAAAAACTTAGAAAAATTGAAAAAAATAGGAAAAAGAAAAAATTAATTTTCTTTTTCCTCAACCTTTTCTAAATACTAAATAAAAATATTACGTTCACAAAATTTTTAGGGTTCAAGTGACTGTTTCAGACGGAGATTAATGGATAAATCATACTTACTGTCGTTTATGCTTAACTGCGGCTCTGATGGTGCTAATTGGAAGACGTCGTAACACTATAAATCTAACACTGTCTGTTTTACACTCTCTTACAATTTAAATCTGAAAGGGAAATTTTGTTAGAAAACACAAGTAAAAGACAATATAAAGTTCAAAAAATGTATATTAAATCTTTAAAAAATTTATGTTTTTTACAACAACTTCTTCAGAGAAAATGTTAACAAACAATGGTCTGACCCGTGTACAACACATGGTGAGGAACGGGACGATTCATACGGTACCAACTACCATCCAATATGCAGTTTGAAAAGCTAACGATGCACAAAAAGATTCAAGGAACAGTTCATGTAACTGAAATTTTGGTGGGCTTATGCTTGCCTGTCTTTATAAACGTATTTTTTAATTCACATAAATTTTGGTCGCTCCTCGGAGCTTAAAATTGCTTGAAGCGTATCTACTTCGTTTGTATTATGCAATAACAAATTTTACGTTCAGGCAAGGCAGATCCCATGCACGTGTGAGTACATGGTATAGATACTTTTTTGACTCCGAATCACTGAGGAACCGGTTTAGGGCAAACCCCGTCAAAACACATCATTTCCCCGTCAAATCCGACTGCTAGGAAATGATGGGGGTCCCATGTCGCTAAGGGCTATTTTCGCTATAACTTCCGATATACTTTGGATAGTCGTTGGACTAACTTGTCCTCATATTCAATACCTCGTAAGAGTTGCAGTGCTTGACAACGTGGATTCGTAAAAGGGTTTTTAATCTTGGAAATTTGGAAGTTCAAGTCCAATTTTATGATACTTTCTAAAATTGGGTGGTCGGGGCGACATTACGTCCCTGTGCAGCGACATTTACTACACTTACCAAATTAACGCTCCTCGAAGAGTTAGCGAAAATTTGGCATAAAAAACGCTCCGAAGAGCAAAAATATATTTCCAAGAATTAAAAACCTCCTCCACGGCGTTTTTACGTGAAGCACGCTTTTCTTACGAAATATTTCCTAAGTCGGATTTTGTTACAACGTCGAAAAGTATATCGGGGTTATAGCGTTCTTTAACACTCCCCTCCTTTCCGTGAATCTTTTTGTGTAACGTTTGGTAAATTGTTTGTTTGAAAATAAAATGGATCATTGGATGTAGTCTCCCATGTGTTGTATTCGGTTATCGTTCAGACCGGCCTATCTGAACAAAACATAGATGCAAATCTAAAAATGGTGATAATTTGAACATATATCGATGCATAGCATTCGATTGAATAATTGAACATTGTATATGAAAAAGGCATAAAAAAAAGAAAAAATCGAGAATCCTCGGATTCTCGATGACACAACACAAACACTTTCGACGCACTTATCTTTCTTAGTGTTCTTCCACTAATGCGGGCTTGCGTCTGCTCCTCCTCGTGTCTATGCCTCGTCGATCACCTTCGGTGTCGAACTGCCTTCTGGAACAGCTTAGGTGGTCCTCGGACTGCTTGGCTCCAGCTATACATTGGTTCTGCTCGGTTTATATGAAACAATAAAACAAAATTTTAGTAAAATGTTTGTTTACATCCCGTCTGGGGATCTGCGACCGATAACATATCGTCGTCTTTGAGAATAGGAACACTGAATTTTGTTGACTTATGTTGGTTGAAATGGTTTCCGAGTAGTTAAAAATTCTCTTCTTGGGAGAAATCTGCGACCGATATCACATCGTCGTCTTTGAGAATAGGAACATTGAATTTTGTTGACTTATATTGGTTGAAATGGTTTCTATTAAAATTTCTTCTTGTGAGAAATCTACGACAGAATCTGCATCCGTCGGATCGTTGCATCTGCCCCTCCAGCAGACGTGGCGGCATCTCGCCCTTGAGTTGCTAGACTCGTCTGAATCGCGCTCTGCGTCAGAGTTGTCGTCTTTCCATGCCGTGCCAATGGAACATTTGTTTGGACCCTTTGGGTCGGACTCTGCTTACAGATGTATATGTTTTGAACATATGAGGACTTAGAAAAATTATAAAAAATACCAACTCTGCCGGACACGGTCAGAGTTGCTGCAGTGAATTTGGAAGATTTGCATGGACAATACAATATCCTCGATGAAAATAACTTGTAAAAAATGCATAAAAAATACCAACTTTTGTCTGACACGACAAGAAGTTGGTATGGAAATTTTGATATAAAATAAACCTAGCACTAAGTTAAAACTTAGCCTAGGTTGAAAAATGTTATAAAAAGATGATTGAATCTCCAGAACTGGATTCTGAATCAGAAGTGGAAGCATCTCGTGGCGGTGCATGGATTTGTACAACCGTTTGCTCCGGCGGTAGAGGTTCTGTGGAATCGTCTGAGAACGGGGAATCATTTCCATCGAGTGATGTTCCGCCTGGACTAGCATTTTCTTCATCGGAAGATTCGATTTCCAAGTTGTGCTCCTCTGGCGGGGCTGGTCTCAAATCATCGACATGTACTCTTGTCGTTACATTTCCCTTTTGCACGAGATACACTTCGTCTGAAAACTTCTTCAGAATTCTGGTTGGGCCTGACCAAGACGGCGTGAAGGTATGTACCTTCTTTTTTCTCTTACTCATGACTCTGTCTCCTACTTTGTAGACGATCGGAGTGACGGCCTCTTTCGGCGCATATTTCTGTTTATAATTTTGTTGGGCCTGACGGGCTTCCTTGATTCGCTCGTATCGTGGAAGCGTTTGTTGCTTGGCTCTTTCTTGCCTCCAGGCATACAAATCCCATTCGCCTCTTTCGGCTGGATCATATCCTAACACGACCATGCTAGGTGTTTGATTTGTAGCGGCGTTCCTACGATTTCTTAATATATATGTCATTTGATGCACGTAGCGATCCCAAGTGTCGTTTGGCTTTTTGAATAAAAGAGTCTTTAAAATTTTCTTGCATTCCTGCACCCGTCGTTCCACGGGGTTGGACTGTTGGTGATATGCTGGAATTAAGTATCGTTCGATACCATTCCTTTCGCAAAATGTGATGTACCATTCGGAATTGAAATGACCACCGTTGTCTGATATTATGACTCGAGGGACTCCGAATCTTGCTACTATTTCTTCGTCGATATATTTGGCTATCGTTCTGCCGTCGACCTGAATGTATGCCTTTGCCTCTATCCATTTACTGAAAACGTCTTCGACGATAATCATATATCTGTTTTCGGCGTCTTTAGTCCTCTGCAGCGGGCCAATTACGTCGACGCTCAAGGTTTCAAATGCATTTTGTGGTGCATGACTTCTAAGTGGAGCATTGGGTTGGGCTTGTCTTGTCTTTACAGACTGGCATATCAGACAGTCGTTTATGTATTTGCCTACGATCCTGGCCATATTATTGAAATAGTAGCGTTTCGCTATTTTCCTGAGAGTCTCGTCTCTTCCTGGATGACATGCTTCATCTCGGTCATGATAATGGTAAATCAATTCTTTTATTTTCCTCTTTGGAACTATTAATTTAAAATTTCGATCGCAATCCTTAAAAAGTACATCGTCTTGGACGTGAAAATTTTGCATAAAAATAAGATCCGCATCGGAACGTTGTTCCTGTTGAAATAGATCATTCCAACGGCGGATCTTGTCTTGAATATCTCTTGAACTCAATTGAGCCTGTACGATATCTTCGTATATTTCTGAATGTGTTAAAACAGAAATACGTTCCGGACACTTATAATTTGGTAGGAACATTCTTTCCTCTTCATCGTCTGTCTCGACATACTGATTTTGTGGGTTACGACTGAGAAAATCTGCTAATAAATTTTCCTTTCCTGGACAGTGTTCAATTTTGAATGCATATTCTTGCAATAGTAATGACCATCGTGTAAATTTTGTTTTGTCGTCCTTATGTTTGTTTAACCAAAGTAACGCCCTATTGTCCGTCTTCACCAAGAACGGTTTGTCTGCTAAGTACATCTTGTACTTTTTAATATAGTTCACCACCGCCAAGCATTCTAGCTCATTTATGTGGTAACGTCTCTCCGCTGGAGATAACGTGTTGCTTGCATACGAGATTATGTATTGTTCGCCGTTGTCGCCTAATTGATATAATACGGCCGAAAGGCCTTGGAGGGATGCATCTGTTTGCAAAATGAATTGACGTGAAAAATCCGGCCGATGGAGTTCCAGCGGTCCGGATAATAATTCTTTTAATTTTCTAAATGCTTCATCGCATGTATGGTTCCAGTGAAAACGATTTTCCTTCGAAAGAAGTTTCGTTAGTGGCTTCGTGATCATCGCCACATTTGGTAGATATTCTCGTACCCAGTTGCAAAGCCCTAGGAAACTTTGTAGCTGCTTTTTCGTAGCTGGAACGGGATAATTTTGAATTTGTAAGACATGTTTTTCTAATGGTTGGGAAGTATCGGTTCTAATTGTATGGCCTAAATATTGTATTTCATTCGTCGCTATTACACACTTTTCCGGTGACACTTTCAGATTGTGCAGACGTAGTCTTTCAAAGACTAATCTCAAGTGGGACATATGCTCCTTCACGTTTACGCTGTAAACGATTATATCACACTTTACAGAAATGGTGCAGGTAACCCGTTAAAACGTCCTTTGCCATGAATTTCTGAAAGGTACAGGGAGCTGTCTTGAGTCCGAAAGGCATGACATTGAATCTGTAAGCTGCCCCATCAGGAGTGGTAAAAGTCGAAAAATCTTTTGATGCTTCATCTAGCGGTATTTGCCAATATCCACTTTTTAAATCCAACACAGAAAAAATCTTCGAATTGCCTAAATCTTTAATACTTTCGTGTATTTTTGGTAAGACGGAAGCCTCGTCTTCAGTCATTTCATTCAAATGGCGATAGTCGATGCAAAATCGTGGTTTCTTGTCGGAGCGTTTTATTATCACTGGTGGTGAACTATATTGGGCAGTGCTAGGTTCGATGACGCCAGCTTTTAACATCTCTTCGATTTGGTCGTACATGATTTTCTTAGTACTCGGAGACATCGGATATGGTCTGATATTAAATGGTTTTGTGTCTTTTACTGTAATTTTGTGTTTCACAGTCACTGTGGTTGCTTGAGTCGGTTCCGCAGTGAACAGATCGACAAATTCTTCGAACAGCGGCCGTAGAAATTTGTCTTTAATAACAAGCTCTTCAGGAAGCTTTGCCTGCTGTCTCTCCCTCTGAGAAGCTTGATTCCAGAAGACGGTAATACGGTCTTCCGTGCCGGCATATAGGCATTTTCGGCCATAATCATATGCGACATTGTTCATATATAAGAATGGTGATCCTAATATTATCGTTTCGTTCAAATTTTCGATTACTTGAAAATCAATTTCAAAAGAGGTGCCTGAAATTATTACTTTTAATTTTGTCGTTCCAAGAGAGTCCACCATTCGATCTCCGCACGCCATAGCAAATGATCGACGTGTCGTGAGATTTTTAAAATTATCCAACATCCTCGGATGGATAACGTTTCGTGTCGAGCCTGAATCGATCAGTGCGTCGACCGCATGTTCATTAATTTGAACTTTTATACGAGGCAAAGGGAACGCTTCGCTCATATAATTTATCGACTCTCTTGTCTTGTGCAGAGGAGAGTCGTAGTGGTCATGAGTATCGGAAAAAATTACTGGACATTGCTGCCGCCTTGGTTCGGCCGTTGTGCCGGGGATCTTGCAGATGGACCCTGGCCTGGGTCTCTGGCCCCTCGAAAGTTTCCCGGTCTCCTGCTGAGATGCGGGTTATTCGGGCATTGGCTATGGAAGTGCCACTGCACTGTGTCTGTACAGTATCGGCACGGGGTTGCCGGTCGGTCGGGTACTCGGAATTTCCCCGATCCGCCATTGAAATTGGTTTGCCTGCGGTCAGGATTCACTGATCCGCTTGATAAATTAGGCATAAAAAAAGGACGACCAGGCGCTCTGCCTGGACCGTCCTGTCGAGATACGTCCTCTCGGAAATGCACCCTCGGTGCTGTCGGAGTTGGGCTTCCATTGCTCCTTATACTTGAATTTTGTGGACTGATGTGTCCCGGCTCTCGATAGTAAGACGCGCGGGACAGACGTTGATCAATAAGCTGGATTAGCGACGTCTGTTCGTCAGCTGAATCCCGCTCGACGTTAGTAGCCGCTGCTATTAACATCTCTGTGTTTGAAATTAGGTTGCTTCTCAAGCGTGACCTAATTTCTGGACGCAGTTGGTCCATGATGACCCGAGCTCTGATGGCTTCGGATTTAAAGGGATCAATACGATCGAAAAGACAGGTTTTCCTTGTGATAAACACTGCCGTGTCGTCTAAAGACGTTTGCTTGACGGCATACAGTTGAGCAATAGCTCGTGACTGTATGTCGGGAGAATTAAATCTCGTAAGGAATCTTTCCTTGAATAAGGCGTACGAAGTAGTCAACGTCCTAAATTGTTCGGACCATCGTTGAGCTTCGCCCTTGAGTTGGCCAGTTACGTTATGGAGGCGATCATAGTCGTGGCTTATGCGAGCTCTGTCGAAATATTCCTCCATAATTTTCAGAAATGCTTCTGGATCTTCATGATCAAGCCCATGGAACGTCACGTTCGGACATCTTTGTCTCTCATGGGGCGTACAGGTCGACACGTTCTGTATCGCCTGCACGAAGCCCTCTGCCATTTTCAGAAACATACTTTCCATCGAAGCAGTTTGTGGCTGTGAAGCTGATAAATTAACATTATTTCCCTCTGGAAACAGTCGCTGTGGTTCTATCCCTCTAGAACCGTCGTCGACGAGCGGTGCGGTGACTCGCTCATAAAATTCTCTTGGGGTCGACCCCTCGGAGTCTTCCGCCATGAATGAGAAAGGATTTGTTGGGTTTGGGGACGGCATGGTCCCTGTTCGGGCGCCATGTGAACGATCCATGCTTTTGATGGAAGTCTGAAGGACGTATTTTTTGTTCGAAAAACTTAGAAAAATTGAAAAAAATAGGAAAAAGAAAAAATTAATTTTCTTTTTCCTCAACCTTTTCTAAATACTAAATAAAAATATTACGTTCACAAAATTTTTAGGGTTCAAGTGACTGTTTCAGACGGAGATTAATGGATAAATCATACTTACTGTCGTTTATGCTTAACTGCGGCTCTGATGGTGCTAATTGGAAGACGTCGTAACACTATAAATCTAACACTGTCTGTTTTACACTCTCTTACAATTTAAATCTGAAAGGGAAATTTTGTTAGAAAACACAAGTAAAAGACAATATAAAGTTCAAAAAATGTATATTAAATCTTTAAAAAATTTATGTTTTTTACAACAACTTCTTCAGAGAAAATGTTAACAAACAATGGTCTGACCCGTGTACAACACATGGTGAGGAACGGGACGATTCATACGGTACCAACTACCATCCAATATGCAGTTTGAAAAGCTAACGATGCACAAAAAGATTCAAGGAACAGTTCATGTAACTGAAATTTTGGTGGGCTTATGCTTGCCTGTCTTTATAAACGTATTTTTTAATTCACATAAATTTTGGTCGCTCCTCGGAGCTTAAAATTGCTTGAAGCGTATCTACTTCGTTTGTATTATGCAATAACAAATTTTACGTTCAGGCAAGGCAGATCCCATGCACGTGTGAGTACATGGTATAGATACTTTTTTGACTCCGAATCACTGAGGAACCGGTTTAGGGCAAACCCCGTCAAAACACATCATTTCCCCGTCAAATCCGACTGCTAGGAAATGATGGGGGTCCCATGTCGCTAAGGGCTATTTTCGCTATAACTTCCGATATACTTTGGATAGTCGTTGGACTAACTTGTCCTCATATTCAATACCTCGTAAGAGTTGCAGTGCTTGACAACGTGGATTCGTAAAAGGGTTTTTAATCTTGGAAATTTGGAAGTTCAAGTCCAATTTTATGATACTTTCTAAAATTGGGTGGTCGGGGCGACATTACGTCCCTGTGCAGCGACATTTACTACACTTACCAAATTAACGCTCCTCGAAGAGTTAGCGAAAATTTGGCATAAAAAACGCTCCGAAGAGCAAAAATATATTTCCAAGAATTAAAAACCTCCTCCACGGCGTTTTTACGTGAAGCACGCTTTTCTTACGAAATATTTCCTAAGTCGGATTTTGTTACAACGTCGAAAAGTATATCGGGGTTATAGCGTTCTTTAACAAAAACACTGAATGTCAAAACAAAAATAAATAACAACCTGTTCTGTGGAGTATTTAGCTAAAATTAATAAAATAATGATGTTAGCAACAGAACTGGATTGTGTTATTTGTAGAATGTCAAATTTGGTCTTTCAATACTTTTGAAAATTTATTGAAGAATAACCATAAACGTGCGTGCCATCAAATATTATGACATTATTTCATAAACTGGTCCATAGGCTTTTTAGAAGTTTACTAACATTTACCAAAAAATGATACACAGTGTGATGTTAACGACCCAAAGAGCCATATTAAAAAAATGGAGGTCGGTCCTTGAATTTTTTCAAAATCACTTGAGCTATTTATTAACCTAAAAGAGTATAATATGTATACCAAATTTTATCTAAATATATGCAGTCATTTCAAAAATGGCGGACTAAAATTCTAAAATAACAACATATGACTTGTTTGGTTTTAGAGAGATCTGTTATTTGGATGCGGTCTAGTGGTTTGATAAAAAATTCACCAATATAAATTTACAAAAGGCGTTTCTTACTCTTTTACTAGCCTGACTAGAGGTAGGTGTATTTGAATACTACTGCCACAGATCTGACTAATTTTGATTTATTCTTTAGGCAACATCTACTGAACAAAAATTAGCATTGTTAGAGAAACGAAGAACGTCCAATGACATATATACAGTGCTAGATGTAACGTTGTTGTTTACTGTCCTATTAATGTATCCTTGATATATATCCTTAGTAGATAGGCTATGGGGGTTCAACAGCAATTTCCCATGTATTTTCTTATGGAGGTTCATTTTGCAGAATTTTCGTTCGGGACAATGAGAACAGGTGGATTCGAGACAATGAGAACGAGTGGGTTAGGGGCAATACGCTCTCTTTATCGACATATGTCAAAGGAAGCCGTCGTCACCTTTGTCAACATATATCAAACGGAGACGTCGCGTAGCTGTTAATTAGCGAAGTGCTCAGTCGGTGTTATTTCAATGAAAGCGGGTGGTGTTAATTAAACGTATACTTATACAAGCTTCTGACTGGTTAGCCCGAGATTCGTGAAATTAGGTATGGTCATTTTAGCTTTATAATGAATAAAAAACCAAGCAGGGTGATTTGAATATAAGACAAACGTCATATCGTTGAGACATCACGATACTTCTTTGACATTGTTTTATACAAGCATACTAGACAGGGGTTACATAGGTATAAGGATACCCTTGCTCATATACACTTTTTGCTGCATATAATATAGTAAACTGTTGATAAATTATACTTTATATAATGAATTATATTCGAGGATATGATACTAGAGAATATATATTAGATTAATATGTTTAGTGTGTGGTTACAACATATAATTTGATATAATGGGATTCGTGAAATTAGGTATGGTCATTTTAGTTTTATAATGAATAAAAACCAAGTAAGGTGATTTGATAGTATGACAAACCATATCGTTGAAGACATCACGATACTCCTTCGACATTGTTTTATACAAGCATACTAGACAGGGGGGTTACATAGGTATAAGGATACCCTTGCACGTATACACTTTTCACTGCATACAATATAGTAAACTGTTGGTAAATTATACTTTATTTAATGAATTATATTCGAGGATGTGATACTAGAGAATATATATTAGATTAATATGTTTAGTGTGTGGTTACAACATATAATTTGATGTAATGGGATTAGGGATGTTGGGAACGATGGTTAATATGAAATAAAATACAATGTTTCAGTCACACACAATTTTATTTTATTTAGTAATAATATAGGAACACACATCATGGGGAATAGATAGATATCTAAATATATAATTTTAAAACATAGCGCTATACGTGTTATACATTAACAAATATCATATACTTATTATTTTTGAAAATTAAGTACGGCAATTATCAACCATAATATATAGTAATACTACTTTATTTACAAATAAACGTTCATTAAGTAATTGCCTAAGTATAGCTAAATACAGTAATAATATACAATTTTGCAAAATACATAGAAAAGTTTAACAAACAAATATATACAGAGTACAAGAGCAACCCAAGATGAAATTGCAAAGGAAATAGAATTAAACCATATTTTATATTAACTAAAATAATTAATGGTATATAATAGAACTTAGAAACTATATAAATAATTTAGAAAAAATTCATACAACAATATAAATTTTTATTAGGCTAATTAATATATTGATTAACATATTACATATATAATAGAATATTTTATTACATGTCCATTATAGTATAATGACCCCATGGTAAAGTTTCAAACGAATCCTTAAGTAAATATCTTTTGTCATCGTGAGGGCTTAAAGCAATTTTGGTTTGCGTGATAGTATTAACTGAGTACTTTTCAGATTTAATTAAATTTTGATTTACTGTTTTTTCAGTTGAGTTATGTAAACATTCTGTGTAATCATCAAAAGTAATTTTATTTTTAACTATTGATTTTTTTATACCTTTTATTTTTTTGGTTTTGTCTATTCCTTGAACTCTAACTGCGTACATTTTAGATCTAAGTCCTACAAATTCCGTCATTATAGATCCATTTTGTTCGTCTTTCATTAAACCAATGACCTTTTTATTAACACGAGGTATACCATAAACATTATCTTCAGGATAGTCACTGGTGTCAAAATATTTAAGTGCGTCGCGTTTGATTGACGGGTATATATCATCGATATTTATTTCATATATCAAACTATCAGTGTCTGTATATAAAATACTGCAGTTCTCACCAAACTCTTTTCTCATATAATCATAGTGGAAACTATAAATAGTTGTTTTAGCCAAATCTAATATACACATACCAACATATATGGGCTTATTAAAATAAATTTCTGTTTTGTTTAATTCTATGGCGACGAGATTCTCATTAAATATACATGCAGACTTAAATTCTGGTTTAGAAATCAATGCTTCCGCAGCATATCGTCCATCCCATTTAGTAACTAATTTAACATTACTATGCTTGCATATATTCTCCATAGTTTTTCCGAAAACAGCATTGTTCATAAGTTTAAATAAATTTTTTTCAAACTCGTTTTTTGCGTTTGCGCGTAATTTTGTATTTAAATCTATATATTTTTTTAACCAAGGTGACTGTTTGAATTTTAAAATTCTATGAATCCTTGTAAGCGTCACACCCAGTGCTAAAGCCTGCTTCAAATTCCTATAATGAATTATATATCGTGTTTTATTACATAACGTGGCCATCAGTTTTTGTTCTCTTGACCCCGGTGGTGACTTATGTTCAGCACATAGTGGTAAATCTTTATGTGCATCGTGTAACATCTCAGGATATTCCAGATCTACTTCAAGAATATAACCTTCTGTCGAATCATCTGTAATAGACGTTACATTAAAATTTTCCAAATATTCAACCCACTCGAAACCGCCATAAGGCAGATTCTGTTCCATTGACCAGCCATATTGGTTATTTATGTCGTAATACATTAAATAATTACTAAATTTAGATGGATTATAATCAGGCATATATTTATTATTAGCCTTCGCATAGCGCTTTGAGCATTGGCTTAGTCCACCGCGAATACCTCGTTCTATGAATAAAATCTTATCTATATCCGTAAGAAGCTCTAAATCAACTTTAGTATATTTAAGCATACATTCCCACGCATATCCGGGTAATGTATAGAAATTCGCGGGGTCTAGTTGATATGTTTTGCGACAGCTTTGTCTGAATTGTTCAAAAATTTCCGCTAGTAATAAAATATCGGTTTTTAGATATAAATCACCATAGTCTCCTAAATTATGGCATTTAAATGTATTCCATATGTTCTGCGCATGTCTATAATCCTCATCGCTAATATTTCTATCGTCTAATTTATTATAAAAATCTGATTTAGCAGGTAATTCTGAATAATTTAACTTTTCAAAGGAGTCTATAAAGTCATATGGAAATACACCTTTTCGAGTCAGTAAATTAAGTTGATCACAAGATAAATAATGGAATTCGCGTTTTAATATATGAAAATTTTCTAAATAAGAAGCTAACACATCTAATGGAGAAGCCATAAATCTAAAGGAGTCTATAAATCTAAATTTAATAAGTCTTTCAGATACATGTTTAGTAAATGATATATATCTTTCTTTGTTTATAGGTAGTAATTCTATTCTCCCCTCAATCGTTGTAGCAATCTGTTCAATTATAAAAAAAGCATCATAATTGCTTAAATTGTGGAAAACAACTGGTACCACGTGACTATCTTGAAAATTTAGGTTACAGGCTTCGTGGGCAGGGCCTCGGTATTTCCCAGTGAAATGACAGTGATCTCGCACTTTCTTATCGTTAGGTTTAAAGATTGCTTCACAAATATGACAGTGAGTAGCATTATTAAACATAAAATTTTGAACGAAGGATAATGTTTCCATAGGTAGAGGACACAGAAACACAGTTTCCAAATCCTCAGATAATTGGTAAAGCTCATCAGCAAACCATTGCACGCAGTTCTCACCTCGATAAGATTTATAAAATGATAAAGTGTCATCATACGAACATTTCATATAATATCCTATACTATAAGGAACATGTTTTTGATATTTTTTTTCGTTTGATTTTTTATTTTCCTCACTTATCGGTTGTAGTATACATTCTAAGTCAGCATAAATCACGAATGGGGTAGCTTCCCTGTGTTTATAATTTTTAAAATGTACAATTTTGTTATCTTCATTAGGCAATCGAATTTTACAAAAGTTTTGGCTTTTACAGTCTTCAATATGCTTTTCTAATATTGTTTCAGTGCGAAAGTAATGTAGACATCGATCACAAAAATATTTCTTGCAACTATGTTTAGACATCTGAGTTGATAGAAGGCGAGATAAGTTCTTTATCCAAACAAAATGATACCTCACTTGGTCAATTTGTTTGTCTTCTCCACTATCGTCTTCTTCGTAATATATATTCTGAATCATAAGTAAATTGACGTGTGTATTTTTCTTCTCGCTAGTTAGATATCCGGGTAACACTTTAAACTGCTTCTTTGTTTTATTTAATATGTATACATTAATTGATATATTGTTTTGTTTTTCAAATCTCGGTATTTGTCTAAAACTGATCGGGAACTGTATCCCAGTTAAATTGAATACTTTTGAATAGTGTGGATACGATGAGGTACGATGTGCAAATCCGTCACGAGCTGGATATAACGCAGAAACAACACTCCATATGAAGCATGCATCATCATCATTCTGAATATTCACGCATGCATGTTTCTGCTTAATCTCTTTCGGTAGCTCAATATATGAGGATCCAAGTTGGGGTATAAATTTGTTTATATTGACAGCCAGATTAACAATTTTTAACAATGTCCATCCACTATTTTTGCACTGGAAGTCCTCTAGATCAGCTAAAATTGGGTGCTGCACGTTTTCTAAGAACCATTTATTCAAATCGGTATCTTTATATATAGGCACATTCCTAGTATTCATATACTTGGATTCGTGTATTACATCTTCAGCTTTATTAATTGTGAATTCACCACAAAACACCGTGTTGACCTTAATAAACCCATCCTTTTTGAGAGCATTTAAAATACGTCTTCGAAAGATGGTTTTACAATCCTCTAAAAACAATTTAGGATCCATATGTTTCAAATTTGCAATAACGCCGGTCCTAATACGGCCACCAAATGCAGAATTCACGTCGCTCCATTTTACGCGACAACTCGCTGTTTGTTTTCTTTTATTATCTTGATAGCCATCTCCAGTAATTTGCAAAGACTTAAACATTTCACGAAAGCTTTTAATTTGTCCAATAGAAGTTGTTAAATGTTGTCTTTCACCCAAACTTTTAGCAGATTTGAGCAAAGAATTTAAACGTCTACTTGATCTATTACACTCCTTAATACCCAGTTGAATGTCTAATATGTTTCCAGATTCGGATTTTGCAAGCATAGTGGTAATATTTTTAATCATTACTAAAGCTGTACTACTAGACATGTTGATGAGATTTCAACAATTTCTGATATTTACAAGGCAAACAGTTAGAACACACTAATATGATGCAACTGCAACTACTTATTATATATAGTTCAATATAAGTCGCCTGACAATAATTTTCCAGCAGCGGTGTAGAGCGTGCAAGATAATGGTATTGTGATATTTTGCCTCTGTTTCAATATAAGCGAGTCGAAATAAATTCTCACGTCTTAACGCTACTAATGTTCGACTAACACTGATGACCTTTCAGGGGGGATTATGTATATAAATATGTTCAGAAGTTCTGCTTTGGTGACATGTATACAAAGCCCTCTTTCGGTGACATATAACCTAATCACAAACACACCTGTAACAAAAAAATATCTGTAAAAATATCGTTCTCATGTTGCATAATATTTAATAAAGTTTGATTAGAGGAGCGCGTCAATGACGTAAATTAATTTTTAAAACTAAACTGGTGATGTTGTTTATCTAATCGGATTGTCGACAATTGGGACACTAATGCGGATATACCTGACTCTTATTATGGTGACTGCCTCTTTTGTAGGGAGGACTAAAGGACACCAAGAGTCGATACTGACTCCATGTAGAAGTGCGTTGCATAGCCGTATTATCGACTTTTTACATCAATCTCAGCGAGATGATAACCAATTAGAAAAACATTCTAGAATCTGAATAATAAATATCTTCAATAGACAACGTTACTATATTTTTACGCTGTCATACGTTCTTAAATAACTTTGATCAATGTTATTATTCTTACCACAAACTTTGTTCCAATAGACCACCTGCCGTGGTATATAGCATCGAATCGGAACTATGCCATCAGAGTGCTAAGAGTAAAGTTTATGCCAAGAAAAATACCATTCACTAAAGAAAAAAATTAATTTTGTTGATAGCATGGACGCTTGAAACTATTCAATATTATCTATGATGACGGCGACAGATTAGCGTTTTTTAATCATTTATGGACTACACACAGTCTTATACTTACTTTACTTGACACTTACCTCAATGAATACAGCCTTCCTTGTAAATCGGTTAGACTAACACATAGGCTCTTCACCCTGCGAGCTATTGACGACTTATAAGGGCCCAATAAACATTCAAGTGCTTGATTCCTCTCATTAAAACACATACATATAGAGTTTCTTCTTACTACATACATATATTGTTGTCTATCTGAAAAACAGGAAGGTAATATTATCAAACTTAAATAGTCATTAAAAATAGTGTGCTTTGGTATAATGTGTCATTACGTTCTCTTATCATCTATTTATAATTTGTGCTATTATTAATACATGTACACGATAAACTTCACATCACCACGCTTAGACTGTTCAAGAAGTTAGAGCAGTTTCAAAACACAAATATATTATATGAAAAGGTAAAAGAAGATAAAATGATTGAATTTATTATATTTTCGGAAATATATAACATATATTATGAGCTATGCAATCATTAATTACGTATCAAATTGCCTGCGGATAACCCCAAAGCTTATAATAAATATAGTAAAATTTTTTGAAGGTGCGATGTTTAAGTGATTTTTCTATAAGCGACAATATATTAAATAGAATAACACAATACACTTCAGAAATCATTAACAACTGTTGCATATGTATTGACTCGCATTTTGGTTCTATATGAGGATCTAGACCAGAAAAACGGTTACTTTTAGGCAAAAATCTATAAAATCGGTATTTTTCAGGTTAAGTTCTGACAGAAAATAAATCAGACTGAAAACGTCTACCTCCCAGTCTATCAAAGGATAACATATTTATTATATCAGGTATGTCACGCGTTATAATAAATAAGACGTATATTAAAAGCATCATACATATAATATAAAACAAAAAAAAACTCAAAAGATAGCTAGCTGTAAAACTAGAAATTGTTTTATTCAATAAGTTATTATCATGCAAAGAACAAAATAAACGTCATTTCTCTTTACACTTTTGCGGTATAAAATATAGCAGAAGAAAATATTTTCTCAAACATTGCATTATTTTTACATTAGAATTGATTATAATAAAAGATTATCGTTATTAACGTTATAAAATATTCAAAATCAAATCATTTGAAGTTAGCAATTCTAAACAAATATAAATCGATAACTAATAATAGGGATTTATTATAATATCGTGGTATCAACAGCATATTTTTAGGTACCTAATAAGATTCCTAATAGTATATAAAATATATAACATTACATTATGCAATTGATAAATAATTATTTTAAATTAAAAGTAATATTTTTTCAATGAGTGTATTTAATTTTAATATCTAAGACGTACCTATAATTGTGAAAACTCACGTGTATGCAACAAATCAATCAGCGAGCGAATGAATTGTCTGCTCTTATTATAGGAGTAAACTGTTAAATAGCTAGATATGAGTAGAAAACAAACTGCATAGACTTAAACGAAAACACAAACTAAAGTAATCGAGCTCTGTCCGCTTATTTTTATAGTAATAATATCGCCCCAGGCAAGAGGAACACCTGCATGTCAATTAATACGGCGTTATACTACAATGCAGCGACTTGTGCCAGCATGTCGGGAGCAATAGAGAGGGGTTTTTATTACTAGATACATATAATCACTAAAACATATTTTTAATGTAATGCGGTTCTAGAATAATGCATTCGTCGTAATATATCATCAAAGTTTACATATTAATGAACAATTAACATCATTTCCTCTAAACGAAACAATAAATTCTTTATGTTTGAAACATTATAATTATAAATAGCTACTTTTCCATTAAAATAAGACTAAGAAATGAGATATATACTATAAAAACCATTTATTCGAACGATCTGACAATATAAATATGGCTATGTGCAAAAATATTATAATAATAATACATATATCTACATATTATCAAATAATAATTTAAATATTTTTATTATCAATGATACTAATGAAGTTTATGTATAATAGTAAAATGTTATTACCTTGCGTAACTTTAATGGTCACTTCGATAAGAAAGATCAAGAAGTTCGTACCATTTATATATTTGTGTTGGGGGTTTGCGTCATTTGGTTTTTTTCTACCATTCACGATAAAACACTTGTCAATAATCATATAAGCAATAAATATATCTACAATTTTCTTGACTTTTCAACAACAAATGCGATGAGATACGTTTGCACTGTAAGACATCAAATAAATGATTATTAAATGTTGAAATAGTCTTATTTATTGCGGCTAATTACTATTAATTACACATACCAGACGGACAGAAGCAGGTGGACAGACGGACAGTTGGGTTAGATCAGGTTTCGCGAAACAGTTAGGTTTGATCAGGTTTCGCGAAACCTGATCAAACCTAACTGTTTCTGGTATGTGTAATTAATAGTAATTAGCCGCAATAAATAAGACTATTTCAACATTTAATAATCATTTATTTGATGTCTTACAGTGCAAACGTATCTCATCGCATTTGTTGTTGAAAAGTCAAGAAAATTGTAGATATATTTATTGCTTATATGATTATTGACAAGTGTTTTATCGTGAATGGTAGAAAAAAACCAAATGACGCAAACCCCCAACACAAATATATAAATGGTACGAACTTCTTGATCTTTCTTATCGAAGTGACCATTAAAGTTACGCAAGGTAATAACATTTTACTATTATACATAAACTTCATTAGTATCATTGATAATAAAAATATTTAAATTATTATTTGATAATATGTAAATATATGTATTATTATTATAATATTTTTGCACATAGCCATATTTATATTGTCAGATCGTTCGAATAAATGGTTTTTATAGTATATATCTCATTTCTTAGTCTTATTTTAATGGAAAAGTAGCTATTTATAATTATAATGTTTCAAACATAAAGAATTTATTGTTTCGTTTAGAGGAAATGATGTTAATTGTTCATTAATATGTAAACTTTGATGATATATTACGACGAATGCATTATTCTAGAACCGCATTACATTAAAAATATGTTTTAGTGATTATATGTATCTAGTAATAAAAACCCCTCTCTATTGCTCCCGACATGCTGGCACAAGTCGCTGCATTGTAGTATAACGCCGTATTAATTGACATGCAGGTGTTCCTCTTGCCTGGGGCGATATTATTACTATAAAAATAAGCGGACAGAGCTCGATTACTTTAGTTTGTGTTTTCGTTTAAGTCTATGCAGTTTGTTTTCTACTCATATCTAGCTATTTAACAGTTTACTCCTATAATAAGAGCAGACAATTCATTCGCTCGCTGATTGATTTGTTGCATACACGTGAGTTTTCACAATTATAGGTACGTCTTAGATATTAAAATTAAATACACTCATTGAAAAAATATTACTTTTAATTTAAAATAATTATTTATCAATTGCATAATGTAATGTTATATATTTTATATACTATTAGGAATCTTATTAGGTACCTAAAAATATGCTGTTGATACCACGATATTATAATAAATCCCTATTATTAGTTATCGATTTATATTTGTTTAGAATTGCTAACTTCAAATGATTTGATTTTGAATATTTTATAACGTTAATAACGATAATCTTTTATTATAATCAATTCTAATGTAAAAATAATGCAATGTTTGAGAAAATATTTTCTTCTGCTATATTTTATACCGCAAAAGTGTAAAGAGAAATGACGTTTATTTTGTTCTTTGCATGATAATAACTTATTGAATAAAACAATTTCTAGTTTTACAGCTAGCTATCTTTTGAGTTTTTTTTTGTTTTATATTATATGTATGATGCTTTTAATATACGTCTTATTTATTATAACGCGTGACATACCTGATATAATAAATATGTTATCCTTTGATAGACTGGGAGGTAGACGTTTTCAGTCTGATTTATTTTCTGTCAGAACTTAACCTGAAAAATACCGATTTTATAGATTTTTGCCTAAAAGTAACCGTTTTTCTGGTCTAGATCCTCATATAGAACCAAAATGCGAGTCAATACATATGCAACAGTTGTTAATGATTTCTGAAGTGTATTGTGTTATTCTATTTAATATATTGTCGCTTATAGAAAAATCACTTAAACATCGCACCTTCAAAAAATTTTACTATATTTATTATAAGCTTTGGGGTTATCCGCAGGCAATTTGATACGTAATTAATGATTGCATAGCTCATAATATATGTTATATATTTCCGAAAATATAATAAATTCAATCATTTTATCTTCTTTTACCTTTTCATATAATATATTTGTGTTTTGAAACTGCTCTAACTTCTTGAACAGTCTAAGCGTGGTGATGTGAAGTTTATCGTGTACATGTATTAATAATAGCACAAAATATAAATAGATGATAAGAGAACGTAATGACACATTATACCAAAGCACACTATTTTTAATGACTATTTAAGTTTGATAATATTACCTTCCTGTTTTTCAGATAGACAACAATATATGTATGTAGTAAGAAGAAACTCTATATGTATGTGTTTTAATGAGAGGAATCAAGCACTTGAATGTTTATTGGGCCCTTATAAGTCGTCAATAGCTCGCAGGGTGAAGAGCCTATGTGTTAGTCTAACCGATTTACAAGGAAGGCTGTATTCATTGAGGTAAGTGTCAAGTAAAGTAAGTATAAGACTGTGTGTAGTCCATAAATGATTAAAAAACGCTAATCTGTCGCCGTCATCATAGATAATATTGAATAGTTTCAAGCGTCCATGCTATCAACAAAATTAATTTTTTTCTTTAGTGAATGGTATTTTTCTTGGCATAAACTTTACTCTTAGCACTCTGATGGCATAGTTCCGATTCGATGCTATATACCACGGCAGGTGGTCTATTGGAACAAAGTTTGTGGTAAGAATAATAACATTGATCAAAGTTATTTAAGAACGTATGACAGCGTAAAAATATAGTAACGTTGTCTATTGAAGATATTTATTATTCAGATTCTAGAATGTTTTTCTAATTGGTTATCATCTCGCTGAGATTGATGTAAAAAGTCGATAATACGGCTATGCAACGCACTTCTACATGGAGTCAGTATCGACTCTTGGTGTCCTTTAGTCCTCCCTACAAAAGAGGCAGTCACCATAATAAGAGTCAGGTATATCCGCATTAGTGTCCCAATTGTCGACAATCCGATTAGATAAACAACATCACCAGTTTAGTTTTAAAAATTAATTTACGTCATTGACGCGCTCCTCTAATCAAACTTTATTAAATATTATGCAACATGAGAACGATATTTTTACAGATATTTTTTTGTTACAGGTGTGTTTGTGATTAGGTTATATGTCACCGAAAGAGGGCTTTGTATACATGTCACCAAAGCAGAACTTCTGAACATATTTATATACATAATCCCCCCTGAAAGGTCATCAGTGTTAGTCGAACATTAGTAGCGTTAAGACGTGAGAATTTATTTCGACTCGCTTATATTGAAACAGAGGCAAAATATCACAATACCATTATCTTGCACGCTCTACACCGCTGCTGGAAAATTATTGTCAGGCGACTTATATTGAACTATATATAATAAGTAGTTGCAGTTGCATCATATTAGTGTGTTCTAACTGTTTGCCTTGTAAATATCAGAAATTGTTGAAATCTCATCAACATGTCTAGTAGTACAGCTTTAGTAATGATTAAAAATATTACCACTATGCTTGCAAAATCCGAATCTGGAAACATATTAGACATTCAACTGGGTATTAAGGAGTGTAATAGATCAAGTAGACGTTTAAATTCTTTGCTCAAATCTGCTAAAAGTTTGGGTGAAAGACAACATTTAACAACTTCTATTGGACAAATTAAAAGCTTTCGTGAAATGTTTAAGTCTTTGCAAATTACTGGAGATGGCTATCAAGATAATAAAAGAAAACAAACAGCGAGTTGTCGCGTAAAATGGAGCGACGTGAATTCTGCATTTGGTGGCCGTATTAGGACCGGCGTTATTGCAAATTTGAAACATATGGATCCTAAATTGTTTTTAGAGGATTGTAAAACCATCTTTCGAAGACGTATTTTAAATGCTCTCAAAAAGGATGGGTTTATTAAGGTCAACACGGTGTTTTGTGGTGAATTCACAATTAATAAAGCTGAAGATGTAATACACGAATCCAAGTATATGAATACTAGGAATGTGCCTATATATAAAGATACCGATTTGAATAAATGGTTCTTAGAAAACGTGCAGCACCCAATTTTAGCTGATCTAGAGGACTTCCAGTGCAAAAATAGTGGATGGACATTGTTAAAAATTGTTAATCTGGCTGTCAATATAAACAAATTTATACCCCAACTTGGATCCTCATATATTGAGCTACCGAAAGAGATTAAGCAGAAACATGCATGCGTGAATATTCAGAATGATGATGATGCATGCTTCATATGGAGTGTTGTTTCTGCGTTATATCCAGCTCGTGACGGATTTGCACATCGTACCTCATCGTATCCACACTATTCAAAAGTATTCAATTTAACTGGGATACAGTTCCCGATCAGTTTTAGACAAATACCGAGATTTGAAAAACAAAACAATATATCAATTAATGTATACATATTAAATAAAACAAAGAAGCAGTTTAAAGTGTTACCCGGATATCTAACTAGCGAGAAGAAAAATACACACGTCAATTTACTTATGATTCAGAATATATATTACGAAGAAGACGATAGTGGAGAAGACAAACAAATTGACCAAGTGAGGTATCATTTTGTTTGGATAAAGAACTTATCTCGCCTTCTATCAACTCAGATGTCTAAACATAGTTGCAAGAAATATTTTTGTGATCGATGTCTACATTACTTTCGCACTGAAACAATATTAGAAAAGCATATTGAAGACTGTAAAAGCCAAAACTTTTGTAAAATTCGATTGCCTAATGAAGATAACAAAATTGTACATTTTAAAAATTATAAACACAGGGAAGCTACCCCATTCGTGATTTATGCTGACTTAGAATGTATACTACAACCGATAAGTGAGGAAAATAAAAAATCAAACGAAAAAAAATATCAAAAACATGTTCCTTATAGTATAGGATATTATATGAAATGTTCGTATGATGACACTTTATCATTTTATAAATCTTATCGAGGTGAGAACTGCGTGCAATGGTTTGCTGATGAGCTTTACCAATTATCTGAGGATTTGGAAACTGTGTTTCTGTGTCCTCTACCTATGGAAACATTATCCTTCGTTCAAAATTTTATGTTTAATAATGCTACTCACTGTCATATTTGTGAAGCAATCTTTAAACCTAACGATAAGAAAGTGCGAGATCACTGTCATTTCACTGGGAAATACCGAGGCCCTGCCCACGAAGCCTGTAACCTAAATTTTCAAGATAGTCACGTGGTACCAGTTGTTTTCCACAATTTAAGCAATTATGATGCTTTTTTTTATAATTGAACAGATTGCTACAACGATTGAGGGGAGAATAGAATTACTACCTATAAACAAAGAAAGATATATATCATTTACTAAACATGTATCTGAAAGACTTATTAAATTTAGATTTATAGACTCCTTTAGATTTATGGCTTCTCCATTAGATGTGTTAGCTTCTTATTTAGAAAATTTTCATATATTAAAACGCGAATTCCATTATTTATCTTGTGATCAACTTAATTTACTGACTCGAAAAGGTGTATTTCCATATGACTTTATAGACTCCTTTGAAAAGTTAAATTATTCAGAATTACCTGCTAAATCAGATTTTTATAATAAATTAGACGATAGAAATATTAGCGATGAGGATTATAGACATGCGCAGAACATATGGAATACATTTAAATGCCATAATTTAGGAGACTATGGTGATTTATATCTAAAAACCGATATTTTATTACTAGCGGAAATTTTTGAACAATTCAGACAAAGCTGTCGCAAAACATATCAACTAGACCCCGCGAATTTCTATACATTACCCGGATATGCGTGGGAATGTATGCTTAAATATACTAAAGTTGATTTAGAGCTTCTTACGGATATAGATAAGATTTTATTCATAGAACGAGGTATTCGCGGTGGACTAAGCCAATGCTCAAAGCGCTATGCGAAGGCTAATAATAAATATATGCCTGATTATAATCCATCTAAATTTAGTAATTATTTAATGTATTACGACATAAATAACCAATATGGCTGGTCAATGGAACAGAATCTGCCTTATGGCGGTTTCGAGTGGGTTGAATATTTGGAAAATTTTAATGTAACGTCTATTACAGATGATTCGACAGAAGGTTATATTCTTGAAGTAGATCTGGAATATCCCGAGATGTTACACGATGCACATAAAGATTTACCACTATGTGCTGAACATAAGTCACCACCGGGGTCAAGAGAACAAAAACTGATGGCCACGTTATGTAATAAAACACGATATATAATTCATTATAGGAATTTGAAGCAGGCTTTAGCACTGGGTGTGACGCTTACAAGGATTCATAGAATTTTAAAATTCAAACAGTCACCTTGGTTAAAAAAATATATAGATTTAAATACAAAATTACGCGCAAACGCAAAAAACGAGTTTGAAAAAAATTTATTTAAACTTATGAACAATGCTGTTTTCGGAAAAACTATGGAGAATATACGCAAGCATAGTAATGTTAAATTAGTTACTAAATGGGATGGACGATATGCTGCGGAAGCATTGATTTCTAAACCAGAATTTAAGTCTGCATGTATATTTAATGAGAATCTCGTCGCCATAGAATTAAACAAAACAGAAATTTATTTTAATAAGCCCATATATGTTGGTATGTGTATATTAGATTTGGCTAAAACAACTATTTATAGTTTCCACTATGATTATATGAGAAAAGAGTTTGGTGAGAACTGCAGTATTTTATATACAGACACTGATAGTTTGATATATGAAATAAATATCGATGATATATACCCGTCAATCAAACGCGACGCACTTAAATATTTTGACACCAGTGACTATCCTGAAGATAATGTTTATGGTATACCTCGTGTTAATAAAAAGGTCATTGGTTTAATGAAAGACGAACAAAATGGATCTATAATGACGGAATTTGTAGGACTTAGATCTAAAATGTACGCAGTTAGAGTTCAAGGAATAGACAAAACCAAAAAAATAAAAGGTATAAAAAAATCAATAGTTAAAAATAAAATTACTTTTGATGATTACACAGAATGTTTACATAACTCAACTGAAAAAACAGTAAATCAAAATTTAATTAAATCTGAAAAGTACTCAGTTAATACTATCACGCAAACCAAAATTGCTTTAAGCCCTCACGATGACAAAAGATATTTACTTAAGGATTCGTTTGAAACTTTACCATGGGGTCATTATACTATAATGGACATGTAATAAAATATTCTATTATATATGTAATATGTTAATCAATATATTAATTAGCCTAATAAAAATTTATATTGTTGTATGAATTTTTTCTAAATTATTTATATAGTTTCTAAGTTCTATTATATACCATTAATTATTTTAGTTAATATAAAATATGGTTTAATTCTATTTCCTTTGCAATTTCATCTTGGGTTGCTCTTGTACTCTGTATATATTTGTTTGTTAAACTTTTCTATGTATTATGCAAAATTGTATATTATTACTGTATTTAGCTATACTTAGGCAATTACTTAATGAACGTTTATTTGTAAATAAAGTAGTATTACTATATATTATGGTTGATAATTGCCGTACTTAATTTTCAAAAATAATAAGTATATGATATTTGTTAATGTATAACACGTATAGCGCTATGTTTTAAAATTATATATTTAGATATCTATCTATTCCCCATGATGTGTGTTCCTATATTATTACTAAATAAAATAAAATTGTGTGTGACTGAAACATTGTATTTTATTTCATATTAACCATCGTTCCCAACATCCCTAATCCCATTACATCAAATTATATGTTGTAACCACACACTAAACATATTAATCTAATATATATTCTCTAGTATCACATCCTCGAATATAATTCATTAAATAAAGTATAATTTACCAACAGTTTACTATATTGTATGCAGTGAAAAGTGTATACGTGCAAGGGTATCCTTATACCTATGTAACCCCCCTGTCTAGTATGCTTGTATAAAACAATGTCGAAGGAGTATCGTGATGTCTTCAACGATATGGTTTGTCATACTATCAAATCACCTTACTTGGTTTTTATTCATTATAAAACTAAAATGACCATACCTAATTTCACGAATCCCATTATATCAAATTATATGTTGTAACCACACACTAAACATATTAATCTAATATATATTCTCTAGTATCATATCCTCGAATATAATTCATTATATAAAGTATAATTTATCAACAGTTTACTATATTATATGCAGCAAAAAGTGTATATGAGCAAGGGTATCCTTATACCTATGTAACCCCTGTCTAGTATGCTTGTATAAAACAATGTCAAAGAAGTATCGTGATGTCTCAACGATATGACGTTTGTCTTATATTCAAATCACCCTGCTTGGTTTTTTATTCATTATAAAGCTAAAATGACCATACCTAATTTCACGAATCTCGGGCTAACCAGTCAGAAGCTTGTATAAGTATACGTTTAATTAACACCACCCGCTTTCATTGAAATAACACCGACTGAGCACTTCTCTAATTAACAGCTACGCGACGTCTCCGTTTGATATATGTTGACAAAGGTGACGACGGCTTCCTTTGACATATGTCGATAAAGAGAGCGTATTGCCCCTAACCCACTCGTTCTCATTGTCTCGAATCCACCTGTTCTCATTGTCCCGAACGAAAATTCTGCAAAATGAACCTCCATAAGAAAATACATGGGAAATTGCTGTTGAACCCCCATAGCCTATCTACTATCCTTTTACAGCTTGCTTAGTTTAGATCGTTGAACTTGAAAACTATGGTTTGTTTAATGACTCCGTTGACATCCGGTATATATAACACTATTATACTTTGATAGATTTTCAAGTAGTACTTCGCTGGGAGTACTAGGGAAATGTATTACTCGTTAGGCATAAGGTAAAGTTTGGAAATTATATAATAGACGGGATTGAGGATAGAAATCTTTAGAGCCATAATCAATAAATCACTTATAGCTATAATTCCTAATTTTGTAAAATTTCAAAAGGATGATTTTCATTATGAGAAATTAAAGTATCTATGTCGTAATCTTCGATTGAGTCGTTTGGAATTTCTTGCAGTTCTCTAGATGTTATTATTTATAAATTAGGCATTTGTTGATTTGTAAGTGTAATTGTTCTAATTAAAACATCTATTTGGTTTTCGAAAGAGTTTACCATTTCTTTTCATTGTTGTAGGAAGAATAGCTGTTCAAACCGATTTTTATACACGTGTATAATTGTAGTAATGTCACGTTTGTATAATTTTGCTTCGTTAAAAATTAATCATATATAGTATCTAGATTATAGGAGAAATAATGTGGTAGAAGTTTCAACTCCTGGGGATTCTTGATAGAAGCCATTAGTTTTAAATAGTGTGATTGAAAGGGCTTGGGTTAAGCCCAAAAAGAAGTTTTGTCTCTTATTAAATAAATGTGTGTTTTTAACCGCTATCCAGATCATTTGAGTTACCCTCTTAAGCCTAGACTTGCGCGAGTAAAGGAGACGGGGCCTTACAGTTTATAGTGGGATTCGAACCACTTCTTGGGGGTAATTTATAACTGAAAATTACTTTGCAGTAGGTGAGGCTCGAACCCACTTCACTAAGTATGCTCAGAGTAAAAGCTAGATGCACTAATCACTGTGCTATCGTTATTGTTTTTCTTTTTTAAATATTATCATTATTAGCAGTATTTTTGTTAGTGGTTATGTCAAGGCTAACGATATTTTGTTTAGTTAATTTAACTTTTGATATAAGGGTTGATGTTTACCTCGTCTTTCGGGGGTCTCGACATAAATTTCGTCAGTTGTAAGATTTGCAATTTGTTCTCTTTTTTTGTTTTGTTTGTTCAGGACTTTTTCTCCTTTGGTTAGAATTCTTTAGCGTATTTGGCCTAGGAATGGTCTTAATTTGTTTCTTCGTTTTAAATTATAAATATTCTCATATAGGTCTTCCGATATGGAAAAATTTAATTCGTGTTGGTAGGGTCCGTCTAGAATTGAAAAATGGGAATGTCCGGGTAAATGATATATAGATTGATTGTATGTCCAAATGGCAGTCATCACTTGGTTGCTGAGTTTTTCGTTGGAGTTTTTAATGTGTATTATTCTAAGTTTTTCTTAGATAGTAGAATGAAAACGTTGATAAAAGGGTTTGAATTTGGGTTGTATGCGGTGGTATGATGGAGTATATTAAGCATAGTAAGATATTCTTGAAGTGTTCTATTTTCGAATTCGGTTAAGAAACCGAATTCTAAAATAGAACACTAAGGATTAAGGAGTCGAACCCCGAACCATATGCTTTTACATATTTAGAGGTGGTATCAATGATAGTTAAAAAGTTGAAGTTTTGCAAGTGAAGGTATCAACATGAATCATAGGACCTTTTAATTGTGACATAGTGATTTCTCTCATATTTTGTTTGTTGGTATCAGGCATGGGTTTATTATTTCTGTAATTAATTCTTGCATTCGAGAGGCGTAATGTTGTTGATTTAGTTGTTCGTAAGTTTAATTTCTACTGTAATGTGTTTCGTTGTGGTATCTATTAATTAATTGTTTCTGAAAGTCTAATGTCTGTACGTCTGAATAATAATTGTGATAAATCTAATATTTTAACAGAGAAATTTAAATTTTGTACATATTTTTGATATACATTGCTCTGTCTGCTGCTGGGGTTATCCTTAATCTTGTTCTTGTTTTTTTTTTGAATAGACTTCGTGAGTGAGTGAATTTCTGTTATGTCTGGTTCTTGTAAGATAGTATGTAGATAGTGGTATAAACCCAGCGTACGCATCGCTATCATGATTGGTGTAGTCAATGATGGACTATTATAGCACGTGATCGTGCTGTTCTTCGATAGGTCGACTGTGTTGCCTTACAGTCCCCATCGCACGCCAACACTCGTGGCGTTTACTGTAGTTGGTTCCTGAAATGATTTACAGAGTGTTCTGTAATAGGTATAACTAATCAGTTATCATCCCGGTCGATTCAATGACAGGTTTCAATTAATTCTTCGAAATCTTAATTATTAATTTGAGGTAAGTTAGGGTCTTTTAGAAATTTGTCGATAATTTCGTCAGTTCGTTAGGATTAGGTGTGTCTTGACAATTGGGTATGATAGATTCATTTTCGTTAAAGCTAATTATGAATGGGGATTCTTGTTTTCTTGATTTGTTTTCGCAAAGCATTCAATTTTGTTCTTGTATATATATTTTACAGTCTTCTACATATGTTGGTATCGAAATAGAAATTATAATATTCCAATCTATCTGTAAGTGCCTTATATGTAATAAGGACTAAACAAATTAAACCAAAACAGCTATTCTCCCAGCTATATGCCGACGACGAGCGCTGACTTAAATGGTGAAATTTGCCGTATTTTGTCTAACACAGTTAGCACTAAAATACAATAACTTGGATTGCTCAAATGCTACAAGAAAGATGCGAAGCCTACTTCATCTCAGGATGTCACTAACTGCAGACAGGTTTCGAACTATTTTTGGGTCTCACCAATGCAGTGCAAGTGAGCATACCTTCGATAAACCTGGGTGTCTGTAGTGTCGAAACAATCCAAATCGAAAATAAAATTGATAATCATTACTGAATAAGCAGTTTCACAGCAGAAGTAAATTTTATAAAAATATAAAAATAGGAATTATAATATTCCAACCTATCTGCAAGTGCCTTATATATACAAATAATAAACAAATAAACACCACATAAATTAGACAATATATATAATAAGGACTAAACAAATTAAACCGAAACAGCCATTCTTACAATTCAGCACTCGCCGTCGGCATGTAGCTGGGAGAATAACTGTCTTGATTTCATTTGTTTAGTCCTTATTATCTATAAGACACTTGCAGATAGGTTGGAATATTATAATTCCTATTTTTATATTTCTATTTTTTTTATTATTTTTTTTTTCAGGAAAATAAAAGGAACAGGTTTTGAGCCATAATTAATATTATATAAGTTAATACAGTTGGTTTTGGGGTGTCTATCTGAAAATTCGTATTACAATACAAATTTTCGGTATAATTGTTTCGGTATCATTTTTGTATATCAAAATTTTGACAGTCTTGCGTATAATTAATAGTCTATCACAATTGTATTATTCTAAAAATTCTACGTTAGCCTCTGCATTATTCAATTCGAGAGAGATAAAATTTCTATTTTGTGGAGAAAGTTGTCGCGTCGACGGATGTAAGTTAGTAGATTGTATAGATATGGGTTTAGGTGTACAATTGTTTTGTCTAAATTGTTGAGAATGTAGTGTCTTAGTTCCAAAAACTTGTTTATTTGTGAAGAAATTTTATCACTGAGGAAGTGGTTTATTTATGTCTCCAAAAAGTCTTCTCTAAAATTGGTTAGATGTGTTCTGCGTTTGCATAGTTGAATTGTGATTAAACGGTGGAGGTCCATTAACATTTAGTTTGATGAATGACTGTAGTAGAACGTGTTTATTTGGCAATTGGGGTTTATTAATTGGGAAATTCTGCAGCTAATGGATAGTTGTCTGATTATCATATTCATGACATTTAAGAAGAACTTCTTCGGTTCTCCTAGGGGGTGTAAATTGAAGTAATGTGAGGTCGGGTTCTCTTATATCTATTTTAAATTGTTCTAAGCTTGTAACTTTAATTTTTTGGATTGTAAGATATCATTATTTATGAGATAAGCATTTATAAGTATTTATTTGTTTTATCATTTTAGTGAAGTGGATCGAGATTTTCAATTCGTTCTCCTCAAATTGAAGAATTTTCTTTTCCCAATCGACATTGGCATCCGCATTGTTTCCCCACTTACGTTCCACAGATCTGAAGGTCGAGATTGGGTAGGGACCATTTAAAAATACGAGAAACCCGTTTTTTGACAATAAGTCGGCGGGTGTTGATTCCACAAAGAAATATATACTTTACAAAAATGAAGAACTTGACAATTTTGGTTCTCGGCCTCATCGACGACGGATCGTTATTTAGCGAGATATCGCGAATTAACATTACAGGAAAGAAAATTTTTCAATTAATTTTTTCTCGGCTCGACATGCACGTAGGACTTTTATTATATTTTTCATAGAAGGTAAAATCATCCATTGTAAGAGGCCGGAGGCTGGGGGTGGTGGGACAATTAATAGGGGGAGGGAAGGAGGTAGGGTAAATTTCTTTTAAACCCCGATAACTCGTGACCGGAGAGGAGGATCGCAAAAAATCATCATTCTTCAGTTTTTCACGTAGAACTAAATAAAATTGGCAGATATCGACTTTTGCGAAAAATACGCAGTTGGCGCGTGAAAGAATTATTGACCTTTTTTTTCAACAAATGTTTTTGTCATGAAGGGAGGGGTGGGGGGAATAATTTTTATGTCAATCGATGGCTTTATATTTTATTTTAGATTTTCGCGCAACTAGACCGCAATCCGATAATTATTAAGGGATAGGGGAGAGTGCAAAGTTTTTGCTGTATAGCGGGAGAATGGAGAGGAGTGAGTAGCAGGGCTCAAAACAGAGGGCAAACAGTTTTCTTTTTATTCATCCACCTTTTAATTTTGCCCTGTCCGTATCTTGCCCGCCCGCGCGAGTTACAATTAAAAAAACGAATAGAAACGGGCGATCGAGTCAGTCGACGGAGCAACGAGCAGCCAGGGGCGGAGCTTACTCTCTCCACTTCTCTCTCTCTCTCTCCCATCTGATTCACACACGCGTGCACTTACTCTGATTGTCATAATTCTCCTGTAATTAATTGAGAGTCGCTTGATGACTAGATAGACTCGCTTTTTTCTAATATTCTAACAAATAGCAATCTGGCACGCTCTTTTTGCAGAACTACTGGTATATGGTTTAGCATTCATTTACAGTTTTGGAATGTAAACGGAAAGAAGTTTGTCAAAGTGCTGGTCTTTCCATTGCCGTGTTTGTTGGTAGTTGCAGTCCGGCACTTGAAACTAAAATGTGAGAATGCCATTTCAGTCAGTCGATTTCTGGCAACTTTATTTAATTCCACGTGAAAACTGAAGAAATGTTACTTTGATTTTTTTGAGATCTTCCTCTCCGGTCACTGGTTATCGGGGTTTAAAAGAAATTTGCCTTACCTCACTCTCTCCCCTACTAATTGTCCCACCACCCCCAGCCTCCGGCCTCTTAAAATGGATGAGCTTACCCTTCTATGAAAAATATAATAAAAGTAGTACGTGCATGTCGAGCCGAGAAAAAATTAATTGAAAAATTTTCTTTCATGTAACATTAATTCGCGATATCTCGCTAAATAATGGTCTTCCATAATTTTATGATAGATTTGTAAAGGGGTCTTATTATGATTTTGTTTAACTTGACTTAAATCTGAATTTAATTGATTTCTATGATCTTCGTAATATTTAACTAAAGCTGTTTTAATACTTGTCCAGTTAATTGTATCCTCTAAAATAGTTATGGCATAGCCTTTTATTTTACTTAAAATGGCTTGCTTTATTAAAGCGTCTTGAAAAGGTTTTAATGTAAATTGTTGTAGAGTCGTAATGACACTGCCTTCATTTGAAAGATTCATCATTAAAATAAGTACTGTTTTTAGTTGGTCAGAAACATCACTAGAGGAAACTCTGCTCATTTTAGCAACAATACCTGATTGACTTGAATCAAACTTACTCGTTTCAGCGATTGATTGATCAACAGAATTATGTGTTTGTCAGTACGGTTGATAATAGCGAATCTTATTTTTATTACCTCTACACTCAATGTTTTGCTCATTGAATATAAAAAATGTAAAAATAATTTGTATATTTTTATTAAACTAGCGTACAGTGATCTCGTATAATTGGCTCTTAAGACTGAGAAATCATTAATAATGAGGTGGATAAGGATAAAGTTTATTACTTGTGTAACTAGTCTACTGTTTACACGATATCTTCTCATACTCAGGATCGAGTCGTTACAATTGAAATTTTTTCCGGATGTGCAGAGATTGATCTTTTGTTCGATAGTACTTAAGGAATTAAAATTCGCCGTTGAAATAAATTTCGATAATTTCTTCAATATAGCACTATCTTGTTCGCAGCGCCAGTTAAGTTATCCGTAGATTCAGATTTTTTAAAAGATCTTTTATTAATCTTTGTACGACAAATATGAGTAAGTGATTACAGAACATATCCTTAAACCACACGTGCTGATACAACAATAACAAATATTTATTAAAATGGGTTCTATAATATACAAGCATATGACGTAATAGGAAATTGATAAAAGGGTTATTAGATTGTTTTTATAAGTAACATCGTGAGATGATAAAGAGTTCATATAACTCGATCGTGAATGAAAGTAACTGTTTATAAGTACGGCTTTTAATTATATTGCACATTGTATTGGTGATAGTGCAACGGAAACGTAAAAAACACACTTGTTATGATCGTAGAAAAAATATTGTTATGCAGTACGTGCAGAATGTGTGTTTATGGCATTTAACATGTTATCCAACTCGCCTGCGCTTCGTTGAATAATTTTCATGATGACAATAATTTGTAACACAATATCATACAGTAAGATTCTGTAATACAAGCCAAAATTCAAATTGAAACTATACTTAGTTGTCAAAACTTTTCAATTTGTGAGATCCACAGAAGTAAGTCTGAGTCTCCATGCAGTATATTTGTCGCACCCCAAAGTTTTACAAGTTTTGGGATTAAAAACGTTATTTTATCGAAAAATAATTATTTTATTTTAAAAATATAATTACTTACATAATATTTTAGTTGAGAATGGTATAGTTCTTATATTCTGTGCAGTTATCAAAAATAGTCAACTACCAATAACTGCATGGTCCTTTTGGAATAGAGGTGTTCTATTAAAATTTTTCTAGAATAGTGGCAGAATGTTCAATGAAAAGTGAGAAAATATCTATACGTCGCTTATAAATATATAGTTTGCTTGCCTATGTTCCATAACGGAAATAATATAATTTGATTTTTGACAGTGAGAAAGAGGAATGCGGATATTTTAAAATTAACATTTTATATTCGTCTTACAATTCTTTTGACAAGGGGAAACGTACGTAGAGTGTCTCAAAACATATTATTTGGAAACGTCTAAAAGCTGTGCTGACTTAAAATAATAGGACGTTATAATTTTCAACCGCAACAAATATAGCAATGAAAATATAATAACTAGATGCACAATACAAAATTGAGTCCATGTATAAAAATGCGTACAAATAAAAAAACAAGTACAGTTTACTTTTCAATGCAATAAATAATTTTACAAAAATTAAAAATTGCGAATTTTATATCGGAGTGTGGCACTAGTTTGATAAAGAAAAGTCTCAAGAATATAAATTAATATTCTTTCCTTTAATTAATATAATTATTTCTTTACCAATTCAGAAGTGTTAGCATTTTTATTTGTCAAATAATAAAAATTTTTCTTTATTTTGCTTCAAGTACTTTCCTACTAGTATGATAGTTTTAAACATATATTTCTTCGTACACAGACACATCAAAATTACCTTAACTGCTTCTGAAAATTTTCTGAAGTGCTGTGAACCACTACAGTTTTTTGTTTTTAGGTATGTTGATAATACGAAGATTAACAATTACGTAAAACTTTTCGCGCTTCCCTCAGGATAAAAGTTGTTGGGAGGCTGACTCGTCGTAGGAAGAGCGCGTCGCACTGTGTTGAATGTCGAGACGTTGATGCACAAGCATTTGATTGCGCTACGTTGCTCCACGCACGCTCCTTCACTGGGACATTAAGGGATTAGGATGTCGAATGCAATGAATGTTTCTCATCATTGTTTGTTTATGTATTTTTTTATTTAAGTAGTTTTACTGACGAAAAACTCTAAATTTAAATATTTTTTATAAAAACAGTTTATGAACGTTTTGTAAGATTTAATCATATTAATATTGGTTTTCAGTAACTGAACTAAGTACTGTCGTGAGCAGAAAAAAATAGGACAACTTCTTTTTTCTAATGTAAATCTGTCTCTATTTGAATATGTAATGAGTAGCCGAAATAAAACAGATATCACTTTTAATTTATTTTTTATTTTAATGCTGTAGTTATTGCTATAGTAAATGATGGACGGTTAATGAGACAAATTGCACTGAGTTATAATATTAACAAAAATTTGGTGTGAAACATTTAAAAAAAGTAGAGAATAAACGGTACGATTAGTAGAAATCCTGGATCAAAGGACAAAGGATATCCTACTTAACATCTTAACAAGAAACTAACTATTAATATTTCGTTATTGCGCCATTTCTATTTATAACTTCTATAAGTCTGTTTGGCATAGAATTAAATAACCTTATACAGTAATCATTAGTAATAATATTTTCCCATGCATTATTTACTATTTCCAGTAAGTCTTCGGCATTCCGTGGTCTCACATTTCGTTTTTGGATATTTCTTACGAGTAGTCCCCATACTTCTTCCACAGGGTTAAGATCTGGACCATGACTGGGCCAGTTAAGAACATTGATGTTGTTATCTTGAAACCAGTTAGTTACGGTATGAGCAGTATGAACGGAATAATTGTCTTGTTGAAATATGAACTCACTATTAGGAAATAATTGTGACACAGAAGGGAGCATAATATTTTCTAAAATCCTAATATACGTTTCACTATTAAATCGTTCCTCAATATGCCACAAAACACCAGAACCACGTGCTGATATCCAAGTGAAGATCTCCATTATTTTGAAATTTGCTTTTATTGCTGTGTATAAAGGTCAACAATTTCATTAGATATATAGAGGTTACAGTGGGTAACTTTGAGTTTTTAAAGGTCTGCCTACATGAGCTTAAGTAAAATATAAGTCTAATAACCCTTTTCTGATGGCTAAACACTTTATCAATATCACTAGATTATCCTCATACGTTAATGCTGTAGGCAATAGCTGAATAAACGAGTGCATAAGTTTAACAATGAGTCTTTGTTAAGTGCATTTTTTAATGAATTAATGACATAAAAACAGCTATAACCTGTTGCAATTTGACTATAAAAGTTAAACTTTTGATCTAGACTAACTCCTAGAAATTTCACTTGTTCACTAGCAGTAAGCAGAAAACCATTAAAATTAAAATTAAGGTTAGACCGATTCTCTTGTCTGTAGGTAAACTCTACTAATACTGTCTTATCATGATCATCAACCTATTTTTGTAACACCATTGATTAAATTCCTGTAGAACCGTATATACTTAACGATTTAATATTAAACAATCAGGATCAGTAACGATTATTGTAGTGTCATCGGCGTGCATGAAAATATTACCTAAAGAGATATGATTGGGCAGATCGTTCACATATAATAAAAATGTCAACGGCCCCAATATGCTACCCTGTGGAGTTCTAATGCAAATATATTTCTTATCGGATGAGTAGTACCGATTTTTACTACAACTTTTGTGTTTGACAGATAACATTAAGCAATTTTTGAGCTACAAAGTTTGTATTTATGGTGTTGAAGGCCTTAGTGACATTAAAAAATACCTCACAGACACATTCACCTGAATCCATTTTATCATAAACAAATTGGCTGATATCTGTTATACTCGCTTCTGTTGATAAACCTGGTCTAAATTGATATTAGCAATTACTTAAGATAGAGTTTTGATTTAGGAATGCAAAAATTTTGTTTGCGACTACTTTTTCTATTATTTTGAAGATTACACTTAAAAGAGTTGTCACGACCCCACTTTGGGAAAGCCGCAACTGACGGCCACTTGGCTTGTGAGAGAGGGAGATTGGGTAGTCAAAGTAGGAGACCAGTTTAAAACAAACATAATTTATTAACAAAATAACAACAAACAGTGTCACAGTATCAACAGGTACAACAATAATAGTAACAAACGGGGGGCTCTTACCAACATCACTGATGTGGGGAGATGCGTTAGGATAAGGAGTCGCACTTCTTAACAGTTAAGAATAGGATTGTCTTTAGAATTCGACTGACCCCCGCGTTAATAAAATTCGTATTTATAATTTTAATACATGCTTATTTAGCAAGTTACTTATTGAGTACAAGTTTGTATTTATTGTTTGTTTTTAATAATTCAATGTCGGGTCTCGTTCTCAATATTTGTTTAACATTATTGCAAAGTATATCAATTTAGAATTTGGAAAAATAATTTGTATCAATATGTAACCTACTAGAGCTCTTTCAAAGTTTTCTCCTCAAATATGAATACTCCTTACGTAACTGAGTAATAGGCCGATAATTGTCTATGTTCTTTACCCTCTTTTTAAAAACATGTATTAATGCTGCTTCCTTTAAGCAGTTTGGAAATGCACCTAAGAGTACCGATATATTAATGATGTCCGCAAGTATAGGTGCTAGCTCATCTGAGCATTCTTTTACAAGTTTAATTGGAACTCCATCTAGTCCCGTAGACTTTTTATTTGGTAAATTACTTATCACTAATTTAACATCATACGCTGTAACAGGAGTGAAGATCAGCAACATGTTTGTATAGTGCATTTGGTGGAAAGGTTAATTAAAGTGGGAAACAAGTTTTTCGTGAATAACGGTAGAAAAATAATTACCAAAAATATTCGGAATTTCTTTTGTGTCTGAAACGAGGTCTGAAACGTTAGTATCATTATATCTAATGTAGTCAATTAGATCGCTGCGGGAGTTTTTGCGATTCAAATTATTTACAATACTTCAGATTGATTTAGATTTATTAGTGGAATGTTTAATGTGTGAATTATAGTACACCTTTCTTTCATCCTTAATTTTTTTCTTAGTTTGGTTTCTATGTTGTCTATATTTATTTCAAGTTCTTCATTATATGTTTGCTTACGTAGCCAGTTAAGGTATATAATATATTCACTGGATATCAATGTGAAACATCCATCCTCTGGCTGTCTGTACCTTTTAAAGGCAGTGGAATGAGATTTTTCACATCCAGAACGGGTTTATCTCAAGTCGGATATATACCAAATTTCAGAAATTGTTGATTATATTTCAGTGCAACCTCCTATAGATGATGTCAACTGGAAGCATTCACAACTCTTTACTAAAGTTCTATCGCCTCATGTGATTTTCTTCTTGCGTAATCATATATTTAAAAATTATTTTTTTTAAAGTAATAACACAGACAGATTGAGAATGGAAATTTAATAAATTGTATATCGAGATTATTTTCAAATGTGTAAATAAGAGATGTAAATTAAGTAATAAAATTTGCTTTAGTCTGATACACACATGGTGAGTACGCGGAACCACATGAAACGTTAGACCATGAGCTACCAATATACCGACATGTATTTATGGCTCACGTAGTTTATTGTTGGTATTGTCATCTAGTTTAAAAAATAAGTATTTTACGAGGTATTTAGAATAAGGTAAATATTTTTTAAATACTGCAAAAATGGGTTAATTTCAGTTAAAGTATCGTTTAAAGCTACCCTGCAGATAAAAAATGCAACAAAAACTTTAGGACCTTATTAAAATTTCATAATTTTTTTGTGCTATTCCGTCGGCAAATTGAATCACTTACCTTTATAGGTTTTTAATGTAGGTCAGCTTGTTTAATGTTTAAATATTTTAGTTAAAGTTAATATATTGCAGTTTTACATAGAACGAGTAAATTTTTTTTTTAAATATAATGAACTATTGACCTTCATTTCAAGTCTTGCTTATATCCAAACGACTATTTCTAAACCAGTAATTGAGATAAACTGATCCTGTCGGCACTAATCCCATTATTCAATGTATTATGTGTTGTTTGTTGTCTTCAAATTTGAATTAAATAAAGTACAGTAATTAATTTAATTAGGACAGTAAGTTTGTCAATTTATCGTAAAGAACTGATTATTTCAAAATCAGACACTATCAATGTTTTGGCGAAGGTGCCGCGACCACACTTATCATCTATTTAATAATTTATACGGCTCCTTTCTGAAATATACGGTCCCTTTTGGAAGAAAGCATGAAATTTGGCATGCATGTAGCTTTCATACATATGCTTCAGTCTAGATGTGGGAACACGTTAAGAAATGACTGTTTCCCTCAAAATTTTATTATACATATTATATACTATACTTATGTTTTATAAAAAAGTTTAAAAAAACATGATTAATAAACTATATTAATTGTTCAAAATATAAAAGAATATTAGTAAGAAAAGTTGTTTAGAATGCATTTTATGGTTATTTGCCAAACTTAAGGAATATAAATTTGATTTATCGGAATTGCATTTTTCAATAAATTGAATTATGCAACAAAGACTTCTAAAAATGATTGTATCAAGTTGAGAACTCTGCAATCATAAATAATTTTTAGTTTTTATCAAATCATTCAAAATAAAATAATAATTAATTGGAAAAGGATTCAGTTTCAACAAAGAAAATATATATTCCTGAAATATATAAGGGAGACATAAAATTGCAGCTTCAGCAACTTTTTTTAGTAAAATTATTTTACATTTTAAGAAACAAAGTTAGTTAATTATTAATTGCTTTTATAAGTTTGCTTATAAAACATTTTGTATAGGGAATAGGCCAATAAATTATAGAAAACCAATTTCTGATGATAATCGACGTTTTGATTTATTATTAAATCATCCTCGGGACTCTGAATACAATAAATAGTAAATATAACTTGTGGTCAATACATTAAAAATATATCTAAAATCATGTTTTTGAAATCCACTAAAATTTTATTGAAATATAGTAAAAAAAGTTACATTTAGTAATGCAATCTTAAACTTAGAAGGATTAAAATAATTAATAAATAATTACAATAATTGTAAAACACCAACTTATATATAATTTTTTGATAAACAATATAACACACTACAAAACAAACAAAAAACACATAATAAAATAAGCTGCTCAAATCAAGAAGGTTTTCCGTGTTATGATTGAATAAATAAATAAATTTACAAACAAACATTTAGGTACAACAAAACAAATAAACGGATAACAGTAGAATATCTATTGGTCAAGTTCAGAATGACAATTGTATTTGGTTGATATCAGTAAGATATTTCTTACAGCGACAGAATATTATAAAAAACAAATAAAAACCATTTTGGGTTACGAAAAAATAATACCTAACATGAGGTGATTTTTATTTTGTCAATTAAGTTAAAGTAACTTGAGTTTAGATTCTTCACATCCGATCTTTTATTAATGGAAGTGTTGTACTTTTTTATAGATATTAGTTCATTTAACAATTTTTTTTTAAATTTTTTGTTTACCTATAATTTTTGTTTCATCAAAATCAAACTGGTGAAGATTGTTCAGGCTATGTTCTGCCAATGCCGTAAGATTATAGTTTTTTTCTTAAGAGGGTAATGTATATTTTGTTCATTATTTTTGTGTTATTTTATCCTTATTTTTAAGTATCTACCCGTTTGACCTATATACACCTTTTCACAATTGCTACATGGTATTTTATTAGCAATTCCCGATTCAAATTCTTGTGGTGTTCTAGCTTTCACTTTGGTAAAAAAAAATTGTTTGCGTTTTCACTTTTTTGTGTAATTTGAATAATATATTTATTTAATGTTCTACATATTTTTTCCGAAAGATTCCTTATGTATGTATTAAATATATATTTTTTAATTGTATATTTTATTTGTCCGGAACTTGTTCATTTCTTTTGTTCAATATTTTCCTTACTAGTTGAATGGGATATTTATTTTTAGTTAAGAGTTCTTTCATTAAGTTTAATTGTTTTCCCAAGTCTTAATGTGATAACTGTAACGCTCTGTATTTTAAGTTCTGAATTATATTAATTTCTTGTGTCATCCGATGTTGTGAGTGGAAATTGAGGAACCTTTCAGAAAAGATGGGCTAGTGATACCAATCAGTGATTAGAATATTATTCTTTCTTTTTTATTAGCCGTTACTCGAGTCCGAGTATAAAAATGTTACAGTCGATAAATTGTGTACAATAAAAACAAGTAAAAGGTGTAGTCTATTGTAATTCCCATTCATCTACGGTGCACACGACTATGGCTATAGAGGCCAATTTGGGAGAGCACATGTCGACCGCAATCAGGACAAACATAGACCTGGTTAGGTCTTGGATTCGGCCTTCTAGCAGCAACATTTCCTTGATAGCTGGCCACAACCCCTCGCCATTCGGTTCTGTCCGCTGCAAGTTGTTCCCATTGCTCGTCTGCAATACCGCAGGATTTTAGATTTTCATGGAGAGCGTCTTTGAACCTCTTTCGTTGACCGCCACGCCTTCTTCTACCGCTTAGCAATTCACCATAAAGTGTACATTTAGGAAGGCGGTTATCATGCATACGATGAACGTGACCTGCCCATCTTAGGCGTGCTCTTGAAATAAGCACCTCAATTGGAAGGCTGTTTGCTCTCCTGAGTACTTCCACGTTTGATATGTGATGGAACCAACGGATTTTCATCATACTTCTGAGGTGTCTTTGCTGAAAACGTTCTAATTCTTTCACATGACGACGGTAAGTGACCCAGCTTTCACATCCATATAGTAGTGTTGGAATGACAACTGCTCTGTAGACAGCCATTTTCGTGGACAAAGCAAGGTCGTGGTTGTCAAATACTCTCTCTCTAAGTCCCCAGAATGCTCTAGATGCAGCGTTAATTCTATTGCGAATCTCGCTGTCCATGTTTGCTTTGTCATTAACAACTTTGCCTAAGTAATTGAACTGATCCACCACTTCAAGAGAATTTCCGTTAAGTGTAATGTCTATTTGGTTCACTTGATGAGGAGTTGACATAATCTTAGTCTTTCCAATGTTGATTTTAAGTCCCAAGGAATCATAGCTCTGGGCATACACATCTAAAAGTTCTTGAAGCTCTTCCGGCGTAGAGGCTAAAAGTGCACAATCATCCGCATACTGGAGATCACAAATGAATCGTGTGCGTGTCTTCGTGAAAGCTCTAAAGCGCCCTATGTTAAAGAGACCGCCATCAAAACGGTATCTGAGACCTATTCCTCTGACTGTCAGTTTGTTGTCAACAATAATTGTTAGAGCAGTCGTAAACAAATTAAAGAGTAGGGGTGCCAGGACACATCCCTGCCTAACTCCAGTGAGAGTTTGGAAAGGTTCGGTTGCCTCATTATTATACATAACCTGGGCGTTGTTGTTTGTATGTAGACTGCGACATACTTCCACAAATTTTCTAGGGATACCTAAGCGGAACATAATTTTCCAGAGCACTTCCCTGTCCACCGAGTCAAACGCCTTGGTTAAATCAATGAAGGCCATGTGAATTTCTCCTTGATGTTCGAGTGCTTTTTCTTGAAGCTGTTTAAGTGTGAAGATTAAATCCGATGTGCCTCGGTTTGGTCTAAAGCCACTCTGTGTTTCAGGAAGTAACTTTTCCATAACAGGTGTTAGCCTATTTGCCATCGCTTTAGTGAGTATCTTCCCTCCAACAGCCAGGAGAGCTATACCCCTGTAATTTCCACAGTCCGCAGCGCTCCCTTTGTTTTTGAAGAGGTTGATTAAAAGTGTATCACGAAACTCCTGCGGAGCTTGACCACTTTCCCACACGACATCAAACAGTTCTTTGAGGTAGGGTATGAGCTCTGACGACACAGCTTTAAAGATCTCAGCTGGGAGTGAGTCGGCGCCGGGAGATTTGTTATTTTTTAGCTGCCCAATGGCGGTTAAGATCTCTTCCGTTGTTAGTGGTTTATCTAAGTCTTCGAAGGTGTCATATTGTGGGATAAGATTTATAATATCGTGATCGGCTTGACTTTGCTGGTTAAGAATGTTAGAGTAGTGTTCTTTCCATCGGGCTCTTATTTCCTGGTCTTCTTTGAGGAGATTTCCATTTAAATCTTTAATAGGGCACATATTTTTCCGACTGGGGCCGTACACTGCTTTTACTCCTTGAAAGAAATTCCTGTAGTCGTGTGAATCGGCGTACCTTTGAATTTCTCTGGCCTTGCTTGCCCACCACTCGTTCTTTATTCTTCTGATTTCGCGTTGCGTTTCATACTTAGATTGGGTAAAAGCTTCTGCTTTTGATGAGTCGTTGGGGTGGTTGATAGCGTTTTGGAAGGCAGTATGTTTGCGGTCAAGAAGTTCTTGTATAAAAGCTTCATTATCATTGAACCAGTCCTCCTGTTTTTTACTTGCTGCAGTGCCAAGAATTTCCTCACTCGCACTTTTTAAACTGTCTTTAATTTGTGTCCAGGTAGCAGCGATATCTACAGAATTGGTTTCTTCTAGTGCACTCAAATTCTCTTGAACTTTTTGCTTTAGCTGTTCGACGGTTTGTTGGTCACGCAATTTACTAATACAGAGACGGAGTCTACGTTTTACTTGAGTTCTTCGGTGTTTGGGTCTCATAACAATTTTCATTTTAGAGACAACAGGACGATGATCGGTCCAACATTCGCTATCAATGCGCGCCTTTGTAATTTGGACATCCTTGAGATGCTTCCTACGTACGATAACATAGTCCAGTAGATGCCAGTGACCTGATCTGGGGTGACGCCAGGTGCCTTTAAATTTATCCTTTTGTCGGAAAATGGTGTTTGTTATAACTAGATCATGTTCGGCGCATTTAGTTAGGAGTAGTTGACCGTTAGCGTTCATGTTGCCCAAACCGTTCTTGCCTATGATGCCTGGCCAGGTGCCTGCATCTCTCCCTACTCTAGCGTTAAAATCGCCAAGAATAACGAGTCGTTCTGTTTTAGGTATTCTACAGAGGGTTTCTTCCAGCTGTTGATAGAAGCTTTCCTTGGTTTCGTGACTTGCATCCAGAGTGGGAGCGTAGGCGCTTATTAGATTTACCGCGTTGCCATCTGATAGCTCATAGCGTAGCAGCATTAGACGCTCGGATAGGCCTTGTGGTACTTGTGTTAAGTTGGGTACAAGTTGATTCCGAACGGCAAATCCTACTTCATGTTGTCTTCTTGAATTGGTGGGAAGACCTTTCCAATAGAAGGTGTAGTACTTTTCTGTGAGAGAGCCTTCCTCCAAAAATCGAGTTTCGCTGAGAGCTGCAACGTCAACATTGAGTCGGTGAAGTTCTCTATCTATTAGAGCAGTTCTTCTTTCAGGCCGATCGGTGCGAGTGCTGTCGTTCAAAGTACGAACATTCCAAGCGCCGTAGATGAAAGAATTAGTTTTGTTGGATTTAACTTGTCGGTGTTTTTTCGACATTCGATGAGGTGTCCCTGTGGGCACCCTCCCCCGGAGATCCGATCGGGAGGGTATTTTACCTCCGGATGATTTTGTCCCACTTGAACGCTCCATCATTTTTTTAAAGCCTTAATCGACTGAAAACGAAGCTGCATTTGAAGTTTTAGCTGGAGCAGGTATGCAACTAACCAGCTCGGTTGCGGAAGGCGAGTGGTGTGGTCCCATGGCACAGAAGGTGACTGCGACGATGGGGTAACCAAACGATTCCAAAAGCAACCTTTGTGTGCGGTGGGTTATTTTTACCGCACTCTTCGTGAGAAGGTGGATGGGCTCACGGCAAAAGGTAAGGGCTATTCCGCCCTTACTCGGTCGTTAGAGCCTCGTTAGTGAAAACAGGGTGCACCAAGTTCAAATTGAACTCATCGCGAAGGTGAGGTTAACAATTGAGTAGGAGAGGCTATAACTTGCGCTTCACTACCCCATTACACTTCTTTCTTATGACTATTGTGTGTATATATATATATATATATATATATATATATATATTATATATATATATATATATATATATATATATATATATATATATATATATATATGTGAATCGTAACTTACTGTGAAAAGTGTTAAAAATTGTTAAAATTTCTTCCGTATTGTCCTTGGGTACAGCAGTAATTATGTCGTCGACATATCTTTTGATCTTTTGAAAAAGGGTATTTTAAAATTTTGATTTTTAATACAATTTTCTTGTAACTCGGGCATAACTATATCCACACAAATGGGAGACAAACAATTCCCTATACCAAGTCCAAATATTTGTTTGTAAAAATCATTTTGGAATTTAAAATAATTATTATCAAAACAAAAATTTAATATTTTGTTATATGTTTTTAGATACATTTTTAATGTATTGACCACAAGTTATATTTTCTATTTATTGTATTCACAGAGTCCTGAGGATGATTTAATAATAAATCGAAACGTCGACAATCACCAGAAATTGGTTTTCCATAATTTATTGGCATATTCCCGTCAACAGAACCTATATACAATAACAAAGCTATTATTATACTCAACATTTTATACAACACCTATTTAACTCATTCTTATATACCTTAGTTTTACAACAAACAGAACTGAATCACAAAGTGTCATTCCAAAATTGGAAAAACTTTTGTTCGTTGCATCATTGTTACATTTACCCTGGGACACACTGTATATACATATGAAATATATCACGAAAGTAGTATTGACGATTAGTTAGAAAGCAGAACTAGGAACTTATTAAAACTATCACGGTACCACAGTGGTTAGCGTGTTTAGCTTTCACTCTCAGCATACCTTTCTGGGTTCGAGCCCCATCTACTGTAAAGTAATTTTCAATTATATATTACCCCCAAGAAGTGGTTCATATTCCGCTATAAACTGTAGGGCGTCGTCTCGTTTACTCACAAAAGTCTAGGTTTAAGAGAGTCAATCGAGCGATCTGGAAGGTGGTTAAAACATTTATTTATAACATTTACTTCTTGTAATTCAAAAATTCTGCCATAATCCAAGAAGGCCGCCATCGTCACTACATACGAATGAATAAAATAAAGCCCAGTTGATAAACAACCACTTGTTCCAATCTGTTCCTCCACTGAACTTGCCATTATGAGTTTACACGTTTGATATTAAGTAAATATACAGATTCGGCAAAAGCAGTTTTATATATCCTGATGTAAATGAGTGTGAGAAAGAAAGCAATAGAAATTAAGAACAGAAAATCGAATACACTACTTCCAGCACGCTGCACACGTCGTGATCTATTATTTTTATCACCTTGTGTATGAACGCAAGGCATCAGTATTGTCATGGCAAATGGTATAGTAGAATACGATAATGGTGAGATGGGAGGTTGAGAAACTTTCATTCGTACCCTACTAATGTAACAATCATCTGTCTCGCTTTCACGTAAGCGATTTTTGTTTTCATTCTCGAACTCGTTTACTTCAGAATATATAAAATTACTTTTGCTAAATCTGTATATAGATGTTATAAGAGATATTCTGGGCAAACAATTTTCAAAATTTGGAACAGTACTTATAGTCCATTGAAGGAGTCGGACGAACTGCCGAATGTTTGCGCCTCGGACTAAACAATGTCCCCCGCCCATTTTTGAGGATGCTGAATCGATTCCTGGAGCCAAACTAATTTTTCCACCTTGGCAACCCCTTCAAACCCGTTTATTTCTCCCTGTTTTTGACTAATTATTGTTCCCTCGAGTAGATTTGACCTCAGCCACCCCTACCTCAGGCTTCCAACCCTTGTAGGGTGTGAAAAATCGATATTTTTTTGTGAGGAAATAGTTAATATTTTGTAGGAGACGTTTCTTTGAGGAAGGTGGTATACGACCAGGATTGTGTAACCATCGCTGGGGGTTGTTTTTGCCCTTCAAGGGGGTGGAATTTTTTGCTAAATCTGTAATTGAAAAATAGTATAAAACATATGTTTATTAAACTGTTTTTATAAATTGTTTTTCCACCCCTTTGAAAGGTGAAAACAACTCCTATAAAATATAAATTTTTTCTCACAAAAACAAATATCTATTTTTCACCCCATAAAAGGGTTGGACTCTTGGCTTAGAGGTGGCTGAGGTCAAATCCTTCCGTTCTATTCAAGGGAACAATAATTAGTCGAAAAACTGGAGAAAATAAACGGGTTTACGGAAAGTGGACTTTGGGGGTAGTTTGTAGCCAATTTGAGGGCGTCGCCGAAGTGAAAAAAATGATTTAACTCCAGGAATCGATTCAGCACCCTCGAAAATTGGCGGGAGACATTGTTTAATCCGAGGCGCAAACATTCGGTAATTTCATCATAAATCTCGACTCTCTTTTTTTTTTTTTTACATTTATTTAACGTCGGCCTATTTCCGCTACTGAGGCCTAACACCGACTCCTGTAGACGAGCTACCCCCAACCAGGAATTTTGCCGAACCTCTTCCCTTAAGAAGAGTAGGAATCTTTTACTTGCCTAACATTTAATAGACAAGGGACCGACGGCTTTACATCCCCTCCGAAGGATGGTATATCCCCTATACAACCCTCGCCTAAGGTTGTATAGCTTCCGCGCATACACTGATATACAAGCCGCTGGAAGATGTGTGAGGCGAGGACGCGGTCTTCGTTGGAACGGTCACCCATTCCAAGTACTAACCGCGCCTTACGTTGCTTTACATCGCATATCGAAGTATGTACATAGTAAAGACGCACCCACGCTCGCCCCATCTTGACTCTTTAAATATACTATTAAACATTCAGTATTGCTTGGTGTTAAACTAAGGTATATTAAAAATGAGTTAAATCAGTGTCGGGTGTTTTATAAGCAAATTTGTAAAACTCATTACTGATAAACTAGGTACTTTTATTTTTCAAAGTATGCAAAAATTCCACCAAAAAAGTTGTTTAGAATAAATTTTTTGCTCCCTTACTAAATTTCAGGAATATAAAGTTTCTTTGCTGAAATGCCCCTTTTAAAATATACGATTACTTATTCTATTTTGAACGATGTACTCAAAATTGTTTTAAATTATTTTAGCATGTTCAGAGTGCTCTGAAGTTATATAAAGAGAAAACCAAAGTTTTTCATGCATTAATCAAAATAGAATATTAATTATTGGAAAAAGTGTCAGTTTCTACGAAGTTTATTTATTTCCTGAAATTTTATACAAACTTTTCTGGAAAAAATTTTGATTTCCTTAACCTCTTTTCCGAAATGACTGAAAGACGAATATACAGTGTCCCAATAGTGCTCAAAGTCCAATAGCAGCCTTATTAAAAGACTTTGGAAAATTATTTTTCATGGAAGTGGTATAGTGTCAAATGGCGCACATTTTAAAAATATTTTTAAATATACAGGGTGACTCGCTACAGCGGAGCATTTTCGAGGTCATTTTTTTATGGAACATCCTATATATTTTTACATTTATGAATTCAACGTAAAATTACCCAAATAAATTTGTGGCTGGTTCCTTGTGAAACATCTTACATAATAATTATTTTTAAGTAAACACTGCTTTTAGATGTATCAAATTACTTTGTTTAAAATTATCTATAAATGTTTGGCTTATCGGGCCTTTATCAGGGGAGTACAAAGTGTATACTAAAGTAACAGAAGTAATAAATTACGTACTTGTATCGCAGTGCCTTAAAGCTTTATTTTGTTAGTGCTTTAGTGAAAATAAGTGTAATTGTGGGGTATCGTAATATTTTTAAATGTGCAAAAATGGAAGCGGTTGTTCAAAAGAAGTGGTAAAAGTTCATACCCCTAGAAAGTCTCCTTTAAGCTTCAAGGAGAAGAAAATTATTTTGAATGTATATCATGCATTGAAGAAAGATCATCCCATGGTATAGAAATCAGAATCAACAGATTTAGTTAACAAGGCTTCATACATACCAGCGTGAGTGAGCGGACCATTTACAGAATTTTAATAGAAGAAAAAAATGAAGGGGGTGTTCAGTAACCTAAAGCGAAGCCTGCAAGAAAAAAAATAATATTAGACAAATTCCAGAAAAATGGAATTCGACGTAAAGTTCATAAATTCTTCTATGATAATGAAATCCCTACTGTTAAGAAAGTTTTACAGTCCCTGAATGATGATGAACATAATATACCCAAAATGGGCAAATCGACGTTAAAAGAAATGTATGCATGATGTGAACTTTGTATTTGCAAAAGGAAAGAGAAATAGCCTCCTACTTGAGAGAAATGATATTATTTGTTGGCGAAGGAATTATATTCGCGCAATTAAAGCTGCCCGTGAAAGGGGAAGAAAAGGCTATTATTTAGATGATACGTGGTTAAGTGAAGACATACTGTAACGCAATTTTGGCAAAATAGAAATATAAAAAGTGTTCGTCAAGGCCATATGGAAGATTGGTCAACAGGATTAAAAATGCCACCAGGAAAAGGAAAACGCTTAATAATAACTCACACAGGAAGTGATTCAGGATTCGTGGAAGATAGACTTCTATCGTTCGTATCGCTAAGATTGAACCCGGATCTGTCATTATTATGGATAATGCCCCATACCACAATCGATTACTGGAAAAATTACCAACCAGTGCATGGAGAATAGCGCAAATTCAAGAATGGTTAGATGGTAAAGGTATCCTATTCGATCGTGCTTCGCTAAATGCCGAATTGCTAACCCTAGCCAAACAGTATTCGCCGATATATAAGAAATATGTTGTAGATCAAATGGCTAAAGCTAGAGGTATTGAGGTATTACGGCTGCCGCCTTACCACTGTGAACTCAATACCATTGAGTTTATTTGGGCTGAAGTAAAGGGGAATGTTGCAAGAGAAAAGAGAACTTCTAAATTAGAACATGTAAAAGGCCTTTTATCCAGTGCATTAAAAGGAGTTACAGCTCATTATTGGCAAAAATGTATAGGGCACATTAACAAAGTTGAAGAAAAAATGTGGAATACGATTATTCGGATTGACGCAGTGATTGAGCCAATGACAGTGACAGTGACAATAGTGAGTGAGTGATAATCTGTGATAGTGTCATGTAGTGATTGTGATATTATGAATTATTTATGGTGGAAAACTATGTAAGTTTTGTTCTTCATTATATTATTTTAACAAGAACGTTTATTTATGTTGTTAGAACAGTTATTTATTTTTAACTTTGATATGTTTTATTTTTTATTATTTTATTATTTTTTTAAAAGTTTATTTATGTTGTTAGAACAGTTATATATTTTTAAGTTGTCAAGTTAAGTCTACTTATTTATTTTCTTTTTTAACCTATTACTCCCTAATTAACAATCCTGTCACCATCCTTTTCCGGCAAGGAATATGCTCACACCTCCACGTTGGTCTTGTGTCTGCCATTAAAAATTTTCTTAAAAGAACTCCAGCTTTTCTTTTTGGCTGAGTTGAGCATAAAAACATATTTAATTATATTAATTTTTTATTATATGAAATATTATTTTATATATACCTACATAAATACTTATATGGAGCCACTGAGTGCCCGGTATATACGATTTCTTTCTTTTTTTCAAGTTGGTTTACGACTGGATAGTTAGTCGAGCAAATTATTAGGTATAAAGGCACGTTAAATCATTTACTCTATGCGGTCAACTAGGTCATTAAAATTGTTTGTTGTAGTCGTGGTTTCCATTTCACGTAGGCGGATAAAACTTAATATATTTCTTTCGATTTAGTGGGATTATATGGTAGAATGAGGTGTCGCTGTAGTATCAAATAAGAGCTACTATCCTTTGACGCGAGTGCCGCTTATTTTTGTATTACTGACTCGAGTTTTCGGCCGAAGTATAGTATAGAGGTCATTCGTGGTAAAAGGATCGTTTTTAAGAGATTTTTTAATTTCTAATAGTTTAAGAAGATTTAGACGTTTACCTTTTCCTTCTGTATGAAGTGAATTTATGTTAACTGTGTCTATGAAATGATTATTTCTAATACAGTGTGTTGACATTCCCGTATTTTGTTGTTATTTAAAATTGATTTTTCATGCTCTTTTACCCTGTTCTCTACGCTTCCAGCACTCTGACCTATATAGACGGCATTACAATTTTTACATTTGATTTCTATACACCTGATTTATTAAGTTTAGTTAATTTTTCTTTATTATTGACAAAAAAAATTAACTAAACTTAATAAATCAGGTGTATAGAGATATTTTTACTTTTTCATTAAAAACCGTTAAATTATAATACTTCCCTTATTCTTTCTTTCATATTTTCTTTTGTAGTTATAGGAGCTTTGTACACTTGCTCCTTAACATAGCCCCACAAAAAGAAGTCTATTTAGGTCAATTCAGAGCTTCTGGCAGGCCAACTATGGGGTCCTCCTCTTCCGATTCAACCATTTGGAAAAGAGTTGTTTAAATGTTTGTGAATAGCTGCAGAGTGGTGCACAGATGCTCCATCATGGAGGTACCACATTCTCTCCCTTATGTCCCTGAGGACATCCTCCAGTAATTGTTTCAAGCTGTCTTGCAAAAGTTCCTCCAAATACATTTGACCATTCACACGTCCATCAAAGAAATGTATAGGTATAGGATATTATTCATAAAAATCGTAGAGAATTAACGTGCCAATTCAAAAATCCAATAATATAGAGAGTGTTCTATTTGAAATTTTTTTTAAAATTCACTTTGAAATGTCCTAAATTAGCGCTAGTATAAAATACACCCAGTATAATTATAATCAATAATTGGTGGTTGTGTCGTTGTAATACATCCCTTGGCTACATAATTGCAAAATAATATTCTTAATTAATAGAAATACACATACAGATAATTAATTTGTTAAACCTTGTTCCGACTAAAATTTTCATATTTTTTCGAACAACTCGACAACGCGACGTCAAAAACAAAAAATCTGGAGGTCGTTGGAAAGGTAATTTTACACTGAATTCATAAATGTAAAAATATATAGGGTGTTCCGTTAAAAAAAAATGAGCTCGAAGATGCTCCGCTGTAGCGAGTCACCCTGTATATTTCAAAGAAATTTTAAAATGTGCGCCTTTTAACACTATACCACTTCCATGTGTACAAAAATTGTATAAAAACCGCTTATAGCACGGAAACCACGCATTTCTTTGAAAAGTTATAAATGATCAGATTCACGTTTACAACAAGATAATCAAACGGCAATCACTAATTTTTTGTCGGTTTTTCTGCAATCACGAAAAAATGCATATTGTATAAATTAAAAATCGATACCTCAAAAACCATGCACTTTGTAAAAAAATGTCAAAGAACAATAAGTGCTTAGATGGATGTTTTCTATAAGACAGCAAAGATAAATTCATACATTTTCCATCCGCTTTTCCGCAATTCCGGAAAAGCTCGTGGAAAATGTCGGAGGTTTTCCGTTGTTTTCTTGTAGAAGAAGTCGATATAAATACTTTTTGTTTCTTGACTACTTTAACCTCCGACCAGTATTATTAAAATACAAATCTGCTATCGTCATATATCACGATATTAAATGTACTAGAGCAGATATTACCACTGACAGCGCTTGGTACATTTTTGTTATTTTGTAATAAAATTACGAAGATACAGCAGTTTTTGTAGTCTTTTATAAAATTACATATAAGGGCATATCCTTAGATTAAGAGAGAGATATCTATCGTAGAGAGCACATAAATTTCTCATGAGAATTTATAATCTGGTGTCTAGTATAAACATGTGAATAAAATTTAGCTTTCTATGCGTCTCCTCTAATATTGCTTCACATTTATCGAACCTGCCAATTGAACTAAAATATCAAAAAGTTATTAAAGTTAAGAATGTAATAATCCTAAGACTGTTTGAAACAAATAATGCTCATGTATTTCCGCATAATTAAGCATTCCTTACTATTTCATAAACTGACCTAAATAGAACATGCACGGAGTCAATTTAACTGAATTAAATTCCTTTCAAACCAATTATTTTGTGCCATGGACGCAATCTTTGCAAATAGATTCAATGTTAACAAATCTGAAATAATAATTTCTGGAATATTGTAGATTTCTAAGAGTACAGTGGATTTATGAGATTGCATGGCCGATTGTTCGCTTTCGTGATTCCAAGTGACCACATGTAATTGCAGAGGATTTCAGTTTATGTTTACTTCCTGCTACCAGAGTACAGTCGTTCTCTGCCTCATTGTTGGTTTAAGAAATTGCATTGGAGCTTTTAAAGTTGCACAACCAGAGCGTTGTCCAATTATTTCACGTCTGTAAAACGTACTTTAAGTGTTAATATAAATATTATGCTTTCTATTTAATTACCAATATTTATTTTGTGTTTACTTTCATATGTATACGAGAACCAAGGACCTCTAAAATTTTTTTGCCATTAGCCAACCCCTCTACCATTTCCATTGCCACCCCCACCCTATTATTAAAGGGAGTAAAATATTACATGGGAATTTAATGTGTATAAGATTTGGATACAAAATCTGAATGTGGAAGTAGTGATTCCTTGGGCATTTTTGTTTTAATTTGTATTTTGATGTGTTGTCAATATTCCTATATAATAACTGAAAATGTATGATGTGAGTGGGGTTAACTTAATGATTAATATAAATATTTACAATAAAATTACACGAGACATGTGAAGGGGAGATACCATTTAACATAATAAATTAAGTCAGTCACACGTAATCCTAGTTAAAAAAAGTTTCTTACAGGTATATTTAATAGGAAAATTCAACAGAGTTAAAGGCCCATACCATCTAGGCGCACAAAATGGCCGTCTATATCTATCAAAATCTTATATGGAAAATAAAACGTTCTTTCAACTTCATTATGAACACAATATTGAGCTTCAATGGTGCTTATCGCGGACTCAAACGTCTCCAAATGTGATGAAAGATAAAGGCACTTTAGGCTTCCTCGATTGAACTCCTGTATAACTGCGGAAGGCTTTGTCACTCCTCTCCAGTCTCTAAACAATATATGCTTGTAGCATTCTCAACCAAAACAGAATTTCGAGCAGAAATCGGCACGTGGGCATCCCACAAAAAAAGTCAGTCACAACAAATCTTAACTCCTAAAACCTGACGATACAATTTACAGTAAGTCTTAGAATAGTCTTACAACCATACAGAATTTGCCTATAACAAGAATTAGCGCTTTAGAATTTGGTATTTCTAGGAAAATTTGCAAAGTATCCTTACCCAACAAAATGGCTTGAGCACACAAGAAAAAAACAAGGATTCAATCACTTCGTTTCTAGGCCTTTCTACAAGCTCCACAACAAATATAATCGGCTTCAAACAGCTCACTATTCAAAAAGGAACTTCTAAATTTAAGATTTCCAGGATCATCCCCAAAACTAAGAAGTGTTTGCTCTAAAAGCATTTAACTGGAAAATCTCGTATTAACGGCAAACGACACGACGCTCAATAAGGAATAACCTAAAAACGGTTTGTTGTTTTTTTCCTCAACCACATGTTCTAGAGCACCAATCACAGCTTGACATTTCATCAGAAATTACCCAAAATCCTTAAAGACGCGCGCGCACTTACTATTAAAATTATAACGGCAAAGAAAATAATTCTATCCATGGAAATATTAAACCAAACATTAAAATGGACTCCCATATGTACAAAATCTTAAATAATATTTTCCCATAAAGTAAATAAACCTGGAATTAATAAATTAAATGACAACAGAAACAGTCTGCTTTCTCAATGTTGGTAACAATTTTTTTTTCTCCCAGTGAAATAGGACACCTAACGAAAAGGAATGGATAGAGGATTCTTATTTATTTAAAAATAAATTCTTCCTTCATAAGTACAAGTAAAAGAACATTATTCGTATGAGTAAAATGCACCGCAAAGAAGAATGTTTCCAAATGACTTTTGTTTGAACAAACAATATGCAAACGCAATCACCTACTCTAACCTAATGCTATCAACGCAATTAGAGGAGTACCAGAATTTTTTTCTCTCTGAGGTACCTTACTGCAATTATTTAAAAAACAAAATGCAGCCTTATTAATTTTAAAGTTTAAATTCTTATATACAAAAATGAATGAATTCTAATTCAACGTTACAAATTCCCCCTTTCCCCCCTAAAAAAAAAATTGACAATTTTTTTTTCGAAAATAAAATAAAATAAGAGCCTTAAATGCCTGGCAATAGCTCACTCAACAACTATCACACTTGCAACTAGTACGAGATTTACAAATGTCTTGCAACAGTTCACCTCCGGACTATTACACAGGAGTCGATAGGCTTAAAATGTACAAGGAAGAAAAACTTACCACAAGTCTAAGTTCCGGCGATAACACAAAAAAAACAAATGAAAAGGACTATAAAAGCAAGAAAGTAAGTCACTCCCTAGGACACCTTACTAGCAAAACACAAACAAAAATTTGGGAGATTCTTCTCTATTAAAACTAAACCCAAAATATGTACACAAGTAACTAGCTAACTACTACAAAAAAAAAGAATTCTAATCAAAACCGTTGGTAGGTTTCAGATCATTTACACGATACACACCGATCAATGTTCCATTTCCTTCTGCAATCTCATAACTACAGGTTCCACATACTTTTCTAACTTTACAAGGTCCAACATATTCTGGAGCAAGTTTTGCCCTAAAATAATCCACCTTACTAGATAAAGCGTGATTCTTTCTCCATATTATGTCTTCGACCTTATATTGTACTTGTCTTCTTCGTAAATTATATCTTTGACTTGCTTGTTTATAGGCTTTTCGTAGCCTTACTTTAATATCTTCATATATTTTCGCAAATCCACGGTTTCTTACTATTCTTTCTTCAGTCCTATTGATCTCTAGATCTGTCTGACGACTAAGATTAACATCTTTGTGAAATTTTCCATTTCCTATATATTCTCGACCAAAATTTACATAATATGGATTATAAGGTTGGGCGACACTAAAAGTGAGAAAATCGTCACTTATGGATTTCCACAAGGGACGGTCTTAGCTCCCCTGCTATTTATAATATACTTAAATGATCTACTTACATTACCTATCGATGGTACAATCATCTCATTTGTTGATGATACTGCTATCTTTGTAGATGGACAAACTTGGGAAGAAGGCTATTAAAAATCATCTAAATTACTCGAAACGATAAAAAATGGTTTGATCAACAATTAGTCATTATGAACACCGCTAAAACTAAATACCAGCCATTCTGCTCATATAAAAATCCATTACCTGTTTACAAAAAAATAAAAATACAAAACTCTGACATAGAAATTGACCAGGTTGTACATATAAAATACCGTCATTCTTGACTCACACCTGAAATGGGACTTTCAAATTGAAAATATATGCAAAAAAAATGAGACATTTGTTTTACACGTTTAGACAAGCGAGCAATATCCTCAAAGAACATCAGCTACTCATAATATACTATGGTCTAGTAGAGTCTGTCATACAGTATGGTATAACAGACTGGGGAGGGTTGCACCAAATACATCTAGCCCCATTAATACGGACACAGAAAAGAATAATTAAAATTATGTTGAAAAAAGATCTCAGATATCCAAGTAGATGCCTATTTCAAAAATATAAAATTCTCAATATCAGGCAAATTTATTGCAAACAAATATTAAATTATGAAATCAAAAACAAAAATTATTTCAAAAAAATTACTTATATAATACAAGAACAAGATCTAATGTAATCATACCTACGGCTAAAAAATAATATTCACAAGAAGTTCAAGACTGTATAATCTAATGTCAGATCACCTAAAGAATTAAATGTTTGCATAATCACCGACAGACAATTCTTTCTCTAAAAACTTAGGTGGGGCTTAACTAAATATTTATTATCATGAATTCTTTTTAAGAAAAAATGTTAAAACATAAGTTGTAACCAAACAGATGAAATAAATATTATGCCACTCATCACACTCCTCAGTTAGCAACTGGGAATTTTCATCTATCCCGCGATCCTGCATGTCGCATAGGGTTGAGGGTCGGACGGATGTTGTGTCCTTAGCTAACTGGTTCTCAAATAATACCTCTGAAGGAAATATTATATATATATATATAAAAAACCAGTCACCCTACTCTGTGGCTTCAACCCTTACAGAGGGGAGTTGGTAATAAATACCAATAGCCACTTCCCACGCCCGTGGGGTGAGTGACTGCCGGGTCCGTGAATCGTGTGCCCTGAGTAGACGCAATGAACCGAAGATGACAGCCTTCTGCATTCTGCCGGCTAAGATCTCCGCCGAATCTCGGCATGCCGGTATGATCTTTAGTTCTGAAAGCAGCGTCTGTCGCATTCCATCGAGGGCTCCTATAATCAGTACCACTATTTTAACAGAATGGTCTGGATAAAGTCTGCGGAGTTCGAAGAGCAAATCTCGATATTTTGTCCGTTTTTCCTCCTCTTTCAAGACAATGTTGATCTCTTCGGGGCTGAGAATTCCACGACACACATTGTCTTGAGTTGGTGGTCGAGGAGTACCATGTCAGGCTTGTTGGCTTCCATTTGCCTGACGAGTAGTTTCAATAAATTAGACACTTATCATTCCCTACAACGGACTCAATATCCCCCGGAGCGTAAGGCAGCACTGGTGTTTCGTCTATCCCATACGAGTGCCTTAGATGCTAGTAAAGCACTGGTAATGCTGCGTCATTTTGGTATTTTGTTAATAAACTAATACTTACATAGTGTTAAATTATACGTTAGCATTATTTTCTATTTTTCTATATATGAATAGCATTTATTTGATTCATTGAGCGAACTTGACATATTGAAAAACTATATCTAAAGCATATTACTGTTTTTTATTCTTAAATTTAAGTTCTTATAAAAATAGGGCAGTTATTAAAATGTATAAATTCATATGAAAACGATTTACAAAACATGTTTGCAACTATTTCAGTCCATCGAGCCATTAAATTAAATGTAAATGTTAGCACTGACAAATTATATTTTAAGACTCCATTAATTAAAGAAAGTTTGAAATTGATAGGTCTTTAACACTGATACTACGCTTCATTAATTAAAGTTTATTCAGCTAAAAGTTTCAGAAAAATGGTCATCCGAATTCACATATATATATTCTGATATATTTTCAAAGATCTGCTTTTTATAATGATTTGCTTTAAGGGTAAAGTTATTAGCGAAAATATTTAAAAATAAATCAGCATATATATTAGTATGTTATAGCGTATTAATTAGAACGCACTAATACCGCCCCATAGCCATCTTTTGGGAACCCAGTTTTGGATGGTCGCCAAGGAGATAATAAAATAATGAATACGAATTAACTATCAATCACAAATAATTTTTACAAATGACTTTCGAATTTGAGAAACTGAATTTTGATAGTTTTAGTAAAATTAATTTTATTGCCTATCATACTTTTAATTTATTGTGTAGTCAACCTACTACATATGTCCTCTTATTGAAAATTTATATATGTAATTCGTCTACCTCTCTTCAATTAAAGTGTAACAAAGAAAGGTAAAGCGATAAAGAATAGAATAGTATTGATTTATTGACAAATTTCGTTGTCATTTGTAGGTGAAGTTGTATGAAAGGTAGAAGAAAAGTTATAACAATAAAACACGTATTAGGCGAAAGGAGGAATTTATAGTTTCGAAAGATAGTTGGCACCAACTTTATTGCTCATAGTATGTGATCCAATCTAGTATGAAGGATGGTAAATCCTAACATTCTTTCCAATAAATGCCTAAAAAATCTTAAAATTAATTACAAACGTGGAGAAAACCAGATTCTCCAACAAGATAAAACAGAGCAGCCATTACTAAAAGATACAGAAGGAGGTTATTCGACTCTCATATTATAGATATTCATATTTTGCTTCCTGAAGGCTCTGACACTGTAGTATGTGGACATCGACTGTATTTTATAATAATAATAATAATAATAATAATAAAGTTTATTCGTCTTTTTGCCATATAAACTATATAGATAAGACAAGTCAAAATTCAGGTGCCGTTGCATAGGCTTACTTACAATTATGATACTTTACCTACTAAATAAAAATCGTTAAGAACATTAAATAAAACTTCATAAAATTTATCATGCACGAATATACACATTTGAGTATAGTCAATATATAAAATAATAGAAGTTGAACATAACAACCAAAAAACGAATAAAAAACAGAAACAATGTAACGAACATAAAATGGCTATGCCTCGAATAAAATCAACAAATTCGTTAATAGTATAAAAAGACTGACACAGTAATAGTTTTTTAAGTTTATTTTTAAAAACGGCTTGAGACCTACTATTTTTTATCTCATTTGGCAAAAAATTATATATCCGGCGTGAATGGGTGATTTTTTATAGAATTCGTGTTTGTGTAGACTGAGAGATATGTCGTCTCTTCCTCTGGTGAAATGATTGTGGAGATCTCTGTTTCTTATATATTTATTTTTATTGTTATAAATACAAGTTAAAAGCTTTAGCAGATATATAGACATTACTGCAAGTATACCATCTTTTTTAAACGTATCACGACAAGATTCTCTGTAGTCAAGATTAAAAATCAGTCGAACAATCCTTTTTTGCTGAATAAATATTCTAGAAACCTCGCTCGCTTGCCCCCATACAATAATGTTGGTAGAGTAGCAATGGTAGAGTACACAAAAGCATAATAAACACTTAAGAGAGCCCTCGTGTTTAAATTATTCTTTAATGAGTTAATAAGATAAAAACTTTTGTTTAACTTTGATGAAGTTTTTTCAATGTGCTGTTCCCAGTGAAGGTTATTGTCTAGTGTTATTCCCAAGAAAGAAACCGTGCATTCAGTTCAGATTTCATTATTGTTAAATTTTAGTTTATGAATACTACTTATTCTCTGCTTATTCTTAAATTCGATACAGCTGGTTTTAACGTAATTAATAATAAGACGGTTATGATGACACCAATTATTGAACTCAGCTAGTATTACTTTCGCTTTTCCTAGAATAACGTCAGGTTTAGAGTCGGATACAACGATGGTCGTGTCGTCCGCATACATAAGAACCTTGCCTTCTGAAGTATGATTGGGCAAGTCATTTATAAATAATAGAAAAAGTAATGGACCTAGTACACTCTCCTGGGGAGTGCCAATGTTCATATCAAAAGTATCTGAATTAGTTTCGTCAATTTTTATTGTTATTTGTCTGTTCGACAAAAAGGATAACACCCATTCATTTATTGGTCCCGGCAGTTTTAGATTATAAAGTTTCGTAGACAGAAAATCTTTGTCAATAGTGTCAAATGCCTTCGTGAGATCAAAAAAGAAGGCTGCGACATATTTGTTCTTATCTAACTCAGAATACACGTATTGAATAAAGTCGATAGCACCCGATTCAGTTGAATGGCCAGGCCTGAAACCATGCTGACAACCTATCAAGACAACCTATTCGCAGGTAAAAACTCTCATATGCGATGCCAGAGATGATAACACAAGAAAATAATACTAATAACTTTATTACCTGATTTTGAGATCTATAGATATGCAATATACGTAAATAGTAACCAATTTTTTTAAAGATAAAAGATCAGTATTTCTGTATGTTTATAAATGCAATAAGTACATTTAAAAACCGTCCATAATTAGTATTATGAAATGGTTGTTAAGGACATATAAGGTTATGGGCCCAGGTAAGTTATGTTACGACGAAAAAGTGTATGTGTTTAATATAACCACTGGTATCGAGAAGATAAACAAACTTGTGGGGTAGTGAGTTGTAAGCTGCTATTGATGTTGGAGATTCTAGTAACGTTTGCTCTCTCAGGGGGAGTGTCTATGATCTGAAATAGACAAATAGAGCCTGTAACCAAATAGTTAATAAATACTATTTAATGCTGGATATACCGGGACGTTTGCAGCCAAAATGGCCGTCTTTCGGTTTCGACAGAAATAACATCAAATTTGTTTTTTTAATGGACCGTCCTGCATATTTTATTATTTTTAGAACCTGCGAGCCAAATTCCATGTGATCGTTTTACAGAATTAATTTTTCTCAAAAATAATTGCAAAACTTTTAATTTTATTCTTCAATCCAGAAGGCTGCTAGAGGTAGAATTGTTCTATTTCAACTCTATTATCCATAAAAAAAATTATTCTTAATAGTAAATCAATATTAAGCGTTATGTGGACCAATTAATTTTAAAGTGGTGTTTTTTTTTTAAGAAAATCATTTTTCCCATTATCATCAATAGATATACAATTTTATTTTGAATATGACGATATACGATATGTCCAGTCTTATTTCCACTAAATAATTAAAAGTATGCTATTGTTTAAATACAATTTTATTTCGTCTTGCTTATTTGAATTAGAAACATGCTGTACTTGGTCTCAAGAAAATCCAATATTATTAGCAAGGATGCTTCTACGACAGGCTTGGTTTTAATGTGTGGGCTCGAATAATTGGAGGTTCTATATTTTTATAGTTATTTAACTAGAGAAAGCCATATTGGATTTCTTCGAAATTAAATTCATGATAAAATTACCAATTCACCCCAGAATTAAAAAAATTATATTGTTACGTGTTTACACTCTCCAATAAACATCGCGATAGGTTCAATAATGGCAACACGAATTGTCATTAATTCTAATTTATTAGCCACTAAATTACTTACAAGAATTAGTCCTTATAATAATACACTAATTACAACTTTTATCTACTATAGTCTCATTACTGTAATTCATAACTTGTTATTGTTCTTTTTCTTATCTGATCAATGCGCTCATCTGCGTTGGTTCCGCTACTTATATACTCCACGACATTTATTCAAGAGTTTTCTCTTTTATTCCAATCTGTCATTGGAGACGGTTCTACTGCTTTCTAGTTTATCTGTGGCATACATTATTATTTATTTACTAATTATTAGCCAATGATATGATAGCGGATATATTAATAAAAGATGTGTCAAGTAACAAATATAAATACTATAGAGAAGAATTTGGTGTTTAACGGATAGAAGACGCTTGATCAAGGGGAAGTGTCGAAAATGGATAAGTGCTCAAATATTTTTGTTCCCATTAAGAAAATATATTTTTTAAGTAATAGTAAATAAATACACCACAGGTAATGACGGTCCCCTTTATCCCGGAAGGCTCTAGAAGAGCCTTGTGTGGGAGGGGGCTACACATTTAGAGACAAGGGATACACACCCAATATCTGTGTATAGTGGAAAAATCTATCTCACAGTATTTTCCACTGCCACGACCGGGTATCGAACCCGGACCTTTTGGATGAGAGTTAAGTGCACTTACCATCAGTCATACATGTCATGTTCTATTTCTATTCAGTTATTGATGTAAACAAAATTTAATTTTAGGAAGTTAATGGTCAGTGTATTTTATATTTATAAATATGATAAACACATTTAAAACGATCAATATCACTGCTATGAAAATGTCAACAACATATCAACCCATTACCGCAGAATCTCAATTTTTGAGTTGCTCCACAAGAAGGGAATTACATACGTCAATGATAACTGCTGATTGCTAGCATTAATATCAAACCGTTTCCGGGACGTTAACTTTATCTGAGGAAACGTCTTCCGAGTCCCGGTACTAGAGGAAAAATGTTAAATAGATAACAACTAATCAAGAAGGCATAAGAGTATTACAACCTGTGTAACTTTATTTCATAAGCAACTATAATGTGGAAAATGTGTACTGTTCTATTAAGGATTGGAACGCCTAGTTTTCTACTTTTTGTACCTACTAGTACTATATCAAGAGACTAAACGTGGGGATAAATGCAATTATCTGATTGATATTCAAATTTCCCGTCAAGCAATGGTGCCATTTAGTGGCGTACGATCTCCGTAAATTCTTGCTGAAAAGCGACTCGATATAGTTTATGTTATATTAATGCTAAACTGTGTGCAGATTCCTGCTAAAGCATGCATGCCTTCTAGTGCAGGAGTAAATGATGAAAACATTGCTTTGGTGAAAGTCTGCTTGGTTAAAGTTGACGACGTTAGTTCCAACCATTGAAGAATTAGTGAAGGAGTTAGACAATGCCAAGGTCTGTTACCGATTCATCTATCTATAGTGATCAAATGATGTGGGTATACTAGAAGACTTGAAAGCGAAAGTAAGTTTTATAATTTGAGATTTGCAGATGACACAACCTTAGTTGGAGTAAGAGAACCTAGCCAACAGCCTTGAAACAATAGGTTCTGTGTATGCTTTAACTGCAGATGGATGAATAATTATAATTCTTTTTAAGTAAACACTGCTTTTAGATGTATCAAATTATATACAATAGGTATATCAAATAATATCATATATCAAATGTCAAGCAAATGAAAACCATCTGAATACCTAAGAGTTTGGTGAGTGTAAATTTCTAAGCGGGATGAACTATCTCGAATCCGTTGTTGACTATGCCGGTAATTGTTTATATAAAATTCGAATATAGCCAGCAAACATGAATATTATAGAAATGCCATATAATTGTCGTAATTAGATAATCTAAGGAGTACAAGTTTCTCAAACCTCGTTAAACGATAATTATAAAATAGTTCAATTTCTATTGGAGATCTATTTTGCTAGTTCGACAAGGCTCATCTATCCTAATGATATTTGTCTGAACTATTTTTTACTAAAATACGTAGGAGAAGACAGAGCGTCCGAAAAATATTTCTGACATTTTTATTTTTGACTTACAAACATTTTTTCCCTTAAATACTTTATTCCACAACTAAAGGAATAATAATCCGAATTTGTGCAAGGCAATAGATGGCGAGATCTATCTTTACAACATGCCTCTACTAAAAGGGTTATATTTTTTAGTCACATAAAAGTAACGAGTCTTTTTTCAAAGTCAATATAGTAAACTTGCAATCTTCATCCTATTTAAGTGACTAGTAATTAAAGTCATAGCATGAATGTACTTAGACCCAAGCCTGTAATATAGGTCAGCAAACCGTAGCACATCCATCTTGTTTGATAAAATTGTGGTGTCTCTGCGGTAAGTTTACCGCCGAGATTTATGAAACGAACTTTAAATCTTCCTCAGAAAGAATCAGATATCAACTACACAGTCGTAGGCATTATTGGTGTCGTTTGAAGCAATATATAGGATAAAATGAAAAATTGGGAATTTATACCAACACCAATTCGTTTGTTACTACTAAATACTAACATACAATAAATTCGTTAATGTCGATGAGGACATGAAGGATTACCAGGCATGTTTTTGCACCAATAGCATATTATTCTCTGTGTTTTGATTTATCACTACGATGAATTTAATATTTTTTTTCTGTTTGATAAAGTTTTGAACGACTGTACAGAGCCATCACAAGAAAATGTCCTGGCATAAGTTAATAATAGGTAACTTTTATGTTATTATTTACCTAGCTTTTCTTGGTTTATTTTTGTACAAACATCTTAATTTATTAAAAATATAGAACATTTATTAACAGAATAATATCTAATTCTACCAAACAATAATTAACATTCATGCATATTAATATAAGATCATTAACTGCAAATTTCAATAATTGCCAAGACTTTCCATCTGTATCACTGTGGGATATTGCTATTACTACTACTGCTTGACTCGATGGAAATATATTTTCAACTCTCTGCTTATACTATTTTACTCAAAGATCGAGAATTTAGAGGAGGTGGGGTCGGATTATATATTGCAAATTATTTAAAATATGATACTAGAGAAACTGGTAGTAAAATTGAATAGCTCTGGATTAATGTATACGTAATATACCTACCTGCTGCTTTACAATTAATTATTCTCTTGATGGTTCTGTTCTTTGTCGGCCAGACATAACGGTGGACCTTGGTGTTACTATTGATGCCAAATTATCTATCACCTATCATATTGGTGCCTCCAGAGCCGCTGCATATAAGAGTCTAGGCTTTGTGATTCGTAATATGAAGAGGCTGGAATATGCATCGGTTGTGTGGACAGTGAAGTCCAATATACTTTATACACATTTCCTCCATTGAAAAAGTTCAACGACGTCTTTTTAAGTCAGCTACATACGTTCTAGATAATTCTTATATATTCAGAGGCATTCCATAAAATGTGTTTTTTGAGCGGTCTCAAATGTGCAATTTAATCAGAAGCCGCGCTGTACACTCGGCTATTATGTTACATAAAATAATTCATAATAAACTCAACTGCAATTTTATAGTTTCACTATTCGATTTTCATATTCCTGGAACTAACGCTGGAAATAACCACTTGTGTATTTATAATCATAAAACAAAGATATAGAGTGTCCCAAAATTATCGGTGGTGCTTTACAACATGAGACGAAAACAATACAGTTATGTCGAGGCTCCAACCGTTTTCGATCGGGACTCCATTGAAGTTTCTCAAAAATGGTTCCCTGTGCGAGACTAACGACTTAATTACCGGAGGAGCTCATATTGACAGATTCTTTACAACATTCTTAGACGAAAACCTTAATGCAATTATGTCGAAGCTCCAACCGTTTTCGACCGGGACTCCATTGAAGTTTCTCAAAAAAAGGTCCTTTTTCAATGGAGTCCCGCTTGAAAACGATTGGAGCCTCGACATAATTGTATTAATATATGTAAAAATTGCACGTATTTATTGAAAATATATGTCTTCTGTAAAATATTTTGATATTTTGTCAAACAGAACAAATAAAGGAAAACAGAAAACATGCATGCAACTCTCTACTCAGAATAAAATGCATCTTATTCACAATACACAACTCAAATTAACTTGAATGTATTTTTTAGCTTAAGTACAAGTAAAAATCATATCAATACGTATACATACGTATATACACACATATATACACATACATATATATTAGTTCCCATATTCAACATATAGCAGAGCTATACGGTTTCGAGGTCAATTAAGTTATGTATTTCAATACGACTTTTACATTTAATCCACTTCTTAATTTTTGATTTGACTAACTTTAATGAGTTTATCAGTTTCATGTTTGGTGGTATAATATTATACAATTTAGGGCTTAAAAATAGTAGCGTCTTTGTGTGATCGTCTTTGATGTTTTGGGCACTCTTGTTGCATGCATTTTATGGTGAGTTTTATAATAATTATGTTCTATATTTATTAATTCTGATTTGTTGTCATGCTCTCTCGCCAACAAAGATAGGCAATAGCACTGTCTGATATCTAGCATTTCTATTCTGTTGAACAAATGTTCAGTTGTGTAATAAAAAGTTTGTTTACTTCTATATCATCTTTAATAACCACTGTTATACCTTTTCCACACTGTCCATGTAATTATTTGTTACTCCTCTCGAAGCTACAATTTCATATTCTAGTTATGGTTGTATTAGAGCGTAGTAAAGAATTTGTAAATGTTTTATACCAAATATGTTTTTTCAATATTTAAATTTATATGTCGTAAAAATTTATATATCGTAATTTTTTAGTTACATAATTTATGTGTATATTCCATTTTAAGTGGTTCTCTATATAAATTCAATTACAAAATATTTGAGGCTGGAAACACTTTGTTCGTAGTTTAACACCCTGACATACACATGAGTTATTTATTCAATATTTGTATAATCTGGTATTCCAGAACTATTTTCCATTTGTGTCTCTACTTTTTCTTTTAAAGAATGCCAGACTTGATCTGTGAAAAATGTGACGGTATCATCCGCGGAGCTTATAGTGAGCTTCGCTAATGGGGATATATCCATTAGCGATCTGCATAAACAAATCATTTTAATATATAGTGAATAATATAGGTTCTATTACTGTGCTTTGTGGCACTCCATATTGAACAATTTTAGGTCACTAAACGTGTTCTGAATTATAACATTTGGTGTTCTTTTTCCTTTCTGAGGTAGTTGCCATATTTAAAAACGAACTTCCATAAATCATTAACACATTATGTGTTCCGTTTTTCAAATATAATCATATAATCATAAAGAATTTATTAGTAATATTATTTCCATTTGTGCACCTATTTATGTATATTTGAAAAACAAAACATATAATGCGTTGATGATTTATGGAAGTTCGTTTTTAATATTGTAATATATGCTAATATATCAATTGCAGAGAAGAATAATGCGACTTCTTGTCATTAAAAAGGTTTCAAAAATCAACGAAATCGTTACGCAGGTTCGAAGCATTCATAGTAATCATAATAATGTGGCAAACGACACGAAATCAATGCACGCACATGACATGTTCAAATCGTTCTGCAATGGGGTAAAAACCGATATTCTGTTCTGCAAATAGAAATGTACACTTAAAACAGTTGACGATGGGGCGAGCGTAGATGCGTCTTTACTATGTACATACTTCGATATGCGATGTAAAGCAACGTTCGGCGCGGTTAGTACTTGGATGGGCCGTGTCCTCACCTTGTTATAGTACATTCCCTGTACCATAAGAAAATGAGTCGAAAAGAATGCTAAAAATCACTTCCGATCTTATCAACCACCTCGAACTGTCAAAACACACAAAAAAAGTAACCATCATTTTTGATTCACCAAAAAAACTACATTTCCACAAAGAAAAATCCGAAAAAATTAATGGGCAACCGATAATTCACAAGTAATCAAATTCTACCTGAAAAATCATGAAAAAGTTCTAAACAGTAATTTTACAGCCCCAACATCAAAATTTAACCACCGTAAAAATACCAACCCTATATAACATGAGATCACCTTCAATAGACTCTCCAAACCGCTGGTCAGAATATTTTTAGTTCCCCTCCAGAAAACTTTACTTTCCGATTGCCCCCCGTATATAACGTCCGTCACTCCATTTTTATAAGTATTACTTTTTGACGCCTCCTGTATGCGACATTCGTCGCCTTTCCCCATTCTTCAATCACGTCTCTTTCCCACACTTTCTCATCACCCTCTGTATACAGCCTTTGCAACCTTTCCGATTCTAAGTAACTTCTTATCGCCCCCTGTATACAGCAGTCGCACGCATTCACAATCCCTAGTTAATATTTACCATCTTCAACTTTTTCATCGCCCCTGTATACGGTAATCATGGTCAACCCCCGTTATTCTCACTTTCTATTCACCCCCGTATACAGTACCCGCTTTCTTTCAAACATCTGATCCGATCCAGATTCCCCTTACTTTCTCATCGCCCCCCGTATACAGCATCTGTAACTTCTTAAAACATTGTTTCGGTTCGCTTCGTCCCGCCTGTCTACACGGGTATCCAAATTTTTTTTTTTTTTTTTTTATACATTTATTTAACGTCGGCCTATTTCCGCTACTGAGGCCTAACACCGACGCCTGTAGACGAGCTACCCCCAACCAGGAATTTTGCCGAACCTCTTCCCTTAAGAAGAGTAGGGATCTTTTACTTGCCTAACATTTAATAGACAAGGGACCGACGGCTTTACATCCCCTCCGAAGGATGGCATATCTCCTATACAACCCTCGCCTAAGGTTGTATAGCTTCCGCGCATACACTGATATACAAGCCGCTGGAAGATGTGTGAGGCGAGAACGCGGTTTCCGTTGGAATGGTCACCAATCCAAGTACTAACCGCGCCTGTCGTTGCTTTACATCGCATACCGAAGTATGTACATAGTAAAGACGCACCTACGCTCGCCCCTGGTATCCAAATTGTATCCATTTTAATAGTACGTGCGTGGATTTAACGCTACGCTACGGGGTCGTACGATATGTTCTCCCATTTATCCGTCAGAAAATCTTTAATAACTTTTTTCTCAAAATCGATTCGACCATAAACTATACACCAAAAAATTCGTCTTTTTACGCCCTACACAGTCATATAGGTCTCATAGCGAAATTTCCACTTTTTTACATTATTTCGCAACATTGCGCAACATTTCACAATGATGACTCATCCTCGCCCGCACGGAGCGATTTCGTGCCTTTCCCGCTCTTTTAAAACGGGGTGCGAGACTCACGGGGCACGCCAAGTGCAACCAAACTGAAACATAAAAGCCCCCTCGTACACAGCGACGGCAAGAGTGCTACGCCAGAAGTAATAGTGTCTAAAAGTCTCGCAAGTGAAATAGTTTATCAAAGTTGTAATTAGTGACTTCCCGTTTCGCGGTTAGCTTTCTATTTCCCCGGCTTTATTCCAAACTCCGTGCTTCACCTTCCTTGGCGACACCAAGAGAAAAACCGTACTTCTTTAAAATTTAATTTGTCTTCGCGCATAAATTCATCTCGCGCCTAGTGCCCCTTCATTTTTTTTACTTCTAATTTTAAAATCTATTCTGCCCTAGCGCATCGCACCTAGTGCCCAACTTTTGAATAAATAATAAAAGTGATTTTTAGTTAAAATAACGAAACCCCGATACGATTCTACGGCCAGAATTGTCAGTGTCGAAGATTTACTGAATTTTGGGGACTGTAACAAAATAGAAATAAATTTATAAAAGTTAAACCGACGTCGATCTTTCATTTGTTTAAATAAAAACAGTCAATCTAGTTAAAAACAAGTGCTTTTCAAAAATTTAAGAAAGTGAATTCTAACTTTCTAGTGGAACTTTAACGTTTCCAAAGCACAATTTGCTTAATACACAGGGTGTTGAAGTCCCCTCAGACAATTTCAAAATACAGTGAACAGACGATACATTTGAATTTAGGGTCAGTGTAACTACCTACACCAAGACAACATACAGGGCGTAGCTTTTGGCTCTGTCCAACACCTTCGAGTGCAACCCCCCCACCTTCTACAAATCTACAAATTAAGTGCATCAACTGCCTCCGGAGTCTCAGCTAAGCAATCCACGCAACAATACTTTTTATTTTCCAAAAAAGTGAGGCGAGTTGGTGTTCAACCTCACATATCTTCTAACGCCTTGTATATCAGTGTATGCGCGGAAGCTATGCAACCTTAGGCGAGGGTTGTGTAATTGATATACCATCCTTCGGAGGGGATGTAAAGCCGTCGGTACATTGCCTATTAAATGTCAGGTAAGTAAAAGATCCTTACTCTTCTTAAGGGAAGAGGTTCGGCAAAAATCCTTGGCTGGGGGTAGCTCGTCTACAGGCGTCGGTGATAGGCCTCAGTAGCGGAAATAGGAAAGTTAAATAAATGTTAACAAAAGACGACATAATAATATATCAAAAACTAAATAATAAAATTTCATTGTGCACACACGGCACGTTTGACGGGATCTGCAACCCTTTTAATACCGGCCAATCGATCTGTAAATATTATAGCAATATTTATAAGATAACAGGCAAACAATGTAGAAAGTTACAGCCTTAACTAAATGATAATTGTGATCAGTATTTTTTGCGAATTGGGGGGTGTTCTGCCTTATATATGACACTTATACATGCCTCCCTCAACATTCCCTCAATGAAATAGGCCTTAACTAAATAATCACTGAAAAATATCACCAGATATTTGACTATAACTATTAGGATACTGAGTTCCAGCTTGATACACTTTTTTGCAATTATATCAGACAAACATTTATGTAAGCACTGTATTCCGATTTAAGAACTCCCTGTTGCTTATACATATATACAGTAAGCGACGTACGTCGTGTCGCATTTACATGCGAAATAAATGGGCAACCGACTTGCAATGATACGGCACAGCCGTCTCGATCGAGCTCCCACCATTTATTTTAGTTTGTATCGTTGTGCATTTAATCTGCTTAGCACCTGTGAATATGTAATGTATAGATATCCATAAATTCGTCCGTATATGTACTGTCATGAGCAGAAAAAAAATAGGACAACTTTTTTTTTCTAATGTAAATCTCTCTATTTGAATATGTAATGAGTAGCCGAAATAAAACAGATATCACTTTTAATTTATTTTTTATTTTAATGCTGTAGTTTTCGCTATAGTAAATGATGGATAGTTAATGAGACAAATTGCACTGCGTTATAACATTAACAAAAGTTTGGTGTGTAACATTTTAAGAAAGTGGAGAATAAACGGTACGATTATTAGAAATCCTGGATCAAAGAACAAAGAATATCCTACTTAACAAGAAACTAACTATTAATATTTCGTTATTGCACCATTTCTATTTATAACTTCTATAAGTCTGTTTGGCATAGAATTAAATAACCTTATACAATAATCATTAGTAATAATATTTTCACATGCATTATTTACTATTTACAGTAATTTTTCGGCATTCCGTGGTCTCACATTTCGTTTTTAGATACTTCTTACGAGTAGTCCCCATACTTCTTCCACAGGATTAAGATCTGGACTAAGACTGGGCCAGTTAAGAACATTGATGTTGTTATCTTGAAACCAGTTAGTTACGATATGGACGGAATAATTGTCTTGTTGAAATATGAACTCATTATTAGGAAATAATTGTGACACAGAAGGGATTGTCTATAATCCTAATATACGATTCACTATTAAATCGCTCCTCAATATGCCACAAAACACCAGGATCACGTGCCGATATCCAAACCTACATATTGACGGAAAATCTGCCACTTTTATCATTGTTAGATATATATTTCTCATCGAATCGAGTAGTCGGAGGGTGGTAAACACGAATACGACCGCTGTGTGTTGACTGGAAAGTTTTTTCGTCTGTAAAGACGTTGTTCCAAAAATTTACATTATGCGCTAAAAATTCTGTGCCGCTGCGTGACAGTGTAGCTTCGATTCTCTTACTTGCCGGCGACCAGTACTACTCGATCCAGGAAAATTCGTTTCTTCAGCAGCTTGAATAACTGAGTAAAATGGATTTTCTACTAAGGCATTTACCAATTGGAAATCTTGTTGTTGAGTTGATATCCTTCGCCGCCCTGATCCAGGATTTCTACTAATCGTACCGTTTATTCTCCACTTTCTTAAAATGTTACACATCGAATTTTTGTCAATATTATAACGCAGTGCAATTTGTCTCATTGACCATCCATCTTCTGCTTTAGCAATAACTCTAGATTTAACTAAATCGTTTATATGGGGCATATTAGTTTTTTGCACACTTGCAATAAATTATAATAACTAACTGACAATGTCACAAAAATTAAAGTTAGATGTACAGAACTAGATTTTAGCAAAATACCGTTATAAGACTTGTCCTTTTTTTTTTGCTCACGACCGTACTAGGCTGTCGCTATCTTTATATATGTTTTATTTCTCTGTCTTTTAAATTTGTCACTAGACTATGCCTTTCTTATGTCTTTCACTCACGTCATTTACATTTGTCATTCTTGTTTTTATTCTATTTATTTTATATCACCTGTCTAATACTATATTAAGTACCTGTCATGTATACTTCGGAATTTGAATTACATTGTGTTTGCTCTGCAGTAACTTATTCACTCATCCTGTAATTGGGGTTATATACCCATTGGATCCTTTATAGAAATATATAAATAAATACAAAATGATATGTGAAATTATTCATGAACGTTGTGTTTTCAACTGTAATTCATTCTCTGTTGAATTTGAACCTTTACGTCCTAAACGATATTTCTTGTCTCCGTGAAGTCAATATTGATATAGTTAAAACTGAATCTCAGGACACAATACGATTTAACAATTTTATAAACGAACTGGACTTAATGCAATTAATTTCTCGACTGAAACTGCTCAAAATTCAGCAAAGTCAATAGACATCATATTAATTTCAAGTTAAAATTTTGTGGCCGTGGCGTACTAAATTATAATTATTCAGATCACGACGTTGTTCCTTATCATTCGGCAGTCAAAATGCGTAAACTTGAACCTAAAACATCATAGAAACTTTAAAATAATCAATCTTGAACAGTTTTGTTAGGACGAAGTTTGGACACAGTTAAATTCAAAGTATTTGACTAACAATAATGAGAGCAGATTGAAATTATTAAATGGCACAATAATTCAAACTTTTTTAAATACTCACCGATTCGAGTATTGTTAAACTTACAAAACACCCGTCCCATGTCAAACAGAGATCAGGCGAAGGAAATATAGAAATATAATAAATCGTAATCACATGAATATTGGAATACTTATACTTATAAATATATCAGAAATCAGGAAACTGGTGATTAGTCAATTTTATTAAATAAAAAACATAATAATAATAATAATAATAATAATAATTCTTTATTCTCATTAGACTTCGAAAGTTCGAGTAAAAAGACAAACGTAAAAGAATTTTAAAAGGTAGACAATAATACATGTATTGTATACAACTATACAAGAATGAAACACAAACAGACATAATAAAACAAGCAAATTAATACATTCGACAGTTACTCTTCGTGACTATAGCATTCCAAGTATTCACGAACAGAATAAAAGTTGTATTTTAAAAGCATGGTTTTTACTTTAGATTTGATAATTTTACTGCCATTCAATGACTTAAGAGATAATGGTAGCTTATTAAATAATTCGACATAATCAGTGGTCCATTATAGCCATTAATGATAGTTTATGATGTGGTACATCAACATTGTACGACGACCTTAAGGAATAATTATGATTATCATTTCTGTTGGTTACTATTTAAATAGTTTAAAATATGCAAACAAGAAATCGTTAAAATGCCTAGTTCTGAAAATAAGTTCCTGCATGAGTGACGTGCATTTTTAAATAACATCGTACATATTATTTTCTTCTTCAAGATGAACAGTTCATTAATTTTATTGCTGTTTCGCCAACACATTATGCATAATTCAACCTTGAACGTATCCAAAATAATACATTTTAAGAATATCTAATGTAACATGACTTCTTAATTGCCATATTGTGGAACAAGCGATTTTAATTTTGCTTATTAAGAAATCACTGTGACTCCCCAAAGATAGGTGAGAATCGATGTAAAGCCCTAAATATTTAACATTGTCACTTTCTGTTAGGATTACGCTCATAAATTGGAAGACACGGTGTTTATAATCTGAGTATTTATTGAAATGGAATACAAAAAAATATATAACTCAAAGTGACAGTTTACATTAATTAATTACAAATCACACTATCCATCATAGTCACAGTATATGATATATGATACCAAGTAACAAGTCCAAGATCATCAACACATCTCCAATGTGGTACTTTTGACAATGCTTTCGTTAAGATATCTGCTACCATTTGGTCGGTCGAAATACTTTCTATAACACTTTGCCCATCAATTCTAACGAGTAGGCTTTATTGAAAGTTTTTTGATGAAAATAAAATCTGTTTTTAGTTTATAAGCGCAAGCTCATTGTCAATGCAATAATTTTGAACAGAAAATATTGTTGAATTTATTTGATCTCTATGTCGCGAAAATGTTTACCTGAAACAGACGATGTGGTATCATCTGCAAATATTATAATGCATGATCCATTAATGATGTCGGCCAAAACAACATCAATTATAAATATAATATATAAGAGAGGACCTATCACACTACCTTGGGGAACCCCACTGTGAGTAGGAAAAGATTGAAATAATTTCCCTTTGTATTTTAACTAAACCTCTTGTGACTTGCCTTTTAAGTATGATTTAATCCGGAATAGAGGAGAACCTCTTATTCCGTATTTGAAAAGCTTTTCGGTTAACAAATTATGGTTTATCACGCTGATTTTTCTTTTGATTCAAAACTACTCAGTACGAAATTATAAAGAGCTAACGCGGCATCCTGTGTGGACAGGATCATTCTAAAACCGATCTGATTATTTGCGAGTAACTTTTCAGCAGTAAAGAAGTCTGATAATCTATTGTAATATGCTCTTTCATAAATTTTGGAGAACATTTACAGAATAACCACTCCTCTATAATTAGATTTATCAGATTTTTTTATATATTGGTACTACTATAGACTATTTGAGAGCACCAGGAAATGTTCCTTTACAAAAGGATATATTTATTAGTGTACTTAGTGGACTACAAATATAATCAATTACATTTAATAATAACGAACCAGTAACGTGACCGAATCTGCCGAATTCTTAACTTAAAAATGTTTTCTTAACCTCCTCTCCAGTTACCGAGGTAACCCCTGGAAGATCTGAAGGATTCTGTGTTAGGTAAAGGGAGACGAGGCCCTACAGTTTATTGTGGACTCCGAACCACTCTTAGGGCAATTTTTTTAATGAAAAACTATTTCGCGTTGCAAGAATCGAACCCACTTCGCTAGGCAACTCAGTTTGCTAGCGAATTTTAACCAATTAAAACATCTTTATTCAATTCTATTTATAATACATCAGATATTTTATTTATTTCATTTATAGTGTACATATTATATTATAGAACCCGACGCGTAACAAGATACATGTATCTGAACGACGGCGGTTGACCGATGTTATGCCAAATGAAGTTATTGTAATATCTTTTTGATTTATTAGGTAAACACTAGTTTTACTTCAGATCAAGCGCGTTATGAGTAATATATTGATATTTTAGAATTTCCAAATATACTTACGTTGATTCTATGTGAGACTATAATTAAGGGTAGATAATACAGAAAATAAAATTAGAAAAAAACCTGTTTTAAAAAATACTATATACAATTAAAAGAGCACCGACATTTTATTAAAACTAAACTATTTGTTCTAATATATACAAATTTTTATATATTTATATTAAGGTTAGGCATTTAATATTTAGTTTTTATAATTATTATTCCCCTGGACTTCGCAAATTATGTGTTGTGTTACTAAGGTCATAATTGATATAGAGGTAAGTCTTGATGAATCAATTTATGAATATGATGTGAATTATCATGGATTCGGATATTCGTCATATTTTTAGTTAACTCTGAATTGCTAATTTAATTTTGAAAAATTTTTGCGATGTTTCGATGCTTTGGTGTTAAAACAAAGAATTATTATTGTTTTCTATGTATTTGGAGCTATTTGAGATAACCGTATTTTTTGTTCGTGTGTTTATCGAATTTATAAAAAAATCATTAAAATTCTCAGCAGCACATTTGAAATCTTTTATAATATTACCTTCTGTATCCATAAATGGTGATGATAAATTATCATTATTATTATTTGAGCGGTCATTGTTTTTAATAATACGCCAAGCTGTTTTACCTTTATTATTGGAATTAATCATTAATGAATTATAGTACCGTTTTTTAGTATTTTTAATATTTTTTTGGTGATTTTTTGATATATTTTGTAAATCTCAAGTAATTTATCATTGAAAGTAGTTTTGTATAATTTATAAATATCTCTAACGGAGGTTCTTTCATTTACTAACTCCGCTGAAATTCAAGGGTTTTTACACTTAGTTGACTTTTTTATTTTTCGTAATTCAAGTGGAAATACTATGTCTGATAATTACATAAATCTAGAAAAGAAGTTATTGAATTTAGCCTCACTATTATCATTTGTAGTCAAGCACGACCAGTTTTATAGAGATAATAAGCATTTAATATATTATACATTATTATGATTTTTGACAGCCCTAAAGTATGTATAGGTGTAAGTAGACGTGTCTTCTGCATCAGTGTTAGTAATTTGCAAATTTACAGCTTGCGTACAATTATCTGCTCCAAAACTGTAAATGGGTGTTTAACCATAACCAGTAATTCTGCAAAAAGAGCGTGCCAGATTGCTATTTGTTAGAAAATTAGGAAAAAGCGATTCTATCTGGTCTTGAAGTGACTCTCAATTAATGACAGGAGAATTCTGACAATCGGAGTAAGTGCACGTTTGTGTGAGTCAGACAGGAGAGAGAGAAGTGGAGAGAGTAAACTCCGCCCCCGGTTGCTCGTCGCTCCGTCGACTGACTCGATCGCCCGTTTCCATTCGTTTTTTGAATTGCAACTCTCGCGGGCGGGCAAGATACGGACAGGGCAAAATTAAATAGTTGATGAATAAAACGAAAATTTTTTGCCCTGCTAGAACCCACCACTCCTCTCTGTTCTCCCGCTATACAGGAAAAACTTTGCACTTTCCTCTCTCCCTTAATAATTATTGGATTGCGATTTAGTTGGGCGGAAATTGAAGACAAAATATAAAGCAATAGATTGACTTAAAAATTATTCCCCCCACCCCTTCCCTTCATGAGAAAATCATTTTCCTCAAGGCTCCGTACTAGGCCCAACTCGTTCTATAACTTGTATTAACGATCTGCCTTCTTTTCTTGACGATATTAAATTTACGTTGTTCGCTGACGACTTAACCCTAAAAAACTCTTCTAAAGACATAAAATAACTTAGATGTGTAGATCAGGAAGTCGTAGCTACTAAACAATCTGAACAGTGATTCTCTGCAAATAAACTAAAATTAAATAAAAACAAAACTCAAAGTTTACTTATCAGTACTGATACGACTATTACTATGGGATGTAGTGTCAAGTTATTAGGCATAACTATTGATTACGGCCTGAAATGGGATGTACATATTGATCAGCTATGCAAGAAATTATCTAGCACAATCTTTATCATCAGAAGATTGAGTAAACTTATAAATAAAGATACCTTACTATCAGTGTATTGTGGCTCATTTCATTCAAATTTGAACTATGGGATAATACTCTGGGTAACTCAGAGTTTTCATACTTCAAAAAAGAATTATAAGAATTCTTGCCGACGCGACGCTCCTTACCTAGAGCACTGCAAGCCATTATTCACTAAATTAAAAATAATGTTATTGCCAAACCTGTACATATACAATAGTTTACTATAAATACATAGTAAAAGAAGTTAACTACAGATATATACAGACATACATTCTCACAATACTAGGTATAAAGGTAATCTACATATTCCTAAGTACAGGCTTTCCAAATCTAAGAACAATTCCTTAAACCTCAATTTATGCAATGAACTACTTGATAATTATATTTATGTCTGTAAATTCTTTCTATATAAAAGGTGTACGTGTGGTTGCGTGTATACATACGTCTGTGTATTGTAAGCGCATATATTATATGTATGTAAGTTAATTTACTGTTGTAGTTCTATTCTACGTTTATGTATGTATTATGCAATCGATTTATATATATTTTATTTTATAATATGTGTATTGTTGTATTCTGTACCAATAATTTATGACTTGCCACAAATGTATTTTATATGTATAGTGGTCAAATAAAGATATCTTTCAATCTATCTAATACATTTGCGAAAACCGTAAGTTTCCAAAATATTACATAGATAATTAGCATTATTCTTGGCGTATTGATCATCAAAATTGGTATTAAAATTTCCACAAAGAAATGTAGGAATATTAGGTTTTTACACGTTGTCTACTAAGAAGTCTATATTATCAACAGAACATGCAAAATTACTTGATGGCGTTCGATAGAAGCACAAAACTAAATTGTTTATATTAACAAAAGTTAATTCAGTTAAGGCACATTCAAACATCGATGCGGTTTTTGCAATAGTACAGTTTTTTGCTTTGAAATTAATATCCTGCTTGACAACTATGGCCAGTCCTCCGCCTTTCATGACTCGCCTGAAAAAATCACCAAAAACATAATTATTTTTTGTTACATTTGATTTAATCATCTGTACACCAAGTATCTGATAAACATAAGACCTCTGGAAAGTCTAATGTTTGAAGAAGTAAGTTGAGATCATCCAATTTGTTTCGAGCACTTCTTATATTTAGACGATACGCTCGGAGGTTTGATTGTATGACACTTCCACTATAGAATACGATATTTTCTTCATTAAGTTGTCTGCTTGAATAAAAAGGGCCAGTTAAGTTCCCCCCCCCCCCTCAATTGTTAACTAATAACTCGTTAGGGGTTGATGCACTAGCTTTAATTTGAAGGGCGCAAGTGAGACGAGGACAACTTAACCCATTCCATAAAAAATTAGATAATTTTGTGATGACAGGACATACCAACGTTAATAGTACTTAAATTAAAAATGTGAGATAAATCGAGTTACTCTAAGACAATAGTATTAGAAAAACAATAAAAATATTTAACATTTTTGAATTCAGATGCTTCCGATGCTCAGCTGTTTGTTTTATTATTCACAATTTGGATCTGTGAAGGAAGATTTAAGCGAATTGAGTTTCAAATTTTTTTTTATTACTTCAAAAATAACCAAGTAAGAATATTTACGATAACTTTGTACATTTCTTTAAATTATGTTTTTTGCTGAGTTATCCGCGGCTAGAGAATGTTATTGTAGGCATTTTACCAAATGAAACCTTCTATACACTTTGTAACACTCAATCAACATATTGATTTATACGCCAGAATTTATAGCATTTGAAAGCAAAATATAACGAAAAACATTTAAAATATTTATTGAAGTATTCATACAAATAAATCAGTTCCTGTTATGAAATAATTCCAAACCTCTGCAATAAAACATATAAAAACTAATTAAATATTTGTTTCCATATTGAACATAAATTTTTGATGCACACGATACTCGTACACGTAAATGTAATAACAGAGACACTCTAGTACAGAATGATCGTTCGATAATTATATTGTTATGGATTTACTAGGAGGGTGTCTAGAAAATTTAAATATGAAGGGGTCCCCCAATATATCCAAATTGCATACTTATTCGCATGAAGTAATTGATCTTCTTAATTGGTGAGAATGTTAAAATATGTAAAATTATAAATTTTATTTAAAATGTATATGAATTGATAGTGATATAAGAGATGACATTAACATGAGAAATAAATTGTACAAGCAAGCTGTTTCAACAGGTAAAAAAGAGAACTGGGAAGAATAAAACCAAAAAAAGAAACTGTTACAAGTATAATAAGGAAAAGTAAAGAGGAATTTTATAAAAATGAAATTAAAAATAAAAAAGTTGCCGAGCTATGGAAAAAACTTTAAAAAATACTGCCGGATTAAAGTGGGAAAATAGATAATATAATTTTTGATGGTATTCTAGAAAAAGAAGAAAATGTTATTGCCTGTGCTTTATTGAAAGTATAGACACTATAATTAGATCCATCATTATGCAAAAAAATAATTATATTCCGAGCGATGCAGAAAATTTAAGTACTCTTGAAAAATTTGATATAATAACTATGAGGAGGTAATGAACTTGCTGACAGCCTTGTGCAAAAACCAGCTGAAGCACAATTCATTGGACCTGAACCGTTTTGTGGCTTGACCAAGGGACACGTAATGGAGAAGATCCAAAAATGGGAAAAGGAACAAAAAAAGTCCTACTGGAGGAATACTCCAGGTCAAAAACGTTTATAATTTATTCGGCAAAGAATGCCACAAGGCTTCTCGAACTTGAAAAGGTTGAATTAAGGCTGATAACAGGCCTTCTAACTGGCCACTGCCCTTTGAGATATCATCTTAAGAACATGGGTAAGGCAGTAGACGACAAATGCAGATACTGTGATACTGCAACTGCTAAAGTTTCCAGAGCAGGTGGAATTAACGTCTGAAGACATAGGGAAACTAGCCCCCAGAAAAATCACAAGTTTTGTAAAAATTCTTGGAATCCTTGGCAATAACTAGTTGTAGGGTTATTCACAAAAGATCTTTTAGGTCGAAGTGAATGAAGTAAGGCTACTTAAAGCCAAACGACCTCTGAAACAATCTATAATCTACAATGAGAAGGTTAAGAGAAATTATTTATTCACTGAGGGAGATTACAGACCCTGAATATATGATTAGTATCAGAGTTGTCAAATGTGCATTTGAAGTAATAGGAAATCATTTTCTTGATCTAGTAAATATTTCCCTGACATATGGTATCTTTCTTGGTGCATGTAAAACTTCCTACGTTATTCCAGTACCAAAGTATTCAAATTTATCGAAATATGAAGATCATAGGCCAATGAAAACAGTGTTAATATTTGAAAAAATTGTGGAAATGGCAGTTAAAGACCAACCTATTAATTTTTGTGATAATAATGAAGTAATCCTTCAAAATCAATCTGGATTTCGCAAACATTATTCCTGTGAGTATGTTATTATAAATGTATGTGATAAATGGTTTAAATGGTAATAAAAAGGTAATCAAGTGATTTTAGTCATATTTCTTGACTTGAAAAGAGCGTTTGAAATGATAAATAGGGTGTTGCTAATATTCAAGCTAGAGGGAGTAGGGCTGAGAAATAACGCGTTAAATTTGTTTTAAAGTTACCTACCTAAGCAACAGATCACAAAGAGTTTAATATAAAAATTCAGTAACAAGTGAGCTAGAGATAGAACGTGACGTTCCTCGGAGGACCATTTTTGGTCCTATTCTGTTTACTCTTTATATAATGTGTAATGGGGTAGTGAAGCGCAAGTTATAGCCTCTCCTACTCAATTGTTAACCTCACCTTCGCGGTGAGTTCAATTTGAACTTGGTGCACCCTGTTTTCACTAACGAGGCTCTAACGACCGAGTAAGGGCAGAATAACCCTTACCTTTTGCCGTGAGCATATCCACCTTCTCACGAAGAGTGCGGTAAAAATAACCCACCGCACACAAAGGTTGCTTTTGGAATCGTTTGGTTACCCCATCGTCGCAGTCTCCTTCTGTGCCATGGGACCACACCACTCGCCTTCCGCAACCGAGCTGGTCAGTTGCATACCTGCTCCAGCTAAAACTTCAAATGCAGCTTCGTTTTCAGTCGATTAAGGCTTTAAAAAATGATGGAGCGTTCAAGTGGGACAAAATCATCCGGAGGTACAATACCCTCCCGATCGGATCTCCGGGGGAGGGTGCCCACAGGGACACCTCATCGAATGTCGAAAAAACACCGACAAGTTAAATCCAACAAAACGAATTCTTTCATCTACGGCGCTTGGAATGTTCGTACTTTGAACGACAGCACTCGCACCGATCGGCCTGAAAGAAGAACTGCTCTAATAGATAGAGAACTTCACCGACTCAACGTTGACGTTGCAGCTCTCAGCGAAACTCGATTTTTGGAGGAAGGCTCTCTCACAGAAAAGTACTACACCTTCTATTGGAAAGGTCTTCCCACCAATTCAAGAAGACAACATGGAGTAGGATTTGCCGTTCGGAATCAACTTGTATCCAACTTAACACAAGTACCACAAGGCCTATCCGAGCGTCTAATGCTGCTACGCTATGAGCTATCAGATGGCAACGCGGTAAATCTAATAAGCGCCTACGCTCCCACTCTGGATGCAAGTCACGAAACCAAGGAAAGCTTCTATCAACAGCTGGAAGAAACCCTCTGTAGAATACCTAAAACGGAACGACTCGTTATTCTTGGCGATTTTAACGCTAGAGTAGGGAGAGATGCAGACACATGGCCAGGCATCATAGGCAAGAACGGTTTGGGCAACATGAACGCTAACGGTCAACTACTCCTAACTAAATGCGCCGAACATGATCTAGTTATAACAAACACCATTTTCCGACAAAAGGATAAATTTAAAGGCACCTGGCGTCACCCCAGATCAGGTCACTGGCATCTACTGGACTATGTTATCGTACGTAGGAAGCATCTCAAGGACGTCCAAATTACAAAGGCGCGCATTGATAGCGAATGTTGGACCGATCATCGTCCTGTTGTCTCTAAAATGAAAATTGTTATGAGACCCAAACACAGAAGAACTCAAGTAAAACGTAGACCCCGTCTCTGTATTAGTAAATTGCGTGACCAACAAACCGTCGAACAGCTAAAGCAAAAAGTTCAAGAGAATTTGAGTGCACTAGAAGAAACCAATTCTGTAGATGTCGCTGCTACCTGGACACAAATTAAAGACAGTTTAAAAAGTGCGAGTGAGGAAATTCTTGGCACTGTAGCAAGTAAAAAACAGGAGGACTGGTTCAATGATAATGAAGCTTTTATACAAGAACTTCTTGACCGCAAACATATTGCCTTCCAAAACGCTATCAACCACCCCAACGACTCATCAAAAGCAGAAGCTTTTGCCCAATCTAAGTATGAAACGCAACGCAAAATCAGAAGAATAAAGAACGAGTGGTGGGCAAGCAAGGCCAGAGAAATTCAAAGGTACGCCGATTCACACGACTACAGGAATTTCTTTCAAGGAGTAAAAGCAGTGTACGGCCCCAGTCGGAAAAATATGTGCCCTATTAAAGATTTAAATGGAAATCTCCTCAGAGAAGACCAGGAAATAAGAGCCCGATGGAAAGAACACTACTCTAACATTCTTAACCAGCAAAGTCAAGCCGATCACGATATTATAAATCTTATCCCTCAATACGACACCTTCGAAGACTTAGATAAGCCACTAACAACGGAAGAGATCTTAACCGCCATTGGGCAGCTAAAAAATAACAAATCTCCCGGCGCCGACTCACTCCCAGCTGAGATCTTTAAAGCTGTGTCGTCAGAGCTCATACCCTACCTCAAAAAACTGTTTGATGTCGTGTGGGAAAGTGGTCAAGCTCCGCAGGAGTTTCGTGATACACTTTTAATTAACCTCTTCAAAAACAAAGGGAGCGCTGCGGACTGTGGAAATTACAGGGGTATAGCTCTCCTGGCTGTTGGAGGGAAGATACTCACTAAAGCGATGGCAAATAGGCTAACACCTGTTATGGAAAAGTTACTTCCTGAAACACAGAGTGGCTTTAGACCAAACCGAGGCACATCGGATTTAATCTTCACACTTAAACAGCTTCAAGAAAAAGCACTCGAACATCAAGGAGAAATTCACATGGCCTTCATTGATTTAACCAAGGCGTTTGACTCGGTGGACAGGGAAGTGCTCTGGAAAATTATGTTCCGCTTAGGTATCCCTAGAAAATTTGTGGAAGTATGTCGCAGTCTACATACAAACAACAACGCCCAGGTTATGTATAATAATGAGGCAACCGAACCTTTCCAAACCCTCACTGGAGTTAGGCAGGGATGTGTCCTGGCACCCCTACTCTTTAATTTGTTTACCACTGCTCTAACAATTATTGTTGACAACAAACTGACTGTCAGAGGAATAGGTCTCAGATACCGTTTTGATGGCGGTCTCTTTAACATAGGGCGCTTTAGAGCTTTCACGAAGACACGCACACGATTCATTTGTGATCTCCAGTATGCGGATGACTGTGCACTTTTAGCCTCTACGCCGGAAGAGCTTCAAGAACTTTTAGATGTGTATGCCCAGAGCTATGATTCCTTAGGACTTAAAATCAACATTGGAAAGACTAAGATTATGTCAACTCCTCATCAAGTGAACCAAATAGACATTACACTTAACGGAAATTCTCTTGAAGTGGTGGATCAGTTCAATTACTTAGGCAACGTTGTTAATGACAAAGCAAACATGGACAGCGAGATTCGCAATAGAATTAACGCTGCATCTAGAGCACTCTGGGGACTTAGAGAGAGAGTATTTGACAACCACGACCTTGCTTTGTCAACGAAAATGGCTGTCTACAGAGCAGTTGTCATTCCAACACTGCTATATGGATGTGAAAGCTGGGTCACTTACCGTCGTCATGTGAAAGAATTAGAACGTTTTCAGCAAAGACATCTCAGAAGTATGATGAAAATCCGTTGGTTCCATCACATATCAAACGTGGAAGTACTCAGGAGAGCAAACAGCCTTGCAATTGAGGTGCTTATTTCAAGAGCACGCCTAAGATGGGCAGGTCACGTTCATCGTATGCATGATAACCGCCTTCCTAAATGCATACTTTATGGTGAATTGCTAAGCGGTAGAAGAAGGCGTGGCGGTCAACGAAAGAGGTTCAAAGACGCTCTCCATAAAAATCTAAAATCCTGCGGTATTGCAGACGAGCAATGGGAACAACTTGCAGCGGACAGAACCGAATGGCGAGGGGTTGTGGCCAGCTATCAAGGAAATGTTGCTGCAAGAAGGCCGAATCCAAGACCTAACCAGGTCTATGTTTGTCCTGACTGCGGTCGACATGTGCTCTCCCGAATTGGCCTCTATAGCCATAGTCGTGTGCACCGTAGATGAATGGGAATTACAATAAACTACACCTGTTACTTGTTTTTTATTGTACACAATTTATCGACTGTAACATTTTCATACTCGGACTCGAGTAACGGCTAATAATAATAATAATAAAAAAAATAATATAAATGATATTGTTAACTGTGCAAGTAACTGTGAAATGTCTATGTTTGCAGATGATACAATATTGTATATAAGCGGTAAAAATCTTTACCAGATATACACAACTATAAATAAGCAATTAGCGCTACAAAATAAATGGTTGAGTTAAAATAGTTTAAGTCTTAATTTAAATAAAACAAAATGCATGCTAATAGAAAAAAAATATAGGTTATGTAGTTTAAATGTAACAAATTTGTATATTGAGATACATAATTATAAGCTTGACCAGGTTCAAGAAATTAAGTGTTAATAGATGAGAACTTAAAGTTTAAAAAGCATTGTGACTATACAGGGTGTTCCGAAAATGGTGGGCAATCTCCCGGATTTGGGTAGAACCAGTGAAAATAAGGTCACAAGTATCTTTTTCTTTCCCCGGAGGTACCCCTACGAAGATATTCGCTCTTGAAATTGAAGGTTAAAAATCGATTTCTCGCGATAACTTTTTTCTTCTTCAATCGATTTTAATAATTTTTGGATCAATATCATATTATTTCAATCCAGTTAGGTCAGTGTATTAGAAAATTGGATAACATTCTTGGGGGCTCGGGGGAAGAGCACCAATTGCCTTAATGAGTTGAAAAAAAATCAGCCTATTTTCTTTTATTTATATGGTTATTTTCAAATTTTTGAGCAATTTTTACATAAAAAACGTATACTTGTATGATGCCGGTAATATGAACCGTTTTCGAGATAAATGCACTTAACAATCAAATTGCGATTTTCAATGCACAAATAATAATTTTTAAAAATTAAATAAATTATTTCTCTATGAGGTAGTAAGTACTTACCTAGCCTTATAAAAACAAAAAATCTTGAACACACAAAACACAAAATTTGAAACCTTACTGTAGAAAACTAATTAGGGACATGGAAATATGAAGATTTATGAAATTTCATAACAAATGCTCAATATGATCATCTCCTCTAATGTATGCTTGTCCACGACGAACTGACGATCGCTGGACTCGCCACAACATTCCTTCGTTTTCTCTAATTACATTTGAATGGTACATAATTCTCTCGTATAATTGTTCTCTTGTCTCTGCTGGTGTGGCATATATGAGACTCTTATGCCCCCACAGGAATAAATCAAGGGGATTTAAATCGGGTGATCGGGGAGGCCAAGGAACAGGCCCGCCCCGACCTATCCGCCGGTTTGGATATACTCTATTCAAATGACCCCTCACTATAAGACTAAAATGCGGGGGCTCCCCATCATGCATAAACCACATGTTCTCTCGAGATGCAATATCAACGTCTTCTAAAAGTTGTGGTAACTGCTGTTGGATAAATTCAAGATAAAATTGCCCATTCAATCGATTTGGAAACACGAATGGGCTCAACAAGTACCGGCCAATAATTCCGGCCCAAACGTTAATATGAAATTGCCTTTGAAACGTGTAAGTTGTGGGAGTTAATGACTCAATTTTTTCCAAAGCTCGCTTCATCCGTATACAAAACCGATCGAATGAAGGCATGGTTTTGTTCATATTTCTGTGTAAACCACTGCAAAAATTGCACCCTGGTAGGAAAGTCATCTGGGCTAATGGCATGTACTCTCTGTATGTGGTACGGATGAAGCAGTTGCTCTTTTAAAATTCTTCCAACGATCGATTTATTTGTAATGATAACGATCTGATAGTGACAGATGAATTGGCAGTGACTGCATCCAATACCGTTCTCTTCTACGTCAAAAGTACGTGTTGTCCGCGGAGCACCCCTGTTTTCGTCATTTGGCGTAAATCGACCTAAGTAGAGATATAATTCTTAGATTTTTAGTTTATCATATTTTTTACCAGTTCTCTCAGCCGTTGATCAATACGTTCAAATGTTTTGCGATTAGGAACCTTTCGATGGCGATACCGTCGAGCGTATAGTCTTCGTGTTTTCGAGGCATTACAAGAAGCCATTCCATACATTAAATGCATATCTGCGTATTCATTGTTATTGTAAGCCATATTTCAACCAATTAATTACTTAATAATTAATGTCGGATTAAGCTAATACTGAAAAATTATGTCACTTCAATTATCTGATATTTTGATCCATGGCAACCATAAACTGTCATTATTACTCGTTTGGTTTTGTACATAAACAGCTACATCGTCTTATCTACATAGATAAGCTGTCTTTTTATATATTTAAAAAAATTAATATTAACACGTTCAATGCTGGCCCCAGAACTTGGGCTTCAGCATGTGCGGCACCATTTTTGTCGTTTCTTTTCAAATAATCGACGGGAAGGTCATACATAATATAACAAAGTAATACTAAGTAAATAATCTTTGTTTATTTATTTTTAAAAGTTACTATTATTTGTGCGATTGAAAATCGTAATTTCATCGTTAGTTACATTTATCTCGAAAACGGTTTATATTACCGACATCAAATTGGCAAATTGGTATACGTTTTTTACGTAAAAATGGCTCAAAAATTTGAAAATAACCTTAGAAATAATAGAAAATAGGCTGAAAATTTGTCTTCAACTTATCAAGGCAATGGGTGCTCTGTCCCCGAGCCCCCAAGAATGTTATCCAAGGTTCTAATACACTGACCTAACTGGAACTGGAAATAATATGATACTGATCCAAAAATGATTAAAATCGATTGAACAATAAAATAGTTATCGCGAAAAATCGATTTTTAACCTTCAACTTCAAGAGCGAATATCTTCGTAGGGGTACCTCGGGGGAAAGGAAAATATACGAACTTGTGACCTTATTTTCACTAGTTCTATCTAAATCCGAGAGATAGAGAAATAGGTAACAGTTTAATGACAAAAATCTTATTACACAAATCAATAATATTTCCACGCATTGAATATTGCTCAAACATTTTTTTCAGTTTTAACCAAAACGAAATAGACAAACTGCAAAAATTTCAAAATAAATCTGTGAGAACAATCCTTAAGTGTAACAAGTATACATCAATAAAAAATATGTATGAATGTAAAACAACCAATAATACTTAAAACTTTAGATTTTATTTATAAATTGAAGAACAAATAAACTGCTATGTATCTATGTAATAAAGTAAGATATATAAATAGTATTCATTCATACAATATAAGACAGAATAATGACTTTATATAGACACAGCCAAACATCATTATTAAATAAAACTATATTTTATACAGGTCTAAATATGTTTAATACCCTACCAACAGAAATTTCTCTCGAACGATTCACCAAAGTAGTATTTCGCACCCTAGATAAAAAAATAAGTATTTGTTGTTATTATGCCTTACCACATGTTATGTGAAGCAGAAAAAGGTTATATTATTGTTAAACTTGGACAAGGTTGGTCTCAACAATGCTGAGCAGATCAAGTTAATTGCAACCAAACCTCGATTCGGAAAGTGGCTAGAAACTCATAATGGGAGTAAGAAAATGAGTTCTGGCCGGCCTGTAGTAGAACAAAATGCTGGTTCCACCAAATATTAATTCTTATAATATTCCTTCTGCTTTCTTGGTGGGCCAACGAATACTCGGAAGTTGGTTTCCTCCTTGAATTGAGTGAAGTTGGATAATAGATTTTGTCTTATATATTTTATAAGGCTATTGTTGTTTTCTGTTGTTTTCCACTGTAATATTCGGATTATTCATTTCTATCCACATTCGGTTAAATTTTGGATAGCGTTTTTGCTATAATAACTTCATCTGCCATTCGTTGTTAATACCAGCCTCGTATAACAAACTCTACTTGTTTTCTTATAATAATGTAAAAAAAAGAATTATTTGTTATTATTTTTTCTTTGCAAAGTTAAATTTGATCCCACCAATGATTCAGGATCGTCAGGATAAAATAAAATTTTTAAAAATACTAACGTATTGTCTAGATTATGGTGGATGCGCCGCTGTTAATAATATACATTCTAACTAATAATAAAAGCGTGTCAATTAAATCATTTTAGTAAGTTTTAAAAAATTATAGTTTAAAAAAACTAAAAAAATACACTTTAGAAACCGAACAAAAAATTAAAAAATAATAATGTTTAAATATTAAGATTTTGTTCAACAGCGATAGATTTTAAAAAGCGTGAGGTGTTTGATATCAATTGTTATAAACACTTTATTAGTAGCTATTGATAAATGTAGAATTATAAAAATATAGTAAAAAGCACCGCCTTTTGCAATCTATCTCTGTTGAACAAAATCTTAATATTTAAACATTATCATTTTTTACTTTTTAGTTCGGTTTTTACAGCGTGTTTTTTTAGTTTCTTTAAACTATAAATTTTTTCAGCTACAATAAAAGTACATGGAAACAATTAAAAGAAACTGAGATTTATTATAGAAATATAATACTTATTCTAAGATTTCTCATGTAGTATACTTTTAATCAAAAGTATATTTTAAAATATTAATTGAGCAAATTATACTAAATAGTAACAGTTTACACAACTATTGCGATCTAACGTCACCTTATTTCTCATAATCCATTAATTTTATTTTTTTAATTGGGTATCATATATCAGAGTAGCATTCCCATATCTCTCACTAGATTTAGTTACTTCAACGGAATTTTTATTTTTAATCACCATCAGTTCCGACTCAGGGAGTTCATTTTGTTTCTCAGGTGAATTCCAAGGTTGAAGTTCAGATTTGGCAAAAAGGCAGAAGAAAATGCCACTTGCAAACAAAAACGCCCCTGCTATCCAAAATACCTTCTGCCATTGGCCAACAGTTTGCTGGAAAATAAATTGAAATTAGTTTAAATATCCCGCATCATGGAAATACTATTAAAAGCATATTTTTTGTAAATGGTTATAAATGTTGATTCGTAATTTCACTACTACTACTTGGGATATCTACGACTAGAAAAAAGTAGAAATAGCGTTAACTACATTGGCACTTCTTTCTTCAACAAACTCCCACTTCACATTACTTCTTTACCATATAACCAGTTTTGTAGCCAGGTTAAAAAGTTACTAATAAAAGGAGCTTTCTATAATTTTCAAGATTTTTTATTCACCGATTATTCAACTGAAATTGTGTAAAATTGAATCTTGATTTTAATATATTTTAATGTAATATTTTAAGTGTGTTATTTTAATTTATTTGTCAAATGTGTAATGTTATACGTGCAATTTGTGTTTATAAACTGAATATTGCTTATCATCAATATTCTATCACATTAGAACTAATATGTAATATGATTATTTTGTCTTGTGTGAAACTACTGTAAGTTCTTAACACCAATAACTTACTTCTATTTCTAAACTATGTCTATTTCTAATATTATTTATAATTAATACCCAATTTCGATGTTATCCGCAGTGTGCTGTAACAGATACCAAGCTAATAAGAATCTAATCAGTCCGACGTGTTTACTAGTTAGTCTAAAGGTCAGATCCAATGAAACATCAATAATATAGTAATTGTAAGTGTATTTTCTGGCTGTGTACCTTATGAGAAATTATCCTCAGATCAAAGCTGACATAATATCTATATATCCAGGTAAATACTATTAAATAATCATGTCTTAACCATACCACCCACTTATAAATAAATAGTCAGCCCACCATTTCTATAAAATTGATGATCAGCTATTGCATTCGATGAGGGAATAAACAGGTGGGTTGTGTATTGGATATAATATTGTAAATAAAAGCAGGTACGTAACTATTCATATTAACTTTATCGAATGTTCCTCCAGGAGTAGTGCTAGGCATATCAAATAGAGTTCAATACAGAGTGTTCATAAAGTCTCGATCCATTTTAGTGAAAATGTTGTTCTCATTTTCAGGCATCGTGAAATAATTGAATAATGTTAACATTACATTGAATAATAAGAGAATAGCTGTTGTCGGAGCATGTTTGCGAAGATTATCATATGAAGCCGTTCATATGCAAATTCAGGAAATTTAGTCTGAAAAAAGCGAATACTCAGCTTATTGCGAACAAATTCCAAAGAATATTAGCATACGAGATGAGCGACGTTTAGGTAGGCCATCAAGATCTGAAGATACCGTATAAAGTCTTCAGCAAACAATTGGACGTACTGTATCAACTCGTTTTAGTAGGAACCTCGTTGTATCAGTATAACCAGGTGCCGCATAAGTTTGAAGAAGAAGATTATGCATCATGGAAAGCTATGTGCTATGATCTTCTGTAGGCTGTAATGCACGAAAAATTGATGGCCAACATTTTATTCAGCGATGAGGTTACATTTCCTACCTGTCTGTCTTCAAGTTAACAGACATAACTGCCAAATATGGGCAGATGAACAACCAAATGCGCATTTTAAATAGCAAGTAGTTACGCCAAAAATAAATGTCTGGTTGAGTTTTGCGCAGACTCGAGTGTATGATCCTTTTCTTATCGCAAAGAAAACGATTACTGGCAGCTTTTATTTCGGTATGTTGCAACAGCTTCTGGAGCCGCAAGTAATGAATGATGAAATTTTTGGGTCCACTATGTTTCAGCAGGATGGTGCAGCTACTCGTTTTGAAAACATTATCTGAGACTACCTTAATGAAGCCTTTCCTGGCAGGTATTGAAAAGTTTATGGGCACCGCGATCTCTGGTTTAAGGCCCTTAGACTTTTTCGCTTAGGGACTTATCAAATCTATAGTTTATCAGAAGGATGTTAGTGACCTACAAGACCTTAAAGATCAAATACGAATAGAATCGACAGCATTACAGCAGATACATTCCAATATGTTTTTCGAGCCACTAACGAATGTTGTTGAGAGCAGTACTTTGAAATTTAGGGGACCATGTCGAATTGTATTAAATTACATTATAACTTTATACTTGTTGATAAATATAATTTGTTTTTCCAGAAATATTGTTTTTTCCCTAAAATGGATCTTTATGGACCATGTATAATTGAAATAATGATGTTTTGTATATCGCCAGATATTTAGTTATAAAAGAAATTTCATATCAATATATTTTATAAGTTGACATTTCATTAAAAATATTTCTTCAACTAAACCGATGAAAGTTTTATCCATTCCTCATGTACGATAACGCTAATTAAGAAATTTCAAATGTAGGATATAAAGTCATATATAAGTTCAAATGACCACAGTGAGTCATTGGTAAGCATCTTAACAAAATGGCTTACACTGACTGAAATTTTTTTTGCTCGAAAAACATTATTGGTAATGAGTTAAGGGCCTGTACTGGTGCTCACAAGCGAAACTAAAAGTATATAAAGAAAAAATAATAGTATTTACTTCCTATTGACTTAGGTGATAACGGTCAGGACGTTGTTTTGACTGATTAAATCCTTTGTTCACTTTTTTAAATTGTAATTTTGCGATAGCACCTGCCGTTCCTTGTACCAATTTACTTTGATTCTCTGCTGTTTCAAGGCTTAACGCCAGTTTGCAAGCGTCTATAAATGTAAGAGTTTCTGGTTCGCTAAGTAATTTTTGTTGAACGCTGGCACTGACAAACCCACATACAAGTCTGTCACGTAATGTTTGGTCTAGGAAGGTTTCAAATTTGCAATACTTCGACAAATCCTTGATGATACTTATGTATTGACTGACACTCTCATTTACATCTTGTTTCCTGTTATGAAACCTTTACCTCTCGACTATGACACTGGTAATTGATTTGAATTTATTTTTTAGGACTAATACTAATTCATCATAGCTCTTCTCTGTAGGCTTGGCTGGAAATAGCTCAGTTTTCAAAATATTGTACGTTTTCGCTCCAAGTAAGGTAATCAAATTAAGAACTTTCAATTCAGCGGCTACAGCATTTACCAAAAATATTGTTGTAATCTTTTTCCCATGATTCGAAACTTTCATGTGCCTCATTGTATTTTTCAAATTTTACCATGATGGCGGTTACCAACGACTACTTTGGACTGATTGACTAAAACAACTGACCGACACTTTTTCGTTGCTTTATTCGACTTTCGATTATGACTATTGACTCGATCCACTTGTCGTCGCCAATTAATGCTATGTATTTCAATAAATCACCGACGGACACTTTAGCATTTTATTAATATATTTTATCATAACAAACAACGCACTTGCTTGATTGATATACAAGACATGACTGACTTCCGATCATTCAGTCGTGCCAACTATGTAACGAAGTATTTTTCGTTACCGAAATATGTGTAAAGATATATGATATTTTCTGGAAACTATTTTATAGTTCTGTTATATTCATATTTGTAAATATATTGTACCGCCGTAGGCAAATTCGTTTGAAATTAATTAATTTCTAGAAACCACGAGTAGGTATATCAGATTATAAAGTACAGATGTACTCGGGTGGGGAAGCGACGAGAAGAGTTTCTACATTTCAGATACGCCAAACCACGAACGAGTCAGTGTCTTCCCAGCGACCGACCACGTTAGATGTGCAGAGCTCTCCGTCCTGTGGTATCAGAGTAAGGTAAATTTGCTAAGTCCACAAATTCATCGTGGCATTATTTTTCTAAGTCCGAAAATATTTTACAAGTTCATTCGACGTCACTTATGTGACGTAGTCCTTCAGTAAACGGGAATAATTTAATTATTCCGCATTTAGTCTTCTGGCTGCCGTCCCACGAGGTACATGTGCCTGCTGTTGGCTCTGGTGCTGTACTGAAAATATTACAAGTCCACAATTCAGGTAACATTTATTTTTCTAAGTCCGGAAAATCTATATTTGAATTATTTTTCTAAGTCCACAAATCCTTCGTGGAATTATTCTTCTAAGTCCCCAAAGACATTTAAAATATTTTTACAAGTCCAGCTGACGTCACAGTGATTCACCGCGCACCTATTTTCCGCTGTTTCTCCCACTCCTTCATCTCTGAAGGCAGTAATTAAATTCACACCGACTAGTGAGTCTTCCCAATCGACTCAGAGCCAGCAGACGTGTTCACGCTAAATATTTGAAGCCGCCAGGTAACATTCATTTTTCTAAGTCCGTAAAATCTGTATTTGCCATAAGTCCACAAATTCATCGTGGAATTATTCTTCTAAGTCCACAAATACATATTTGAATTATTTTTCTGTCGCGAAATATTCCGAAATAATTTTTCTAAGTCCGAATCTGATTCTGAATTATTCAAATATTTTGTCAAGTCCGTCTGACGTCACCGTGATCCATCACGCATCTGTTTTCTGCTGTTCTTTCATATCTGAAGGAAGTAATTAAATTCATACCATGTAGGGAGTCAGCCTGATTGACTCAAAGCAAGCAGACGTGTTTCCTCCGAAAATCAAGCTCCAGGTAAATAATACTTGACACATATTAATTCCGAACCGTGGAATTTTTGGAATAAACCACGCATCTGTTTGGCGCATTTCTCCCGCTACTCTAATAAGTTGTTTGATTATAGAAAAGTCCCGGTACACCAAGCAAGTGTGTCAGTACGCTCTGACCGTTCCCGCAAGCAGACGTGCCTGAATCCAGACCAACAAGTATTCTATAAACTGTTACACTGTAGTTTTTTTTCTTTTTCCTATTTTAAATACTATATATAATTGTGGTCTTGCTTCATTTGCCTGGTATCCGTATCTAATCTGCACTTTGGTATCGCTTTATTAAATTGCCTACGTAACGCCGCTTACTTTGTGTTAACACTTTGCCGTTTGCTTGGTGCTCATATTTTAAATAGTAGTTTGTGCTTGCTATCCTTGTCGCCTGAGTCATTTGGTAGTAGATTTTTGCTTGCTCCTTCCGGCCTAAATAACTTGTAGATTTTAGTAGTTGAAGTAGCTTTGTACCTATAGGTTTATAGTAATATATTGACTTTATTCAAATACTATGAGTTTTATTGTCTGTGTGTGAACGTCTAATTTCCCATATATTGACCCACTGGAATAAACTTTCTCCACTTGAGCTGCTCAGCCTCGCGTACTCGGCTTGAGGGTAGTGTGTCCTATCACTTAAACTAGGACTGGCGCCCGAGTAATTCGAAAACTTGTTTCCGAAGCTCGTGTGTCAAAGAGCGGCCGCGCCTTTTCTCCACGTCAACGTGCGAGGTGGAGAAAAACGCGTCACAATTTTGTCCGACTTTAATCGAATAAATAGTAAGATTCATAAAAAAATCGACTAATAGTATTTGTTTTATATGGACGTGACATTTTCTATGTCGAGAATGTACAAAAGAGCCAAGACACAAAAAATCACTTTACTCCACATATAACATGCTATTTCTTTTTTCAAACATCGAATATAAGTTAAATAAACACTTATTATTTTTTCTTCGAATACTTTTCACTAAAACTTTTCAGTTTGCACTCCGCTCAGAGCTCGCTAGCACCAATAAGGGATTAATTAAATCTTCTTGATTTAAAAAAATTAAAACTCATATGTAGAAGCCATTTTATTAAGATACCTACCAATGACTCATTGTGATCACTTTCCTTTTAAAATATTTTTGTTTTATTATTGTTTGGGAACGTTTTATCTGAATTATACTTGCCATTTTCAGGCTTTGGATGATAGATATCCACTGGTACTTACTCAAATTGAACTCCCTACAATTGAACTCTTTGCAACGCTTGCAAAATAGAAAAAAAAACATACAATACTTTAAGTAGAAGGGTGAAATAGAGAGGTTAAAAAATATTTCCTTCACGAACAAACCCAAATTCATAACCAGTTTACGTTATAAAATGGAAAGGAACAAGAACTGGCCGTCGTAACTATTCCTGTCCCGATGATTGGAGTCTATGATCTTACAATCTTAGAATTTAACATTGTATTAAATAGACCTTAGCTAACAGAAATTAGTTCTGAAAACCTGAAACACCTTTCAAATTACTTTAACAGAAAATCATGAAATTGTCATAAATAACATTAAAACATTCACTGCTGATGGGATTGTGTTAGGTACCACCGGATGCAGTGTTAGGTTTTGTTTTAATTGACAAAACTAAAGAAAGAACAAAAACGCAATATGGCAACACCAGCATTGTTGACAGAATTTTCTCAGCAGTGCTGATGTCGCCATATGGCGTCACACATATAAAGGGTAGGTTTTGTCAATCTCCAAATAACAATGCTCCTTTTTGTATTAAAACTTTATAAAAACAAATTAAAATACATAAAAAAGAGCTTTGGGAGACCTCTTAGGCCTTTTAGGAACTGAAAGGCCTGCCTGGCTATCATTAATCGCTTGAGGTTAAACAAAGTCGCACTGGGTATGAAAACAATCTTTATAACACTATAACTCCACGCCGATTCGATTACATGCATCTACCAGCAATGTTGAATACAGACTGAGCAATATAATATACTTAAGCCCAGATCGCCATATGGCGACACCAGCACTGCTTAATATACTATTGCGTCGCCATATGGCGATGTCAGCAGTTAATGTGTTAAGACACTATATTGTTTTATTCTAGGTTTACTTTGTTCAGTGGTTTTAAGGCACTTTATGTTAAATGCATCTGTTAATGAATTCAAATGCTCCGTACATGCCTACATTGCAGTTTAACTTTGTTTACCATTTCCAATAGTTCCTTCGTCATTTGATTTGTAAATTAAACTGAATTTCAAAGTTTGAGTTGCAGCATACTTGTGGGGTAAATGTATTAAATTGAATAAAATAGAAGACCGCCAATATGCATACTTGCTAGAAACAAATGGACGAATTGCTGGAAACTTTGTTAGTTTAGAAACTTTGAAACATTTCTGATGGCATGCGGTTAGCATTGGAAAACAATAAAATATTATTTTAGAGAATAATAAATCGCCTAAGCTCCCTTAGATCTGGAAATGGAAACAAAAATATAAATCTTTCTTACTTTTTAACATTATTAATTTTTGTCGCAGTTATTTATTTTTCATAACTAACGAATTAACGTATTGCTTTAAATTTTGAATTAAGCTTAAAAGTGTAATGTGACTTGAAAGCAGGCGAAAGGAGTGAGAATTTAGAGGAATCCATTAGATATAAGTCTGTATTATACCTTGTAAAGTTACATCATATTACAGTAGCTATGGCGTGAAAGTAACGCGAATCTTGACTTTTCATCATCGCGTTGTGCCGTCTAGGAAGAGAGACAATGTGTTGATACTTCCGAGGTATAGATCTTGACATATGATTTTGGTTTACGATTATACACTGGCAATTTGAATACACTTCAAATGAATATATGTGAGATTCTACTTAATATCTAAGGTAGGAGAATTTCTAAAAGTTATCACGGGAATTGTCAAGCAGAGTTCTCGATCAGCAAGAAAACCCCTCAAGTTTTAAGTCTGAGCTTGCTGGAATTTCATTTTTTAATGTAAAAATAAGTTTCTCTGGCACTTACTATTTATTCAGATTAAGGCCTTCTCCTAGCTTAGAAAACCTATACGATTTATATTAGGTATAAAGTACACTTTATTGCAAAGAAAGCAGTACACTTTATTTTAGCAATGTAAACATGACTTGCGAAAAATCACTATATATGTCATTAGTTATCTAAGTCATTAGTTCAAACTAAAAAACATTCAACTTCTCCACAATTTCTACGGTCTTGATAACTTCTTTCAGTTAGTACTTTAAACTAGGGAAACATTTATGTATAATTACAAGCTGTATTTTATTTTAGTAATTCCAACTTTGAATTCGGCATATAAGCATATGTAACATATTCCAGGTCATTTATTTTTTACTCTTTTTAGTTTAACGCTTTTGCACAACGTGGTCCAAAATTGTCTCCCGATATTTCAGCTGAAACTTGGTAGATTTATTATATGACCAAGAAGACACTTTGTGACATATCTGTCATATCTTACGGTTTCACCGGAAATAAATAATAATAATAAATAAACACCACAAAAATTAGACAACCCTCAATGCCAGAAGCTAGAGGCTTGTGCGGAAGGGGATTACACATTGAAAAGACGCGGACATACAACCATTTCTTCCAACAGTGCCGGTGCCGGGATTCGAACCCGGTGGCGCGATACCCGTATGATTAATCGCGATTGCCACCTCGCGCCGTAACCATCTTTGAAAACCTGTGAGTACGGTGATACTCCCCAAAAGAGATTTCGAGTCCATTAAAAAAATTTGAATTAAAATTTAAAAAAATTTAAAAAAAATTGCTTTTGGGCACATCCACGAATTCCTTAGAACATCCCCTAGTTTATGGTAGTACTCTACCATTATGGTTCCATTAGAAACAAATTAGTTTTGTTAAAAAAACTGTTCAGGCCAAATTTGATGGTCCACAAAATATACATTCTCAGATGTTTGTGCTCGATTTGACTTCTCTGACATCACACCGGTCCTTTACAAGCAATTTTTTCTGATTATGGTACTCTAGATGTACCAAAAAATGTCGAGTCAAATTTTTTTCATGGAGTCGAAATGTCACTTATGGGGTATCGCCGTACTCACAGTTTTTCAAGGATCCCATAAATATAATAATATATAGGGTGTTCCATTTAAAAATAAAAAGTTGGGATCATTTCTGATGAAACCGGAAGTGGGAAAAAAATTACAGTTATGCCGCAAAGTGTCTTTGTGGTCAACATATCTCAATAAACGACATACTTTCCCTTGATACACCCGGTACTATAATCACCTTTGCAGACGATACTGTTATATTTTATGAAGCAACCTCTTGGGAAATTCTTAAAACCATTGTCGAGCATAACCTTAAGGAAATAAAAAACTCATTTGATAGTTTGAAATTAACGATAAATTATTAAAATAACATTTTACTTGCCTTTAACATCTTACAATTGCAACCTACCAAATTTTAATAGACTGAAAATAATACAAGAAAATAAAACCATCCACATTATTGCTACAGAAAAAGTAAAATATCTGGGAATTTATATAGATTGTCACCTAAGATGGCAATATCAAGTGCAAAATATATTGCAAAAAGTAAGAGGTTTGTTACATAAATTTAAACAAATTAAGGAACTATTAAAAACTCCACATTTAATTGAAATATGGGATAACAGGCTTGGGAGGAGTAGGGGTAACGTATTTAACGCCATTACAAAACTTGCAAATACGGTTTCTTAAAATTATCTACGGGAAAAACGTTCTTTATCCGACGGAACTGCTATTTCAAAACTTCAAGCTTTTTAGCATATGACAACTCTATTGTTATACCACTTTTATTTATCAGTACAATAACAAATAAAACCATGAGCATTTTACAAATAAATATAGCACAAGAAGTAAACAGTAGGATGACATCAAAATCAAAAAAATGGCAAAAAGTATAGGTCAAAGATATTATGTATACATAGGTGAGAAACTTTTTAATATGTCGGAAAATGTACCAGGGATGCTAAAAATATTACAAAATTCAAAAGAAACGTGAAAATATGGATCAAATTGCAGGGTCTGAATCTATATTGTTCATTAATATGCGTGTATTGATACATACATATATGTGTGTAGTTTTTATGTGCGTTAGAAAAAGTGTGGCTTTAGGGCGTAGGTAGGTGTATATATAATTTTATTTTTAAATAGTAAATATGAGATAGAAAATTGTTAGTATATATTCTTAAGCTCTTTTATGTTACATATATTATAAAAATTTGTATCGTAAGGGAAACATCATCTACTTATATTATTAAAGCACCCATCAATGAGTATTACAACACTGAACCGCAATCAAGTTTACAAAAAACTTAAGCGATCTTTCTTTTATTTATATTCATGATATGTGCAGCCTATTATATATGTTTACTTGAATCTATATATATGATATAAATAAAACTTATTATTATTATATTATTATTATCTACTAAGTTTCATTTTGATATTCTAAAAAATAAGGAAAAAATCGCTGCCCGACAACTCGGACAAACTTTCCCATTTAGGAGTACACCGAACTAATGTACCCTGTTCCCGGCATCGAATCTTTTCATCGTCAAATCTCTATTTCTTCTTAACCAGTCTTGTGGAAATTTAAAACATTTTGTTTTCAGCACACCTACTTACTTCCATTCTGCATTTAACTATGTATAATTTATTGTACATATTTAAATTCAATTAAGTAAGTATAATGAGCTGTATTTTTTAGGTACAATCGGTCATTTACCTTATATGCTACTACTAAGTCAGTATTCATGTGTTAAATTTGATTAAAATTTTTTGATCCGTTTGAAAAAAAAAATTATGAAATTATTTAAAACTCCCAACTGGTCATGTAATTTCATATCGGTACTAGGGGAGCGTTTAAGTACCAAATATAATCAAAATCATTAGAGCCGTTTTAGAGAAAAAAATTATTTTCTATATTTTTCCCTGTTTTTAGGGTTTTACTCCCCCCACATTTGAGCTAGGATCGATTTTGCGATTTAGCCTCGATGTGTGGCCGTTTTGAACACACATGTAAAATTTGAACAAAATCGATCCAGTAGTTTGGGCTCTAGCTGCGACCATAGACGGCAGACGACCGACAGACATTTTTAAAACCACTTTTATGGGTTCAGAGGACTTAAACGTATAAATACATCAAAAGCTCAAAGTCAAATTTTCGCACGATCACCATACTTTCCTTATATATTACGTATACGGAAAAGTAAAAAAGGGGGACTACCATGATCCGTTGATACTCGGTATGTTGGAAAATGAAGACTTTTGGTGAAAAGTCCTATTTTCTGATGAAAACGTTTTCCAATCGTGTAATATTGGACATATTTGTGTTTATAGGTCCCATGGGCAAAGATACAATGAAAATTGATGATTGATTGAAATTAGGAATAATAATTCTAAAATAACATATTTCAAATTAAGCTTTTAAACATTAAATCAATTACTCCTTAGCATTCCATAATTTACAAGTATTGAAAATGTCTTGATTTGATTGAAATTTTAAGGAAACCAAAATTAGGAGTTTATTTATTAATTAGTATTGTAAGAGAACTTTTAGTTTTCTTGACTTTTAAAAAAATCAAGTGGAGCCTATAAAGCAAAACCCTATCGAAATTTAGTCGAACCCACTCTAGTGCTTACCGGCGAAGGACTGCCACCACACAAGTGGCTTTTTATTTACTTATGAGAAGTCTATCACTAAACTATTTGACTTGATTTATGAAGTTACATTCTAATTTATCTGGGACTCATTATTCAGGATTAAACTTTATAAAAGACAACAGTATCATCGACAAAACTATTGATTTACTCTTCAGTATCTACATTTAGCAATCTTTTACAGATTTATTAGATAATAGAGGACCTAGTACAGTTCCTTGTGGAACTTTTATTTTAAACGTTTTATTAAGACTTATGTCTTGGCGGAATCTAGCATTAGCTATTCCATCACTCAATCAGGACACATGTATACAGGTGATTACTTAACAACCATTCCTTGGAGCAGCTGAGACTCGAAATTAGGAGTGGTACAGCACTTAGCCGTTTTGCTACTCACACAATTCCGTCTAATCTGTAACCACCAACTCGGTAACGTTAAAAATACCACTAAACATTCCTACATCGACTAGCCAGGGAATTTTATACTCCTTAATTTTATTTGAACTCAGTGTATTCTCGTCTTTCACAATTGACTGTTTTTGAGATAACTAGTCATTAGTGTTAGTAGAGTCCCTGGGAAGACTACATTTTCCTATACATTTAACAATTTATTATGGATTACAGTGAAATGTCAGAGCATATTTAATTAAAATGTTTGTTTCATTCAATAACTTTATTTTCTGAAAAATTTTCCTACACAACTGATTTTTACTGTATTGCAGTTTTATGAGTGTTTGTTTTAACATAAGTTAAGTATAATTAATTTTGAGAGAAACATGAAGAGATTAATGTTTTATGCTTGTCTAGATGCAGAATTCCTACTAAGTAAATAAGAAATATAAAACAGCAAAGAATATTAAATCTTCAGGCGCCTATTAAAAATACATTACGGCTATACTTTGTCTCAAATATGAAAAGTAACGCAAATTAAAAATTATTAATGGATAAAGCGGTGAAAAATAAGACTGGAAGTAACCAAGTGAGCATTTTTGTACATTGATGCATGGTTATAATAAGACATTTATTAAATAGCTCATGATAAATCAACAGGCTAATAACATTTTGATACGTACAAGGTAAAAGTAGCAAGGAGGTTTCAATTGTTGTTGACAGTTTTCATTCGATTCCGATAATGCAGAGTTATCCTTAAAGGAAAATTATTTATACCAGGTATTTATAACCGATTTACAAGTCTTATCAATAACGATATTTTGAATTAATATTTCTTATTCAACAAATTGAATTGCTCACAATGGGCTACTGGTCCAATAAAATGGGGCGAAATTTGTCGGTTTGGATGAAATAATTCAGAACGGGCTGAAATTTTGGGAACAGGCTTTTTTGTGCTACGTCTTAACCCGTGTGTCAACCTTTCCTCTATCAAGGAGATATTCCATAAAGCTGCCATGTCTCGTGAGACCCTTGGTGACGTGGAAGCTCATCTCCCCATAACCCCTCTCCATCAACGTTCTTATATTAATTTGGTATGTCGTCTTGTCCATCTACCTTTAGATGAATTGTTCTAGCTAGTCTGCCATCTCTCGAGGAGCCCCTCCCTTGCTTCTTGCTTCCCCATCCCTTCATATACCTCTCTTTTCTCCTTGGCCAGTAGATCTATCGGGACGACCCCCGCCAGCATCAAGACTGCCTCGTACGACACAGTTCTGTATGCACTTTAAGCCTCCTTCTCGTGCCCTGTACCGCCATCGAACTCTCCCTTTCTCGAACTAGATGTACACATGTCTGTGTCACTGCCCTGCTCTCTCAATAAAATGAGGATCCATGCTGGGGTACTACTGGCCCAGTATGGCCAGTATAGTTGGCACCTCATTGGATCTTCTCCTTCATCATAAGCGTTGGTTGGCTTGAGGAATGAGGGGCCCTGCGGGAATGTCACCGCTTGCGGGATACCACAATGGACCCACTTTCGAGACCTTAGTGCACGTGAATGCAACGCATTCACTCCCTCTCCCAGCAATCCAGATCCTTTAAAAAAATCCAACCAAGCGATATCAACGCATTTACAATGGTCTAACTTAAGCCATTAGTCTGATAACATCATAGCAAATTAGTGTCAATTGAGCTTCCTGGAATAAACCTGTGATTGATTCACTCTTTTTATGGCTACTACGAGTACCTTATCTAAATTTTTGGATATTTTCTATCCTATCCTTTCATTTTGTATTTGTTTACTTCAGTAACAACTGGACATAGCATTGGCTGATTTATCAACTGGCACATTACGTATAATTTGTATTTGAAGACTATTTTATATCTTGAGAGTCTGAGCCGATTTTTCGTTTTTCTTAAATTTTTTCTGTTGATATTACAGCCAAGCGCCAACTCAGTCACGCAAAACTATAGCGTAACAGAAAAAATAAGTAAGAAAGAGAAACACAGATATCCCTGGGGTCCATCTGAACATTCATATTTTTTTATACATATTTGAACAACCACTACAAATTATTAAGAAGATTTCTGTTTTTTTTTCCAAAATTGTATTTAATGCATAAGCAATTACTTAAGATGTAAGACATAAATAAAAGTTTGTCATTTGGTATCCAAGACTCATTATTTCTATATTTATCAACAAGAACATGTAATAAATGTTCTCTTTTATTTTCCCATATAGAATTGAAAATTAATAAAAATCCAGACGTTGTTTTTGATTAAATGCAATTATATGTAAATTTAAATTGCTATTTTATTTGCAATAATCGTCAACACCTATTAATTAACAATTTTCAACAAAACTAGTCACCATGCCAGCAGTTATATTTAGAATTTTAAAAAACCATTTAAAAATTTTCTAAATATATCGTTACAAATATTTTCTATTCATATTAGTATACCCATAATATCACAGTAACCCACGCAATATCTTGGAGACTATAATATGTTTTTAATGCAGATTTAGCACAATCCGATAATGATCTATTAACGGTGTTAGAAATCTTTAAAAATAATCATATACATGTAAATTATGTATTCGGTAGTAGTCGAGGAAATAAAGCACTGAACCTCCAAAATTTCCGCAGCAAGATGGATGTTAATGCGGTTTTTTGCATCAGAAAATTTTGTGAACTAATCTGATGAATAGCAAATGAAAAATTGCATATTTGCATTGTAAAAATGCATTGTTCAAAGTGCATTTAGAATAATTAATTTGCAACTCGGTAAAAATTGATTGAAATGATTCCAAATTTGTTACTCGGGGGTTTTCGGGGTCGCTGAACACGAATATCACGGTTTCAATGACCTCCGAGTTCCTGGAGCCCAGGGTGGACCTCATCTCCTGGAACTTCTTGTGAATTTGTAATATATTTAGTTGAAATTCGTTACTCGGGGGTTTTCGGGTTCGCTGAACATGAATATCACGGCGGCAACGTTCTCCTAGGTACCTGGAGCCCAGGGTGGAAATCATCTCCTGGAACTTCTTGTGAATTTTTAATATATTTAGTTGAAATTCGTTACTCGGAGGTTTTCGGGGTCGCTGAACACGAATATCACGGCAGCAACGTTCTCCGAGGTACCAGAAGCCCAGGGTGAAAATCATCTCCTGGAACTTCTTGTGAATTTTTAATATACTTAGTTGAAATTCGTTACTGAGGGGTTTTCGGGGTCGCTGAAAACGAATATCATGGCGGCAACGGCCTCCGATGTACCTGAAGCCTCATCTCCTGGCATTACCTTGAGTATAGCATCATTTTTATACGAATTTGCATATATTACTCAAAATTATTTATTTATATATTATAATGAAGATGTGGATTCAAACAATATTTTTCAAAAAGCTTTTAATAACGGTTCTTTCGATCCTCTGTTACAATTGTGTAGACAATCATTTTAAGAGTATTAACTTAAACAACTCTGTAGCACTGTATAATTCGGCCAACTGACGCCACGTGTGGAACTAGAATGAGACGCTGACGCCTTACCTGAATTCTCATCGTATCGATCGAGGTATCGATGTTACCAACACTAAGCGCGCCAAACTGAAAAAAAAAAAAATTCAGGCTCCAGTAGACAAAGTTGGTAGTATTATAATATTTAAATAAATAATTTAGAGTAACATATGCAAATTCGTTTAAAAATGATGCTATACTCAAGATAATTCCAGGAGATGAGGTAGATAGTGTCCACCCTGGGCTCCAGGTACCTCGGAGGTCGTTGCCGCCGTGATATTCGTGTTCAGCGACCCCGAAAACCCCCGAGTAACGAATTTCAACTAAGTATATTACAAATTTACAAGAAGTTCCAGGAGATGAGGTCCACCCTGGGCTCCAGGTACCTCGGAGGCCATTGCCACCGTGATATTCATGTTCAGCGACCCCGAAAACCCCCCGAGTAATGAATTTGGACTCATTTCAATCAATTTTTACTCAGTTGCAATTCAATTATTCTAAATGCACTTTGAACAATGAATTTTTACAATGCAAATATGCAATTTTTCATTTGCTATTCATCAGATTAGTTCACAAAATTTTCTGATGCTCTCACGAATTGAATGCAAAAAACCGCATTAAAATCCATCTTGCTGCGGAAATTTCGGAGGTTGAGCCGTTTTTAGTGCTTTATTTCCTCGACTATAGTCTGTTTCTTAAAATGCAATTTATTTAATAAAATCAAGAAATATCTTAGCTGAAATACATATAGATTTCTAGACAATTTAATGCCGCAGTTTTTAATGTAATATATTTCTTTTTGAATATTGTTTAATAAAAAAATTATTAACGAATTTGAAAATATGCATAATTCAAATTCGATGGGTCGGATACGCACTGTTAGAATTGAAATAAGACGAGCTTTTTAGCCCGGTTCATTTAGTTTAATTGAAAACTATGGGTGTTTTAATTCAGATGCTTGAAATTTAATATTTTACTATGAGAATTAATGAAATAATAATTGTTTAATTCGACAATGCTTTAGAATTAACTGAGTTTATTGAATTTTTAGGAACTACTATGAAATCAAGATTTTAGGAATTGCTAATTAAAAACTAGTTAAGGCAGTGACAGACGATTACAAATTTTATAATTGAAAGAGTATAAATGTGTTATTTATTATTTTGAAAGATTGCGTGCCAAAGGCGGGAAATTAATAATTACAATCAAAGTGGGATTTGGAAGTATTTTAAAAGAATTCCATGATTTCAGTTATTTGCAATAATCTTTCCAAAATTGTTGAATGTATTGAATAAACTGGATGTATATATCTAGATGTAAGCAGTTTGTTGAATTATGTAATTGTTAAAGATTATATGGGATATTCCAGCAGTTTCTTGAAACTAAATTAATTTTTGAAATATACCTGAACATACATTTTGAATTTTAGTCATTTGGCGTTGACACTAACACAGTTTTCGGAACCTTTGTTAGTGAATTATGCAGTTTGCGTTTGCATTACTAAAATAATTATTAGTTTTTGAACGATTTTCTTCAAAACAACTTACTTCCTCCAGCTAGCTGTTAAATATCCATCTTAACATTTAAATATAAACACGATAAAAAAAATTGCCACGTAGGATATATTACTAAGCCATAAATAAAAGTCTATTGTTATACCAATATTTATTACATACTTTTTTATTTAACTCATTTTGATATTGTTATGGAAAACCTCTAATAATTATTTTCTGCACTAATTCTCCGGAAGCTATCGAAAGGTATTCTATCATACAAAGTTTTAACTGAGCAAAATAATGTACGCAACTTATGAAACACTGCGATGCGACTCGAATCAATAGGGTGGCTATTTTTATTCGCATGATGCAAGGTGAATGCATTCAATAAATATTAACATTCGAGTACAGTAATCCATAAAAATCTGTGTTTAGTAAATACAAGCATTAGGTTTTTCATTCTTATCTGAACCAGTAAATATATAATTCCATTTGTTGTTTTTCGATATATTTCTGCAGAAAGTTCAACATAGGTATCTTAATATCTCCACATTTTAAAATGGAAGCATACAGTTTGCTACAGCAGTTTAGTCGGTATAAAAAATCATGCTTGTTAATTTTGATGACGTAATAATTAAATAGCTTTTATGATTATTATTAGTATTATTTCGCTGAACTATTTTTATAGATATAATGACAAAATGTTGATAGAATGCTATATATGGTTAGGCTGAAATGTGAGTAGGCTCATATCAGACCCTCCACTGCGAATATGGTCTATTGAGGTTTCCTAATTATATTTCATCCAACAAGTTCAGGCGACCTTATTGGGTCAAAGACTGTCCAGGTCCTCTGGCAACAACAGTCCATTGCACAGAGCATGCACAGAATTAGAGTCAAAGTAATTTAATGTGAACTGTCTAATCAGGGAAGTCTTTTATTTGAACTTGTTCAGTCGTCGGTTAAGTTCAAAGAATTCATTAAAATCAAATATTGCAAAATTAGGTGTTTTTACTGTAAAGCAACATCAGGTGCGGTTAGTACTTAGATGAGTGACCGTTTCAAGTGTTATAGTACCTTTCAGTCATAGGCGAAAAAATAAAATTTAAAAGCTTTATAATTTTCGAAATAAACATAATATTCAGTTCATAGAGTCAAAATGCAGTAAAAAATTCATTCTGATATTTAAATTTATAAAAAACGGCAATTTCTTAAATCAAATTCTGAAAAAATTCTCAACTACTCAATAATTCCCAATTAAACCAAATTCACCGATAATAGCTTTCAAACATTCAAATTAACAATATTACAGACAAATCATTGCAAAATATTGCCCTAAATAATGCCGCCCCCACATGAACCCCAGTGATATAAAAATTGCCTTCCAAATTCAAATTCACGATATTTTATTTTTATTTCTATTAATATTTTATTAACTTTCTTTTGACCATTCAATGTTCAAATTAGTTTCACATCACTTCAAATTCTCTAATTTCAATAGTTAAATCCTAAACTCGCCGTTCCACAAAAGTTAACTGTTTTTATCAAAATTACTTTCCGCTTCAACGAATGCAGACTACCAACCTAAACGCTAAAGCTCTCTTGTTAATTTCAGGATGGCGAGGTTAACTACAAAAGCTCTCCGAAACGCAAAACCAGCTCGAAGTAGAGACCTTCGTGATATCTTACCGGACCATTTCAAAATCAGTTTTTTTTATGCCTAACAGTTAACTCTAAATAATTCAATAGCTGTTTCAGATACAGACCTAATTCTTTCTTCTAAATATGCCGCTTGTCGATATCCACATGTTTTCTTTCCTAGCACAAAGAATGGCCGGGGCACGGCAAACGAAAGAAAAAAAATGGTAAAAAACGTTTCGATGGGGCACTGTCGCCGTTTAAACTAAACGCCATCGGACTTATATAAAGCAGAGAATTTCATACCTACGCAAACCAGTTCTCAGTGACCTATATACTGTTTAAGGACCACGCACCACTAAATTGGTAACCACATTTTGTAATTACGTAACACCAGATTTTTTTATTTAATAATAAAATTTGTACATAACTATTTCAAATTATTAGGTATGAATCATTTGAGCACTACTGTTCAAAGTATTAATTTTTGTCCTCTACACGTAAACTTGCTATAAGATTATATATAGACTTATATTTGGCATTCCTATTATATAATATTTTTCCTAAGAAGAAATAAACAAAGGTATTTTACTAATTTCATGTACACCATCAATATATCTGGCCATTTATGCAAAGGGTTGAATCTTTAACAAACATTGTATAATTTTTTTAACTTGTCGTTAACACCGTAATTTTTTTGTTATTGTTCAAACGCTCGCTCTATCGAAAATTTGGTAGACTAATAAATATGTTATTATATAATCTGTATTTATTATTATGTGATAAATCTAAATTTATTGCGCATTCAAAATTTTGTACATAGAGTTTTTCTTATCAGAAGTTGGGAGTAATAATTCTTTTGTAAACTTGGACATCTCTTTCTAAATAATAGTTTTAATATATAAAACTTAAAAGAAAGTTAAAAGAAAATACTTTTAACTCTTCCCTTTAATAAAATCTAATTTATAAAATCAAATATCCTTCCTGGCTGAAGGTTGGCGAGGAAAAGTTATATAATAAAAAGTCAGTGGCGCTTTGGATAAGTAAAGGAGTCTAGGTAACCGCACCCACCCATTCTCTCCAAACATTAGAGCTACCATTCGCTCTGCGTGTAAGAGGTACATGTGGCCTTTGTAAACATTACAAGAATAATTTGAATCCATTTCTGTGCAAATTTGTTTATAGATGATATAATAGTAAAATAGTGAAAATTGCAAAAATTAATATTTTCCTTTTTTTCCAATCGGGGTTACTATGTTTTAAGTATGTATCTTTAAACTGTGTATTTAACATACAACATATAAAAATTATTGTCTTCTTAAATCTGACAAAAGAAACAGATTTGGTTTACGAAACGTCAGAGAAATACTTTATGTTTATGTTTGTCATAATTTGTTTTAGTTGAAAGAAGTAGCTTCCTTTGCTAGTTCCTTTGGCATAACCGTCACATTAGATTAGATTAGAACAGCACAAACAGTCTGGTACACTGACGGCTCCAAGACAGAACAAGGAGTCGGAGCCGGGATTTACGGGACAAGGTGAAAAGCCAATATCCCGATAAGTCTAGGGAAATACGCAACGGTGTTTCAGGCTGAAGTGCTCGCCATACACTGTTGCGCAAGGGAGATAATAAGGCAAGGCACTGTTAACCAGTCGATTGCCATTTTCTCTGATAGCCAAGCGGCAATAAGAGCAATCAGTTCCATGCAAATCAACTCAAGATTGGTGTGGGACTGCTTGACAGCCCTTGCAGAGCTGGGAAGTCAGAACAGAGTGGCCCTAGCATGGGTACCAGGACACAAGGGACACAGAGGAAACGAAAAGGCTGACCAACTGGCCAAGGAAGGCGCACTTGAAGCCCCAATAGGACCCGAGCCCTTTTGTGGAGTGGCGAAGCCATGCATACGAGCAGAATGGGTGCAAAATAAATATCTGGAATGGTGGAGGAATCTCCCAAGACAGAGACAGGCCAAGGAGTTCATTAAAGAACGTTCGGCCAAATTTAGGGAAGATCTACTAAGCCAGAATAGGAAGGCCATCAGAGTAATAGTAGGCCTTCTAACTGGCCACTGCCGGCTCAATAGACACATGAGTCTAATGGGCCTGGCAGAGGACGCGACATGCAGATTCTGCCAAGAGGAAGAGGAAACCTCAGTTCACGTATTGTGCCACTGTGAAGGCCTGGTGAGGCTGAGATTCCAAGTACTCGGAGAAGAAAAACCAAGGACGGACAGCTATACAAAAGGGCCTTTATCAAAGCTGTGGAGTCTAGTACAAAGGACAAAGCTGGATGAGGTACTATAAGGAAGATATTCTGGGAGCATCACAATAGACTTGAAAAGGTCGCGGGGGTAAAAGCTAAACAACCAGCTCCTTCGTTAATCTAATCTAACCATCACATGCGTATGGCTTATTTTTCGATTAAATTTTTTTTATGTATAAAATAAAGGATTGGCACATTCTCAAGAGATGTTCTCTGATAAATTAAGAAGATATATTTAAGTATAATTAATTTCATTAAAAAGAAAGGCAAAAGTTAAGATAACGGAATACATTAACATTTTATTATAACTGAATTAGTAGAGCACTTAAGAACTCTCTTGTATTATAAGGGTAGAAATTACTACATAATTTGAAAATAATGTTTACCAAGGTGTTTGAGAGCTTTTAAACATATTTAATTATGACGCTTTAAACAATTCAATTAGGCAAATGAACTTAGTTACGATTAATTATCTTTAGCGTTAATTAAATTATTTAAATACACGCTAAATGAGAAAAGTTATTGATACGTTAATGAATATGGAAAGAAACGATACTTCAAGTGAATTACTTTTAAGTTATAGTTTATTTCATTGTTATACTTTCCGCTATTTAAGAAGATGCAGTTAGAGATCAGATGGTCTCAAAATGTTCATCGAGAGAAAACTTTTTGTCAATTTTTGATATTTTCCTGCCAATTTATGAATGTTATAAATTGTTGAATAACAATGTAGTGTGGATCTCATTTGTTGGTGGTGGGGTAAAGGTCAGTTTGATTCGGCAAATGTTTTAGACGGGTGTGATTTTATTACCACTTATTAAGGATATCAAAGTAAGCTTGCAATTAAGTGTTGTGGAATGAAATCAGTCGGAAACAATTCTCTTTTAACTTTTTTTATAAACTACCGTTTTTTAGCGATATTTTGTAAACACCTTTGTTTCTAGTGGTTGTATAAAAAAAATTATTATATTTAAATATCGTTTATGATAAAATATCGAACATGATCGGGAAGTAAATAGGACTATTAGTTATTTTGTACATAAAACGTTTAAGATTTAATGATTTTAAATAAATTATGTATCTCTGAAAACTGTTAAGATATCTTACTTAAACACACTGTTAGTGGGTAAAAAACTACGATGCTAAATTTGAACTCAAAATATTTATTAGAGCGACTAAATTGGTTATTACATTTAAAATTTCAACGCCCCGTGGAATTGTGTCATTCGCTCCAAAATGGATGCATATTTTTAGACTGTAGGCTTTTGAATAAACTTTAGAATATTTTTCAGAAAATAAATTTTAAATTATATGTTATAACGTTTTTAAAAAATTGGTTATAAACTTTTCAACTAAACATAATCTACTGTAATGAGTTTCTGGTTGGTTACCTGTGAAACATCTTAAAAATAGTTGTTTTTAAGAAAACACTGTTTTTAGATGTATCAAATTACTTTGTTTAAAATTCTCTACAAATATTTCGGCTTATTAGTCCTTTATCAAGAGAGTACAAAGTGTATACTAAAGTAACAAAAGTGGTTGTTCTAAAATATAGGTACCTATATCTTAGAACAACCACTTATGTTACTTTAGTATACACTTTGTACTCTCTTGATAAAGTCATAATGAGCCGAAACATTTGTAGAGAATTTTAAACAAAGTAATTTGATACATATGAACGCAGTGTTTACTTAAAAGCAATTAAAAATAATCATTTAGAACAAGAACTGCTCTGATGCACAACTGACCATAAAGTTCAAATGTGCTTTTAGAGGGCGGAATCTTAAACATAATATTTTTAGTCGCAAACTCCTCTATAAAATCCTTATTTTACTATAAGGAACGTAACCAGACTGCAACCAACAGCTACTTTCCGGACTATGTGCCCCGCCGAGCGCTGAATTACAAGTTACAAATCTGGCGCGTTAAGTGTAATAATTGCATATTACCATCAAAACGCTAATGCTTCGATTGCAACAAACACCAGCCGAAAGACTGATCCTACTTAAAGGAGCTCTCTCTTGCCAGCCGTCACACACCACTTGCAGACTGCAGTTTCGAGATGTTGGCTCTCGTCAGTGCAAGGTAGGCATGTGACGACGGCACGAGGATCCTTTGACTATTTGATACATCCCGGTATTTTTACAATAGCGACATGTAAAATAGTCAGCAGGCGCCATCTAGCGGTCCAGTGTCTGTTGCAAGCGAAAAATAAATAGCCTGACTGGGTTTAGCATAGTTCAAATGTGCTTTTAGAGGGCGGAATATTAACTGACCATAAAGTCTGTCTACTTCCGATTCATCTGCCCCCTCCGATTTAGCACGCACATTAACAAAGGAGGTATTGTGGAACTTTCGTTTTACATTGTGTAGGCAAATTCCCTTATTTACTGTAATGAAGGCAATAATTAATTTAGAGGTCTGTTTGGAGACTATATATCCTACACCATGTTCGCCATGTCTATAATCTTTTCCAGAGAAGTAGATGTCATTATCTTTAATTTCTTATCATTCCCTTTCCATTCCATCGCATTGTTTGAATAGCAGTAATTTCCATGTTGTACTCCCTCCATCCGCTATGCTGTTCATCGCTTCTGCCTGCAACAGGGTACGCAAGTTCCATATTCTAAATCGTAAAACTTTATTCTTGCCATTTTTCCTAGCTCTATTTCGATTCCATGAAGCTCCAGCTATGATCGTCGATCTCTTTGCAACAACATTTTTAAAGGGCCGTTAGCCCTGCACCCAATCCTCTTCCTTTATCCTGGCTTGGGATCGGCAGCAGTGCTGCTGAGCTACTCAATCCACCCAGCAGCAACTCCAGTAGAAGATTGAGGAACTAAATTAGTAGAAATAAAACTTGGCTGCTATATATATGCTTTATTTCATAAGAATAAAGTGAAGTGTATGTCGTGCCTAATCATAATTTTATTTAGATCTGGCTCCCCCTCTGATTTCCTGTTAATATTTTTTGCTTTGCATAAAGTAGTTGCAAAGGTCCACGTTTGCCCTTGATGTAGTAATGCTGCGAAATGCATCTTGGCTTTATTTTAATAAACTTAAATTTGCTTTGAAATCTGGCTGGCCATTGTCCTCTTATTATTTTTGTTTTGTATACTACATCAGAGGATCCACATTTGCCTGTTTGGCGGTGATCCTGCTAAGTGCTTCTTTGCTTTATTCCAATCGAATAACATGAAGTAAATGTAGTAGCTAATCACACCTTCTTCCCAAATCTGCGTATAGCAATAATTTTTCTCTTTATTTCTAGCTTTAGAGTATTGCATATTAGCCAAATAAATAGTTTAATATAAATTTGTAGTTTTTAAATAATTGTTAGTGTGCTATTGCTCCCTCCTGCTTGGTATCCGCGCGCTAACTAACAGCACGATTTGCCACTGGTTTACTATTATACCGTTTATTACAGCCACCTGTAACTTGTATATTAGCTTTTGCTGTAAATATTTAAATTACTTCTCAGATAGTAAACGTCGTTTTTGGTATTTTTAAGCTGAGTAGTTTTGTAAAAAATAGATTTGGGATTAATAAATATGGGGTACTAGAAAACTGTAACTTCTACTATTGTGGTTGTACAGTCTAGTTTTTCCTTGATCTGCTGGACATACCGTTTCTCCGCTGAAGTTACTCAATTTCGGTTTAACCGACTTGTAGACCAGTGTTGTTAAATACTTACTGTATCGCACCCATAGCTGCTACCGACTCTTGAGTGCCAAAGTGACTCCTCCCAACTCTCCCAGTCACGAATACTGTTGCGCGATAATTACGTAATAAGATATTAATAATTGATCATTTTATCAAATTCTTACGTCAAAGCGGTTAGATAAAATGTCAAAAATGCCCCTTTTCGGATAGCCGTGCCTCCCTTCATTTTCGTCTTCACGAGTGTAATCACGTTGTGTCCAAAACATCATCTTTTATTTTTTAACGTGGCACTATGCAGTCATTCAGCTATTGTCGTTTATACGCAATAACTGACTAAAAATCGCTTGTTTGGAAATCATTTGGCAAAATCTACATATATAGGCATCGGCGCCAACTCCGCCTTAAGAATGGGGAAGTGAATCCTCAACGGTATGTGTACGGCTTATATTAACATCAATTATGCGTTACATTTTTTTTTTTAAAATGGCAATGCTGTAAACATAAAATGAGTTCTCTTAGAAATAATAAGATGAAAAATGTATGTCAGAATGCTATTAACAATTGACACAATCGCTAAAATACTAATATTTCCCACACCATAAAGGCTGTTATTATCAATGGTTATATTTAGTTGAAAAATCCTTTTGTCTATAACAAATTTCAAAGAAACATTAAAAAATATCATTTGAAAAGAGAAAAAAATCTGTTAAAACCACCGTAAATTACTTTCGAAAACGAGGGGGCGAGCATGGTGCGTCTTTACTATCTACATACTTCGATAAGCGATGTAAAGCAACGTAAGGCGTGGTTAGTAATTGGATAGGTGACCGTTCCAACGAAGACCGCGTTCTCGCCGCACACACCTTGCAGCGGCTTCTATACCAGTGTATGCGCGGAAGCTATACAATGTTAGGCGAGAGTTGTATAGGGGATATAACATCTCTCGGAGGGGATGTAAAGCCGTCGGTCTCTTGTCTATTAAATGTTAGGCAAGTAAAAGATTCCTACTCTTCTTAAGGGAAGAGGTTCGGCAAAACTTCCTGGTTGGGGGTAGCTCGTCTACAGGCGTCGGTGTTAGGCCTCAGTAGCGGAAATAGGTCGGCGTTAAATAATAATAATAATATGTCTGTGTATAAAAAAAACTTTCAAAAACCCACAATAAAAAAGATAAAGTCCATGTTCTGGCATATAGCGTAATTCTACGGGGTGTTGAAATTTTAAATAAATAATTGTGGCAGCTGTAACAAATATTTTGATTTCAAGTTTGGCATAAAAGTTCTAGACCTCTAGCAACATATCTCCACCAAGTTTAATTAACACATATTGAGTATTTTCGCAGCATCATTAACTTGTTTAGAATCGCTACGTTTAGAATAATTTATTTACAAAATAAATAGTAATCTGTTAAGCATTTATAATCCCTATTTTTAATTGAAATTTTATCTTAAACAAACTTCAATTCTTGAAATTTTTCGGCAGAAATGTTTAAGAAATACAGTGAAAAATTCTATCTTGTAATAAAAAATTGTAAAATATATTCTCCCGACCTATTTGATGTTACTTTGATATCCTAAATACGTAGTAAAAAGACAGATCCGTTGAAGACAGTTCCTTTTTCCTACTTTTTTGGGTCTATTTTTCCTCCATTATCCAGAATATTGCTATATATAATATCGGCCCTATAAAAATCCATGAGCGTCAAGGAAATGATCTAATATTTTCAACGATCTCTCACCGTCTCGACCCCAACTGTTAGATGCACAGTAACGATGGGTAAAATAAATGCGCAACACATCTTTTAAACAGTAAAGCATGCAAACAGAAAGAAGTTTAATGATTTTTCTCTCATACCCTAAGTTAGATTTACTTACATTTTGGAATGTGAGATATCCAACGACGGCAGGCGTGATGAATCCTACTTGTGCAACAAGTGTGCCAAGGAAGCCAAGAATTACACCTAAAAAAAGATAAATTGTACCCATCTTTATGTATAGTTGTGTTTTGAGAGAGCTAAAGTGATTTCCGTTACAAGTTAATGCTTAATTTAGAATGATCAAATTGTGTGTGCATACGCGATAGGATATCCAAATGTAATGTAATGTAATAATTTTGTAAGAATAATTATTTTTGTAAAACCATTTAAAATTATCTGATATCTTCTATTTTTCAAAGTATAATTTGGATTATCCCTTGTAAAATTTCATGTTAATTATTTGAACTAGTGGCCCTAAGTTTAATTTAATAAAGTAAAGTCAAGCAGGTTGTGTTATTTTGTCGTTTAAGGTAACACTTGCATATATTTTGTTGTATACGTTTGCCATGTAGGTATACGTATTGGCAACTCTAAACTAAATTTTTTTGATGTCCCCATAATAAAAAACTAATGGAGCTATCAGGTGATCATGTGATCATCATACACAATTATGTGCCCATCATGAGGAAATCTTAAATATCTAACATATAATATTCCATAAAATAGGTAGGGCCCGACTATGTATTCGTTTAATATTTCATACCAGACATTTACTTACATATTAAAACGAATTTCATTTAACTCTAACTAAATAACACGAGAAAAAAGTTTACCAATTTACAGGACACATAATAAGGAAGTAATTTTTTGAATTCAGTAGTTATGTTATTACAAGTATCCCTTATAGTGGCTTCTAATGGCTTGAAATGGTCTTCCTGCGTACACTTTATTTTAAGATGTCCATATCTCCATAAAAGCAAAGTAAGGTCTGGGGACCTAGCTGGCCAGTGAAAATTAGAATACCTATGAATCCATTGGCTGTATTAACATCTTTTCATTTTAATGTGTGTTCCCTAGGTTTATTTTTCATCTAAATGAAGCCCAGGATATTTTATCTCTTTTTTCACAGTATAAGGGCGTTGGTTTACATTTACTTCCGAACAACTGTCTCTGCTTATGATAAGGGTTATTTGAGGCGATTTATTGGTGTTGACGTTAATTTTCCAATGTTTAAGCCAGTTTTACAGTAAGTTAAGATGATTTTGAAATTCTTCGGATGTTCTTAAAAAATGCATGCATGCATGCCATTTGTTATTGTTGTATATATTAAGTATAAGAAAGATCCTAGAATGGAACACTAGTATACGTATATGTAGTGATCACAAAATTAGGACTGCTATTAGGTTCAGTTGATCAAGCATATTCAGTTTGTATAATGGTTCCTGATATTTAATTTTATCAAAGCCTTATATGTCACGAAGGACTGAGACGCATACTTTATTTACGATACTGTGATACCGTTGTATATTAGAATGGTTATGTCTGAATCCAGACTGTTGTTTAGGGATTAAATTATTTATAGATACTCTCATCTTGTCTATAATCCGTTTGTCTTTCTCTGATATTAATATGTCCTCTAGTATTTATTTAATTTTTATTTGTTGAAATTGTACACTTGTTTGTTTTTTTACTATTTTAACTGATTGTTCCAACTAATTATGTCTATACTTTGTTTTTTATTTATACTTCCTAGCAGAAGCGTGTATGGTATTATAATAATATATGTTTGTTAATGCTTTCATTGAAATACTTCTTATGGCTTCCTCAATTATAATGTCAGATCCTGGTACTTTGTGTGTGATAAGTAGTAATATTTCTTTGCAAATTTCCGTTGGTGAGCAGGGTTTTATTGGAGGGTATAATTGACATGAAGCATTTAAATAGTTTCCAATTTCGGCATGGTCGCTGTCGTCAATTTTGGGTATGGTAATGTAATCTGAACATGTATTTGCCTTTTCTGTATTTCATATTGCTCAGGCTTCATTAGATTTCTTAATCGGTGGATAAGCAACTACTGTCGGTCTTTTAAAATGTATTGTAGCTTTCTATGAGTAATCCACAGGTGAAAGATTTTATATAATTTGAATTCTACGCTTTTAGCTATTTGTATAGCTCAGCTTAACTTATGCGTTGATATATTTAGATGTGTTTTATCCATTGGGTTTCTGGTTAGTTGCCATATACGACAAGCTATATATTTATCATGGGAAAGTTGCTTGGTATGCAGTTGAATGTTATATTGTTCTTCCATTTCCTTGTACATTTCTGGAGTGGCTTTCCATGATTCATCTTCAATAAATTTTGTTAGATTTTCAATTGCTTCTTTAAAATTGTCAGATGGATGATTTATAATTTGATTTTTGATTATTGGAAACACAGAAGGTCGGCTTACAAACGTAAACATAATAAATAAACTAAAAGTAAGATTAGCATGAAAGGTAAGGGTAAGAAACGTCAAATCAGGTACAAGACCCTACAACTGCATGTGATGAAATACCCTCAAAACAAATATATTTTTCGTCATATTTTGATTTGAATTCAGTGATGCACGAACGTTTAAGTTTTTGTCAGCTTAAATGATTAAGAATAAAAGTAAAAAACACGTATCTCTTATTTTTGTCTCTAGTTTTCGATTTTTTAAATAAAAAATAAAGAACATACCCCATTAGTAATTAGAATTCAGTTGGGTCAAATGATGGAAAACAATAATATATTATTGAAGACGGCACTATATTGAAAGTGTTCTTATCTATTCAAGAGAATTTAGTAACTTCGGCTCGGGAACTTGCCCATATGTACAAAAGATGTATGTTTACATGATGCAGGTGCATCAGGAATTAATTGAGGATGGTCAGGCAAAATTAATTTTTCCGAATATCTCATTCGACTTTTGACGATTTTATTATTAAATTAGTTAAATCCTGACTTACCCAATTACAACTTCTGGTACCAACAAGAAAAAGCCGCACTCTACTCTGCTGTATTTAACTACATTTTCTCAAATTGCAAGATCGATAGAAGAAGCTCTGTTGAGTGGCAAGCAAGATTTTTGAACCTTACTCCACTCGATTTCTTATTTATAGGAATATTTCAAAACTAAGGTTTATCTAACAAAACCGGACAATATTGAGAATATACAGCAAGGTTTCAGCTACGAAATCTCACTTGAAATATTACAAAATGTAAATGATTTTGGTACCTACTTTGAATTTAACTTTTTTTTTTATACATTTATTTAACGTCGGCCTATTTTCGCTACTGAGGCCTAACACCGACGCCTGTAGACGAGCTACCCCCAACCAGGAATTTTACCGAACCTCTTCTCTTAAGAAGAGTAGGGATCTTTTACTTGCCTAACATTTAATAGACAAGGGACCGACGGCTTTACATCCCCTCCGAAGGATAGTATATCTCTTATACAACCCTCGCCTAAGGTTGTATAGCTTCCGCGCATACACTGATATACAAGCCGCTAGAAGATGTGTGAGGCGAGAACGCGGTTTCCGTTGGAATGGCCACCCATCCAAGTACTAACTGCACCTGTCGTTGCTTTACATCGCATACCGAAGTATGTACATAGTAAAGACGCACCTACGCTCGCCCCCTGAATTTAACTTCTATAAGAAAAATTGTAAGTTAATGTAATTAATATCAAAGAGTTTCGTCTTTCTCACAACCTCTCTGAATTGCGCGGTGGTTGCACGGCCGGACCCGCAGTGGGTCTGGGGAGGCAACGGTTATTAATAATTTAGAATAAAGTTATATTGAATTGAATTGGTAATATCACGCGTCCGTGTACTGTCTAATCCTATGCACACACTGATGTCTCAGAGGAAAAAGGTAAACGTTTTCCTCTATATACTGAAAAACTGAAAATATGACTATAAAATTTTATCACTATAATGTACAAAAATTTGCAATAGTTAGAAAAGGTGTAACTTGTGTAATATTATAGGAAATCTAGGCCAAATAAATAATTTTAGGAGACAATAACCAGATTGAACAGATTAGAGAGTTCTTCATATACTGAAAATATTCTTCTATCCATTAAATTTTACCAAATCACGTCCTTACATTTACAATATAGGATCATGTACATATTAATGAAATTTGAAAAGATAACATTACCATAAAGCCAAGAAAAATTACCTGTAGTAAAATGTCTAACACAATATAAAAAGTGATTTGAACCAATATAATTTAATTTACTTATTAATTTGTAATATATTGTGAATACACGAACATAAAACGTATAATAAAAGAGGGTTATAGTAATATTATGCTAATTATTTATACACATGGTCATGAGTTTAAGAAAAGGAAAAGAAAAAAGTCAATCTTGTCTGTCAAAGTATGGACAAGGAATGTAAATTGTCGCAAACACATTTTTGTCGTTAAGACATAAATAAAAATCATCTAATTTATTCGAAAAGACTTTACTGTAACATTTTTTTGTAAAAACTCACACATAACAAATAATGTTAACTAGAATTAAATAAAATTGTTCTTTGAGGACAACATTTCTTAAATAATGTTTTTATTTGCTTCAATATGGAATTTGCTAATGATTATATCTCATATTAATTTCTAGTTTTTGTTATTTCTCTAGAATTTTTTCTGTTAACCATCACTTCAGATTCTGGTAGTCCGTTTTGTTTTTCTGGCGAATTCCAAGGTTGCAGTTCAGATTTGGCAAAGATGGAGTAGAATATACCACTTGAGAACAGAAAGGCTGCTGCTATCCAAAATACTTTCTGCCACTGACCAGAAGTTTGCTAGAAAGATAATGAAAAAGTAATATAAAAACGTAGTCATGTATATTTAAAAACGTGGAATTTCAGTTCCATTTTTTTTTTGCAAAATGTTTTTTTGATCATATAGAAAGTCAAGATGTTTTTAATGCAAGTGTATCCCAAATGGTAAGCAAAAAAAATAAGACTGTTAGCAAATTTATGAAAAGACATATTCCGAAAAGTATAATTCGAAAACTAAAGAATGTGTAAAAGTGTTCGATTGCCAAGGCATCAAAAATTCGATCAAGTCTTATATACTCTATAGTAGAAGGTAGTTTAAATATACTACTTTGTCCACAAAATAACTTCTCAATGTAACGCACGAAGTTGAATTTCAAATCCAGTTCAGCTTCAAATAAGTTAAATTTTTCCAATTCCAAAGATCAATTAAAACTTCAATTTCTCATTGTACAGCAAAAAATATAACAATAATAATAATAATTATTATTATGAATCATTTCTATCTATCTACGCGCGAGGTAGCAATCGCGATTAATCACACGGACATCGCACCACCGGGTTCGAATCCTGGCTGCGGCACTGTCGGAGGAAATGGTTGTATGTCCGCATTTTTCAATGTGTAACCCCCTTCCGCACAAGCCTTGGCTTCTGGAATTGGGGGTTGTCTAATTTCTGTGGTGTTTATTTGTGGTACAAAATTAACTTATGGCAAGTCATTTTAAGTTGATAATAATGCATAACGTAAGGTAAATATACATTATATAAATACTTAATGAAATTTATATGCAAAACAAACTGACTTATAGGACGTACACATGAGTAAAGAAAAACATAAAGTAAGTAAAATAGAATAGTGAAATAAAAATTGCCGTAAAAAAGTTTATAAAGCAAATTCATTTCAAAAACCATGGCATGAGAGGAACAAATTATTATCCATAGTTTCATAATTTTGTTTATTTTTATTATTCGCCTGGAAATTATTGAACAGCAAAATGCAGTTGGGTATATTTATAGTTTGTTGTGTGGTGTAATGGTATACTTAGTAGATTTCCATATATAGTACTGTGTGAATGACAGTTAATTTTTTTGTGAATAACCCAATATTTTTCTTCGTATATATCAAACATTTTATAATAATATACATGATACTGTCACGTCTTTTCAATTTTTAAACGTCCCTGCGCAACTTTCATTATATCCCATTTTAAATATAAACCTAAGTCTTTTTCGCTAATAAATACTCCCTGAATCTATCCTTTGACCTACCCCAAGCCATAAATTAAGAGACATACGTGAATAAACAAGAGAGCAATATGCTACTGTAAACGACAAGCAAGTCCGTACATCAGGGGGCGTTTACATGTGAAATAAATAGGCAACCGACTTGCAGCGCACGCAGGCAGGTGTGATCCCAGCGTTTATGGGTATATATTAGTCATACAGTCACACACTCAGTATACGTGTTTCACAGCATCTAAAAATTATAATTATTCTTATGAAGTTTATAAAGGGTCGAATGACTCGGCCCTAAGAAGCGTTATAAAATAATGTTTTCAATGTAAAATACATTCTTAAAATACTAAACCAATTTTGAAACGAAAAATAAAGGATTATAATAAATGTTCAAATAGGCCCCCTTCTTGAGCTGAACTATAACCTAATCGATCATAAAAACTTCTACCCTACTCTCCTGGAAGCTATAAATTTGAGAATTTATGTGGCCCCATAAAAAAAGTCATTTGGAAGTAAGTTCATGGAGGAACAAGTAAACTGAGGTATATAACTTCTCTATAATTTTTCCGCTTGCTATTCCTGCCATTTGAGTCATCTGGTACAGTAGCGGAAAGCTTTAATCGAGAAGGAAGGTGCGAGGTAAGACGCTAAGAAGGCAGATCCGGACTTAGCTATATTGTGTATGTCTATTTATTTTTTTATCACTGGCATCACTATAACTGTCATTTTCACATTCAAAATCGAACATAACGACATAAAAGACGTAAAACATGATGTGATTGACACAGCTGTGCGTTATGCATCGCCACTATCATCTCTATTCTTCACCACGTCTATGATTGTTTTCATTTATTGTTTTCCACTACTATACCACTAATTTTAGTTACACTGCTGGAGTACCATTTCTCCACTTGAGCTACTCAGCCGCACGTATCTGGCTTATGTGTAGTGTGGCCACTTAAACTAGGACTGGCGCCCAAGCTTAAACCGAGAAATCATTTCCGGGGCTCGAGTGTCAAAGCCCTTTTTCTCCTCGTTACCGGCTGGGGTGGAGAAAAACGGGTCACAATATTCAGAAAATCCTGCACTGCAGCACAACCATTTGTTGAAACCAGATTTCGTTAAATCTTTGCGCTACTAGCTGTAATAGATTTAAATACTTAAGGCCGTTCAGAGTGCCATCAATGAAAAATGGATCGATCATATGATCCCCTACACACCACTCCATACATTTAACTTTTGGGGATACTGAGTTCGTAATACAAAAAATCTATGCAAATTATCCCGAGACCAATGATTCACGGATTATGACGACCATGTAATGCAAAAGACGATTCATCAGCGAAAACAATATTTTTTATGAACTTTTCATCATGGTTCGAATTTTCCATTACACTTTCAAAAAAGATCATTCGTCTGAAATATTTTATGGGTTTTTCTTACTTTGTCTGATCGGTAACCATTTTTTTAAACTTCTTATTGTCCTGTCACTTGAACCTACCGCTTCAGTAATTGCTTTAGCAGAAACTGTGAAATTTTTATTAACCATGGCCAAAACCATTATTTTCCTGTTTTTATTATCATTATTGTGTTGCGGGACTGATTCGCTTTTACATCTTCCAGGAGAAATGCATTCATGTTTTTTATGATTCGACTGATTGTGTTGAGTGCAGGAAAATGCCTATTTGAATATGTAGTTTGAAATATTTCTTTAACAATATAAAATAGTTTACAAAACAAACGTTTATACGCTTCTACTCAAAGTGAAATAAATGTAAATACCGTCATATAGCATGCGATAAACCGCAGCCGTCTCGATACCCACCATTTATATTCTATTGTATCGTTGTGCTTGACGCCTGTGTCCATGACATGTCTAGATATCCACAAATTCGTCCGTATATGTACTTGGCTGCCTCTATCCGTATATTCAATAACCCAAGAGAGATTGTTGGGAATATTTAGAATTTTTGTTGTATGATCAAACGGTACACGCTACACGATACGCTAGAACCAAAATTCAACAAATCAGAAGAGATGGTGAAGTTGTCGAGTTATTTAGATTGTCTCATCTCTTAACATGGCTACAATGAAACTCTATGCTATTACACCAATCAAATGTCATTAAAGTGTTAAATGAGCAAGTTTGGCTTTTGGCAGCACTGACATGAACTTTTATTATTATAACATACTATATAAGTGGAATAAGCGTAATAATATTTCACTCCTGGATGCCAGCGTCAAAATTTAGGGGTTAGTTATAAAAATATTTTGCTTTGTAAACCCTCTGGAAGACAATTTTAGAAGTGACTAAGCCATATGCAATGACGTGACCAAAGTGGCCGTATACTACTTTTTTATTTTCAACTATCTCAATAAATAATCAACGGATTCAAATGTGCAAAGCCTCATTTTAAAGGTAAGTGAATAATTATTAAGTAATAACAACAGTTTTTGTTTTTTGTAAATATATACAAAATGCGTATTTTTGATAAATTTTTAAATAAAATTTAGAAAGTTCATTAAATATACTCTAACTTAGATATAAGACTATTTAAGGTATTCAGAGGACGTCCATTTGCGACTAATGGCTTACCTATTACACAAAAGAGTACTTGAGTACAGAGTACTTTTAACGCAACTACACCTTAAGTCAGTTTATTACACTTGTAGTACACATTGATTCTTGATAGTTTTTGCTGTCCACAGTAGTTCAACTTTTTTCCCTGAGTTCCTGAGGTTCTGACAATTTTTTCAAATGTTACATTGAAAAAGTCCCATTTTAAGTATTGCAGTGGTGCATGAGCAGTTGCTGGAATATTTTCGCCGTTTCTATTTAGTTTGGTAAAAGACGAAAATGCAAACAATGCTATGACGCCTACAGCTGAATTAACTGTCTTAATGGTTACTTTCCTATGACCATTCATAGTGTGTAAAAGACGATATGCATCTGTTTTGCTAGCGTGATGAAGAAGGAGCCGGTCTTTACTTCTTCTTCAATCCGATGATATCACTTTGTCTTTTTATTTGCTGTGTACTTGTTTTTCAGTGCATTGTACTTCAGCAAGATCCTTTATTATTATTTTAATGTTCAGCCAGGGCTTTGTTGCAACTGTTGGATATTTTCCTCATGATTGACAGCTACTTTTTGTCCACAACACAATATCCACCCTACTAGTCAGATTTAGATAGAGTTCTATGACAGATTTATTGTACTGTTGAAATATTGTACTAGTCCTCGGCACCAACATATGAATTAAAGCAACTCCATCAATAACAGGAACAGATGCATTTGGGTGCAAAGAAACCTGGTGAGTAAAACGTATGATTGTTGAACACAACAATTTCAGATTTATTAGACGCTAATAGTAAATCTACAAATTCTGAAGTAAACCCGGTGGGTATGGGCTGTTTTCGTGAGAAACAATTTTTTGTACATCTCTGTCTGAGTTGATCTGCGACAATTTAGGGCAGGCCGAAAAAATCTAAATTCTTCAAATCGAAAATTAATAGTGCGGAATACTTGTATTTGGTGCTCAGTTGTATCACAGCCAAATTTCACTAAAATTAATTTATTTCTTGCGGTTCTAAAGGATACTAGAAAATTTAAAATTCAAAAATTAAAAATCCAGAAATTTAATTTATGTTAACCAGTTCCACAAATTACACTTGGTTTCGTAAAATTCTAGTTATTTTAAAAAAATGGCTACTACAATTTTATCCAGGGCTCATTCCGGAGAGGTAGATGCGCCTCGAGCTCCGCTCGTACCATCCCAACCACCCATGCATTGGGTACTTTTATAGAACTTCGAATATTCTGTAGTCGGTTACTCAAACTTGGGCATTATGGCTCTAGAATGCAACCTGTTTCTAATAAAACCATCTCGATTGTTAGGTCCAAAAGCTTATGCAGCAACTTCAGTGACTATCTTGACAAATCTATCCACACCTTGCGTATGGCAAGAAAACTTCGGGAATCAGTATCAGCGTTATCTGAGATACACGAATGTAGGTTCTCCTCTGAAATACTACATAGGATGTATGGTTCAGTTACTTTGCATTTATTCCACTGAATCATGTACATAACCCAGTGCATCAGGGTTAAATTTCGGAATTCTAAACTGTCTCACTTCGCCAGTTAAATCATCCCTTGATTCAATCACATGTCTCAGTCCAAGCTCTTTTATATGTTTATGATCATCGGAAATCAAAGGTAGGCAAAAAATCGTTTCGCTGGATAACAGGGTTAATAATATCCTTGATCTATATCGGAAGACACCTGGAATAGTAAATCATTTCGCAAGAGGACTTGTCTTAATTTTAAACCATATCCTACACTTTTACCGCAAACTCAGCAAGAGATTTAAGTTCCGCAGAAGGGTCTTCTGTAGAAACGTAAAGACGCAAAATTCTCTTGGCAGCTGTTACTCATTCACTATTTGATAGTTTTCCAGGATCTCTATGCAAAATATGTTCTGGACAAAATCAGAGTTAATTACCATACAGATTTGTAAGACAGAATACAGAATATCTGCTGCAATTGTTTGAAACTCAATAACAGGAAGTTGGTTACATTTCATCAAACATTCTCCAATAGGCCCAGAGTATGTGTGGGGACTTCTTAACCATCCATAGAGCTTACTAAACAAATGGCACAGCGGCAGTTCATTAGTGGGCAGTAAATAAGAGCACCATTGATAGGGTCCCTGAAATTCCAATTCTAATAATTTTATCACTTCTCTTTCATACCCGGTATTAACGACAGTGCAATCACAACCAATAGAAACTATCTCTTCAGTCGACAGATTAGATTGGTTTAAATGAGCAATTATACTTTAACAAATATCATCTGATATGTCAGAGTTAGGAGTAAGGTGACCCAAGTAAGATGAACCTGGTTCTTGCACCAAGGAAATGTGCTCCTCTACTATTGTCTTCTGATGGAGTTTACTTCTTATTATTTCTTGAATAAGAGTCTTGTCCTTACGTCAATCAGTGTAAAAAAAGCATACCACTGTTTATAGAATTCACAGGCTATCCAATAATCTACGACTCGCCCCTCCTTCCATTCAAATTTTAGTGGTTGTCTTAAATTTTCTTTTTTGTTAACTGCCTATTTGGTAAAAAACCCATAAAAGGAAGAAAAGATTTTGCTCAATTTACTGTCAAAAATATGATGGGTTATACAATTCTTGGAAATTAGCACAGATTCAATCCGGAAAATTTCAAATATACATCACTTGACCATTAGAAATAATGGCGGCTGTACATAAAAGCGTCTCGTTATGAACAACATTACTTCAAACATTGCTCATCTTAGCATGCTATTAAATTACCAATTGCACTTTAAATATATTGATTAGTTCCTGTAAAGCCACATTGCCTTTATTATATATCTCAAAATTTATAAGCTTATTTTAAAGCCCGTTATAAACTCTTTGAGCACATAACACAATCGCCTTAAAAGCCGTAGTACGATTATTTTGCACCTTGATAATACAACCTAAAAGTTCACATGCCATACACAACACATGAAATGCCGACAAATATTTTTTATCGCAGCTCTAAAACTAGCTATTTTGAAACGCCGTATTCTGGACAAATGTAAACCGAAACCTTCTATGCCTTACAATTAAACTGATTTATTACAGATATTTGCCTGCTTTGTTAATACTCTAAAAAGTTGTTGGCTTTATTAAGGGCCGACCTGATCTCAAAGCGTATTAAATTTATGTCCCTGCATTAACAAACCGCCCCAAGATAATTTTATAAAGCGATTATAAAACAATAGTATGTAAATTATAAAAATAAATAAAATATGTCTGAAGGGACTGTGATTTGGAACTATTTACATTTTAATCAGTATAATTACGACACCTAAGCGTAAAATGAAATCTAATAAATAGTTGTACCTGCCTGTCTGTTTGCGAGAACCGAAGTATCGATAGTAATGAAACTTGGATACTCTATAGTATATATGGCTGGTGCCAATTTAATATGTAATAGAAAAAATTGATTTGGACTTTTGACATTTTTTTGAGGGCTTCATAAATGATTTAAACAGTCAATAATAAACTGATTAAAACTTAAATCCAACTTAGTTTAAATGTTCTGGAATGTCTTTTAAAACTTAGTTTAAAACAAAACTATAAGTATAATAAATGTATCATAAGATATTAGTTTATATAAGGCACTGATAAAAATGTAAAGGGCATTTAAATTGTCACTTAATTAGCAACCAAGTTGCGCATCAAATCCTCTTATGGGTGGGTTGCCCTTAAAATTCTTTCGTCAATTCTTCATCTGTAATGGTCTTATTTCAGGTTGTGCAGAAATAAATATTTAAACTTCTTTATTTTTTTTTATGAGAATTAGTAGAATATTTGGAAAATGTAAATAAATGAAGCAACGTTTTAATTGCATTATTTGAAAATAGAACAGAATGGAATAAAAGGCTATGGAATGTGAAATAAAAGAGAAGAGCTGAGAAGAGACAGGAGGATTAACGAATATATCTGGAGTCTATTTTTGACTATAATCGCGAGAAATAAAATAACATGTGCCTTTTTTCGTCTAGGTTTTATTGCTCATTTCGTCTTCTTAAATTTTTTCCGCTGTACTTTCTTCACATCATCTTTCTGCTTGGTGGCTCACCATTTTCTATATATCCGCAATGTTTACTCCCCACACTAGTACTCGAGTTACGGAGAAGATAGATACCAAAGTACTTCGTAAACATTATCGGCAATTACTTCGAGGAACGGCGTATAAAAATAGCTGGTACCGAAATGCCAATAACAGCAGGGGTTCTGCAAGGTTTAGTATTGGGCCCAATATTTTGAAACGTCCTATATGACGGGGAATTGAGTATGGAGCAGATTGAAAATACCAAAACCGTAGATTTTGCAGACGATTTACCCTTAGTGGTGATGGCCGAAAATAAAGATACGTTGGAATTCCGAACGAATAAATCATTGAGAACGATAGTTGTGTAGAATCCACCTAGAGTTAGCGTCCAATACAATGGAAGCAGTCATATTGAAAGAATCAAGGACAAAAAGAGACCTGGTGGCTTTTGAATTAAAGGATGTTGAATACAGATTATCTAAATTGTGAAATGTCTCAGCATTACATGGGGTAACGAAGGTACTTTAGATTCGGAGATCATATTAACATAATAAAAGAGAAGGAAGAGCGGTCATTCTATCCCGACTGAATCCAAATTTAGGTGGTCCTAACAGCCGAAAAGGGAGTTATTGAATGGAATAATTCGACCAATAGTGCTGTACGGGGGCCCAGTGTGACAAGGAGCTCTACATAGGAAACGATATAGGAATTTGGTGGACAGAGTGCAAAGAAAGCCATTACAGAAATTGGCTAGTGCTTATTGCATTGTCTCTGCAGTAGCGGTACAAGTGGTGACAGATACATCATCACTTTCACTACTGGTTGAATAACGGAAATACCTGCATGAAATAGGGAACGGACGTCGGCCAGAAATAAGGGAAGTAGCAAGTGAAAAAACCATACTGATTTGGTAAACCCTATCGCAAAAGAATACTGTAACTGTAGATATTAATAGGAAGGAGGAATGGGTTAAATTTAATAGAATTATTAACAGTTTATTTTTTAACCCAAGCTCTGACATGATATGGTTTTTTCCGGAGTTACAGAACAAGGATAGGGAGAATTAATGATGACAGGTATGCGGTCGACACCATGAAATATATTCTATTTGAATGTGACACATGGGAGAGATATAGGCAGGAGGCCTATGGGAAACTGGATTTGAAATCAACTTAGAGACTCTGATGATGGAGATGATTGAGAGCGAAAGGAAATGGAAAATAATCCATTTGGTGATAATAAAAATTTGACGCATTAAAGAGGAAGGAGGAAGAAGGTGAAAGGGAAATAGGCAAATAGTCATTTGGACATTATGCTTTCATAAGCGTCCCCAAAATGGATACTTGAGAGGTACGAGTTTTTGGTAGGTGGAAATCCCACATACCGCATGAAACAGCGACTTTTTCTTCTGTCGAATATGCAAAACTACACAACCCAGGTTGACATAATTACCAAAACTAATAACAAAACTATAAGGCGGATATGGGCAGTACAAGAAGTATCTTAGGAGTATAATAAAACCCAGTAGTCAAATTGAGTGTATCCTACGTGACATGAGCAAGAGCTATTATTCTTTACAATTTCAAATATATATACATTTTCCAAATAGGATCGAAGCTGTACAGAAACTGTGGAATTTTAAATTACTAAAGTCGAGATCTCTATATACCCAACCAGAATTCATTCATGGGCGATGAAATATACAATGTGAAAATTAATAATTATTGTTTATATTTTACTTACATTTTGGTACGTAAGATGTCCAACTACAACAGGTGTAAGAAATCCTGTCACTGCAACAATAGTGTTGCAAAATCCAAGAATTACACCTAAAATAAAATAATACACTTAAAGAAATTTATGCAGATCTATGCAGAGCTAAATGGTTAAAGATTTGTTTCATATCACTACAAAATACTATTACCCCTATTATCCTTCAATTTATTTGTGAGTGATAATTAAGTTTCAAAGTTATCATAATCTGTTTTGTAAATCTAAAGACACATTAGAATCGAACGTACAATACATATTAATTTATGTAAAATGTATTTAGTATCAGTTTAGACTAAATTATTTTATATCCTATGCTACCAGGATACCCATGTAGTCATCGGGACGCTACATTGAGGCTTATTTTTTTATTGTCAGGCTAGAATCTACGTAATTACATGCTGTGGTTATTGCATAGGGAACAACGTGTCATTGAATATGCAAAAAATTGAAATAAAGCCTAATGACTTCTCTAATGGGGATAGCGAAATCTTTGATATTCTGCAGATATTTGTGTAAAGAATCATAATCCTCTTGAGACATTTTCATTCCTGAACCCAAGAAAGCTGGACTTTTTAATGTGCAAATAATTCGACTTCCCTTACATCTATTTTTAGGGTAAGCGTTTTTTCTTTGGCACGATTATTAGTTTTACTTCCACGTCCAGTGGAAGTATAGTAACGCAAGAAATTTTTTTGATGTTGTTGAAATAGGCTTAAAATGTCATGAAACGTCGAGATTTTAAATTTGAGCGAAACAAAATTTTCTGTCTGTCTCTAACTTTGTTTGTGTGCACGGTGACTCTGGAACCGTTTATGATATTGACTTGGAATTTGGTACGTTTACGTAATATAATGAGATCTGGAACTAGATTATATTTTGATTTAATTCCGTTGAAAGGTTCGCGGGTAAACAGGGTAAACAATGGTAAATAGGCAAATCAAGGAGGTAAGAGTCCATAAAATTGCAATTTAGGGCATGTACGAAAATTCAAGGTCTCAAAATTTTTTTTTGGCGTCAGACACTCCCCCCCCCTCCACTATCACCTCTAATACCACCCCCACAGTATTATGAAAGGGAGTCAAAAAAAATTAAATTATGATTTAGTGTGTATACAACAACGAAACCACCCCCATTGCCACCCCCCACCCTATCTTAAAGGAAGTCAAAAATTAAATTGGGATTTAGTGTGTTTATGAGAACCAAGGGCCTCTAAAGTTTATTTTAGCATATAGAGGTGTGTATAGAATGTCATATGAATGTAAGAGAGGGCATTCGTCAGAAAAACAATACTCGGAAAACTAGTTCATCAACGCGAAGATAAGAAGAAATAAGAAGAATAAGTAGAAAATTTCGAACTGCCAATATAGTTAACTCATAACTAATACTTTAAAAACACCTATTTGTTAAGGAATTTGGGAGGACGATGACATTTAACAAAAACAATCATAATTTAAGTGTCTGTTTAGGACAAAAAAATTCGTCAATATTAACCATTTCATTCTAAAAATGTTGTAGTCCAAATGTAGCCCATCTTTTAACAATAATCATTTACTTTTGCATCTGTAGTTTATTTTATTGCTTATCTTTACTTAATATTTACTTGTATTACAAATTGATCAAATAATTATATTAACTAAAGTTATATGTTTTCTAATATCTATATTATTATTCGTCAGAGTACAAAAAATGGAAACTAAGAAAGTACTTGAGCTTCGTAAGGTTTGTGTTCCTGTTCGAAAGATATAAATAAGTTTGTAAGATTGGTAATAATATGAAGAAATCATTCCTACATATATATAGGTATAAAACTATAATAAAGTAATAAGCTCGGTAAGCTATTCTGAATTGTAAACCAATAAGGTCTACAAGTCCCGATTTCCACTACTAAGAGCAATTCGAAGAACGTTATTTACTTTTGATTAATGTTGCCCCAAGTTGTTGCCTTGTGGAATTTAAAACCAATTCGATGTTACAGCATGTAAATGTATAAACTCTTTGATGGGAAGCCTCATGAAAGCAAACGATGTGACATAGAAAGGCATTACATGTATTCACATGAGATACCGCAGCTTGGTGCTTTTAAATCAATTTATTGGAAGTCGCGGCGGCAACAAAATCCGAGAAAGAAGACGTCTCATCTATTAGTTGTCTATGTTAAAATAGAAAGCCACCAAGCCTATAAAACTGATTTGTCGTAAAATTCCTTTCACTCTCGTGTATTTATTTTTTTATGTAAATTGCAACAAGTTGTCTCCAAATTCATGACTCAGGGGTGAGCGTAGGTCCTACTTTTACTATGTACATATTTCAGTATGCGTTGTAGTATAGTCAGGTGCGGTTAGTACTTAAGTCGGTGTAAATCGGTAAATTAAGGAAGCCTCACATCTTCCAGCGGTATATCGGGTGTATGCGCTGAAGCTGTGCAATCTTAGGCGAGGATTGTGTAGTGAATCTACAATCCTTTGGAGGAGATGTAAAGCCGCTGGTCCCTTGTCTATTACATGATAGGCAAGTAAAAGATCCCTACTCTTAGAAAGAGAAGGAGGTCGGCAAAATTCCTGGTTGGGGGTAGCTCGTCTTCAGGCGTCGGTGTTAGGTCTCAGTAGCGGAAATAGGCCGACGTTAAATAAATATTAAAAAAACTGCATGACTCCGATTTTGCAACAATATTGACATTTTATTGAAAGTTATTCCATATTGATTTTTAAATATTATCTGTATAAAAATTCTCTGAAAACTGGTGAAACACGGCGGCCAAATTTTTAAAGCAAAATATTTGTGTATTTCTCTTCAACCCTCTACCACCCGCCCTCTCAAAAATTTCAAATAACCAGAGGAGTCGAGTGGTTCATCTTTTGAAAAATATTTTTTTAAATTTTATCGATTCATTTCTTAGAAAAATAAGTTTGTTCACAAACGATATAATCATTTGTTTAAGAGCTAAATGTTTTATTGAATATATTTATGAACAACCTTACATACTATAAGATACAGTGATGTACATAAACATGTATGGATTTTTACTTGCTTTTCTTTAACTCACAATGTATGCACGTGCACAATATTTCTATTCAAATCTTGCATCCTTTATTTAACGCACTTCCTGATATAATCAATTGAAGAAATTTTGCACAGTTACTAATATCGGATGACAATATCGTATTCCACCGTTACTTATGCAAATATCCGTACATAGGGGGTGCGGGGTGAAAATTGAAAAATCTGCGTAACGAAGGAACGAGAAAGCCAAGGAGATAGAATCAAAACAAATCGTTAGGAGACAGATTTTTATTGAGCGCTCTCTGGGGGTGGTAAACCCCCCAAAAAGTATGGCTAAAAAGTAGAAAATAAAAAAATAAATTTTTTTTTAGAAATTCGCTTTTCTGTAAGAAATCATAATAAAAAGTAAAAAATAAAAAATTACTAATGTACGACTGCAAGAAAAGTAAGGCGTGCGCACTTTGTATATAAGTATATGTATTATATTTATGTACGCATGAATGAACGCACTATGTATACAACGATTCCACTCCTTTCATTCAATCATGCGTGCAATCACACAAAGTGCGCACGCCTTGCTTTTCTTGCATTCGTACATTAGTATTTTTTTATTTTTTACTTTATAGTACAACTTTTTACGGAAAAGCAAGTTTTAATTTTTTTAAAATTTATTTTAAACAAGATTCATGAATTTTTTTTTAATGAGATTCTATAGTGAATAAGGTAATGAATATTTTCCGGTAGCCGTCCACTATTTCTACTCAAAAAACGTCACTTTATCAAACTATCCGGTAAAGTTCTAGAACTTGCCTATTAGTCCAATAATTTACCACTATACAAACACGTAAAGTAAATAATTATAATTTACTCCCTTCCTCACCCTTATCATGTGATTTATCCCTAAAATATTGCAATCTAATATTTGCTCAACAATAAGTGGCAAGTTAATTATAAAAACATAGCGTAAATAAAACTTTGCATCGTAAGTTAATTTTTGTGTAAACGACTTATACTTCCTTTCAGATGGAGTGTTAAAGAAATGACAGTTTGAGTTAATAAAATTTGTCATTAAAATCATGTTTTATTGACAATTGAAGAACAATAAATTATTCAAAATAATTAATAACATTGATCGTTCCATTTATGTCGTTATAGAAACGCTATGAGATGAAAACTGCCTTTCTATATACCGGGTGTAACAGGATTATGGTATACCCCCTTTTCTACTTTAGTTTTGAAGATAATTGATTGAAATTTAGGATATACTACATACATAATAAATGGCACTATTTGACATACAATTGATTTTTTTTTCACTTCCGGTTTCGCCAGAAGTGAACTAACTTTCGATTTTTAAATGGAACATCCTGTATATTATTGCATTTTTGAATTCTGCATAATTTTCTGAATCCAACTATGCCAAATAAGTGATATTTCAAACATCAATTTTTTTTATAATATAATCACCAAAATTGTTTTTGGGGCAAAAATCATTTTTTTCAAATGGAACCGTGCCAGTACTGTGGTACAATTTATTAGTACTATTAATAAGGGATTTATTCATATGTCGTAATAAAATGTGCGATAAATACAAACAAAATTACAGCTAAAAGAAAATACAATTTTGTTCTAATTAAATACTAAGAAGTAACTAAGGTGGCTTTGAAAACAATGAAATATTTAGCTTGTCAAAGGCTTGTCACGACACACTTAAATGGAAAACTAAAAATTATAATATATTATAAACAAAATTGATGTTGGAAATGTCACTTATCGTTGGATTCAGAAAATTATGCAGAATTCAAAAATGCAATAATATACAGGATGTTCCATTTAAAAATCGAAAGTTAGTGGCACTTCCAGGGAAACCGGAAGTGAAAAAAATCAATTGTATGTCAAAAAGGGCCGCTTATTATGTATATAGTATATCCTAAATTTCAACCAATTATCTTAGTCGATTATGGAAATAAATGGTGGTAAGCTGCAATAAATTTTATTATCTTTATTTTGATATCTTGAATGATATATTAATTTTACACGGTCTGCCGATCCCGGATTTGGCCGCCATATTGAAAAAATCACCCCAAAAATGATATTTTTATAAATTTTTGAAAGTATCTCGGTTTGGGTTCACTTTAGAGAAAAATGTCAAGTAACGGAAAATAAAGCACATAAAATTCTATACAAGAAAGGTTATATTCATTCAATGATTTCGAGTATTGTTGGAGGAACTTTTGGCAATTTTAAATTTCGAAGAAAACAAAGTCACACCAATTGCATCCATAAATTCAGGAGTTAAAATTGACGGCAGAATTATACCAATTAACCCTATTTTATTGTTTCAAAGAATTTCGTATACCAAAAAATCATCTAAACTGTTTGAAGAATATTTTCAATATGAGCTTGCTCCTTATCCGCTCTCACTTTTCGATGATGTAGGAATGCAGAAAACTAAAAAAACTGCCCTTTATTAAGCGTTTACACCAATTAGAGAAAACATTAATTTTGAAAACAATTTACACGTAATAGGCGCAGGATTTCTTATTCACAGAGTTGTGTGGCATCAACAAGAACTTTATTCAGCTGTTTTGGACAAATTTGTAGATTATGTTAAGAAGCATTACACAATGAACGCTATCGATAGTTTTAGATGGATATCCAGACAAAGTAGACGAAAAATCGATCAAAAGTGTTGAACGCTGAAATGAAAAATTGTCCCTCAGCAGAAGTAGTCTTTGATGAAACAATGAGAACAACTACATCACAAGCTAATTTTCTGGAAAATGAAAGTAATAAAAGTCGGCTGATTTCCATACTGTGTAACAGGTTTAAACATGAAGGAATTTTAGTAAAACACGCTTCCGAAGATGCTGACACTTTAATAATTAATACAGTTCTTGAAATGTCAGACACATTTAAATCAATGGTGATAGTAGGTGACGACATTGATTTATTGATTATTCTTACTGCCTTATATCAATCCCGCAGTAACATATATTTTTTAAACCAAGGAAAAGGAAAAACGAGAAATACACTCTATTCACCCCAAACAGCAAACTTGGACACGACTGTAAAAGGGAACATATTATTTTTACATGCATTTAGTGGATGCGACACCACTTTGGCATTATATAGACAATGCAAAATGAAGTTTATTAAAGTTATAAGTAATCAGTCAAGCTTGCAAACAGTCATTGAATGTTTTATAGACGCTAATGCAACTCCAAAGAGCATAGCTAAAGCTAGAATTCACTTTATGGGGCAAAGATATATATATCAATCCTTTGCGCAATCTATAACAAAGAGTTTATTCAATCTTGCATTATTACCTCCAACCGAAGATGCAGCTCCCATGCATTCATTTCGTACCTACCTACAAATTCAACAGTGGTACGGGAATGAAAAGTTACCGACTGATTGGGGATGGAAGCAGTTATCTAATAGACTAATACCTATTCCTACGCTTCAGGACGCCGCTCCTCAAGAATTACTAAAGACGATTTATTGTAAATGCAGAAAAGGTTACAACGCACCATGCAGCTGTAGAAAAGCAGGGTTGCAGTGCTCAGTAGCATGTAGTTCATGCTAGGGAAAATCTTGTTCAAATTCAGAAACCATTATAGAAGAACCGGGCGATGACGAGAAAATTGACTTTCGAATAGAAGATTTAATTTCCGAAGAAAATATCGAAGAAATGGATTTTGAGCCAGAACCAGAAGAAGTAGAGGAAGAGTTCACTGATGAATTTATTGACCAACCTTCCACGTCCAGATAAAAGTAATAATCGGAAAATACAAACATAAACATTGGAAACAGCAATATATCAAAATAGATAACGGGGACTAGGCCTATTGGGGAAACCACATTAAAAAAACGCGCCGGATGCCTTACCGCCAGGTGGTGTGGAAACGGGTACAAGAAAAACAGAATGATCTCTATTATTTACATAAAATTAACCGAATATAAAAAATATGGGCCACTATAAAATATATGCTGCGTATTCAAGTGTCTTAACTCTGCAAACCGTAAATATACCAAACCAATGAATAGAACTCCTTTTGGAGAGGATTTTATGCAAATTATTTTCGTTTACTTAATATTTTGCCCTAAAATGAACCTGAACTAAGAGATTTACAAAAGTAAATTCATAAAATCATCATTTTTTGGGAGTTTTTTCCAATATGGCGGCTATGTCCGGGATCGGCAGATGCAAAATCATCAAAGACGTCAAAATAAACAGGATAAAATATATTTCAGCTTGCCACCATTTATTTTCACCAAAAGCCCCTTGTCGACTGGCCTAATACGGGAAATTGAAGTTTTGGTTTATTTGTGATTAATTCATTTTTAGGGTTTAATTAAAAAATTTAAAATTTACTATTCATTGATTTAATTGAATTCGTTTAATGTTGTATTTCTTCGTTCATAATAACTAACACCTCATCACCAGCTTTTACTAGATGCTGGTACTAATCTGTATTGGGAAAGAGAATTATAAAAGGTTCTTTAGAATCACTTCATATATAGTTCTTATGCATAATGAATAAGAACGAGTTCAACATACTGCCTTAAGGAACCCTATATTCACTTTGAAGTTTAATGAATAGAACACATTCTAACTTAGTTTCCTATCTATCATTTGACCAACTTTGACTCCAAATCAATTTTCCATACTTTTTTCCTTTCTATTAATGCTCATCTGGTAATGGTCCGAAATATTCACTAGGTATCTGCAAAAACACTAAGAATACATATTAACATCTGCTTTTTAAATGCACTAGGGGCACTGATATCTAAAAATAATGTTTCTGGCAGTTCATATAATTGTTCGTGCACCACAACCTCTCATTGTCTCCTACAATCAACGACATATTTATTGAATCAGATAGCTTAAGTTTTTTACGAATTGCTTATTGTAGGCATTAAGACAATGACACTATATATTAACTTGCATTCAATTTCTTAAAGCAATAGATGCATTAATTAACCAATATTGTCTAAATGTACATATAAATTATAAACAATAATACATTCAATTAAATACTATTTTCAACCCATTTGTATAAAAGTGGATCAACGAAAGTGCAGTTGAACTTGATTGCAAACATAAAAATACAACTATTACAGAAATAATTGTAATTGTATAATGCAAATTGGTGATATCTTAGTGAGGTAACTTTCTAGAAGTTGATTAAGAAATTAAATAATAATAATCTCACTCGTAATGATGGCTTAAATCTAAAACAATAACTAACTGACTGCATTAATAGTAAACCCACTTACTCAGCTAATCATATAGAAATTAACGAAGGAAAGGTACCGTCGGCATTTAAGGCGGCATTTCACTACACACACACAAACTAGTGAAAGACGAAGTAACTAATAGACTTAAAATCCTTGCATTCAATTATGTGAAAATTTTCGAAAATGTTATTAACAATAAATTGGTCTAAATAAATATAAAATAATTTAAACAAAATAGGTCTATTCAAGATGTAATACTATATGATTTAACCTCCAAAATTTATGAGCCCATGGATGTCAACCAAGTCAATTTAATTCAATAAAACTTTATTAACAATTATAGAATAAATACCCACCCATAGCCCGTCCCGGGACCGACCGTGCAACCACCACGTTAGTCTTGATGGCGGATTACAAGACCGAGCGGACCAGGTCTGGTTCGATTAGAAAACATTTATTAAACTTAACCTAAACACCTTTTACAGACAAAAAATAAAAATAGGTAAAAACATTACTTATATCTAATTAAAAAACAGATTTGATAAAACTTAATGTTACACACATTTGCACTTGTTAACTGTTCACTTTTTTAAATTTCGCAGCTGACGCTGACACCTCAATCCATGCGAGGCACCTTCCGCGAGATGTGTGAACGCCAGGCTGCGCAAGGCTCACTTAAACTGTGATTTTAAAAATTTTGGTTTTCGAAGGTTTTTGAATTTGTTAAAGATTTGTAATGAGAAATGAATTTAAAGACAAAAATATACAAAAAGAAAACAAGAAAAACAACAACGCGACAAAAAGGATACAAACAGAAAGGACGAGGGGGTCAGGAAAGATTTAAAGATACGAATGGTATGAAATATCAGTAAAGAGGGTACGGGTAAGGGGTAAAGGGTAAAAGGGTAAGCGGAAGTTATAGTTGGTGAGACTTAGCTGCAGGGACTACCGGAAAATCGGTAACGTCTAGTACGGTGAGGGATGTTTAATCCGAAATGGTGCATTATGCTGTCTAATTTGCGTTATAAGTCTTGTTAGCGGACTATCGCCCAGCTTGAACGAGTAGAATTTTTGAGACATCTGCTAGACGTTATCCGCTATCGGGGTTATGTCATTGCAGTGCGTGTATAGTTCTCTGGGACAGAATCCAGAATTTGATATGAGGCGCATAAATTTGTGTTCAAACACTTTTAGTTTTTTCATTGTCGTGGCCGGTATGCTGCACCACAAGGGCGTGGCCTCGCATATGTGGTGGACGGCCTGACCACCATTGTGTACAACAGTTTTTTATTTTGTCTGTTGAGTCTTCTACTCCTGACCATGAGCGGATACAGACTCCTAGACGGGGAGTAGACCGTCCGTACAGTCTCATTAATGACGATGTTAAACATCAGTCGCTGCTCCAGTCTAAACCCGAAGGTACTTCATGCATCTCTTAGTTAGAATTTTGTTTTCCGTGATCGAAATAGCTGTTAAGATTTTATTCTCTATGAACCGACGCGACTATTGCCTTGGAATTTTCAGCGTTCACCCGAATCTTCCACTGGTCGTAATAAGCCTTGGCACCAGCCATATGCGCCTTCAGCAGCATATTCGCTGCTTGTACGTTATGCGAATGCGGCTGTGTAATCGGCGTACTTGGTCAGGTTAGAATTCGAGAACTCTGGAATGTCGGAGACGTACATGTTGTACATCTTTGTGTTGACAGTTTGTTATTCACTCGAACCTGCAGGGATCTGTACATCAAGAACGATTGGATGAGCATAATGAAGTAGATCGGAACGTTGTAGTGGTGTAGCTTGTAGAGTAATCCCAGAATCCAGATGGTGTCGAACGTCTTCTCAATATCGAGGAGTATAGGTGATCTTCCCGAGGTTGTACTTTGACGTCGTTAACTATCCTAATGGCTTGCTGCACCGTACTCCTGCCCTTCCTGAAGCTAAACTAGGACGATAAAATCAACCAGGTCTGGTAGTATTTGTCGACTTTGCCAAGGCGATTGATACCGTATGACACTTTAAGCGGTTCCAAAAATATACCGCTGTTGGTATCCAGGAGCAAACCTTCCAACTTCTAAAAAATTGTCTAGAAGATGAAACTACTATCTTTGAATACAAAATATACATAGTAATGTCAAAACGGTCAAATATGGAGTCCCGCTGGGAACCGTACTGGGTAAACTGTCATTTTCTATATGTATATCAAAAGTCTATTAGCCTTGAACTGTTTGAGGAAATTTATGTGCTTCGCTGATGACACGGTTATTTTATACAGAGATAAATCTTGTAATTTTCTACGCTCTGATATAAAAAGTTTTTTTTTAAATGATAACATGGTTTAATAATGATGGCTTAGCAATAATCTCGGAGAAAACAAAGTTCTGTACACATAAAATCGATATACCTCAGAATAAATCAATTGGTTAAAATAAACAATGATGTTATAAGTTTTAGGCAAAGAGATAACGTCAATTATCTGAATGTCTTCGTAGATTTTCATTTAAGATGGGACAAGCAAATAAATTTAATTGTTAAGGAGATCAGAAAAATTGCCTCAAAATTAAAATATCTAAGCGACTTATAATATTTTTGAGGCCTTGTAGTCTGGGGTCAGACGTCCCTTTTTTAAAGTGATTACTAACAGACTGAATTTTCGTGAGTGGCTTCGTTTTGACGAGTCTTCCAACTTTTCTCTCTGTGAAAATTCTCGGTAGAGGCATGCAAAGTTCTACGCAGCCGCTAAACATGTTGATCGTGGAACTGACACTTTCGCGCCATAGGACTGGAAAACCTACCAGAAAATTTGTAGGACAATTTGATCATTCGGTTTCAAAAATATTAATTAGATAATAGTGTAAAAATCAGCCCCCGTTGGTTATAAAATTTCAGACATCGTTATTTTCACGTATTTACAGATTTCTTACAGTCTTACATTCCTTTTGTAAGGCAAGCCCAGCTCCGTGTTTTTTTTACAGTAACGAGCTGAGTTTTGCACTATTGTTTAACTAATATTTTTTAAATCGAATGGTCAAATTGTCCTACAAATTTTCTGGCAGCTTTTCCAGTCCTACGCCGTGAAAGTGTCAGTTCCACGATCGTACAACTTTGCATACCTCTACCGAGAATTCTCGCATAGAGAAAAGTTGGAAAACTCGCCAAAACGAAGTCACTCACGATAATTCAGCCCGTTAGTAATCATATTAAAAAGGGGGCCCCGGACCGTTACAGTAATAAATATAAACATATGAACCATATTGCTTTTGTTTAGGAGGGGGGAGTTAATAACAATTACCTAAACACAAAATAAAGTGTTGTTTATAAATAATCTCGAAAGAAACTGTACGTACCTGTTTGAATAATTCCATAAATAGGTAAGGGTGTTGGATGTACCTTAGTTGTTTGCTCTAGCCATAAAAAATCATTGACTTGTTTTACGGAACATCATTATATTACCATAACATGTTATTATAAACTTAATTCACAATTGTGATAGATTTTGCAATGATATATATTAGTAGAATCTGCCCTAATTGTATGCCCACTGAAATTTTACTAATAGGGCTGTTAATTACATACTTAAGAAATTAACTAAGTATTTACTTGAAGTAATTAAGATATTGATAAGGAGGTTTATTTAGCCAATGTAATATTTAAAAAACAGATTTGAAAAGTGTGTAACAACTACATTGCTAAATATACTATATAAAAATTACTACTTACGGGTTTCAATTCACAAACGAACACTCACTATCCATGATGAGTTAGTATTTTTGGATTCCTATACGTTTGTTTATTATTATTAAAATTTGTGCGCTACTACTGTTATTATATTTCTTATATGAACAAAGGTTATTGTTATTATTATAGTTGCATTTGAAAACTTGATGTTGCTTACTCAAGACCAGTCATACTATTGTTACGTACTACACCCTCCAGTAAACACATCCCCAAGCCTAGGCCCAATAACTGCAACACGAATTATCACTAACCACTGATTTATTTAATATTTAACTTACGATAATTACTCCTTATAATTACACACTACCTGTGACTCTTAACTACTATAAATTCATTACTTATTGTCATTGTACTAATTTGTTCCCTGTTCTTTATCTTATCTGATCACTTGGCTCCTCTAAAATATATCTGAACTTCTGATGCGCTGGTCCTGCTTTTTATATACCATGACCCTTATTCTAGAGTCTTCTCTTCTATTCTGGTTAATTATTCTATAACAGTCTGGAATTCCCCAGACAAACTCGGTAGCGTCATCTCTGGGATAACTGGCGAACTACCGCTTTACTGGTAGCTAATTAGGCAGGTTCCCTTTTACTTTGTTACCGGGGATTGAACCTCTCTTCGTAATAGGGTGTGGGCATGCACATAACACTATATACATAAGAAACAGCAACTTTACGTTTTTCAAATTTACCATGCAATGTTGCTGAGGGCGCATTTATAGCAAAGGGAAAATTTTGCAAAGGCCTCATCAAATATGCAAAGATAGTGTTACACTTTATTATTTAAAATTTCGTCGATGTCTAGATAACTGTATAGCGTTATAGTTCTTTACAGTTTTTAGCTGTTTATTTCTGATTTTGCACGCACTTTGAAATTTCGAACAGCAATGTTTTTTTTCTCATGTTTGCAAAATGTTTGTAACTTAAGAAATAAATATAGGTATATATATAGAAAACTACATTAAAAGTTCCGTACTCGTCATAAAGAGAGATACACATTTCTGTAAAAAAGTATTTTTCCTTAGCAGATAATAATTATTAATATACAACTTCACTTCTTATTAAAAAGTTGTTGTGTACTCCACAAAGCGCTAATCTGTGGTTAATTCTAAAAAGGAGATTCTAAAATTTAATTAAAAAGTTTCCACGAAAGTACAAGCAGTCAAAAGAAAGTGAAAGTAGGCTGTTAGCCTGAAGAAACACAGTCCTTTGATGGAGAATTATATTCATTAACAGCAGTTCAATTCTTGAATTAAAGTTGGTTAAACTGTTTCGTGTAGATATGTTAAATGGTAAATTACTCTCAAAGTACCCCTGACGAGTAAAGTTTATAAACAATTAACAAATATGAGAATATAATGTGAGAAATTGTTAGCAAACTACAATTATTTATCAAATATACACCTTTACTGAGATAATCATAGCATGGCTTGACATTGTAGACTAGTGTCAAAGCAGATTTTGGAGGCTAAAACAAAATTATTAATAAACAAGGACCAGCCGGAATATTTAGTTAAGATTATGATTAAGAAAAAAAACAAAAATTAAACACGAGATAAAGTAAAATTATAAAATGGGGGTGCTGTTTAGGGGTTGAAAATATATTTTTTGCGACTTTCAGCAAAACGTGACGTCTTAGCGGAAAATGTCCTTCACAGAAGTAGTAAGTAATAAAAAAAATCAAAAACTTTCATATAAGGCATTTTCCAACATAAAAGGAAATAAAGCACCGAACCTCCGAAATTTCCGCAGCCAGACGGATTTTAATGCGGTTTTTTGCATTCGATTCGTGAGAACATCAGGAAATTTTGTGAACTAATCTGATGAATAGCAAATGAAAAATTGCATATTTGCATTGTAAACATGCATTGTTCAAAGTGCATTTAGAATAATTAATTTTCAACTTGGTACAAATTGATTGAAATGAGTCCAAATTTATTACTCGGGGGTTTTCGGGGTCGCTGAACACGAATATCACGGCGGTAATGACCTCTGAGGTACCTGGAGTAACGAATTTGGACTCATTTCAATCAATTTTTACCGAGTTGCAAATCAATTATTCTAAATGCACTTTGAGCAATGCATTTTTACAATGCAAATATGCAATTTTTCATTTGCTATTCATCAGATTAGTTCACAAAATTTTCTGATGCTCTCACGAATCGAATGCAAAAAACCGCATTAAAATCCGTCTTGCTGCGGAAATTTCGGAGGTTGAGCCGTTTTTAGTGCTTTATTTCTTCGACTAAAAATGGCGGAAACTGATTTGTAGATTTTTTATTTTTTTCTCTCATAAAAATTACTCAATTTACATGCAATTATCTAAAAGTGTACCTTTTATCCATTGAATAAGTATGATTTTTTTGGAATCTGGGAAACAAGTTTTTCGAGATATGTATATTTTTCAAAAAAAGAGCCAAAATCTTCCACGGAAAACTTTATTCGTGTTACTTTTGATTTAAATATGATATCCTGGCTCATTTTAACCGATGAAATGTCTACTTTAGAATTGTTTATATATATTGATGGTTTATTTTTATGAAACCGCTTAAAATTGAAAAAAAAAAACAAAAAAATTACGAATTTTTCAATATTTTTTATTGTTTTTAATTTTATTTATTATTTATTTAAATAATGGATGAAATTTCAGTGACAGAATTTACTTCAATGTAATATTACTAAAGTTGAATAAATTTAATTGAAGAAAGTGGCGGAAACCATCCTGAAACTTTTAAATAAATAAAAACATAATAAAAAATCTTTTAAGTTATGCATACAAATGTGGTAGAAAAATTTACAATTGAATTTATATTAGAAAGGTACTTGGAATAGGTGCTCATAAAAGGTTCAAGCCCATCTAAAATGGACGACGGAGGGGGGGGGGGATAAGAGGGGCCAGGTCAAGAGAGCAGCCGAATCGTACACAAATATAATTGTATTTCTTCACTCTTTTTCGGATTGCGATACAACTTCCGGTTTTGCTGGAAAAGGAAAAAATAGGAAATTTTTCAAGCCTAGCTAGTATTTTTTAAAAAGATGCAGACCAAATAGCCATTGCAAAAAATGGATCTCAACTTATAGTTGGTATTTACAAAGGTAAAAAATGGATATGTCATTAAATTAATCAAAATTTGAGCATTACCAACTGGCAACTGACAAATCTACTTTTAAATTGGAAAAACTTGCCCCAACTCAAGAAGCAGCTACACAACACTCCTATAGAGTTTATTTCTAATTGCAAAATTGGCTTGGTTATTTCGGCAACGAGCTTGATAGCTAAGCAATGGGGCTGGAACGAACATCTAGGTAGACTCGTATCCAAATTTATCCCAGACAGTTCGGACTTAATTCCCGAAAAATTATTAAAAAGTGTTAGCTGCAGCTGTGAAAGTGGTCGTAATAAACAAATGGCTGCCGAAAATACGGCTTAAAATGCACCAATTTATGTAGTAGCTGTCATGAAAACTGCTCAAATCGAGGTAAAAAAATATTTGATTAAGTGGTTCGGAAGAGATTATCTATGAAGAGCCAGCAAAGAGTCTCGATACTGAAATTGAATAGCTCGAAGACGTCGATAATATCGAAGATCCTTCGGAATTTGAAAGTTTTATTGATGATGATGAAGAACAAGAATCATAACCACAGTGCAAAAGATCTAAAGTTCATTAGGATTTTATAATTTTTCATAATTTTTTTACTTTTATAAAAAAAATTACAAAACAATATTTTTCTGAAGACGAAGCGAGTCAAAATTTTTTTTGGCCTCTTTTTCGAAGAATATAATTATCTTGGAAACTACTTGTTTCCCAGATTCCAAAAAACCATGCTTGTTCAATGCAAAAAGTGTATACTTTCACATAATTTCATGTAAATTGAATTATTTTTACGACAGAAAAAATAAGAAACCGGAAAATCGGTTTTCAGCCGTTTTCTCAGAAAACTTGAGGTTATGTTGAAAAATGCCAGACTTTTTTATTATCTACAACTTTTGCGCAGGACAGTTTCCGCTAAGAGGCCGCGTTTCGCCGAAAATCGCAAAAACTACTTTCAACCCTAAACAGCACACCCCATTTCACAATTTCACTTTATCTCATGTTTAATTCTTGTTTTATCTCTTAGTTATAACCTTAACAAAATTTTCCGGCTGATCCTTGCCTCTTAATATGTTTTTTTTTTCAAAAAGGTATTGGCACCAGCCTACTACTCATTGTAAATTAATTATAAATTAAATAAATATTCACTTACTTATTTTGTCCTATTCCACTAATTAATTTTGATTTAAAACGAAAACACATGCTTATTGCCATATCTTTCTTATCAATCATAAAAATTAAAAACTGTAATGTAGGGAAATTGAATTTTTAACAGTATTATTCAAAATGACCATCCGAGACTTAAATACATACTACAACAAGATAGCGCACTTAGACTGTCTCACATGTTTTGGGTTCGATCCCTAGCTCAGACACCGGCAATGTCGGTGGGTAAAGGATGTGAATGCTTAATTAGCCTAAATATTACACGACTACCAACTTATGTAAATAATATCCGACAATAAATAACTCGAATAGTAGTGTGATTATTACTGAAATCTTAGATATAATTTTTTTTTGTAAAGGAATGAATATTTTTTAACGAAATTTGATATACAGGGGTTTTAGGTCATGACGAACAAGATTCTGTAAAAACAAAAACTCTATCTCAATCGCAAATATAAGTTCCTAATTTTTGCCAATTTCTATTGATCATAGTAGGCGTATTTAATTTGGAATTTTTTTTTTTAAATAACTAATCACAAAGAAGTACACCAAAGGACCCCGCACAAAATATATGGGTTTTTGGTCCCGGTCAAATTGTCTGCATTTGTAATATGTTATACTTCATGAAGTCCTGGTCAAAAGATCCTATAGGCACAAAGTCTTAAAATGAACAGTTTTCGAGATATCAAGGTCGTAAAGTGAAAATAGACCGGTTTCCGAATATCAAGGAATCATGTTAAATTGAAAAGTAAGACTTTTCTCTAAAACTGTGAATAATTAGTTGTAGGTAATTAAATGGGGTGTTCGAAAGTGACCTTAGAGGTCATTTATAAGGCCATACTGATTTTAGTAAGATGTTTGTAAATTTTTTTATTTAACTCTGCATTTAAACTCAATAATAACCAGTTGATATGAAACTTAAGTGAAGCCACCGTACGATTTTAGCATACCTTGATATGTCGAAAACTCATCATCAACTTCATTTTTAGACTTTGTGCCTATGGGAACTTTTGACCAGGATGTCATGAAGTATAATATGTCACAAGTGCAGACAATTTGACCGGGACCCAAAACCCATATATTTTGTGCGGTGTCCTTTGATCTAAATTGATCAACAAATGGTAAAGGTATTAGGGTGTAGTGGTGAAAAGTGACACACTGTATAATGAGTATCTTATTTTAAAAATATATAGATATATAGGTTTTTTGCGTTCATGAAGTTCTATTTTAGGTTGAGCTAAGTAGCTTCGGCTAGACATCGCCATAATCGAGTATGTATATTGTAATACAATTAAAATAAAGACCTTATTATAACGATAAAAGTAGCTCCGTTATAAAAACAGAAATAATATAAACAGTACGTTAGTTATTTTTAATTAAATTGTTAATTCGACTTTACCTTGCTAGCAAAATAATTCTTTGCCCTATACCTTTAATGAGTGATTTCACTCACTGGATTGATTTTTGTGTACTTACTTGCGTAATTGGGGCTAATATCCACAACGCTCGCTAACGGCCCAGTTGAAACTGCACCATGCGAAGCTACTGCCAATGTCAGGAAAACTATGGCTGATGTATAATTGCATCCCGAGTAGGCCAAGGCTACCATAAACACTCCTTGTCCTATGCAGCCTGCAAATTAAACTCCGTCAATTGAAATATCTTGTGCGGAATATGATTTGGAATAAATGCATTTTAATTGCTCGGTACGAGAGGATAGAACGCTGAGTGATAGTTAAGTAGTTGCGAACTTTTCCATTTACGCAAGTCGTGATATGAATTCTCATTTTAAAATATTTTCAGGAAACGTCTATTACGAAGATTATTTTACTTAGGAAAACAAATCAGCTTACAGCTGGATCAGTTGTTTGGAAAACTCTGCTTTTTAAAGTTTCCGAACTAATGGTTGTATAAAACCGCAAAGAAAAAAACAACAGACTATGAGTTATTGGTTGTTAATACAGAGAGTTTATACAAAAAAAAAAGATAAATACATATAGAAATAAACGAGTTTTATATGAAATAAGCATACTGGACGGCCACGAGTCAATGTACGGCCCTAATTTTTTTTATTGTTTTTGAATTTAAATATTTTGTTTTTGGTGTACCAAGAACGATTAGGCAAAAAGTAGGTCATTTTTAGACAAACATGATCGAAAATATCGCTCTCTGTTGAACCTGAAACAGTTAGCAGGCGCCATCTAGCGGTCCAGTGTCTGTTGCAATCGAAAAATAAGTGGCCTGACTGGGCTTAGCATAGTTCAAATGTGCTCTTTGAGGGTGGAATATTAATACATAATATTTTTAGTCCTGCCTGCTGACTATTTTACATGTCGCTATTGTAAAAATACCGGAAAGTACCAAATAGTCAAAGGATCCTCGTACCGGTCGTCACATGCCTACCTTGCACTGACGAGAGCCAACAACTCGATACTGCAGTCTGCAAGTGGTGTGTGACGGCTGGCAAGAGAGCTCCTTTAAGTAGGATCAGTCTTTCGGCTGGTGTTTGTTACAATCGAAGCATTAGCGTTTTGATGGTAATATGCAATTATTACACTTAACGCGCCAGACTTGTAATTTGTAATTCAGCGCTCGGCGGGGCACATAGCCCGGAGAGTAGCTGTTGGTTGCAGTCTGGTTACGTTCCTTATAGTAAAATAAGGATTTTATAGAGGAGTTTGCGACTAATAATATTATGTATTAATATTCCGCCCTCTAAAAGCACATTTGAACTGGTATAAAACATGCCACAAAAATTTTAACTGATAGTGTCAATATTTACTATTTTTCGAAAACCTCAATTTTTTTTATACATTTATTTAATGTCGGCCTATTTCCGCTACTGAGGCCTAACACGAACCTGTAGACGAGCTACCCTCAACCAGGAATTTTGCCGAACCTCTTCCCTTAAGAAGAGTAGGGATTTTTTACTTGCCTAATATTTAATATACAAGGGACTGATGGCTTTACTTTCCCTCAGGAGGATGGTATATCCCCTATACAACCTCACCTAAGGTTGTATAGCTTCGGCGCATACACTGATATACAAGCCGCTGGAAGATGTGTGAGGCGAGAACGCGATCTTCGTTGTGAACACGAACGGGTCGTCTGGTTTTGAAAAAATAAAATATTTTTGGCTGGAGAGCTTTAAGTGAGACTCTAGAGGTCTTTCGTGTACATTATTTTATTTGCTTCGAAGTTGGAGTGGTTAGTTCTTAAAAGACTAGAACGGGCCAAATGCTTCGTCCTGTATATTTTTCAGAGCTCATTCTCAGTTGAAATTATTCATGTTGAATTTATTTTGTACTTTTGTTTCAGCTGGCAGTGTCAAAGGCTTCACCTTGTATAGTATTTTTACATTGTTTTGAATTAAACACCTTTGATTTAGAACGAAAACTAAACAAGTATTTATTTAACGTAAAAACAGAGTTGATTATTTAATTTACTTAAACTTAAATTTTTATTACAAAATATAAATAGTTTAACTTATCGACACATGAAATTTTGCCTTAGGTAGGGTTCGGGTTAAATTGTTAAATTTAAATAAGTTTATAAATCTAAGAAAATTCATTTTAATTATTATGCGCGACGACGAATTGATTTTTATTAAATAAATGCGCTGGGTCGATTTTATGAAAGTACTTTTTTATTAGGATCTGCCTAGGAAGAGGTACGGGCACTGGACTTATTATTGCGAGATACACCGGAAAACATAGCTTGAATTTATGCGCTGGGGCGACCGAAGAGGTAACGCGGGTACTGGATTTATTTGTCACGAGATACTCTGAAAACACAACTTGCCGAAGACTTGACGTGCTCCCTTATTTATAGTAACGATGGGGAATGACTCGCGGAGGAAATGTGTAACAAATACTAAAAATGTGAATTTTGAACTGAAAAATATACTATTAAAATGGCGGTGAAAAATGGGATTTTTGGATATATGAATTAAAGTGGAATCTATTTTTTATTTTTAGAATTATGAACGATAACTCTCTGAATAAAGTGGTAAAATTGAAAGGGTCCCGTGAAGTAATGTTGGAGTTGTAATTTAAGCCATATTTGATGTTATATTAAAGTCATATTGAGGGTATTGCATCGCCTGCACTGAGCAGAGCGGAATCCAGTTTTAGGATATATGAAATGAAGACAGAGGCGAGTGGCTAGCCACGCGTGGGAACACGTAACCTGGACTTACGTTCGGACGAATGTTTTGTGGGCTGATTGGAAATGTAAATGAAAGATGTTTTGAGATATAAATAGAAGATTGGGTTTGAAGTTATTTTGAAGAGAAATTTGTTTGTAGAAAATTTTGGGAAGTGAATAAAAATATTTTGACTTTGAGAGTGGTTTAGAAATTAATCGAGTTACTCAGGGGCTGTACTTTTTGGGGCAATCTTTTGTAATATTTTGACTAATTTGGTGAATTTTGAAGTTTGAATATTTTTGTTGATTGATTCGGTTGGTGAATTATCGATGGTGCGTGAATTATCTCAAGATTATTTTTTAAAAGCTGTGGTTTTTGACTGTTGCAAATGTCTTAATGACTTTTTTATCGGGTTTTGACAAGTTGACGTGAAAGATTGAATTATTTTGAATATTTTGATAATTTTGACAGCGGCCATTTTGTTAATATGGGGAATATACTATAACAGTTGGAATGGACACACATCCAACTACTAACCGCGCCTGACGTTGCTTTACATCGCATATCGAAGTATGTACATAGTAAAGACGCTCGCCCCAAAACCACAATTCATATTATTGAATCGTAAAAATCAGCTATGAAATAATAGTAAAAATTCACTTTACAATAATTATAATTCAGTAATTATTTATTACAATTTAATATAAACAAATATCTCATAAATGAAAATACAAGTACAAAATGAACATCCAAAAATCGAAAAACTATATATAATGAACACGCGAATAAGCCTCGTCATTGGTATTTACAACCTTATGGTGGGCGTAGTGAGTACGGACAATGTAAGAGCTTTGAGCAAAAGAGAGACCCTTGAGGCCCTGCGTGCACTTAATTTATTAAAAAATTATTAAAAAAGTGAAGTTCGGGGGGGGGGGGAGATTGCACTTAAGAGGAGTTGAAACAGGATAAATGGCTCACCCTGTATAAGCCCCTGTTGATGGTTTTAAAGTATTTGGCTAGTTTCTGAAGTTACATTAATTTTAAACTGAATTTGTTCTAGTGGCCGGTGATTTTTCAACACCCTGTATAAAATTCTTGATCAGTATACTTCTGTGTGTAAGTTTGAAGCAAAACCACTTTTGTTTAATTGGAAAGTTTTATGAGGATGACCAGTTTCCTGGAGCACCCTGTATATGGCCGTAGATTATTAAAACACTCGGTTTTAAACGAATTATAATATTTATTATTAAAACGAACACAAGATTTAAATAAACTATAAATATTATTCTTTTGTTACAGTTACTAATTTCGTAATTTGTCGACAGCGAATAAATTCCGTCTTAGGATATTTGATTCGATGATTTTTTAAATGTCAAAATTCACTTGGAATTAGTTGCGTGGCGGCAGATTCAATTAATTATTAATGTCTGAAAAAATTCACTTAAAACTAGGGTACAAGGTGCGAATTGAATAGATGCGCGAAGGCAGATTAAATTAAAATGGAAACATCTTTTCTACAAGGTCTCGGTCTTGGAAGTAGCGCGGGCACTAGATTTTTATATCGCGAGTTACATCGTTGAAAACTTTCTTTAAACACTGTTGGTCACTGCTTGCTGAAGGAGCGTTGAGCACCGCCTTTTATACCTTTTGGTAGGGTTTCGTTTTTCGTGCCCCGTAAATTGAGCAGACGTTTTTACCCCCAATAAATTCTAGAAAGTTGGTGCCAGACATTCCATGTGGGCTATGATGACTCATCGATTGCACAATATTGCGCAATATTACATCATCTCTGCAGAAAATGGAACATTGAAATTGAAAAGTACACGACTGTTTAGGTAATTAAAAAGGAAGTTAATTGATAACTGAATAAAATTTGAATCTGTTTTGGTTTGGGAGAAATAGCATGATAAAGATGGCTAAATATATTGAACCCGTCTTCGTACGGTCATATTTTACGCACTCACGTAATATGGCTATTGATTTATCGCGCGCGATGATGTTCCGGGGGTAATATGGAGTTGAAAGTGTGTTAGCGTGTAGGAACGAGAATAAGTCATGACATCGTTTTGGAAATGTATACTTAAATGATTGAAATAACAATAGTTCAGGAGCAATCCGAGAAAAGGTTAAATTTGAATGGAAAAGGAGTTTTAGAAAATTTACGAATACCAATTTAGGGTTTATTCCGGAGGTACGAAAAGTATGTTGGGTGACGAATGATAGTATACGGGGCTGTATTTTTAGGGCTAACCTTTTGAAAGAATTATGTTGTAAACTGGATGAACGGAAACTTTTATGTGTTTTTTGATTGTTTTGAGTTATTTTTGAATTATCGACGTTTCGTGAATTTTTTCACATTTTTGACGATTGTTTTGTAGTTTCTGATTGAAATGAAAATGTGGATAACTTTTTTATCGGTGTTTGGCCTTTTGGGCTAGATAATTGAATTTTTTGGCAAATTTTGACATTCCGCTTTTTGTTTTTTCTTATAGGGAGTGGAACGTACTATAACAATAACAATACTACCTACTACCATACTGAAAAGAAAATGTGTATTTATTTTTCTAGCTACAAATGCTCAAATTGTGCACCATGCATTCTAATACACAAGCGTGCTCTACAAGACACCTCACGCATTCCATTTTGCAGCATTTCAGGAGTAATTGCCTCACATGCGTGATGTCCTCAATATTTTCAGAAGCAGTTTGAAATACCGTGTCTTTAATGTAACCCCAGACGAAAAAGTCCGAGGGAGTAATATCTGGTAATCGAGCTGGCCACAGAATGGTTCATTGGTGCCTATCCAGCTATATGGTATAACTTAATTTAAATAATTTGTGCATATTACGGCAGTGTGAGGTGGGTCTCCATCTTGCTGGAAATATGAATAATTTAATCTTTCTGCCACTGTTAATTCATAAAGAAAATTTTAAAATTCGTCTTGCAGGAAATTAAGGTATCTACAAGCCATCATAAAAATAAGGTCCAATTGCTTTAGTCCCTAAAAGATCCACCCAAGCATTCGTAGAAAAAAATTCTAGAAGCGCTGAATATGTGGGAACTACAGTCCATGCCGCAAAGGGGCGTGGCAAAGGTCAGCTGACCAAACGAAAACAACTTGGAAAAAAATCTAAAAAAATTGATTTAAAAAAAAATTAAGCAACGTAGAGGGGTATTTCCCATATCAAAATTGTATAGATTTTCTTTCTCTACAACATGATATATATTTTTTAATTATTAGAAGTATTTTATGGCCGTCGTACCGCGTTAAATTCGAGTAAGGCCAATTTGTTGATGGTTTTTATTTATTTACAAAATGGCTACAACCAAGTCTTAAACGTTTCAGTATGTTATTCCTGACATTTTAGCACATCGATTGATTATAAAATTGAGAAATAAAATCCAAACGATTGATTAATTCTATTGTACTAAAATAAAAAATTATAGCTAAATATTTCTGATTTTAACTTTTACCATTGAGGTGAGCGTAGGTGTGTCTTTACTGTACATATCTATCGATAACGTAACTAAAATTAAATAAATATTTTTGATTCGTTTACAACCTCAAGTAAGATTATAATGAAATTAGACACAAAAGAATAACCTAAAACTAAACACCATTTTCAGTAAAGCCCCTCCCTAGTTGGTTGGTTAAAAACACTTAGGGACCTATAAATTATTGATAGTAAATTTCTGAAATAGTTTTGATTAAAAGACAATATCAAATCTATAAATAAAAAAAACACGGACAATTATTAATAACAGAAAAGGAGAATTTTGCTCTATTAGTTGAGGAACATGATCCCATCATTGAGGTGAGCCACGGTCACCGGTTTAAGCGCCTAGACTTCAATCAGCGAAGTTCAGGAGCGTCGGTCGAGTCCGTCACTTGGATGGGTGAACGGTATCTCTGTTATAGTACGTTCCCCATATTAACGAAATAGTCAAGGTCAAAAATACCAAAATTATCAAAATAGATCAATCTTCAAGGTCATCAAATCAAAATACAATAAAAAAAGTCCTTCAGATGCTCAAAATACCACAAACTTTCAAAAATAATTCTGAGAAAATTCATGCAATCTCGATAATTCTCAAACAATCTAAATTTATCAAGAAAATCATTCATATATCAAAATTCACCAAATTACAGCCAAAATGCTACAATCGTTGGCCCTAAAAAATACCGCCCCTCTCATTATCTCGAATCATATTAAAACCACTTTCCAAACCCCAAGTCAAAATATTTTTATTCGCATCCGAAAACTATCTGCAAACAAATCTCTCTTCAAATCAACTTCTAATTCAATCTTCCATTAATTCATCAAATACTCCATTCATATCTTCAACAAGCCATCATCACATTCGTCAAAAATTTCTTCCGATCTATCGATATTGTTAAAGAACACGCCAAAACCCTTGATACATTTTTCGAATCTATAACAAAATCCGCATGAAAAGCGTGCTCCACATAAAAACGCAGTTGGAGGAGATTTTTATAATTAAAATAACATTTTCGTTCTATGGAGCGTTTTTTATGCAAAAAAATATCAAGAACTCACCAAGAAGTGTAATTTTAGAAAGTATACTAAATGTTGCAGACATTTTCGTTGTTGAACCAACCGTTACGGAGTTATTTTAAAAAAAATTAATTTTTGTACCTTTTATTCAAGATGGCGGCCCGAGCGGTCTCCTTCCAAGGTCGAAAACTTGATTTTTTTATCACGGTCTAGTCCTTGACAAGATATTAAAAAAAATGTTACTGCCCCACCTTTTGTAAGACAAAGGCCTTTTTTAACCCCTGCGGACTGAATTATAAGTTAGCCAATTTATCTCGTGTAAACAAATTTTAATTGTAAGTGAATAAAATAATCAACTCTGCTCTTTACGCTTAATAAATAATTTTTTAATTTTTGTTTAAAATATACAGTTTAATTTCAAGAAAGGCATATACCACAACTTCAAAAATTCAAAAAATTAAGTGCACCGGCCTCAGGGTCTTAACTGAAGCCCTCCAGCCCCAATTATTTTTATTTTTTCTGCCACAGTAGGTGCGTGCGTGTTCATCTCATTTCACTGGCCTGGTTGAGTGGTAGAGTAACTGTAGCTAAACTCCGCCAGGACGTAAATATAGATCAGGCATTAAAAAAATGTAACCCTAAAAACCGAAAAATACCAAAACCAGCAAAAATACCGGCTATGCCGGAATAAAAATTTGGGAACCAACAGCCTGAGTTGCGCCAACCATGACGCTTCATCAGGTGCAAAGTGAAACGGAAGACAAACCTGCGACACCAGGCAGTGGTTCAGAAGAAAGCCAGGGGAGTATGATCATGGCTCCTCCGAAACCAACAAACGCTGTCCCACTGCCCAAACTGACATTTTGAAATTGAAACCGAAAAGACGAAAACCCGAAGGATGAACAAAGGTATACTACGCACCAAGGGTTCTCAAAACCATCCAAAGTAAGAATTAAAACACAAATTAAAACATCTAATAGATTTGAAGGACCGACAAATATCCCTGAAGGTATGGACATCGTTCCAGCAGCAGTAAATGACGAACATTAAATGGAACAACTGAATGCCAACCAAGCTCACGGGCCAATTTTTCTTTCAACACTCAGCAAATAACACCATTATACAAGTTGCAAATAAGTCCGACTGGAGCACCATAAACAAATACTTCGAGGAAGGAGGAGTTGATTACCACACCTACATACCTAAGGAGGATAAAAGTCATGTTTCCATCCTGAGAGAATTGCATCACGAAGTCGAAGTCCAGGATACTAGACAGATAACAAAATGACCTTGAAAGAGCTGCAAAAAAAATAAACGACCACACGAGCATAACCTGGGAAAGACACATAATTTCAAAGTCAATAATACAATGTCACAGGCGTCAGCAGTGGGACATGCCACCTCCAACTTCAGGTGTGCCCCCAATTGCCCCTTAAATGTGCAGGAAATCACCTCACCAGGGTGCGCATCAAACCAGTGAATACACCCGCACATATCTTGCGAAAAACATCGCGTGCCCTGTATACAAGAGAAACTGAAAGAGATGGCAAGGCGAAACCAAAGTGTGAGGCCCTCTCAATCTATAAAATACGTTGCGGCTCCCATGCCAAAAAACAAGCAGCAGATGACGCAACAGCAACCCTACATTTGTTATCTCTTTCTAGAAAGAATTTGTGATCAGAAGATACATGTGGTAGATAAAACCCATAAACGGAAGAAAATAATATTTACTATCTATGCCTTTTAATATCTTACCTGATAAATTACTTTATGAAATTTATTTCTTAAATTGTTTTCTCACTGAAAGAATTTGTTTTGTCTTGTTTTGTTAGTACAGTATTAATGTAGTATATTCTACACGTTAAACCTAATTGTGAAATAGAATTATAAGTATACATTTCCCGGATATTTTCCCTACAGTTCCATGCTCCTTCCCACCCTGGCTTCTTAATCGACCAATCTGTAATACCAAACTTACCATATTCAACAAAAAGGAAGAAACGAAGGATCTAGTTCATATAAATTTTCGGGAAATATGTGCAAAATATGAAGAGTACACTTTTATCTACACCGATGCATCAAAAACGGTAGAAGGGGTTGGTGCCGCAGCAGTCACAGCCAACCAAAGTTTACATTTTAAACTTCCAAACATGAGTAGCACTTATACAGGCGAACTCTAGGCAATACACCAAGCACTCCTTTTTGCAAAAAGCAACAATGTAATGAAAACGCTAATAGTTACCGACTCTCTAAGCGCAGTAAACTGCATGAAGCACCTGTACACTTCTCATCCTATCCTAATAAAAATCAAAGAAACTCTGTACGAAATGCAACAACAAGGAAACGAGGTACATTTTCTATGAATCCCATCGGACATAGGAATAAAAGGTAACGAAGCAGCCGACCATCATGCCAAAATTGCAATAACAGACGACAAGGCTACTACAGAAACGAAACTGCCTTACACAGATTTTAAAAGCTTCTCTAAAACTCAGATAAGAGACAAATGGAAAAATACGTGGCTAAGAACAGAATTGAAACTAAAAGAAATCAAACCTTTTGTATCGCCCTGGAAAAAGATTCCAAATAAACGCCAACATCAAATGATTTTAGCCCGACTCCGTATAGGCCATACCAAAGCAACCCATGAATATATATTAAAGAAGGAACCAGAAAACAAATGCCCTGTATGTGACGTGAAAATAACAGTTCAACATCTTCTAGTGGAATGCCCCAAATTTGCAAGGGAAAGGCAAAAACAAAAATTGAAAGAGGACCTGAAATCCATTCTGGGGGAGGATTGCAACATAACTCTTTTATCATACCTCACAGACATTAACATGTTAAACAATATTTAATGTGATATATATATATATATATATATATATATATATATAAATCTATTTAATGTAATTTTTTTTATAAAAACAATACTCTAATGTACCGAAGCTAATAACCCTTGTGGTTGATACTTCATTAAAAAAAAAAAATTATAAGTATACATTAAATAGAATATAAAAATACAATGGAGAATAACTATAATAAATACTATAACAGGATAATTAACCATATAGAAACAATAAATATGTGTGATTGGTTTGAGACGTCTGTATTTGTTAGTATTTTAAAATTAATAATATTATTAACATAGAAAATAACATCTTGTGTATATTGTACAAAATATGTTTGATGTTCTAAAACGCAAGAGAATGAATTTTTAAAAGTATTTTTTCACATTATTATAAGCATGCTTTTTGCTATAAACTTTCTTCTAAGAATGTTTAAATGTTCTGTCTTTACACGTAACATGCATATAATATTTGGAAATGCTAATTAACATATTTGGCAAGTGTGTAGCATGAGGCTTATATAATATAATGTATAGGTATTTACTTACAAACAGCAGTGGCCAACTTCCGTACATTTGACCTTGTCATTTTGTTTGTTCTTAGCAAATAATCTCCGAGTTCAGAGAAAATAAATGCCCAGAGCATTCGAAATAGATGTGGCATTCCTGACAGCAATCCGGTCTAAAACAAACACAGAATAGTCAATATTAGCGTTCTTAAAATTTTGTTTTTAGTTGAGAGATATATTTGATTTAGCAAGTACTGTAAATAAAAGTTGCTTTCTTTATTAAATATAAAATAGCTAAGTCGATCTTTTGTTGGGTTTTGTGGAAAAATAATTGCATATTTTTCCGCTATTATAAATAATATAACTGATGTCTTGAATTTAAAATTGCTTGTATATAGGTATTTCAATAAGCGAAGAACTAATAAATTTCGAGAAAATATACTTGAAAATCTAAGAGAATTCTTGGTTGGCTTTTGATAATGGCCAAATAATTAATTGAATAGTATAGAATACAAATATATAGAACAGCTTCATTTGTGTTTAATTCTGCTGACATTTAGGGAAAATGGTTTTTAGGCTGATTCAGTTTAAAAATTTTCCAATTCACAATCTTACAGAAAAATACCATTTATTATTTTTCATACTTTATCTATTTACTACTCTCTAAAATACCGCACTTTTTAAATATTTACTATTGTGGCTTGCTACAAGAAGTGAATATGCTGCAAATTTAAAATTATTTGAAAGGAAATTTTAAAAAACTTGTTTAATAGCCCATTCTTAATATCTTTTTTTTGTTATTGTTGTTGTTGTTATTGTGGTTTGTAATCATTTACTATCCTCTATATTATATATTTATTATATTTTCTGTTTATTATATTATTGTATGCACAATATCTTGGTATTCGTTTATATTTACTAAATTTATATATGTACTAGTAATAGCTTTTTGCTAAAAAATAAATTCATTTACTCACTTAAGTACTTAAAATATTCATATTATTTTTACTAATATGTTACAGATATTTGTCATTGTATATAAATAGTATATCTATTTTGTATTACTAGATTTAATTAAAACTAATAAATATTATTACCTACCGCTCTTATATTCCAACCGTGGATAAACTTGAAATAAGTCGGGGCATGTGTCATTAGAGTAAAGAGTCCCCAAACTCCTCCCCATTGAGCTAAGATGTTCATCCACACAGTAACATTTGTCATAATTTTTACCCAAGGAACTGGTGCCTACAACAAAAATAATTCCATCAACAAAATAGATGAGGAAGAATTGCCTAAAATAATTATTCTAAATCGTCTATTTTTGAAAGAGTGCACACATATTTCTATAAAAAAGCATTTCTTTTTCCACCTTTGAATTATACTAAAACATAATCCTCAACTATTGCGTGTTCTGGTGTGTGGACGTGTAAACTGTTTTTAGTAGTGTATAGTGAAAATAAGAAAAGCTGCAAAATGGTTGCAACTCGAAATAGTGCTGAACCTGAGCTATGAAGTAAACAGCAAACAGTTATCCAAGTAAACTTTTCTAAGGAAGATCTCTCAAATTTCTTAAACAATGTAATTGTGATACATACAAAACCACTACTCGATAAAATCGAGGAGCTACAAACACAAGGAGATAATCTCAAAAAAGTAATATAGATATGATAAAACTACTAACAAAAAACTGCGACGCGCTTTTCTTACAATGCCACTTAATTGGACACGGATTGGTGATAGCGCGGCACAAAAAATTGTTACCCGAGCTCAGTCAGAGAGTGGGGTGGGTTAAAAAAATAAATTAAGGGCGCCACTAGTTTATTTCCACTTTAAACTAGAAAAGCCCCTGTTCTTATAGGAATCCGTTCCAAAAAAATATATATATACGTATATATATCAATCTAAGTGGCAAAACTCAAATAGTGAACTAGGCTATATATATATATAAAAAATATATATATATATATATATATATATATATATATACATATATACCTTTAGACGCACAGACGAAACAAAATATATATACAACAATGTTAAATTACCTTATCTTCTTGATTTCGAGGAGTCCTTGCTCAAAAAAAAGGACAATGTATTGGTAGCTTCAATAAGTTATGATCTTTTCAGCGTCTTTATTCATAAATAAGTCACCATTAAAATTTAAGAAAATATTTATTTACCAACTGATGATAAATAACAGTCACAGTCAATCAGAAATGAAATGTTTCTGCAAATGATATCTGATTTATTTATTTACTATTGTTAAAAATTTAAATGACGTAAGGTAGAAAATTTGTGTAAAATATAACTTTTCTTTCGCGAGCAGTATATTACATAAAATTCGTGTAAGCAGTGTATAATAATTTATAGAAAATAAGGAGAAATTAGATATATATATATACAACCCCATAAACGTAATTACCGTACGTGTACACGTAAAGTTTACATATTTTTATTTATTTTCACTGATTAGGTACGTAGTTAAACGAAAATGCTTACGCCAAAAAGAAAAATAAACTATTGGTAGTAATATGTTTTTTTTTTGTGCAAAATCTAGTTTTATACTAAAACAAGAATGAATGTTTTCACTTGCAAATAATAAAAAGTAAATATGTATAGGGTTGGTGCCCTATAAATGGTGGTTACTACCCACTGTAACACATGTATCGCTTGTATGATTAAGCAGCAAAAAAAATATTATGCAAAAACAATATGCTAATTTACTGATCATAAAAAAAAATAGATAGGTAAATAAAACATGCAATAATCTTATCTGAAGCTACGTGTGGATGTAAAATTGTCGAATCTTCTTCCAAATCGTGGATACTCCGGGGTGAAACAGGCAGGGAAATTCTCTCAGGAGCACATCAGCCAGGAATTAAGGGTTGAAATATTTTCTCATACAATCTATACTTGAACTCAAATGCTCGGACTATTACAAAACTGGTGGATGGAATCCAAATATTACGACTAGTAATAAAAATTTGTGGGTACACTTCCAATATCTTAACTAGTACTTAAAAACAATTGGTGGATACCAAACTGATACTAAAAACCCTAAAATAAAATAATAATCTGTTACGAAACAGAAGAAAAGGACATAAAATAGTCAAAACTTACCTCTTTCGAGGGTTTCCTACACAACAAAATGAATCTTATCGTTTTTCAGACCCGGTGGTACGGTCAAAGAAATGCCAGAGGGAATATGGCCTAGCAGAAAAATCCTCTATCAGAGACACAGTTTCCAAAACACACTATCCAAATGCTCCACAGCAACTCCAAAAAAATGGAAACTGATTTACTTTAGTTTTAACGAGAAAATCCCAAAAGTATGGCACAATTAAATATATTGTAACTCGCTAGAACTCACTAGGTCAAAATTCATATAGCAAATGGCTAACACCCAATATCCTTTTTCTACTGTAGTTTTCTGAAATGTTCGAAAAAGATAATTCGTTGCTTTTTCATTCTAACAAAAATTAACGTTCCACAAAAAAAGTAAGTTGATAAGAAGTACTATATGGTTCTACAAATCTGGTCTATATTTCATATAGGCAACCCAATTAACAGTTAGCGCGTTTGATGAGATGTCAGCATTTTCCTAAATTTAATTCATAAATCAGGGAACGCTAATACTCGTAAATTTTACAACCTGGCTATGTGGCTATGTCCGTTGTAGCGATCAGAATAGATCGTTACAAATTCCACCTGAACCTCCCAGAAAATTTCGCAGAAATTTTCATACATCCACCGGAAACATTTTTATACAAAAAAAAAGAAACTAAAGAATAGACAAAAAAAATTATGTTAAAACTATATACTAAACTACCTAAACGATCTAATCTAGAAAATAGGACTATTTACAAGACATTTCTAAGATTCAACCCTTAGATGCAATAATATCTAGAGCATGCCTCGCGTAAGGCTGGTAAATCGCACCATTGGCTTAAATCTCTTGTATAATTTAGTCGGGGGATGGTTTAAGGTCTTTAGCATGCCATGCACCTCTAAACCTGCCATCCATATCTTTCAGTTCATAGGTCCATGGAGACAACTTTTTAGACACGATAAATGGACCTTCATATTTAGGAGCCAACTTCGACGAGAAGAATTTAGCTGCATCAGACAATACAAAATTTCTTTTGTAAACTCGAGCACCCACTTGATATGTCACGTCACGGTGACGTAAATGATAATAACGTTTACTCTTTTCGAATGCTTTCTTTAATCGAAGCTTAAGTTCAGCGTACAATTTCTTAAAGGTTTCACTCTTATCACGAGCTAATTCATTTTTATCGATGTCAAAACTTACTGGCTGAGTATCATCTATATTATGTGTATTAGATGGCATTTCACGACCAAATACTACAAAATAAGGTGTACGTCTGGTAGACTCATGAACTTGAGTGCGAATTGCGCAAGACAATTTTGCCAAATTTTTATCCCACTCGCGATGATTGTCAGCCACATAACACCTAATCATAGTTTCGAGAGTCTTATTTGTCCTCTCAGTAGGATTTGCCTGTGGATGGTAATTAGCAATACAAAATTGTTTGATATTATAGGACTTAAGCAATTTCCTAAATTCCTTACTTGTGAGCTGACTACCGTTATCGCAAATCAAAATATCCGGTTGACCAAACAACAATAACAAATGTTCTTCTAGAGCAGTGCATATTAATCTTGCTGTTGCATTTCTTAACGGTACAACTATACTAAATTTACTAAAACTATCGACTATTACCAAAATAAATTTAAAACCCCGATTGGATCTAGGCAAAGGTCCAATCAAATCACATGAAACGACCTGGAATGGTCTATCTACAATACGATGCGGCGCGAGTAAACCAGCGGGTTTTCTCTGCTCAGGTTTGTTCTTAGAACAAATTATACAACTACGAACATATTTGGTTATGTCTGCCTTCATCTTAGGCCAGTAATAATGCTGGGAAACACGCTTAAATGTCTTAAATACACCACAGTGTCCAGCACACGGATCATCATGACATTTACGAAGAACTTCTTTACGTTCTTCTTTTGAAATTACACGTTTCCAATTGTTTGCACTCTCCGACAACCCAGGAAAATTATTATGTTCGACATACTTGTATAAGATTGCACCTTCGATACGCCAAGATGGAAATTTTAAAGGATTATTTTGAACTCTATCCCTCATTTTTACATACCAAGAATCTAGACTTAATTGACTTCCCATATCTGCCTCACAAACATCACCACAATCAAGGACATCTATAACCGGAACTGACCGAGACAACATATCTGGAACTACGTGGTCTTTACCTTTGCGATGTACCAGGTCAAAGCTATATTGTTGGAGTCTGATAGCCCACCTGGCCAATCGACCAGTCGGGTCCTTCAAATTATTTAGCCAACACAAAGACCAATGGTCTGTCACGACAGTAAAGTGCGTACCCTCGATATAAGGACGTAGCTTCTCTATGCTCCAAAGTACGGCCAAGCATTCCCGCTCAGTAGTGGAGTACTTCCGTTCCTGTTTAGTCAAAGACCTTGACAGATAACACACAACTTTTTCGCCGAGATCTGGGTGGTTTTGGATCAGTACACTCCCAATCCCATATGCGCTCGCGTCCGTTTGAATGACAAAAGGTAGTTCAAAATTAGGACAAGTTAACACAGGTGCTGATATTAAATGTTCTTTAATTGACTTTAGAGCTTCTTCTTGTCGTGAAGTCCATTTAAATGGTACATTTTTTCGTAATAATTCAGTTAACGGTTGTATCAAAGAGGAGAAATTCGGTATGAACCTGCGATACCATGAGGCTGTACCTATAATACTTCGCACTTCAGAGACTTTGGTAGGAGTTGAAATTTGTAATATAGCGTTAACCTTCTCAGGATCAACATGTAACCCATTAACATCTACTACATAACCCAGGTAACGTAATTCCGGCCGACAAAAATTACACTTCTCTCTACCTAACGTGAGTCCAGCAGAGATTAATCGTGAAAATACCTCTGAAAGAATTTCTACATGTTTCTCGAATGTTTGTGTGACGACAACGATATCGTCGAGATAGACGAATACGTATGGCTCTAAATCGGCTCCAAGAACGCGATCAATCAAGCGTTGCCATGTTGCAGGCGCAGTATGTAAACCGAAAGGCAGTCTTTTAAATTGAAAAAGCCCACGCCCAGGTACAGTGAATGCTGTATACTGACGTGACTTTTCCTCTACTGAAATCTGCCAGTAGGCCGATTTGATGTCTAGGCTCGATAGGTAACGAGCATCTCTTAATTTATCCAAAATATTGGTCACAAACGGAAGGGGATAAGCATCTCGCTTCGTCACACGGTTTAATTTCCGATAATCAACGCAAAATCGGTAAGAGTTATCCTTTTTGCGTACCATCACAATGGGACTACTCCAAGGACTACTAGAAGGCTCAATTACATCTTTCTGTAGCATTTCCTGAAGTTCTGAATCAATGCATTTCATAAGAGTCGGCGAAACCGGATAAAAACGTTGCTTGATTGATTGCACGTCATCTAATATCTCAATTCTATGGTCGACTACATTAGTACATCCCAATTTATCACCCATTTTCTCGAAAGTCTCATCAATGAGTCGATCTAAAATGGCAGACTGCTCTGATGTTAAAGCGCTACACGGATTTAACGCTTCGACTACATCGACATTTGCGCAATCATTTAGAGAAAATTTCCACTCATTAGAACCCATATTTGGAATTATTCCCATACGCATCCAAAAATCTATACCCAAAATTAAAGTATGGTTTAATTCTGGTACAACATGAATATCTATAATCTTCTCCACATTTTGCAACCTAACAGGTGCACGCAAAACACCCAAACAGTTACAACGATTACCGTTTGCTACAGTAATCGACTTAAGATCAGATTTTTCTAAATTAACTAGCCCAATATTTTTCAGCATTTCCCAACCCTTAGAACCTATAATTGTTCGACTAGCTCCAGAGTCCAATAAACCTAACAAAGATTTGCCAAAAATAGACACAGTAACATAAGGTCTCTCATCACCCTTCACGTGAGCTAAAACATAATCTAACACATAACTAAGAGGAGATAAACTTTCGACCGAATTTTGGTTTTGAGACATAAGTTGGTCGTCTACGAATGTCTCATCTGACCGTTTCCCTGTCTCTTGTTACACTTCGGACAAGTACGTACCGTAACATTTCGAAAACCACACGAGTAACAATAACGACTTTGAGTATTTGGACACCTCGTGGAGAAATGACCAGCATTCCCACAATTCCAACAAGTCTTTTCTGGTACTGATTTAATATTATTCCTCTGAGGTCTGTTGCTATTACCAGAGACTTCACTTATATGATGAGTCACTTGACTACTACCACTACTGCCACATTCTGAACTACGAGATGTACAAGTGTAAGCTAACTCCGGTATCAAACTTTTATTTTTAGGAGGAGGAGGGGAAAACGATTTAGCGATTCCCCTCTTAGCGTCAAGTTTACGACATGCAGACAATAACTCAGTAATTGAGGATATTTGCTCAAAAGCTATAAATGGTTGGTAATAAGGATCTATTCTCTCCAATATGATCTCAAATTGAGTGCTCTCAGACATTTGCTGTTTCATTTTATTAAACAAACCTTTCATACTAGCAATATATAGCCCAATACTTTCATGAACGCCTTGAGTCCTACGCTTAATTTCCTCAAAAAGGTCTCGATCAAAATTTGCTGGCAAAAATTGTTCTTTCATCAATTCCACTAATGACTCCCAGTCTGTCGCCCATTCTTTGACCATATTATACCAAGTATATGCATCACCTTCAAATAAATCTACCGCGTCCCTGAATAATAATGCACGAGAAATACCCCTCGAACGTCTTCTTTCCTCTACACGTTCCAAAAAAGTACTTAATGACATTTCACTTTTCTTACCTGTAAACTTTAGACCCCAATCTCGAACAGGAACAGGTTTAATTCGGACAGGCGTATCATCGTCACTAGATGATGTTAGATCTGATTCCATTGCGGAACTATGTGCACCAGGTAGATCTAAATTGTGCCTTAATACCGACAAATCAAAAATGGTCGAATCTCTTTACGGCTGCCTTTAGCCTTCAGCTTGAGTTTGTCAAATGCTAAAAGCAAGCGACGTCTCATATCAGCTTTAGTGGTCTTCTCTTCCTCATTTTGAGGACTAGACCTATTAACACGACCTAATAAATGAGCAATTTTAGAGACTATACCTTTAAACTTACTATCGTTTTCTGACCCAGAAAATTCTGTAATAAGTTTACTGATATTCTCTAAGTTTCCTGATAATATTTCTGCATCCTGCGCAAAAGTATACGGATATGTCGGATTCTTAATCGCGAGAGAAGTTCTCTCAAGTTGAAGTGCGTTACGTAGAACAGTCCTAAGTTCTGCAACAGTTAATTCACTGCCATCACCTAGACCGCGTATCCTTAGTTCATAAATCAATTCCTCTTTAGATATACGGTTTATGTCTAATTTTATCTTAGAACTCATTGTGACCCGTTACAGCAACAGCAAAAATTAAAAATTACAAGATCAGGTGTCGCCAAGTGTTGACCACATAAAATTACCCCCAATATCCAAAATAAATACCTCTAAACAATAAAATCAACAATAAAACAACCCTATTTCATATTTCATAAACGATGTTAACAAAATGTTTTACTAAACTTAATTTTTAATATTACTACACAAATCATGAAAAAAAAACAGTTAAATCCTCCTAAATGTGTTCAGCGTCGGTAAGCATCGATGGATGTGGATGTTAAAATGCCTGCAATCGATTTATAATTCGATATATACTACTATAATAGCAAAAACTCAATTTCGACGCTCGGCGTCGGTGGGCGTCGGGATGCTAAAATGACTAAATCACCTATTTACTTGATATATATGGCCTCAATAACACCTATAAAGTAAAATAACCAAATCGACGTCAGGCGTCGGTGGGCGTCGTGGCGCTAAAATAACTAAAATATCTGCTTACTCTTTACACCCAGTCTAACTAACACATATAAGATAAAATAACCAAATCGACGTCAGGCGTCGGTAGGCGTCATGACGCTACAGTTGTAAAAAAAAAATCAAAATTGGTTACAGACTATAAATATAGCAAAACTATGACAATTTTACAAAACCGACGCCAGGCGTCGGTAGGCGTCACTATGTCTAAGTCCGTCGGTAGCGTCGGAGGCCCCACACGTTGGGCGTCAAATTTGCGACGCGCTTTTCTTACAATGCCACTTAATTGGGCACGGATTGGTGATAGCGCGGCACAAAAAATTGTTACCCGAGCTCAGTCAGAGAGTGGGTTGGGTTAAAAAAATAAATTAAGGGCGCCACTAGTTTATTTCCACTTTAAACTAGAAAAGCCCCTGTTCTTATAGGAATCCGTTCCAAAAAAAAATATATATACGTATATATATCAATCTAAGTGGCAAAACTCAAATAGTGAACTAGGCTATATATATAAAAATAAATATATATATATATATATATATATATATATATATATATATATATACATATATACCTTTAGACGCACAGACGAAACAAAATATATATACAACAATGTTAAATTACCTTATCTTCTTGATTTCGAGGAGTCCTTGCTCAAAAAAAAGGACAATGTATTGGTAGCTTCAATAAGTTATGATCTTTTCAGCGTCTTTATTCATAAATAACTCACCATTAAAATTTAAGAAAATATTTATTTACCTACTGATGATAAATAACAGTCAATCAGAAATGAAATGTTTCTGCAAATGATATCTGATTTATTTATTTACTATTGTTAAAAATTTAAATGACGTAAGGTAGAAAATTTGTGTAAAATATAACTTTTCTTTGGCGAGCAGTATATTACATAAAATTCGTGTAAGCAGTGTATAATAATTTATAGAAAATAAGGAGAAATTAGATATATATATATAATAATAATAATAATAATAATAATAATAATAACACCACAGGTAATTACGACCCCCTTTATCCCGGAAGGCTCTAGAAGAGCCTTGTGTGGGAGGGGGCTACACATTTAGAGACAAGGGACACACACCCAGTATCCGTGTATAGTGGAAAAATCCCTCTCACAGTATTTTCCACTGCCACGACCAGGGATCGAACCCGGAACTTTTGGGTGAAAGGCAAGTGCGCTCGCCTCTCGACCACCAGTCATACAACCCCATAAACGTAATTACCGTACGTGTACACGTAAAGTTTACATATTTTTATTTATTTTCACTGATTAGGTACGTAGTTAAACGAAAATGCTTACGCCAAAAAGAAAAATAAACTATTGGTAGTAATATGTTTTTTTTTTGTGCAAAATCTAGTTTTGTACTAAAACAAGAATGAATGTTTTCACTTGCAAATAATAAAAAGTAAATATGTATAGGGTTGGTGCCCTATAAATGGTGGTTACTACCCACTGTAACACATGTATCGCTTGTATGATTAAGCAGCAAAAAAAAATATTATGCAAAAACAATATGCTAATTTACTGATCATAAAAAAAAAATAGATAGGTAAATAAAGCATGCAATAATCTTATCTGAAGCTACGTGTGGATGTAAAAATTGTCGAATCTTCTTCCAAATCGTGGATACTCCGGGGTGAAATAGGCAGGGAAATTCTCTCAGGAGCACATCAGCCAGGAATTAAGGGTTGAAATATTTTCTGATACAATCTATACTTGAACTCAAATGTTCGGACTATTACAAAACTGGTGGATGGAATCCAAATATTACGACTAGTAATAAAAATTTGTGGGTACACTTCCAATATCTTAACTAGTACTTAAAAACAATTGGTGGATACCAAACTGATACTAAAAACCCTAAAATAAAATAATAATCTGTTACGAAACAGAAGAAAAGGACATAAAATAGTCAAAACTTACCTCTTTCGAGGGTTTCCTACACAACAAAATGAATCTTATCGTTTTTCAGACCCGGTGGTACGGTCAAAGAAATGCCAGAGGGAATATGGCCTAGCAGAAAAATCCTCTATCAGAGACACAGTTTCCAAAACACACTATCCAAATGCTCCACAGCAACTCCAAAAAAATGGAAACTGATTTACTTTAGTTTTAACGAGAAAATCCCAAAAGTATGGCACAATTAAATATATTGTAACTCGCTAGAACTCACTAGGTCAAAATTCATAAAGCAAATGGCTAACACCCAATATCCTTTTTCTACTGTAGTTTTCTGGAATGTTCGAAAAAGATAATTCGTTGCTTTTTCATTCTAACAAAAATTAACGTTCCACAAAAAAAGTAAGTTGATAAGAAGTACTATATGGTTCTACAAATCTAGTCTATATTTCATATAGGCAACCCAATTAACAGTTAGCGCGTTTGATGAGATGTCAGCATTTTCCTAAATTTAATTCATAAATCAGGGAACGCTAATACTCGTAAATTTTACAACCTGGCTATGTGGCTATGTCCGTTGTAGCGATCAGAATAGATCGTTACAAAACAACTCGATACATGACCTTCTTAAACCCGCCCATTGTGGCGTAGCTGCAGTGACACTCTTAAGTAAAGACGAGCTATAACTAGATTCGTCATTTAGTTCAGACTGCTCAGGCGACACGGTTGTTAACTGGACAACTGTAAAACCAAAAAACAAAAGACCAGCAAAAATGAAGTCAAATAATAAAAGTAAGGTCATTATAGGGAAAGGAACCACTAATCCAAATGACGACGAGGAGCTCACAGGTGCCCCAAAAAAATTATGGCTATATGTGGGCCGTATAAAATCATCGATCACACCAGAACAAATAAAAAAGTACTTAATTAAAAAAATTCCACATAAGGAATTTACAGTCGAGTTAGTAAAAAGTGACACGAGTGCTGGATTTAAAGTCAGTGCTGACTTCGATTTAATGTCAACTCTTTATACAGAGGACTTCTGGCCAAAAAATATACTTGTAAAACGTTTTCATTTTTTTCGATACAAAAAAAATAACCGTAACTCCAATCGTAGGTCAAATTAGGATACTTGGTTTGAACATTCAAAGTCTTAAGAACAAAATGTGTAACCTTGAAGTTTTTTCGTCGTTACGTCATCCCTCTATAATATGTTTAAGCGAACATTGGCTACCAAAAGTAGCAATAAATTATTTCAACATACCTGAATATAAAATTGCATCATCATATTGTAGAGAAATTCATCAACATGGGGGAACTGTCATTTACTGCAATGAGAATATAAAAATGGAAGAAATTAAATGTCTAAATAATTATAACCAAGAGAAACATTTTGAATCATGTGCCATACGCTTTGATTATGACAGTAAAAATGTTGCACTTCTAAACATATATCGATCCCCAGATGGTAACTTTGATATATTCATATCTGCCCTAACACTGCTATTGAATAGATTATATAAATCTCACCAGTACATAATAGATTGTGGCGATCTCAATGTCGACAGTCTGCAAAACGGCCCCAGACAAAAAATTTTGGAGGACGTGTTCATTCCTTCGAGGTCACACATCAGGGTAATACGGCAACAAGAATTGCTACAAATATCCATGGTAGGACAACTGCAACAGCCATCGACTACATAGCAACTAATATTCCGGAAAATCTTACTAAGTGCGAGATTAAGGACCCAGGTATCTCAGACCATGCTGCACTGTTTTTAAATATTAAAGAAACCTTACCACAAAATAATGTACCACCAATAAAAAGGGAAATAAAAATTATTAACGAAGATACTTTAGAACAGCTGTTACATAACTTGTACCAAATTGACTGGTACAATATAATTACCACCACTGATGTACACGAAGCCTATTCACATTTCCTCGACACGATCACAACATGCATCGAAAATACTTGTCCAACTGTTACAGTTACCAACAAAAACAAACAATCAGTTGCAAAAAATGAATTAACCAAACCATCAAAGATAAAAGTGAGGAATTGAAAAACATGAACTGGCTTCTAAAAAATTCGTCCAGCCCTGAACTAAAAAAATAATATAGAATTAAAAAAATTGAGTACAATAAACTGCTGTCAGCTACCAAAAAAGAACACATTAAGAATGAAATACAAAACTCTACAAACCGGCAAAAAAAGATATGGCAATTGGTAAACGATAAACTTGGTAGACATAAAAACAAAGACGGTAAAATCAATATAAAAGCAGAAGGACTGTGCATCAGTGATCCTAAAACTGTTGCCAACACATTTGCAGAATAATTCTCCACAAACGCCACTACACGACTAAATTCAGTTTATGGCAATACAAGTATTAACAGCATAGAAAAGATACCCAACAACTCACTACCGAATTCCTTATTAATGGCTCCTATTGACGAGGATGAAATTAAAAGTGCAATTCGAGAATTAAGAAACAAAAAATCGACTGGTTGTGATGAAGTTCCTGCGCGTATTGTAAAACATATATCTGATGCTATTTTAATCCCACTAGTGTATTTGTTTAATCTAGCTATAGACAAAGGCATATTTCCAGACACACTAAAAGTTGCAAATATTATTCCTGTGTATAAACGTAACGATTCTGGCAACATTGAGAACTACCGACCTATAGCAATGCTGAGTGTATTTTCCAAAATATTCGAAAAAATTATTTGTAAACAGATATTAAAATTCACAAATAAATATAATATTATAACAAGTGCTCAGCATGGTTTTATGTCGGAAAAATCTACTGTGTCAGCTTGCATTGAGTGCTTAGACTTTATTTATGGAGAAATTGATAAAGGCCATTTTGTTTTGGGACTATTTTTTGACTTAAGTATTGCATTTGACAGCGTAGATCCAAATTTACTCTGCCAAGCTATTGAGGAAGTTGGTATCAGGGGCAACCTATCGCGTCTCATATTATCATACGTTTCGAATAGAAAAATTATAGTTAGTGCAAACGGCTTAAAATCAGACCTCTATAACATCGATCTTGGAGTTGTGCAGGGTTCAGTTATAGGGCCGCTGCTGTTCTTGCTTTTTCTAAACAATCTCCCGAACAATATCACGTGGGGCCAAATTATAATGTTTGCTGATGATACGGCAATATTGGCATCTGCACCGAACCCTGTGCAATTACAACAACAAATTAATATTATTATGACTGATTTTATAGCCTGGTGTCAGTGTAAAAAGCTCTTGATAAATTCCGAAAAAACTATTTGTGTAAACTTTTATAACAGACGTCCTATAGAGAACGTAAATATTATAATTAATAATTCTAATATTCCCCTTTCCAACAGTGTTAAATACTTGGGCATAGTAACCGACTCTAACCTCTCTTGGAACTCGTGTATAGACAACTTATGTAACAAACTAAGGTCATCTTACTTTACCATTCTCAATTTAAAAGATAGTTTTGATAAACAAACACTCATCACCTCCTATTACAGCCTCTGTTATACACATATTGCATATAATATCGTACTATGGGGAAAAGCATGCGACACAAACCGAGTATTAGTCATGCAGAAAAGAATTATCCGACTAATGTTCAATATTCCTTGTAGAGAATCCTGCCGTCAACATTTTGTTAAACACAAAATAATGACGGTACCCTGTATATACATCTACAAATCACTTCTGTATGTAAAGAAAAAGATAGCCACCCTTTCAACCGTTTCTGAACAACATCGTTATCCTACAAGACATGCAACAAAACTGTTTTTATAGCGTACAGGAGTACTTAAATTTTGTCACTTAGTCAATTAATGCCTGTCATTTTTACTATTTATTTTATATATAATTTTAATTTAATGTGTATAATATGCATATATGTTATTTGTAATTACTTACTTGATTGTGAATTTTTATCATATTTTTAGACAATGTATATTCATGTACTTTATCTATGACGATTCTAATCCGTTTTTATATGGCTTAATGGAAAATAAAATTATTATTATTATTATTATTATTTCCGTCTTTTTATTACATAATTCCATTTCATTCTCACTGATATTTTCATTGGCCCGTTCTACGTCATCTAAACTATCGTCGTCACGTTTGTCTTCATACTCTCCATTATAAACGTTTTATTTTTGCCTTCTGCCTTTTTCCCTTTCCCTTGTGTTTTCTCTCTTCATAGCATACCTATTTATAGCTCCATTTGTGAGATATATTCTTCGCAGATATATATTGCACTCCTTCTATATTTCTTTCTTATAAAAAAATTATTCTCTTTTTGAAAGTGGTTTTACATAATTTGATACAGTAGTTTTTTGGCATTAAACAAATTATGTTTTTAAATATCACGTTACGCTTATTTCGTGACTTTCAAAAGCATTTATGGTTTCTTAAACTTTTAGAAGTTTCAAATTATAAAACTAGCAGTTGTGTCATGTATTTTTAATACAACTAAGATACTTGCGTAAGATGCAAGGTCTGCGAGTCTTTTTAATGCTTATTGCGCGAGACAAGATTTATTTTTTATGCATCTAATTATTTCAAGTTGTACAATTTTAAAAAGGTAGCTCTGTTTTTATAGAATAAGGGATGTATGTTTGCAGCAGCTATGGGAGCTGCTGTCCATCAGCGTGCTATGGACCAACTGTTAATTTGTTGTGAGTTGTAATTATGTTGGTGGTTGCAGCCTCATATCCTAATATTATGGCTTAGGTAGAAATGTAGTTGAAGTGAGAAACAATATCTTGAAAAACAATGTTGTATTGTAACTGTTTTATTAAGAAAAGAATATAATCTTTATATACTTCAAAACTAGGTGGTAAATAAAAAACAAGAACTTAACTTGTAACAATTAATCATAAATTGTGTTTATAAATATGCACTGTTGCAAATACTAATACCCGGACCTTGCTGACGCGTATTTATAATAACATCAATGTGGGCCACGGTAATTGAAACAAAATAAACAATATTTAGATTGTATGAAATTTCCAGGAAAAAATAATAATATGTTTAACATGGTTAAACACAAGTGAAATTATTGTCATTATTTTCCAGCAATTTAATTGTTTCATTAAATTTTTCAGCGTTCCTATATCTTATTGCATATTTTTACAACAACATATTTTATACTTCTACATTTTACATGAACTCACCTTATGCTTAGCAACACTTTGTCCTAAACTGCTAGTAATGTATTCCTTTTCATTTGAAGATATGCGAGGGTGTTCGGCTGGGCTATCATAAACTAAGATCCACCATGCTATAAACCACAGTGTTCCCATTACACCGCAGACATAAAATACTAGTTCCCATCCCCATCTATCTATGATGAAGCCACATACGGGATAGGTTAAAGCAGCCCCTACTGAACTACCTGTAAATTGGGAAGTAATTAATATTTGGGGAAAATCATTGACTGGAAACGTTCAGAGATTAAATAAAGGGCGTCTAACAGAGAGAATATACTATAAGCTCAGCAAACTATGCTTTTAATGTAATGAGGACGCGTTAAGTAGTGATGTTTCAAACATTCTGCGTTTCTAGCTAGGGAGAATTGTCTGAATAAAATACGTAAATGATTAATCGTTCAAAATATTTGTTATTTATTTAATATGTATTAGTGGAGTAAAAATTGATTTTGAGAGAAAATTTTACATGGAGCAACGCGACAGAAAAATAAGTTTGTTTTAATGAAACTAAGAATAATCTGAGTTTCCTACATCGAGTAGATGGGAAACCCTTTTTCTTGCGAAAAAGGGGTAAATTGGCCATTTTCAGTTTTAATTTATTTTGGACCCTTTCAAATGCTAGTTAAGAAACGAGAATTGTACCCTTTTATTGTTGATGTTCAAGAAATTGTCAGTTCAAGTTTCGTGCAAATTGGTTCACCGTTTCCCACGATATGTATATATACATACTGAAAAAACGTGAAAAATTGAATTACTGCTAACTTGACCAAAACTAAACCGAATTTGATGAAAGTAACATATAAAAACAAAAAATAGCCTGCTAAGTTTTAGCAAAAAATATTCAATAGTTTGGCTGCAATTCCATTTTTACTCCAAATTTCACAAAATTTTCAAAACGCTCCCCAATTTGTTCAAATGCTCGTACGATTTTTTTTATTACCAAAATGATGGTTTTTTTATGTACTTTGACGTGATGTAACTAAAAAAATAGCTTTTTTTTAATTTAGCCGGTTTTTTGTCATTTTATCGGCTGTCCATTTTATCAGGGCCCTCGAGAATATCTCACTTAATATCGGTCGTATAAAAAAAATATTTTCACGAAAATTGTGCCGGTTTATATAACCTACAAAATGGTTTAAAAACATTTGAAATCCATGGCCTACTTTAGGAGTTATGGCGGAGAATATCGAAAATGCGGAAAACGTCTATGCCAAATATCTCCGTTATTTGAAGAGATACGAGAAAAATTCTAAGACGAAAATTTTTTGCAAAACAGAGTGTTTCAACGAGGTTTTATCTAGTTTTTTTCAAAACCACTGTATTTTGAGATTTACTTTTCAGGCTGTTAAAAAAAAAATTGAAACGGGTGGGAAATGGCGCCATTAAATAGAGTATTTTCCTCCCTTTTCAACGATATATCACATGTCATATTTATTCATTGGTACTACGTTAGTAACTATAAAAACATTTTTTTAAAACCAATAATTTTTTTTTAACAAGCATTATACTTGCCGTGGAGAAGTATGATTAAGTAAAACGATAAAATAATTCAATAAGTTGTTCAAATCTTTGCTATAATAAAATAACACAATTAAGAAGAATAAAGTAAATTAACAAAAACAAAATAATAATCAAGAAAGCAACATGGAGTAATTATGGAAAGAGTATTCGCAGTTATGCCAATGTATAGAGGTCCTCCATAAAAGCGTCACTCCTTGCTCAAAAAGTTAAAATGTCTTTACCAATTAATTTAAGTATAATATCCACCATCTCAGTTAATACTTAAACTCTCACTCAATCAGATTCGTTTAAGAATTTAGAATTTTCATAAAATGATTTTCACGCACATTAATCGTTGTGTTCGTTACGTATTGCCAATGCAATTTTAACTCTGATTAGCTCAAGTAGAATATAGAAACAGATTTCCACAAGCACTACAGCCGAATAAAACTCTGTTGCATTTTCGATATTTTCCGCCATAACTCTTACAGTAGGCCATGGATTTCAAATATCTTTAAACCATTCTATAGGTTATATAATGTGGCACAATTTTCGTAATAATAATTTTTTTGTACGACCGATATTGTGAGATATTCTCGAGTGCTTTGTTAAAATGGACAGTCTGTATATGCACGCGGTGATTTCCCGCCATTTTCGGTAAATAAATACATGCATAAGTATACGTGTAATTATTCATTATAAAAATTTCAATATCAATAATAAAAAGTGTTTGTGAGCAGGTTTTAAATATTTAGATAAAGAAAAAACTCTCGAAAGTAAGATATAATTTCTTTTGAAAATTCATTTGATTTTTATTTAAACTTTTTACATATATTGATTATTATTTTATTTATTCATGTTTTCTTTTTCCAGTAGTGTCTACTTCCGAATCGGTAACTGGAGTTTGGAATATTTCTTCACCCTCGTGATCGCTAAAATCGTATACATCTGAGATATGGTTGATGAAGAGCCTGAGCAATTAGAAATTAGTCCTGATATTTATGATATTGAAGAAATCGAAGAAGATGATAATTATGAAGAAGATATTTATACTTCAGAGATGTATACGATTTTAGCTATGACGAAGGTGAAAAAATATTCTAAAATCCAGTTACTGATTCGGAGGTAGACTCCTTGCAGTAGCACATCTAGTACAACTACTAGAAAAAGAAAACATGCATAAAATAATATAATATTCAATATATATAAAAAGTTTAATAAAAATCAAGTAAATTTTCAACAAAAAATCTTAATTTCGAGAGATTTTTCTTTATCTAAATATTAAAACCTGCTCACAATCACTTTTTACTATTAATATTGAAATTTTCATAATGAATAATTACACGTATACTTGTGCGGGCATACGTATAATACTGAAAATAGCGGGAAATCACCGCGCGTATATATAAAAAATATCAAAAATGACAAAAATTCGGCTAAATTAAAAAAAAGGTATTTTTTAGTACATCACGTGAAAGTACATAATAAACCTTCATTTTGGTAAAAAAAAATTGTACGAGTATTTGAACAATGAATGAATTTGCGGCCAAACTATTGGATATTTTTTGATAAAAATTGGCGGGCTATTTCCTGGTTATATCTGTTACTCTTTTATAAAATTTCATCAAGTTCTGTGTAGTTTTGGCCAAGTTAGCTATAATTCAATTTTTCACATTTTTTCAGTATGTATGTATATATATCGTGGGAGGCGGTGAACCTATTTGCACGAAATTTGAACTGAAGATTCCTTGAATATCTACGATAAAAAGATATCATTCGTAAAATAAATTAAATCTGAAGAGCACCCTTAAAAATGACCAATTTACCCCTTTTCCTCGAAAAAAAAAGGGCTCCCTTCTTCTCGATTTAGAAAACTCAGGTTATTCGTAGTTTTACTAAAACAAACCTATTTTTCTATATCACGTTGCTTCATGTAAAATTTTCTCTATCCCCTCATTTTTGGTTATTTTTACTCCACTATATGGTGAAGTTGATATTTGTATAAGCCTTTTGTTAGATTTTAACTATTATTTTATTTTGTAGGTTAGCTAATCTGAAATATGAAACCACACCGATTTTAGGTAAAAATAATGTATCTTTAACATACAGGATGTGGAAATTGAGTTAGGCAGTTTTTCAAAAACTGAACCACCATTAGGTAATCAAAAGCAGCAAAATTAAAATCCGGTACGATCCAATTATAGCCTTATCTTTTTTTAACATTTTCGTTTTTGACAATCTTTTATTGTTTTTTTCTTGAGAAAGATATATATACCAGCTGGAAAAAAGCGTCCAAAATTTTTGTTATGTGGATGTATTATTTTGTTAGGGACGTTCCCAAAAAACGGTCGTTCCCATCCTACAAAAGAATTTCCCCTGTGTAAACTACCATGCTTACAATAAACACTAGTTGACAAGAACTACACTTTTTCGCTCCACCTCCTCTGTGCATAAGCACATAAATAAACCTACTACGTCGCTTGATTAAATCTGGCAATGTCGCGTTTTTATACTCATCAGAATATGAGTTGTTGCACTGGAGTACATTTTGTGAGGCTAAGAATATATTTGTGATTTTTAACAAATTAAAAACTTTTATTCTTACGATAATCCATATTTTCTTAACATATGTAAAGTACACGCCATTCATTGATATAAGCTGTGCGTTGACAGCATTTTAAACATTCCGGCGTAACTGCAACATTGCCAAGTCGTGAACTCCTGCTCATCAACTTATCTGAGGCAAGCCGAGAGTGACCGAAAGTCACGAATTTTCAACATATTTTTCAGAAAAACGAATACTGCTTGCAGTAATTTTTTTAGAGACAAATAATTCTCTTTCCGCCTTTTAATAGCTCGCAGATTTTGAAGAATATTAAGAAAATTAAGATTCATAAAACATTGGTATATTAAAATGGACATTTCAGGTGCTAATATTTACAAAATTAGTACCCTAAAAGCTACTCAAATATTTCCCTCGTATACAGAACATTAATAAAAACGTAAGTATAAATTTTCAAGATGACCGTAAGAATTTTTGTTGTTGGGAAGGTCCTTAACGAATTCAAATAAACTTAGGTAAGTATTTTAGCGGACTATAAAATTTATAGTTCAATATGGCATATCTGAAAACTTAAAAATAACGAACACTTTTATATATTCTCTCTTCGAGTTTTTTTTGCTGTCTTATTCTATGGGAATTATCCTTAAGATCTAAAACGAAAAATGTTTATTTTGCCAGCCCTCCTAGTAAGTAGTGTAAGTTGGAAATGTTTTTAGCTCAAAAGATGGCTCCCATTATGCGCCCCTCGTGCCCCAAAGTAATTAGCTAGCGCCCTAACCGCCTCCGAATTATTAGCTATTGAAGGTCACGATAGTGCACTTACAGGAGCCATACAATAGGGATGGATAGGGGTGGGACTATCCATCCCTATTTTACGGCCCCTGAACACGTAAAACTGCCCTCTAGGTTGGTAAAATGAAGGAAGGATGAGCGGAGACTGGGGCTTTAGAGCGTAAGAGAGACTTCTAAGGTTTTTGGTGCAATTAATTTTATATTTTAAAGAGGTTTGGGGGGGTTGCCCCCAAGATCTTGGACAGGGTCCAATGCTACACCATATATAAATCTCAGTGTTTGGTTTCACTTGTATTTTAAAATCTGTGTCTATTTTTGCGCTTTATTTAAAATTTAATTTTTAATGTCTGTGGAAGGATCTAACGCTTCACCCTGTATATCACTCGGTTTTAAACGAAATTAAGATATTTATTTAGATTTATTTGAATAGAATTCGTTTATATTTAAACTTAAAATATTAATTCTAAAAACAGTTATAAAAGGTAACTCTTCGACAGCGGAAATTCCGACTTGAGAACAAATTTCTTTTAATTATAATTGATTTAACTTTTCTGAAAAAATTCATTTGGTTTTAATTTGCGCGAAGGCAGAAGGTTTGTTTTAATTTAGATTTATTTTATGGGGCGCGGTGGCCGAAGATTACTTAAAAATTAGATTTTATTTTAAGGGGCACGGTGGCCGAAGATTAATTTAGCTTTTTTACTTGGGACTGACAAGGAAGAAGTCACGGCGACGTAGTTGTAAGGAATGTATCGTTGAACTATAGCTAAGCTTGAACTAGCCAGACGGCACGAAATTTTTATTATTTAGGAACCGAAAGAGTACTATTATATTTACTTTTATTTCACTACTAAAACTTTTGATAAGACTGAAGAACTAACTTTGGAAATACCGAACTAGAACGCACTTAGCCTGAGCCCGTAGCTCTCGGCCTTTTATATGCTTTGATGGGGACGTTGCATTAGTGAGGAGAGCTGGGAATGTCTGGAAATGTTTGGAAAATGTCCCCTGCCATTCCGTGCGGGCAACGATTGCGCAATATTGCACATTTCGCAATATTGCATCAGCAAAGGTAAAAATGTAAATTTAGAAATGCAAATTATATAACCGTCTCGATATTGAAAAGGAAATTTTTTTGTTATAAGAATGAAGTTTGATCGACTTTGGTTTGGAAGTTAATAACGAAAATATGTTGAAGAAATTGAATACATTTGGAATGACCCCGTCAAGTCGTCCCGAAGGTCCGATACTTAGATATGAAATTGTACCGATGGGTTCGCGCTGAACGAGAGGAAGTGAGTTTTGATGATGAAAGGTGTCGTGTATTGCTGGTTGAGTACATTTAGGATTCATTTAAATGCTGGCACTAGACGGCTTTTACAAGCCTTTTTTTATTTCAAGCAAAAAGAACACTTCTTTTTATAATACTGACATATAATTTTATAGAGTTATTAACCACGCGGTTGTGTGTAATTTTCGCATCGCATTAATATTAATATTGTAGCTAATTGTTCAAATTTCCGAATTGAAATCCTTTATTTTGGGACCTTTTCATAAGTTGATAGTAGTTTAAATATTATCACTGGTGTTGTGGATCAATATAAATATTGTGGGAGAAAAGAAGACAATAAGGGTTTTTCAGCAGAAAAGGCCTTTTCGTCAACGATCAACCCTTAAGAAGACCACCAAACCATCACAAGGGTAAGTCGTCTTGTGCCTCCAATTTTCCTTTTATTTGCTATAGAGAGTTGCAACACAATTATATTTATTTTGCAAATTTATATATACAGACATACAGTCCATTTTTCTCAAACCAAATTTTGAGCTTTCGTACGCTACATTTTGGCCCTTCTAGATCCGGATATTGAGCTATTTTTTACACTTCCGTATTAAAAATATATTTTTTTTTAGTTTAATTTACGCAATTCTAAAGTTACATAAAATTTGAGGTAACTAGCAAAATAGTGGTCTGTGCTAATTTCTCCGCAATCTGGCTGTTCTTTTCAACAGATTTGAATCAAATCATATATTTTAAGTAATTTTGCAATTTTGCTCGCATCTGTTAATAATATTCTGTTCTACTTATATTAGCCATTTTTATTTCCTACACGGGAGCCAGGACACGTGCTCGTTTCTTAAAGTCGAGTTTGGACTAATTAGCGTGCGCATCTGCGCTGAGTGATAGCGCGGTGGTCATTTAAGATTTTTACGGAACAGGTAAACTTGCACCGTCGATATACATTTTCATTCTTTATTTGAATTCGCAATGGCAGACGTTCGTTTGAAAAAGTCTAAAACTTCGAGGAACTCTTGTTTAAATGAAATGTCAATTTTACATACCTTGGCAGAACGCGCGAAAACAGACAAATCTGTTCGTACTTTATTTAAAGTTCGTTATTCTGAAATTGACATTTTACGAGAAGACTTTCTCAAGCATCATCAAAACGTTCTATCTTTATTATTAACTGAACAAGACACTGATGTGACTCAAGAAGAAACCATCCGCGAAGGATTTTTAAATGACTTTTTCGTTGTTAAAACTGTTTATATAGAACTGTTTGAAATTGAAGATACTCGACGTTTAACTCAAACTTTTAGTAATAATATAGATACCAACCAACAGAATTCGCATGCTAGGTTACCGAAATTAGAAATACCTAAATTTAATGGTGATTATAAGTCGTTTGTTACATTTTTAGATCTTTTTGATGCATTAGTACATAACACTACTCTTTCTCCTATTGAAAAATTTAATTATTTAATTTCATCATTAGAAGGTCAACCTTTATCTTTGGTACGTACGTTACCAATGACAGCTGAGAATTATCAAACTGCTTATGACACTTTGGTGGAGAGATATTCAAACAAACGCATACGTGCACAAATGCATTGGTCTGCAATAGAGAGTACTACAAAAATTAGTGCTCACAATTCAACCGCTTTACGAAAATTATTGGACACATTTTCTGAAAATTTAGCCGCACTTAAAACTTTAAATTTTCCTGTAGACAATTGGGATTTTATTTTGGTAATGATGTTATTAAAACGCTTAGATAATGCCACAATAACTAGATTTGAGTTAGAACATGGATCGTCTGATGTTCCATGTTACACTTCGCTTACTAAATTTTTAAATAAACAATGTGTTGCTTACGACACACTTAATTTCACCTCTCCTTCCGAGCTCTCTAAAAAACCAAATGTAGTTAAGTCAAAATTACCGCATTCAGTTAATCGCACAACATCATTTTTAGTGAACAAATCGAATTCTTCAAAATGTCTTTTATGCAAGGAAAGTCATTCATTATATACCTGCCCAACTTTTTTAAGTAAAACGCCTAACGAACGTTACATTTTTTGTAAGAGTTCACATTTATGTTTCAACTGCTTAAGCAATGTGCATGATATTCGGACCTGTAGATCTTTATCTACATGTCGACGATGCATTAAAAAGCATCACACTTTATTACATTTTGAAAAACATACCACTAATAATGTTTTCTCGATTGAAAATAATTGTTCTACGCAACCGCCTACCTCACAGGAAAATGTTGCTTCAAGTTCTTCTGAACCGTCAGTCAACAATCCTGTTTTTTCAGCAGCTGGTATGTTAGCAAAAAATCAAATTGTTTTATTATCTACCGCTTTGATAGAAATTAAAGATAACAGTAATAATTTCCAAATTTTGAGGTGTCTTTTAGACCCTGGAAGTATGAGTTCATTTATTACACAGAAAGCTGTTAATCGTTTAGGGTTATATAATGATAAATTTATTACTGAAGTAAAAGGATTAGGTGATATGCAAACATACGTATCACACGGTCGCGTTACTATTTCTTTTAAACCCTTAGATCAACCATTGCCAATTTTAAGTACAGATGCCATTATATTAAACAAAATTTGCGATAATTTACCGTCCTCGCATATTCCTTTTCAGACCTGGTCACATATATCTAATTTAAAATTAGCCGATCCGAAATTTTATAGTCCGGGTACTATAGATATTTTATTAGGCGCTGATGTTTTTTCAAAATTAATTTTAAATGGACGAGTTGCCGGCAAAGATGGCGAACCAGATGCATTAAATACTATATTTGGATACGTTTTAATGGGAAAATTAAATTGCAACGGTTCACCAATTTCTTCATTTTTTTGTAATACTACGGAAAATTCATTAGATTCATTAAACAATACTTTAAAAACATTTTGGGAAATCGAAACAGTTCCAACACTTACCTCATCTTCACCTGAAGATGAATTGTGTGAACAAATATTTTTGACATCACATATGCGCGATAATTCTGGGAAATTTATTGTATCACTTCCTTTCCGGAATTCTGTACTTCCTGGTTTTTCAGGTATGCGCGATTTAGCTTTGCAGCGATTTTATTCGCTTGAACGCCGTCTTTTAAAACAACCGTCCCTGTACTTACAATATTGCGAGTTTATGAAAGAATATTTAGAACTCGGTCATATGGATTTAATTTCGCCTGATGATATTTCGTCAAATGATATTTCACCGCATACCTATTATATCCCACATCATTGTGTGCTGAAACCTGACAGTAGCACCACAAAACTTAGAGTCGTTTTTAATGCTTCGGCTAAAACGCCAAATCAGACTTCACTTAATGATCATTTACTAACAGGCCCTAAGTTACAACGCGACATTTTTGAACTTTTATTAAAATTTAGATTACACACATACGTTTTATGCGCAGACATAAAACAAATGTATCGCATGATTTTAATTACTCCCGCACATCGCGATTTTCAACGCATAATTTGGCGATTTAATATCCACGAACCACCACATGATTATCGTTTAAATACAGTTACATATGGGGTATCCTCTGCTCCTTATTTAGCTCTACGCACTCTTCTTCAGTTGGCTGCCGAAGAAGAGCAAAATTTTCCTCTTGCTGCTGATGCTGTAAAATATGATACGTATGTAGATGATGTTGTAACGGGGTGTTCGACATTCGAGGAGGCGCAAAATCTACAAAAACAACTTATATCTATCATGAATAAAGGCGGTTTTCAATTACGCAAATGGGCAAGTAATGATTCTGCTTTACTTTCCCAACTTCCAGCTTCGCATCTGTCTAAACATCCGCGCACTTTTGATTCTGACCAAGAGAATGCCTTAATAAAAATTCTGGGGTTACAGTGGAACCCTGCGCAAGATTGTTTTTTATTTTCTGTTTATCCTTTCGATCGCCCTTGTACTAAGCGCAATATGTTATCAGAATTAGCCAGAGTCTTTGACCCTGTAGGGTTTTTGGCTCCTGTAACTTTCTTTACGAAACACTTAATACAAAAATTGTGGACCTTAGGGATTCAGTGGGATGACGAACCAACTAATGAGATTATTCGTGTATGGAATCAATACAAATCGGAATTACCATTACTTTCTAAATTACAAATACCTCGAAAATTAATTTCTGAGGATGCCATGTGTTATGAACTACACGGTTTTTGCGACGCTTCTGAAAAAGGTTATGCTGCAGTTATTTTTTTGAAAACATTCCACAAAGATAATTCCATGTTGGTTAATTTTATTTGTGCTAAAACCAAAGTTGCACCTCTTAAACGCATCACTATACCCCGCTTAGAGCTTAGTGCTGCAGTTCTTTTGACAAAATTAATGTCGTTTGTTATGAAAACCTACAATCACATAACTTTTAATTGTATTTATGCCTGGTCAGATTCGCAAATTGTTTTATCATGGATTAAGTCTTCACCCCATAGGTGGAAAACGTTTGTTTCTAACAGAGTTGCATACATTCAAGAAAAATTATCCCCGTCATCTTGGTTTTACATTGAAAGTCGACATAATCCCGCAGATGTAGGTTCTCGTGGATTACTTCCCTCTGGTCTCTTGTCACATTCGCTTTGGTTTAACGGTCCTTCATTTTTATTAGATCAAGAATCTCCTCAATCATTTACGTATGAATTTATTGATAATGTCTCTGATGAAGAGAAAAAGGTAGCTTTGTTTATTATTCCTGAAGAAGAAAATATTTTAGATTTACTATTAAATAAATTTTCATCCTTTTTGTCACTTCAACGCACCCTCGCATATTGTATTAGATTTATTTTTAATTTTACAAACCCGCACAATAGAAAATCCGGACCACTTACACATTCCGAATTACATAATTCGTTATTAGAATTAGTAAAACGTACGCAAGGTGTAGCTTTCGAAGATGAGTTTAATCGCAAAGTTTTTTCTAAGCCACTTCGAAAATTAAATGCTTTTATTGACGATAAAGGAATTTTACGCGTAGGAGGGCGCTTAAAATATTCCTACTTACCATATGACAGAAAACACCCTATTTTGTTACCGCGTCAAAGCAATTTGACTATTTTGCTCATAGAATATTACCACAAAAAATACTTTCACGCTGGTTTACGTACATTAGAGTTTTTACTTGCGCAACAGTTTTGGATATTATCTTTTAAAAGATCTATTCGCTCTGTACTATCAAAATGTGTAACTTGTTGGAAAACAAATCCTAAAAATTATCAACCGCCGATGGGAAATCTTCCAATCTCGCGAGTTTCAAGTTTAAAGCCATTTTCCCATTCTGGGGTTGATTTTGGCGGTCCCTTTTTTATAACTATGAGTCGACACCGAGGAGTAAGGACCAGTAAAGCGTATATTTGTTTGTTTGTTTGTCACTCTACCAAAGCTATTCACCTCGAGCTCGCCAGCGATCTCTCTTCCGAAACGTTCTTAGCTGCTTTACAAAGATTTATAGCTCGTCGTGGTCGCTGTAAATGTTTATATAGCGATTGTGGAACGAATTTTGTTGGGGCAAATAAAATTCTTCAAAATATGATGAAAACTGCCGCCACTCAAGAGCAAATTGAATGGCTCTTTAATCCTCCCTCTGCGCCTCATTTTGGGGGTTTGTTCGAAGCTGGGATTAAATCTGTAAAATCCCATTTGACGCGTGTTATAGGACAACAAATTTTAAGTTATGAGGAGTTTTATACTGTTCTCACGTTAATAGAATCTATTCTTAATTCTCGCCCTCTTGTTCCGATGACTTCTAATATAGAAGATATTACCGCGTTAACTCCGGGACATTTTTTAACAATGGAGCCTTTGTCTCCGTTTCCCAGTACTGACATGACCACAACACCGCTAAACCGTTTGTCACGATGGCAGTTGCTGCAGCGCCTACATCAGGAGTTTTGGAAACGCTGGCATAAAGAGTACTTGCATACACTACAGCAGAGAAGTAAGTGGCTTGACCCTTCTTGTACACCTAACGTGGGTACTCTTGTATTAATTAGAAACGAAAATTTGCCTCCATGCCAGTGGTTCCTAGGTCGCATCATATCTCTAAGTCCTGGTTTAGACGGTGTAGCACGTGTCGCCTCAGTAAAAACCGCTAATGGCACGTTAACTCGTCCTCTGGTAAAACTGTGCCCTTTACCAGTATCTTAATTTCTTTCTCTTTCTTTTTCATCTTATATTTGTCATTACAAGATTGCGTATTATTAGCTATTTGTAATTTTCTAACCACTATATTGATATTACCTCAAATTATAAGTTTAACATTTTCATTTTTTTTTTTTTTAATTACGCTTTTATTTTTTTTTGTCTTGCTAATTTAGTGTACAAAATACATGTCTTAACATGCATTTTGGCCGGGCAGAATGTCGTGTATTGCTGGTTGAGTACATTTAGGATTTATTTAAATGCTGGCACTAGACGGCTTTTACAAGCCTTTTTTTATTTCAAGCAAAAAGAACACTTCTTTTTATAATACTGACATATAATTTTATAGAGTTATTAACCACGCGGTTGTGTGTAATTTTCGCATCGCATTAATATTAATATTGTAGCTAATTGTTCAAATTTCCGAATTGAAATCCTTTATTTTGGGACCTTTTCATAAGTTGATAGTAGTTTAAATATTATCACTGGTGTTGTGGATCAATATAAATATTGTGGGAGAAAAGAAGACAATAAGGGTTTTTCAGCAGAAAAGGCCTTTTCGTCAACGATCAACCCTTAAGAAGACCACCAAACCATCACAAGGGTAAGTCGTCTTGTGCCTCCAATTTTCCTTTTATTTGCTATAGAGAGTTGCAACACAATTATATTTATTTTGCAAATTTATATATACAGACATACAGTCCATTTTTCTCAAACCAAATTTTGAGCTTTCGTACGCTACAAAAGGGGACCGGTTGGAAATAAGTATTGATATTAACGGATATGAATGAAGATTGATTAGGTTTGAACCTTAAAGATGTAAAATAGATTGAGACTCGAATCGAAAGGAAGTTTGTTTAATAGAAAATTAATGGAAATGAATTGAAAGTTCTCAATCGAGGTACGGAAAGCAGTTTTGATGTTAATGATGATCATTGGGCCCCGGTATTTTTAAGGGCGGTATTTTGTAATGTTGGGGCCGCAAAATTGATAATTTAAATTTTTATGATTATTGCTGATGGTTTGAGATTAATTACGAATTATCAAAGAATCACAATTTTTCAGAATGTGTTTTTTAAAATTGTAATTTTTTTAAATTAAATTTGTTATTAGATTACTTTCTTTTATGTTGATGAAATCTTGAATTTTGCAAATTTTAAGATTTTTGAAATTTTTTCCTGAAGTCATATATGGAACATACTATAACGCTCCCGTAAGTGCGCTAGCTTTTCCACTGTGGCCGCAAAAGAGCGCTTACTGTTCTTTATAATTTGAGACTATTTTTGAATTTGTTTGATAAAGTGAACAGAAAACATTAAACTGGCCTTTCAATAGTTACGGGTGTAATGTTCTGAGCCAAAATATAGTTCAAAAAACAAGTTGGGGGGGGGGGGGGGGGACTTAACCGGCCCCTCCTAGTATGTAGAAGAAAATTGGTGCGAAAATATAATGCCATGATTATCGAATCTATTTAGGTCGGTGTGGGAGAGTATGGCGTATTCACCTAGCCACACTAGTCACTTGATGGCCTACCCAATTTTTATATTTTTACTCCCTAACCTGGAGACTGACAATAACAAATAGACAGAATAACAATTTCTAAATTTGATCTATTAAAAAGAATAACAACCAGAATTGTATAGTCGTGAGAGGTAAGTGAAACCTCTCAAATGCTACTATACACCATAGATGTCGCCATGGGCGTATAGCGACTTGCGATTCTGCAAGTACCTGAGAGCGGCGACCTTTCAGTCTTAGGTGGACTTAACCTACTGTTATAATATACGATTTACATGAAACAACTACTCAGTGGGCAAATACCCCGACCTGCATTGAATTACACCTTACAAATCATGAAAGAATGGTAACCACTTCTAACCATTTTCCATTTTCTAGCTCATCTGTTTATTTTATGGTCCATGCATCATATTATAGGCTATATTTAAAAACTGGGCAAGTTATTACAAATATCTCTGGCTTAGGAAAATTGTAGGTTCATATTGGATAGAAAGATAGAATGATGTCAAAAACTACTTTCATATTGAACTGCTTCATAAGTTTTATTAGAAATTTTTAATTCTTGATTTTTAGGGCAAATTAAGGGTCAATAGTCGGTATTAATAGGAGACTGAACATTTGTCAACTATGTATCAGAAGGTGATTTAATTTGTTTTAATTATTATTGATAAAAGTCATTTGAACTCTTGTCTTTATCACTAAATAAGTAGTTATGTTGGAAGTAATAATTTATAGAAACAAATTCAAACCTGTAAAAGAAAGAAACCTAAACAAAAATGATTTTGGCTCCACAGAATTGTTACAAAAATACAATGAGAAACATATTTAAATATTTAAGAAAAAATATACAATTAATTGCTTATAAATATCCTTTAATTCTTTAGAGCAATTAAATATGGATAATATTATTTTACAATTAGACAAATGCATAAAACAACACTTATTCGAATGTCAAAATTCTATTAACAACAAAGAAAGAAACAAAATTACGACATTTATTAAGCTGGTAATTAAATTTTTTTAATTAAAATTTTTAATGATTATTCTCACGCATATCACCGAACTGACTAAAATGTTATCCCATTAGTCGAGAAATATTTCAACAGTTGTTAAATTTGAGAAATATGGAAACTCAAACTCAACGGTATTTATTTTATCCATATCTGAATAGATTTTTTACCCTGAGTTGTGATGTTTTTAGCTTGAAACTGTACTAGATTTCACATTTTAATATGAAATGGAGCAAGTAATAAATGCCATTTCAGCATGGTTTTAATTACACTCTGATTTTATCAAACTGGTAATATAGAATTCAATAAACTTTACGGTTTCAGGTTTATCGTAGTACACACTTACTATTTTAGTGAACAGGACTGTAAAATCAAAACCATCCAAAATATTATTCTTAAAAATTTTTTTTCAAGTAATTTACAACAAACATAGTAGGCAGATAAATTATGTATAAGATGAAATTTTCTTTAAGAAAATTTAATTTCATTGGTATTTTATCAGCTTATTCATTTTTAAAGTAATTGTTCATTTTAAGTTCAAAGGTGAAACGTTCAATAATGTAAATTCAGTGCAATCAGAATATCTACTCACTTTATTTGAAATTTTATGAAATAATGTTCATCGAAAGGTTGCAGGCTATTATTTGATTAATCGTTCCTACTGCAGAAGTAAAAGTCAAATTAGTACTTTGACTTTGAAATGGTACACAAATTTAATAAAACCAAGCCGCAGTGTCCAGTAAAAACTAGTAATAAATTTATTAAGTTGTAATATATTGCCTCTGATGTTTAATTTAGGCGATAGTTATTACAAATGAAATATTGTACCGTACTAAAAAAAGTTATTATCCAAGCAAAACATATCGATATGGAAAAAGTCATAATTAGTAGCGACAACAAAATAAAAAAAAATAAGGGAAAAATAAAGAAAAAAACAAACAACATGTACCGATTGAGTTAAAAATAGAAGATAATGACGGTCAAATTCAATCAAATACTGACATCTTAGTAGAAATGTTCAATGACTATTTTTTGAATATTATTGATGTTTCAATACTACAAAACAATGAGCCAACCAAGGTAAACAGCTAATCTACAGAATTACACTGAAATGAATAACCGCACGTATTTCATAAAACTAACTGATAGAGACGAAATATTGTCCATCACTAAAAAATTATTTAATAAAAAGTCATCAGGATATGACAATATTTCACCAATTTTATTTAAAAAAAATATAAATCTGTTTGCTGGTGAACTTGAAAATCTATTCAATGAATCTTTCATACAGGACGCTTTCCCGAAAGCTCTGAAAAGGACACACTTTGTACCACTATTTAAGAAAGGAAATCCGTAATTTATTTCAAATTATCGACCAATTTCCCTATTAATTACGACATGAAAAATTTTTGAGAAACTTAGGAACAAAAGTTTATTAGAATTCTTAAATAAGTAGCTCTAACGTAATAAATCCAAGCCAACATTGATCTAATTATCAAACAGTTGGTATAGCATGTGACTTCTTCAAGGATTTCGATAGCGTAAATTTAGAAATAATTCTGCTAAAACTAGAATTCTAAGGCATCCGTGGTGTAGTACTAAAACAGTTTCAGAGTTACTTAGTGGACCGAGAACAGCGAATAATTTTAAATAAACCCTCTGAACCACCAGAGCACTCGCATTTGGAATGGGATAGAATAGAAAGTGGGGTACCTCAGGGATCAGTTCTAGGCCCCTTATATTTCTACTCTACATAAACGATCTGCCATCTTGTATATCGCACTCATCGGTAACGCTTTTCGCTGACGATTCACTTTTTTTTGGTAAAATGCGATAAATCAACTAACATTCTACCTTATGCAAATGAAAGCTTAGATCATATATGTAATTGGTGTGTGACAAATAAAATAAAAATTAATTTCGAGAATACACATTGTATAAACTATAACCAAAGAAAAAGAACGGACATTACAATTTCAAACAATAATATCAAATTTATGGACAAAATAAATTCTCTTGGATGTACCTGGACAGTCTAGTAAGCTGGAAGAAACAAATTTTAGCACCGAATAAGAAATGAAATAGTACATGTTATTGTTTGAAAGCTATGGCAAACAAGGGGAACACGCTGAAAATACTTTACCACGCAATTTTCGATGACTTTATTTCATATTACGAATAATCTTTTCGGGTAACTCTACTTTCTGGGAAATTATATTTACTACACAAAAAAGAGCAGAATTATTTCCGGATTGAAAAGTCACCGTGATTCCTCATATTTTACAAATTTAAAAATTTTGACAGTATCCTCCTTGTATATATTAAAAACATTACTACTTGTACATAAAAATAAGTCAGCTTACACCTTCAGTAGCTCAGATACTCAGCAAAACAGTAGCTTAGTAATATTACCACGTTATAAAACCTGTCTATATGAAAACCACCATTATTATAAAGATGCCGTACTGTACAATAAATTACCCAAAGAAATTAAAATTCTACCCGCAAAAAATTTGAAAACAAATAAAAAACATGTTATTAAAAAGGGCTATTAATTATTCTGTAGACGAATTTATCAAGGATAATAATAATATGGGACCATTCAAATAGTGGAGGAACATATATGAAATCTTATGTAAGTTAGAAGGATTATAAAAATAAAAATAGTAATGAATCCATTTATTTATTAAAGGAATAATTTTTCTTTACATATAGAGTCCAGAGCCAATATAACCTTAGTTTCATCCTAACATAATTCAAACATAACTATTATGTACAGTAAATGATTGAATATAGAATTAGACAGTAAATCACGTAGGGTATACACAATGAAAATAAGTGATAAAGAAAATCACAAAATAAAAAACCGCTGCCCAAGGATTCACTACTTCCACATCCAGATTTTGAATCCAAGTATTATACATACTAAATTCCAATGTAATATTTTACTCCCTTTAATAATAGGGTGGGGGTGGTAGAGGGGTTAGCTAATGCCAAAATAAATTTTAGAGGCCTTTGGTTCTCGTACATACACTAAATCTCAATTTAATTTTTTACTCCCTTTAATAATGGGGGGGTGGCAATGGGGGTGGTAGAGGGGGTGGCTAACGCTAAAATTTTTTTTGAGACGATTCGTTCTTGTACACACACTAAATCACATTTTATTTTTTTTTAGTCCTGTTCACAATAGTGTGGGGGTGGTATTAGGGTTGATAGGGGGGGGCTGATGTAAAAAAAAAAATTGAAACCTTGACATTTCATACATGCCCTAAATTGCAATTTTATGGATTCTTACTTGCTTGCTTTGCCTATTTGCCCTTATTTACCCCCCGAACCCCCCAATGGAATTAGATCAAAATATAATCTAGCTCCAGATCTCATTATAACACATAAGTGTACCAAATTTCAAGTCAATATCATAAACGGTTTCAGAGTAAACGTGCGCACAAAAGAAAGTTACAGGCCGACCGACACAGGATTTTTTTTATTTTAAGCCTATTTCAACAAAAAGAACAAAAAAATTGTTTTTGCGTTACCATACTTACATTGGACGAGGAAGTAATTAATATAAGTTAAGTAAGATGCAGGTAGTATAATTATTACTTCCACGTCCAGTGGAAGTATCGTACAGTAAAAAAAATATATTTTTTTGTTGATATAAGCTTAAAATGCCGTGAACGTCGAGATTTTAAATTTGAGCAAAAATTTTCTGTCTGTCCGTTTGTCTGTCGGTATGTCTGTTTGTAACTTTTCTTTTGTGCGCACGTTTACTCCGTGACCGTTTATGATATTGACTTGAAATTTGGTACACATATGTATTGTAGCAAGATCTGGAACTAGATTATATTTTGATCTAATTCCGTTGAAGGGTTCGGAGGTAAATGGGGTAAAAAGGGAAAATAGGCAAAGCAGACAGGTAAAAGTCCATAAAATTGCAATTTCGGGCATGTACGAAGAGTCAAGGTCTCAAAATTGTTTTTGGTATACGGTGTGGTGTGTACGAGAACCAAGGGCCTTTAAAATTTATTTTGACATTAGTTACCCCTTCCACTACCCCCATTGCCAACCCCCCTTTTGTTTAAGGGAATTAAAAATTAAATTGTGATATAGTGGGTATACGAGAGCCAAGGGCTTCTATTTTTTTTACATTTGCCACCCCCTCTATCAACCCCACTGTATTATTAAAGAGAATAAAATATTACATTGAGATTTAGTGTATATAAGACTTGGCTACAAAATCTGGATGTGGAAGTAGTGATTCCTTGGCCAGCGGTTTTTTTAGAATAAACCTTATTAAAATTTTATGCATTCGAATATAAATTAGTCTAGGCATCAGAGGTTGAATATCATCGGATTTCTTCTATCGTTTCTTTTTATGTTTAGAAAGAGATTTATTGAAAATGCCCCCTCCAATTCAGTCCGAAATATATTGTTCAAACAATTGAAAGGGGAAATTTTAGTGTTTTTTTGTAATATCACCGAAAATATCAATAATAGGACAAAAAATCAAGAATAGAAATTTATTCTGCACTAAATTCTACATAAAAAAGGCTCTCTATTTTTTTCGATTGGTATAATAGTTTTGAAGGAGCGCGCCCGACTCCCCTCGCGTGCCACCCTTCTTGTTTTTGTTTACACATTATGCGATTTTATAATTGTAAATAAGCCGTGCGCCGCGCCGGCTAGGCTAGACGATTTGCGCAAAGTTTTGCAAAGCCTTATAAAGTTCAACGGCTGTACGCTTGCAGGAATTGTGAGGTATTGGAGTTTTAAACATAAGTGTTCTATTATATGTACTTAGTATCAAAGAAGCAGTGGCTAAAAATTAATTCAACCTTCGTTCTTTACCACCTACTCGTGCAGCAGCACGACAGCATGCATACAGAGTGTACCATCAATGGGGGGAGACATTGATTTGGAACCAACCTAATGGGGTGGAAGCGGACGCTAAACGGTTTACTCCCAGTAACCACTGAAAAAGAAACTGCACCACCAGCACTGCTGAAAATAATATCTTGTGGTTGTCGTGGTGGATGCAAGGGAAACTGCGGGTGCCGTAAACATGGGCTGAAATGCTCCATGATCTGTTCCCTTTGCGAAGGTCAAACTGCTCCAATGTCGAAGCACTCAGAATTGACATTGAAGAAGACGTCAAGTGAAGATGATGAAGGGACGGGAGAAGCTGAAGAGACTGCAGAATTTGAAGAGATTGGAGAGATTGAGGGAACCAAGGAACATCAAGAAATGAGGGAACCAGAAATAGCAAAGCAACTCGATCTTGGGCACCGATATATGAATAACAATAAATATAATATGTAGCACAATCCTGAATAAATAATAATTTCAATTATTTCACCAGAATTCCTGTCTTAAGTTTTTTAACTACCACGTTCATAATAATTTCAACTTTTTGCTCTCTTACGCTGATGTGACCCGCGACTCGCTTCGTCCCACGGTTCTAAAACTATTACATCCATAGAAAAAAATGTAGAGCCCTTTTTTTGTAAAGTTTAGTGGAGAATAAATTTTGATTATTGATTTTTTGTCCTATTATTGATATTTTCGTGGATATTTAAAAAAATGCTAAAATTCAATTGTTTAAACAATATGTTGGAGCCGGCATTTTCAATAAATCTCTTTCTAAACAGAAAAAGAGGCCATAGAAAAAAGAAAGTTTCCTTAAGAATTATTATAACAAAAAAACCCTGACGCCTGGTTTAAATATAGAAACTATTTTGTTTAATGCATGCAATGAAACCTCATATATTTCCATACATGTAAACATGTTTTTGAAATAAGATGTTCTATTCTATTCTGTTCTGCTCTGCTCTGCTCTGCTCTGCTCTGTTCTGTTCTATTCTCCTCTCCTCTACTCTACTCAACCCTATCCTACCCTGCACTACACTACTTCGAGATACGTGCGTTGGTAGAGAAATAAGCTGTAGGCGAAGTTAAAATTTGTAACTTGAGATATACAGGTGACACTATCTTAGCGCAGAAATTATGGAGGACCTAATTGAAATAATACGCTCGTATTCTAGTTTAAGCGTAAACTACAAAACGAATTTATCAATATATACTGAGAAAATAAAAACTAACCAATAGGAATGAGGACAGGGTGAGGTAATAAAGAAGATATGTATGCCTTGGAAATATATAGGTATAGCAAGATTGATCTCTTACAGTTGAGCAAAATTTGTCATAAAAAAAACCATATGAAACGATGGAAGATCAGGATTGTTTGCTAACAATCCTGATCTTTAAATTTTCTCTTTTTTTTACGTCACTGGAACATGGACCGTAGACGAAAGACAGTAAGTATATTGATAACTACGAGGGATGTGTATGAAGAGGTATGGTGCAAATTCTTTTGGCAGTACGCCATACCAACAGTTTCGTCCTCAGGAAACTACTTTCCCCAAAACGATTCTGCAACATAGCATTTCTCCTCGTTAATTTATTTGCATGTATTAACCGAATTGAGGAAAACGCATTCCAAAAATTAAATAGTGAGCACCAAAGAGATTATCTTTCAAAAAGTTACATTGAAGTGATGAATACACTGATGGGAAAGACGGTCCCATGTTTGCAGTAGAGAACTCTATAGATGCAATGTGCTATATAACAAAGAGAAACAAACTAGAAACATATCAATCAAGGTATGAATAAGTGGAAAAAGTACAAAAATAAGAGTAAATTTAAAATGTTTAAAAATAAAAACCTATATGAATGGGGTAAACTGAATTTAAAAGAAACATATGGACAAACCTTAGATCACCGAGAGAACAGAAACACTGAAATATTCATTATGTTTTACATTTAGTGACGATGAGAAAATAGCAACAATGATAGACTCTAAAAATAGTTCCAACGTGGATCGGTTGGAGTTGGAGAGAATGTATACTGTCCTCGGTACCAGGCTCATGTAAACTATCTTATTTTTAATTTGCCGAGAAAAAATTATTCTTTATAAAAAATTTAGCTCCTCTTAAGAAGTCATAAACAGTTCAACGATGCAATATGTTTAAGACACAGAGATACATATATCAGAAAATAGACATTTTTAGCATTACATTTGAATAACTCAAAAGATTTTGCGGATATGACTGAAACATCTGAATTGCCATTTACATTGATAAGATTATTTTTTCGTTAGTATTTTTTTTAATTTCTACTTTTATTTTTATTCTTGTGCTTAAAATATTTACTTTTAACCTATATTTTATATATTTATAGTATATTCTATTTAAAAAAGTTCCTAATTTTTCATCACACAATGGACTCATATTATTATGTTGCTTAGGAGTCATTGAGTACTTAGGTATTTAAAAAATCCTTGTGAAAAAAAGCAGTTAAGATTTTGATTCAAATAAGTCCATCTCATTATTTTGTACTAATAATATATGAGATGCAGGTGAAAAAACGAATGAAATAAGGCACGTTCACGTTATATTTTCTAAACTAAAATTGAATTGGATATAACCATGTAACCAGCAATCAACGTTAATGAAAATTTACTGCTCTATAATTAAATCCCTTTTCACTGCAGTAATAAAGTGAAAATAAAGAAACCACTTCGGCTACTGAAATTAATATAATGATCGTAAATTTCGTTTTCCGGTAAGAATAGAAAACCGCACGTTTAAATACACGGTTAAAACAAGGGGTTCATTTCAACGACGTCGATTGAAATTTCCCCCTTTCATTTATATCTATTCGGCGAGCAGCTAGCAAGAAATCTAAAAGTAATAGAGGTGAAAATTTTTTAATTATTTTAATTTGAATATTTCTTCTCAATAAAATAATAAACAAATAAATTATTAATACACATACAGTGTGCCTTATTTCAATCTTAAATACCTCAATAAAGAGAGCATTTATTGGCTGATTTCAACCCGGTTCTTCAAAGCAGAACACCAAAATTGCAAAGCGTCACATTTTTACATTTTGCGAAGTTTTCAAATTACTGTTAATTATAGTTCAAATGTGCTTTTAGAGGGCGGAATATTAAGTAGGATCAGTCTTTCGGCTGGTGTTTGTTGCAATCCAAGCATTAGCGTTTTGATGGTAATATGCAATTATTACACTTAACGCGCCAGATTTGTAACTTTGGTTGCAGTCTGGTTACTTTCCTTATAGTAAAATAAGGATTTATAGAGGAGTTTGCGAATAAAAATATTATGTTTAATTAGTGTTCATTATGTTGCAAAATCTATGTTTTGTGGTCTATAACTTGAAACCCTGCCAAAAGGAAGTAAGATAGAGAAAAATTGCTCAGGACACTTTTCGTAGAGCATTAAATTCAATTCAAACAATTTAATGACAAATATTCAGAGCTCTAACCATCTTTCTCGTAATTTAAACTACAAGAAATGTGCCAACTCCCCCCCCCCATACTTCACAGCATTACTGAGGAATTTTTCAGTAGGTAGAAAAATCGTTGTCAGACTAAACAACACTTTTTCAGCATCTCGTAAAGCTCGACAGATTCTACAATAACTGGAAAATTAATACAAACACTGACAAGACAGATGACAGATACCATCACATTACATAGAAAATTTACAAACATCACTACTTTTACCAAAATAAAGATACATGACGAGACGATATGGGAAAAGACCAGGGTTAAGTATCTATGGGTAACTCTAGATACGAGACTCAGGTTCGGACCCCATGTCACCAATACGATACAGAGAGCTTATTCTGATCTGAATAAACTTTATTGCATGATTAATCGCCGCAGCAAACTTACTGTGGATAATAAGCTCACATTATTCAAGGTGATATTCAGACCGATCTTGACGTATGCCTGCGCATCATGGAACAACATTTCAGATGCGCAGTGCAAACGTCTACAGATTTTGCAGAATAAGCTCTTATGACTTCTAACCAATGCAGACAAATATAATCCGATAGCTGAACTCCATAACAACAACAAGATTCCCATGACGAGAAATTTTATCAACGATACTTCACAAAAATTCTTTAAAAACAAAATTCAGCTATCCGAGCTTACATAAGACCTAGCCGACAAATGTAGTCATAATGGCCCACGACACGCCCACAAACTACTACACCAAAACTTACCACTTTATGATGAGATACAATAACATTAATAAATACGGACATAACTATCATCCACTGACAATTACATGACATTCCTTCCTTATCCCTCCCTTCCCCGCCACAACACCCCCCCGTGCACTTTGTGCAATAGAAATTTTCATTTAACTTGTAACTATTTTGTACATATCGTTTTAAACTAGAATACTTCTTATTTTTATTAAAAATTGTATATTAAAGCAGGATTTCTATAACTTTAGTTTTCTTGCATCAAATAAAATATAAAATTAAACATCCAAACTGTATCGTAAATTGCATTTTAGAAACTGCATTGCAGAATAAAACAGATAATTTGTTCAATCTAGTATCAGGAGAGCAGAAATAGAAAGAGATTAAACTTAACTGGACTATTATATACCAAAGACAGGTTTTGTGGCTACTACACATCGACTGTGTTCGTAACACCAAATTTAATGTAATAAAATGAATAAAATATAGTCTAAAGTAGAATTATACAAAATAGGCAATAAAAGATTTTAATTGGTAATTGATCGATTTCCTGCAGCATCGCTTCCTCAATTTTGTGTGTTTTGACAGTTCGAAGTTTGCCATCCGAAGTACCTTTTTGGAAACTACCACTTTCACAAAGACGGCGATGAATAGTCTGGTAAGGCACGAATAGGATCTCTTTCCTCAATCATATGTTTGGCTTCTGTTGCATTACCATCTGAGAGATCATACACGGAAGGCATTGTCACCATTTCCGCATTCGTATAATTCACCATATTTACTGAGATATTCGAATAAAAACAGCGGAAAAATTGAATAAAAAATGAAGTACTAAAAATTTAAAAAAAAAATACGATGAGAATCAGCATTTCTATCCAGTGGCTTAGTTGCTGGATGACATAATTGAACGTACTAGCTGATCCGGCATTGTATTTCGTATATTGTAAAATATTATTTTGCAATTTAACGGTATTAATTTTTCTTTAATCATTTATTTAACGCCGGCCTATTTCCGCTACTAAGGCTGTAATTAAGTCATTTTTTTAAAATCTAATTTAATTCGAATTTACAGTAATAGTTGTTTTTATCCACCGGGTATATTTTAATAATGTAGAGTAAATTGGGAAGGAACCGCTTTCAAGCAATTTAATTTCAGGGAAAGATTATTTTTAAAAGTCATGAGAGAACCATTTGGAACTCACTAACTTTATATAGATGAATATTAAACTAGGGCCGATAAAATTTAGTTCCCTTTAAGTACTAGGTAAAGTTTTAGTTACAAACTGATTGCAAGTAGTTTAAACAGTGAGTGTCAATTGTTTAAATTAGTTAACGCTCGAAATAATTAATATAAACACGTATCTCCATAAAAAGAAATCCATATTTGTAAGATCTGGGGCTCTAGCAGGCCATTTAGTGGGTCCATTTCTTCCAATCCATTGATTAGGGTAGATATTATTTGAGTGGTTTCTAACTGCATTTAAATAGTGTGATGCAGCACCATCTTGCTGAAACTACATCCTATTTCGAATCCTTTCAGGGAGATTTACCAATAATGGCAGATAGTTTTCCAAAAAAATGAAGATAAATAGCTCCAGTCAATGTATCATCAAAAAATGTGGCCCTATTACATGTTCTCCAATAATTCCTCCTCAAACGTTTATAGACCATCTGTGTTGGTTATCAACTTGCATAAAAAAGTGAGGATTTTCCGAAACATAATAATGGAAATTGTGCCTACTAACAAATCCATTTTTGTGAAAAGTTGCCTCATCATCGAATAAAACATTATCGAAGAAGTTGACATCATGTTGCATTTCACTTCTGGCCCAATTACAAAATTGTAGGTGCTTTTGAGAATCGTCATCAGATAATTCCTGGTGCATTTGAACATTTGAATATGATATGCATGCAACTTATTATTACCTCCTTTCTCTTATTATTTATTTTTGAGAAAGAATTGAGGCAACATATGCGGATGACTAGCTGGTTTAAGTCGGAGCAGAGAGCCGTGGGTCCAGAGCATTCGTAAGAGTGGAGAAACTTACCCTTTCTGACATGTACAGCATAAGCGACAGATTTCTGTTTATTTCGAGAAAAGGAGACAAAGAAAAATTGATGTTAAATTGGGCGCCATCTATAGTAAAATAAGCAAAATTGTCTCTTTTTCTCGAATAACCAGTCTACTATAGATCAGACTGAAATTGTTGGTAAGAGAAATAAAAAGATAGTTTAAAATGAATGTTAAAATATATTACATGAAAAATAGACAAATCGGTTTGAAAGACAAATTGAAATTTAAAAATATATATATATATATATATATATATATATATATATATATATATATATGAAAAATACTAGGTTCTCGGGTTGAACCGCGTCTAAGGTTGTTAATGTCTCGACGTTTCGGCTCCCGTTTTGGAGCCATTTTCAAGAGAAAAAGTGAGTCAAGTAAAAATTGTCAAAGAAAATAATGCTAGGAGTTCGTGGAACTGGTTCGATTCCGGGGTCTCAATCTGCCTACTCCCCAGATCTCACCGCGATCCGTCTCTAAGGCCTCAACCTGCCTACTACTTAGAGCGAACTCGCTGGCAGTATCGAACGAAGTGTTATTTATACGAAAGCTGTCTGTGGGTGGGAGAGTGGTGGGGGGTTGAGGGTCTGTTGATGGAGGCATCAGAGCAGAACGGCTGCTATCAGGATTATGAGGTGTGGATGAATATTGTGGAGCTAGCCTGGAGATCAATGATTTCCAAGCGACTGGAAGACGATGACCGTCATCCCTTTTGTTTAGACAATTGGGACGTTTTTCAATCTCAATTGCTTCGCGGATGATTCGCGGTTTCTGGAAAAATGATGGTGCTATGGTTTTGGTGTTATCGAAGTCTATATTATGGCCTGTTAGAAGGCGGTGTTGGGCAAGTGATGATGTGGGATCGGATTTTCTAACTGCAAGACGATGTTCATATATTCTATTGTTAATCCGTCTGTTGGTTTGTCCAATGTAGGTTTGGGGACAGTTTGAGCAAGGTATTTCGTATACACCGTGGGAATCATTAGGTATTTGGTCTTTTGGGGTTCTGATTAAATTGGAAATTGTTTGGTGTGTTGTGAATATGGTTTTTATGTTATTGGATTTCAGGATTTTTGAAATTTTGTCTGTGACACCTTTGATGTAAGGTAGGAAAGCTTTTTGCTGAGGAGGAGTTTCTGTCTGATCAGTTTGGGAAGGATTTTGTGCTTTGTGTATGGATCACGTTATATGTCCTTTGTCGTAACCGTTTTGTAGAAGTGCTTCTTGTAATGTTTGTAGTTCGGATTGTCTGTTGTGATTTTCTGTTAGTCTGAGGGATCTGGTTACAAGAGTGTTGACAACGGAATTTATTTGTGATGGATGGTGATGTGATTTTGAGTTAAGGTAACGGTTGGTGTGGGTTGGTTTTCTATACACAGAGTAGGAGAGTTGATTGTTGTTTTGTTTTGTAATGAGGACGTCTAGGAAAGGGAGAGAACAATTGTTTTCGATTTCAATAGTGAACTGGATCTGAGGGTGTATATGATTAATGTGAGACAGAAAGTTGTTTAGAGAATCTCTACCATGTGGCCAGATAACGAAGATGTCATCTACGTATCTTAGCCAGCAAGTAGGCTTCAGTTCGGATGAATTCAGGGCTTGGGTTTCGAAGTTGTCCATGTAGATGTTGGCTATGACAGGGGACAGAGGTGATCCCATTGGAGCTCCTCTCACTTGTTTGTAATAGTTGCCTTGAAAGAGAAAATAGGTGTTGGACAGACAATGTTCTAGAAGGGTCAGAGTGCTGGGAGAAATATTGTGTTTAGTTTTGAGAACGTTTAGGGCTTCAGTGAGTGGGATGTTGGTGAATAGTGACACAATATCGAAACTGACTAGAATGTCGTTCTGGGAAATAGAGTAATTTTGAAGAAGATCAATGAAATTGGTGGAATTTTTGACATAAGAAGGGGCTTGTTCAGCAATGGGTTGTAGAGTATGGGCTAGATGTCTCGCTAATTTGTGAGTTGGGGAACGAAAAGCACTAACTATTGGTCGTAAAGGAATGTTGGTTTTGTGAATTTTAGGAAGACCGTATATTCTAGGAGTTCTAGACGATTTCTCTCGAGGAATGAGGGATTTTCGAATATCTGAATGGAGGTCAGAATTGTTGATGATGATTTTTGTTCTCTTTTCTAAGTATGTGGTGGGATCGCGCTGGATGCGTTTGTAGTCTGGGGTATTGAGTAAATCGTTCATTTTTGTTAAGTAATCGGAGGTGTTTAGTATGACAGTGGAGTTGCCTTTGTCGGCTGGGAGAATGATAAGGTCGTCATTGTTATATAGGTCTTTTAGGGCTTGTCTTTCTCTAGAAGGTAGGTTAGAAGTGGGAGGTTTGGCAGTTCGAAGTATTCTAGCGATATCTTGTCTGGTGTCCTCAGCTTGATTGTTTGGAAGGTGGGATATAGAATCTTCAACTTGGGAAATAATGGTTTCAACTGGAATAATTTTGGGAGAAACTGCAAAATTGAAACCTTTAGCTAAGCCTTGAAGGGCGGCATCGCTGATGGAGAAGTCAGAAAAGTTGTGAACTACCTTGTTAGGATCTAATGTGGATGAGGAGTTAGGTTTCTGTTGGGCAATGAGTTGTAAGAGTTTGTTTTTCTGTGTGTTGGTCTTCTGTTCTGAGATATGTAGGGCTTTGTCGTTGGATAATCGGTCAATAATAATAATCGGTAATATATATATATATATATATATATATATATATATATATATAACAAATTTATACCAGTATCCTGGATTGATTATGGTTGAGGTGACTGGTTCTGGGACAGCAATCCAGGCCCACAATTGTCTCTTGTTGCAAGAATGAATCCTAAAGTTTCCTTGGCAATTTACGTCTCTCAATGAAATGGGGTGAAAGTTGTAGGAAAATTAACCAACTATGTGGTTTAATGAAAAGATAACGAAATTTTATCTATGAAAGATAAACTGTGAAAAAACTATGCAGGAATGTAGAAGTATTTCAGAATTTAAATATCTAAGAATATAAGCATCTAAGCATGTAAGCATGTAAATATCTAAGCATGTATGCATGTACAAAATTTAAGCAAGTTAACTGTACAAAATTAATTTAAGTTAGCTGCACGAAATATATTTAAGCAAGTTAGCTATACAAAATATATTTAAGTTAGCTGCACGAAAGCTGATTTCATAAAAACTGTATATTAAACACTTTGTAACTGGGATATAAAAATTGTAATATCAATTGCTGAAGTCCACAGTTAAAAATTATATACGTTTGAATCAGTACAAAGGCTGCAAGCAAAATGACTTCCTGGTGAGTGGTGAGTTTTACTGATAAGGTAAACTTTTTGTCCTAGTTACTGGAAAACAACGCTACCAAAAAAATTTGAGAAATCTAATTCCCTATTTAAATTGAGAGCTATAAAATATAAAAATAATACCAGTATGGCCATCTGTCAGTGGTTGAGTTAAGCGCACCAACTTGCCTTGTAGATTCCCGTATTCACAACTAAAATAGTGGCATATAATCGATAAAAGAAATCTATAATAAAAGTTTTTGTTCCATACCAATGTCTTTGCCTCAGTTTGTAATTTCTATTTTATACATAACCACAAATATGAACAGATGCAAATAAACAGTAAAACGTATTGATAACTCAGTAAATATATTACATCTTATAGGATTTACTATATATAGAACGAGAAAAAGTAATGAAAATAACCATATGTACTTCATAGTAAACAAAAATATAAAAATTGAAAAATAGATATCTGATGTAAATAAATTTTGTAGACAAATTGTTAATTGTTTCCTGGGATGATGTGTAGAACGGAAATACATACATAATTTAGAAAATGATAGTTCCTAAGATATAAAACTAAGTACATAAAACAGTGTGAAATGGTTTAGCAGTTATGCAAGTAAAATTCTGTTAGTTGAAAACAGTTTCACTTACAAAAACTGAATCGAAAAATGTTATACAGGTCGTGCTAAATATAACCAAAACATTAGTTTTTAAATAAAACTGTTAAATGGACATAGGCCATGTAACATTATTTGTTTTTAAGATTCGACCCACAGACCGTCTGCTTATTCCTACTAATGAGCTCACTTCTCTTTGACTAACATGGGGATCTCAACCGTTACCAACACCACAGAAAACTCATCTTGTTCGTTCACAACACGTTTTATTCTTTCACTTTTTTTATGTCCGACATTTCCAGTTTCCAGAAATCTATCGAGACGATTTTGGAAGTTGCTAACATCAGGAATCCTTCTTTAAGGATAACGTTGGTGATACATTCTATTGGCAAGTAAACAATTTCTTTATTAAAATTCATATTGTAAAATACCAAATATTTTAAATTCAACACAAATTGTAACGACCGATAAGTGCTCCTTTGTACACGATAATTTATACCAAACTGAGGTTTTATTTATTGTCGAATAAAGAAAACAGCAAAAAAATGTACAAAAAAATATTTTGATAAAGGACCGGTTAAATACTATTTACTCATTTCAATGGATTGGAAGAAATGGTTCCACTAAATGGCCTCATTTAAAAATTGCATAAAGACGTGTGTCAATCAAAATGGATAACACGTCGAATACCTATTATAAATTTTTCTAATGAATTATTTGATGAGGGAACCTCTTTTTTTAAGTTTATTCTTGAATTTGACACTTACTTATTTATAAAACAAAAATGATTGCAATTAGCCATACAGTAGTACACTTCCCGTCAAATAAAACTAGAATACTTTATTTTACTTTTGTGAAATAGCCTTTGACAATTCAGTTTTGACAATTGTTGAATTGTTCAAATGTGCTTTTAGAGGGCGGAATATTAAACATAATGTTTTTAGTCGCAAACTCCTCTATAAATCCTTATTTTACTATAAGGAAAATAACAGCGCGTTAAGTGTAATAATTGCATATTACCATCAAAACGCTAATGCTTCGATTGCAACAAACACCAGCCGAAAGACTGATCCTACTGTAGTAGGATCAGTCTTTCGGCTGGTGTTGCAATTATTACACTTAACTTGTAACTTGTAACTTTGGTTGCAGTCTGGTTATTTTCCTTATAGTAAAATAAGGATTTATAGAGGAGTTTGCGACTAAAAATATTATGTTTAATTGTTGAATTGTCAGAAATTATTATTTTTAATTTCCACGTTGCCACAACAATTAAGCATTATTCAAAAATTACGAATTGTTTCAAAGATTGAGAACGGTTGGTCAATAAGACTTTTTGCGGAAGAATTTAATGTCAACAAGAATACTATTTTGAAAATTAAAAGAAAATGGGAAAATGAAGGAACTGTTGAGAGAAAGGTAGCAACAAGTAGACCAAGAAAAACCTCGGAAGAGCAGGACACTACTTTAGTAAATTATTTACGAAATCATTCTTTCGATAATGCAAGTAAGGTTAAATTTGAAACAAATTTCCCCGCCTCCGTAAGGACGGCTTCAAGAAGAGTGAAAAAGTCTGATCTTAAATATTGTGCAGCCGCAAAAAAATTTCAATTAACAGAGAAAGAGCATGGCCGTATAATAATTGCTCTCAACCATTTATTAAATTATGCAGATTTTTGGAGAAATGTAATTTTTTCTAATGAAAAATTAATTCAATCTCACAATGACGGTGGTATCCAGGTGTATAGGCCACCACGCTCTAGGTTTAATGAAAATTATATTGCACCCAATGATAGATCTGGAAGATTTTCAGTGAACGTTTGGGCGTGGATGTCAATGGAAGGTTTAGGGGTTTACTGGAATATCGATGGAAGGCTAAATTCTAGAAAATATTTGGAAATTTTGGATAAGGTAATGTTGCCTTCAGTTAGACAACGTTTCCCCGATGACAATGATTTTTTAGTTTCTTTTATATGTATAAAATTATTTATTACTTTAGATATTTTTAATAAATTACTGTCCAATTTTCCTGAGGGTCAATTTTATTATTTGGAAGTTGGCACCGTCGCACGAATGTCGTCTACCAAGATCGATTTACATCACTAAAAATTACAGTTTTCAATGAACAAGAGTTGTCCTACTTTTATTTGTCGGGAAATGTACTTGCAAAAAAAGTTCGTTTTTCATTTCTACATCACATCGTCAATAAATATACAGGGTGTTCCATTTGAAAAAAATGAGAAGTCAATTTAAAATGTTTTCAATTAAAAAATAAGTTTTGGCCACCCTGTACATTTTTAGTAAATGAAAATGATTCAAAAATATTAACTAGATGTCTCGTAACAGGTATTCACATAAGTTTTTCTAAAAACCCACAATTGTGATTGTGGTGATTTTTTAAATATCCATCTGCAGATTGCATTATTTCACCAGAAAAATTCATTACATCCAAGTGGTTGAGAGATATCCAATGCTAATATAGAAATGAATAGAGCCTAGAATGAGATTTCAAAAAATGTACTGATTATATATAGCATTCCATTTAAAAAAAGGCACTTGGTCCTGTAATTTCGTCTTGGCTCGCCCTGTATGTTCGAAAATAATTTTCAGTTATAAAATGTTGTATTTAGTTTATTTACAATTTTTTAAAAAATTTCTTGCTATCGTAGAACTCGAGATATCGAGGTCCGACGCACTATTGCCCCACCCTGTATATTTATTAAAAATGTGCCACTTGTCGGCAAAATTTATTCAACTTTTTTTTAGGAACAATAGGGTTTTCCCACTAATTTTATTTTAACAATTTGTGTCTTGAAAATGATATAATAACACATTTTATTAATTTACAACAATTTACTTTTCTAATAAGAATTATTTCTAAGAAAATATCGTTAAAACAACTTGCTGATAATTTCACTGCTTTTTAAAACGGGCATTTTTACGCGCCAGACTTACGTATCTACCCGGAAAACCAATGAGATTATGGATATAATTAGTTTGTAATAGATTCTAACTGTGTGTTAAAGAAAGCTTTCCCTAAAACTTCTCAGAATTTCAATTTGTAATGCTTGTACTGTGATTGGTCTAAAGCAGTGGACGTGTAAATATTGGCCAATCAGAATCCAGATAAATGCCGCACAAGTTATTCGTAAAAGCATCGGACGTTAATATTTTGTACTGTAGTTTAGGTTTAACCTTCACCGACATTACACATCAGATTATATTTTTATGTTTGTATTGTTTGGGGTGAAAACATTATTTTATCAGCTTCTGGTTTATGTTTTATTAATTCTACAATCAAAATGGAATCAAGTGGAAGAGGGATACGTTAAAGGTGCCGCTGATAATTTACCTAAAGTAGAAAAGTGCTGAGTGCTGTCAATAAATAGAGGTTATGTTATGTTAACAGAGACCAAGATTAATAAACAATCTTGAGCAGAGACATCCTCTGTGGTTGGATTTTAGGGTGTTGACGTCACAATGCGCCAATTTATGGCCGTTTAAAATGAACCCAATATTTTTTAAACTTCAAGTTTTTTTTTTGTTACTATTAGTAAAATTAATAAGATAATAAATATGCCATAAATCATTTTTTTACGTGAGTTAAGTATTTCAGCAATAATTTTTTTTTCTGAGAAAACCCTATTTCATATTCTGAAAATTTCGTCTCGTCAGTTATTTGTTTGAGGTCGGCACTAGCTTAGTTTTCATGAGCTATATATCTCTTAGAGTAATATTTATAACGTATTATCATATTTAGTTTAAAATCACTCAGTGGAACTTGGGTTGTGAATGGAGATTCAAAGATTATGTTAACCTATTTTCATGAGTTCATCCCAATTGCCTTAAGCTTGACTATGTAAAACTATAATTCGGGCACAGAAAATACAATTAGACGTGCTAGAATAATTTTGTCCTTTACATTGAATTCCTTTGTGGTGTATGATCACAAAATTAATTTTCTAGATATGCCTAGACTGATCCAAACATATTAGGTATATTGAAACCTTTAATTAGTCTCAACAGACTGTAGTCACTATGAATAATACAATTATATATATACAGGCTGTCCATTTTATCAGGGCACTCGAGAATATCTCACTTAATATCGGTCGTACAAAAAAAAATATGTTTACGAAAATTGTACCGTTTTACATAACCTAGAAAATGGTTTAAAAATATTTGATATCCATGACCTACTTTAAGAGTTATGGCGGAAAATATCGAAAATGCGGAAAACGTCTAGGCTAAATATTTCCGTTATTTGAAGAGATAAAGAAAAATTCTAAAGCGAAAATTTTTTGCAAAACAGAGTGTTTCAACGAGGTTTTATCTAATTTTTTTCAAAACAGTTGCATTTTGAGATTTACTCTTCAGGCTGTTAAAAAAATATTTTGAAACGGGCGGGAAATGGCACCATTAAATAGAGTGTTTTCCTCCCTTTTCAACGATATATCACATGCCATATTTATTCATTGGTACTACCTTAGTAATTATAAAAACATTTTTTAAAACCAATAATTTTTTTTTAACAAGCATTATACTTGCCGTGGAGAAGTATGATTAAATAAAATGATAAAATAATTCAATATGTTGTTCAAATCTTTGCTATAATGAAACATTAACACAATTAACAAGAATAAAGTAAATTCATGTAACAAAAACAAAGTATTAGGTAATCAAGACAGCAACATGGAGCAATTATGGAAAGAGTATTCGCAGTTATGCCAATGTATAGAGGTCCTCCATAAAAGGTCACTCCTTGCTCAGAAAGTTAAAATATCTTTACCAATTAATTTAAGTATAATATCCATTTGTTTGTATTTCAAGATTTCGCTATTATTTTAATTATTCTAAAATAGTTGGCTATGAACAAACTTGACAAATTAATTTTTTTACAGATCATCTCAGTTAATACTTAAACTCTCACTCAATTACACTCGATTAAGAATTTAGAATTTTCAAAAATGATTTTCGCTCACATTGATCATTGTAATATGTTCGTTACATATTGACAATGCAATTTTAGCTCTGGATTAGCTCAAGTATATAGAAACAGATTTCCACAAGCACTACAGCCGAATAAAGCTCTGTTCAGAAAATTATCTACGAAACTGAAAAATAATGGTTCATTTTTAAAGAAAACAAGGTTGAACAGTGTTACTGATCATGTAAATAAGGTAAACTGAGTTATTAATTGTATAAGAAATAAAAATACAGAAAATTTGGAAACATCATTAAGAGAAATTCAAATTATAATAATAATAATAAATACATTTATTGTGTAAAGAAAATATAATAAATTACACAAAGGGCAGTGAGCTCAACATAGTTGATTTTCAGCCCACCCCTGTAAATAATAGACGAAAATACACGTAATAATAAGAAATAATATATACATATATACACATATACATATATATGACAATAAAGATAATAATTTACAAGTAATATTATAGATAGTATAGTATATTAGACAGACATTAACAGAGAGACGAAAATACACGTAATAATAAATAATATATGTATAACAATGAGGATGATAATTTACAAATAATACCATAGATACTATAATATATAAGGCAGCCATTGACACTTTAACAAACACATATAATTATTAACAAACTAGTAACCACAGAATAGCGCAACACTTATAGCTGGGAATTAAACAGAATAGATTTAATTTCTTTTTTATATATACCATAAGACAAGGTTAATAAATCAAAATATTCATTTAATTTAGTGGGGGCACAGTATGAAAAACTACCCTCGGACTTCCTGGTACTATGCTGGGGTATGGTATAATTGTCGATTCTAACATTTGTATTATGTATTTCGGATCGTCTTGAGAGCAAATGTACCAAGTAATTAGGGGTATTATTATTCACTACTTTGTACAAAAACTGACAGAATAATAATTTAATTCTGTTTTCAATTTTAAGTTCACAGTGTCTGTTTATGTGTTCACGATAGCTTGTTACACAAATAAACCGAAAACATGCATTTTGTACCCTCTGTAATTTATTTTTATTTAATAACGTAAGGAAATTATAATAAACAATACAGCAATATTCAATTTTAGGATAAATTAGTGATTTAACTATTTTTAATTTCAGTTCTTCCGGCAATGAGAATTTAAACTGATATATAGATTTCAGCACCATAAAGCACTGCTTAAATACATTTGTGACGTGTCCGTTAAAGTTAAGCGAACTATCCATATACAAGCCCAAATTCTTTGCGGTCTGCACCCATTGAATTTCACTGTTATTTATTAATATTTTAATGTCATCAAAGTTGATTTGATTTATTAACCTATCATTTCCTACACAAATAGCCACTGATTTATTAGGATTAATTCTTAATCCATTTTTGCAGCACCAAGTTGAGAATTCTTTCAATTCATAATTCAAGACAGTAATTCCGTCATTTATATTATTGACTTTGCTCCCGGTATATATTTGTATATCATCTGCATACATATGTATCTGACATTTTGTAAAAATAGTTTGCAAATCGAACAAGAAAATTGAAAATAAAATTGGGCCAAGAATGCTTCCTTGCGGAACACCACTCTTAGTAATTACTTTATTAGATACCGTGTTTTCGAGTTTTACGGTTTGATTGATACCTATCTTGTAAATAATTTTTAAACCAACATAACTCCGTGTTATTAATATTTAAGTAATTTAATTTTGCTAGTTATAAGTCAAAGTTAAAGAGATCAAAAGCTTTGCTTTGATCTAGTAATACTAATAGCGTAAGCTCAGCTCTGTCTATGTATGACTAATATCATCAATGACTTTCATGAGTGCAGTACATGTGCTATAACCTTGCCTAAATCCAGATCGGTTTTTAGGTAGAATATTGAAACTATTGATGTAAATTTTCAACTGATCCGCAACAATTTTTTCTAGTAGTTTAGAGAAAATTGGTAAAATATTTATAGGTCTTAGATCCTTCAATTCAGAAGGTTTAACAATTTTAGGTATATTTCCATATTTTAGGTATAATACCTGTCGTTAAAGATTTATTAAATATTGCTTTTAATACGTGCACACAGAATGGTAAAATAATATTAAGCATTTTTAGATTTATATTATCTATACCGTAGGAGATTGTTTTAATAGTAGCTGCATATTTATATATGTCGTTTACATCAATTTCTTTAAATTTAAAATGATTTATGTCATTTGAAAAGTCACTGTTATTAGTGTTAAAATAATCATGTTCGATATTAGATTCTCCAGCTACATTTACAAAATAATTATTAATTAGATCAGGATCTTTTAATTAGTCTGGTATACCAGCAATATTTTTTATACACGGATTATGTACTCCCCACGATCTCAGACTTTGCCACAAATTCTTTTGATTATTTTTTGATTTTTTATATGTGTACTCCATATATGCAATTTTTTCCCTTTTTATAGCCAGATTTACATAATTTTTTAAATCTATATAGTAATTTTTATCAGTTGGTGAATTAGTTTTCAGATATTTTTTGTGTGTTTTGTCTTTTAATTTTATCATTTCTTTTAAATTGTAGGTTATGTATGGTTTCGACTTATTTGTATGTTTAATAAATTTCACGGGCGCATGTTCATCAAAAAGATCTAAAATATTTTTATTAAGTAATTCAACTTGTGAGTTTAAGTCATCAGTATTTGCAATTAAATTCCAATCCATCGATAAAGCATCATTCGCAAAACTTTCATTATCAAATTTATTGTAACATCTGATATAAAATCCTGATACTTCTTTATTGCATTGGATATTTATTTTGCAAGATACTAGCATATGATTAGTCATATTTCCAAAATCAATGGTTTTTACATCCTCATATTGTAAATTATTACTTAAGCAAATAACATCAATTAAGGATTCAGTGGTTCGAGTTATTCTTGTTGGACTATTTATTATCTGTGTTAAATTGAAACTAGAAATAATATCTTTGAAATACTTAGCATCTCTGTGATCGTATAATAAATTAACATTTATGTCCCCTACTAGAATGACGTAGTCCACTTCCATATATATGTTCTCTAATACCTCACTTATTTCTTCAAAGCCAGATACATTAGCACTAGGAGGTTTATATAAGACACCAATTCCCACTTTCTTATTTTTTAAATGCACTGTTAGCCAAAGATGTTCAATTCCACTGTCTGTGTTAATATTTGAGGAAAAAACTTTATATTTTAAGTGACTTTTTACGTAGAAGGCCATCCTCTCGATGTTCTATCAGCTCGTATGAAGTCATAGTTTGGTATATTTAAAAATTTAGAGTCCATATCTGAAGTCAGCCATGTCTCACAAAGCCCAATGGCATCAAAGTTATTTTCTTTCACTGTTTCAGAAAATTCAGAGAAGCACGAACTTATTGATCGAATATTCACCTGGCTTATGAAGAAGTAATCGGGTTTGCTTGATACTTTTTTGATATTTTAGGAATGCCATTTTCGTATTTAATAAAAATATTGCTTTCGCCTTTTTCCTTCCTATTATTCAGTTCATCTTGTATTTTTCTGTAATAGTTTCTTTGCATCACTGTTTGGTCAAGAGCAATGGATACAGTCGAGTTAGCCTCCCTCAATTTTTTCTTATTTTTAATGATCTTCATAGCATCCCCTTTATTATTGAGGCATACTTTCATAGCCCTTCTGTTTGCAACATTCTTCTTCCCTATTCGGAAGGTTTTAATGTTGTTTGTGTCCAGATCCGGGCATATATCTTTAATAATTTTCTTAGCCATCTTTGTATCATGTTCTTTCATGACATTCCTATCTTCTTCATTTTTTTCTTCTAAATTAAACAATATTATATTTTTGGATCTCTCTTCTCTTTCTATTATTTCATTTATAATTATTTCAGTAGTACTTTTTTCTTCCATTTTTTTTTATATCTTTAATTTCAGCTTCCCATGCCTTTACGGCGTTTGTTAAGGCTACAATACTTGCTTGTAGGGCAGGTAAAATTCGACAGTCCTCACAAGATTTATTATCCGGGACATTCTGTATAGCTTCCTCATCGTCTTTCGATGTCTTTTCTTAGCATTTAGGACATTTCCAGGTTAAGTACGGCACTGCTTTCATAGCCGCTAATGATGTCTCATCAATATTCGCACAAGAAACATGTAAAAACTCTTGACAAAAACCACAATGTAAACTTTTGTTTTTTGTAAGTCTCTTCAGACACACTGCACAGGAATTCATAGTTAATGTTATTATATATTTTTCTATCCGAATGAAGCGTTCTTTTTCAATTTCTAACCAGTCTATTGTGTAGTCTGTACTTATAACTATCTTGTCTGCACTTTAGACTTAATTTTTCCCGTCAATATCTTAACGAAAATGAGATTTGTCTTGGTATAGCTTTAGACGTGTACTTACACACTCACACACACAAAATTGCTTGTCATATAAATAAAACAAGCGCTAGAAAAATTTTAAAGAAAAATGGTTACCGGTGTTATAAAGCCAAAAAAGTTCACAGTTTACAAGCGGGGGATAAACCAAGGAGGACGACTTTTTGTAGGTGGCTGTTGGAAAAGAAGCTTGCCGATCCATTAATATATTAATAATATAATAATAATAATATTAATAATACTTTGATCTGACGAGGCAAATTTTTCCAATAATAGATTTTTTAATAGCAATATTCATTACAAATGGCCTTCTGAAAATACCTACTGGCTTTCAAAATCGTTTTTCAATAAATGTGTGGATAGGTATTTTAGGCACCAATTTAATAGGTCCTTATTTTTATGATGGTCACCTCAGTGGTCAAAGGTACCTAAACTTTTTGAGAAATGAATTTAATGAATTCTTACATGACCTACCTTTAGAGAATTGACACAACTTTCAATATTTTCAACAAGATGAAACTCCTCCACACAATTCTCAGATTTGCCTACATTATTTAGACGAAATTTTGCCTCAACTTTGGAGAGGTACCAATGGATTTATTCGATGGCCCTCTCGTTCTCCAGATATAACCCCAATGGATTTTTTTCTATGGGGGTATATTAAAGATAAGGTGTTTTCGACGACATCGCAAAATGTAGAAGACCTAAAAGCTCGAATTCAACAGGCATATATTACAGTTACCCCTGAAATGCTGAGTAATGTTTTAAATGCAGTGCCTCGCCGCGCTCGATTGTGCATAAGAAATCGCGGTGGACACTTTGAACACTTGATATCATATCTTAAAAATTATTTTGAGGATTAGATAAAATATTAATACTCTGTGTGCTATATTCTTTTTATTATTAATTTGTTTTTGTTGCCTGAATTTATTTTATTCTTCTTAATTGTGTTAATGTTTTATTATAGCAAAGATTTGAACAACTTATTGAATTATTTTATCGTTTTATTTAATCATACATCTCCACGGCAAGTATAATCTCGAGGGCTAATGTAATGACGTCTCTCTCACGACGTGTATTACAGTAGAATGAAGCCAACTAGATCAATGCATTTTTTACAAAATACGCTGTGAATGAAGAGCGAACTTTCATCTTCATTATTTGATAATTTGTACCTTTGTAAACAATTGCGGAGGAAGATGTCATAAGTAAAAGTATAAATATAAAAACCTGTGATTCACAGACAAATAAACACATATGTATGCAAATGTTATTTCCATTTGGATAATAAACATTTTCGGAATTTAAAATATTCATTTTTGTCACAGTATTGAATTTGAACTTTTGTGCTATGTCAAGAAATTCTAGATTTAATTCAAAACACCATACAGAACTTTTTAAAACAAGGTTGTATAAATATTGCAATTTCTTAAGACCAATATTAACATCGCAAATTATAGGTCCTAAATAATGAATGATTATAGTAACAATTGAGATATATCCCTGGAAAACTGCGGCATTTTAAATGTAGGATAATTTGATGCAGTTAAAGAAAATCTACTCATAAATCTATCTCTATCTGTTCGGTTTCATGTAGTGGTTTATTAAATAACAGTATTTTAATATGAGACGCAATAATGCGAAAAAAGGATAAATGATTACAAATTTATAAATTACCGTAAAAAGTAATTATAGGCAATAAATGAACAATAAAAAATGTTTAAATCAGCAGCAACTCACCCAAGTATGCTGTTACAAATTTGCTCCTTTCGTTGGGAGGAATCCACCTCGCAGTCATGTTGTGCATTGCTGGCCAAGCAAATCCCTGAAAGATGATGACAAATAAAACAAAGAACAAGTTCTCTCCTGTAACGGAAAGCAATAATAACGAAACGTATAACAAGTATGAGCATTTTTATGCCATCAAATAATGCAATGTTTAAAATGAAATACTTATGTGTATTCTCAAGAGAGAAAATGTGTCGTCTTTTCTGTATATAATTTATTACAGAAGTTTCTGTGACAAGATGACATATATTATACATTTAATATTTATATTATAGATATTTCATGTTTTTATGTCTTTAGTAAGAATATTTTCTTGCTCTTCTAATCACTCATTCATATTCTCTTTACACTACTACTAGGAAGATGTAATGCATTTTCAGTTATATGTTTCTCTGTCCTTGACAAACGAAATTTATTTTCACGTGTATTTTCCAGGAAACTATCATCACGGCATGCCATTTGTATTATTGCCATATTTTAATTTTAATTTTAAAATCCTTCGAATTAATTTTATAATACAATAGCAAAAATGCTCATATTTTGAAAGAGATTTGGTTGTTTAAAATGATTGATACCTTTTAATGTGCTATTATCATATTTCTTGAATGGTATTAAAGAGATTAGAGATTAGTAAATTAGTCTCAATTCTATTGAGGGATCTGTTTAATGTTCTGCCAGATGAGAACGAACTGGAATTTAATAATTTTTAAGTAAATTTCCGAACCATCGAATAAAGTATTGTTACGTATTGACATCCTGTAGTAAGCACCTCCAAAGGTAATAATTATTGCAACACAAACTTTCATTAACCACTGATTTATTCATCACTAAATTACAATAATTACTCCTTATAATAACACACTAGTTATAACTTTCATATATTATAGGCTGACTATTATTCTGCTACTAGGGATTAAATCTCTCTCTGTAAGAGGGCGTGGGCGTATACATAACAGTATAGTGTTCGCTGTTCAGTGTTTGTTATACTATTACGAGTAGTTTTGTTGTAACATCAGTTTCTGCTTTAAAGTGTAGTAGGACCATTATTTTTATCAGCAAATGAAGGCAAATATTGGATTTGTCAGAACAATTAGAAATAATGAAGGCCATAAAATTAATAAAATCTAACCAACGAATAACAGATTTTCACGGGTCATAACATTGTGATTTTTAAAAACTTAGCAATATATTACCATATCCTTAAATTTTAAGTAGTTAAGTAGTTATAATAGTAATGTAAAGCTTAGCATAAACACATGATACCTACTTTATTACAGCAGTTGCAATAGAATATAAATTAGTAAATTAGACATTCTCCTTTAGTGATACTTCTCTTGAAAGAAACCCAACAAGCCGAAATACGTTTTGAAGCATTAAAAATCATAATTTTATAATAAATAATGTTTCACAAGCAGCCAACCGCAAATTCAATTCAAGTTATATGTATTTCATTAAATAGGCGTCCAGACGAGAATGTTGCACCGTGTAGATAGATCTTATTGGTAATAAATTGGAGAATTTTATAAATTTCGCAGAGTCTCAGTTTTAATGCTCGTGCACTCTGTAGAGGTAAAGTTTTTGGGTTATCTCTTGCTGGTTTTTCAACATTCCAACAAGTATTTCAAGGAACGTTTTCAGTACGTCGGAAAACGAAACTGAAAGAATTTGTATAACACAAGAAAATGAGCTTTGTTGACAAATAGTTTATGTTATAAACGAATAAATGATTTAGCGTAAAAGATATTTTAATTAACACTTATAGAAAGTGAGAATTAAAATCAATTGCCGGCAGAATTTGCGTAGTATCATTTTTTAAGTAGTTTTTGCTCGGGGCTCTGCACTTGCACTAGGTAATATCGCAACGGTTGTAGACTAGGTACTTATCGTTGATTACTAGGATACAAAATGGCGAGTATATTTTAACCCCTCTACAATAAAATTGTGAGAGGTTACTAAAATTGGTTCAAAAACGAAAATTGAGATAACATCAAATCTTTACGTTTTGAAGTCCTAGGAACCCAAAAAAGTGGTTTTTGAAAAGTGTCTGTGTGTGTGTATGTGTGTATGTGTGTTAGCACGATAGCGCCGAAACTACTGAACGGATTTGAATGAAACTTTGCATGTGTGCTTCTTTAGTGACCCAGAAGATCTGAAAAGGTTTTGGTTGAGATCGGATTACTTCTAGTGCCGTTTTAACGCAACAAGTTGTTTATTTTATGATTACTTCCAATTTGCAATGGAACCATTGAAAAGCAGTTAAAATTCTGATTTCAACGATATATCACACTTCCACCCTTTCGATTTGGTTTCCGTGAAAAATATTAAAAACAAAGCGAATATGAAGCATAGATCGCATTTCGCGTGACATGATCGATGCGCGTAGCCGTTACGTCGCGAAACTCGTCACATCACGTGCCAATTCACGTGTGAGGGTTCCTTCACTGCTCTAGAAGTAGAGCGGATTACGTTTAGTGCTGTTTTTAAATATATATACAGACAAATCGAAGAATTAAACTACAAATATTCCTCTAAAAATCTAGTAAATAAAATTACTGAAATGCTAATGTTTCATTTAACAAAGACAGCCGCGAACGATCGGATTGCAATGAGCAAATTTTGATGATTGTCATTGTCACCGTTTGTCATCCGATAACGTTGGTGTCATGTCATCTTAATAAAATTTATTCATATTTGTAACTTTTAGTGACTGCACCAGTGGATTGTCACAAACTTTAAAGGTAGATGTAACAATATCGATATCATATGCTTTCTGTACCTTCGTTGGTGAATTTATTATAGATTATCACTTTACCAATTTTCAGTTTGTTGCTTTACAAATCTGTAGTATTTAGGATAACTAGACTTTCTTAGTCGTTCAAGTGATATTAAAGTTGTTAATATCCTGATAGTATATTATTCAATGAGCGATAATGTAGGTAATAACTCGCATAGATGAAATTTGCAACCCGAGCCGCAAGCGAGTATTGTAAATTCATTAAGTTGAGGGTTTTTTAGTGCCCCAGAAGATCTGAAAAGGTTTTGGATGAGGTTGGATTACGTTTAGTGCCGTTTTGTCATACAATTTAATGCTCTTTTCGGCTTCAAAGATCCACCGAGTGGAGAGGTTCCAGCCGCTTCCAGTAGTGGCCGATGTTTCCTCGGCTTTTTATACACTTTTGTTGAATGAATGACTGGGGCCGAGGACATATTGAGTTTGCGCATTTGGGTTTTTTTGTTAAGCGCCACTAGAAAAGACGGATTTTAACTGAATGAATTTTAAAAAGTTTCCCGCCAATAGATGGCATGAATTTTTGCTTATGGCAGGATGAACATTGAAATTTTTGTTGAAATAAAGAATTCTTTAATTTAAAAGTGAGTATTTGTAAGGTAGGTAAGGAACGTAAATTAATTTTAACGTGGAAGAGGCAGGCAACATACCTCTTCTTTCGGGACTGAATTAATGAATATGGACGGTAATTGAGTTTTTGAAAAGAAGAAAGAATGGATGTATCTACAGGCCACTTTTTGCAGAATATCGAAATTCGAATAAATAAGAGTTACAAGGTGTTGAATGGGAAAGTGCACGGGACATCATTTGCTGTCCGTGAGAGGACGTTTGGTAGAATGTAGGCTCGCGGATCTGGCCGGTCTTCGCGGTAGAGTTTTGTCTCGATCATTAGCGCTGGGCTTCCCCTTAACTGCTCACACTATGGAACGTTAAATAAGAGGGTTGTTGTGGTTTCTAACGTTAGCTATTTTTTTTGTTTGGGGAGAATTTTTGGAGTATAAAAACCTTTTTTTGATAATGAAAAAAACTGTATGAAAATAGTCCAGGCCTTTTTGCCAGTTTTAGGTAATTTTAGAACTATAGAAAATCTTTGTTGCGAATATTGAATGATCGTACACAGCTTGGCTATTTTGACAATTTTAAATTAGTTAATGAGTTTTTTATCGCGGTTTATTTAACCTCGGATTCATATTTAACTTGAATTTAGCTACAGTTTGGTCTAAGAGTTTCTTTTAAATCGGAGCTGATTTGAAGAGGTCCGATGATAAATATACCGGTCACCCATCCAAGTGCCGGAAATAAACTTTGGCTGATCAATTTCTTTCAAATTCAAATAGTCTTTACTAATATGAAGAGTACAAACAGTTGCCTCACCAGGACCTGCTGCGGAACCGATCGTACAACCACCGCGCTGACGTGGTGGCAGATTGCAGGATCGGGCGGAACAGGCCTGGGTTGGCGAAAACTACAATACAATAAACTTAACCTAAACACTTTTCTACAAAAATAAAATAAAAATAGGTATTAACTTTTAACAGAAATGCTTGAAAAACAAGCTTAACGAAACTTATAACTACACTAATTTTTATAAAACTCGCGCACAAAAAACACTGTTAAATTTTCGTATCTGAACGCAGGCACCACGAATTAAACAAGATGCCTTCCACGAGATACTCCAATGCAGGCCTGCGCAGGGCTGGCCTAAACTTTGATTTTAAAATTTTGATTTCGAAAAGGTTTTGATTTTTAAAAGGTTAAGTGAAATGAATTTAGAGACAAAAATGTGCAAAAAGAAAGGAAGAAAAAACAAACACGACAAAAATACACAAACAGAAAGGAAGAGGGGGGCAGGAAAGATTTAAAGATGAGCGAAAGGGTATGGAATACTAGCGAAAAGTGGATAGAATTAGAGAAAGGTATAATTGTTGAAACGTCTAGTACGCAAGGGGTGTTTAATGGGAAATGGGGCATTATGCTGTCTAATTTGCGATATATGTCTTGTTAGCAGTCTATCGGCTAGCTTGAACGAGTAGAAGTTTTGAGAGGTGTGCTGGACGTAGTGCGCTATCGGGATTATGCCGTTGCAGCGTGCGTATAGGTCTCTGAGGGAAGTGTACCTTCCTGGATTCGATATGAGGCACATAAATTTGTGTTCAAGCACTTGGAGCTTTTCATTGTCGTTGCATGCTGAACCATATTGGCGCCGCGTATGTGATGGACGGCCTGCCATCATCGCGTACAACAGTTTCTTATTCTGTCTGTTGAGTCTGCTACCCCTGACCATGAGCGGATACAGACTCCTGGATAGGGAGTAGACCGTCCGTATCGTCTCATTGATGTGCATATTAAACGTCAGTCTTTGGTCAAGTCTCACCCCCAAGTACTTCACGTACCTTTTGGTTGGAATTTTGTTTCCCCTGATCGAAATTGGAGTAATAATTTTATTCTCAGTGAAGCGACGCTTCAAGACTATCGCCTCCGACTTCTCAGTGTTCACCCGTATCTTCCACTGATCGTGATAAGCCGTAGCACGAGCAATATGCGCCTTCAACAGCATGTTTGCTGTTTGTACGTTGTGCGAATGCGAATATACATGGCCGTGTCATCGGTGTACTTGGCCAGCTTCATATTCAGGCACGATGCTTGCGGGACTCCCGCACGTTGAAAGTTTGTTATTCACCCGAATTTGCAAGGTTCTGCCCGTCAGAAATAAGGGGATCAGTTTTGTGGGGTGAGGTATGAGTCGGGAAGTTATAGTTATAAAGTTTGTAGAATAATCCCGGGATCCAGACGGTGCCGAATGCCTTCTAAATGTCGAGGAGCACCATGGCGCTGATCTTTCCGAGGTTGTATTGCACTTTGACATCGTTAACTGTTATCCTAACGACCTGTTGCATCGTGCTCCTGCCCTTCTTGAAGCCGAACTGGGACTCATCATCGATATTAAGCTCCCCATGAACAGTGTTGAGCCTGATAAGAACGACCTTCTCTACCAACTTGGAGATCATCGACAGCAACTTCGCGTTCTTATTAGGCGGCTTGATGATCGGAACGACTACGGCGCATTTCCACTGGCTGGGCCAGTGCTGTAGTCGCAGGAACGCGATAAGAGCTCTCCGGAGTGTATTCGTCGTCGATGCTTCCAATTGAATTGTAAATGACTTCACGTCAATAAAATGACGTAGCCGAATGTATAGTATGCTTGGAAAGAGGGAGATAGATGAAGTAGAATGTGACATTGTACAAATTTCTTATACCTAATCTTTAAATATCTATTTGTTCGTGAAGGCATATAGGGCTTATTTTAGTTCTACAAAAGGAAAAATTTAATAATACCTATGTGGGATGATAAAAAATATTATTGCAAATCGAAAATACAAGAAATTTTTTTATGTATACTTTTTTTTCTTTCATCATCCCACATGTTTTTAATTTCTTTTAGTGAAAGCCGTTTTTTAAAATAATGATTTGTATGAGAGTATACCGAAGCTCCTTGGCGGCTTATATCTGGAGCTCTCTTAACGATATACAATTGCACAATACCTTTCTTCAGGAGATATTTGAGCAGCTTGTACTCGACGCAGTCTTTCCCCGGGGCTTTATTGTTTGGTAAGTCCTTGACAATTTGTGAGGACTTGATCATGACCTTCAGAACTTGTCGTCTCGTCAATTGTATGTCATGACCAATGAGTTGGTGTACGTCATTATCGATGCGGTCGTGTTCAGGATTGTTAGGGACATTAGCTTAACTTTACTGATCGAGGCAATTTCAACAGACGACCGCACCTCACTTCACATTCTTGTACTGTTTATCTCTCATTCTTGTTCTCAGTAACATGTATTCTGTGATTAACGAAGAACTACTGAAGTTTTGAAAAGTTGTCTGAGAACCTCCTTCAAGTTGTGTGGTCTTCAAGTTTTGTGGTCTGTTTATGGACAAAATCTTGCGCTTGGTCTGAGTTCGAACTATATCTATGAGAGCTGTTTTAAATAAATAAATAAATAAATATCTTTACTGTCCTAGAACCACTCTCACATAACACCAGATTTCTTGACTACTACAGTAATACACTATCCGGATACGTTTCGGTAACCATGTTGGCATCATCGTCAGATGATTAAAACTGAAAGCTGCTATTAGTCATCTCCCACTGACAACTTAAATGAAAATAAATGGTTGGTTGATTCAAAATATTCCTTGAAAATAAAAGATATTTCTTTTCCCTCCTCTCGTATTCCTTTCCTGTAGAGGGTATATCGCTGAAAGAAAACCGAGTATTCATTTGAGTTGAATACGTAAACTAAATTTGAAATCAATATCTAGCAACCACAGACATCGTTAAAGTTATTTATATGGTTTTAAAGACATTTTATGCTGTATTAATAAAAATTAAATTTGATTTCTTTTTCAAAACACCTAATATATTCAAATAACAGCATCCCTCTTACATTCTCTATCGGAAATTAGAACTATTACGTCTTATAATGGTCTTATTTAAATGAACTCCCTGGCGGATTTTGCATTATCTATTCCACCATTCAACCAGAATACATACACACAGACAATTACACAACGACAATTATTTACGACATTTCTACTTGCCGCAGCTGAAACACGAACTTAGGTGTGGTACAGCCACTAATCGTGTTGCCTCTCGCACAAACTAGTTTATTACACTGCTACCAATTCGGTAAGACACTAAACATCCAACCAAAGCCAGAATTCGAACCTAACGTGCTAAGTGTCGAGCCACTGAGTGGTCAAATCCATTAAGCCTTTGACTGTAAAAACGGGTAAGTTTGATTTTGTTAATGAAATATTACCAAAGTACAATCTCAATGTGGAAAAGCATTTTCCATCAAGTAGGGTTTTACTGCCTGAATCGTTTCTTATATATGCATTGTTTATTTCCTGGAAAATAATATTTTCTGAGTTTTTTTACTAGTTTGTATTTTCACATCGGAAGACGCACAAATCGAAGGATATTTTTATTATCGTTTAAATAGTTACGATTGTTTATTTTTTTATAGTAAAACAAACAAACGAACAATTAAGTTTATAGAAGTTCAGATTAAGATTTACGTTGAACATTACATAATTTACAAGAAAAGACATGAAGAAAAAGGTTAATTCTGAAATGGATGAGTTGAAAGCATTAATACTAAATGGTTGAGAAAGTTTTACTTAACGCTAAGAGGTTATTTTGAATTTCTTTAGCGACCTTCATTAAAGTAGACACGATAAATTTTTCTTTGAATTTTAATAGAATTATAATTGACATTACATTTGGTCAGAATTTCCTTCAAGCAGAAGTAATATTAAATTAGAGCGCAATAAGTGTTTAAACACGGTCGTTACAGATTTATAATCCTTGTATTGTAATAAACTTGGCTGTGTAAATGGCAGTTTTATGGTTCCATGTGGTGTATTATAAAACATAATGGGATAAAATACTTTGAGTTGCAATTTCTCAATGGATTACAAGCTAGCGAAATTCTAGATTAAAAATAAGGCTCTATATTCTTAGTTGGTAAAGTGTTATGCCAGTATTTAGGGATCACATCCGCTCAAAAATTCCGATGCGAATTATACATTTTTGAGGGCAGCGAAAGTCGCACGCTACTTTCGAAAGTGAGATGAATATTGTAGCGTTGTCTCACTAAATGCTCCCTCATGCATGCTGACAACAGACTCCTAGCCAGACCCAACCATCTTTAAAATATGGCCGGGGCTGGCTATGACATTTACTTCGATTCCCTGGTGTAAATCGACAGTAATAGTAAACTTTTAAAAATGAATGAGAAATTGCTTGCTGTCAATAAAATCTTATGATTTCAAGATAATATAAAGCAAAATAGACCAAGGCATATAATAAGAAGAAATATTATTTTTTTTCTAATATTTCATAGACGAAGTTGTATATTAATGAAAAATAACATTTGAGAATATTATGTGCCGCCCTCTTATGGAGAGAGGTTTAATCCTTGATAGCAGTAAAACCAGTAAAACGGTAGTTTACCAATTGGCCAATGATGGCTCCATTATCACAAATAAGCTAGAAACGTCTCGAATGACATGCTGGATTAATCGAGAATAAACGCTAGGGATATATAAGAAGCGCGACTAGCGCATCGAGTTCAGTTCAGTATAGTTCTGAATGAGTTAAGTAATAGGATAAGATAAAGAGCAGTAATAAGTTGTGAATTAGAGTAGTGAAACTATAGTAGATGAAAGTGATAACTAGTGTGTTATTATAAGGAGTAATTGTTGTCATTTAGTGATTAATAAATCAGTGGTTAGTGAAAATTCGTGTTACAATTATTGAACCTACGTTTGGAAGTGTTTACTACAGGGTGTAAACATGTCACAATATTTCTTTCAATTATTGGCTTATTACAGTTAGAAAATGGAGACATTTTTATTAAGAAAATATAAAGAGACACACTGTTTCGTATAACTTTTTGTCTGTCGTCTTGCAGAAGTATATAAAAAAAATTGGAAGCTTTAAAAGTATTTAACTTTAAATTAAATTTTTTTTTCAGCGTCTGGCAATGTTGCGATAGAACTAATTTTTATTGAGATACTTGAAACGAAAATAATAATTTTACGTTTTTAGAAAATAACTTTATAATCCAAAGTGAGAATACTTTAAATGGACAAGAAAAAATTGAACATCTAGGTAGTGCCATATATTATCGAAAAGCAGTATTTGAGATTTTCTTTACTTGCTAATTACAGTAACAAAATGGAGCTATTTTTATTAAGAAAACATGAAGACGCATATTTTTCGGATATAACTTCTCAGGGTCGGACTGCCTTGGTCTGCCGACACAGGCAGGTCGGCAATTGCCAAACACTTTTGGAAATTTTTGTGGACAATATTCTTTGCATCTTTTTTTTTAAACTTGGAACTAATCATTTAGAATTATAAAATGAATTTTTAGATTATTCACAATTACTTCCTCTAAAGCAAGTTGTCAGAACCAACCTATTCATAAATAAATCTGGAAATACATCTTTAGGTTGTGTACACATTTAAGGTACTTATTAAAGGAACACAATGTACGCATCTGTATATGCAAATACCTATACATTATCAGATTTATATTTACAGTAGTATAGCAGGCGGGGTTCTGGGACATTTTTTGGTCGATAACATGTGTCCATCCACATCTTATCATTCTTGCAGTTCTTGTAAAAGGCCATCCGAAGTAGTGGCCGACAATGACTAGAGGATGTAGAAGACTTAATTATCAATAACTGGAAGGTAGATTAAGAAATTCTTGTAAAAAAGAGAGAAAACAATGAGAGAATGATTGACATGTTCTTATTTTTAATGTAGTTAAAATAGGATTTGAAGTGGAACTTCTTCCATAAGCAATGTTATGATTGAATCCTGTTGAGAGGTGCTCTAAAGAGTACCCAAATAATTCACTTCAAGGACCCTGTGCTTCAATTGTTATTAACAATTTAATTTTTTTAAGCCAGTTTTTCAACCTAAAAATGTGAATAACTCGAGATATGTAGATCCAAACGAGACAAAACAAAAATTTTTTAATTAAATTATCTACCAATCTATGTTTAGTGTAGAACTTAGGAGCGCAACCATAACCTACAAAAGTGAAAAAACTGGCCAAAAATCTTTTTTTTTTTTCATTTCGTTGCCCAAATCCGCTGGGTGAACCGATCAACTTCAAAGTTTTGGTCTTTTGCTCTATCAAAAACACACTGAAAATTTGGTGCAAAAATATTAAACCCAGTGTGCGCAATTGAATTTGTTATTTAAAATTTGAATTGGCCGCCATTTTATACCATTAAATCCAAAATGGACAATTTTTTTCAAAGGTTAGATCTCGACGCCAGCTTTTTGATACCGTAATTTTTTAAAACCTATTTTGGCCATTTATTTGCATTTGTTTAAAACGCAATTAACAAAAAATGAATTTTATCGGCCATTATGAAAAAATTTCGACCAAAATAAACTCTCCTTTTTATTAAAATAAAGGTATTAAAATTTTCTTTCTGATCTGATAAAAAAAATTTCAAAATGATCGAAGAAATTCATTTCTTGTTTATTGAGTATTAAACGAATGCAAAAAATGGCCAAAATAGGTTTAAAAAAAACTTTTTTACGGCATCAAAAAGTTGGCGTGATCCGTTTTGGACTTAATGGCATAAAATGGCGACGAATTCAAATTTTAAATAACAAATTCAATTGCGCACACTGGGTTTAATATTTTTGCAACAAATTTTCAGGGTGTTTTTGTTAGAGTAAAAGGCAGATTTTCTGAAAATTTGAAGCTGATCGGTTCACCCAACGGCAGCAAAATGAAAACAAAAAACGATTTTTGGCCAATTTTTTAACTTATGTAGCTTATGGTTGCGCTTCTAAGACCTACAGTAAACATAGATTTGTAGACAATTTAATTACAAAGATTTTGGTTTTTTTTTGTCTCGCTTGGGTTTACATATCTCGAGTTATTCACATTTTTAGGTTGAAAAAAGCGGTTAAAAAAATTAAATTGTTAATGACACTTGGAGCACGAGGTCTTTGAAGTACAAACATTTTTTGGGTACTCCTGAGTACCACCGCAACAGGATCTAACCATAAAATTGCTTATGGAAAAAGCTCCTTTATAACGATTTTTGTGCTATTTTGACTGCGCTATTTCGGCTCGCCTAACGTGTGCTTATTGCATGAAGGCTACATGCTGCTGATAGGGAGTAATCGAAAACAGGTAATTATTATATTGCTATGGACTAAAAAATTTTATCATGTTTCTGCGTATTATCAGGAAGCTGGATGGTTTAAACTGGAGCAAAGGTTTTTGGGCATTTATGTATGTTAATATATAAAATTGATAAGTTTCACCAACCGGTATATCTTTACAACAAACTTGTTAAAGGATCTGACATACATCTAAGAGGTACTCGTCATAGCAATTTATACAATGTTCCCAGGCACAGCACTGCCATATTTCTCCGTACTTTTAGTTATAATGCAGTAAAGGCTTTTAATTCTTTACCACTTATTATAAAAACAAGCTCGATTGTTATGTTGTTTAAAAAACGTTTAAAAGAATTTTGTAAGTAATTATAATGTATCGTATTTTATTTGTTTCATAGCTGTATATTATTTGCATTATATCCTTACTTCCTATTGCTTCTATAGATTGTGTTTCTATATTTAATTTCTATACTTAATTCAATGTGTTTCTTTTTTGTGTTTTTCCCGTTTAAAATAACACGTGCACAACGTCTGCTATTATATTATTTTCTTTGGAAATGATCTTAATTCTTATTTTCTTGCCGGGTGGTTAGGTGAGTAGCTATGCTAGATCTCGCCACCTTCTAAATAATTCTGTATTATGTTGTATTTTTAATTAATTAAAATAAAGTCATATTATTATTATTATTTACAATTAACCATCGGTTATCGTTTATTAGAAAATATTAAATGTGATACTAATTACCAAACAAGTGTGTAATATTAACAGTGCCATGCGCTGTTGAAAACAATTATGGGATATATTTATATGGATGTTAATTTTAATATCTCACAAGAAATATAGTTATGACAAAATAAATGTTTACAAATCAATATTAGCCCAATAAAATGGGACGAAATTTGTCGATTTTGATCGTACGCATGTAGTGTAGTAAGTTCAATAAAATTTTGAATATGTTGGTGTGTGTACAAAATCGTTTTGATAACGAGTAAATGGAGATAAAAGGGAAAAACGTGAAATATTGTCATTTTCAAGTGCATTTCGACAAATAACTATTTTTTGATTGGCTTTAGGCAATAGTGGCACTAAAGGTTTTTTGAAGAGAATTAAATTATCTGTAAAATGAGCTCCAAGTGACCTTCATACTTTCATTAGATACACTAAATGCGTACGATCTATGGTTTTCGAATTTTTATCGATTTTATCATAAAACAAGTGTTCTGATAGCGCGCTACAAAGATGTTTAAAAATTCATATCTCTGCCAATATTGATCGGATGGAAATGAAAAATAAAAGGAGATTGTTCGTAATCGAATTCTCTATAACTTTCATTTCAAAAATTTTGCGATCAGAACGACCATTTTTGAGATTTTAGCAAAGAACGCGCGCGTTTCAAAAATCTATCTCTGCTCCAATAGGTCGTACAAAGTTAAAAAAATACGAAATTGTGCGGATTCTTATTACCTATAATTTTCATGTGTACATATTTTACAGTAAAATTGATACTTTCCGAGTTTGTTGCAACAAACTGATTTTTTTTACCTATTTTCTAAAGCCTACAATAAAGATTATTTATCAGACTCTCATCATAGTGATTGTATTGATAGTCCTCCAAAAACAATAATTAGCTATAAATCTGTACTGAAGATAAAGATTTGGAAAATGTTTAATTATACAGTATTTCTATTTCGGCTAGTTAAAATATTGCACAATAAAATAGCAATTCTTCAACCAAATAATGTAACAGAAGTTTTCGTGATTACGGATTTTAACACTGCCCATATCACACCCAAATGGTTTCAAGATTGGAGGAGAATGAATGTATCTTATCAAACATTGGCTGCAACAATATTTTCGTAGATGAAACGGACATATACTCAAAATATTTTAATAAACTCATATTTTATTAATTACTACAAAGAGAACTGTAATTGATTTTGACTAGGATCCTATAATATGGAACCCCGGTACATATCATCAACTATTATTAGCAAAATTAAAATATTATGGCTTATCAGTTGAAGTCTTGGAGTGGTTCAATATGTATTTGGTAAACCGACAACAACAGGTAAAAACTTCAATTGGTGCTGAAAGCATTAATTCTGATCCTATAAATATTATAAGTCCAGTGCCTCAGGGATCTATCTTGGGCCCGTTACTTTTTATTATTTACACTGCTGATGCTCCTCAAGTATCAAATACAAATGTACACCTATATGCCGATGATTTTCAACTTTACTTACCTTTTTTACCTAGTAATGTCGAAGTAGCTATAGAACAAATAAATAGTGATTTAAACAATATATTTATATGGTCATGTAAAAATGCATTAAATCTTAATCCACAAAAAACAAATGCAATGTTAATTGGAACAAATGTACAACTTAAGAAGGTGGACTTGGAGAATAAATTATGTTTAAATAATACCGTATTACCTATAAAAGCTCACTGTAAAAGTCTTGGAGTAACTCTAGATAAGAATTTATCTTTCACTTTTCATGTTGATAATTTAATTAAAGCTGTTTATGGAAAATTGAGGTCATTATATAAATTTAAATACGTTGTTAGTACCTCAGTTAAGTTAAAAATCTTTAGTTTTACCAATATTTGGTTATTGTGATGCAGTATATGGCCCATGTCTTTTAGTCCATGAATACAAGTGGTGCAAAATGCATGTATGAGATTTTTAACAAATCTGAAAAGACGAGATCACGTTACACCTAGTTATACTCAATACAGTTGGTCAAAAATGAATAGCAGAAGAGACATGCATTACAGTTGCCTTGTACAAAAAATTATTTTAACGAAAACTCCCTTATACTTAAAAAATAAAATTATTCTTGCGATGAAGTCCAGAATCGACCTAGAAGGAACCCGTACGTATTATGCATACCTAGACACACTACCTCTGCCTTCAAAAGTCGTTTACCTATTATGAATCATCTTCGTTCAACTCTCTACCACCAGATTATAAAATGATAAGAGGTTCAAAAAAATTTAAAACGAAAGTAAAATATCAATTTAAAAACTTAGTCTAAATATCGTCGTTGTCAGTAAATATGATAAATATCCTATAATGTATTATTAGTGCTAAATTGTAAGACAGACTGTTTGCTCTTTATTATTTTTAATTTTGTACCTTGTTATATAGTGATTTTGTATTTGTTGCAAATGTTTCAGGTTGGGCAAAAGCGGTCTGAGACTGAGCCCCGCCTTAATAAGGTCATATTATTATTATTATTATATAAAGATAATTATTATTTTAGCTGTTTAATTATGTACTATATTGCATTATTGTCAGTGTTATTTGCTATTTTATTATAGTTTTAATTATTGGAAAGATAAGTTAACTAAGAATTAGTAATATATTATTCATTAAGTTTTCATCTATGGTAGATATTACATTAATAACAAAATATGTATTTTTTTTAAATCAGGTTATTATGATTTTTCTGTTAGAAAACAAGCATTAATAAATTTCCTACTTGAATTAAAACACAAATTAAACGTAAATAATTGTATTAATTTAACTATACATAAAAATTTTCTATACCAGTCACATACCAAATCGTTTTCATTTGTGCATGACAAATAATAATTACAATAGAACGTTGTTGGGTTATTGGATTTTAAATTGGGTGTAATTTTGTTCAAAAATAAAAACCTTTTACAAAAATCGTTATATATGCTATATGCTATAAATGCTATGTGATATGTGGTGTCCGAAACTAACTGACTCGTGTAAATTTTTGTAGTCCAGGTAAAGTACTGTTTTCTTGATATTGAAAACCAATTGGCAATTTTTTGGCAAAACGATTGTTCATTGTTTGTGCTTATGATGGCAATCCTCTCTAGTAACAAAAGCAGTTCATCTGTACTGAAAGCCTAGGATGTCTATAATAAGCATGATGTGGTGATATTTTTCTCGCAGGTTTTGTACATTTTATTGGACTGGATGGGAATATATAGTAATTTTGGAAAACTGTATATGTAATTACTTCTAAACCGTGATATGTTGTGCTCCTATTTGTAGATATTGCCGTTGTTTGTCTTGTCCATGCAGAAATTTCTTTAAACGCGGCTAGTGGAGACGAAATAGGAGACCTTCGATCCTTCAAGTATTTTAGTGTACATTTAAATAATGATTCATTATTTCAAAATAAATTTGAATAATGGATATAATTTCAGCAATGTGCAGTATAAAATAGATTAATTACATTAAGTCCACCAAAGAATATAGAGTGTAGCAGGTTTTAACAAACGTTTCGTATGTTAGATGATAAATTAATTTTGCTTTAAAATGTTACTAAGGTAATTTTCATGAAACTGTTATGAAACGAGTGAAAACTCTAAACAACTAGTCGGGCGTTGAGGAATGCGAATATCTATAAAACGATAGAAATACAAATGTTGTTGGCGGTGTACTTAATCTGAGTAGTACCACGTAATAGTAAATTGCGGCGTATTCTGAAAAAATGTTAATCAAATATATATTTACACTCGGCCAAGCCCGACAGTAACTTCTTACACATTAACTTTTTTGCATAATAGTGGAGTAAATATAGATTTGCAGAGAAAATTTTACATGGTGCAACACGACACAGAAAAATATGTTTGTTTTGGTGAAACTAAGATACCCTGAGTTTTCCGCTTCGAGTAGGTGGGGGAACCCTTTTTTTTTGCGGAAAAGGGGTAAATTGGTCACTTTTAAGGGTGCTTTTTCAGTTTCAGTTTATTTTGGACAAAAATGCTAGTTAAGAAACTAGAACGGTACCTTTTTATTGTAGGTGTTTAAGAAACCTTCAGTACAAATTTCGTGAAAATCAGTTCACCGCCTCCCACGATATGTATATAAATATACTGAAAAAAAAAAAACGAAAAAACTGATTTACGCCTAACTTGGCCAACATTAAACCGAATTTGACGAAATTTTAGAAAAAATTAACCTATATAACCTAGAAATAGCCCCAGAAATTTTAGTTACAGAAATGCAACAGTTTGGCCGCAATTCCATTTTTAGTTTAAATTCCACCAAATTTTCAACTCTTTCCCCAGTTTGTCCAAATGGTCGAACGAATTTTTTTGTTTCTACCAAAATGAAGATATTCTTATCTACTTTTACGTGATAAAACTTAAAAAGCACTTTTTTTTAATTTAGCCGATTTTTTGTTATTTTTGGTACATACATGCGCGCGGCGATTTCCCGTAATTTTCGGTATTATATGCATGCGCGCACAAGTATATAATTATTCATTATAAAAATTACAATTTTAATAATAGAAAGTGATTGTGAGTAGTTTTTAAATTAGTTTAAAAAAGTTTTCGAAGGTAAAATATAATTTTTTTTAAAACTTGACTTGATTTTTATTAAACTATTTACGTAATGATTATTATTTTATTTTATTCATTTTTTCTTTTTCTAGTAGTTGTACTAGATGTGCTACTGCAAGAAGTATGAAAATACATAAAAATGCTTTTATTTTAGTAAAAAAAAAATCCTTCGACCATAAATTGGGGACCGTTTTGAAACTTTTGTGGAATTTGGACTAGAAATGGAATTGCGGTCAAACTATTGGCTGTTTCTTGCTAAAATTTGGGAGGCTACTTCTTGGTCATATAAGTTACTTTCGTCTAAAATTTCATCAAATTCTGTTTAATTTTGGCCAAGTTAGCCGTAATTCAATTTTTTACGTTTTTTCAGTATATTTAAATAAAAAGCGTGGGAGGCGGTGAACCGATTCTCACGAAATTTAAATTGAACTTTCCCTGAACATCTACAATAAAAGGGTACCGTTATAGTTTATTAATTAGCATTTTAAAGTGTCCAAAATAAATTTAGACTGAAAAATCACCCTTAAAAATTACCAATTTACCCCTTTTCAGCGAAAAAAAAGGGTTCCCCCACCCATACGAAGTAGAAAACTTAGGGTATTCTTAGTTTCACCAAAACAAACTTATTTTTCTATGTCACATTGCTCCATGTAAAATTTTCTTTATCGGCTTATTTTGGGCTATTTTTACTGCACTATAAGTAAATGGTACCCTTAAACCCACACATTATGATTTATTATCACTTGATAACAGATTTTTAATTTATATTTATTTTGTTATTTGACTAGTTTATCATTTAACTTTACACTATCTTATACAAATTAATGTATAATACATTACAATATTATTTGCAAATAAATTTTCGAATCTCTGTGACAAACCTAAAGAAAAATATTTGGTGTTAGTCTAGAAGTCAATATTATTAGTGTTAAGAGTTTATATTATAGTGATCAACTCTACACGGGTTCGAAATACCGGGTGTTAGAAAAGTCTGGGAACGGTGGAAAATCTCGAACAGTTTGCATCAAATCGAAAAATAAAAAAAAAATTCAAAAAACTATCTACTGATACCAAGATGACCTCCCCACCCACCACCCTGTGGGTGGCGCGAGAGGCAACTTTAATATTTCAAATGGAAATCCCTATTTTTTATTGCGGAATAGGATTCTACGCCAAAAAATACGTAAATTTTATTCCGGGCATTTTTTTCGATTCTTGCATGGTGTCGCTGTAATCGCAAAAAATGAAAAGAAAACATTACTGTTTCAAAAGTAGCGTCTTGTGCCCATAAAAAAGTCCAATTCAAAAACTGAAAAACACGTATTTGTTATTTTTACGAAATCTATCCAATGACATTGGATTCGACTCTCCCACCCCTAACCCAGTGGGTGGGGCGGGGGCAACTTTGAAATTTGTAATGAAAATAACTATTTTTTATAGTGGATTCGGATTCTACGGCCAAAAATACGTGAATTTTATATTCGGCATTTTTTTCGATTCTCGCAAGGTGTCGTTGCAATCGCACAAAATTGAAATAAACCTTAAGCATCCATAAGTTTGCAAATATTTACAAACCCTAGCTACTCGTGTTGACAAAAAAACATTCAGTTTAAAAAACAATATTTGTGATATCTTGGTTTTATGAATATTTTTTTAAAGTGTTCTTAATAACAGTATTTGTTTTGTGAAATTTCTACGAGAACGTTCAGTTAATTCCAACTTTTGTAGAGGCAGGAGCGCACTTTTGTACGGAAAAAGTTATTTCATTTTTCATTAGTTCTCGCATTTTTTTCTGCATAATGGCTACTTTAACAGAGGAAGAGAGAGTTTCTCTTTTAATAATGCGAGGGTGTGGCGATAAAGAAAGGTTCTATGATGAAGTTGTGATTTTATTCAACGAAACTTTCCGTGTAGATCAAGTGGGAATTTCGAAATCTACTGTGTTCCTCACCATCAAACGATTCCTAGACACAAGGACAAATAAGAATCGCCCAAAATCTGGAAGACCAAAATCTGAAACATCGAAAGCTCGACAAATGGTAGTGGCCCAGGCATTTGTTGAAAATCGAAGGTTATCAGAAAAGCCAGTCAACAGCTAGATATGAGTGCATTTTCAGTTCATAAGAATTTGAATCTTGAAATTTCATCCTTACGAAATTCACCTTCACCAAGAGTTAAATGAAGATAATTTTGATCGGCGACTTGAATTTAGTGAATTAATGATGGAAAGGAGTAACCAAAACCCAAATTCTTTGTCATCTCTACTTGTATTCTCAGATGAAACAATTTTCGAACTCAGTGGAAAATTTAATCTCCATAATTTCACATATTGGTGTGACGAAAACCCTCAATAGATGCTTGAAACACACACGCAGTATCCACAAAAATTAAATGTTTGGGTAGGAGTTTTCAGGGATCGAATCATAGGACAGTTTTTCATTGATGGAAATTTGAATGGAGAAAAATATCTGGAAATGTTGATAAATCAAATAGTTCCCGCAATACAAGAGATTGCTGGTGATGAGTTCGATAATGTTTGGTTCCAGCAAGATGGGGCTCCTCCACACTATCGGGATATTGTTAGGGACTATTTGAATGATACTTTCGAAAATCGATGGATAGGCCGAAGAGGAACTATTGAATGGCCAGCAAGATCTCCCGATCTCGCGCCACTTGTTGTAATTTCTGCGCAACCGTGTAAAATCATTGTTCTCAAAACAGCTCGGGAAATCATTCGCCCTGAGATCAGAAGTTGTACTTTTCGTATTTTTTTTAGTATGCGTTCAAAACTTTCATGTTTCCACTCAAATTTTTGCGATTGCAGCGCCACCTTGTGAGAATCGAAAAAAATGCTCGATATAAAATTCACGTATCTTTGGCCGCAGAATCCGAATTCTCTATAAAAAATAGGGATTTTCATTACAAATTTCAAAGTTGCCCCCGCCTCATCCAATGGGTCATGGGTGGGAGAGTCGAACCCAATGTCATTGGATAGATTTCGTAAAAATAACAAATACGTGTTTTTCAGTTTTTGAATTGGACGTTTTTTTATGGGCACAAGACGCTACTCTTGAAACCGTAATGTTTTCTTTTCATTTTTTGCGATTACAGCGACACCATGCAAGAATCGAAAAAAATCTCTGGAATAAAATTTACGTATTTTTTGCCGTAGAATCCGATTCCGCAATAAAAAATTGGGGTTTTCATTTGAAATTTTAAAGTTGCCCCTCGCCCCACCCACAGGGTGGTGGGTGGGGAGGTCATTTTGGTATCAGTAGATAGTTTTTTGAAAAATTTTTTACACGTATTTTTTTATTTTTCGATTTGATGCAAACTGTTCGAGATTTTCCACCGTTCCCATACTTTTCTAACACCCGGTATATACACAACTATAGTCTACCGATATGCCTTATATTTAAAAATGATTTTGTCTTCAATGCATAAAAGGGAATATTGTCGGTTGTTTCCAAAGCAGCAACCTTAGAATATTTCAAAAGTATTCTTGTTTATAATTATATAATATATTTAATTAACGGAATTTCAGTTTTCTACTTAAGTTTCAGGCCTTAATTACAAATTAATAATTTATCAAACTTACACATAAAAGACCTTGGAAAGTCCTTAAAAATATCAAATATAAAGGTCCTCTGTGAGCACAGAATGGAATAAGCATGCAACATAAAATCCCAGCAAAGTTGGATAATCCAAATACAATTTTTGTTCCATATTTTCCTGCCAAAATTCCTCCTGGAATTTGAGTTACCCAATGGAGCCAGAAGAAGCTTCCCAAAACAAGTCCCTGCTTTTTCTCATCCCAGTCAAACTTGTCAGATTCAATGTCAATTAATTTATTATCAATATGTCTAGATTGTCTAGTTGAATTTTTTGGAAATGTTGGAGCATTCGTTGTAAAGTCGCTCCGATTTATATTTGCAAGTGGACTTCCGGTAAATATCTGAAATATTATAAACACTCAGTTATTACTTGTTAGTGGTATTCTATATCCATTAATTTAATTTAAAGTTGATACAACTATCTAATATCCGACTATATTCACACATTCAACAGGAAGTATACTAAAAATGCTGGCGGAACGGACCTACGGACTTTTTCAAAAAGTGACAGATTATATATAGTTGTTAATTAATATTTGATTGGTTACACGTGATTGTCATCTTTTATGAAACTATATAAACGTTGTTTTATTTGAGTGTAAGATAAAACTGATTTCCTATACACCATGATGGGTATAATTCTGATAGGTTGGTTTCGGTATTATTTAATTCTTCTCGTGAATCAGCCACAAGCCCATTTGTAACGTCATCGGCATATAAAACCAATTTAATGTTTTTACTTAAATGATTGTCCAAATCATTAACAGGAATTATAAAAGTAAAAGAGAATTAACCGCGCCCTGAGGCAAACAGATGTTAATTGTCCTTTGATGTGGGTAATTATTGTTGTCGAAGTTTACAAGAATTTTTCTGTCGATAATAAAAGACTATCCAGTTACTAAATGATCCATTTTTTTTTTATAAAAGACATGATTTAGGAGGTCTAAAGCTCTACTTATGTCAAATAGTCTAAGGATATATTTATTAGCATCTAAGGAATCGTAAATGAATTGTAGAAACTCGCATGCTACTGTAATGGTTGAATATTTAGGCCTGAAACATTCTTGACTTTCACTTTAGAGATTGACTATAAAAACATTACAAATGAAATATCAAAAGTCCCCATCAATCCAACTTATGCTTATAAAAAGTAAAAAATCGGTTTTCCGGAAATATGTCTTAAATCGACATAAAATAGTTTGAAGTCTATGCGATTTTCTACAAAAAAAAGGTTGTTACACTTTTTTCCTACGAATGGTTGTTTGTGAAATATCGCCATTTCAAAAATCCATAATATTGGACGTTCAATATAAGTAAAAACCTCGAGATATTAATTTGTGTGTGCCTCAAACCATAAGATATACAAATTATACAATTCTCAAGTGGCAAGTGGCACAAATAATAAATAACAAGTAACAAGTGGCAAGTAGCAAGTGGCACAAGTGGCAAGTAGCAAGTGGCACTTGGCAGGTAGCAGGCGGCAAGCTCCTCTTACTTATCTCGTTTGTAGTAGTTGCTCTGGAGGGGAAAATAAGTGTTGGACATACCTACTGCGAGGAAATCGAAGATTACTCACAGACTGCTAGGTTATGCAAAATCCTCGCCAAAAACAAAGACCATGATCTTTGCTTATTAAAAAGGCGTGATGGTACAAGAACCAACGACTTTCGTGAAAACCTAGAGTTACTCATGGAGACTCACTTCTCAGCATCTGTGATAACAGAACGGAGTGAGTGGCCAAACGAAGTCAACACCCAACCCTCGGATGTGGATTGGTAAATGGCCAACCAAATAGTGAGTAAAGACAGAATAAGATGGGTAATATCTTTTACGTCGCCAGGCATTGATGGTATCTGTCCCGCCCTACTGCAGTGGGGACTGGCTGAATTACTGCCGCACCTGGTTGGAGTATTTAGGGGGTGAACACCTTTATATTCCAGTGACATGGAGAGAAGTGAAAGTTGTGTTCATCCCAAAGGCAGGACGGATGGACTATACCACCACCAAAGCCTATAGACCTATTAGCTTAATCTCGTCCAGAGTCCACTCTAGGTGTCTTCATAGACATAGAAGGTGCGTTCGCAGGACCACCCTTCCAAAAATTACAGCGGCCCTAGCGGAGAAGAATGTCCCTACGATCATGGAAAGTTGAATATCCAACATGATCTCGAAGAGAGCTGTACAAATCAGTGTGGGAGATGTTTCTGTACGAGGAATGGTTGCGAGAGGCTGTCCGCAGGGAGGTGTAATATCATCACTGCTATGGAATCTTGTTCTTGATAGCCCCTTGTGCCGCCTCAGTTCAGAAAAATTCCACACAATTGCCTACGCAGATGATTTAACAATTATGCTCAGCGGAAAATTCGAAGGAGCGCTTTGTGAAAGAATGCAGGGGCCCTAAGAATAATAAAAAAAATATACAAAGAACACTTCCTGTCTGTCAATCTCAGAAAGATGGAGATGGTTCTCTTTACAAGGAAAAGAAAACTAGAAGCATTGAAGGCGCCTGCCCTCCTGGATACAACAGTAAGTTTCGCATCAGAAGTGAATACCTTGGGGTAACCTTCGATGCCAAACTAACATGGAATCTTCACATAGATATAAGACCAAATAAGGCTTACATTTCTTATGAGCAATGCCGCAGGACCGTGGGGAAAACCTGGAGAATGAAACCCAAAGTGGTCATGTGGATATACACTGCCGTCATAAGACCAATGATAACCTATAGAGCTGTGGTTTGGTGACCTAAGAACAAACAGACTACAGCTAAAGTCAAGCTCAGCCAAGTGCAGAGGGTTGCCTGCCTAAGCATAACAGGAGCTATGCGAACAACGCCAACGAGAGCTGTGGAGGTAATGCTGTGTCTGCCACCACTAGATATATATCTAGGAGAAGTGGCTTTGACAACAATGGTACGCCTCAAATCCGTTGGCATACAACCAAATGTAGACTGTGGAGAGACCAGAAATCACCTGTGGAATGACGCTGTCAGAAAGACGCATGAAACAAACAGCTATAGCTTGCTAGGGAATTACTAAAATATCCCAACAAGGGTACAGCAATGGACTTCCTGGCAATGTCCAGAAGGAACCTGCGTTTTATAACGGGAATCCAGATTGGACACTGTCCGTTAAGAAAACATCTGTATAATATGAGATTAAGCGAAACGCCTCTCTGTAGAGGTTGTGAACAAGAAGATGAGACGGTTCAACAAGTATTCTGTGACTTTTCTGCCGTCTCATCGATCAAAGAATCCATTTTGGGAGAACGTTGGCCTACCTTGGCCGATGTAAGGGAGATGCGCCTAGGCAGCATCTCCACCTATTTCGCAAGATTAGGTTGGTTGGAGGCCTAGGCTAGGGTCTGCCTATAGGGAGGATGTACAAGAGACCCAATGGGGCCTAAGTGCTCTGGTTCAATAATTTTTATTGACCACCCTCCCAACCAATTCCAGATTCCAAGTGTTGGACAGACAATGTTCCAGGAGGCTTAGACTGCTGAAGGAAATATTGTGTTTAGTCTTGGGGACCTTTACGGCCGTAGTGAGTAGGATGTTGGTGAATAGTGACACAATACCGAAATTAACTGGAATGTCGGTGTGGGAAATACTATAAACTTGAAGATCAATGAAATGGGTGGACTTTTTATAATATATTTATTTAACGTCGGCCTATTTACGCTACTGAGGCCTAACACCGACGCCTGTAGACGAGCTACAGCCAACCAGGAATTTTGCCGAACCTCTTCCCTTAAGAAGAGTAGGGATCTTTTACTTGCCTAACATTTAATAGAAAAGGGACCGACGGCTTTACATCCCCTCCGAAGGATTGTATATCCCCTATGTAACACTCGCCTAAAATTGTATAGCTTCCGTGCATACACTGATATACAAGCCGCTGGAAGCTGTGTGAGGCGAGGACGCGGTCTTCGTTGAGACGGTCACCTATCCAACTACTAACCGCGCCTAACGTTGCTTTACATCGCATATCGAAATATGTACATAGTAAAGATGCACCTACGCAGGGTGAAGTTTTTGACATAAGAAAGAGCTTGTTTAGCAATGGGTTGAAAAATATGGGCAAGATGTAGCGTCAGATTATGAGTGGGGGAACGAAGAACACTAACAGTAGATGAATGTTGGTTTTATGAATTTTAAAAAGACCGTATGTTCTAAGAGTTCTGAAGGGGAATGAGAGTTTTTGTAACATTTGAGTGGAAGTCAGAGTTATCGATGACGATATTTTTTTTTGTTTTCTATGTAGTGGTAGGCAGGCAGGCAGTAGTTGCAGGACATCACAGTACTAGTCCTTGTTCTGTAAAATTTCTTTTTTTAACTTTGCACTAGAAATATAAAAAAATCCTCCAAATATCAGAAACAATTGCTACTTTTAATCTTTAAGAACTGCTTCATTTGGTAAACGGAGAACTATCATCGAAGTAATCAGAAGCACTTCAATGGCGTTCATAGATGCATGAGTTACAGATGGCATTTTTTGGATACATTCCTGATGACTTCCCTATTACTACTCTTAGCCCAATAAAATGGGAAAATTTGGATGAAAAATTTCAGAGCGGGCTGAAAATTTGGGAACGGGCTTATTTTGTGGTACTTTTTAACACATTAAAAGGCCCCACCTGTATACGCGCAGAGGGGAGCGGGGGAGAAAATAGGTAAAAAAATCGGTTTTTCGCAGAAAACTCGAAAAATATCAATTTTACTGTAAAATATGCACACATGAAAATTATAGGTAATAAAAATCCACACAATTTAGTTTTTTTTTTAACTTGAACGACCCATTGAAGCCGAGATAGGTTTTTTGAAATTTTGACAGTTTTGTAATGCAATAACATAAGTCGTTCGTAAGGTATATTTTCTTTACAGAAAAGGTTCTTGTAAACTGTTATTGTTCAGAAAAATTTAACCAATATTATTTTTTAATTCCTTTTTTTGTATATATCATCGTTTTTTTTTTTACTTTACGACAAAATTTCATAATACCTAAATGAAAGCTTACAAAATTTCCTACAAGAAACACCTTTTCTTGTATGATTTTCAATAAGTAGCGACAAGGAACTGACGATTGAAAATGCGGTTGATTTTTAATTTTTAGCAAACAGGCAATTTTCGTCACGTTTGAAGTACAAAAAAGTACATTTAATAATATTTTTCACTTTTTGATATATCAGAAATTATTCTGTGAGCATTTCTAAGTCGTTTCGTACTGCGCCCATATTTAAAAAAAAATTGTTATGCACAGTTCTTGCAGGAAAATATTAATTTACAATAAAAAAGAAATTTTTGCTCATAGCTTCAAACAGCTGTAACTCGTGAACCATTCATCGCATGAAAGTCACTTGGAGTTCATTTTACAAATAATTTAATTCTCTTCAAAAAACCTTTAGTGTCATTATTGCCTAAAGCCAATCAAAAATAGCTATTTGTCTAAATGCACTTGAAAATGACAATTTTTCATGTTTTTCCCTTTTATCTCCATTCACTCGTTATCAAAACGATATTGTACATACACCAACATATTCAAAATATGATTCTATTTAACTTATATTAGATACACTGTATACGTACAATTTATCGTTTTTGGGTTTTTATCGAATTTATCATGAAACAAGTGTTCTGATAGTGCGCTAAAAAGATGTTTAGAAATTTACATCTCTGTCAATATTGATTGAATGGAAATGAAAAATAAAAGGAAATTGTTCGTAATCGAATTCTCAACAACTTTTATTTGAAACATTTTGAGATCCGAACGACCATTTTTGAAATTTTAGCGAAGAACGCGCGCGTTTCCATTGCGTGGTCAAAATTTCAAAAAAATCTATCTCGGCTCCAATAGGCCGTACGAAGTTAAAAAAAACGAAATTGTGTGGATTTTTATTACCTATAATTTTCATGTATACATATTTTACAGTACAATTGACACTTCGAGTTTTTTGCGATTTTTTTACGATTTTTTTTACCTATTTTCTCTCCCCTTCCCTCTGCCTGCATCTACGGTGAGAACTTTTAATATGTTAAAAAATATCACAAAATAATCCTGTTCCCAAAATTTCAGGGCTCTATGAATTATTTCATCGAAATCGACAAATTTCGTCCCATTTATGTGACAAACAGAGAAGTTTTCTATAATCGTATTGTGTAACTTTAAGAACATCGCATACTTGCCAGTTGTGATTCTTAAGCCGGCGCCACACATGCGTTTACGAATATTCGTCATTGTTCACAAATGTTCGTAATCAAATGTTTGTGGACAAATATTTGCGAAATACTGTATACACACTTGCGCTCTATATTCGTTATTCGTCGACAAATGCTCTATTTAATTATTCGTCTGCTTTGATGTTGAGTAGTAGAACCATGTTCGTGTTCGCGCTGCATGGCAAATATTCGTACACGAATAGCGAATATTGTATCCACATATGCGTGATTTATAACGAACATCAAATAGTCGTGGACGAATACCGTATGTGTGGCGCCGGCTTTATAGTTTAATATTTCAAGAATTATCCTTACGTTGCAATATTTCTTTTTTAGAAAAACTAAATGCTATACAGGAATAGAAGCATGCAGATTAATAGTATGGAGCATAATAATTATCTTAGGACTTTTGATGAATTTACAAACAGTTTCATTATTTTATAGTAAATAAAATAATTCCGTAAAATTTTAACAACGCTAATATTAACTCAGATGGTGCAGAATTTCTCCATTTTTTCAATCAATATTTCAGGACGGTGGTGTTTTATAACTAGTTTATAGAATATTATTTCTGGGATCATTATGAGCATTTATACAGAAAATCAGCTTTATTCAATTCTTGTCCCCTATCAACAATTCTGTCTTCATTTACTATACAATATCTGTACTATACTATTTTTGTAGCCACATTTAAAGTTTCACCTATTACTTCCACGTCCAGTGGAAGATAGTAACGCAAGAAATTTTTTTTTTTGTTAAGATAAGCTTAAAATGTCATGAAACGTCGAGATTTTAAATTTAAGCGAAAAAAATTTCCTGTCTGTCTGTCTGTCTGTCTGTCTGTCTGTCTGTCGGTCTGTAACTTTTTTGTGCGCGCGTTTACTCTGGAACAGTTTATGATATGGACTTTAAATTTGGTACACTTATGTATTGTAACGAGATCTGGAACTAGATTATATTTTGATCTAATTCCGTTAAAGGGTTCGGGGGTAAATGGGGTTAATACGGGTAAATAGGCAAGGCAAGCACGTAAGAGTCCATAAAATTACCATTTAGGGCATGTACGAAAAGTCGAGGTGTCAGAAAGTTTTTTGGCATCAGCCCCCCCCCCGCACTTTCGCCCCCAATAACACCCGGGGAGTAAAAATATGAAAATGTGATTTAGTGTGTATACAAGGACGAAACGTCTCAAAAACTTTTTTTGCTCTAGCTACCCCCTCTACCACCCCCTTTACCACCCACACCCTATTGTTTAAGGGAATAAAAAATTAAATTGGAATTTATTGTGTATGCGAGAACCAAGGGCTTCTAATTTTTTTTCACATTAGCCCACCCCCTCTACCACCCCCACTCTACTATTAAAGGGAATAAAATATTACATTGGGATTTAGCATGTATAAGACTTGGATACAAAATCTGAATGTGGAAGTGGTGATTCCTTCGGCAGCGGTTTTCTTTAATTGATCCGCAACAGTAATTCAATTATCTTCGAAGCGTTTAGTGTTTTAAAAAAGGTAATCAATAAAATGCATAAAAATTATTTAACTTGAGAAATTAGTATATTATTTGGAATGTATTGTACCATGACTCGAAAATTTAATATGACAACATAATTATCAAAATATCTCCAAATGATTTTAATACATTATGATTGTAAAAACTATGTATATGGTCTTTGTACAAAATTTACACTTATATTGATTAAGAATATTTAGTCACATATACACCAGTTATTCAACTCATCCAATAGAAAATCGTATCCATTATATATTTTTAAACAAACATCTGATACTTACAGGAGTTGTAGAATTTCGCTGTAGTGCGTCTAGCATTGTGTTTCTTAATGTTGAGTTTTCTATGTACAGTTGTTCTACTATACATTCGCTTGTTAGGGATATATTGTTCTTGGGGCGTGATTTAACCATCGACACTATTGCAATATTCAAATTTATTCGTATCATATAATTTACAGCAAAACCAATGAATACCAAGTACCACAGCACATCCCTCGTTGAACAGCACTCTTTTATTTCTGAAAAATAAATTACGGTGATCAATATTGTCAAATTTGTCCAAAGAGTTATTAAATTTTTCAAAGCCTGTAAAATTATTCAAAGGGAGGTATAAAATAAATGTTCTAGTACCAAAAATAAAAATATACAAGGAAAACAAGTAGAAAACGGGCATTGTTTAATATGTACTCAATAGTATAAAATAACTTTTTATCGGCTATCACAGCATTTTATATCTACAAGGTGTCTGGTAAATCATGGATAATCCTGATACTGATGATAAATAAATCAGGTCACGATCTATCAAAATATCAAAACTCATTAAAACATTTTCTACGATATTATTCGTTAACGAATAGATACGACGGACACAGATTCCATTACAGTTGCCTTAGATCTATGCCAAATCTGCTGCGAGCAATATTTCTCCGATTACCAACTGATCTCTCACTAATTCTAATGTCAGAATTAGTGCAAATCGACGTCGAAGTAACATTTCTTGAACCTCGCAAACATGTTACTTTGGCGAGATACGTAAAGTTGGTTGATTTTACTGAAACTTGATCAGACTGAGGCAAAATATTACGGAGGTAACAAATGTAGTTAGATATTTTTTGTCCTATTATTTGTCTTCCGCATAGTAACAGTTATTAATATATTCATTCCCGTGGGATTCTCATGTATGGAAGTTTACCTGTCAAAATATGTTTGGTGGCGGAGCTGCGGTTCAATTATTATTTCAGTAACCATTATTCCAATTTGAAAATATTTTTATTTTGTATGAAACATACTTGAAAAGGCTTTCATTTTGTTACTTATAATTTTTTAAAGACCGGGGGACACAGGAGACATGTAACACTGTGTAACTTTGCTATTTAAGAAATAATAATTTTGAAATTTGTCAGAGTTGTTCATATTTGTATTTGTCAGAGTTTGGCATAATTGTTCTTGTCTTGAGCCTATCAAACATTTTCTTTAACTTCCGGTTTAATACTTATCTGATTCGTCTTTAAATTCTCTTTTCAACCATGTACCGCAACATGACATTTGTTTGTAAAATGACAGTTCACAACTATTTTATTGTATTAAGTCTAGGTGGCCATGATGCCATGATATCCAAGGACCTCTGGTACGAGACTTTTTGCCTCGTATTTTTTTGGTCACAATCAGTAGTTGAGCAACCTAACTAGATTTTTATTATTTAAAAAAAAATGTCTAAACAACCCACGATATCATAAAAACCAAGATAGGAAACCCATTTTTTATTTGCCCCACTTAACTTATTAGTGGAGTCAAAGTAGGTGTTCACTTCGGAACATTTTGCTGTACATTCGTGAGTATGTTACGAACAACATATAAGAAGTTAAAACATAATATTTTTAGTCACAAACTCCTCTTAAAATCCTTATTTGACTATAAGGAACGTAACCATACTGCAAACAACAGCTACTCTCCGGGCTATGTGCCCCGCCGAGCGCTGAATGCGCCAGGCTTGTAACTTGTAATTCGACGCTCGGCGGAGCACATAGCCCGGAGAGTAGCTGTTGGTTGCAGACTGGTTACGTTCCTTATAGTGAAATAAGGATTTTATAGAGGAGTTTGCGACTAAAAATATTATGCTTTAATATTCCGCCCTCTAAAAGCATATTTGAACTATGCTAAGCCCAGTCAGGCTATTTATTTTTCGATTGCAACAGATACTGAACCGCTAGATGGCGCCTGCTGACTATTTTACATGTCGCTATCCCAAAGATACTGAAATGTACTGAATAGTCAAGCGATTCTCGTGTCGGTCGTCACATGCCTACCTTGCACTGACGAGAGCCAACAGCTCGAAACTGCAGTTTGCAAGTGGTGTGGGACGACTGGCACAAGAATTCCCTTAAGTAGGATCAGTCTTTCGGCTGGTGTTTGTTGCAATCGAAGCATTAGCATTTTGATGATAATATGCAATTATTACACTTAATGCGCCAGGCTTGTACCTTGTAATTCAGCGCTCGGCGGGGCACATAGCCCGGAGAGTAGCTGTTGGTTACAGTCTGGTTATATTCCTTATAATGAAATAAGGATTTTATAGAGGGGTTTGCGACTAAAAATATTATGTTTTAATATTCCGCTCTCTAAAAGCATATTTGAAATATAAAAAGTTATCAACAAAAGGGTGCCTGCTTAATTTTTCATTTAACAAATTAGTTGCAAAATACCAATTATTTAAAAAAAATATTATCGCCATTCGATAGAACGGAAAATTTTACATAAAAATGATATTGCAAGTATTATTGTAAAATCAAAACTGTAGGCTGTAGAATTTTTTTTTAACGTCCACACAACTGCAGCGCGCAAGGAACGCGAAGGCTCAGGCGCGCTATAATTAATTTACTATAACTTTTTAACTAATCAATAGAATTGTATAATCCAAAATTTAAATGAAAGTAGAGTATTATAGGTATTGGAACCTTATATTTAAACTTGAAAAAAATTGTATCAATATGTATGGCATGTATATAAAGTTTAATCACAATGAGTTTTTCTAGAAAATTCATTAAACCTATGCCATTTCTAAAATTTCTAAGATAAAAATTTGAAACTTTCACAGTTTACTTTTAAGGTAATAAACAAAAAGATGTATGATGCGAAAAGAATGTTAAAAATGTAGTTTTTAATATACAGGACTTGAAAAATGGGAAATTTGAAAAGTACCAAATTTAATTTTAATGACTAATTTCAACGATCGATTACTTCAGTTTAAAATATGTTACTAAAACTTTAAAAGTCCTTTACTTAAAGCATGAAATGTGCTCTTTAAAAGGCTTTTAGTTGTTATATCTTAAAATTTAAATTTAGGCTCTCTTTTATAAATGTACAAAATAAAAAAAATAATGCTCCAAAATTAATGAAAACTTAAATAGACCATTACAATTGCTATAAAAAAAATTCTCGTCCTACCTAGCATATATTTATAGAAAGACCTTGATAGAAGTTTAAAAAAATTTGATATATATATATGTTATATTAGAAATATACTATAATATATAATATCACCGAGATAGGCTTAACCTTCTCAAACATATCATATTACATATAATGTAATTCTGATAGTGCTGAATCAGCAACACTGTTTCCTTTGTTCTCGAAACATTATAAATATTACTAACAACCTTTTTGTAATCAGTCTTATACCCACTTTCGAATAAACCTCAACTAAACTATTATTGTATTTTCTTAAAGAGTCAACGTTGACTCCAGTGTTAAACTAAATAAATGTTTTTAAAAAGTTAAATCTACAATCCAAAATCTAACATTGGCGCAGTCATGGCGGATCTGAAAATACACACAGTTCGGGTGCCTAACCAGTAGCAAACATATCCGAGGGAACAAGGAGTCCATCTACAAAAGGTGCCTAACCGGACGAAAAGAGCTTCTGGAACAAGGAGAACTTCTTAGCTGTGGTGTTGGATCCCAATCCTTTGTTCAGAAGAACCTACATTCTCAAAAGCAAAAGAAACAGAACAATAATAATCAACAAGCAGCAAATCAACACGATTCAACAATTAGCAAGTAAGAATTTCATCCCGTCCCATCGTTGGTGTCTTCGGCATCAAGGCAACCCTGTGGAAGGAACACCCAGTGACGCTCCTGGCAGAGAGAGACCGTTGGTGAAGCTAAGCTCACGAAATCGCATTCAACTGGACCACGAGGATGAAAAATTTAGGGTTTCTCCTGCTGATCGGATCAGCACTTGCTCAATTTAAAATAACACCCATTAACAATACAATCGGAGTATATTATCATCAAGATAGAGACATTGTGATTTCTCACAAGAAATGGACTTTACTGGTACACAAAAACATATCTACCTTTAAGACAGCTTTCGACAAAAACGACAAGATCTTACAGACTCTATACAACACACTCGACCCAACGTATCATTACATGAACGTCTTTTTCGAAGATGTAAAAACTCACCTCAGCTTATTGACGCAAATTTCCCAATCAATACAATCAAAATTTGACGAAATTTACCTTGACACGAAACGATACAAACGAGGAATACTAAATGGCATCGGAACGATTTTCAAATCAAGAACCGGAAATTTAGACGCAGAAGACAGTCAGTATTATTCTGATTGTATCAACAAATTAAATAATGACGAGCACCAACTCGAAAATTTAATTAAAAACCAAATATCTGTTACAACTTCAGTAATCAAAAATTTCAACGCAACTATTCAAAAATTGCAAGTTGACGAAGAAACTTTCAATAAGGATATTAAAGAAATTGAAACCTCAATTTTAGACATGACTAAAGACATAGAAAACATCCATGCAAAACTGAAATTTATCGAAATCTGCGAACAACTTATGGCAAGTTACTTATTTATCGAAGATAACTTAAATGACATCCTAAATTCCATCACTTTCGCGAGGCTTAAAATAATTCACACGTCAATTATAAATCCAAAGGACTTAGTAAATTCTCTACAAGAAATTTCGCAAAACCTACAAAGGAACAATTTACCGCTTCCAATCAACAACTATCAAAGGTTGCACAGTGCTTAGACATTATAGAACTAAAAGCTTTTCAAACAAATTCAGATCTAATATTTGTGTTAGACATACCTCTGGTAGACCCTCAAACTTATTCAGTATTTCAATTATACCCTATTCCTATTTTGGATAATAGAACTGGTTTATATAATGTATTATCAACTTCCCAAAAAAATATCGCGAGAGATGATGATTCATTAATGTACATACCTATCTCGAACCTTGGAGAATGCAAACGACTTTATTTCAACACCAAATTATGTCCAAATTTATTTGCATACCCTATTGACAACAATGCCATATGCAAAGCCCGTCTCTTCAAGAACCTCAAAACTCTGCCAGAAAACTACCAGACGTCATTCATTATCAGCCAAGGCTACAACGTCCAAAAAATAGACGAAAACACATGGTTAGTTATTAAAGCAGAACCTCTACAAACAACCATCAACTGTCCAGAAAGAAATTCAAAAACTGAAGTCATCTACAAAAATTCAATATTAAAATTACAACCTAATTGTTCGGCCTTCATAGGCATCACAAAAGTTCAAGCCAGTACCAATGAAGTAACCGACGTAAAAGACGACACTCATCCAATCCAAATTCCATTCGAATGTTGTAAACAAATTCCAGACAAAATCCGAGCTCCAAATCTTAAACCACTAAAATTGAACAATCTCAACACGGAAGACCTCGAAATTGCCAAACACAAGTTGGACTAATACTCCAGAGATCTAGACGATTTGATCAATGAACCCTTCATAACAAAACACATATCCTGGTTCACCTACTTCATCATTGTGCTAATACTTGGACTATTATTTCGGTACCTATTTTGTAAGAACAAAAAGACGAAGACTAGCCATCGATGTTTCTGTATCACCCCCATCTCCACCGAGGCCTAGCAAACCCTACGGGACATTTGCTAATCTATTCCCTTCACGAAGATGACCTACCTTAAGGAGAGAAGGCAACGAAGCCGAAGACATAGAACTTACCTAAAGACAAACTGTTTTGTGCCTTTTTACTGACTTTTAGTGCTGGACTCTTTAGTGAATTTTATTTCATTCATTTAATCATTATATTTCATTATTTTTTTAATTATCCTTTGTTAATTTCAATTGTATTAACAATTTTACACCATTTCGTTCAAATCTATCATGCTTATATTTTAGGCTTTCACGGTAAAGCCATATTTTAACCCTGGGAATATTTTTATATTATATCATTTTACAACAAACTTATTATGTTTGTATTTTACGCTTTCTTGCTAAAGCTATATTTTAACTTTTAACATTCTTATGTTATTTTATGAATCAAGCTTATTGTGCTTGCATTTCATACTTTAGACGCTAAGGTTAAATTTTGTATTTTAAACCTTACGATTTAACATTTTTGTACTTTTATATTTTTGCAAATTGTACCATTACCTTTTATATACATTTTATATCCATTTCAAAAGTTGCTGCATAAAACACCAACTTTTTTATAAGGGGGAAGCTGTTATATTAGAAATATAATATGATATATAATATCACCGAGACAGGCTTAACCTCCTCAAACATATCATATTACATACTGCGTAACAGCTCTTCTCAACAACCGCTCACGCTGCATGAGCATTGTATTTCAACTCTAAGTAATTCTGATTGTGCTGAATCAGCAACACTGTTTCCTTTGTTCTCGAAACATTATAAATATTACTAACAACCTTTTTTGTAATCAGTCTTTTTGTACTCACTTTCGAATAAACCTCATCTAAATTATTATTGTATTTTCTTAAAGAGTCAACGTTGACTCCAGTGTTAAACTAAATAAATGTTTTTAAAAAGTTAAATCTACAATCCAAAATGTAACATATATATATATACTTTTTACGAAAAATCGAACAAATTACGTTTTTATGGTAAATACACGCAATTTTTATGCTTTTAAAATAGTTTTCCGGTTTTAAATAGTAGAAACACAGACAAAATATTGTCTGGATATATTATCATCAGTCCATAAATATTTCTGAGAGAGTTATATTATAAAAGAAGATCTGCGCAGCTGTAGACCTGCCGCATGTTGCTGTGTGGGTGTATATACAGATATGGGACAATTATTAAAAGGTAGTGAGCCACGTTTTCATAGATTGTCTTGTAATGCCGAGTATTACAACGTGATCGTACTTCTTGTTTCGTTTTTATTTTAATATTATTTTGTTTGAATAATTATAACAGTGACAATTACTGACTAAAATGAGTACATGTCTATATTTCGGCCGAGAACTCGAGTCAGTAACGTAAAAAATAAGCGGCACTCTCATCAAAGGATAGTAGCTCTTATTTGATACTAAAGGGGCACCTCGTTCTACCATATAATCCCATTGAATCGAGAGAAATATATTAAGTTTAATCCGCCTGCTAGAAATGGAAACCACGACTACCACAAACAATTTTAATGACCTAGTCGACCGCATGGAGTAAATGATTTAACGCGCCGCCTTTATACCTAATAATTTGCTCGACTAATTTATTCGGTCGTAAACAAACTTGGAAAGAAAGAAAGAAATCTTATATTCCAGGCACTCAGTGGCGCCACATACGTATTTATGTAGGTATATATAAAATAATATTTCATATAATAAAAACTAAATAAAATGAAATTTGTTTTCACGCTCAACTCAGCCAAAAAAAAAAAACTGGTGTTCTTTTAAGAAAATTTTTAATGGCAGGCATAATTTTATTAGGAGTGGAATACTTACGTAATCCGGCATTAAAACTGTAGAATGGTTGATGTTTATACAAATTTTAACCATGCCAGTTGTTCTTATTGCCCAGCAAGGACCAAGGTGGAGGCGTGAGCATATTCCTTGACGGGAAAGGATGGTGACCGGGTTGTTAATTAGGAAGTAACAGGTTAAAAAAGAAAAAAAGAAAAAAAATAAATACTTAGACCTGCAACTTAAATATAAATAACGGTTCTAACATAAATAAACTTTCTTGTTAAAACAGAATAATTAAAAACAGAACATACCAAGGTTAAAAATAGATAACTGTTCTATAACAACATAAATAAATGTTCTTTTTAAAATAATATAATAAAAAAAACTTACCAACAATAATTTTCCACGATAAATAATTCGTAATATCAAAATCACTACACGACACTATCACAGATTATCACTCACTCACCACTGCTACTATCACTCCTGGCTCCTACATTTATTATTATTGGCTCAATCACTGCGTCAATACGAATATCCGTATTCCACATTTTTCTTCAACTCTTTTAATGAGCCTTATGCATTTTTGGCAATAATCAGCGGTAACTCTTTAATGCACTGGATAGAAGGCCTTTCACATGTTCTAAATTAAAAGTTCTATTTTCTCTTGCAATATTCCGCTATACTTCAGTCTAAATAAGCTGAATGGGGTTGAGTTCACAGTGGTAAGGCAGCAGCCGTAATACCTCAATACCTTTAGCTTTAGACATTTCATTCACAATATATTGCTTATATATCGGCTAATGCTGTTTCACTAGGGTTAGCAGTTCGGCTTTCAGCGAAGCACGATCGAATAGGATACCTTTACCATCGAACCATTCTTGAATTTGCACTTTTCGGCATGCACTGGTTGGTAATTTTTCCAGTAATCGACTGTGGTACAGGGCGCTATCCATAATAACAACAGATCCGGGTTCAATCTTAGCGAGAATGTTTGTAAACCATTCCTCGAAAACATCCGCTTTCATGTCTTCATGATGATCGACATGAGCGATAGAAGTCCATCTTCCACGAATCCTGAATCACTTCCTATGTGCGTTATTATTAAGCGATTTCCTTTTCCTGTTGGCATTTTTAATCCTGTTGACCAATCTTCCATATGGCCTTGATGAACACTTTTTACATTACTAGCTTGCCAAAATTTCGTTACAGTATGTCCTTCGTTTAATCACGTCTCATCTAAATAATAGAATTTTCATCCTCTTTCACGGGCAGCTCTAATTTCCCGAATATAATTCCTTCGCCAACAAATAATATCATTTCTCTCAAGTAGGAGGCTATTTCTCTTTCCTTTTGCAAATACAAAGTTCATATCATGCAAACATTTTTTTAACGTCGATTCATTTTGGGTATATGTTAATCATCATTCAGGGATTGTACCATTTTTTTAAGAGTAGGGACTTCATAATCATAGAAGAATTTATGAACTTTACGTCGAATTCCATTTTTCTGGAACTTGTATAATATTATTTTTTTCTTCCAGATTTCACGAACATCCCCTTCATTTTTCCCTTCTCTTAAAATTCTGTAAATGGTCCGCTCATGTCATGCTAACTAAACCTGTTGATCCTGATTTCTGTACCATGGGATGATCTTTCTCCAATACATGCAGCTTAATGGAGACTTTCTAGGGGTATGAACCTTTACCGCTTCCATTTTTGCGCATTTAAAAATATTACGATATCCCACAATTACTCTTATTTTCACTAAAGCACTAACAAAATAAAATTTTAAGGTACTGTGATACAACAAGTACGTAATTCATAAACAAAAATTAATGCCGCCCAATTCATAAAAAATTCACACTATAAATATTTCACGAAATAAAATTTTAAGGCACTATTATACCACAAATACGTAATTTATAAACAACAAATTAATACCGCCCAACTGATAATCGACCGCACTCTATGTACACTGATTTTAAACTGAGTTAACGGTTTAACGCACCAAAATCGCTGAATACGTGGAGAATGTTGCCATATTTAAGCTATTTTAAATTTAAATTATGGTAGTTAATGCACAGTTAACCCAATCCGAGGACTTTTATTCCTTCGAAATTGATGTTATTCGTCAAAATTCTCCAAACTTAAGAAAAATAAATAGGTAACAGCATAAACATATTATATTAGGGAATTTACAAAACTCGTAAATCCGCACGCCCCTGGCTCTACTGACTAGAGTTCTATGCCGAAGTATAGGTAAGTTATAAGTATAAATAATTACTGTTGGCATTTCAGGTTACATTCAAATAAAACAATTCGATACTTTACGGTACATATAAATATTTTCTCTGCAATTAACGTCTAAGGTATTTATTTATTTTCATTGTATATTTTTTTACAATTATTATGAAATTATGTTAAAATAATTTTTATTCAATTTTTAGGGTTTACGTATAAAAATATGCATACAGTTGGGAAAATCTTATTCTAAAAACATTATTGGTAAGTACTGTTAAATAACTTTTACTATTATTAATAACAGTTGTTTACGGTTTTTAATAGTTTTTATCAATTTGTCGCAAAACACATTTACACGAGGGATAGAAAAATTGTTTACGCTAAAAAATATTATAAAAATAACTAAAACTAATTGATAAAAGCTGTAAATAACTGGAAAAAACTGTCAATTTCTGAAATTAACATTTATTTTAATTATCAATTGATATATGAAAATAACCGTAAATATAACATTGAAATTGGGCTAGCAGTCTGGTTACGTTCCTTATAGTAAAATAAGGATTTTATAGAGGAATTTTGCGACTGAAATACTATGTTTTAATATTCTTTAAAAGCACATTTTAATCATGCCAAGCCCAGTCATTCTATTTATTTCTCTATTGCAGCAGACACGGGTCTGCTAGATGGCGCCTGCTGACTATTTTGCATGTCGCTATACTAACGATACCGAGATGTACCAAATAGTCAAGGGATCCTCGTGTCGTTCGTCACATGCCTACGTTGCACTGACGAGAGCCAATAACTCGAAACCGCAGTCTGCAAGTGGTATGGGACGACTGGCACGAGAGATCCTTTAAGTAGGATCAGTCTTTCAGCTGGTGTTTGTTGCAATCGAAGCATTTAGCGTTTTGTTGGTAATATGCGATTATTACAGTTAACGCGCCAGGGTTTTAACTTGTAATTCAGCGCTCGGCGGGGCACATAGCCCGTAGAGTAGCTGTTGGTTGTAGTCTGGTTACGTTCCTTATAGTAAAATAAGGATTTTATAGAGGAGTTTTGCGATTGAAATATTATGTTTTAATATTCTGCCCTCTAAAAGCACATTTGAATCATATATTTTTTTCTACGTTACATTGACAAATTAGCCATTTCACGAACTTGCAATCCTTGAGGGGGTTGGAGGTGCAGAATTTATTTTTCTTAGGTTTTCCTGGTTTCCGGTCAACATATTAATGAAAATTGCAGCAGCACAAAGGACACTGTAGATAAATAGACACTTTATTCCCCTTTTTTATAAATTGGCATATTTTGGGAACTTTTGAAGGGTGAGCAAAAATTGTGTAAGGGATGAAATTGTCCAATATTTTTCACCACTCCTTATGGGTCCAATTAGCAGGAAAAATGGTTGATAGACATTTCCCCCATAATTCCGAAAATTAGGTGGAAAAACATAAAATTTTGGAATTTTCCCAATTTTCAAAGTCGCCTAAAACAAATTCTGGTGAATAGTTCTGTCTGTCGATTGGGTTTTGGTACTTTTTCCATCTGGGAAAACAGGTTGGAAAAGGTTTTGAAAGGTCTTTACATCTCGGACAGAAAGATTAAAAAGAAAAATTCGGTTATTTGCCCATAATTTTGGACCTCGTGGAAAGAATGCAAAAAAAGTTTGCACTGGGTTTCTGATGAGTCCTAGAATGTAATTTTTTAGTAGACGGACAGGTTTTACATTTCATTTATTCGGAGTGACATTTTCGGGGTCACAAATTCAGCAGATTACGACCAATAGCTAAACTAAGGATACCGAGTGGTTCAGGGGGACCTTCCGCATCATCTGTCAAGCCAACGGACGTCCACGGCACGGGAGTTTTTAGCGTTACAGCTCCCTGACTATTAGTAAAACACATTAGAACAAACTGAATGAAAAATCATTACACCATGCAATAATTTTTTACAACGAAGGAATTAAATTAAAATATGCTCAAATGCTCAAAATGTTGTCCATTATCTTTGTACAGTCGTGTTTTTGTGAGGGCAGCTCTGAGCATGTTATCTATCTGTTGTTCTCCTGACTCTAATTTCCATATCTTCTCTGTTGGTGGAGTCCCATGAATTTTTTTCTTGAGGTGGTCTCATATAAAAAAACAAGCGGCGTTTGCTCTGGTGATATTACAGGCCATCTAACAACCCCATTTGTTCTCATCTAATTTTCTTTAAACATTTCGTTTAAATAATTCACAACTCTACAGTTGTGTTGAAGTCTGTGTTGAAGCTCTATCCTGCTGAAAATTAGGGTCAACATTAGGTGACAGTTCTTCAAAAATCTTGAATCTGGTTTTGCAAAAACTCCGAATATCTTGCTGCAAAAAAAAATTGGCAGAATAATTCTTCTGCCAATTACCCCCAGCCATATATTAAAACTGAATCGCTCCTGATATACATTTTGTCTCATATTTCTGGGATTTTCCTGTGCCCAATAATGGGTCATATTTCAATGGAATAATTCCAAATTAGTGGACCTGAATAAAATTTGTTGAAAATTATTATCCAAATTGTCTGTTCAAAAACCAATCTTCGAAAATTATTTTTTCATAAAATGTGATGCATTTGGTAGTTGTGTGACTTAAATTTACGTTTTCTTCAAAATGTGTCGGCTGTTTCCCGATTTACACCAGTTTGGTCTTCAATATGTCTTATCGAAATCGTGGGATCTGCCTCGACAATTGTCAATACATTATTTCCGACTTTTCATCGATAATAAAATTATTTTCAGGTACATTTGGTTCTGTTCTGAATTGCTGTTCAACTCTTACAAAATAGTTGGACGGTGGATGATTTCTTTCAGGAAATTTTTCTTCGCATAACTGAGCAGCCCGTTTGCTATTTATTTTTTACATTCGCCACAGATTAATAGCATATACCTACTTTTTCGTATCTTGGATACATACAGATAAAATACAGTTTAAAGCATGCTAATTTAGGTATAATTTAACAGTAAATACTTATATTCTTGTTAAGTAAACAATTCTTAATTGTCAAATCAAACTGATGTGTCTTTTTTCATTTTATTTTATTTCCGCCTGTCCACTAAATATTTTTGTTGCAGTAGGTATTAACAATGTTCATTACTATCTAATAATGTTCGATATTAATTTTAATGAAGGAAGCAAAAAAGGATAGGTACAGCAATTGTACTGGACAAAAATAAAAGATAAATGAGTATTTCTTAAGTAGTTCAAATGAAAAAAATGGGGTTTCTATCTTAGTTTTTATGATATTGAGGATTGTTTAGATATTTTTTTAAATAAGAAAAGTCTAGTTAGTCTGTTCAGCTACTGATTATGTCCAAAAAAATATGAGACATAAAGTTGCTTACCAGAGATCTTTCGATATCATGGTACACTAAGCTTCAACATCTGCCAAGGTTCATATTATGGCTACCCAGACTTAATACGATAAAATGGTTATTAAGTGTGATTTTAAAAGCATATACCATATGGAGATACATTAACCAAAACGAGAATATAAAAACGAATCAGATGGGTAAAAAATATATACAGGGTAGGTATTATTTAAAATAACTGATTTTGGGTTAATACTTCCGCTTAAACTGGAGGTTGAAGAAAATGTTTGATTAGCTTGGAATAAGGACAATTTATGTAATAACAACTGTCCTAAAATTCAGAATTTTAACTTTTTAAATAGCAAAGTTACAGAGTATTACATATCTCCTGTATCATCCGATATCTATTTGCTCTTTAAGGTGTGAAATTTAAAGAAAGCAGGTAAGCTTTAATTAACCGAAAGTATTAGTCATTAGCTGTGCTCGTGTGACCTTGTCGCTTGGTTTTCTAGAGTACATATGCCGCATCGTTTTTTTTTCGTGTTTATCGACCGCATTATATCGCACAAAACATAAAAGTTATTATATTGCAAGCAGATAATAGGCTCGATAATAGGTATAAGTTATCTAATTCTAATTATTACTTCATTTAAATTTTCATGGGAAACTGTAAAAGAATTGTGTTGTGTGTGTCAGCCAAGACAACAAAACAAAATTGATCTAATAAAAAATAACAACGGTGAAAAAATTGAAGACCCCAAATTAATAGCTAATGTTTTTAATTATAACTATATAAACACTGGAAAAAATTTAGCAAGCAACATACAAGAAAACAATACATATAGGCCTAACAAAAATGCTGTCATGAAGTCCATATTTTTAAAACCTACGGACAACGAGGAGGTATTTACAATTATGTCTTCACTAAAAAATAATAAAAGTGTAGGTATAGATGGCCTAAAGGCAGAAACACTGAAAAGATATCACACATTATTTGTGAGCCATTCACATACATAATAAATAAATGCATGGAAAAAGGGTACTTCCCATCTGCCTTTAAGACATCTATAGTTATTCCTATATTTAAAAATGGTGACAGAATCGAAGCAGCTAACTACAGTTACACTTCTATAGAAATACAACGTGAACGTGTATTGATAACCTGTGATAATATTGTCTTATTACTGTGATTAAACCGTGTAGTTATAACTGTGATTATGCATAGTGGCCTTAAATAAACCTTTACGTTATTAAATATAAAAGGTATGACTTTGCAGTGTATCAGTCTCAGTAAAATGCAGTTTTAAGTTGTTGTAAATATTGACATTCCTATCAGTGCTAGATTTTTTGCCTATTTTTTATTGATCTGCATATCAGATTGCCTGCTCGCTGTTCAATTGCCATCTAGTATCTGGGTGATTAATTTCTTGTACTAAGCAATTTACAATTTATACAGTTACCTTATTGTCATCAATATTCTCCATTGCTGAATTATTAAAACGAGCAGTTCACTGTTAAATAGTCATTGGCGGTTCGTTAATGTGAGCTTTTTGTTGCCGATTTCTAAAATGGGTAATAAAGAACCTACAAATGCCGAAATTCTTGCTTTTCTCAAAGATATTAAGGAAGATATAAATAGTATCAAGCAAGATTTACATTCTACAACTGGAAAACTTGAAAATAAAATTAAGGAACTAGAGGCTGAAAATCCGCTACTGAAATCTAGATTACTGTCAACGGAAAGAAAAATACGTAAAAATAACTGTCTTATTTTCGGCGTGAAGGTTAGGGAAGAAACACCAGTCTTGGAGGCAGTTCTTAAAATTCTTCGTGAAAATCTACGTGTAACAATTTCTGTAGGAGATATAAATAACTGCTATCAGCTTAGCCATATTAAAGATAAACCCATATTTCTTGAGCTCCTTTCATATCTCAAAAAGGAGGAGATTTTCAACGGTTTATCAAAACTGAAGAACACTGGCATTTACTTTACTGATGACCTCATTTACGAAGATAGGCTCGAGAGAAAACAGTTGATAGAGTATATGAAAAAAGCTAAATCTAAAAACTTACAAACAAAAATAAAAAAAAATAAACTCATAATTGATGGTGAAGCATTCACGCTTGCAGATCTTAAGAACATTGATTCTGAGAATTTACTGCCTTTAAACTCAGGCAGCGACTCTGAAGCCGAAGCTGATACAGGTTGCATAAATAAAGATAATACTATTCGTGGGAAACAGACATCTGCATCAATAAATCCGAGTACCAATCAGAGTGAGGTCGCTCCAAAGGCTAGGCAAGGGTCACAAAAACCTCAACGAATAGGAACACGTAATCATTTGCGAAATATATTAAAAAAGTAGGCGCTGTCGTGATACAAGAAGTCTCATGTGAGAAAAACAATAATAATACAGTAATTATAAATCATTATAATATAAATATATATATTTTTCTTTTTGTATCTAATTTTGATATTTTTATACTGATTTAGTTGTGGAAAGGTATTTTGTGTGTATTTATTTATTTGTATTGACCCCCTATTTGCACTTTTCTGCAACGGCACTGTAGTTTTAATAGTTATTTATGTTATATCTTTTTGCCTCTATACTCTTATCTTTCACTTTTTTTTTAGATATTGATAATATTTAGTATGATTCACAATTTTTTAAGATTGGCTCATTTGAATATTCATTCACTAATTCCTAAATTTAATGAGTTTCAAAACTTTCTTACAAATTCTTATTATTCTGCTTAACTGAAACATGGCTTAACAATACAGTAAATAATGACTCCGTTCATATCGGTGGCTATACTCTACTGCGTGCTGATAGGTTAACTAGAGGAGGGGGTGTCGCTATCTATTTGAGAAGTGATTTTCAGTATAACTTAATTCATACTTCAAATGTAATTGAACAAATGTGGATTTCTATACGGTTTAATGAAAAAATTGTTATTGTAGGAGTCTGTTATCGGCCTCCACAGATGAACGCAAAACATTTTGTTGATGCTTTAGAAGAGTCCATTAGTATTTGTTTACAAATATCTGATATTATTTACTGCCTTGGCGACTTAAACATCGACCTTCTCCAAATTGATTACCCGAGTGCCGAGCATTTATTGTCTATGCTTGAAATTTTTAGTATGCAACAAATTTTGAAAGATCCTACTAGAATAGCTAATACTGGTGTGTCATTAATTGATTTAATCTTAACAAACGATCCAGACAGTATATTAACCTCGAGTGTTGGCGGCCTCAATATATCAGATCATGAATTGATACAGTGCACTATAAGATATACGATACCTAAAGTTGAACCATTTCTATATACATTTAGAGACTTTAAAAATTTCGATGAAGACAAATTTCAACGACATTTAGAAAGTCTTCCACTTCAGCACATTTTTTTTATTCGTGACGTTGATTCCAAAGTCGATTATCTTAATCATCATCTGTTAACTTTATTTGATCAGCACATGCCAACAAGAACTATTAAAATAACAAAAAAAAGGGCGCCTTGGTTGACTGAAAATGTCAGATTTATGATGACGTTAAGGGATAGAGCAAAAACAACTTTTAGGAGAACTAAGTTACAGCAACATTGGAACTATTATAAGCAAATGCGCAACTTAACAACACATGCAATTTCCAACGAAAAGAGAGCTTACTTTAGTTATATCGCTACTAATAAAAATTCTAAACAATTGTGGAGGGAACTTAAACTATTAAATATATCTACAAAAGCTAAATACCAGTTACCGCATGTAATGGAGGATCCTGAGGCAATTAATAATTATTTTATAGATAGTATCCCAAAAATTTTTGGGGACAGAAGGGAAATTATTAATTATTATTCAACAAATCCTATATGCCAATCCAAATTCTCATTTAAGCTTATTAATGCTGAAGATTTACGAAAAATTATTTTAAATTTAAAAATTTGTTCAGCTGGATCTGATGGTGTAACGGCATTATTTCTAAAACTTTGTTGTCCCTATTTGTTGCCGTTTCTAGTTAATATTATTAATTCCGTTATACTACAGGGAAAGTTTCCGTCTGCCTGGAAGAAAGCTATCGTAACTCCTGTTCCTAAAGTATCTTCTCCAAAAACTTTTGCCGAACTTAGACCAATAAGTGTTTTATCGGTTCTCTCTAAACTTATGGAAAAAGTAATGGAAACGCAACTCAGACAACATCTTGATAGCTACGATATTTTGCCGCCCACACAGTCAGGCTTTAGGCCAGGTTATAGCTGCACAACAGCACTGCTAACTATTACTGATGGCATATTTCAGGCAAGTGACGAGGGAAACTCAACGGCAATGGCGCTGCTTGACTTCAGTAAAGCTTTTGATACCATTGACCACGAAATACTTATTGAAATACTGAAGTCAAGTGGTGCAAATAACGATGCAACGAGTTTATTGTCATCTTATTTGGAACAGCGTAGCCAGCAAGTACGGCTAAATGGAGTTATTTCCACTAGCAGAACTGTGTTGACAGGCTTGCCACAGGGATCTATTCGGGGGCCTTTACTTTTCACTATTTACACATCGCAATTTCATAAGTTCATAAAATACTCAAAAATACATATGTACGCTGACGATACGCAAATCTACTATTCTTTTGCTCTCGAAGATGCACAAATTGCTAAACAAAGGTTTAATAATGATTTACAATCCTTAGCTGAGCTGTCTTCTAAGCATGCACTGTTACTAAATGCTTCTAAATCTAGTCTACTGTTATTCGGGAAAAGGCATGATAGCTTGTTATTAAGAAATAGTTTTAACGTCACAATTAATAATACGCCTTTACAAATTTCGGATAGTGCTAAAAATCTTGGTATTATTCTTGACCCTTTAATACGTTTTCGCCAACATACCCAAAATAATATGGAAAATGCTTATAATGTTCTTAGACTGCTTTTTCCGCATAGACGTCATCTCCATGCAAAGGTCAAAAAATCGCTTTGCGATGCTCTTGTACTCTCTCAGTTCACTTACTGCTCGCCCGTATATTCACCCTGTTTGGATCAAGATTATATGAATCGTATTCAAAGAGTGCAAAATTCTTGCATTCGTTTTATCTACGGTATACGAAAATTTAAACACATCTCTCATAAATTCTCGGAACTTGGATGGCTAAAAATGAATGAAAGATTTAAAGTGCACACGCTTAGCTTGTATCACAAGCTATTATTATTTAAGTCGCCACCATATCTATACAATAAAATCACTTTCAGAAGCGATGTCCATAACGTCAATATTAGATTCAAAGGTTTAATTACCCCTCCTGTACACAGAACCCACCTTTATGAGCGGAGTTTTCTATACAACATTGCGTTTCTCTATAATGGCCTTCCGACTGAAATGAAATCTCTCAAGATATCCAAATTTAAAAAAGAAATTAAAAAATATATTAGTCAATAGCAGTAATTAGTGATTTCGTAATGTAATAATTGTAATTACGTATTTTAATGGGTGGTTTTAGTCCAGGAAAATTAGTTTTTTATTAGGTGTTTTTTTATGTTTTATCATTATTGTGTTATTGTTACTATTATTATTGTTTCCTTCAGGTTATCATTATACTCAATTTAAATACGATAGGTTAAGTGGTAGAGCACATTAATTGTGAACTTCGCCTTTTTTCGGTAATTTTTGTCTCAATGTATTTATTTTGTTAATGTTTCTGTTAATGTTTTTTTTTACTGCTGCCGAAAATAAAGACATTTATTATTATTATTATTATTTTTTTTTTTTTTTTTTTTTTTTTATTTTTTACAAAAAACCAGTCACCTTACTCTGTGGCTCCGACCCTCACAGAGGGGAGCTGGTAATACCAGTAGCCACTCCCCACGCCCGTGGGGTGAGTGACTACCGGGTCCGTGAATCGTGTGCCCTGAGTAGACGTAATGAACCGAGGATGACAGCCTTCTGCATTCTGCCGGCTAAGATCTCTGCCGAATCTCGGCATGCCGGTATGATCTTTAATTCTGAAAGCAGCGTCTGTCTCATTCCACCGAGGGCTCCTATAATCAGTACCACTATTTTAACAGAATGGCCTGGATAAAGCCTGCGGAGTTCGAAGAGCAAATCTCGATATTTTGTCCGTTTTTCCTCCTCTTTCAAGACAATGTTGCTCTCAGCGGGAGCTGAGAATTCCACGACATACATTGTCTTGAGTTGGTGGTCGAGGAGTACTATGTCAGGCTTGTTGGCTTGTATTTGCCTGACGGTGGGAAACGAGTAGTTCCAATAAATTAGGCACTTCTCATTCCCCACAACGGACTCAATATCCCCCGGAACGTAAGGCAGCACTGGTGTTTCGTCTATCCCATACGAGTGCCTTAGATGATAGTAAAGCACTCGTAATGCTGCGTTGTGTCTATGAATATAGGCCGAGACTGCGTATGTCGGGCAAGCCGACAATAAGTGCATTACAGTCTCCGGCGCCCTGCGGCAGGCCCTGCAGCTGATATCGGGGACCTCCATACCCATGACACGACGTCGATAGACGAGAGTGTTAAATACACCATCCTGGCAAGCCATTATGAATCCCTCGGTCTCAGACTTCAGCCCAGCTGACCTTAAGAAGGCGAAGGTCAGCCTTTCGGATAAGCCGAGGTCTTCTATATTTTTATAGAAGACCCCGTGCAATGGCTTATCCTTATGGAGCTGCAGAAGGATGTTGTGTTCTGCAGCTCTAATGTGGGCTTTTAGTCGAACGGGTTCCAACTCGGTGACAGAGTCGGGGTTTACCCGCTCGACGTCGAAGATGAGACCAAGTTCATCGGCTGCTCTCCGTGCTGCCTTAAAGAGAAAAGCTCCTACCTCTGCATTTTCATGGTCTCGGACCATGCAGAGGAGGGGATCCGAACTCCTGATGACCTTACATGCTCCATCCAGAACCATCCTGCTATGGAGACTCTCCAAGCTCAAGAGTCCACGGCCTCCCCGATGTCGTGGGAGATATAACCGTGGAACGGACGATTTAGGATGCAAGCTCCTATTGAGATGCATCTTCTTGCGGGTTACTACATCGAGTTGACGCAGCTCTTCTCTAGTCCACTTCACTACTCCGAAAGAGTAGAGAAGGATCGGAACGGCAAGCATATTTGTAGCAGACACCTTGTTCTTCCCCGACAGTTCTGAAGACCAGATCTGTCGGAGTAGGTGCTGATACTTGCCGCGGAGAGCGTTTTTCACTACACTCACTTCTTGGGTGGAGCGTTGCTCGACACCCAAGTAAGTGTACGACTCTCCGGCATCTAGATGGTGTAAGATGCTTCCGTCCACGAGCTGCGCGTCCTCTCCATAGTCACCGCATCGTCCTCTCTTGAGATGGATCAGTGCGCATTTGTCCAACCCGAACTGCATACCGACAGCCTGCGTGTACTCCTGTACCATCCTAAGGGACTGTTGGAGATCCCTCTCTCCAGAGGCATAAAGTTTAAGGTCATCCATATAAAATAGATGGGTGACCTTATGCCTCCTGTCGCCGGGGGTACCGCAGTTGTAGCCACGGGTTTTCCGGAGCGAGACGGATAATGGCAGTAGTGAGATGCAAAACAGAAGGGGGCTGAGGGAATCTCCCTGAAATACTCCTCTTCTGAATGTCACCGACTCTGTTTGGACTCTATCGTTACCCGATGTTATGGTAAATCGAGTCCTCCAGAGCGGCATCAGTTCTTCAATACATCTCACTACGGGACCGGGTACCACAAGACATCGGAGCAAGTGAACAATGAGCTCATGTGATGTCATGTCAAATGCCTTGCGGTAGTCGATCCAGGCCATAGAGAGGTTCCGCTTATACTGCATGGAGTCCTGCGTGATACATCTATCGATCAGCAGGTTCTCCTTGCAGCCAGCGACACCTCTCTTCGACCCTCGTTGCTCATATATCCGTTCGTAAACCGGTTCGACTGCGCGGAGCACCCGCATGTACAAAATGCGTGTAAACACCTTGTAACATGCGTTTAGACAGGTTATCGGTCTGTAGTTCTTTGGGTTGGACAAATCTCCGTTCTTGGGGATCAGCACTGTCCGCCCCTCAACAATCCAAGAAGGGATTTGCTGCTCCCCATTTAACCAGGAATTAAAAATTCTGGCCAAATGGTGGTGGGTGCTCGATAACTTTTTCCACCAAAAGTTATTTATCCCATCGGGACCTGGAGCAGCAAAGTTCTTAGAGCCCTCAAGAGCCCTACGAACCTCTTCTGGGGTTATTGGTTCGCACACTTCCTGTGGTTGCTGAAGCCTTTGACAAAAGGCTTCAAAGTGTGCAAGGGCAGGAGAATCTCGGTTGAGTGGAAGCCTCTCCTCGTACAGCGTTTTCCAGAAGTCCTCCACCTGATCTGCAGTCGGCGGATTGTCTACAACACGCGGAGGCGGTTGGAAAAGGCGCGAGGGCTTCTCGCGGAACAGTTTATTTTCCGCAAGCCCTCTCGCCCGCCTCACTAGTGATTTTTTACAAGTCACTAGCATCCGTATCCTGTCGAGACAGTGCTGTTTGGTGGTTCGCAGCACTGCCTCATTGAGTGTGTGATGGACGCGTCTTAGGTTGGCGGCTAATCGACGCACTTTAGGCGTGAACGGCCTGTTGGCCGCCATATAGTCCATCACACATTGGATACGGGATGCGTGTTGCCTCGCCGACCGGATCTTGGCTTCCATCTTTTGTATGCGCCGCTGCGCTCTCTCCTGTGGGGAAGAGGTATTTCGCCTCTCCACCTGAGAAGAGCGTTGAGCAGCGGCATACACGGCACAATTTATGTGCCAGATGTCAGCCTCTTCTGTTAGCGCTGTACGAAGTTCAGCGTCCACTCTGGCCAGGTCTTGTGGCCCGGGGGTTTTCAGATGGTGTAACCCCCTTCTGGTACTGAGGCCCTCTGGTATTGGCGGAACGAGGAGTGCTACGTCCTCAACCGGTGATTGTGGCGGCTCTTCGGCCACCTCATTCACCGGTCCAGGAGCAGCCCTCACGTAGCCCCTACCACGAAGGTGGGATACATAGTCACGCAGATTTTGTGGCGTGAAGGCGCTATGCTCTGGTAGCCTCTCACACCACAGAGCATGCATCCGCGCCATGTATCCCCTCCGCGCGGGCTCACTGCTTTCATAGCAATGCAGAAGTTCATCCCTCAGTTCATCTGTCCACTCAAAGCGTCCTTGGACATTGCCAATTTCGTCAACGGGCGGTCCGTCCGGTTGGGCCCCACCACCTTGCCCTTGACCCCTATCCGCACGGGGTCGATCGTGGGGGCCCTGTCTTCGGCCTGCCGGAACCAAAGTTTAGGGTCTGTGGGTGGTTAGCCCAGCAGACCCACGACCGACACCAGAGGGGAAGACGCTTTCCCTTTATTATTATTATTTTTTTTTTTTTTTTTTTTTTTTTTTTTTTTTTTTTTTACAAAAAACCAGTCACCCTACTCTGTGGCTCCGACCCTCACAGAGGGGAGCTGGTAATACCAATAGCCACTCCCCACGCCCGTGGGGTGAGTGACTACCGGGTCCGCGAATCGTGTGCCCTGAGTAGACGTAATGAACCGAGGATGACAGCCTTCTGCATTCTGCCGGCTAAGATCTCTGCCGAATCTCGGCATGCCGGTATGATCTTTAGTTCTGAAAGCAGCGTCTGTCTCATTCCACCGAGGGCTCCTATAATCAGTACCACTATTTTAACAGAATGGCCTGGATAAAGCCTGCGGAGTTCGAAGAGCAAATCTCGATATTTTGTCCGTTTTTCCTCCTCTTTCAAGACAATGTTGCTCTCAGCGGGAGCTGAGAATTCCACGACATACATTGTCTTGAGTTGGTGGTCGAGGAGTACTATGTCAGGCTTGTTGGCTTGTATTTGCCTGACGGTGGGAAACGAGTAGTTCCAATAAATTAGGCACTTCTCATTCCCCACAACGGACTCAATATCCCCCGGAACGTAAGGCAGCACTGGTGTTTCGTCTATCCCATACGAGTGCCTTAGATGATAGTAAAGCACTCGTAATGCTGCGTTGTGTCTATGAATATAGGCCGAGACTGCGTAAGTCGGGCAAGCCGACAGTAAGTGCATTACAGTCTCCGGCGCCCTGCGGCAGGCCCTGCAGCTGACATCAGGGACCTCCATACCCATGACACGACGTCGATAGACGAGAGTGTTAAATACACCATCCTGGCAAGCCATTATGAATCCCTCGGTCTCAGACTTCAGCCCAGCTGACCTTAAGAAGGCGAAGGTCAGCCTTTCGGATAAGCCGAGGTCTTCTATATTTTTATAGAAGATCCCGTGCAATGGCTTATCCTTATGGAGCTGCAGAAGGATGTTGTGTTCTGCAGCTCTAATGTGGGCTTTTAGTCGAACGGGTTCCAACTCGGTGACAGAGTCGGGGTTTACCCGCTCGACGTCGAAGATGAGACCAAGTTCATCGGCTGCTCTGCGTGCTGCCTTAAAGAGAAAAGCTCCTACCTCTGCATTTTCATGGTCTCGGACCATGCAGAGGAGGGGATCCGAACTCCTGATGACCTTACATGCTCCATCCAGAACCATCCTGCTATGGAGACTCTCCAAGCTCAAGAGTCCACGGCCTCCCCGATGTCGTGGGAGATATAACCGTGGAACGGACGATTTAGGATGCAAGCTCCTATTGAGATGCATCTTCTTGCGGGTTACTACATCGAGTTGACGCAGCTCTTCTCTAGTCCACTTCACTACTCCGAAAGAGTAGAGAAGGATCGGAACGGCAAGCATATTTGTAGCAGACACCTTGTTCTTCCCCGACAGTTCTGAAGACCAGATCTGTCGGAGTAGGTGCTGATACTTGCCGCGGAGAGCGTTTTTCACTACACTCACTTCTTGGGTGGAGCGTTGCTCGACACCCAAGTAAGTGTACGACTCTCCGGCATCTAGATGATGTAAGATGCTTCCGTCCACGAGCTGCGCGTCCTCTCCATAGTCACCGCATCGTCCTCTCTTGAGATGGATCAGTGCGCATTTGTCCAACCCGAACTGCATACCGACAGCCTGCGTATACTCCTGTACCACCCTAAGGGACTGTTGGAGATCCCTCTCTCCAGAGGCATAAAGTTTAAGGTCATCCATATAAAATAGATGGGTGACCTTATGCCTCCTGTCGCCGGGGGTACCGCAGTTGTAGCCACTGGTTTTCCGGAGCGAGACGGATAATGGCAGTAGTGAGATGCAAAACAGAAGGGGGCTGAGGGAATCTCCCTGAAATACTCCTCTTCTGAATGTTACCGACTCTGTTTGGACTCTATCGTTACCCGATGTTATGGTAAAGCGAGTCCTCCAGAGCGGCATCAGTTCTTCAATACACCTCACTACGGGACCGGGTACCACAAGACATCGGAGCAAGTGAACAATGAGCTCATGCGATGTCATGTCGAATGCCTTGCGGTAGTCGATCCAGGCCATAGAGAGGTTCCGCTTATACTGCATGGAGTCCTGCGTGACACATCTGTCAATCAACAGGTTCTCCTTGCAGCCAGCGACACCTCTCTTCGACCCTCGTTGCTCATATATCCGTTCGTAAACCGGTTCAACTGCGTGGAGCACCCGCATGTACAAAATGCGTGTAAACACCTTGTAACATGCGTTTAGACAGGTTATCGGTCTGTAATTCTTTGGGTTGGACAAATCTCCGTTCTTGGGGATCAGCACTGTCCGCCCCTCAACAACCCAAGAAGGGATTTGCTGCTCCCCATTTAACCAGGAATTAAATATTCTGGCCAAATGGTGGTGGGTGCTCGATAACTTTTTCCACCAAAAGTTATTTATCCCATCGGGACCTGGAGCAGCAAAGTTCTTAGAGCCATCAAGAGCCCTACGAACCTCTTCTGGGGTTATTGGTTCGCACACTTCCTGTGGTTGCTGAAGCCTTTGACAAAAGGCTTCAAAGTGTGCAAGGGCCGGAGAATCTCGGTTGAGTGGAAGCCTCTCCTCGTACAGCGTTTTCCAGAAGTTCTCCACCTGATCTGCAGTCGGCGGATTGTCTACAACACGCGGAGGCGGTTGGAAAAGGCGCGAGGGCTTCTCGCGGAACAGTTTATTTTCCGCAAGCCCCCTCGCCCGCCTCACTAATGACTTTTTGCAAGTCACTAGCATCCGTATCCTGTCGAGACAGTGCTGTTTGGTGGTTCGCAGCACTGCCTCATTGAGTGTGTGATGGACGCGTCTTAAGTTGGCGGCTAATCGACGCACTTTAGGTGTGAACGGCCTGTTGGCCGCCATATAGTCCATCACACATTGGATACGGGATGCGTGTTGCCTCGCCGACTGGATCTTGGCTTCCATCTTTTGTATGCGCCGCTGCGCTCTCTCCTGTGGGGAAGAGGTATTTCGCCTCTCCACCTGAGACGAGCGTTGAGCAGCGGCATACACGGCACAATTTATGTGCCAGATGTCAGCCTCTTCTGGTAGCGCTGTACGAAGTTCAGCGTCCACTCTGGCCAGGTCTTGTGGCCCGGGGGTTTTCAGACGGTGTAACCCCCTTCTGGTACTGAGGCCCTCTGGTATTGGCGGAACGAGGAGAGCCACGTCCTCAACCGGTGAATGTGGCGGCTCTTCGGCCACCTCATTCACCGGCCCAGGAGCAGCCCTCACGTAGCCCCTACTACGAAGGTGGGATACATAGTCACGCAGATTTTGTGGCGTGAAGGCGCTATGCTCTGGTAGCCTCTCACACCACAGAGCATGCATCCGCGCCATGTACCCCCTCCGCGCGGGCTCACTGCTTTCATAACAATGCAGAAGCTCATCCCTCAGTTCATCTGTCCACTCAAAGCGTCCTTGTTCGTTGCGTACGTCGTCAACGGGCGGTCTATCCGGTTGGGCCCCACCACCTTGCCCTTGACCCCTATCCGAACGGGGTCGATCGTGGGGGCCCAGTCTTCGGCCTGCTGGAACCAAAGGTTAGAGCCTGTGGGTGGTTAGCCCAGCAGGCCCACGACCGACACCAGAGGGGAAGATGCTTTCCCCTCCCGGGTGCACAAGGGCTGCCGGTTCGGTTTTGCACCCCTAGCTGGAGTAAGTGGTGGCGCTACTCACCAAAGGCTTAATAGATGGAGGTTAGCCCTCCTGCTTATTTATTATTATTATTATTATTATTATTATTATTATTATTATTATTATTATTATTATTATTATTATTATTATTATTATTATTATATCTCTGATAACAAATTTTGCCAAAGTCATTGAGAAAATCATTAAAGTTAGATTAAATGAATTCCTTGAGAAGTACAAAATTCTTTCAGATATGCAATACGGTTTTCGTGAGGCAAAACCTACCCAAGATGCCATACTCGCACTAACATCAAAAATATACGCTGCCCTTGATGATATCATACCATCACTTGGAGTATTTATCGACTTCGCGAAGCCATTTGATACGGTCAGTCACAATGCTTGTGGAAACATTAGAACAAATCGGTATAAGAAATAATGCTCTCGATTTATTCACAAGTTATATCTCAAATAGATACCAATGCGTAAAAATTGGAAATACGACAAGCGACTTTCAGACAATAGAATATGGTGTTCCACAAGGTACGGTACTTGGCCCCATATTATTTATAATATATCTAAATGGTCCATTTTCAAATCCAACAAGGGGCACAATTATTACTTACGCGGATGACACTGCCATATTCTAACTGGACTGACTTAAAAACAATAGTAGAAAGAGATATGGGTCACATCAAAGACTGGTTCGATCACAAACTGTTGACGATAAATTTTATTAAAACTTTCTACATGCCATTCTGCTCGAAAAACTCAACTTATCCAGATCTTGGTCCATTAAAAATAAACTGTTCAACAAATATCTTCATTGAACCAGCAAAAGAAATTAAATATATAGGAGTTAAAATAGATTGCTTCTAAAATGGGATGTATACGTTAGTTATGTGGCAAACAAAATAAGAAATGTTCTTTATAAATTTAAAAAGTTAACTGAAGTTTTAGATATTAATGAAAAGTGTACTACTCATTGGTAGAATCTCACCTAATCTGTGCGATACTGGTATGGGGTGGCGCTGCAAAAACACACCTACATAATTTAGAAGTTATACGAAAAAAGTTACTTAAAATAATTTTTAAAAAAGAACAAACTTATTCAAATGATGCAATATTCCAGGAGTCCAGTGTATTAGATATTAGTCAGTTATTTAATTTTCACTGTAACGTTAAACAACACACAAATAAAAATCATTTAGTACAGATAAATCGTATATACAGTACAAGGCAACGTGGAAATATTTATAAACTACCCTTTATGAAAAAAGCTATAGGACAAAAAAGTTATGACTATTTGGGCCCAAAATTGTACAATTCTTTAAACTCAGACCTAAAACTAGTCAAATCATTACATCTGTTTAAAAAGAAATTACGTGAACATATTAAGGGTACATTAAGAAAGAACGTACATGACTTGATTAATAACTAGAGTTATTGGTAGCCAATGTCATTTGTCAATTCCCTGACCAGACATAGACCGGTTTAGAACTTAGTAGTTCTCATCAGTATGCCATAGGTCATGGAACAGACAAATGACAGTGTTAAAAGCTGCCTACTGCTGCTCCTCGTAGCTCGAACTGAATTAGTTCTAGTTCAGTTCGAGCAACGAGGACTAGTTCAATTCGAGCTACGAGGAGCAGCAGTAGGCAGCTTTTAACGAGAACCTGAAGATGGCAGATGAGATTCTACCGAAACGTCGTTTAGACAACCATGACTCCTGGAGGAGTCGACCATCGACGCGGGAGAGCACCCGGAAGTACAACAACACTTCATTTAATACCCGCGAAAACCTAAAAAACAATAAATATATATATATATATAACATTGGCTACCAATCTTTCATGATTTGTAAGGTATAATTCAATGCAGGTCGGGGTATTTGCCCGCTGAGTAGTTGTTTCCTGCAAATCATATGTAATAACATATATATATATATATATATATATATTTATCTTCTTTTTCTTCTTTTTATATGTGTATAATCCATTTTATATTTTATGTATATAGTTCAGTTTGTTTAACTTTTATTGTGTAACCTTAAGGTACATGTGTATAAATAACATATAGGTGTAACTGGTTATGTGCTATATATATTATAATCAGTAGTATATTATTAGTTATATATAATTTTCTATCCTCACGATCAAGCATGAAAATGCTTCTGTGAGTCCATCATGTTTATTGTTGCATATATTGTCATTATTTTATTTATATTCTGTATATCTCAATAAAAATTATTATTATTATTATTTTAGACGTTCGCGGCAGGGTCGGATTGGCCCGGCCAGCAGTTCGGCAATTATTGACAGGGCCAAACAGCAAACTTAAACAACATTAGTAATGCCTTTTTACATTCTTTTTCACAAAACTGGAATTAAACTTATAGAAGAAAAATTGAACTCTTAAATTTTACGTAATAAGTACATCTGAAAATGCATGGTAGGGCTCATAACACTATATTTTTAACGTATTATTACGTGTTTGCAATCTCCAGTAAACACCCTGTACGTAGGTTCAATAAACTGCAACAAGAATCTTCATAAACTAGTGATTTATTAATCATTTTATTACAATAACTAGTATTTACAATTACACATTAGTACACACTAGTTACAAGTTTATTCTACTATAGTCTCACTACTATAATTCACAACTAGTTACTACTCTCCATTTTATCTTATCACTTCCTCATCTCATACATAACTGTCCTCCGCACGCTTGGATTCACTCTATATATACCCGCGTCGAATGTACTCGACTATTCTAGAATGTTTCAGTCTATCATTTGAGATCTCTTCATTCCTTCTAGTATTTTCTTTGAGGCAGTGGCGTAAGTGTGCACATAACACTGCTCCCTCCCTAAGCCTGGAACGTCTCGGTCAGGTAATTCAGAGTCCCCAGCATACTTCGCCAATCTGTCCAAGTGCACGATGTTCATCTTAGACATCTTACTTCATTGAATCCGATAAACAACGTCATTATCCGGGTGATGACAGAATACGGTGCTTCCCAAGGGGACCAAGGCTTCGAGATTCCTTCTTTACTCCGCTGTGGGTTGTACAGCCAAACCAAGTTCCTCACCTTGAATCCCGCTGAACTGTCGTTACGGTCATATCGAGCATTCATTCTGTCACCACTCCCTGTATGTGACCCCTTGGTGTCTGTAACTGTACAAACCTTGCATCCGCGATATCAAGCCTCTACATCCTGACGGATATTTATCTGGTAGAATCGTTCCCGTATTCTAGCCAAGGTTCTATTTTTACCACAATATATTCCTTCGTGCACTGCCCGAAGTATTTTTAGTACCCGGCTTCTGGGTATCACGAGCCGCAAGGTAACTTCTTTCCCATCCGGGCTCTCCCATGCTCTTAGTAATAGTCGTTCTTCAAGCCTTAGGGAATCCCATTGCGCCCACAAAGCCTTCAGTCCAACACTTTTGCTAAAAACGTCCTTCCATTCCGGGGATTCCTTTTTATTTCGCCTTCAGTAATGCTCCAATCTTGTCGTCATTCAGTTGTTCGCTCCTTAAAACTTCCGTTGTCCAGTCCCTGGAAACCACAATCTTAACCGCCTTCACTGCTGGTACATCCTGCTGTTTCTTTGCATCCTCGGCATTCACTTCCTTAGGGTGCCTCTGACGACAGCACCTCTTGATATGCCCCAATTTGCCGTAATTATAACAGCGGGTTCCTTTTGTAAGCCTTTCACTGCTTCGTTGCTGCTGAGGCTCTTGTTTCGGCGGTTGCGGTTCCTGTTTCGGCTCCGATCGCGAATTCAATTTATTCAGTACATGTACAACCATTTTCTGCATGTCCTTTAGCATACTTTTGTCATTTTGGAGCTTACTTCCTCTTTCCTTGCAGCGTTTACTTTCCCAAGTTTCCATTGTCGACAATCTCGCATCATATGCCCTGCCCTGGTTTGCTGCAACGGTAACATTAGATACCTCCGCTAGGCTTTACACTTCCTTGTCAAATTTCCTGTTTCTCTGGGAAACTTGTCTTGGTTATTAATTGAGTAAATATCTTGTGTAATTCCTTGAGTTTGGTGTCGAAATTCATTTCCTCTGATTGGGCTTCTTCCATGGCTCGTACTCTTTGCCACGAGGAATAGGCGGCCTCTACCTCAAGTGCTTGGATCAATGCTTCTCTACTAGTCTTATACTTAAATAGTCTAAGGACCCGCCTGATCTCCTCGTCTTTTACGCCATCAATAAACGTCTCAACTGCCAATTGTTCCTGGAACTACCTTGGTGCATCTGGGTAAGCCAAATATGCCAATCTCTCTACTGCATCCTCAAATTCACGTAAACTCTCCCCAGCTTTTTGCATACGTGATTTTAGCTGGACCTGATATATAGGGAGAGATGCTGGTCGTCATATCTCAGATTTAGTGGAGCCTCCAAAACCTTAAAATCCTCTTGCTGCGCCACTGGAATCGTCTGAAGCAACTCTGATGCTTGGCCTCTTAATGATAGCACTAATGCCATAGCCTTGTTTTCATTACTTCAGTTGTTTGCGCATACAGCTGCCTCAAATTGGCTTTTATACGTCGACCATGAAGTTTGACCGTCAAAGGAAGGCAGTTGTAACCGCAGGCCTGATGTTGCTAATAGCTGGCCTTTTCTTTCCCTCAACTACCGTTACAGCCGTTCTACTTCCTCTTCGACCATATATACATACTTTTGACTTCATTTACTTTTCCTTCGACGTTACCAACTTTTTCTTCAACTGTATGTACTTTTTCCTTGACCTCATTAGTGGCTGACAGGATAGCATCTTGTTGCACCTGCATAATTTTTCTCAATTTCTCCTTTTCTTCTTGATGTTGTTTTTCTTGTTCCTCTTTCTAGCGTTCTTTTCCTTCTAGACTTTTTCTTGTTCTTCTTTGTCTTCTTGACGTCTCTTTTCCTGTTCTATTTTGTCTTCTTGACGTTGGTCTAACATCATTTTTTTTAATTCTGCGAACATATCTTGCATTTGTTTTTCAGCAGCCATGCTTCTTGTTTCCATCAAAAAGTTCTTGACAAACAGCACTAATAATCTTATTTAAATTCTATATCAGGTATAAGTCAAGTTTTTCCACAAAATCCAGAATATAACCATGAATTGTCATACTGCAGATGGTTTTTGTATATGCCTAACTTATGAAAGGTATGTTCTTTTAATTTTTTTAATCGCCGGACTCTCTTTTATATCAAATTCTCTTATTATCTGCATATGTCTCACTTTTATTGTATTTCTTGTTTACTGTTTCCTTTGTAGACGCATTATATTTAATGTGGATATAAATTATTTTATGATTATTTGTTGTAATCAAAACAACTTATTATTACATGAATTAAATCAAGGCAAGAAATAGTAAAAATAAATAGATTGATAACATTAAATCTTACTCATATATCACATGTATTACGTATGTCTATGGGAGAAGCAAGTGAATTAAAAGTGCAAAATAATTAGTGTAAATATTTGTAGAACAATAAATATTCTGGGTAAAATGATATAATACTTTCATCGTGTCTTTAATTTTTGTTACGTTCGACAAACACATTATTTAAAAAGTAGGAAGGAGTACAAAGCCGTAAAGATTATGAAAATTAATGTATATTATTTTATTTAAACACTGGTCAAGGTCTCGGGCGGTTCTAAACTTTTGTTGCCCAAGGCTATGTTCCAAAATGCCGCCATTTGGCACTAGTGAATATGAGTTATTATAGAATAATTCTTGTCACTATTTTATTATGACAACTTAATATGAAATCATACAAGCATTCTGAAACACTAAGTAGGAATAATATGAAATGGGAGTTAAAGACTCACTAAAAGTACAGATAAATTTCTGACACATTGTTATGTTTATCACAAAACGTGCTGCCGTTACTTTTATTAAACTTTTGCTTCAGCGTCAGTAAACAGTATGATGCCGTAAAGATTATAAAAATTGATATACTTATTTTATTTAATTTACGCAATTACCTACTCAGGGGCGACTCTAAACTTTTTGGTGCCCTAGGCAAGGTTTCAAAATGCCATATCGTTGCACGGAATTTTATAGAAAAGTACTTGTAAGTAGGCATAGTATTGCATAAATTTTGAACATATTTAAAACACAACGGCCTAACATAACAATTATAAAACAAAGTTTGTCAATTAAATAGGATTTCGTCGGTAAATTTCATCTGAATATATATACACTACTACTACTACTACTACTACTACTGCATTTGACAATGTAAATAAATTAAGGCTCGGAAATAGCAAACTGCACGATTTTGCGAAAAAAAGGTGAAATATTTCGATTATTTCTTACTCATTGGCGTGTGTCGTTCAATATCCAGTCAGAAACCATACGCCAAAACAAAAATGAAAAAGCTTGAATATGAACTCCACATTTAGTTCTAAAACGTGATGTGCTATAAGGCATCTGCGCGATTTTTAAGATCATTGATTGGAGAAAATACAAATCAAGAACTGTCAGGGATCATAACCTCAAATCGTTTAGTTAACAAAATAAAATTCAAATAATTTTATACTTTTTTAAATATTTTTACCCTAGCAAGTGTCATTGAAGCAAAAATTAACAAAAAATTAAATATTCTACGATAATTTCAATTATAGATTATTAAAAACATCTACATGCCTACAGAGGAATCAACCGCTTCCCACAAAGGGCAGACAACAATTATTTTATGTATATATTGCCATAGAACACTCGTCTTGAGATTTTGAGTAATCTGCTTCTCCGGTGCAGGCTTGAATTAGGTACATCCCGAAAATAACATATTTTAATGAAAATCGGACACATTACACCCGTTGGAATTTTGTCGGGTTGACATGGGCCGAATCGCGCATGCCAAACGAATCAGCGACTCATATGGATCGGTGCAGCATTGGTAGGTCAAAGAGAAATATTAGCCGACGTTTGAAAGCTCTTTTGACATAAAAATAAGGCATGCGTTTCGCTAGGCATACGAATATAGAATTGAGTAAAAAGATGATTTGGAGCCACAACTTTAATTACCATAAAAACAGTACAAATTGAACTGAACCGATCGCAAGACAGCCACTACTAGCTAAAATTGGTAAATTCTTCAAAACTGGAGGCGAGACTTCTAGATAAGGTTTTGACTTGTGGACGATCGATTGCGAAATTATTTAAGAAATAACTTCCACAATATCTAGTCCAGGTCTTTAAAGGAGACGTCATCTACCACCCACCCCTTCTTCTTTCTAGTAAAATACATAATAATACTTGCATTTGCCACAATAAGTCAACTTTTAACAAATACTGTTTACCGAGACTTCATCAAATTCATCAATTGACAGTTCAACGTGGATAATTAATTCATAAATCTAGCGAGTCCGGAGAAAGTAATGTAAAGTCCATACTCGATCATGGGTAAACAGGACGCGACATATTTCTTTTCAATACCTTCAGATCATTTCACGAGAAGACCTCAAATAGAAATATCCTGTTAACTATGTAACATGAATAAACAATATCGTATCCCGTTGGAAAGACTGATGATGAATAATGCAGACAAAGTCGGTAAGAACTACCCGGGCGATAGGAGACCGGCAGAATGGGGCGTGTATGAGAAGCACAGAATCCGTCAGTTGAACAAATTCTGCTACGCGTATCTCACATTAGTACACATCGTAATGGGTTGTTTATAGTTTTGTCTCATCGAGATCTGTTCATAACTGCAACAATTAATAAAATCGAACATTTTGAACAATTAGATAGAAATATTTGTGCCTCAGTGCTCGCTTCTTATCTATGTCAATGCATATGAGCAAAGTTTACAACAAGATATGGTGGACACTTGCATTAGAAGAAATATGTGAATCTTATGTAACTTTATAAGTCAGTTATTCTAATATTGATAACAAAGGGCGAATACTACACTACGACCACTATTGAATAGTCCGAGCACAGATAAATTGGTTATTTCAACTTTTTAAAATACCGAAAGAAGAAATTTGGAATTGAAGATTAGGTTCTGAAGGGTTGATGTCCCGTGAAAGCTACATTCCAACCAACTCAATACGAACCTAAGCCAAACATAACCGAGGTCAGTCAAAAGTGTTTGATCACAGAATAGTAATTTTTAGTGTAATCGGTTTAGAAGATTCGCATAGAAGCACTTGCGATAAGATTCTATTAACTGTTCTAGGTAAAGTATGCTGTAGCCAAGCTAGTGGGCCAAAATGATTATGTCCCATACTACTACGTGGTGACCAGCACCAATCTACACCATTCACATCATTCCTTATCACCTGCCCGGACTTTATCCCAAATACTGGTCAAGCAACCCTTTGTACAAAGCTAACTCCGGGGTCGTAGAATTGGTTGCTATTAGTTTCACCCTAATCCGTCCATCTGATGTGAAAATTGCTCTAACAAACTTAGGTTTCAAACCAAGAAAACAGCTGTATGCAAGTACTCAGGCATAACATATTTAGGACATAATCATCGCACCCTAAATGTATAGGATTGTAACACACAAAGGTGAGGCACTTCGAGCGGCTTTAGAATATTGGTTATCTCTTGTGACATGTAATTTGTTAAACACTCGTTACTAGTGGTTACTACCGTTTCATTCATCTTTCCTCGTATATCTAAGTGCTACCGCAAAATATATTCTACATGAGCAACATAAGTCCTGTGCCTCTAACACAATCAACCGCCGGATTTTTGATATGAAGGTCGACGCGCAGATAACTCCAAACTGATTTTCTCTATCCTTACATATAAATCCCCCCCTTCTCGCGAAAAGTTCGACCGGAAAATTTTCCGGATGATAGAGGGGGTGTAAATTTATAACATCACAAAAAAAAATTCAGAAAAAGCGAGTCCCTTTGCAAACCCAGATCGACCTCACTAATGGAACCGCTTTCATATATTAAAATTTGTGTGATTGATCACTGCTCCCAATTAGAACTTATTTACGTAGTAAAAATCATAAACGTACCTTTACATAGCTTAACGTAAGGATGAATTTTACAATAATTTATGTTAGCGATTTTTTACAAAAAACTCTAATAGGATATTCTCAATCGACACCTTTAAAAACACCTTTTAGTTACGCGGTAATACCTTATTTAATTAATAATAATTAATGCACTAACTATAAAGATTAAAATTAATGATGCCCTAAAGAAAATCCTTACCTTTAACTGTTTCTGTTTTCTCCATCTTACGTAAAGGACAAGTTCAAATATCTTAATTAATTAATATGTAAGTATTTCTTGCACTAAAACCAAACTTTACATTTTTAGCAGAGTACAGCTGAAAAGGTATTGAGTTAAATATAACACAGAAGTATTAGTACAAGTAAGACAATCACATTGTTTGTGAATGTTCTGATTGTTATAATATTATAAATAAGTCTGGTTTACTTACATTAAATGGAAGAATAATTATTATGTATTTTTGTATCCAATTACAGATTATACTTACTGTATATTTGCAGTATATACAGTGTATCAGATTCATGAATATTTGGAAACTTGTAGGCAAATTAGCGTTATCTTATCTAACTAAATAATAATTAGGAGCTATGCAATGCATTTCAATATTTAGGACATTAACGATTAACGACCTATTGTTTGCTAGTTTTGCTGAATGCTAGAAACAGAAATGTCAAATATGCTCATAAAAAGTATTGAACAAATACCTCATATTATCTAATAAGTTATAAACATATAGTGTAACTCAGAATCATCCGTCATTCTTTGGAAAATTCGAATACCCGTTGAAACACTATCTTGGATATACCGACATTATTTTACAATTTAGTACGTTATTATAATATTTTCTTCCTTCTTTTTTTTGTTTTTATCATATCAGTCATAAACTGAATGATACTCTATTTTTTCCTAAAATTGTCTCCTAATATTTCTGTGGCTGACAGTGTTAATTATCAATGAATAAATTTAATTTCATAACCTTCAAAATCAATAAACAATATGTCCAAACTGAAACAACACTAAAAAATTCATTTCTAGTTTTATTTTCAGCTCTCACTAAAAATCTCTGATCACTTTTCGTTGCAGTTACGAATTTAAATTTTTTGGCATACGTAAAAAATTTACACCATTCAACATAGCCACTGGAGCCAGTAAACGCCATGAGTGTTGGCGAGCGGTGGAAACTGTAAGGTAATATAGTCGACCTATCGTAGAACGGCACAGACTGTTATAGTACGGGAGGCCGTAACCAAAATTAACTGTTATTTCCTAATGGGCATGAACAGGTTATGTCAGTAGTTTTCAACAATACAAAAAGAAAAGTACTCTACCAAAAAGCTTGGAAGTGGGGTGTTTCATGGGAAAATGATTTTCCGTTCGTAAGAAATCAAGTCTTTTTTTTTGTCATCGCCCAATGTCCGTTCTTAGTGGAATCTTGTAAAAAATATAAAAAATAATAAGTATCCACAACGAATGGACATTTTACATGGGGCGAAATTGCAATCGGGAAAATGGAAGATGTAAAGAAAATGGGTGTAAAAAAGTTACACCTTAATGGCTAAACTTTTTTTAAATTTAGGTATATACCTAATACATGAGAAAAACAAAGAACGGATATTTTCCATGGGGCATATTTACAGGAGATATAATTTGCTGGCATCTCTAATACGGTGGTGTCCGTGCGTGCGCGCGCAGCACATGTTACCCCACCTGGACGTCGAAGCTTGTAAAGAAGCTACGCAGCCTCCACGTTCTTTCTCACCGCGTGTTTGTTGCAAGTGTCAACAGTTACTTTGTTACGTTTATTAGATAAATCAATTAAACGTCGTGACTTTCAGAGTTTACTTTGATGATAATTTATAAAAACAATGAGTGCATTAAAATAATGTATTTTCTGTGAGGAGATAAATACACTAGAGAAACTTATTCCTTTCAAGAAAAAGAATCTCGATAAGTGCCGTGGATTGCGTGCAGTGCGTGAAACCCGCCACCTTAGTAAAAACGATCCCGATTTTTCCGATGTAAATAGTGATACCATCGATTGTTACTTGGCGCGGATTCAAAATGAGCTAATTCTTTTTTCTCTTCCGACGGAAAACGTTTTTTTTCAGCTGAGCCCCGTCTAAAATGTCCGTTAATTTTTTTTTGGGCTTGTTTAAACATAAAAAACAGTTTCCAATTGAGAACGGACATTAGGGAGTAACAAAATTATACCGAAAAATTTTATGTATTCAAAATTCAATTACGGACAAACGCGCCATTTAAAAGTCCGTTCATATTTTTTACTTAAAGAGCCTTTAAATAAACAATAATTTTTCGAATAGATATTAGGCGATTACACAAAAAAGAAATTGTCAGAAATTTTTATTTATCGACCTCCAATATTCTTCTGCTCCACTAAAAATGTTCGTTTGCATCTTTTTTGCGTATTATATGTCAATGAATACACAGAAATAGCAAACATACATTAGGCGATTACTTTTTGAGCTTATATTTTTTACAGGTTCAATAAATAATTAAATGGCTTTTGCCCCACTAAAAATTTCCGCCGCCGGAAAGTTTTTTGTTGTTATGTTATAAACTATCAATCTAGGTGGGCATTATTCATTAGGCGATCAGGCGAAAATTTTGGTTACGGTCTCTCGTACTATTACATGGCTTATGTCCATTTAATAATTTTATATAATAACTGGTATTTTACTTATATTTAGCACGACCTGTATAGCATTTTGATTCAGTTTTTGTAAGTGAGATAGTTTCAACAATCAGAAATTTTCTTTGTATAACTGCTAACCTCTGTTATATTGTGTATCCTGTGTGATGTAATTAATATATTTACTAAATTCTCGCACAACAGTTGTAATCAATTTAATATTTATTAGCGCACCTCGCTTTTAGGTTATGTGCAATAAATGCCATCTATTAAACGTAGTCAAGCTTTTATGTAGAAATTATAGATTCATTACCTTTATCGATTCTATTAATTGGCTCTGAAACTTGCTAGTAAGGAAACCTAACTAGAAAGGAACCAGTTTGTGCGCTTAAATTGCCTATCAAGAAATGGCAACACCCGTACAATTTTTGCAGCTGCCAATTTAGTAAAACACTAAACAAGTTTGTATATTGGTACTATGTTGTTGATCGTAACATAAAAAAGTTTACCTTATTAGTTAAAATCACGAAGGAGTCATTTTCCTGCCGATTTTGATTTGATTTGCACTTTAAAATGTTCAACTGTGAGATATTCCGTAATTTATATCACAATCATATCCACGTTTCGTGTGTTTCACACAACCAGATAAGTTTTAATTATTAGTAATTTAAATTTTCAATTTCGTCCTTATTGCAATTTCAATTATTTTTATTTATTTTTTAAATTCAATAAGTAATTAAAATACTACATGTTACCACATGGTGGTAATAAGATAGTCCTTTCTCTTTAATTTTTGGCAATTTATAATTTGCCAAACAGTATTAATAAATTTATTAATTGAATGACTGATTAATTAGTTAATTAATTTGTTTTTGGGCATTAATTTATTCCTATGCAGAATTTATTTTTATGAATTAATTAATTTTTATGCATTTATCTACCTCTATGCATTTAAGTACTTCTATACCGCAGTTATTTCTATGCATCATTTATTTTTACGTATAATAATTACTTTTACGTATTACGTATTAAGCAGACTTCTAATAAGCAATTTTCACATATCAACTTTCTTTGGAACAAAACGCCTTCTTGCAAGGATAAATTGCCAAATTATTTAGATTGGGTGCTCTACCAGACAATGGGGTCCTGAACTGGAGTACCAGAGCTTTCCATTTCCATCTATACTGACTGGAAATCCAGGAAATTGGCATCAAATTCATTATTTCTTTTTGTATTAAAATTACTGCTTTTTCATTGATATAGTTTTATTAACAAAATTTCACCTAAAGTTACATTTCAAATAACGTACATATTTTTCCCAAGGATTTGTTGTGGAAACCAAATAGTATATATTGTAAATTGAGTTGTTTTCATTAACAACTAAATTCTTATTCAAAAATAAAACACAAGGTTCTTGAAGAAACACGGTGATTTTATTGATTCTTGAAGCCTAGTACGAAAACTTTTCGCTCAATATTTCAATTGGGAGTGCGTTATTTCTCTCCGAATATTATATTTTAGTTTTTTCAAAGTTTGGGGTCGATTAGAAAACACTTTTGACTTTAAGTAGCCCCATAACCCCGATGGCAGGGACCAGTTGGAAAACTAGATTTCGTCCTATATTATTTTGCACTGCTTTAGGTCTCTATTATTTTAGTAAATAAATGATTAAGTAAGTAATTGAATGTATCTTTCTTAGTACTGCCCAACTTCAATTTATTGTCATCGATTTATAAACTATTAGCACGTAGGTGGTCTTCAAAATATAAATAAGTCACGCTTTTTTTACATTTTTTTTGTGGTATAGCAAAAAATATTTTAGACAAAAGATGTAGGTCTAGAGTACTATCCGACGATGTATCACAAGTACATATTTGATTAGAAATAAAATTTTGAGAATTTTTTTAAAATTTTGAACCGCCGCCATTTTTAAATGAAGAAGGCGATGTGGCCCATCTTCGAACTTAACCGAGATATAGATGAGATTCTGCCAAAACACCCGCGAAAACCTAAAAAACATATATATACATATATGAAATGTTATTGTACTTCCGGGTGCTCTCCCGCGTCTATGGTCGACTCCACCAGGAGTCATGGTTGTCTAAACGACGCTTCGGCATAATCTCATCTGCCATCTTCAGGTTCTCACTTAAAGCTGCCTACTGCTGCTACTCGTTGCTCGAACTGAACTCTGAGCAGCGAGTCAAGTGATCATGATATTCCCTATTTGTATTAAACTTATCCAAATTACTTTTTACATAAACTAAATTGTAATATATAATTGCGAGAGGGGAAGGTTAATATACTGAACTTTATCAACCATGGTTTACAACTGTCACGGTATGGAACACCAGCTAATATTCTGGTAGCTCCCTTTTGGAGAATAAAATTTTTTTGTATGTAATAAGAGGTTCCCCAGTTTATTATTCCGTAAGTCATAGTACGGTGGAATAAAGCATGATAACTTATTAGAGATAGATGAATGTCTCTTATAACTTCTGAACATTTGTCTTCCACACTTTCAGTTTTATTAATGGGGATGAGAATAGAACAATCATCTGCATAATTTACTAATAAATTTGGTTTCGGAATAATTAATGATATGTCGTTGATGTAAATAACAAACAGTATTGAGCCTAATTTACTAACTTGCGGAATACCTGTACCGACATTTAAACATGTTGAAACATATATTACCTCATTTTGTTCAATTAGAACTTTTTGTTGGCCATTGCAGAGGTATGACGTGAATCAATCCAAAGCTACTTCTCTTACCCCATAAGTCTCCAATTTTTGTAGGAGAATTGCGTGGTTTAAGGGGTCGAATGACTTGGAAAGGTCCAGAAACATACCGCATGCAAGGTTTTTTTGTCTCAAGTGTTTCCGTTATTGATTTTGTTAATTCAGTTAGAGCCGACTGATTCCGTAGACCTGCTATTTAAAAATCCGTGTTGTGATTTATTAAAGAGCGAGTTTGTGTAAAATAAATTTGTTAATCTGTTGTTTATAACTAGTTCAAGGTTATAGACCTATAGTTGTCGTAGTTATTTATATCGCCTTTCTTATATAGGGCCAGTATAACAGATATTTTTAGATTTTCAGGCACAATTCCTGTAAGCATCGACATATTTATAATCTGGGCTAAGGGGCCGGCAATTACTTTAATACATTTTTTTTAATATTGAAGGGGGTATCATATCCTGCGCTCTGTTTATTTTTGAGTTTGATAGATAGATTGATAATTTCCTCCACATTTGTGGGGTAGAAATAGATGGAATTCGGATTATTTCGGAATTTACATTCATATGACTCTTTATAAATTTGATTATTCGATATAAGTTTAGGGGCTGCATTAATAAAATGATCGTTAAAATTGTCCGCCATATTTTCTAAATTCTCATTGACCGGCAGTGTGTTTAACCTATTTTTTGTTTTGTTTGTTAGGTTATTATTAGGCTATATTCCAAATTGTTTTAGACTTATTGTCAGTATTGTTTATTGCAACAGCAGAGCCACCACCCCCCACCCCCCCCCACCCAATTAACAAGATCAGATGGTCGAATACTTTAAAAAAGAAAAATTGTGTTGATTTTGAGTGAAAATCAATATATTTCGATAAGACGGCTTCTTATGGCTTCCCGGAGTATTGGTGGATTGTTCCCTCATCAGTGAGATAAATTATGTTTCATTTGTAGGTTAGGTCAGAACTGCTCACATTAGGCACGCTTCACGTGCGTTTCTGACTTTGTAAATTAAATCGTGATATCTTTAGGGTTCCACGGACGGGGCTTCTACACACTTCAGTGAAAGTTCCACGGACGGGGCATCCACACACAGTGGAAGGTGCCAGGGCTGGTGAGGCTACAATCAACCCCATCCTTGGGTCCATTTCGTGTGTCCCGAAGACATCTCCGTAGGGCTACAGTTCTTCCACGACTCGGTATCGTGCCACCCTAAACAATTGTGTTGTGTTGTTTATTTTTTTACTTACCGGGGACCACCTTCAGTGGTTCAGCTGGATACTTTTGCATTTTTAACTTGTACATATTTAAAGATTTTATGCATATATATATATTTAAGGAGGTTCTTTAAAGCAAACCTTTGTGGCAGAATCTATGACAATTTTTGAGGACATTGTAAACCGATGTGTAGCTACACGAGGCATTTTATGAATGTTATAACTTATTAATCGAAATACTTGCCACACCTTGTGAACATCGCCAAGTTACATGCTAGAGAACCAATATCTGTAAATTGTTTAATATAGTGCATTTCATTTTTAAAGAAAGTGTCATTATTTCGTCTGCGACCACTACGTATGGAAACTTCAGTGAATTGTAAAGTAAACTAATAATTGTTCACAGTTTATGTAAACTTGGGCTAAACGCCCTGAGATAGTCCGAGCTAGAGAAATTTTATCGTAGGCACGTACATCACTTTCCGGGTTAAGTTTGTGGCCTTACGATATCTGCTACGCTACAGTAGCCCAAGTGATTTCGTTACGTAATATCTTATAATCATTAATATCCAAGGTATTTATTTGTTCATGTACGTGTAATCCGTAGCATGTAGTAAAATTATTTCAATCGTGTCATATGGCATCAAGGTGATGCTTTCCATTGCATTTTTGATAGATATATTAGTTATCTAAAACAACATTACTGTTTCAATATAATAGTTGTATTCGATGGATATAACGATTCTAGTAAGAATATCAAAGCAATGGAATAACTTCGACGATCTAATGTACTTTCTGGCTCTTCCGATGTTCTCTTCGATGAAACGATGCATGTACAAATGAATCAAAAAAAACTCTTACCCAACCGTCGCAATAAACATAGGTTCATTTTGATACTGCTACAAAAATTAGTTACTGCGAGCATATCTGCTAAGCAAGCTCGGGACGATGCTGACGTTCTGATAATGGAGACAGCACTTGAAATATCACATGCAAATACAGCTGCTTTTGTGGGAGAAGATGTAGATTTGCTAGTTCTCCTCATTGCCCGTGCTTCTTCACGTCAGCGAATTTTTTTTTAAACCAGGCAAAGGAAATATTCATACAAAAATATATTCTCCTGATACCATCGGTCATTACACAAATTGCAAGCAACATCTTTTATACGTATACACTATAACTGGATACGATACAACTTCCGCTCTTTTCAATCGATGTAAAAAGAAAGTTCTACAGTTACTTGAAAATCGCCAAGATTTGCAGCGTTCAGCGGAAGTGTTTCAGCAGGAGACTTGTTCTTCCGAAGTTATTGTTAATAATGGAGTACATTTCTTATTGGCGATATATGGAGCTCCAATTAAAGAAGTTTCACTTGATAACTACCGATACTGGAGCTTTGCTAAATCCACTAGGTTCAATAAATCTGTAAAAGTACAATCACTTTCACTAACAACTGGATCCACCCAACAGCATCTATTTCGGGATTATTATCAAGTACAAACTTGGTTGGGTAATGAACTAAATCCTGAACAGTCATGAAAGATAATGTTTTAGAGCCTGTCATGACGTTACTGCCACCTGCGTCCGATGAATTCCTCCATATGATCTGCAATTGCGCAAAAAATTTTGTGGGACGAACTGCGGTTGCAGAAAAATTGGTTTGCTATGCTCAGCCGTTTGTGGATACTGCCATGGTCAGGTCAATTCTGTCTCAATGCACCTCCCAGTGATACGGCAGATACGTCTGAAGATACCAACCCGCAAGATTTTGAATACGAAGGAACAAACCTTTTTGAGGAAATTGATGATGGCAGCACTAAAATAAATGTAGAAGATGAATCATTGCTCCCGGTAGAAGAGGATGAAGAAGAGGAGTATCGATTTTCCACCTATTTTGACTAAGATATTAGACATATTGGGGAAACCATGTAAAAAGAACGCGCCTTGCATTCTACCTCGAAGGTGGTGGGGAAACGAATGCATCACTATTGCAGCACTATTTCATCATGTTGACTCTTTGTGCGACTTATAACGTGAAAACGGTAGCTTCTACTAGATAATGTAAACAACCTTTCTTATAGAGCATTTCCTTATCGACAACTTTTGTAACTGCAAAAATTATCGTCTGAACAATAGCAAGCGAGATATTAACGTGAAACCAATTTTTTGGCCTTTGACCTCCGAATAACTATTGAAGGGTACAAGATGTCGATGGGGACTTTTCACACATTATTCATAACGTTTAAATGAAGGTGTACGCAAAATTTCAGCTTGTTGAGAATTTTTGAGAAGTGAAACCCTTAAGTTACTGGGCTATGTGTGTTGAGGGAAATTATTGTTATTTTGAATTATTCTATTTTGTTAAGTTAAATTTATATTGTAATTTTTTTCTCTCTTTATTTGTGCAATGAATTACTAGAAACAAATATAATGTCGAGTAAAATTAAGAATTGTCCTGGACTAATAATTTTTTGCTACAAATTGTTGAGACCATTATAAGAAATGCACCAAAAGATTTGCTATATCTAGAGAAACGAAATAATACTTTTCAGAATAGGGTTACTCGCTTTTTTTTTCTTGAATGAATCTAATCGCATAGCTTATTACTATAAAATTAGTATATTGTTTTGTATGGAGCAAAAGTGACATTTTTTGTGTCAATGATGTATTTGGCGGCAAGAACAGCCGAGAAAAATCACTTTATTCCACATGTATCATGCTATTTTTTCTTAAAACGTGAAATGTGAATGAAATAAATACTAGTTTTCTTCAAGCATCAGAAAAACGTGACATTTTTAACTAATTCCATGATAAAGTCGGGGCAAGAATTCAGGCGATGCACGTCACGAGTGACGAAATTGAAAACATTTTAATGCCAACATAATTTTTAAGTATTAATTACATTAAAAAGAGTAATTCTTGACACCAAATTATTAAGCTTTTTTCATAAATAAGTACAGTTCAATGTGGCTTCATAATCCTTGGCATTTTTGTCTTATTTTTAGAAATAGAAGTTAATTAAATCGTATTTCGTCACGAAAGATTGGTAGTATAAATTTACTAAATTTCGATTTTATTGATTCGAATTATTTTATTTTTGATTAATTGTTGTTTCCTTGTTTTATTTACTATTAGTTCTTTTCAGAACTAATATAATTGTATTATTAGTGTTATTCTGGTAAGTGGAGCAAGATTTATTTATGTGAAAACAAATTAATTTCATGCATTATATTTTTAGGTTACCTGTCATAACGCCGAAGGCATTTGGTAAAGGTATCCAGGAATTAATTTGTTCTTTAATAAATTATTTTGAGAGAGAACGTGATGCCGGTGGACCACTGTTACCATTAACTGCTGTAAGAGAGGCAAGTATAATTCTAGAAGTTAACTATATATCTTAACATAACCAGTAAATTTCAGAGAGTTGATAATGCATTAAACATAAGTTTGAGTGCTGTTAGCAACGTTCCCAAAAAAATGCAGACTGGGAAAGCTTTAGGTAGCCCTAAAAGAACTGGACCAACAACAAAGCCTGTATGCGACATTGATAACTTTGACCAAGCAGCAATTCGAAATGTTATTTATGAAATGTACAGAAACGGTAGGTATTTATTAAAATAATGTATGGAAATATTTATTAAAGTATTTATTATTGTTTTAAAACAACATATTACCAGAGAATCCCTTTCAGAGCTGTTGATTGAACGGGACATTTACAAAGGAAGCTTGAGTAGCTTGGGCAAAATATTGAAAAAAATAGGTTTCAAATTTCTAAAAGATAATCCACGTAGAGAATTAATGGAACTGCCAAATATTGTTCTCAGCCGCGTCACTTTTTTGCAGAAATATGTAAAAAATATTTCATTGGGGTATCCTCGACAATAAATATGTAAATGTTTTTTCTCTTATCATGAATAGTAAATAACTAAAAAATGTATAATTGTTTAATATCGTAGTAATTTTATTTAATTAGCAGAATTTAATTATAATTATGATTGTACTATAATATACATTATAAAACTCATTGTCCAGTTATTAAATAAAGTTCATTTGAGAAATTATTTATAATCTATTTTTGTTCCAATTAATCGAATTTTCATAGATTTTTGTTATATGTATTGTGGGTTGCAGACGTTGCAGTTATCACAGGCCATTGAACTGTATAAGGAACTGGAATGGCAACGCTAGATAAAGTTGTATGGTAGGGGCCGTAGCCGCGAGAGATAGATTGTGTTGAGTATTTCCCTCTTTATTTGTTACGTGCGTTGTTATGTTGGTTTATATATGTGCATTTCGTTTTTAAACTTTATTATCAAAATAATTGTGAATTTTGAAATTGCAATCATGGTGACGAATTGTGTAGCATACAAGTGTAATAATCTTCACGATAAACGAAATAAAATTCAATTTCATGGATAAGATTAAAATTTTTGCGTCAGTTTAACCTCACTTTTAAATGTTATGTTTCGTATTTTCCAGATTTCCTTTCAAAAGACCGGATATTTTAAAACGATGGATAAAAGCTGTAAGAAGAGACAATTGGGAACCAACAAAAAATAGCAAATTATGTAGTTCACACTTTTTAGAGTCTGATTATCTGCATCGACCTGGAACATGTGTAAAATTGTTAAAACCTAATGCTGTGCCTAGTATTTTTAATTTTCCGCAGCATTTAATGAAGAAAAACATGTGTCGAAAAACTTTAAAACGTTGTTTGGAAAATTCTTTGGATAACAGTGAAGAAGCTCCATTGGTAAGAAAGCGGTTTTGTTTGTAGGTATTACAGAAAGTTACTAATTATATTCTCTATTTTTAGAAATTAATCAAAACTGCAGACTATGTTGAAGAAACAACTAAAACTGCAAAATGTGTGGATGCTCAGACACAAACCTCGCAGGGTTTAGAAGTAGACGAAAAATTGAAAAAGAAAGTAAAGGCATTGCGACAAAAAGTTATGAGAAGAAATGTTAAAATTTCCTCAATATCACATTTGCTAGAAACAATTAATGATGCCGGGCACTGTACAGAAAATTTACGTTCTGTTTTAGAAAATAATTTTTCTGGAATTCCCTTGGAACTGATTATGACTCAGAAAAATAATGAAAGTGCCATTCCGCAGCAAAGAAAATATACTGACACAATGAAACAATTTTCACAAACGCTTTACTTTTTTTATTCCCCGAAAGCATACAATTTTGTTAGAAAAAATTTAATTTTGCCAAGCCCAAGGTCAATTAGAAACTGGCTGTTCAAATATGATTGCAATCCTGGACTGCTGAAAGAAGTATTCATGTTTTTAAAAGAGGAATGTATTTAAAAACCGTTCATTAAAGATTGTGCCCTTGTTTTAGATGCAATGTCAATTAGAAAACAAATCATGTGGAGTGAAACTGATGGGAGATATGTTGGATACTGTGATTTTGGTGGCGTTATTGATGTAGACATGCAAATTGCTGCATCTGAAGTTTTAGTGTTTCTAATTGTTAGTTATAGAATGAATTTTAAGTGCCCTGTGGGATATTTTTTAACCAACAAAACTGATGCTATAGTTCAAGCACAGCTTTTGTCATGCTGCATAGAGAATTTATTTAAAATTGGAATTACTGTTCATTCTATAACTTGCGATGGAACTGCGACTAATATACAAACTTTAAACAATTTGGGATGTAAAATTATTGGTGATAATATTATTGCAAGTTTTGGTCACCCTAGTACTTCAAGTAAAGTGCATTGTATGTTGGACAATTGCCACATGATGAAGCTGGCTCGAAATACATTTGCAGAAATGAATATTAGTTCTTAGAAAGGTGATATTAAGTGGATCTATGTGGTTAAATTATATGACCTTCAAGAGAAAGAAGATTTAAAATTCGGTAATAATTTAACATCACGCCACATTTTTTATAAGAATAAAATTATGAATGTACGTTTAGCAACTCAGGTGTTAAGTAGCTCTATAGCAGATGCTATAGATTATCTACGACAGATGGGTCATCCAGACTATCAACAATCCGAAGCTACTGTGGAATTTATAAGGGTTATTGATAGGATCTTCGATTTGCTTAATTCTAGAAATCCCTTCGGGAAAGGGTTTAAAGCTCCAATTAAACCAAAAACAATTGCTTATTGTCGCGAGGTATTCACCTCTTCAATAAATTATTTGAAAAGCTTAAAAATCGATAACATCCCAATATTATATCATGCTCGAAAAACTTTTGCTACTGGTTTTATTACAGCGATGGAGAGCACATTAAATCTCGCTGAAGATTTATTTAACTTAAGTAGTGGTCCTCTGCAATACCTTTTAACATACAAATGTTCACAGGACCATTTAGAATTACTTTTTTGTTGCATAAGGGGTCGAGGGGGTTGGAACAATAACCCAAATAGCTTACAATTTAAGTGGGCATTGCGCCAATTACTTTTTAGAAATAAAGTAACCCCCAGTATAAATGGAAACTGCTTGGATTTAGGAATAGGAAGCGAATGTGCATCAGCTTTTGAATTTCGAACATGTAAACGAAGCTTGAATGACAACTCTGATGATAATGTAGAATTTGATTATAACTTATTGTATAATATAAATATAGATAATTTCTTATTAACAGACCACCAAGAAAACATTTTATATTATATGGCTGGCTATGTAATTAAAAAGATATTACCAAATTTAAATTGTAAATTTTGCATGGAAATTTTGTTGTTTAGGAAAAATGTTGAACACGACTATTGTAATACAAATGATCATCAACGATTTGTAAATGTTGTAAATAGAGGAGGATTGATTTGCAGCTCTGAAATTATTTATAAGGTAATAAGTTATACTGAGAAACAGTTCAGAGTATTGTTTGAAGCTGACTTGATGTATAGTAAGAAATCTAAGCAAATCATACTAAATAATGTTGTTCAGTATTTTTCTGAAAAATTTCATTTATTTTTACCAAGGCATCCAAATATTGAAGAATTTGGTTTCGAGGATTTGCACGAAATTCAGTTAATAAAACAAGTTGTTAGTCACTTCTTAACTTGCAAGTTGCACTATCGTGCTAAGCGAGAAACAGAAATGTTAGTAGGTAAAGGAACTAGTATAAGACAAAAATTAAATAAGTTAATTCTGTTCAGCAATGTGTAATAAATATGTACTTTATTGACGTAAAATAAATATTGTTATACCTATTTTAGTAATATTTCCTTATACCCATCCTAAAAAATAGAGTTAATTTATACAACTATATAAAATAAATTTTTTTGACATTGTCGGTTATAATTTTATAGCAAGCATTTTTTAAATAAAATTGACTTAAATAGGCAATCAAAGTATAACAGCCATTCCTAATAAACATAACACCATTTGGCTGTACCTTGTTTATTTTTTGAACTAATGAAACATATAATTTTTAGAAAAAAAATTATGGTAAGTAAATTATAGTAACAATCACATTAGTGTAATTTATTTATCATCATGCACATTAATGATTGTATTTCAACAAATTATATAACTACACATAAAGTAGGTATTTTTATATCATTTTTAAATAATAATAATAAATCTTATAATTTATCCAGAAGGCAATGAATAATAGTTTTTGTTATGAAAATGTTCCTTTTTGTTAAGAAATTTTGTAGGTACCTTTCTGTATAGGTATATAGTATTTAACAAATATATTCTATGAAGTGAAAATTTGCCCTTTCTTTCATCCTATTTTTCAGTTGATTATGTGGCAATAAGGATTTATTTTAGAATACATCTATATTGGCATATATCCTACTTTGAATTTATAATATTTATAGACAGCACAAGAACTTTTTACCTATGATACACCTGCTAATTTTGAATGGTGTTCAACTTTATAATTGGCTTTCTGTGTATCAGACAAGGATAGTTATACTCGCGTTGCGCGGGTTGCCTAAATCTACCGAGGCTACGCGATTTTCACAAGGCATTGCCGTTCCAGTTCTTTTTATAGTTCAATGTCACAGGCACAGCATAAAGCTTTATGCTGTGTCACAATTCATCATTTTAATGATACATTTTCAGTTGTGGCAATATAATTTGCATGTGGCCTGAATTGGGGGTTGCAGCTATTTCAGGTGCAGTCGCTTTGATTGACTTCATATAATTATAGTAATTTTGTCGATCTGTGACGTGCATCGCCTGAATTCTTGCCCCGACAATATTAAAGTTTGATATTTTAGACGGCTGGACATTGCTATTATCAGCGGAGGAAGGGGTGTTTCTCTGACGCTGTGAAAGGAAGAAAAAGTATGACTGATTGTTTATAAATAATAGCGATATATTAAATAAAACAACTTATATGCTTTAATTATTAAATAATAGTACACCATAATTTTAATATTTGAAAATTATATATTTTTTTCTCATCGCACCACGTGCGGAATCTTCTAAATGGAGCTTCATAGACACTGCCAGATTGTGTAGGAATAAATTATTCATAGTATCTGCGGCACTGTCCGCAACCTCAGGAGGTGTACAATCAAAAACTGAGTCTGTCATTCTAATCTAGTATAAGTGTGATTTAAAAGAATAATATCAAAAGAACATTTATTAAAATACTTAATCGTGGGGAGCGACGTATTTGAAGCGCCTGAGACTCGTTTTCGGCCGTGAGTGACTGATTAAGCCCACCGTCGCTCCCACACTGACCATGGCCTTCTGCACACGGAGGTCCTCGTCATAGATATGTACTAGATTCATCTTGCAGAGTCGATTCCTTTATGCCTAAAAATCTATACACGGAACGTATGTCAAAGTAACGGGAATCGTATCATCATCAATAAAAATTTAATACAGTAGTTGAAAAAATGTCTAGGTTTTGAAGAGGATCTACTTCTTCCCTTGTGTTTAGGTCGTCGTAATAACAAAAAGAAAAAGAAGAGATTATAAATGCATCCTGATATCCACAGAAATAATAATAGATTATTTATTGCTACAAAGGACTTATTGGAAGACGACTCTAAATTCCAAATGTTCTACATCTTCCCAACATAATTTTCAATTAACCGTACAAATTTCACAGTTTGATCGCTCATTCTATAATTTAATAATAATCCGGTCAATTTAGACATTCGAAGGTGCATAAAGTCCCAACAAGCTGAAAATCAGTAAAATTGTTTAAAACATAATTATAAATAAAATTTAAAAGTTCCCCATCATTCCCGTTGTATGGAAAAAATTTTACTCGAGGTCAAAGGTAAAAAAAAATGAGTTTTTCGCGATTTTCAGCAAAACGGTAAGTTTTATCATAAAAGTACCCCAGACAAAAATTGTAGATCATAAAATTATCTATAAGAAATATACCAGTACTTTTTTTCCTATGAGCCACCGTTTCTGAGATATAACGACTCAAAAAGTTGTAAAAGCTGTTATCGTCATAATATGCATGAGTACGCCACGTATATACATCTCTAGAATTGTTATATACGTTGAAATATTTTTCTATCGGTCATTGTAACATACTTAAAATATAAAATATACATAAGTTATAACTATAAGAATATCAGGTAAAATGAAACCCAGTCCCTTAATTTACACGGCAGTGTAACTTCGAGACATCTGTCTCTTGTTCTATTGTGTGCATGGCTAGGGTCTTATATCTGCTATAATAAATGAAATACCGTTAGTCTTGAACGTCACTCTGTAGTGAAAACACGTGTTTATCCTAACTTATATCGTGCTGTTTTGAGTTTTATAACAAAAATGTCAGAATATTTTGAACAATTTTACTGATTTTCAGCTTGTTGGGACTTTATGCACCTTCACTCTCATTTTTTGGTCTAAATTGACCGGATTATAAACGCACTTCGCCGTGCATAATATGTAGCTAAGCAACTGGCAATGCTGTACGCCCGCCGTATTGCACCTTGCGTGCTATGGCTAAATCGCGACGCTGCGTCTTCGTGTACAGTCGTTCATTTAAAACAATGTAAGAGACATGGAAGCGTACATCTTTCGTAAGTCGCGTCTAATACGCATCTATAACGAGAAGCTTCGTGTGCAGAGTGCCTCTCGGAGTAACGGCAAATTTAGACAATTGCCATATCAACAATTTTTAAATGATCGAGTCGAAAACTTTTGCATAGGATTCTTTGAATATTCCTCTGTAGATTCCAGCTAAAATCATCCCTTAAAATTAATAAACAACGCCACAGCGATTTAAAAAAGTATTTCAGCTTCTATTGGCTATAAAGATTTTTTTAAATTCGTGTAAAAATGTCAGCCGTCAGATGTTTTTAATAGCATTTCGATACCATGCATCACCGAAGAGATATTCTATTTGTTTATAATGAAAAAATTAATTCTAACGTTGCCTTCAACAATTTAAAACCAGTACTTCATTTGGTACTTTTTGATATTGACAGTATAAACCATGAACTTTAATTTGCGCATCGCAGATTGCTGTAGGACCGCCATATCGTTGAGAAATAAGCGTTAAAAAAAGACAAAGTTATTAAGAAATAGATTGTGCAAAAACTGTTCGACCATATAGCTCCCAATTTTGCGTGCATTTTTTATGCTTTAAGAGACTTCTTTTCCTGTAGTAAGAAGTATATGAAACATGTTTTTCTATTGTTTATTAACAATTGAAAAACAGCCAATTTAGCATGTTTTTGCAATGACTCATAAACAAATTAACAGATTTTGATGAAATAGGTCTTTTTTTGTAGGTTTTTTCAAGACGCACAACTTTTATGTTTCTAAAATCAATAGTTTTTTCTAAAATTCGAAAAAGCATGTTCTCACACCTTGTTTACTTAAAAAAATTGCCACGCAAAAAAATTTAGTCTAAGAAACCCTTACCATCATTCTGAACATTTTTGAATATCGTTTCACTGCTTAATTATTTATTATTTATGAAATGTACGAAAGTGCGAATTTTTTGAAAGAAAATATACATTCCATTATTCACACTTCTTCGAGATACCTCAATTTTTAAAAAATTAAGGTTCTAGGTTCGACATTTGCCGAGAAAATGCAAATTTTTCCGGAGAAACGAATTTGAAGCGCCCGAGACTCCTTTTCGGCCGTGCGTGGCTGACTACCGCCACCATCATTCCCACACTGACTATCGGAGCAACTCATGGAGTCGGACAATCAAAACATAAGGAACTGTTTCCAGAGTCAATTTTTTTCTAAACATGTTAGTTGCATCGAATACTATACGAAATGGACATTTTCTACCTCTAGCAACCGCCGCTACGCAAGTTAACGGCCATTTTGTGAAAAATCTCCCATTTTGGTCGTTCTTTCTAAATATAGATGAGTATATCTCGATATGTGTGGGTCCAACAAAATCGAAAAAAATTGAGGCTGTTTGTTATGGTACAGGCTATCAGCGGTTACAATATGAAAATTTATCTGCAAACATAACCTCAAAAAAAAATCTCCAAATGTACCAAATGATCAAAGGATCCCCGTGTCGGCCGTCATATGCCTACCTTACACTGACGAGAGTCAACAGTTCGAAACCACAGTCTGCAAGTGGTGTGAGACGACTGGCCACGAGAGCTCCTTTAGGATCAGTCTTTCGGCTGGTGTTTGTTTCAATCGAAGCTTTAGCGTTCTATTACCAATATGCAATTATTATACTTAACACACCAGGCTTATAACTTGTAATTCAGCGCTCGGCGGGGCACATAGCCCGCAGAGTAGCTGTTGTTTGCAGTCTGGTTACGTTCCTTATAGTAAAATAAGGATTTTATAGAGGAGTTTGCGACTAAAAATATTATGTTTTAATCTAATGGATAATGGAATTTGTATGTGAATGAAAAATTAAAAATCAATTTTTCACTTTTTCCCAAGTTTAAAATTTTTTCTTGTTCACCATCATAAAGTGCATAAAAAACTACATTAATTAACAAGAACCTTATACGATGCGATGCACAAAAGTAATTGACCAATCAATTTTATAATTTGAAGTCAATTTTTGTGACTTGTATTAAATATAGTGACTTAAAATTTTAACCAGTTATTGTTCACATTACAAAGTATAATTTCTGAACATTTCATAAAATTTCGCGTAAAACGTCCAAAGTTATAACTTAATATTGCTAATTGAGGTTACGTGTGCAGATAAAAATTTCATATTTTAACTGCTGACAGCCTGTATCATAACGAATAGCCTCAATTTTTATCGATTTTTTTGGACCTACATATACCGAGATATACTCATCTATATTTAGAAAGAACGACCAAGATGCATGTTTTTTTACAATGACTCAAACAAATTAACCGATTTTGATGAAGTAGGTCCCATTTGTAGGCTTTTTCAAGACGCACAACTTTTAAAAAACGCTTTTCTTTCTAAAATCAATAGTTTTTTCTAAAACTCGGAAAAACTATTTTCTGACACCTTGATTGTTTAATAACAAAATTTGCCACGCAAAAAAATTGAAGCCTAAGAAACCGTCATCCATCACCACCATCATTCTGAACATCCTGGATTCGGCTTATACCTAGAAACATTTTTTGTCAAAATCATATCATTTTCATACTAATTCGACTGGAGTACAACGCATACAATATATTCATAGCAACATGTATTTTGTTTAATAATCCGGCCATGCGATATTAACACAATACGTTTTTAGTGATAAAATTCGTGATTTTTCATCTTCTAGCCGGATTCACTAACCTACAAGCTCGTCACAAAAGTATCACTTTTTTAATAAAACAGTATATTATATTTTTTCTTCAAATACTTTTAGCGCTGCTCATGAGTGGCAGTATATTTCTAGTCGAGTTAATTCATCATACCCAACTCGAAATATTTATTAATAATGTCAAAACAACAATAATATAAATGTAGAAAATTTAAACATTGTTTGTTTAAGTTCACCAAATCGAAGAAAAACATTTTTTAGAACGTATTTTTTTCAGTGCTATCAGCATATTATTTTGTAAATTTTAAAACCAAATATGTATTTATTATATTTTTGTTAAGTAAACTGCAGTTTTTAAAATTTCTTACTTTTATAATAAAACAAGTTGGAGGAGGGTATAGATGCGCACTACAGATAAATATTTTTACAATCTACTTGATTGGGTGCAGGGAAACTGAAAATGTGCAAATCCACCAATAACTCAAAATAGAATTTTTGCAAGATTACAAAACTGCCCCTGTATATTTGTCAATCTGTATCCATCTGATATAATTTTTCGTAACATACATATTTTTAGTAAAATATAAATATTCCATTGCCGTATGTGTTATTCGACATTAAGTAAATATTTTCTATTAAAACAGAAAATGAAATCAAGGCAAATCTAAAAATAGTAATATTTAAATATGTACCTAGCTGCCTATTAATGTTCCTTTCCCTTATTGTAAATTACTGCCATCTATTGCAACTGAACACAACGACTGGTTGACTGGTTTCTCCTTAGAATATGTGGTGTATTTTCGGTACAGATATTTTCTGGCGTTAGGAAAAGCTAGCTTCAATTTCCATGGTAGAATTCGTTTATCGATTCGAGTGCTTTCCTCTAATTTCAATGTTTCACCGTAGATGGAGCTTGCAGTATAGTAAAAGGCATACTCCACTGTATTTTTGAAAATAGAGAAAAAATAAAGTTTAATTAATCCATAAATACAAACACAAATTTATATTTTCCTGAATGAAAATTGAAAACCCTAAGATATCCACATAATTTGATGAAGTTTATGTGACATATCTCTGATTAAACATTCTTTTATAAAAATGGGTAGGTGTAACTGGATAATCATAGTCAAAAATACATCAAAACCAAATTGTACTGTGTGTATATGATTTGTTAGCCCTCTATAAATAAACAATTACTGCCAATTTTAACTTTGTATCCCTACTGTAGAGCCAATTACAGAAGAAAACGTGATTTTCAGTTTCAATTTAATTTCGCTTTTATAATAATAATAGTAATAATAATAAAGTCTTTATTGGGAAAGATGTATATAAAGTATACATACATTCATTCACAAAGGCGAACTCTAGCTAAGGTTATTCTACTTAACTTTATTTAACACATAATATACGCTATTCACAAAAAGTATTAAAATATAGAAAACATGACAAATGAATAGGGAAAAAGAAAGAATTATACAAATAATTTAGTAAAGTATAACAAAACTAACAAATATGTAAGAAATAATTAGTGATAAAATATATCAACCAATCTTAGCTGCGGGCTAGCAATGACGTGGGAAATGGTCGTTGAGTGATTGTGTATGTGTTCTGGTTGAGTGGTTGAATAACTAATGCTAAACTCCACCAGGACGTTCATCTAAATAAGGCGTTAAAATAAAAATAAATAAATAAATATTTTGGGTGAGACGAGTGAAGAATTGTAAAATTGTAAATGTTTACCTTTTCCTTCTATAGGAAAACTGTTGTAATATGCCTTGTTAAAAATTTCCCTTCCTTTTTTTGGGAAAACATATTATTGTTGTTATATTTATTATTATGTATTTATGTATTTTGGTAAATAAACATTATTATTATTTCGGCACAGTACTATAGTTCTTAATTTTCATTCCTGATTATATTGCAATTTATAACACTTTCATATAATATAACGGTAAACAAACGGACAATAACTAAATAGTGCGTAAATGAATAGTCAATAACTTCCTTACATTACAATAAGTATAAAGGATGTCAACTTTTTCAATGGGATTGTATAAATTCTAAATTAAGAAACAGTTTGTTAAGGTGCTACTTAGTTCAGTGAAAATACGTACAAGAAAAAAATATCTGGAATTTTTTTACAGCAGCGTTTACTTTTGGATAAAAATTTGGAAAAGTTGTTTCTTTTACTTTTGGCAAAAAAGGCAAAAACTCCATCGGAGCAATATTGTTATATACAGGGTATAACAGGATCATGGTATACCCCCTTTTCTCCTTTAGTTTTGAAGATAATTGATTGAAATTTAGGATATACCACATACGTAATAAGCGTCACTCTTTGACGTACAATTGATTTTTTTCACTTCAGGTTTCGCCGGAAGTGACATTAACTTCCGATTTTTAAATGTAACATCCTGTATATTATTGCATTTTTGAATTTTGCATTATATTATGAATCCATGATGTCAAATAAGTGATATTTCAAACATCATTTTTTTTATAATATAATTTTTAGTTTTCCATTTAAGTGTGCCATGACGGTTCAGATTTATTCTAAATGACCCGTGTAATGCTACAAAAACCAAAGTCCCGTTAAAAACACAAAATTACGTGATTTATGAGCAAATAAATTTCACCAAAATTGTTTTTGGGGCAAAACTCAATTTTTTCAAATGGAACCATATCGGTACCTGGTACCATTTATTAGTATTATTAATAAGGAATTTACTAAGTAGGCTATGAAAATTATTAGTAAAGTTATAGACTTGTCTATAAAGAAGAAAATAGTTGTTTCAATTACTGAAGGTATCAGTATTTTTGGGTTTTTTTCAAAAAACGGAATTTAATTTTCATTTCCGTAGGGGTCCTATGGAAATTCTTTTAATGGAACTGTGCTATTTTTTTATTAATCAGGAATAATGATTCATGAACTATAACTTTTACGCCATTAATCTTTCTTAACGATGTCCTTCGTAATAATAAAAGTATTTTTAAAAAGTAAGGCCCAAATCATTTTAATATGGCACCTATCTACATTTAAATCCGAAATTGCAGATAGCCATGAAAATGACAGACAGTTGAATTATTCTTGACTTACTCACTTAATTTTCTTACATCGCATTCATCTGACGCGGCCATTTTGAAAAAATTAAAAAATTGTTCGTATCTCAGTTATTTTTTGGAATTATTTACATCTGAAAAAACTGTTGCACTTACAAATTTATGCTTAATAAGAAACCATAAAAAAAATATAGTCATTCCCTTTAAGAAAAAAAAGTTGATCTCACTTCTAGTTCAACCGGAAGTGATATTTTCATTCCTGTTAGTGTAAAAGTAGCCCATTATTAGGTGTACCAGAAACCAAATTTTTAAATACAAAAACAACCAAAATATTGGGGGCGTACATTGTGGCCACCCGGTATATCTCTCAACCTCCCCACCTCCTCTCAATGCTTGTTCATATGAGGTGACTTGAGATAATATGTCGGACTTTGTTCGTCTAATTTCGTATCAACAAAAAACAGTTTTGGAAGAAATAAAAAAATATAGCAAACGTAACTATGGGGCAAGTCAATCGAATCCAATATTTAAAATCTATAATTGATGTACTATGTACAGATTAAAAAGCAAAATGTAATTTTTGCTCCTACAGTCTTCCTTTCCATCCTCAAATGCTCATAACTACATTAGGAAGCATTTATGGAGATATATTTTGAAACACCCAGTATTACTGAGTATCTCATTATTTTAAATATTATCTATTTTTATTAAAGATTTATGTAAATACTATTTTCTACAATTATAAGCTATGGCAGAATTTTGAAGCTTCTATTTAAGATAGGATTCATAATTTTTGATAAATAAAAAGCTGTACGTGGTCAGGATAATTAGAAAATCGTCTTCAGAACTACGTTTTAGCCAGGTTATCGCTTATCTTAATTGTAATAAAATCAACATTTGATATAACATAAACAAAGGGGCTGGATTGGGTGTTGTTTGTAAAATACATTCGTGAGAGACTAGGAAATGCGAGGGTTAACCATGTAAACGATTATAATAACGGGTTTCTAAAACGCGAGGAATAAAGGAAGCAATTGTAATCGTAGGATTTTCCTATCCTGCCCTAGTCTCCTAAAAGCGCGAGCGGGTAATTATAAAAGATACTCGTCGTTTAAACCTGAATGCGACTACTAATGTCTTTGATAAAATTTTTCTCTGAGCGATTAAATCCATTTGGTATACCAGTCATTGCTAACTGCATCCAGCATATTTAACTGATAGAAGAAATTACGATTTTCTCACAAATATACAAGTCCAGCTACAGAAGTTCAGAATAATTCATCTTTTATGTTTTCTTGGGCTAAGATCGGGCGCAACTAAATAAATACTGGTTTGATAAAATGGAAAATGGAAAACTACACAAACATAGACGAGGGCATCGGTAGAGACCTGCAGATTAATTTAGAAGTTTATAGTGCCCCAGGAAATTTCCTCGGTAATTTCATTAATAATACGATTATCACTATTTTGTAACATAATAATTTTCACAATTTACTTGACATAACGGGATTTATTTCCGGACTCCGTGTTGCCATTTAAAATTGAATTTACATTCTGGTTTCAAGTGGGAAGTTGACAATTTCCCATATTTGTGGCACCAAAATGAATTTTGATAATTAGACTTTGATAAAATATTTGCTTAGAATCTAATAAAAAAGTAGGATAACGCTTATTGCACTATCCGGGAATTTTCTCAGTAATCATTTTCAGTCAGAAAATGAATCTAGATAACATTTCACTACAAAAATATCTCTTAGACAACTGTCATAAAAAATTACGTTTATCGGATTTGACAGCATTCCTAAAGTATCATCATCCTCTTTGCACTCATTGTATGCGGTTTGTCAATAAACTATCTAGTGACATTTTCATTTGTTTTCGTTGAAAACGAATTAAAACTGACAGCTTAGTAGCCTTCTTGCAAAATGTTGTCCTTATCTCCAGCAGTTTATACGAAACAATTTTAAAAATAATTTTACTTTTTCAGATAGTTGCCTAAAAAATGTTGTGTGCACCACGACTAAATGATTTTTTTTTGGTCTTATCCGAAGTTTGCTTGGCCTGGGCTGTCCCTCGGCCACAAACTTCGCATTCAGGCGAGAAAGATCTACTTTATGACCTTGATACACAAATAAGTTTACATTTACTAAATTTTCAGTATGAAAATTGTATATATTCAGAGACATGCAAAAGCTAGAGGTCTTTATAAGTCTGTTTTCAAACCAGGAGGACTAAATGTAAAATCCCAATTTGTACTATAAAAGTTACCAGAAAATTACCCTAGAATATTTTAGGGGTTCTAAGCAACCAACCTTACACGACTATAGTCTAGGTGTATGCAGTCTAATATACTTACTAAAAAAGGGTCTAGGGAATCCTCACATTCTTAATAATAAATTTCCAAAAAAGAATATTGTTTGAGATACTTGAAATTTGATTTGGTATATAAAACATATTAAACAATATTTAAAAAAAAACAAATTTAATTATTTTCAATTGATGTGTCAATGATATACATAATTTTCCCTCCACGTCCAATTTTGCCATGTACTGAGGAAGCTTTGAGATATAAAGTGCTTTTGATTTATAAATTTTATGCCTGTAAAAAATTAAATGTGTAAATGAAAGTAAAACAAAATTTCCCTATTAAATACACAACTATTTATTACCACAGGGTTCGATTACTGCTTGCAAATCTGGGCGACTATTTATTTCATGTAGAATTTTGTTTAGGATAAGCATTTAATTTTTGTATAAGAAACTATGTATTATTTGTCGAATAGAGTTTTTCATTGTTTCATCAAATCTGGTAATAATTCCTGGTCTTCCTCCAAGTTTTTTTGGCCTGCGTATATTTCCAGTCTTTCTATATTCCCTTATCGTACGGAATACAGTTGATGTTGCAATTCCTAACAGTAAAAGTGTTTAAAATAGGTATGTTACAAATCTTACATTGTTTAATATCTCACCCACTGCATTCATAATTGTAGATACAATTTCACACATTTTAACCTTTGTTTTTCCACCCAACATCTGTTTATACATATTTGTTACACATTGCTTCTCAGATAAATCTAAAGCACCCAAATCTAATCGTTTGCGTTCTTTTACTGGTGAAACTTCCACTAAACTTGAATTTGCCACAACATCCATATTGAGAAATTTCCAGAATATGAGGTGGTTAAATATGGCAAACCGAAGAAAACTCCACACGAATGTTCTTTACTACAAAATATTAATTAAAAAAATTCCTCCATATTTAAGCGAAAAAATTAAGTACAGAACTGACGTTCATAATGTAAATGTTAGAAGAAAGGAACAGCTTACAATTCCTCAACATAAAACGGCCATGTTTCAACGATCCTTTTCATTTAATATTGCAAAGAATATGAATGCTCTCTCGGTAAACCTTCGGTCAATGACGCTGCGGAAATTTTATAAGTATGTGCATGATTTATTATTTTCAGAACAAGAGAGGAGTCAGTAGTGCTTGTTTCTAGTGTACACTGGTGGCTAAATTTTTAATATGTAAAATAAATCTGTATGTTATACATAAAAAGCTAAAATTCAATCTTTTTGATTACTTTAATGATGCTAACTAATGTTGCGCCACCCCAGGTTCAAGAAGAATAGCAGTCTGAATCTTGCACCTTTTAATTTAGTATATAACATTTTGTGTATTGCCGTTGTTACTTTGTACTCGTTTATTTATTGTTATATATTTAAATTAATAAAGACATTTCTTATTATTATTATTATATATATATATATATATATATAATAAATATAAACAACATATAATTAGTTCTGTACATAACTATTTCCTTTTGCTTTCAAATTTCTACAAACGAGATTGAGTGATGATAAATAATTAATGAAGACACTTTGAAATTTGGCTGAAATATTCAACTGACATGTATGTCAAAATTTACAATTTGGCCTAATGTAAAACTGGCGAACGCGTAGCCAATCACATGTGTATGATTTAACGCGGCAAATTCGAAAGAGTCCTCCTGGTTTAAAAACAGACTATAGTCAGCATTTTATTTCAACTATCTTCCGTTAAATAACGATAAAATGTTGGTTTCCGTGTCCGTCGTATATAACGTAAAATTTGAAAAGAATGCTTGGTCTGCAAAATATTCTGTGAGAATTTCCAACCTGCAACCACAAAGTTGTTTGTTGTTCCTATGTCACATATCTGCATGCAATTAAATATCGTGATTGCATTAACTCAACATATAGTGAGTCAATAAAGGTGTGAGTATTAATTTAATCAGTGATTGTCAGTGGCCTATTTGGGCGCTGTTTCTATGAGGAAACGTAAATTTTTCGGACAATGTTTCGGTCACTTGTTCAATTGAAGAGTGACCACGCAACTTTCAACCTCCGTGAAATCTCGTTTTCGACTGTCGACAATAATAACAACTCTCTGGTTACCATTTGTTCTCATTAATTCAGGGAAACAAAAATAATGCGGAAATTCGATCGCATAATTAGAAAAATTAGTTGAGCCAAATAGGCGTGTCCATAAAATTTAGCTTTTAATTGAAAATGATTAGATTTATGTGTATTATAAACCCCTATAAAGTTCTTTAAAAAGTAGTCATTTAGTTTCAGTGTTATTTGCAATAGAGATTATCTCAACGTGTCAAGGCTAAGAAACGCTCCCTTGGCGAGAGGCTAGACGAGTGACGTCACATGCCCGCTACGCGATATGCATTCTGTGTTGTTAGAATGATGTAGTTAGTTTTGTAACTGTTGTGAGCCAGGATGGGCCAGATATTTTTGAAAATATTAGTCGTAGTCATATTCATCTGTGCCTTGAAAGAAATATGGTGGAAAGAAAATAGCGTTTTGAGCATGGAGGTACAAATACAACATAGTCCCCTATGGAACTGCAGAAAAAGGCGAAAAACGTTATTAAGGTACTGAGAATGCAGCAAAAGACATCTCCCTCCCCCGTTTTCGAAGGTGAGGAATATGATGGTGGTAATGGTTTACACCTCAATTTGGCGTAAATCAGTCGACCGATCCAGCAAGCATGGACGTCAGACCAATGAGAACGTATTTATCTGACTGAAATAACGCAAGTCTTTATTTTTCAGTATTTTTAATGTATTTTAATTTTTTTGTGGACAGACTTATTGGGGTATTCACATTTTGAAAGAAAATTTCCTAGTGAACATTTTAAAAAGGCTTTTCGCCATATCGCGTTTTAAAATATAACAGATGATATTTAAATTTCGTTCTTGAAAACTTAGTTTAAGAGGCTTGTTACGCGTGCAACCAATAAAAGCGTACTTATGTCAGGAGTTATTCATTTAACAAAAATTTAATAAAGTAGAGATTACAATTACTTAAGTTTGCGCCTCGGAGGTTTGAAATAAAACTGTTGTCTAGTTACACAGGTACTAGCTTACCAGGGATGTTCTTACCTTAATTATGATCGCCGGATGTAGACGTTTATTATCCTGCCGGCTTTCTTTATCTTGGGCTTAAACGTGCCGATATTACAAATTATGCATTTTAGCAATTAAGTATTGGAAACTACGCTGCATCATCCCCTTGCTAATGATAGCGATATACGAATGAATAAACAAACAATTGTTACTATTTATTTTCTGTATAATGTCTGTTTTATTAAAATATTTGCGGGAGTCTTACCACTCCGTCAGAACGCGTTATTCTAATTTTTTATTGTGCCACATCGCTGTCACTGTTATCTTGCACTTTCACTAGCACTTCACTACTGCTAGCGCTGGCGTGGTGTCCTCGCAGTCATGGCCTAGAAGATCGGCTGGCTTCAATCTGTCTATAGTTACATTAACTTCTTTTCCTTCCATTGGACCACCTACTCTTTGCTGTTTATAATTTCTCATTCTTTCTGTACTAGAACATATAAATATGTCAACAATAATTTTGATTTTAATAATTTTTACTCCAACAACTCTTTCTATTTTCGTAAATAATGTGCAATCATAAAAATTGTTCTTTTTCACAAATCTGATCTTAAATTCGACAACTTTACGTACCTACCTGTATTACTTTTGCTATCACATTTACAATATATTTTTAAATTTAATATTTGCCTTTAACCACATACTCGAGGTCGCGTCAATAACCCTTCTAAGACTAACAGATTTAAATTTGTCTGAATAAAAATGATAGAGCCCTATAATTTGTTGTAGATTTCGAACTACTTCTTAGGGACAATTTATAATTATCCCACAATAGATAGACATCTAGATACATTCAGAGGAAAAGCTACATGCGCTAACCACTGAGCTATCGTCCTCATCGAGACGACTTTGAACGTTAAGTTTTAAAACCTCTTAATTAAAGAAATGTTTATTTTTCTCTCGTTTACATTTTCCATTCTACAGTATCCAATGTTCCCTGCTATATTTACCATGAGATTTTTTAATATTTAGAATGTAAATATTTACATAAAACGCTTCTTCATCTTTCTGGCGGAAAACATTTGAATAAATACGCACTTAATTTAAAAAGTAAAAGCAGTTATAAGTGAAAAATAAAATCGTCGTTTGTAGAAGCTAATTTGACGTACGATTTATTATGTTTGCAAAAAATAGAAACATTGTCCTTTTTGGAAACATTAAAATAATTTAATTTAACTAGATAGACAGATACTCCTTATTTGTTTTACAGGGTGTCCACATTTTCATTAGGATTGCATTGGTAACTTCTAAACCGTAAGAGATAGAAGACGGTTAAATTAGAGAAAAGTTGAGCGTTTTGAAGGTCGTTAAAATGTAGTTTTTACATTTGGAAAATTTTTAGTAGTTTCAGCGATATCTTGAAAATAGTGAAATTCAACATTTTTTCATTTAGCTAATAAATCGCGACTGATAGGATTTAGAAGAAAAAAAGTTCGGTTTCCTATTTAAAATTATCAAAATTTTATTTTTATCGGATCGATGCTAAGCGTCACGACGCCCAACTTTTTATGGACGCCTGTAATTTTTTAAAGAAAATTGAATTAGCATAATCTTAGTTATACCAGACAGTGAAAATTCATTTTATATTACATTGGTGCTGAGCGTCGCGCAGCCAATTCAAAAGCAACGTACCATTTCTGTTAATTCATATCGATGCGTATGTCTGATGGTCTAGCGTCCCACTCCCATTCTTTAAAGTGATACTAACAGGCTGAATTTTCGTAAGTGGCTGCGTTTTGACGAATCTTTCAACTTTTTTCTCTGCGAAAATTCTCAGTAGAGGTAGAAAGTTCAACGCAGCTGCTAAACAATAGTATAAAAATCAGCCCAATAGTAATATAATTTGAGACCTCGTTATTTTCACATATTTACAAATTTACAAATTTCTTATATATTTACATCGCTTCTGTAAGACAACCGCAGCTCTCTGGTTTTTTACACTCACGGCCACACGGAGAATTATCTTTATCTGTTTTCTTCGGCCGGTTGAATAAATAGCATCCAAGTATCAAATTTACAATGGAGACCGAGTAAGATGGAGCTTTACCTTTCTTAGATGTATTAGTGAAAAGGTCACACAATAGCAAGCTGGCCCACGGCATCTATAGAAAGAAAACACACACAGATCATTGCCTACATACGACATTTCACCACCATCCACAACAGAAGAGAGCGTTAATCAGGACATTGGCCCACAGAGCCAACACAATATGCTACGACGATAATAAACCCGAGGAACTACAGAATGTCCAACAAGCTTTGGAGAAGAACGGATACAGTTAAAGCAATATACAACGAATAGTAAATAACCAGAGAAGAACAACAGAAGAAGAACAGCAAGAATCAATAACGTATGCATGCCTACCCTATGTCGCGGGATTCACAGACAGGCTGAAGAAGATTTTATCCAAAAAGAAAGTAGGTGTACGGTTTCAAACAGTGAGGAGCAGGTGTTTCCCGCAATCAAAGACCCTGTCCTCAAACTGTTAACAAAAGGTGTTTATCAGTTGAAGTGCACATATGGTAAGAGCTACATCGGACAAACAGGACGGAGTATTCAGTGCAGAATCAAAGAACATCAGAGGAACACCAGATTTGGATACACGGATAGGTCGGTGATAGCAGAGCATGTCCATAATAACGAGAACCATAAAATCGACTACGAAAACGTCAATATATTAGACAGGAATTCGCGCCATTATCCGCGAATCATTAGGGAATCACTGGAAATTATAAAAAAACAGGAATAACTTTAACAGAGAGGATGGGTATCGACTTAGTAACACGTGGAACTGGCATTGCTAAGTACCAGCACCGTAGTAAGTCACGGTCAACCAAACACAACGAATGAGCAGCGAAGCGAACCAAGCACGACGAATGACCAGCGAAGTGAAGCGGCACCTAGGGTGGTAATAAGGAGCGTAACACAACTAATTCAGTTTTTAGAATCCTTCTGAAGAAGCTGACAAAATTTCACATACCTGTGAAAGTGCTGTATATAACTTCACTGAATGAAATTAAATTTAAACAAGAACATAGTCCGTAAAGCGCTGTTAAAATTGGGCGACTGATTTGCTGATCTAAACATTTCAAGCGCGTATCCGGACGCAATTACTTTTGCGACTAGTTTAACGGTAGTTTAATGAGGTCGTAAAGTTTTTGTTACGTTTTTTGAGTGCCGAGAAGCGCTGATCTCGACTATACCTGATCGTCAAATGTCATCGTTTCTACGATTAGGATTTACGTATCCTGAATTGCCAATTTAATTGTTTCATAGTTGTTACCTTATGCGCGCTGTATTTAAAAAAATATATAAATCCTACGGTAATGGTGTAATAGGCAAAGTTGTAGAGAACTTCTATGTCTCCAAAATGGCTTTTCTACCGATTTACATTCAACTGATCTTGCTGTCTACACATGTACGCTACTAAGTAAAGCATGTATTCTGCTTTGATCATAAACATCAGTTTTACAATCACAACAATAATTTACTGGCTTTATAGAAAGCTTGGTTCAGTTGACAACTTGATAAATGTATCATTAACCTTTTCAGAATGGCTGGTTTGTATTTCTTTCACAAAGTTTGTAATAAGAAAAGTTGTTTTTAATATAACAAGTAAACAAATAATCAATACGCCCCATTAAAACTATACAGGAATACTTGTATGTATCAAAGATTAATGTAAGAAGCCGGAAAGCGAAGCAAATCATGAAAAGCTCTTATAAAACTTTTGTTTTCAGCTTTTGAGCACAGTTGGAAGCAATGCTGCTTTCTGTTGTGTTTCCAGCCCCTTAAACACGAAACTTTTAAGATAAATATATATTTTCCGAGTGGAACAGCCATAAACATAACATTTATTGCTATTTGAAAATATAAGTGAAACAAATAGAAACGTATAATTTTCTATTGTCGAGATAATACCGCACGCTGAAGAAATAGGACGCGGAGATCCAAGCTGGCTTGAGGGATTTATCTTATGACATAAGCTGATTATGCTGGACTAGTGCTGCTTGAGATTTAGTGTGCCATCTGGCAGCCCAGACGCGAAAGTAGTTTAATAGTTTCAGCTACAAATAATCTTGAAATATAATTGTGGTAATACTCATTTTGGCATACGTTAATATTAGTTTATCATAATTTGATTTTCTGCGTTGCAGTGTTTAATTATTAGTTTCATACTTCCAAAATTACCACTTAAGAAAATATTAAATGTACTTGATTAACTCTTGAGGGGCAAAGAATTTTGTTTAAAAAAAGGCTTAGCGGGGTACACCTATTTTATTTACTTTCTTATCTGAAATAAGTTACAAAATAAACATATACTACAGAAAATTAACAAAAATATATATTTTCTTAAATTTGCTTTTCTGTAAAAAGTCGTACTAAAAAGTAAAAAATAAAAACAAGGAGCGCGCACTTTGTATGATTGTGCGCATGATTGTTTGAAAGGGTTGCATACATAGTGTCTTCAATCATGCGTTTATAAAGGTGATAATACTTATATATAAAGTGCTCACGCCTTGCTTTTCTTGCATTCGTACATTAATTTTTTTTTTACTTTTTAGTACAACTTTTTACAGAAAGGTAAGTTTTTAAAAAATTTTTACTTTCTACTTTTTAGACACACTTTTGGTGGGGGTTACCGCCCAGAGATCGCTCAATAAAAATTCGTCTCTTATCGATTTGTTTTGATTTCTCGCTCCTTCGTTATGCAGATTTTTCAATTTTCACCCCCGTGCCTATGTGCGAATATTTGCAAAAGTAACGGTAGAATACTGTATTATCATCCGATCTTAGTAACTGTACAAAATTTCATCAATTGATTATGTCAGGAAGTGTGTTAAATAAAGTATGCAAGATTTGAACAGAGACATTGTGCACACATTGTGAGTGAGAAAAGCAAGTAATAGAGTCTAGTATACTTTAACTTGGCGTGTGTATGTATGAGTTAATATTTCCGTACGATTTCATTTTCTCCCATATTGTACACAAAGTTAAAGCAATAGTCCAGAAACATTGTCTACGTGGACAATATTTCTGGATCTTTGTGTACAAGAGAAAATGAAATCGCACGGAAATATTAACTCATACATACACACGCCAAGTTAAAGTATACTAGACTATATGTGCGAATATTTGCAAGAGTAACGGAGAATACTGTATTGTTATCCGATCTTAGTAACTGCGCAAAATTTCATGAACTGATTGTCAGAAAGTGTGTTAAATAAAGGATACAAGATTTGAATATAAACATCATGCACACATTGTGAGTGAAAGAAAAACAAGTAAATAATAAAAAAATTGCAATTTTTCTTGCACCTTCTTGGAAAAATAGATGGTACAAAAAATAATGTATATGTTATGCATATGTATACGTATACATATGTGTAGTACATGTTATGGTATATGTTATGAACCACTGCTCCATTAAATACACGAATTTCATGGTACATTTTACTTACTATAGTGCCCTTTATAGAGTTAAATTGAAATGGAGAATACTAACAAAATATAACCTAACTCTGGTAAGACACCAAAACTGATGTTGGTACAATGCTTCTGGGTTTTTCAGAAAGGAATTAATTACATATTTCAGCATTTTTGTTGAACTATACTTATAGGGCAGGCCGAAAAATCGAAATTCTTCAAATCGAAAATTAATAGTGCGGAAAATTTATATTTGGTGCCCAGTAGTAAATATCACAGCCAAATTTCACTAAAATTGATTTATTTCTTGGGGTTTCACAGAGTATTTTAAAATTCAAAATTTTTCAAAAATTAAATTTAAAAAGTTGTACATCAATATGCTTACAAACGTTCGTGAAATTTGATTGATGTTTACCGGTTCCACAAACCTAATAAACGATTGTAGGCATGTCTTAACCTGCCGAAAATACGACGTGATTAATCGTTTCTATGTTTTTCTCCAGTCTGTCCAGTCAGTCCACAAATATTTCGCCTTTTAAAAGGTATATGTAGCAGTAAATCGCATACTTCGTAATTTGGATATTTTGGCATAAACTCGATTAGAAATTCCTCTTTTTATAATAGGTATTGTTTTTTTTCCACTTTCATAATTTTAGCAATAAAATAGGTACAAATAAAATTAACGAAACATCCCAAACTCAAAAACGAGGTTAGGTTAGATTCATGTTAGACTAAACTTGAGCTAAAACGACGTAAAAGTAGCTCAAATATACTATTTATATGGCAACGTGGGCCCATAACGTGATCACCGCGGCTGCATTAGAGAAAACGCAATTTAATAACCCGGAGAAATAATGGCTGATGTGATTATTCTCTTCCTTCTGAGGATCCCTCAAGGGTCTAGTTTTAGTCCACTTCTTTTTTTTATTATTTACTAATGTGACGCGTTCTTCTCCACCTCGCACGTTGACGTGGAGAAAAGGCGCGGCGCGGCCACTCTTTGGGAAATTAGACGTTCACACACAGACAGTAAAACTCAGAGTTTTCAATAAAATCAATATATTACGACAATCCTACTATATACAATTCTAAATTTTCTCTAACTACTTAGTAACTATTAAAATTTACTAGTTACTGGATACCGGGAGGAGCAAGCAAAAGTCTAGTACCAAATGACTCAGGCGACAAGGATAGCAGGCATAAAACTACTATTTAAAACTTTAGCACCAAGCAAACGGCAGAGTGTTAGCACAAAGTAAGCGGCGTTACGTGGGCAATTTAATAAAGCGATAACAGGGTGCAGACTAGATATGGATACCAGGTAGAATGAAGCAAGACCACAATCATAAAAATAAATCTACAGTATAACAGTATATGAGGAAATACAGAATACTTGGCTAGTGTGTGCAGTGACAGTTCCTTGGTGTAAGCTAAAACATACAAGATATTATTATTAGTTCCCTGTAAAGGTAAGGTATGGTTAATAGAACAGATCTGTTACTTTTCAGTGCTCCCAGAGCTCCGAAGATACATGGTGAACACCTACGAGTAACAGTAACGATTTGCAGAACGGCTTCCCTCGAGACGGAATACTGGAAAGGTAAAGTATGATTAGAGAACAGATCTGTTACTTTTCAGAGCTCCCAGAGCTCCGAAGATACCTGGTGAGCACCTACGAGTAACAGTGACGATTTGCAGAACGGCTTCCCTCGACACGGAATACTGGAAAGGTAAAATATGATTAGAGAACAGATCTGTTACTTTTCAGTGCTCCCAGAGCTCCGAAGATACATGGTAAGAGCACCTACGAGTAACAGTGAAAAAGGCTGAAAGGTAAAGTATGATTAGAGAACAGCTCTGTTACTTTTCAGTGTCCCCAGAGCTCCGAAGATACATGGTGAACACCTACGAGTAACACTGAAAAAGGCTTAAAGGTAAAGTATGATTAGAGAACAGATCTGTTACTTTACAGTACTCCCAGAGCTCCGAAGATACATGGTGAGCACCTACGAGTAACAGTGACGATTTGCAAAACGGCTTCCCTCGAGACGGAATACTGGAAAGGTAAAATATGATTAGAGAACAGATCTGTTACTTTTCAGTACTCCCAGAGCTCCGAAGATACATGGTTAGCACCTACGAGTAACAGTGAAAAAGGCTGAAAGATAAAGTATGGTTAAGGAACAGATAATGCTGAAAGATCAAGGTATGATTAGTATACAGTAGTTGCACTAGCCAAGTTTCTCCATTCCGTTATCTCTCTCCTATGGTCGTACTTACTTCTTGGACTGGATTCAGGCACGTCTGCTGGGGAAGGTGGTCAGATCGGAGATCTTGGCTTACAGGAACTTTTCTATAATTAAGAAGCTTATTAGAGCAGCGGGGAAAATGCGCCAATTGGATGCGCGGTTACAAAATTGCGGATAATTCCGCGGCTGGGAATTAATATATGACAAGTATTGTGCCTGGTGTTCCAGACTTGGAGAAAACACATCTAGTTGCTTTGAGTCGATCGGGAAGACTGCCTACACGGTATGAATTTAATTACTTCCTTCAGATATGAAGGAGTGGGAGAAACAGCAGAAAACAGATGCGTGATGGATCACGGTGACGTCAGACGGACTTAGAAAAATAATTCAGAATTAGATTTGGACTTAGAAGAATAATTCCACGATGGATTTGCGGACTTAGAAAATTATTGCAAATACAGATTTTACGGACTTAGAAAAATGAATGTTACCTGGCGGCTTCAAATATTTAGCGTGAGGTCGGTGTGAATTTAATTACTGCCTTCAGAGATGAAGGAGTGGGAGAGTCAGCGGAAAATAGGTGCGCGGTAGATCACTGTGACGTCAGCTGGACTTGTAAAACTATTTGAAATGTCTTTGGGGACTTAGAAGAATAATTCCACGATGGATTTGTGGACTTAGAAAAGTAATTCAAATATTGATTTTACAGACTTAGAAAAACAAATGTTACCTGATTTGTGGACTTGTAATATTTTTAGTACAGCACCAGAGCCAACAGCAGGCACGTGTACCTCGTGGGACGGCAACCAGGGGACTAAATGCGGAATAATTAAATTATTCTCGTGTAATGAAGGACTACGTCACATATGTGACGTCGAACGGACGGAAATTGTGGACTTAGCAAATTTACCTTACTCTGGTACCACAGGACAGAGAGCTCTGCACACCTAATGTGGTCGGTCGCTGGGAAGGCGTGGTTTGGCGTGTCGGAAATGCAGAAACTCTTCTCGTCGCTTCCCCACCTGAGTTCGTCTGTACTTTACAATCTGATATACCTACTCGGGGTTTCTAGAAATTAATTAATTTCAAAGGAATTCGCCTACGGCGGTACAGTATATTTACAAATATAACAGAACTATATAAAATATTTTCGAGAAAATAATGATATTTTATGCATATTTCGGTAACGAAAAATACTTCGTTACACTAATTATATATGCGATAGTAGAATGCAGGTTTTCACGGCCGTTGTCTAATGAAGTAGTTTCTTCCGGGTCATGGGAGTCACAGATAGGCTGAAGAAGATTTTATTCAAAAAGAAAGTAGGTGTACGGTTTCGAGCAGTGAAGAAAATACAGCAGATGCTTTCCTCAGTCAAAGACCCTGTCCCCAAACTGTTATCAAAAGGTGTTTACTAGTTGAAGTGCATATGTGGTACGAGCTACATCGGACACACAGGACGGAGTATCCACTGCAGAATCAAAGACCACCAGAGAAATACCAGATTTGGATACACAGATAGGTCGGCGATAGCAGAATATGTCCATAATAACGAGAACCATAAAATCGACTACGAGGACGTCAATATATTAGACAGGAATACGCGCTATTATTCGCGAATCATTAGGGAATCACTGAAAATTATGAAAAACGTGAACAACTTTAACAGAGAGGATGAGTATCGTCTTAGTAACACGTGGAGACTGATATTGCCAAGTACCAGCACGGTCACGGTCAACCAAACACGACGAATGAGCAGCGAAGCGAACCAAGCGCGACCATAGACCAGCGAAGCGAAGCGGCGCCCAGGTATATAACGAGGAGTGTAACACAACAAATTCAGTCTTTAGATTCCTGAAGAAGCTGATAGGATGATCAGCGAAACGTCAAGTCAAGTTCGACGACCACGGCAAGACCTGGAAGTAACTACTTCATTATACATGCGACGTTTTTGATAACTGTAAATTTTTAAGTAAGTAAGTTACAGTTTGATCTTATCTTGTTCGGTTGGCTTTCAAGATTAGTTATATTAGTACCAAGGGCGTAAAGATATGCTTTTTGGCCCACTGACATTATGTTATTCTAATTTTGCGAGAAAAGAAATATAATACACCTAAGGGCCATAAAGTAACTTTACACTAGAGGTTCAAACATTTTTTTTGTGCTGCCGGTACAAGATAAAGAACTAGCCAAGTTAATTAACGAAATCATTATATATACAAATACATTATTACAACTATGCGGCAGGTTTTGCATTTCTGTTGTTAAACAACATGTAATTAATTATGGTTTAATAATATATGAGGTCTTGAAATTGCACTTCCTACATGTGATATTCCATAGTTTTCAAATTTGAACTACAGAAAAAGAATTATAATAACGTTACTGAAATCGTAACCTACTAAGCTGTTCTTATAAGTTATTTTGTGTTTTATTTATTCGACATTTCTAGAAGTATCGCTTTATGCTCTAAGGCCTAAAAGTAACATTACACCCTAGTGCGTAAAAGTGTCATTGTGTGTTCTCAAATAAAACTGCAAAATGTCATTCTCTGCCCGGTCATACAAAAAGTAAATTACATTTCTAAAAGTAAATGTATATAAATGTAAGTTACTAGCTACTCAAGAGGGAAGGCAACATGTGAATTTGCACATTTTATGTATTATTATGTACTGCCCTGTAAATGATTTTGTGTTGGACAATAAAGTTATTATTTTTAGCTTGTTACCCTTTAACTTAAAACAAAGAATACAGGCAATATTTTCTAAAGTTTTTATTCCAACTAATTTCGTTCAACAATAATGAAATTGTGTAGAGAGCCTTCAGAATAATATATAGATAATGCTTTGGTTGGCACAATTCTCAGGTGGCAACTCTGTGAAGTTTGCCTGATAACTTTTAAACCAATTTAACATAGTTGATAACATTCTAGAAGCACAGCAGATATTTTAAACAAAAGTTATTCAGTGCTTTAGTATGTACAGCTTCATTTGCTTACTTACTATAGTCTGTTTCTTATTGAGTAAGAGAGGGGGAGGGGACCTGGGATTGGTGGGAATGTAGGGGGGAGAGAGATAAAGAGAGAGAGACGGGGAGATGTGAAGTAGGAAGAAGTGGGAAGTTGAAAGAAAGAGAGGAAAATAATATAAATGATAAACATATATATGTGTGTAATTTTATGTTACTGTTATAAATACAAACTGTTTCACTTATGAAAGATCTGTATAACTTTCATCCGCTCCTAATAAGATAACTAATAGTTCTATTATATTTAATCTACGATGATATCAAACTCTCACATTTTCTACTCTTTTCTTCCATAAAATTGCTTTACACATCTACGCAACTTCTTTGTAGTCACTTTTTCAAAACGTTTCACAGGAACCGTCATCGTGATTATGTGGGGTAACAGTGAATGCCTGAGTTTATTTATTCTTAAAATACTTTTGAAACGTTTTTTGACATGTTTGTCGGAATAACTGTGCAATGCCTAGTTCTATTAAAATTTACATTGATACAAAGCAATTAATTAATAATTTTATTCATTAACTGGGACCAACAACGGCCCGATTTTCTCAGGAATAAGATAGAAATTAAGTTTGAGGTTTGGCAAGGGAATAAATAAACACCATAGAAATTAGTCAACTCCAAATTTCAGAAGCCAGAGCCTTGTGCGGACGGGGTACACATTAAAAAAACGCGGACATACAACCATTTCCTCTGACAGTGCTAGTGCCGGAGCCAGAATTCGAACCCGGTGGTGCGATACCCGTGTGATTAACCGCGATTGCCACCTCACGCCTTAACCCACGCTGCCATCGACCAGACAAATCAAGAAGACAAGAATAAAATCATCTATTTTTTATGTAATCGTGCACGGAGTAGGTTAGATACTGCACACGAACTAGGAAAGAAAAATTTACTTTTTCATATATCAAAGTGAACTATACTTAATACTGAAGGTTAAGAACATAACGTCGAACGTAGGCGTGAAGATATTTCAAATAATTATCTTGTCAGTGTTGATAGAGACTAACCAACCACAAACCCTCAATAAGTTATGAAAAGTGGAAAATTCAAAATGGCGGATCTAATAGAGCGGCCCAAAATATAATCATGGCGTCGTCTTTTGGCACTTTTAAATCTGAAAAATGCATAAATGGCCAATATTTGTAGTTTTGTTTTTATTTTGTCACACTTGATCAGGCACTTTGTGAATGTTACCTATTATTGTTAGTTAAAGAACTTTGTAGCGATCCACGGTTATTTTATTTATCTGAATTGATTCCTAAAAACAGCTGCACTCATATCGCCATAGTAGTCTCTAGTACAATTTGATATTCTTGTTAGATTTATCAGACTCTTGTCCTGGCTTACACGTTATAATTATCGACTTATATACATATAAAAGAAGCGAATATCCTTAAAACATATTATATTATGTAACAATGAGTGACATTTATTTGCATACATTTTAGAAACATGTACGTCCTACTGTGAACAAGATTATATTTTACGTTTTTCGTCGATCGAGAAAAAATATTTAGAAATTGTGTTGTCTAGAACACGCCGCTTCATTTTAAAAGGTTGTGGCTGTCACTGCTATATCACATCACTTTTAAGAAATGTGTTTTATACTAAATTTTATTCGAGATTATCTTTTGCGTATCTAGTATTAAAAACATAAAACAGAATTTGTTATAAAAAAAACAGAAGTTTTTTGATCCTGAACTATGAAATTTTGATATAGATTTTCATGAGAAGCAACATGTGAATACAAACAGTTGGTACACATATTAAACAGAAAAGAGGCAAATAGGAAAGATAATGTCCTATCGGGGGTGGTTTTTCATAAAAACTGTTAATATTCACATATGATAATATTTTTGAACGGTTCAGTTTTAATACCTTCAAAAATTTTACCAAAATATATAGAGAAAATATAAAATATAAGAACTTCTCGTGATATGATAGTATACCTATTTTCTTAGTAAGGATATTAAATGCATCAGTTTTACCTTTAGTCCATTCATACAAATAGTAGTAGTAATAAAAATAATAATAATAATAATTAATGTTATTTTTGTCGGCTTGGCGTGAGGGACAGTGGCGCGTTCTTTCACGAAATAGTCATTTTTCTTAAGAAGGTTTTGCTTTAGTTTCCTTTATATATCAACTTATAATTTGTAAATAAAAATCCCCACTTACAGCATTTATTTTAATTTTTTAACTTTTTAGAATCCTTAATTTAATTTAATTTGCCTAAACTTTTTTAGGAGGGCAATCTTATATAACCTCAAAAACACAAAATATTTTTGGTTTGTATATATCAGGCATTAGATCCGCCGCCCGGAGGAATTCGTTTTTTGCTAAAAAAAACCTGTATTCACTCGGGAAATTACTACCATTGTAAAATGAAGTAAATGAAATACAAATGAAGTACCAAAAATAAAATGTTAAACACAGTTAAATAAAATAAAAATATTTTTAATGGTTAATGGTTCTTTCACGCAGGCGGCCCGGGTTCAAAACCGGGCCACAACAAGTCGATGGAATATAGTGGATGAGCGGATCTTTAGAAAGAAATGTAAAACTGTGGGTTCCGTGTATCTACGATGTGACCACGTTAAAGATTCGTACCCCACGACAAACTGTGGGGGTTCGGCAAAATTTCCGTGCAACTAACTAAATTCTTTTGTTATCGAAAGTCCTTTGTAAATATTTAAGTATTAGGCTGTAATTTTAATGGGAAAGTGGGAAGGTAGAGTAAATTTATAGCAACTTATTTGTTTTGTTCTCATATGACCAGATGATTTTGGCCCGACGTTCAGTTTGGAAATAAACAGAATCCGATAGAGAAAGAATATATATCGTTTTATTTGACAACAATGAATGAGTAAAACTATTATTAGTTATAACAGCTAGTTTTTCTTGGTGTTTTTTTTTTTTTGACGAGGAGGGGAAACCCTCATGGGCTCCCAACCTGAGCTGGGTCAGTATCAGACTCTTACTGACTAAAACCCCTCCTCTCAAGGTCGTCTGTAACATTCCGAGGGCTCTGCAGCCTCTTGGGCTTATTGTGAACTCCCTGTTCCGATTTACACTGCCCATTTTAATACTCCTGTGCCACTGATAAGGTGATACAGGTCTGAGAATGGGCGAGTTTTAACGCTTTGCGGGTCTGTTTGTGTTTGCCCGTAAATATTATATCTTCTGCGTGCCAATGCCTCACATTCATATATGATATGGTCTACTGTCCAGAGACAGTAGAGTACCTTACCACATAATCTGCAGTCAAGGTCGCCATCGAACTTGCCAATTCTGTGCAGGTGCTTCTTAACAGGAAAATGTCCCGTCAAGAGGCCTGTTACAATTCTCAACTGTAACCTGTTCCTTGAGAGCAGTTCTGCAGTTTATTCTGGGCATGATCCTTCAATAAGTGTTTTCCCATGTCGATTACCTGGTATGTTACTCCAGTAATGATTGTGTTTATTCCTGACCCAGTCTTTCATTACCACTCTTGCCGAGCATTTGGTAATACCCAGCACGGGTTCTGGGACATAGAATGTGTTAGCTGCTCCTTGTCTAGCAAGTTCATCAGCTTTTTCGTTGCCGTCTATTCTGGTGTGTCCCGGCACCCAGAGTAGTTTAACTCTGTTCTGCTCACCCAGAACTTCGAGCTCTTTGTGGCAGTCCCATACCAGTCTGGAGGACATCCCTCCCCCGAGAGGTTTGCAACAGTTAATGAAAATATATGGGTGAGCCACTAGCCTGTGTCAGCCGGTATAATAAGTTTCAGGTGTCAATATTACATCATTGTAAATAGACGAACAATAATTCAACAATGAACTAGCCTGGTCGTGGATATAGTTATTATTTCATTTAATTGGTTAATACCTATTTGCCGCATTTCCAGACAATTCATTGCAAACTGAATGTAGGTAAAGCCTTTTTGATGAGGTTTTTAGATGAATTACTTGACTAAATCAAGAAATTAGTTGAAAACTAATGCTTGCAGCAAATATTCTCTCAAAGTTACATAGTTACGCTTGTAAATTAGAACTTGTTAAGTTTATATTGTGCATTTGTCTCGCTTTAGATAACTGATGGAAAGTTTAGTGTGTTTATTTTAAATAAGCAAGTCGAATTTATGTATGACTATCACAATATCCTCGTAGGTAAATTAGCGTAATTTGTAATTCAGATGAAACATAAGTGCAATTTTCTCCTTTGTATACTTCATGAAATGTAATTTGGCTTGTGTTCTTTGTTCGTATACAATTCCATAATGTGTAGTGTAATAATATCTAAAACGCATTAAATCCTTCAACGTATTCAAAAGAATAAATTAGTTGCATTTAGTGCAATTTCTCAGAAAATTTAACCAGGGAATGAAAAAACCGCCAGTAATAATGCTAATGCTTCTTTTTCCTTTAGAAATGTTGAAATAAAAACTTCTTATGGAAATCCGGCTCCCGTTAATTTTGCTCATTTTTTGATATGATATTCTACATATCATCCAAATCAAAAGTCCCAATGGGTAGAAAGGCCTAGGACCCCAAAGTTTTGTGGTATCGGTATTTTAGCCATACGCTAACATACGTTCTTGAAACAGGACTAAGTAAAAACAGCGCGGTAACCTTTTGTAATAATACTTTAGTGGTTTAGCTACGGTACTCATGGTAGTACTTATAAGAGTAATTTTTGCGAGTTTTTGTAAAACTTTTAGCGGCAGTTTAGCAATTCCATTTGTACGGCGTACTTGTCAATATTATCACGGAAGGTTTTGCAGGTAACTTTGAGGTACTTTCAGCGGTACTCTCTGAGTACTCTTATCTATACTCTTATAATTACCTATATGCTTGGAAACAAGGTATTCGATATAAGACAATGTGCGATATTTACTTTTTTACACTGGTAAAATTTTACTATATTTTCTAGTGTGTTTTCTAGCAGTACTCCAAGTGGTACTGTTAGTAGTATACTACCTTTGAAGGGACGTCGTAGAACTTTTAGCTGCAGTTTAGCATTACCGTTTTAACAGTACTATTATCAATTTTACCGCGGGACGTCAAATGGGAATCTTCGAAGTACTTTTAAAAGTACTCTCTGCGAACTCTTAACTGTACTGTACAATAAGTATGTAAACCTATACTTCTACAGTACTTCGTCTTAAATTTTGGAAACTATTTAATACTTTTTATGAGTAATGTGCAGTCGGCATTAGCATGATCCAAGTTATACAACGTGAAGGTTGCGCGGTCGAGTACTTTTAAAGGAACTTCGAAGATTCTCGTACGACGTCCTGCGGTAAAACTGTTAAAATGGTATTATTAAACTATAGCTAAAAGTTCTACGTACATCTCTTCAAAGGTACTTTCAAAAGTACTACTAATAGTACCATTTGGAGCAGGAAGCAGGTAAGTTGATTTTACCAGGAAAGTGCTAGTTGCTATTGACGACGGGAGGTTATTTACTTACCTTGGGGAAAGAAGTGATTTCGAATCATGCAAATCAGAAGATGTTGAACTTGAAATTGAATTATTAATTAATATTTATGGCAATAGCATAATTTGGATAATTTCCCTCACGTTTGTTAACTACGCCTTAGTAACAACAAAATCAAAGCAGACTCAACTCAAGTCTCCAGCCTCAATGTTTTTTTATTTTTACAACCACAGGAGGTGCGTGCGTATTTCAGTGTATGCGCGGAAGTTATGCAACCTTAGGCGAGGGTTGTGTAGGAGATATACCATCCTTCGGAGGGGATGTAAAACTGTCGGTCCCTTGTCTATTAAATGTATTAAATAAAAGATCCCTACTCTACGAAAGAGAAGAGGTTCGGCAAAATTTCTGGTTGGGGGTAGCTCGTCTACAGGCGTCGGTGATAGGCCTTAGTAGCGGAAATAGGCCGACGTTAAATGAATATTTAAAATAAGATTTATAACTACAACTATTACTCACTTTATCTTATTTCAGAGAATGGAGTATTATTCGATCTATGAAAGCCGTCTATTTAAACAGTTTTCATTGATCGATTAATGCCTTTATTTTCTACAGGTATTCTTATTCCGCTTATATTATTATGATTACTTACTGAAGTTTATAAATTTCTTAAGTAATTTTGTCAAAAGAAGAATTTGACAAAAGTCGTCAATCCAAATACATATCATTCACAAATTTGATATTCAGTTAAATAGTTTATACCGAAGAAAATTAAATTGTGGTGTTTCCTTTTTAATATATAGTTAATTTTCCACAAGTCTACTTTTCTATTACCCGGACCAATTTTACAAAACTTTTATTTCTGATTTTATAGCACAAGTTATTTTGATAAATACTTATATCTAACTAGTTGCAAAAACATTAATGAATCAATAGCAATGCGGTAATAACTACCTAAATTCCAAAAACTTGGAGGGAGGAGCTTTGTATTTTCTTCATTCAAAAAAAAATCAAAAATTCATTTACAAAATAAAATGTTACTTATTAAACCATTTTGTTAAAAGGACTGTATCCTTAAGTTCTATATCTCTAGGTCTGTACTTTGCCCTCCTCTTTACATTATTTTGCCGGTTATATTTTTGAAATTTTTTCAACATAAACAGTGTGATACAAGTGTGGCACTCAGTTATGCAATTTTTTATACTTTGTATGCTGTCCAGGTCATGTCAGTACATAGGTCCTGAAGCACATTGCACATTATTACAATGAGCAGTTGAGTAAAAATAATGAGCATATTTATTAGCTAACTTATTTTTAGGAGCACTATAATTCTGTTCTTCGTTAGTAGCATCAAATAAAATATTGATGTCATATGATTCTCATACTTAATTAAAACGGTAAAAGTTGAAATAACGGAACAAACGCAAAACTAGTGCATATATATTTGATGCTATATATGCGGTCTGGAGAAGTTTGCGGTACATTTGAAAAGTTTTTAAAAACCCGAGAGAAAACATGAGCAAAACACATATATACAGTGTTGTAAAGAGAAACAATTTTTAACTTGGACGAAATATAAACATAATTTAGAATTTCGTATAAAAGTTATACCTACTAACAACTTTTAAAACTTTTAGGAGTCAACTTGAGAAAGCACGTCTCAACCACTTGAAACTCTAACAATCATAAAAGTTTTTAAATGCTTCTACATTCCTGGAACCCAGGTAAGATATATTACATCAGTTTTTCTTATCGAATATTCCTTCTTTAACCGCAATTTTCTTGTCGAATTTTCCAAACAGCCACAAATTTAATGAAACTTATTGTACTCCATTTATTCAATCCGGATAACGTATAGCTGAAATGAATTTTATCACATGAAAATTAAAATATTTATCTAATTTTTTATTGATGCCCAATTTAGCTGTTTTATGTCTCAATCTTTAGACTGAGCATCATTTTGCCAACCAATCTAGTATCATCAGGAGATGATTAAAATTACAAATACAGCAGTTATTGTACAAAATTAGACACCAAAAATAAAAATATAATTGTCCAGATTGGGGTTTTAAAAAATAAAGGGGTAAGGCTGAACACTGCACCTCAATTTACATAAACTTTACTTCCTATCATTTGTCAATATAGGGTCATTCAAAAAAGTTATACACTTTAATGGTAGCAACAGCTAAGGTGAAGCTCAGCCAAGTGCAGAGAGTTGTCTGCCTAAGCATAATCGTAGCTATGCGAACAACGCCAACAAAAGCTAAGGAGGTAATGATGTGTCTGCCACCACTAGATATATATCTAGGACAAGGGGCTCTAAGAACAATGGTATACCTCAAATCCGTTGGCATACAACCAAATGTAGGCTGTGGAGAGGCCAGAAGTCGCCTGTGCAATGAGGCTGTCAGGAAGATGCCTCTTATACAGACATGAACAGATGTCATTTCTCCCCGGTTTATCTTTGACAGACCCTACATGATACAGACGAATAGTGCGAACGAGGCTGCTGGAGAAAGTGTGATGAACATCTTCACAGACAGATAAAAAAAGAAGGATGGGGTAGGATGTGGAATATACTCCAGAAGTCTGCAAATCCAATATAAATAGGCTATGAATGGGAGTACAGACGGAGCTGGCGGGTATAACCACATCTGCGAAAGGGCTTGTCCGTAGACAAACTACGGGTAAAACAATCAGGATCTACACAGATTGTAGACAATCATTACTAGCCCTGAGAAGTTAAAAAATTACCACAGGAGCAGTATGGGAATGCCACCAAGCATCTGTGGGTGTCTTCAGCATGGATAACATAATGGTATGCTGGGTGAAGGTACATACACAGTAGTGGCAACAAAGTAGCCGACAGACTAGCTAAGAAGGCAGCAGGCCTAAGTATCTTTGGACCACTCCTGGCCAGTCTGTTACCAATCTCGGTGATAACACAAATAATTAAAGAGAACACTCACAATGAATTTAAGGAGCTGTGGGATGAAACAAACAGCGGTCAGCTTACTAAGAAACTCTTAAAATATTCCAACAAGAGTACATCAATGGACTACTTGGCAATGTTCAGGAGGAACCTACGTTTTATAGTGGGAATCCTAACTGGATACTGTCCGTTAAGGAAACATCTATATAATAATATGTGAGATTAAGCGATTGTAAACAGGGAGATGAGACGGTTCAACATGTACTCTGTGACTGTTCTGCCGTCTCATAAATCAGATAATCCATTTTGGGAGAACGTTGGCTTACTTTGGCCGATGTAAGGGAGATGCCCCTAGGCAGCATCACAACCTCTTTTACAAGATTAGGTTGGTAAGGGGCCTAGGCGAGGATCTGCCTACATGGAGGAAGTACAAGGGGTCCAATGGGACCCAAGTACTCTGGTTCAATAATTTTCATTGACCACCCTCCCTACCAATATTAGATTCCAATTCCAGATAATGGTAACAAGGCAGTTTCCCGCTAAAATGGAGTATGTATTTTTTTTAATTACCTTATTTGGATTATCGTCTTGGCGCAGAGTAGCATTAGCTATTTCACCACTAAGTCAGGATACACAGACAGCTATGCAACCATTTCCTGCAAATTACTATTTGCTGCACCTGAGACTCGAGTGCAAAGTGAGTAGTCCAGCTGTCACTTATGTAACCGCGGTCTAGTCCACTTCTACCTCGCAAAACCTGAGTAAACGTCAATGGTTTAACCAAAATGCGAGCCAGGGATTCATTGGCCTGATACACCACTCACTCAGCCACTAGTGCTATTTTCTAATAAGTTTGAGAAAACTTTTACATAAAAAAGAGCGTTTTTTCTAATTTCCACATTTTCTTCAGAGAAATAATAATTGGTTTAAAAATAAAATTATGCAATATTACATTTCATTTACAAGGTCGTCCAAAATTGTCTTCCAATATTTCTTTCTGTAGCTGATAGTACATCCAAAAGTAATGGTAGTCTTTTCTATAAACCTATTTCCTATTTTCAGATCTTCTGCAATATCTTCCGTCTCCCTTGAAATATGAAATTTATATTTTAAACTTAGTCATAAGCCATCCGGATACTAGTTTACCTGGGATCAGTCAAATCCTTTCTTCTGCTTAAGGGGTAGTTTTAGTGGGCAAGTGCTAGTATTTTTCTCATAGCTTTTTAATTTTTTTCTTATGTCTAAAGATTATTATGAAAAACTAATTTTCAGATTATTAGAAATAATAGTACATTGTTTTATTAGGAGTAAAAGTGATACTCTTGTCACTATCATGTAGGATTGCTGGACGAACGAACGAAATGGCCCTAGCTAGCTCAAGGGTGAGGGAAAACTGGATTAATGAGACACAAACAATGTAAAAGTAGTCCTATATTACAACAATAAAATATATGACCCTAAGGCCATGGAACATAAAAATATATCAATGTCAAAAGCAAATCAAGACTTATTGAAATTAACTAAACTAATACATGTAATTTTACATCAACCAAGGTAGTTTACTAATATTAACAAAATTCGGAGTATCACCGGAGTCAAAACTCAATTAAATACTTCAACATTAACACACAATTATAATTCTTAAAATGAAAATCTCGAGAGGAAAGTTGGGTGAAACGGATTTTATTTTTTTGGTAAAAAGCCCGAAAACCATTCCGGAAACTTAACTATAGAATGCACTTACACTTTACGTTGCATTGTGTCACTTGAGGCAATAACTTGGCACTGACGAAAAATCTTCCAAATACCTACTTGGAGGGCGTACTGTTCGAAAATGTACAAATTAATCCCTAATTCATTCAGGGTTCGCAGCCATGGACCTCCCCCCACTCAGCGTGGTGATTCAGGAGAGGCTAGAATCGGAGCATACAGGGTACAAAACTCACGTAACTTGGCTCTCCACACAGGGGAGTCGGCAGATATGAGGATAATCAACATTGTAGTAGATCCTTTATTAAGCATGAGGTCAGACTACATGGTCCTAAAAATCACATTTAACAAGCCCTTTAGTGTTTCTATTGGAGAGAGAGGGGATTGGTCAACAGGAGCTCCTGAGATATTATGCAAAGGTCTGGCCTGGTATACGAACGGGTCTAGGATGGAATCAGGAGCTGCAGCAGAAATATATGGAGTGAGACCGAGGGCAAGCCTTTCTTTTGGACTCCACGTCACTGTATTTCAAACTGAAATTCTGGCTATACTTGAGTGTATACATGAGAATGACTGATGTGGGACTGAAACAAAGAGATTGAAGTTCTGGGTGAGCAGAACAGAGTTAAACTACCCTGGGTGCCGGGACACACCAGAATAGATGGCAACGAAAGAGCCGATGAACTTGCTAGACAAGAAGCAGCTAATACATTCTATGGACCAGGGCCTGTGCTGGGCATTACCAAAGGTTCAGTTGGAGGGGCAATTAAAGATTGGGTTAGGAATAAACACAATCATCACTGGAGGAACACACCAGGTAATCGACATGGGAAAACAGTTATTAAAGGACCATGCCCAAAACAAACTGCGGAACTGCTCTCAAAGAACAAGTAACAGGTCTCTTAACGGGACATTTTCCTGTTAAGAAACACCTGCACAGAATTGGCAAGTTCGATGGCGACCTTGACTACAGATTATGTGGCAAGGTACCAAAGACAGTAGACCATATTATGTAAGAATGTGAGACATTGGCTCACAGAAGATATAATATTTACGGGCAAACACAAACAGATTCGCAAAGCATTAAAACTCGCCCATTCCCAGACCGGTATTACATTATCAGTGACACAGGAATATTAAAATGGGCAGTGTAGATCGGAACAGGGAGTGCACAATAAGCCCAAGAGGCTGCAGTGCCCTCGGAGTGTTTACAGACGACCCTGTGAGGAAGGGTTTTAATCAGTAAGAGTCTGACGTTTGACACTGACCCAGCTCAGGTTAGGAGCCCATAAGGGTTTCACCTCATGGTAAAAAAAATAAGGTTTCTAAGGTTTACACTTTGATGATATTGTACAGTATACGGACTAATACCGTAAATATAACAGAACTGAACGTGAAAATCTCGTAATAGGTATGGCGGTCTTGCCGTTTGCATCGGAAATACATGGCGTCTTTCACTAACCAAATAAAACTTCTCTTTAATCTGGAATTTATGAAGATAATGTCGCCAGACTTGAATATCAAAATGAATCTACAAGTAACTCTCTCAACTTTACACATTACTTTAGAGTAATACCACAGTTGCAATCCTTTTTAACCATTTTTTAATCGCTCGTCTAGCTTGTTGATCTCGGCGTACTCATTTCATCAACCTGAATGTCGCCTAATGCATCCTTCTCTCTCACCAAAACGACATTCTTATACCTAAACCAATCAGGGCCTCAGACCCAAAAATTCATCTATCATAGCCTTAGAGTAAAATCAAGTAGATCGCGCGGCTATAGGCTTTGTTTATACTGATTTATAGATGACATTATATTAATATTTCGCTAAATTTACACACGATAAAAATGAACCCTAACCAGACAATTCAAATTTCGTATTTTTCAAGTCTTATTTGACTCCACTATCAGGATATATTGTATCCAAAATGAATAAAACTGTTGTCTATATACGATAAATTATGTATATTTAATACTACAAAACAATTCGTTGGAACTTGTTCGGTTAACACCATTTTAAATTTAGTTTTTTATAATTTATATTAGTTCAATATTTACCCATAATTCTACTTCGATAAATTCAGTACATTTCGCATTTCATTTACAGGATTAATTCCCCAACTAATTTAATAAAAGTTATATAATCCAAATTTTAAATATTTACAGTTAAACAGATTAACTTTTTCAATTTCATTTGAACTTGCTGAACTGCTTGGAATATGTAATGAAAAACAATAGTTTTCCAACATTTGCGGTTTGTTTTAATGGATTTACTAAATATCTCAATCTTGTAACAGTGAACACTTTATTCGACACGCAATTCATCAGTTGATAAATATTTTCATAGGATATCAGGTTTCATCACTAATACTCTTTCTTAATTCACCTAAAATCCTGACAAGATTTGCTTCGCTATTCTCGACACGTTTTCATGTAACATTCCGCCGATGGAATAATACTTAATATTAATACTATCCTTACAGCTTATATATATAACAGTCGCTTAGAATTACTTAAATGTGATAATTCTCAAGAAATTGATGCAGATTTTCCTAAAATCACAATAATTTTATTATGTATAGTGTGTTTCATTTTTGGCTATAATCTGCGCAAATTAGACATTTTAGAAGTCATAATTTATTAAAAATAATATTTGAGATGTGTACTCTCGACAGGATTAGAAATAGATATCCGAAAAGTTTTATATATAATTAGAAAAATTATCGTTGTGGAAAAGGGGGAAACTATGTCACTAACTTATGTAAACCATTCATTTTACATGACTTTGGGAGCAGATGTTCAAAAGCGCATAGAGATGTGTGTCTATCAAAATGGGCAACATGTGGAACATTTATTATTTGAAGAAACCTCTTTCTTTAAGTTTATTTTTGAATTTTGTAATTATTACTCAATAAAACTAAATTGGTTGCAATTGGCCCTAGGGAAGTACTTATAAAAAGTATTCGTTTTTCATTTCTATATCACATCATCGAAAAATATACAGGGTGTTCCGTTTGAAAAAAAATGAGAAAATTTAATTTAAAATGTTCTTCATTGAAAAATAATTTTTGGCCACCCTGTACATTTCTAGGAAATGAAAATGATTCAAAAACATTAACTAGATGTCTCGTAACTGTTATTCACATAAGTTTTTCTTAAAACGCATAATTGTGACTGTGATGATTTTTTTAATATCCATCTGCAGATTGCATTATTTCAACAAAAAAATTCATTACATCCAAGTCGTTGGGAGATATTCAATGCTAATATAGGAGTGAATAGAGCCTAGAAAGAGACTTCATAAAATGTACTAATATACATAGCATTCCATTAAAAAAAAGGCACTTGGTCCTGTAATTTCGTCTTGCTCGCCCTGTATGTTCGAAAATAATTTCCAGTTAAAGACTTTTTTAACTAGTTTACTTGCATTTTTTTTTAATTTCTAGCTATCGTAGAACTCGAGATATTGAGGTCCGACGCACTATTGCCCCACCCTGTATAGTACTTATTATTAATATAAAACAGTACTTACTGTTTCACTTTTACACCACTAGATTAAGGCTAACTGAAGTCTTTCACCACGGCCAAAAATTCTGAAGCCATGGTAACGTCCACAGTTGGCAGATTATGCGAGTCCGCCTTTTGAAAACCTTCCTCCATTTTAGAAGTATGCCTTCGCAAAACGAAGGACTACAAGGACACAACTGTCAGTAAACGCAGACTAATTCTCATATGAAACGTGCATGAAACACTAGCCACTAATTCGCGCACGTTTAACTATGAGCAAAATGACGTCACACCAATCAAAGAGCGTTTCACGTATTCAAATGAATATTCTTATTTCTTTAGGGGTTTTCCCATACAAATTAAGATATTGCACGAAGCGAGCCCACCAACGCAGAAAAATCGAAAATTCTGATTTGCCACTGCCAAATGATTAGAAAAATGTCTTATCTCTGTCTGAGAACAAGGCAGATCTTGCTAATTTTCTTTGTAATGAGCTGTTAAAATGTCCTTTCGCCAATCTTGATATAATCGTTTCTAATAGGTTTCAAGACGAACTACGAGTGGAGAGTACAAATCCAAATATTGACGTCCATCACCTAGCGGCAACACATGAGGAAGGTGACACGAGTGATTCTGCATGGTATCTACAGTAACTTCAATGTCAAAGTCATCATGGCTAGAGACGCTGATATTTGCCTTTCAGCTGGGCACCATTTTCACACAATGAAATGCTCCGAAGTTTGGCTAATGCCTGAGACGGCAAAGGACAGAAAATACATTCCAATCCATGCAATAGCAGAAAATCTGTCCCCAATTCAGAGAGAAAATATTTTAGCTTTCCATGCAATCACTAAGTTGAACACCACAGCCAAACCTGCCACCGTCAGTAAAACGGCCGCATGGGCGCGGTAATTAAAGTCGTCTGACCTGCTCTCCAGACTATGACATCACCCTCTGAAGGAGCCGACTATTTTTTATGTAGAGAAATTCGTCGTTCAACTCTACAAGGTCAGCACTTATAAATATCAGACTAAAACTACGCTATCGCTTCTCACTATTGACACTTTCTAAAATTATTCTCTTTTAGTCTCACAGGTGCCACCGCAAATTTCCACAGGTGATGAAGCACGATACATTCTGTTTGGGACAGTTAAGCCTGAGGAACTTCTGCCCACATGTGTTGCTTTAAGACTACGCATACTGAGAAATCATTATCAAGTAAGTATTCTTTTAAAGACCACACATATCTAGCACTTAATACACACCATCAATTTCATTTTTCACTTGCGGTGCTGCATTTGGAGAAACGCCCACTTGCCAGACCCTCCCTTACCAGACCCTCGGAAAATGGGATGGAAAGCTGTAGATAGAAATTTGGTTCCGGTACTCATGACATGGGAATCAGTTCCGAGAGCCTGCAAGAACATCCTAACTTGTGGGTGCAAGACGGGATGCACCACCCAGATCTGTGGTTGCCGTAAAAGTAATATGCCTTGTCTAAAGTCATGCACCTGTACTGCCTCCAACGTGCGATGCGTAAACAGAATTTAGTGATTCCTAGTCATAAATATTTTAAAACTTGTAGCTGTACTGTATCATAAGTGCCACTTAGTCTTATAGTTTTCAACGCATCAGCGTTATTTCTAACGTGCCATAAAAATGACAATGTGATCCGTTATTTAGTTTTTAACAGTTTAAATCAATACATTTTTTACTGTCTTTCTTTCTAGATAAGTAATAAATCTGATAATTTTTCCTCAATGGGTTAACTTTCCTATCCTATAAGAATAGCCGCCATCTTAAATTACGAACTTTATTAAATTTGGCTTTAACGGTGTCGAAAACCTCCCGATACGACTTGGATTCTCTTTACATGTTCATATTCGCCATATTACAAACATATCCACCATCATATCAGTCCTTAACTAACGATGGCGACTAGCCATCGTTAGTTAAGGACTTCCGCTTGGAAGGGTGACTAGGAAATTATTAAATTTGGTTTTAGCAATGTCAACAACTCCCTGACAACGTATTTTTTCTATAAGTTCACATTAGGAATATTGTCACGACCCCCCCCCCCTTTGGGGAAGCCGTAACTGACGGCCACTTGGTTTGTGAGAGAGGGAGATTGAGTAGTCAAAGTAGAAGACGAGTTTAAAACAAATATAATTTATTAAAAAAATAACAACAAACAGTGTCACAGTAAAGGAGTCGCACTTCTTAACACTCGTATTCGTATTTATAATTTTACTACATGCTTATTTAGCAGGTTATTGAGTACAAGTTAGTATTTATTGTCTGTTTTTAATAATTCAATGTCAGGTCTCGTTCTCAATATTTGCTTAATATTATTGCAAAGTATATCAATTTAGAATTTGGAAAAACAATTTGTATCAATATGTAACCTACTAAAGCTCTTTCATAGTTTTCTCCTTAAAGATGAATACTCCTTATGTAACAATATTTCAAAAATAGCCGCCATCTTGAATAACGGGCTTCCGGTCCATTTTTCGATCTGTCAACAGGCATTTTCGGATTCAGCGGGCTCAAAAACCCATAAAACCATCGCTTGCCAAATTATGATATAAACTGCCTCTAGCAAGCTTAAAAACGCTTTTATTGAAAAATGTTCCTAGTCTACATATATATAAGACTGATATTTTAGAGTTTATCATAAAAAATCAATAAGTACTTGACACTGTTTCTCACATCAACATAAAAGTGTATTTTATTTATCATTCAGTTAATCCTGTAAGCAGTTTTTCTGTTTAGAAGCAAACAAAAACATTGCGGAAAATTGAATGGTGATTTATAATGCGGTTTTCTTTCCTGTTTTGCAGAACTCCAACAATTTAACTTCTTTGTCTACCGTACTGCCGAGTTCCGCAGGAGAGTAAACAAGGCCAACGAATCTGGGGAAGTTTTGTAAAACACTAGAAAACAGTTGAAGTATCACTAGCGTGGTTCAGGTTCAACTGTTTTGTGTCGCTTTGTGGCAACGCACTGGAGAATACGTTGTGGATAGGACATGTTAAAGCTAACTCGGGGACAAATGTAGACCGTGATGGATTGTCTGCGATATACAATTCAAGCTACCCCAACATTTACCTTATCCGTATTAAAATACTATAATGATATCCCGCTTTGACGATACGGTGGCGCAAAATTTATTTAATGTATGTGAAATGTGACTAATAAGATTGTAATGAAATAAATAATAATTAACCGGTTCTTTATTGAGACAAGAAGGAAGAATTTGATTAACAGTCCAGTAATTTTCGGAATAAGAATGTTCAATCTGGAGAAAGAAAATGAGCCGGATTTTTTATACAGCTTTATTTCGTTCTTTTAAAGCACATATGGAAAGCATGAATCGATAGCACGCCGAGCGTTGCGAATTACTTGAAATCAAAGGTCGTTTTTTTTGCAAATATGTCGATCCTTGTTGGTTGGGTGTTAATGGCGGTTATTATGAAAATTGTATATCTTGAAATTCTCTACAAAAAAGGTTGTATATATTTTCAGGTGCAACTAAAGGTTTAAAGAGAACATACTGCTAAGCTTCCGAGCAATTTACTCCACTAAATCGTTTATAAAATAATGAACTAATAAAAAATTAATATTGTAAAATAGGCTTTAATTGGGTTGCCGTAATTTTACAGAACCTATTTTGAAAAATATCCATCTATTACTTATTTTATTTTGTAAAATGTATACAAATCTCACTGGAGTACAATACACCAAAATGCACAGTATTATATACAGAGTGTAATTAATTTCCTGTTATTAAAAGAAACTGGTAGTAGGAAACGACCCCAGACAAATAAAAAGCATTATATAACATGGAGTACAACATATTTATATGAATGTGGACAAACCAAAACTCCCTACTATAAACGATGGAAAAAATTATAGCATCAAAATAAGTAACTTTCCTATGTTGTGTAGTCATTTACTTTCTCTTGACTTGTCACCACTTAAAATTTTTAAATGCACTAATGAAGCCATGTTTCTATTTATATTCTGCAAAGCGGCTTTTGATCTCTGTGTTAATTTATAAGAAACAATGAAAGAAAATATCCCGTGCACTACACAAAAAATATTATAAATTATATTAAGAAAGAGGAATATATTTTAAAAATATCCAGACTGACTAATTATATACATACTCCAGTCGAATTGGGGGGTTGATTGTATTATCAGTTACCGATATTTTATTACATTTAGAATATTGCGAAAAAAACCCAAAAAGGGGTGTTTTTTGTCCCAAAAGGGGTGTTTCCGGAATTTCCATCGAGCGAAAGTTTTGGATCGTAAACAGGGACCAAAAAGATAATAATTAAAATATATTTTGTTCCGATAACTGATAATAAACGTCCCCCTCCCTCGCAATTCGACTGGAGTAACAGGACTATAATGAATTCATATAAATTAACCAAATTAACTCGTACTAGGAGGGCGAGCGTAGGATCGTCTTTACCGACCGCGTTCTTGCCTTAGACATCTTCCAGCAGCTTGTATATCACTGTATGCGCGGAAGCTATACAACCTTAGGCGAGGGTTGTATAGGGGATATACCATCCTTCGGAGGGGATGTAAAGAAGTTGGTTCCTTGTCTATTAAATGTTAGGCAAGTAAAAGATCCCTACTCTTCTTAAGGGAAGTATTTGCCGCTGAGTAGTTGTTTTCTGCAAATCATTTATAATAATATATATATATATATATATATATTGTTTCCTGCAAGTCATGTGTAATAACAGTATAGGTTAAGTCCACCAAGGGCTGAAGGTCGCCGCTCTCGGTACTTGCAAAATAGCAAGTCGCTATACACCATGGAGACATCTATGATGTCTGGTGTATAGTAGCATTTGACCACAGGAGAGGATTCACTTACCTCTCACCGGTACACCATTTACATCAGTTTGTATAAAACTAGTAGGTTGGCCACTGTCATTTGTCTGTTCCACATCCTATGGCATACTGACGAGAACTAATAAGTTCGAAACCGGTCTATGCCTGGTCGGGGAATTGACAAATGACATTGGCTATCATTCATCATTTGTAAGGTATAATTCAATACAGGTCGGGGGGTATTTGCCCGCTGAGTAGTTGTTTCCTGCAAGTCATGTGTAATAACATGTATATATATATATATATATATATGTTAGATAGTGGATTGTTTGATTAACTTTTTAAAAAGATTTATTCACTTATAATGGAGTCAAGCTTGACTCTTGTAAAAATAACAATAATAATTTTGAATGTGTTTAATCGAAAACGAGTATAAGACTGAGGTTTACAATGACAGTGGGTAATATTTATAATGTCTGGAGAACAAAGAACATTGGATTTGCAATTCAGCATGATAACAGATTACTGAGAATGAAATGTTAAGCTCAGCTAACGTGAGCGGTTATTAGAGAAGAGCTGTTACGCAATTTGTAATGTGATATGTCTGAGAAGGTTAAGCCAGTCTCGGTGATATTATATATCATGGTATATTTCTAATATAACAGCTTCCCCCTTATAAAAAAAGTTGGTGTTTTATGCAGCAACTTTTGAAATGAATATAAAATGTATATAAAAGGTAATGGTACAATTTGGAAAAATATAAAGAGTACAAAATGTTAAATCGTGAGGTTTAAAATACAGAATATAACCTTAGCGTCTAAAATATGAAATGCAAGCACAATAAGCTTGATTCATAAAAATAAAATAACATAAAAATGTTAGAGTTAAAATATAGCTTTGGCAAGAAAGCGTAAAATACAAACATACTAGGTTTGAATTGTAAAATGGGATAAAATATTCCCAAGGTTAAAATATAGCTTTACTGTGAAAGCATAAAATATAAGCATGATGGGTTTGAATGAAAATGACGTAAAAATGTTAATAAAATTGAAATTAACAAATGATAGAAAAATAATGAAATATAATGATTAAACAAATGAAATAAAATTCACTGAAGAGTCCAGCACTAAAAGTCAGTAAAAAGGCACAAAACAGTTTGTCTTTATGTAAGTTCTATGTCTTCGGCTTCGTTGTCTTCTCTTCTTAAGGTGGGTCGTCTTCGTGAAGGGAATAGTTTAGCAAATGTCCTGTATGGTTTGCTAGGCCTCGGTGGAGATGGGGGTGATGCAGAAACATCGATGGCTAGTCTTCGTCTTTTTGTTCTGCACTTACAAAATAGGTACAGAAATAACAGTCCAAATATTAGCACAATGATGAAGTAGGTGAACCAGGATATGTGTTTTGTTACGAATGGTTCGTTGATTAAATCGTCTAGATCTCTGGAATATTGGTCCAATTTGTGTTTGGCAATTTCGAGATCTTCTGTGTTAAGGTTGTTTAATTTTAATGGTTTAAGGTTTGGTGCTCTAATGTTGTTTGGAATTTTGTTGCAGCATTCGAATGGAATTTGGATGGGATGAGTGTCGTCGTTTACGTCGGTTACTTCGTTGGTACTGGCTTGGATTTTTGTGATGCCTATAAAGGCGTAACAATTAGGTTGTAATTTCACTATTGAGTTTTTGTAGATGACTTCAGTTTTCGAACTTCTTTCTGGACAATTGATGGTTGCCTGTAATGGTTCTGCGTTGATAACTAACCACGTATTTTCGTCTATCTTTTGGACGTTGTAGCCTTGGCTGATGATGAATGACGTCTGGCAGCTTCCTGGCAGAGTTTTGAGGTTCTTGAAGAGACGGGCTTCGCAAATGGCATTATCATCAATGGGGTATGAAAATAGATTTAAACATAATTTAGTGTTGAAGTAGAGTGGTTTGCATTCTCTGAGGTCCGGGATGGTTAAGTACATTAAAGAATCATCATCTCTCGCGATATATTTTTGAGAGGTTGACAAGATATGATATAAGCCAGTTCTATTATCCAAAATAGGGATAGGGTATAATTGAAATACTGAGTAGGTTTGAGGGTCTACCAAAGGTATGTCTAACACGAATATTAAATCTGAATTTGTTTGAAAAGCTTTTAGTTCTATAATGTCTAAATACTGTGCAACTTTTGATAATTTGATTGGAAGTGGCAAATTGTTCCTTTGTAGGTTCTGTGAAATTTCCTGTAATGAATTTACCAAGTCTTTTGGGTTTATGATCGATGTATGAATTATTTTGAGCCTCGCGAAAGTGATAGAATTCAGGATATCGTTTAAGTTATCTTCGATAAATAGATAGCTTGCCATAAGCTGTTCGCAGATTTCTATAAATTTTAATTTTGCGTGGATATTTTCTATGTCTTTAGTCATGTCTAGAATTGAAGTTTCGATTTCTTTAATATCTTTATTGAAAGTTTCTTCATCAACCTGCAGTTTTTGAATGGTTGCGTTGAAATTTTTGATTACTGAAGTTGTGACAGATATTTGATTTTTGATTAAATTTTCGAGTTGGTGCTCGTCATTATTTAATTTGTTGATGCAATCAGAATAATACTGACCATCTTCTGCATCTAAATTTCCAGTTATTGATTTGAAAATTGTTCCAATACCGTTTAGTATTCCTCGCTTGTATCGTTTCGTGTCAAGGTAAATTTCGTCAAATTTTGATTGTATTGATTGAGAAATTTGAGTCAATAAACTGAGGTGAGTTTTTACATCTCCTAAAAAGACGTTCATGTAATGATACGTTGGGTCGAGCGTGTTGTATAGTGTCTGTAAGATCTTGTCGTTTTTGTCGAAAGCTGTCTTAAAGGTAGATATGTTTTTGTGTACCAGTAAAGTCCATTTCTTGTGAGAAATCACAATGTTTGTGTCTCGGTGATAGTATACTCCAATTGTATTGTTAATTGGTGTTATTTTAAATTGAGCAAGTGCTGATCCGAACAGCAGGAAAAACCTGAAAATAAATTTAATTTTCAGTATAAGGTTTCATTCTGGTCGATAGCCGAGTGGGTTAAGGCGCGAGGTGGCAATCGCGATTAATCATTCGGACATCGCACCACCCAATCGCGATTAATCATTCGGACATCGCACCACCGGGTTCGAATCCTGGCTCCGGCACTGTCGGAGGAAATGGTTGTATGTCCGCGTTTTTTCAATGTGTAACCCCCATCCGCACAAGCCCTGGTTTCTGGAATTGGGGGTTGTCTAATTTCTGTGGTGTTTATTTATTTATTTATTTATTATTCGGTCAAAGTTTACTTTAGTCGTTTGGTTTGTTTCCGGATTTAATAATGTTGCAGAATTTTGAGAAGTTTCTAAAATTTCGAAGGGGCCATTAAATTTGTTCTGTAATTTGTTTTTTATTTGTGATTCTTTGACGTACACTTTGTCGCCAATATTATATGTGTGTCGATTTTCGGGAATGTTTTTGTCGAATCGAACTTTGGCTTTTTGTTTTTGTGCTTCTGTTCGACTTCGCGCAATTTTGTAATAGTGGGATATCCGGTTGTTAAGGTCTCTAACGTATTTGGTAATCAGGTCTTTCTGGTTATAAAGGGTTTCGGGTGGTCGGTTAGCTGTATGTCCGAAAATAAGCTCGTATGGCGTAAAGCCATGAGTTTTGTTTACCGAGTTGTTATAACATATTACCGCCTATGGTAATATTGTGAAAGGATGTTCGTTCGGATTCTCTGTTTTATGTATTCTGATCATTTCCGCTAGGGTGGCATGGAATCGTTCGATAGATCCGTTGGATTGAGGGTGTCCTACGCTGGAGTATGTTAATTTTATGTCGTAGAGAGTACAAAGATCTTTTAATAAATTATTATCGAATTCACCGCCATAATCGCAATGAATTCTTAGTGGGGTACCATAATGCTGAAAATAAAGCAACAGGGTATTTACGACTGATTTTGCGCTCTTGTCTGGGACTGCGTAGGCTTGAGTAAATTTGGTTAACTCGTCGCGGATAGTTAATGCATAGTTTCGCGTGGGAAATTCGAATAAATCAATATTAACTCTCTCAAATGGAGTTTTAGGGGTTTCGGTAATCACTAAGGGATTGTTGAGGTTCTTGCGACAGACTTTTGTTCTTTGACATGTTTCACAATTTTTTATAAAATTTTCGACGTCTTTTGTTAAGCCTTGCCAATTATATTTATTTTTGATTCTACGTATCGTTTCATTTATTCCACGATGTAAATTATTTTTTCCGGTGTGATGCTGGTCGAGAATGATCGGACGTTGGTCCTCGTCGGGAGTTCGTACTAAATTTTGACATATGATTAGTTTTAAGTCTTTTTCAGCAAAAATAAATGATAGGATTTCGAGAATTGGAAAGTCTAGATTGTTTTCAACATGGTAAGTTTTGGAAAGGTCTAATTTGTTTCGGTGTTTATATAATGTTAAAAATAAATGTTCTACCACAGACTCTGGGTCGAAGGGTAGAGCGATAATGTAATAATTTCTTTGTCGGGTCGATTTACTGGAAACGATATTGATTGTATTGTTATAGAATTCGGGGTTTTCCTCGAAAATATCCTCGATAATTTGATGGTGAAGGTCTGTCAAGTTGTTTTGTTGGAAAAACGTTATGATGTTTTTATTTTCTCGATCTAATAGTTGTTTATTTGTGATTTGAATTTTGGAATAGTCTATTAGAGATTTGGTTTTGTAAAGACGGGAGAATGTGTCAAATTCTCGGGCAATTTGTTCGTCAGTGATCTCGTCGTCGTTGTCTGAGGTTTCATTTTCGTCTGAGTCTTCGTTTGAGTCTTCGTTTGCGGCTAGAATTTTTGAATAAAATTTGGAACATTCTGAAAAGTGATTGATTTTTATTCTGGACAACGCGTCCGCGTTTTTATTGATCTTTCCGGGTTTGTATATTATCTCGTAGTCGTATTCTTCTAGTTTTAAGCGCCAACGCGCTAGTCTACTACCTGGGTCTTTTATAGAAAATAACCAAGTGAGTGGTCGGTGGTCGGTGACGAGTTTGAACTTCCTTCCGAATAGATATGGCCTAAAATGCTTTACACTCCAGACCAAAGATAAAAGTTCACGCTCAATGGTTGAATACTTGGTTTCCGCGCCGCATAAAGTTCGAGATGCGTATGCGATTGGCAAATCTTTTCCTATACTTCCTTGTGAAAGTACAGAACCTATTGCAAATGCACTAGCGTCTGTAGTTAGGACAAAAGGTTCATCGAAGTTGGGGTAGATCAATATCGGAGTAGTTGTCAAGGTTTGTTTTAGGGTTTCAAATGAATTTGTACAGTCATTGTCGAAATTGAAAGGTATATCTTTTTGTAGCAATTTAGTTAAGGGTTTTGAAATTTTGGAGAAATTAGGAATGAAGCGTCTATAGTAGCCTGCTAGACCTAGAAAAGATTTAATTTCTTTCTGATTTTTGGGTTGAGGAAAGTTTAGAATTGCCTCGACTTTGGCAGGGTTTGGTTTTACACCATCCTTTGTAATAAGATGCCCTAAATAGGCGACTTCCTTGCGAAGGAATTCGCATTTGTCTGGCTGAATTTTGAGGTTGGCTTTTTGTAGACGTTTGAAGACTTCTGTTAGTCGAGAAATATGTTCATGGATAGTAGGGGAATAAATAATAATATCGTCCATGTAGACGAGACAGCGTTCATTTTGGATGCCTAATAGAATATTGTCCATGACCCTCTGGAAAGTGGATGGAGCATTTTTTAGACCGAATGGCATACGTACAAATTCGTAGTGGCCATTCTCTACCGTGAAAGCTGTTTTTTGGATGTCCTTAGGATCGATTTCAATTTGGTGGAAGCCAGAGGCCAAGTCTAGAGTCGTGAAATATTGACATCTGCCTAATTGGTCTAGAAGATCAGAAATGTTGGGCAAAGGATACTTATCACCTATCGTTACTTCGTTTAATTTTCGGTAGTCAACTACGACGCGCCATTTCTGTTTACCAGAAGCGTCTAGTTTTTTGGGGACTACCCAAACTGGGGAGGACCAGGGAGAAATTGAAGGCTGGATAATGCCTTGGTCGAGCATTTTCGAGACTTGTGATTTTACCTCTTGTTTATGGATTTGGGGGTAACGATAAGATTTAGTGAAAATTGGTTTAGAATCGTTAGTGTCTATTGAATGTTTGATTTCATTGGTAAATGTCAAGTTGTCACCTTCTAAATAGAATATGTCTGAAAAGTCTAAACAGAGTTGAGTAATTAGTTCACTCTCCTCATCGTTCAAGTGATCTAAACGTAATTGGTTTCTTATTTCGTAATTTCTGTCTATATATTGGGAATCCGGATTTTGAAGATTTACATTAAATATTGACCTAAATTTTTGGACGGGTTCAAGTTTAAGATTTGAAAATTTTATTGTTTTCGGAATTGCATTTGAGTTTATTACTGTCGTCAAAAATTCACCATTGTTGTCTATTTTGACAATGGCGTTCGGTAAACGTACCTTTTCGTTTTCCTGGGCTATTAGTATAGCTTCGGTATTTTGTAAATTACATTTAAGCTTAAAAATCTTTTCTGTGCGTGGTTCGATAGAAATTACATTTTGGTTTTTTGTTTCGTTTAAATTTTGATTTTTAATCGGGCTCCAGAGTGTAGTTAATATATTATCGGTAACTTGATACAATGGTACGGTTTTGAAATTAGTGATTAATTGTCTGTTTTTAATGTCTATTAAGCAATCGTAATGGTCCAAAAAGTCGGCACCTAAAAGTCCGTCAAATTCTATATCTAGATTATGAATGTAAACTTTGTATGGATCATTCGGATTGAAAGGTATGAGAGCAGATTCAGTGATATTAATTTTTTCGTCTGTTATACCTTGTATAATTACATTTTCGTGGGATCGACGTTTATAGTTTTCTGCCGTTTCGGGTTTGAATATAGAGATACCTGCGCCTGTGTCTATCAAGATTTTGAAACGTTTAGTGATGTCTTCTATGTAAAATAAATTTTTGGAGTTTACGATATTTAGTTTGTAGCGGGGTGTTTTTACATGAATTGATTTTCCGGGAAGTTCAGGTTTGGGTCGAAACTGTCCTGGAGGTTTATCGCTTGGACTTGATGAGAAATTTGGTCCAGCTCGTCCGTTTGTTGTGTTGGAGTATTCGTGGAATACTCCGGGCCTGTGCAAAAATCCGGAGGATTAACAGTATAATCCTCGTATTGCTGAGAATTAGCAGTATAATTCTCATATTGTCCATTTTGAAAATCGTAGTCATCGTTATTTTGAGATTGATAATCAGGAGAATAATTTACGGACTGATTTGCAGAGTAATCTTCGTATTGGTTTGGGTAATCTGAGTAATTATCATAAGGTTCTTGATTTAAGTGATGTGTTTTTTGTTGATTGAATCGATTAAAATTCGGGTTCGGTTGTATGGCAGAAGGTCTCTGCTGCTGGAAGTTAGGATTTGGCCTGATAGCTAAGGGCCTGTTTTGTTGTGGATAATTACGTTGTTGATTAGGCAAATTTTGGAAATTTTGTGGTCTAAAATTTGTTTGGTTAGGTAAACGCTGGAAGTGCTGTCTAGGAACTTGTGCCTGATTGGAATAGGCGTTTGGTGTGAAATTGGGGTGTGAAAATTGGTGGTTTTGCCTCGCGCGGCATTCGTTAAAGCTGTGTCCATTCCTTTTGCAGAATGTACAAAATGGTGGGAGATTTGGGCGTCTTTGCTGATTTTGAACGGGATTTTTGTTTAAAGTTCTATTTCCAAATTTTTGAGATTCGAAATACGATAATTGTAATTCTCGTTTGATGCGATTTATTGCATCTAGCATATTGCCGGGGTTACCAGCCCTAATAATTTGACCTAATTTTGGTTCGAGTCCAGTGAGAAGAGTAGTTAACGTCATATTTTCTATTAAAGTGGATTGCGCGGTTTTTTCCTCTAAAGTTAAACTTTGTTTTTGTATTGCCGCGTGCATTTTTGCATTGTGTGTTTGTAACCTGGACACAAATATTAAAGCTGTTTCGTTAGGTAATTGACGAATTGTTTGCAAGTCTTGTATCAAGGCTGTCAAGTCACGAGAGTCACCAAAATGTGATTCGAGCAAATTTTTTATTTCCGCCCAAGTGACGGGGTTTCGTGAATTTATCAATTCTGCGGCTTTTCCGCGTAATTTATTTTTTATGTGAAGCGTTAATAAGATGCGCTGATCATCGACAGCGATACCCTGAGCGGTTATACAGGCTGAAATAAATGTTTGCAAGAATATGGGGTTGCCGTCAAATTCGGGCACTATGGAAAATATTTCGTTTAACCTATAAGGTTCAATATTTATAGTTTCGTTTGCAGTGATTGAGTTGTTTACATTGGAATTGCTTACGTTTGTAGTGGTAGCCATTTTATTTGTATTATTTAGATAATTAAATAACTTAAAACACTTTTTTCAAATTGAGCTAGTACGCTACTGACAATTGGTAATTTTATATTATATGTAAAAGAATGTGCTGTTTATTTTATAATATTTCAAAATTTAATTACAAGGATAATTGGATTAATTTAAAAAGTGTTTTTAGTTGGGAATAATGTCACTGAAATTTTATATACTAATGTGCATTTAAACAGTATAGAACATGTGGGTTTTATTTTATTTCACAGTCAAGTAAGGTGTAAACTTAACCTTTATATGATATATAATATTATGATAAAAATAATGTTAAGATAAAAATGGTATATGATTATAATTATTTATGTAGGAAATGTAGATAAGTTCGTACTTAAAGAGTATATGATATTACGATAAAAATAATGTTAAGATAGGAACGGTATAGTTATTTATGTAGGTCACATAGATTTTAAATAAAAATATTATATTACTTCTGAATGAAATTACTATTTGAATATTAGAACTGCTGTTCGTTAAATTGAATTGTTTTTTTTTATAAGAAAAATATGCAAAATAATCGAGATGATTCTTAAAATCTACTTACATTAAAATTTCCATTCCACACGTCTGGATTGAAGTTGAATGCTGCTCCGTGAACTTTGTTACAATGCGGCCTTCTCTGCCAGGGGCGTTACCAGGTATTCCTTCCACAGAGGTCTCCTACACTGCCGAAGACACCAACTTCTCGACTGGGATGAATTCTTACTTGCTAATTTGTTGATTGATTGATATGATGCTTTGTTGCTTGTATTTCTTGATAATTATTATTGTTTCGCTTCTGTGCGTTTGAGAATAATGTAGGTTCTTCTGAACAAAGGATTGGGATCCACCACTACAGCTAAGAAGTTCTCCTTGTTCCAGAAGCTCTTTTCGTCCGGTTAGGCACCTTTTTCAGATGGACTCCTTGTTCCCTCGGATATGTTTGCTACTGGTTAGGCTCCCGAACTGTGTGTTTTTCAGATCCGCCACGACTGCGCCAATGTTAGATAGTGGATTGTTTGATTAACTTTTTAAAAAGATTT